>JAEIGO010000655.1:0-1485000 GCA_018903765.1 Drosophila aff. chauvacae BK-2020 | reverse complement strand
TTAGTGTTTACTATCAAGGAATTCATAGAAGATAATTTAAAAATGTGTAAATCATTTATAATTCATTGGGGGAATTGAATTTAATTTAAAGAAGCTAAGAAGAAAGTAGATTAAAATCAATCTTTAATACTTTGAAATATTCGATTGTAAATAATTTAATAGCAATCAATGAGCTCTACTTAATTTCAATTAAATGCTAATAGATTCTGAATAAGTACTTCTAAAAAACATGTCACTGCTGGGATGTATCACTTCGGGACAGTCTCTCACATGTTCACTGAATTTTTTCAATTGTCAACTTTAAGTTTATGGCAGCAAATACGAGTGTGGCTGTCGTTGGTATCCTTGTTGCTGTCAGCCACAGTTTTAGATATTTTTTTGTGTGCTTGTTTGTTTGTTTGCCGTTTAGCTGGAGAGCCGCATTATGGCCGCATGTCAGGCGGTGCGACATTGTCTCGTCGTGAGTCCTTCAGCGCTGCGCCTGTTGACACCCAACTGGCCGGCCAGGTGTCCTGTGCCTGTCCTGTCCCCGATTTGTGGCCAAAGGCAAATCTGAGCCATTTGCATTGTGGCTGTTGACCGTTGGCAACCGATTCTGGCCGAGTTGAGCGACCACAAAGATCCGGTTGTTGCCGCTGATGTTTGTGTCAACACCGTTTGAAATCAACGTCCGATGCTGCTTAATGTTTTTGCGGATTCAAGCTCTAGTGGCATTTGATTTGTCTCACTTGAGCGATGGCAGTTTGATAGTTTCAGATCAGGAACATGAGGGGACAGGATTGTATAGGAAATTGGAGAGAACCTTTATTTGTTGTCATTTTGAAAATTATAAATTCAAATCAAAATCAAATCGATCCATTTACAAAACTCTATATAACTAAAACATGAAACATTCTTAAGACATGAGCAATTAATTTTCAAACGGGGCATGTTGCAATTCTACACCCTCGCGATTGTTGATTCTGGTTTGTAGCTCGCTCCAAGACTGGTTTTAATGATTTGCATCAAAAGATCAAAGCCAAAAAGAACACAAAAAGGTGACAAATGACATCGTCGACTCAAAGTAATTTCTTTCAATTAGGAGGCTGCGCAGGCGCAACTACAGAGGTCTTGGGCTTCTGACTGTCCGCCACTTTTGTCCGCCTCTGACATTGACATAGCGCATGGACATAAGCGGTACAGTGGGCCCTGCTTAGGCCGCTCGGTCCCACTCTGTTGCGAATCAAATCAAGCCTCCGTTGTCAGTTATTAATGCAGCACATTTTGCGCCTTAATGGCTAATTCAAAAGTTGACAGATGTGTGCAATTTATTCGCACCTCTCTGGGCTTCTCCTGTCCCCGGCACGGCATTGATCCTTTGGGCCCGGCCCGCTTCATGCTCTGTGACTGCTTGATAAACGATCCTCGCATTGTGGTGTTGAAAAATGTTGCTGGAAAAATAAGCCAAAAGAATATATGATGAGGCCATCACGATTCCGGCTGGAGATAACCAATGAGACATGGCCACAAACGAGCCAGGATCTTCTCGAGCAGAGAACACAATCGAGAGGGATCAGAGGAACTTTTTTGTTTGGTTCTGGTTGCTTTTCTTTAAGTAATAAAACATTTATTAAATTAAATGAAATTACTATTATAAGACAAACCTTGAACCTTGAGTATTATTTTATTCGTTCTTACTTGGATTAGCCTCGTCAAAAGTAAGTAATAACATCAACCCGATTGAACCATTTTATAACCCGAAGATTGACTCTGCAAGCTACAGATAGATTTAATGTTTAATTTTAGCTTAAAAAATGCCAGTTAGTACCTTCTGAATCGGTTGAATATTTAATGCATCACAGTTCTATAGTGCGGGGAATGAGCCGTGGAAATGCTAATGATACCATCAGGGCCAGTTAAGAGTCCGGCCACACACTCGAAATTAAAACCAGAGCACACAACTTAAGTTAAGACACTCAAAAATGATTAAGAAATGCGCAAAAGAATGTAAGGAAAGGAAAGAGGAGCAAAAAACCGAAGCAAAACCAAATGAAATGGGAAGTTAGAGCCGGGACCCACAACTAGGGCCACAACCAAGAGCCACGCCAGTGATGGAGCGAATGATATGCCCGCGGGAATTGTTGCTGCTTGCGAAGATGAAGACGAGGCCAAGAAAGGAGCCGCAGCAGGAGGAAAAATGCAAAGAGCCAAATGAAAAGCCGGGCGGAGAGGGCCCAGGCCAATGGCAAATGAGCCGGGCATGAGGAAAACATTTTGTAATAATTTCGTTTTGCAAATGACGTGCGAGTAACGAAACAAAAGAAATTAAATTTAACATACAAAGGAACTTCTGGAGTAGGGATGAGACGGCTTGAGATGAAAACGGCAATGGGAGTTGAGAGCTGGGGGCTGGGAACTGGAAACGGAAAATGGGAGCTGGTGAGGCCAGAGGCGGGCGCCTAATGCATTATGAATCGGATATCTGAGGAGGCAGTGCCGGGGTCCGACCTGGAGCTGGAAAAAACTATTTCTGCAGATAAAGTGCCGAACTCGAATTGCTTTTTTAATGTCAACTCCAGCGAGGGGAGACACTGAGAATTATATTATGAATGAAATTGAAGCCGGGCAGGGCAACTTAGCGGAGAAAACAGCAACAGCCCGGGAACCAGAGGTGCAATAAAATTTTTGCTCGCTAATGTTGCCAGGACTCCCTTCTGACCCACAGTCCACAGGCCACAGCGATAGCCGGCAGACAGGCGTTGATAAAAACTCATTTCAACTGATGGCTCAAGTCCCATGCCGAGTGCCCTCTGCCAGCTGAAGCGTTTTTTCTAGCCAGGCACAGTGGTGAAGGATGTGAGATATTAAATATATTTAAAGGATTTAAATAATATGGTTATTTTACATTTAATTTAATTCAGTAATTTTTCCAGTGCTGCTTCTTTTAGTTACTCTTCAGTTTGAATTGCAAATATTTGTTGATTACCACTGTGCTACCAATGGAGCATGAACTCCTTTCGCTGGCGCACACTTTGACGACTCCTGACATGACGAGTGTGAATGCCCAGTGCCAGACACCTCCACATCCTGGCCCTTGCCCTTGCCCCGGCCCCACTCAGTTCGCTCTGGTCCTGGTCCTCGTCCTTGTTTCTGATGGCAGTCGCCATCGTTGCCTTATATTTTAATATATTTGATACAGACCATTACTTTTAACGATTATTTTCTAAAGTAATTACGTTTCAAGTACGAAATATGAAGAAGCGGCGGGCAATGGGCAATGGGCAACGGGCAACGGGTCGAGCCAACTAGCCACCCGGCCTGCAGCCAAGAACCCACCGCTTACATGGCTGCTGTCGCATTGAAATGAAACACTCTCGCCGAGGAGGCGAGTGTCGGACTTTCGAGAGCTCAACGCAATGGCTCTGCAAACGACAACATTACGAGGCCCAGCCGTGCACCCACCTCCGTTCGAAACCCTTTCATGAGGAATGAATTAAATAGTGTAAAAAAAGAAACAATGAGGAAGAACGTCTCATCAAGTTGGGTTCTCGTTTATGGCAATTTTTAATGAATATTGCTTTCGGCTTTTAATATTTGCCTAGGCTGAGGTGTTGCCAAAGCTCCCAAAACTAACAATTGCCTTATAACTTTATTAGCAATTCAGGTGTGAGCTGATGGGTGCCAAGGAGTTTGTAATTTGATGTTTGGGAATGGTTATGACGATGCCTAAAATGCATGAGAGGCAAGTGGGTGTCTAATGTTATTATTAAGAGCAGTTTTTAATTGAATTTCTTTTGTATACATAGCTTTCACTATCTTCAAGAAATGGCATACATCTTCTATTTTTTCTAGTGCTCTCAGTTTCAGTAATAAATAATGTTTTTCTGTCATGCCTTCATAATTATTTACTAAACTGTAAATCAAGTACATTTTTATAAAAATCACCTCAGCCCAATGCAAAATCCTTTGGATTTCAATCCAAGGGGTTCAGAGGGCAGACAGAAAGGAAAGTTTATAGGACAAAAAGGTTTGACTAGACGTTGAGGATAACTCCACACAAACAGAGCCCCAGCAATGAGAATGTGAAGTAAGCGGCCAAATTATACCGCTGAGAGTAATTTACGTTGGTCTTCTTCTTTATTACCCCTAAAAAATAAAGCAGACCACAAAAAACGAAGTGGTCTGCGACGGGACGGAAGGCAAACCCTTTAGTCCAGACTTTGTTTAGCATTTCATGATGTATTTGCCAGCCAGCCAGCCGGCCTCACCTCTGTCCGTGTCGATGTCCATTACCTCTGTGTCCGACCCACCCTCCGCTCAGGATTTGTTTTGTCTTTGCCGGGCTGTTGGTGATTTACAGACACTTTGACGTCCGTCCGGGTGACGGTTGACCCATTAGTGGGCGAATGCCCAGAAGAATCAACCCTTGAGTGGTCGAGCAAAATCATGAAATCATTGTCAGAAGATGTGCCATGCATTATCCATTCAGAAGGACCTCAAAGCTGGTTTTGGATTTTCTGGCTCTCTTGTTATTCTTTGTTCCTGTGTGAATCGGGCAATGAGTGATTTCAGCTGGCGTGGATCCATCTGGGACCTATTCTCATCAATAATTTAAGCACACTTTTGCAGCCGTATTGCCGTTTCTGTTTCTATGTGTGAAAATTGTAATATTTGGGAATGACGAACCTGATTCAAAAATGTCACGTTTTCTTTTTGCAAATTGAAAATAACTTTTACATTTTGATACAGTGTAATATACATATATAGTTTTTATGGAATTTTATATATTTTAGTGTTATTTGACAAAGTGAATTAGCAATGCCAATGTATCTTTTACTTTACACACAATGCTTTGGGTATCTCAGTCACACTCTTGGTTACACTCGGCTTTTGTTTTCTAACAAAATATAAATGTTAAAAGCACAACATTTTAGCTGCTTGTAGTTTACACATTAATTCTTAACCTCAAGTGATTGTTTTTGGCCTGAGGCCGGGTCAAAGCAGCTAGACAGGTCACATAACAATTGGACTTGAACTCTGACTGGGCCTTGGGGTCCAGTTGGGCTTCTTTTTTAGTCTGTGGGCGAGTGGGGCCGTGACTGCTGGTCGTTGGGCATCTTCAAGTGTAATTGGCTAATTGATTTCGATTCGTTTGGCGCAACTGGGTTCACACGTTCCCGCCGTCATTACAAGGGGAATATAGCTAACGTTAGCAGGACCTCTGGCTTGTCATTATTTGTCCTTGTCTATCTGGGACTTTAGCAGGATCTCGATTTTTCCCTCATTTTTCCTTTGATTTCATTCTATTGCTAATTTAGAAAAGACGCAGACACAGCAAACCCGTGCCGGACAAAAGTTATTCGTCTTTGGGGTTGCTCGTTGATTAAAATGTTCTCGAGATTTCCCCAAGTCCGTCGCCCCGCCAACCTCCACTGCTGGCCACAAGTATTTCTTTTAAGTGAAATTGTCATCAAGTGTCTGAGCAATTTTCGATGTGTGCAAACAAGTGCAAGTCCCTGGGCCAAGCTCTCCCCCCGACTACACCAATCCAATACCAAACCAATCCCCTCGCCAGCGTGCTCGCAGTGCCCTGCTTTTAATTACGGGCGACAACAACTCGAATCGCATTGGCCAAGTCGCAATCGGGATCCCAAGTCAGAGCCATCAGCGTCATACGTAGCATCACCAGCAGAAGTGGCAGAAGCATCCGCCAACTGGCAGGACAGCTTAAAAAATCAGTGTTGTTCTAAGCAAGTCAGGGGCGGCGCGAAAATGATGGCTTTTCAGGGAAAGGAACCTAAAGAGAATTTTATATTCGATAAAATTGATTCCAAAATTATTAAGAAATTGAAAATATCAAACTTTTTTTGTTAAGTTATTTATTATCTTTTCTTTTGAGGTGTCATCCAATGATATATAAATCTACCATCGTGACTTATGCTCTGAAAATTGTTTTTTTTTATTAATTGTTAATATTTTAGACTCTTCATTATTATTTTATATGGAAAGAGTTACTACCCCCGTTGAGGCACACCCCTGGCGAAACAACATAAATTCTTTTGCAATCTTTGTCTTTCCCTGACTTTTGATGAGAAATGGGAGCCGAAGGATCTGCACTGGTTACTTTCAAATGCGCCACTCGTTTTAGGAATGGCCCCCAAAAGTACTTCTTGGCAGCGGGAAAGGGGTAGCGGTCGTCGTGTGTACTTGTTCTTGGCTGCGGACTTGGACATGGCATTTCATTTCACACAATACCCACGAATTGATGCGAAAATTGATTCGGTTGCATGTGACATGTTTGCTGAATTGTTTCATTGCTGACAAAACCGAAGCGAAATGGAGGAAAGGGTCGCGCACGTTGTAATTATTGCGAGAAATGCAACCCAAGGACCACACTCCCCTCCGCTGGAGCCAAACTTTTTAAGGAATCGGGCGCAAATCTTTTACAAATCAAAAGCATACCAAATGTAGCTTTGAGGCTAATTAGTGCGGTCACTCGGCTCGTTTCGGTTGGCTTTTTCCTTTTCTTTGGCTTTTATGCTCTTCAAGAGGGTATTTTGGCTAAACCTTGGGAGAGGTAACATAAATCTTTGAAGGGATTGTATTTATGCTTGAATATATTGAGCCGGAGCTCTAAGATGCTGTGGCTTTTAGCTTTTAGTTTAGAACTGAGATAGATAATTTAATAAATAAATAGTTGTTTGAAATAAAAAGGTTCTTGGCATTTGTGAAAAGTATAAAGAAACAATTTATGTCAATTTATTTATCAAATAATAACATTAAATTTTCTAACGGTTCAATGTATGTAAATTAATTTGTGATTGTGATAACTTATTGTATCTAAGGACATTCAATGTTCGGCTTGTTGAAACCGTCCTGCCTCCACATTCTTTTTTTTAATTAGAGAAGCGAAAGGGACAAAGATGCGTTAGGACAGCCGCAGCGTGAGGACAAACAAAAGATATCAAGAATTTCATTTCTTGGCCGTCGCGGAGGCGGCAATTGAAGCTGTGAAGAGCCGGAGCCAAAAGGAGGATGGCCACAAGACCACAGCGGTCATCACTGGAAGAGTTGGGGGCGACACAACGCATTTGGCTAAAATAAAGAAAATGCCAGCGAATTAGGAGGCAGCCGCGGCAGCCGGAGCGGTATGAATTGCCCATGTCCAACGGCACATTCCGCCTTCCATCCCTCAGCGTCCTTCCTTCTTTATATTTTTTTTCCCCGAGATGCGCTTTAAAATTCCGCTGATAACAGCTAACGGCGGCCAAGGACCAGGGAGCAGCAGAAGGCGTCAGTGTCAGCGGCAGGCATAAGAAATGTGTCCCAAGCAATTAGTGTCCCCAGATTCCCTTGGATTGCCTTTGCCGGCCAGACTTCGGGTATTTGGAGTCTGTAGGGGGAAACAGGCTTGGATAACACAAGAAACTATTGGATTAAAAAAGCTAAATTAAATACTAATACCTTTATTACAGATTATGTTATAGGTAAGATCGAAGATATGTTTTACATTTTAACAGACGATAGAACACACAGCTGAATAATTGCTTGTATTCTTAGTACGGCCCAAACGGAGGGTGTCTATCGACACCATCAATCGAGCACTCAATGATTGATACACTCGATGGGTCAGGAGATTGAGAATAATATTTCGCTTCATATTATGTGTGCGGCCACATTCCACGCCAAAAAGTGGCGAAAGTCGCTGGGCGGCTGAAATGTGAATGCCACTCGGGCGAATAAATTATAATTCATAAATTAAAAACACTTTCGCTCTGGGGTGGCGTTGCTCCAAATATACATTCGCCGCAACCGGCAGACACCCAGATATTGGCATAATTTATTTCCCCCGAGGTGCGAAGCGATGCCTGCCCCAGCCCCAGGCCTTTGGCGTATATCAAAACAAACAAATCATCAATCAGGTGATCTGCAAGCAGCCACATAGTAGCCAGCCCTGGTCCCGGGGCTGTGGGTGGGAGCTATGGGGTCCCGCCGCAAGCTGGGATATCTTTGACAGTTTGGCCAACTAAAATAAGCAGAGGATCTCCAGCGGCAGCAGCTGCGATACTCCATTCCACTCAGGCAATCAACAGGCTCAGCCTCTTGCGGACCAGCGTTTTCCTCCACTTCAACGCCAAGATCTACGATCTGCTCCAGAGCAGTGTGCATTCCTGCCAGAATTCGAACAGCACCGGACAGTGTTGTGGCATCAGGAAGATTCATAATTTCGGAGAGATATTCGATAGTCATCAAAGACCAATAAAACAGCATGATGAATTACGCACTTTTTCGTACTGGTTCTAAAGCTACCTTTAGGCTCTAATTTTATATGCAATATTTTCCCTAATATTTTGGGGAGCACTGTCGAAATAGAAAGCCAGGGCTGATTACGTAGTCGCTGAAGTAAACACATGCGAATGGTAGGAGCTATGCTCTCCCCACCCTGAACCGCTCACTTCCAGTTGCGTTCCCCACACAAATTTCCACCGAAGACATGCAATTATGAAAACTCAAATCAAGTGCCTCGACAGCTCGCAGTGGGAAACTGGAGGGGAGAAGTCGAGGCTGGGACCCACCTCCGTGCTGGCTGACAGCCCTGCGATCGAATCAATATCGCATCGTGTGCGGGTGTCCCGAGCCCAAGGAATTTGTTGGCCGAAAGCATGTGTTGGTGTTCGCGAAATGATTTGTTTATTATTCCTGTTGTTGATGTTTTTGTTCGGCTTACGATTATATATCTCTCTCGGTTTTTTTTTTAGTTTCTTGACATGGCGACGACAGCGACAACGAGGCAAGTTCATATAGAACTATAGAACCGGGCAAACAATGGCCAACTTGGTCTGGCAAATCCACCAATAAGACGAGCCAGGCCCAGTGGGCTCATCTTAAAAAATGCACGTTTGGGCTGTCCCCGAGACCCAGCGAAACAATGGCATCCCAACGCTCCGCCAATGGGTGAGGTGCTGTTCTCTCCCTTTGGAGAAGGTGGATCCCGTTCACCGTTTTCCAGGGGCCACTGTTGACATTGATACATTGCCGGGCTAAAGCGTTTGATCGGTGTGCTGCCATTGTTACCTTTTTGGCTGGAATGCCAGTCGGTTGCAATGCTTCTGTGCTGCTGCCCATTGGTTGCAGAGCTCGGTCAGGTGAGCTAAATATTAAACTGGAGGCGAAACTTGATCGGCTACCCGAAAATTATATACCCTGCTGCAGTTGTGTTTAAATAAGCTGAAAATATGCAGCACCCCAAATGTGGCAGCAACAGAAACCAATTGAATTTATAATTAATTAATATGGCACTTAAAACCATTGAAATATAAACATTTCATAGAATTCTTTTTTAAAAGTGCCTTGAGACACTTATTATTATTGGTGCATTATTTTGAAAAGAGGCATTGGGGAATTAAATCTTTTTAAAGATATAAAACGTTTATTTTTTCTTAAGAATATAGCTAAAAATTATCTAAAACATAACATATAGCCCATATAAAATATATTCAATTATTATAAAATTAATTCGTGATGAATAGGAAAATCAAAACAGATACTCTAATGGGCTTTCGGTAGCTTATAAAAATAAAGCAACCACATTGAAGATATCTATTTAAAGCAATTTCGAGAACATTCTTCTAATTATGCCATAGCTGGTCGCGTTTAGATTTTTTATTGTTTTCGTAGAAGGCACTTAAGCACTCTCCGGATTGATTGTTTATTTGGACCACTCGCTAATAGGTCGCTGGTGGCGGAGAGGTGGACTTGCTGTTCCCGTGCCCATGCCAACTGTTTTGACGGATTGTAAACCCATCGACAGCACATTGGGGCACTCAGCGTCCAATTGATTTACAACAAGGGGCAACCAGCGGATCGGAAGGGGTTTTCCACCGAGGCTATGGGGCTGTAGGCTGCGCACTGGCCCCGGCCACACAATTGTGGCCAAAAAGTGGCCTGCAGCAGAATCACAGCCCCATCATCATCATCCACTCCCGCCCCCTGCAGGGCCAGTGGCGATGGAAATAATTCAAATATCGACAAACAGAGCAGCGGAATCAAAATACCACAAATCGCGGCTCGTCCACATCCCAAAGATACATAAAACTGCGGAGAGCGCTCGACTATGGGATCTCGTCCGATGTTTGTTTGTTTGCTTCAAGTGGGAAATGTGTGGAATGATAGCGCGGACGGGTATCTGCAGTTATGTCGCCAGAGGTGGTACATCGATCTAATATTTAAATGAATTTAAAATTTTCAAATTATATTACAGCATACAATAAACATTTAAGGAATAAATATTTAAAACAATATCTACTTAGTTTATTTAGTTTTAGCTGGTGATTTCCCAGAGTAACATATTCACTGAACCAATTAAGGGACAATATGTTTTATGAATTCTCGTTTATTTCATATATAAAACCTTAAAGGTTCAATGAAGGTGATAAAATAATTAAGAACTGCAGGAGATTAGTGTTACCTGAAAATTCCCACTTATTATCCTTAATCTTGTGAAAATATTCCTTTTCATTACATTTTATATAAATTATATTTGATAATATATTTTGTTTTAACCCAATAAAGACTAAATTGTTTCTTTTACAAATTTAAACATACCACAGCACCTGATTCATATTTTTTGTTTGGAACAAACGATATTTTAAATGATTGTCCAATATTTGTGCATAGGTATCCGAATTTACAGACTTCGCGTTGCAAGTCGCCATGCAAATCGAAAATGGATTGGAAATTATTATCCAACGGATCGCACAACTGCAGATGCAATTCGGACTGGTGGCTAATGTGTTCTTAAATTGGTCATGAGTAGATTCCGGCAAACTTCCCTATTTATCTGCTGGCATCTATGGCCGGCAAAGTCGAGAATCGTAATCAACTTTCTTTCGGCCCGAACCATAACAATGGAAAAGTGCTTTCCCCTCGATTCGTCCTGGACGCTTACTCCCTCCCCCGAGTGCCATTAAAAAAGTTAACCATCATAAAGTCAGAGGCGAGGAGAGCCCTGGACCAGTTGTGTTGGGTTGCCAATACAATGGACAATGAGAACATAAATCAGTGTAATTAATAGAAAACTAGCCAAAGCCGATCCGGTCCGATCCGCCGCGATACGTACATCGATCCCCACGCATGAGCTGGCACTGGAGCACGTGTGCCGATCCATTTTGGTCATTCGGGCTTGGAATCCCAAATTGCCAAATCTTTTAGCCTCATTAAAAATGCGAGTCGGGGGAGAGCCAAGAGCGATCTACGCACCGAGGGAAACTATGTGTGTTTATCAATATTTATGCCCCGTTTTCCCCTCGGAGGCTGTGCTCGTATATTGTAAACATTTTCCGCTGCCAGCGCTTTTTCATTATGCGTTTTCGAGTGGGGTTTCTCCCATTTATCTCACAGTTCAATGCAAACGCATAAATCGCTCATCGCCCGGGGCAATGCGATATATCAATTCCGAATTAAAATAAATATTTAAAGTGTATTTTTAACCAATTACAATTTATAATGGGGCAAAAATTTGATTCTGTCGGCCCGGATTTAGCCCGAGGACATCAATCAACCGGGCCACGAGGTCGTCTCCAAGGAACTAATTCATTCATTTGCCGGGCACCAAATCACTGGCCATTCTTTTGCCAAATGTCCGGCTAGAGAACGGACCCCAAATGGGTCAAAACTCCGGGAAGGGGTGTGTGGTGGGTTGTAATAAAAAAAGAGTCACCTGCAATAAGTCAGGGGCAAAACTCAAGCAAGTTGTTGACTGGCTGCTGCTGCTGCCTTGTCCTTCAAATTACGGCCTGATTAGACTCGTGGGACATCCTGGCCGAGGCCAAAACCATTCTCATCTGTTGCGGCTGACTGGGAGATGGACCCTGTGGTGGGTCTCGTCCAGATTGATGAGCTCTGCGGCTTCCTCTAAGCAGCAAATCCTGATGGCGAAGGTAATAAATATCTGGCTATGCATACATATGTGTCTCGTTAGTCCAGTTGAATGGAAAAGGATAAACGGAGGCAAATCATTTCTGAAGAGGTGATTCCTCTCCTATTAGGTTGTAAATAAGTTAAGAAGCATCTCAAATCCATCACAATTACTAAGAACATTATTTAAAGCAGAGGTTTTAGATAATTAAAAATTTAGAAGAATGCCCAATGAAATCCAAAGCAATTAGATGGATGTACTCACATAAAAACAAATGTTCAAAATAAAGAGATAATCACAGTTAAAAATAAGTCTTAAAAGGTATACAAATCTAACTTTTATTGATTTAATTTCCTTAAAACGCGATCGCGATCGTGAAGACTGAAGTCAATGACAGCTGGGCATAAATTATTGTCCCGGCAGAGCGTTAATCGCACCTTTGACTCTCAGAAATCGAACTGGGATCGGGGCAGCTTAAACGTTTGGCAAATCGCTGACTGGGAGCCAGGGCAGCGTCGCCGCGGACGGACAACTTTGTTCCAGTGATAATCATCACGAATGCAGGAGGAGCAGAAGCAGTCGCAGTCAAATCGGGCAGAATCGCAGAACGCACCGAGACCTGCAACTGGCCAGAACATAGTCAGCGACATAAATAATTCGCCTTAATGAGATCGCAATCTTGGCGATTTGCGACAAAAACACACTCGGTTTCATCTCCCTGCACTCAGATACTCAGTTACAGATACTGCGCTGTGTAAATATGTGAGTGCTGTGCGAGTGGTGTGATCGCTGTGGAGATGAAGATGAGCAAAAGCTGAGAATCTCGATCGAGCCACAAATCCCCTATGACGATCCTCGAGCCCAGCAACCAATCGACGCAACAGCGCGGAATGATCGCAGGCTACCAAATCGCACACTGAGGGAAAAGGGAGGTTTTAGTGGCTTGAGAAGATCAAATCAAATATTTTTCATTATATTTTAGTAGAGTTTAGTAGACAAAGTAAAGTTAATTTTATACATAGATCTCGAACTCATATGGTTACATAATTTTTGTTATTAAAAAGTCGTTGATTTAAGTAAACCAACAACGTAATTTTTTTTACTTAATGTAGCGGAGGTTATATTATCTTTTAAATAATCTTCAATAATGCAGATTCCCTCAATTTAAACTACAATTTTTTTCCAAGTGCAGCCCTTGTTTCTGCTGTTCCTCGCTGCTGTTGCGCTCATGTTGGCTGTCAGCCCGCTTGACTTGTTGCTTCTTTTCCACCGCTCCGCTCCGGCTACACCTTTTCTCCGGTGTGTGTAGCCGACTTGTTGACAAGCTCAGCGTGCTCAGGCTTACAGCCGGTCCACCAGCAGTCAGTAGAGCGCTCTATAGACGTCAATATGTCGGGTTGGGACCTCTCTTTTCGGTCAGAAAAGATACGACCAAATATTTGTTATCCTCAACCCTCAGCCCTCGCTTTGTACTTCGAATACGATGTAGAATAAAGTGCAACACCGAATAAAATGGCCAGGAAATTATATAAAATAGGAATACCCTAATGCCTAATCACAGTAATTATATTTGAAAATGCTTGGAAAAAGTTGAGTTTTTGGAGAGTAATCTAAGCGAAACGGATAAGGACAGATACAAAAACCTGACATGGAGTCCGACTTCCTGATAATGTTAGCTCTCACCTTGACAGGGAATTTATCTGACCCATAAGTCTTGACAGTGAGATGAGAAACCCACGTGGATGTAGACGGACATAGGTCAGGTCTAAGGTCAGGTTCTAAAAGATTCCAACTTTTTACATTTTTGTGTATCAAGGAGTCAACCTTTAGGCGAATGTCATTTCAACAGAAAAATTTGAAGTTTATACAAAGTTTCGGTCCAAATTAAACAATGAAATTTTTTTTTTTCGAAACATAAAAAAGCTAAAAGCTCTGTTGCTTTCTGAAAATCGAGCCGCGATGTCCGAGCCCCACCTTGAGCAGGTGCTCAATGGGCCAACGACTGTGAGATTTCAGGCTACAGAGGTTACAAACTATAGGGCTGTGTATCCCGAGGCTCGGAAGGATACCCATGCGGAGGAAATGATCCATGAATATCGAATCAGGGATGTTTACCGTTGGCTTGAAGATCCCGACTCGGCGGAAACCAAAGTCTTTATCGATGCCCAAAACAACCTCAGCCAGCCGTTTCTGGAAAGATGCGATGAGAGGGAAATGATCAGTAATAAATTGACTAAGATCTGGAATTTCCCGAAATACGGATGTCCCATGCGTCACGGCGATTTCTTCTACTTCTTCAAGAACTCTGGCCTGCAGAACCACAGTGTTCTGATGCAGCAGGAGACCCTGGACGGCCCGGAGGTTGTCTTTTTCGATCCCAACCGCCTAGCCCCAGACGGGACCATCGCCTTGAGCCAGCAGAAATTCTCTGAAAACGGTGATTTTATGGCTTACGGGCTGAGTGAAAGTGGCTCAGATTGGAACAAAATACGCATTCGCAGGGCCAAGGAGCGCACGGATTTTCCAGAGATTCTAGAGAAGGTAAAGTTTTCGAATATCTCCTGGACGAAGGACAACAAGGGCTTCTTCTATGCCCGATATCCCAACGAAACCGGCAAAGCTGATGGGTCGGAGACCAAGAAGAGTGAAAACCAAAAGCTTTATTATCATCGGGTGGGGGAAAGCCAGGATAAAGATACATTGGTGGTAGAGTTTCCGAAAAATCCGTCTTGGATGATTCAGTCTCAGGTATCCCACTGCGGGAAGTACCTAATCTTATCCATTAGCCACACAGTCCGTGATAACATGGTGTACTATGCCGAGTTAACTGAGGGACAGGAGATCAATTCCAAGCTGGAGGTTAAGCCGGTAATTGACAAGTTTGAGGCAGACTACCACTACATAACCAACGACGGATCGAAAATGTATTTCCATACGAACAAAGGTGCGCCCAAATATCGGGTGGTGGTCATTGACTTTGCGAATCCCGACGAGGGAAACTGGAAAACTCGGATTCCCGAGAATAAGAAGGATGTCCTGGACTGGGCAAAGTGCGTTAATGAGGACAAGCTCGTGGTCTGCTATAATCGGGATGTGAAGAACATTCTGCAAGTCTTTGAGCTGAGAACTGGAACCATGATCCGACAATTCGGCTTGGATATTGGAACTATTAATGCCATTTCGGGCAAAAGGGAGTATTCGGACATTTTTTACAGTTTCTCATCGTTCCTGACGCCAGGCATAACCTACCACTACGACTTTGCAACGCCCCTCGAGAAGCCCAAGGTCCTGAGGGAAATCGCACTGAACCTGGAGGGCTTTAACCGAGACAATTACGTGGTGGAGCAGGTGTATTACAAGAGCAAGGATGACACCAGCATTCCCATGTTTATCGTACGAAAGAAAGTGGCCGTGGAGCCCCGACCTTGTTTGATGACCGGATACGGCGGCTTTAATCACAGCGTAATGCCGTCGTTTGGCATCACAGGTCTGATGTTCATGGACACATTCGACGGCGTCCTGGCCTTTCCCAACCTCCGAGGAGGTGGCGAGTACGGCATCGATTGGCACAACGGCGGAAGACTGCTGAACAAGCAAAACGTATTCGACGACTTCCAGGCCGCTGCTGAGTACTTGATCAATAACCATTACACGATTAAGGATGGTCTGGCCATACAGGGTGCCTCGAATGGTGGCCTCCTGGTGGCTGCCTGCATCAATCAGCGCCCGGATCTCTTCGGAGCAGCGGTTGCCCAGGTCGGAGTGATGGACATGCTCCGGTTTCACAAGTTCACCATAGGCCATGCCTGGTGCTCGGACTACGGCAACCCCGATGACAGGCAGCACTTCGCCTACCTGTTCAAGTACTCCCCCCTGCACAACGTGCACTTTCCCCTGAACCCCAATGAGGAGTACCCCTCCACCTTGATCCTGACGGCCGACCACGACGATCGCGTCAGTCCCCTGCACTCGCTCAAGTTTACCGCTGCTCTCCAGGAAGCCGTGCGGCACTCGGACTATCAGCTGAATCCCATTCTGCTGAGGGTTTACACCAATGCCGGCCATGGAGCTGGCAAGCCCACTCAGATGCGCATTAACGAAGTCACTGACATAATGACTTTCTTCCGGAAGACGCTCAGTGTCGATTACGTCAATCTCTAGGGATGCATTCACTGGGTTAGAATTGCTTATCTATAATATATTGAATATACAGATAGAAGAACGTATTTGTATAGTCTCTTTTCGGGAAATTCTCAATCGGAGATTTCATACAAGTGAAGTGAAACATATTTCAATATCGCTTACTCGGCTAACGATCTTTGGGAAACTCTGCTTGCTGTCGTAAATCAAATGTTTAATCAATTTAAATTTCAGTTTAATTAGAAAAAAGGTGCCCAAACATCGCAGCTGTCACGGCGGAGATGCTTCCATTCAGAGCAGTGCCGAGGCCGCAGTGCCCGGCTCCGTAATCGCATGATAGTCGGGCGATTAACGCTCAATACGGGCGCTGAGCATGCGATATGTGTGAGGGGCCTACGACTAGGGAGGAGGAGCCGCGGACCCGTGCAGAGGGGGGCGGAAACAGAAGCTGCCAGAGGCGCACCGAAGGCAGCTCCTGCCCACAGACGATGGGCGGAGAGCGTTTAGGTAGTTGGCAGTGTCTGCTGCCAACTTCGGGCACCCAGCATGGGTCTGCGGGCATGGGTCCCTCTGGCAACCCTTGGTATCGGGGAAACGCGATCGAAAATGGATTTGTATCAATATCGACTCACTAACATGATTCCAATAAATTAATATGCATACATGGCAGGCACCCAGACAGCGACTGCTGTCTGCCCGGCCGTTGGCTCGGAGTCGAACTCCAGCTCGGAGGCCGGAGTTTGGAGTCTGGAGATCTCGATCGACATCGCAACACGATGATGCATGTGCAGTGTCTCTGAGTTGTGATCGTGTTAATGTAAATAATTGCCAGCCAGTCGAACGAGGCCCAGTCGCACAGTACAGTACGGTGTGGTGGATGTAATTAAAATCTCTCCGCTTCTCACTTTCTGTCTGCATTTTGTCCAGCTTGTTGGCTTGTTGGCGTTGGCCAAGGGAGATTCCTCCTGGCTGATATCAAAGTACGCGACATACACGCAAGGCTGTTTTTCAGCTCTCTGCCTTGTTTTCCCTGCTTATTTTGGGAGCTTGATGCTGACAGTTCACGAGTCGGGCTGGCATCTGGCGAGATTTGCGGGGATTGAATTCCGAAGTTGTCAATTCAGTCAGCAAAGTGTCTAATTGGCTTTGTTATTTGTACAAGACCAAACCGTTTTCTGTTGTGGATCGCAATTAATTTCGTTAGTCTTTGATATCATAGCTCTTGATAGCCTTTTTTTTTGTATTCAAAAATATTATTCCTCTTCTTTGTGGCCCTATCTTTAATGGTATAGAAAGATCGAATTAGATACTCTGCATGTTGCTTTAACTTTTCACCAAGTCTTTTAACTTTCTCTAAAAATTGGGTTCCCCTTGCGCAGGGAATCCTGAGAAGGACTCCAATAATCTCCCATCGATTGGAGGCTGATGCAAATTCCTTCACCTTTGGATGTATATTGGTCCACGTGACCCAAACTTGGAAACCAAAACGAACAGTGTCTGTCTTGGGTTCTGTTTCGGTTGCTTCCTTCACTTATTCGTATGTCAAGTTGGCCAAAAGGCTTCGAGGAGAGGCCCTTGTGTTGAAACATTCTACTGTCCCTGGCTTATTTATGGACCCAGATGCTAAAGATATTCGGCCAGACGAGGACGAAGTCGTCCAAGACGAGTGGCCGAATAACTAACTTACTTTGCGTGGATTCCTTTAGTTTTAACAGATATTGGCAAGCGATGGCGATGGCAGTTCACAGGAACAACAAAACACTGAAATAAATTATATATCTATAATAAATTAAAAAATAAAATGAACCCAATGTAAAGTTGGGGTTTCGTTTTTGTTGTTAGAAATGCTTGGTAAGAAAAAATCTTTGCAAGATTTGCTTTTACATTCGTAATATCGCCAGTCACACTGTTTAAAGATTAAGATCTTAATAGATTTTAATTAATTAGAACTTTAACATTTATAAAATTTATTTATATTATTTTTACTCGAACTGTATTTTAAATTTTAAAGTTAAATATTTTTGTATACACTTTAAAATATGTTTTTGAGAAATTACAAATTTTTACTTTTTACTTTTAAAAATAACCTTTGTTTATGTGGGACTCAAGATATTACCTATAGAAATTGATTTCATGGACTCAATTCATAATTTCAATTGATGTATTAACGTGAAATTGTGTAAAAAATATTACGTACTTATTAACAAGTCTGCAGCGATGATAAGATAGTAGCATTTGGATACATTTCCCATCGTTGCAGAACAGTCACGCACGCAGTAAATTTTTCAGCTCAATCGCCGATCTCGACGCCGTTTCTGATTCCAGATCCCAGCTCTGATCAGTTAAGTTGTCAATCAGATTTACAGATCCGTGGACGCGGCCCCTTCCACGTTGTCCGTTGCGCCAAAGTCGCAATGTCATTATTTGTGGGAACCAATCCAGAGGAGAGTTTTTATTTCACGCGGCCTGCGCAAAAACGAAAATCATTACTTGAAACTCATGGCAGAGTAAACGCGCGTCGCAGCAATCAATCAATCACAGGCACAAATCAAACATGTCAGGTCCGAACTCGACTCGAATCGAGTCATGAGTGGCTCTGGAAACGAGTCCAACTCGCACAATGGCGTACATATTTGACAGATCGCCGGCGAACGGATCGATAGTGTATACATTGTTGATCCCAGCTCTGTACACCTCTTGAGAGGGTTTCGCTCGACTTGGTTCGGTTTCATTTCTTCAGTTATTAATATTCAATGGATCTTCGATCACAGTGAGCCTCGAGTGCACCACCAGTTGAGTGTACAAATAAAGGTTAATGAGCTTTTTCCCCACTCTGATGTTGGGTTACTTTGTCAAAGAGAAACTACCTTTGTTGTTTATAAACCAATGTGGAGTATTATCATATATATCTATTCTGTAAATAAGGCATTTTAAACCCTATATAAAATTTATAGTCAAGATCAGTTTAATCAACGAGTCAATCCTAGGCAAGAAATTACTGGTATTATGTTCATTCTATTTTACTAATGTATAATGTAATGTACAGATATCCATACAAATTTTTATATATTTTCTAAAGCAGCTATAGTTCGTTTGAAGTTTCACTCTTAAAGCTCTAAGAAAGTAAGGCCAATATGCCTAGAAATATACAGGCGGAAGGGCAAATATGGCTAGATCGATTCGCCTGTTGATGCTGATTAAGAATATATTGTACTTTATACCGTAGAATGTCAAGAAGCACTCTCCTGATCTTCTGAAAATCCGTCGAAATCTATCTTCCGATTATTCCTATTCAACGCTCGTTTTCCCTAATTGCACTGCAACAAACAGACCCGAGGTGGCACACCTTTCCCCCTGATTTTCCCTATTTGGCTTTCCCCTTTATTTACGCATCCCACCCCGCTGATCCTGCGGCGTCCCGATGTTTGTGTTCTGCAATTAAATTCGTATTCTCTTACAATTGAGGCGCTCAAGTGGAATTTCCACGAATATCATGGATATGGATACGCTGACAAGCAGATTGAGATGCAGACGCAGATGCCGATGCTGGGTGCTGGTTGCTGGGTGCTGGATGCCGGGCGCTGAGTTAGAGCTGACTCCGAGGCAGCTGCATTCTGGGCCGAGACCCTGCTCTGCGGTTCTGGCCCGTTTGTTGTTATAGGCCCTCGGTTCTAGGCCGGTGCGTGTGTGTTTATACGGCACTTGGTGTTATTTCTCCCCCTCCGCCACTGCCGCAGGACGGGAACTATCAATGGGGGAGGCTGCGGGGCCTCAAGCACCGTGCATATCAAAATAATCAAATTTTTGATTGAGTGCAGTTAGTGCGTCTGTGTTTACCCATTGTAGACGACGGTGATCGAGAGATCGATTCGGCTCATATTCATTGCCCCGAGGAGCGAGCTCGGTTGCGTTTTCGTTTCGTTTTCAGTTTTGTGTCCAATCATGTTGTTGATATTGATAATGACATTGATGGCATCGAGTTGCCTGACTGACTATGGAGATGCACAGGGAGAAAAGAGGATACCCTTGGAGTAAAAATTATTCGAAAGAAGCCCCTTGGTACTGACTCTCTTTACCTCATAATCGGGCAGGTAAAGTTCCTACAATCTATGAACGAATTTCTTCAACTCCTGTTTGAATCGATCTTGATCATTGTACCGAAATTGCTCTCTGTGTGAGCTTCACATCATCAACTCGATCACAATCTCAAGAGCGAATGCATTCGGTTGTTTGCGCGGATTTTTTATTTTGAATTTTTTCACGTTGCCTGATGGTTGTCAATCCAGAGAAATCCGGCACAGTTCGACGGAATCGAATATTGAATCCACCCCAGCCCCACGATGATACTGACATTATCGAGACACTTAAAAATTTGTCTGCACCCAGGGCACCCATAGCACAGTTTTCATTTAACATAAGCGATAAATGCGCAAGTGCCAATGCTCAAGACACTCACCGAGCTCGCCCAGCACTTCTCTGAAATTGAAATTGTTTTCTCATCATTAGACATGCGATACTCTGGCCGATGAGGGTCTTGGCACATTTATCAGGCTTGTTGGCGAACCCGACTCGAGTTTGATTGATTCGAAGCACTTGACATCGGAGATCGCCAGATTGGAAGAGAGAAAGCGGAGCTTGGGAAAGATCAAAATTATCTTATTGAATTATGCATAATATTTTCATTATTTAAGCCAATAGGTTAGTCTAGCTTATTAATTGTTTAGCTAAGGGGCATAAGTATTGTAAGAAATTATTATATTATATTATAGCATAAATTAAGTACTTATCTTTATTCCCCTATCCTATGACTCAAACGAGTAAGACAAGCCCGGACAGATGGTCCACTCCGATAGATTCCATTGCTGAAACAAGAGCACATTTATTGTGAAACAATTGAAGCAATTAATTGAACTCCCCGCAAACAATTTGCCATATTGTCGGTGACAACGGACAATTGTCCGTCACTGGGAGTGCCCGTGAGTAATTCGTCAGAAATAATAAGGGACAGCCATCGAAGTCGACAGGAGAAATCAGGAATGGCAGAGTCAGAAAGAGATGTCTTTTGTTTTTGGCACACGGCCCGAAGTGCTGCGATTTTAACTGCAACGTGACTTGGAACTCTTTGCGGTTTTTCCTTTGATTGGCAATTTTTCAAAATCGTCACCATCGTCGCCGCTCGGACAGGCACGCCCCGGGTCAGTCTCTCGCTCAGTCACATGGGTGCACTGCGAGAAAGGGGGTTTAATGTATACTTGATTTGGGATTTATGGGAATTGCATTGGTTGTATTTAAACTAAAATCAATAGAGTTGCTTTTCATGGCTAATTCTTTTGCGCAATTAAACATTCTTCGATTTACAAGGTCTTAGAATCCGCACATTCATCTTATAAAATGTAGGATAATTTCTCTCAGTGCCCTCGCACAATCTGGCAAGCGGTTGGCGGCCCCGAGGAGGTTTTGGTTATTTATAATTCGAAGCGATTGATTGATGGAATCGCTGCAAAGTCGGTGACACTTGGCACTGAGGCAAAAATAAATAACCGAAGCGATGCTGGGCGAGGCATTGACAGCTGATTGCGAAAGTCCATTAAGGGACTCTGGCCGAGGAAGCTGGACGAGGTGCTGGCCACGTAAGCCGAAGACCGAACGGATGGGATGGCAATGGGAGTGGAATTCAGAGTGGGAGCTGCTGCATCTGCATTGAGGTTTTGTGGCCATGGCAGCGGCATCAAAAGTGCAGTCAATCAAGTGAACAAAATTGGATAATTTACCCCCCCAGAAAAAAGTAACGTTACGTTACGTTTGGTATTACGGCCCTGGAACGCTACTGCCGCCCTGCCTCCACACATATGTGTTTGTCTCTCTGATGTCGAGTGGTTGTTCTACCCAAATCAGGCAACACTCCGAAGTATTTTGGGGAATCCTTGCCAAATGATAGCCCACCAATGTCTGCTGCGGACAGGTGGCTTAATAAAGAGAGCCAAGAAGATGCCTTGGCGCTGGGCAAAATTGTTAAGCGAAATCTGATTCAATTTGAACTTTTTTGATGGCTCATTGCAATGGAGAAAAATTAACATTTCACCTTTATTTTTCCAGTTAAATGCACGGCTGTATTGCAGCATTTAAAAGCAAAAGTAACCCCCGAAATGTATAGCAATTTCGCTCGGAACTTTTTGAAAGCCAATTTATCTTATGTCACTAAAAACTCCGATAATTGTTTGCAATCCAAAATATTCGATATATCGATAATATGTTGAGTGATTTACCCAGCTCTAGAACAAAGCTCTTTGACGTTTGTGAAAGAATATTTTTTTCGCTGGACGATTATTTGTAAGAGATGGATTCGGACAACGAGAATGGTGACAACTTATGGTTTTTACATCGCAACATGGACCCGGAGTATGATGACGACGACGATGACGACTTCAGCAATATGTTTGCCACGTACGTACCTAAATATATATGCATATATACATATATATGTATTGTGTGCACAATAAATTACATAAAATAGTTAGGAAAAACTAGTACATATATCACTTGGTAATGAGATACCTCAAAGGAATCGCCGCGTTTTTGAAGGTTAGGATGAACCTGGCTTCCGCTGTTCTTTTTTATAGTAAGCAGCATGACACAAAAATATAATTAACTAATATATTGGTAATTAAAATGATTCTTAATTGCTTGTTTGTTTATTTAAAAGCAAAATACAAGCAGAAGAAATTTATTCTTAATATTTATTTATTTACAAAAGGGGCTTATTCCGTTAGTGGTAATCACTTTCTAGCCCCACTTTCAGCATTTCCCTTATTAAATTAAATACATTTATTTATGAAAACAAAATAATGACCATTTACAATTAATAAGTATTTTAAGCAGTGTTTTTAATTGTCTGGCAATAAAATCGAAATATTGTTGATTGTAAAATTCTAACTTTGATTCTCCTTCTTAGGCTCTACGCAGAAGCAGAAGGCAGTGACGGCGATGAAGGCAAAGGCCTGGACCTGGATTTACTTCCATCCGAGTAAGCTCCAAGCCCAACATCCTTGTTTCGGTCAGAGTTAATAAACTTGTGTAAATATTTCCTTTATCAAGCATTTTTAAGCCAAGAGATCGAAGCGTTCAAGACAAAGCAGAGAAAGAGAAAAAGAAAATTGAAAGGGAACGGGAAAGTCAAGAGGAAAAAGAAAGAGAGAAGATAAGACAACAGGAAAAACAAGTACGAAAGGAAATCGAAAAACAAAGGGCAAAGGAAGAGGAAAGCCATAAGGATCTAGAAGATCCCACTTGGCTTGATGTCTTTTTTGGTATCCTACCCAAGCAAGAGGAAAAGGACCCTTCCGCGCCTCCGGGACCAGAAAAAATCGAGCCACTGCCTGAGGAATCCGTCGACTCGAAGGACATTGATGAATGGATCAAAGCAGAGGGCTTAAACGAGCCGCTAAGTGATATACCCGAATACAATCTGCTCCTCGGTTTGGCCGCCGATTATGATAAAAACTATAATATTCTGTTCAAGGTGCTGACACCCACAACTAAAACTGAAACTTCCGAATCGGAATGTGAAATGATGGAAACAGGACTACTATCACCAAGTCCTCCACCGTTTGAAATGTCCCCGGAGTCACCAGAAATACTAATGCTGAACCCAGAGCCGGTGACTCCTGCAGGAGAGCTCGATATCGATATGGACCGTCCCAGCACATCGAAGGAGGCCTTGAAGGCCCTTTCCCAGGCCGGCACTCCAAAGAACGCCTGAGGCCAGTACCCAAATTTGGAAGCTTCACAAACACACAATTGGAACACGACAATTTTCAGGTAGGACTTTCTCCAATTGTACCTTTATCTCCAGTAACTCCTTCGAATAGAGTAATGCCAGCAATCCCAGTAGCTCCTACGTTTAGAGGAGTAATGCCAGTAACTCCTAGGTTTAGAGTAGTGCTCCTATGGTTAAAAAAAAAAACTGCAGGGACTCTTAGGTTTAGAGTAGTGCCCGCAATGCCCGCCAAAGAAATCAGGAACGCCAACAAGACAGCAGCCCTGTTCATTTCGAACATAAGAAAATAACCTTCTTACCTTTCTTACCGAATTAAAAAATGTACAGTAAAGACCTTAAAGCTTTCCCCGTATATCTGGTGTGTGTCAATATTGTGACACGGCATGATTTGTTCGCACATCCTTATATACCTGTATGCATCTTCCATATCCAACCACTTGGCGCGTCGCATGATGATCGGCAATAAATTGATGCGTTGCACGAACCAGAATTGCTGGCACAAAGTGGACTGAGTCAGCTAAATGCAAACCCCTGACTGATGTGCTCGGGCACCTTGGAAATAAGCTGCAGTCCTACAATTCGTACAATAAGATGAAAAGGCTCCCAGACCCCTTAATTACAATATGTGATTTATGAGCGTGGGATGCCCAACATATTCTTCAGGGGGGAAGCCCCCAAAAGGAGCCCAAATAATTGCAGCTGAAGACATTTACACGCGCTTCTGACATTTACGACCGTCCGACGGCGGAGTGCTCGGATTGTATGTGACATGTGGAGCTGGACAGGGAACGCAGGACAATGCCAGTTACTGGTCATGATGCTGCCGCCCCGGCTGCCGCGCAGATAACAAACAACAAGGGCCGCAAAAAGGCGAGCGAATAAAACCAACTCACCAACACTACATAAATTTCAAAACTAGCCAGCTCCGAGCACTGGTTGGGGGGGAGCCATACCCCCATCTGCCACACACATTTCACGCAGTGACGACATGAATCCGCCAACATAAACACACTCACCCAGAGGCACGACAAGGACATCAGCCCGAAAAACGGACGCACTAAAGCACACACGAGACGTTAGAGAGGACCCACGGCGGAAAAACTCGAACCGAACAGGACAACTAGTGCCAGGATATCTGGTGCTCTGAAAGATTTTTCGTTATCATAGGGATTAAGTTTAGTCAGACGTGTTTAAGCTAAGTATTTACATGCGAAATGCTATACTTTTTATTGTTTAATTCTTAGTGATGTTCGCTTATGTAAGCATCTAGTAATATGCATTTTAGGTCATTCGATTTCATATACAATATATTTCAGATTGTCTAACCGAGCTGCAATATGATATGAATGATCTTAGAGATCCATAGAGAAAGAAAAATATTTGATTGCAGAAAAAAGAAGGAGTAACTTATGAGAACTATAGAATACCTTTTTTAAGGAATACCTACTTTTAAATAATCAGCGATATTTACTTGGTATTAGAGGGCTATACTAAAATCGAAAGTTGTAATCGTAAATCTCCATCATTATTTAGGAATTACGGAACCAAAGTTCTCCTCTAATGTCAGATATTAATAATTTTTGATACAATTTAGAGACCATTCCGATCTTCATCGCCCCCGAATGAAGACCTCGATGTTATAGTTCGCAGCTATTGTTTTTTAGCTCTCCTAATAATACATTTAACGGTTCTCCTTTTGACAAAGTAAATACCATTACCATCATGGTCAAAACAATTTTTGAACAGCAACATTCTGCAACCGTCGTGCGATTCATCGTTTTATGTGCCAGACCGTGGACAACGTCATGAAGCGTATTCAGAGGCTGCGCCGGACAGGATCCAGAAAGGAGGTGGGGCGCGAGGGATAGATGGCGGCATAGGAGAAGCAGGGATGCAGGGCCCCTGGACCTGTGGACACTGTGTGTCCTGGCGTGCAGCCGTGGCCAAATTGGTTGATAGCTCGAAAAACAGTTTTTGCACAGCTCCGTCAAATTGCATTTGGTGTGACAGACCGCAAAATGCATCATCACCAACATGAGCGATGAGTGTTGTTGTTCTAGTTGTTGCCGCTCCGTTGTTGTTGATGTTTATATTTGTCAGGCCCCGTTCCTCCCTGCTCCTGCCCCGGGCCAGTGGCCACCCATCAGCATGGCCTCTCCACATTGTCCAGTAATTTACGAGCTTTTTTCGGCATGTCCACAGGAGTGGGAACGCAATGTGTTGCCTGCATTTCACTTTGCCCGGCTGATGACGAGGAGGATGGAGCTCGGGGGGGCAGAGAGCCTGGAAAAGTGTTGCAAAACCGTGGGCCAGGAGGCACTGGTAGGAGGAGTGTGTGGAAATAGAGAGATCATTGCCGGGAAAGTGTTTTTGAGGTTAAGCTTTTCAGTACACTATTTTTGGGGGAGTCTGGGAAGGAGTCGACGAACAGTGATTCGAAATTACTGAGTGATTTAAGGAATGGTTAGAATTATGGAACATTTTAAAAATATAATTTAATATGAGATATTTTTTCTAGTTTTCAGTTATTATTTAAAATTGTTTCCTAGTAAGAATATTTTGGCAAACTCAACGACAAAAGTAAAGTCAAGTGAAACTGGAAGGCATTGCTTTATAACTCGAATATTGTTGCTTGTTTTACTTAAAAGTGTAAAGTTAATTAAGCTAAATTCACGCATCTTTCGTAGTAAAAATATGGGCAGCTCAAAAGTGGTTATAGTTAGAAGTACAATTGCGAAACGACTTAAGAATGGATGTCATGGAGTTACCATAAACCTGATGGTTAAGCTGATAAAGCCTGTGCAAGAAGTCATACGATTCACCGTGACACCATGACTGTAAGTTTGAGGCTCAACATCAACTTTCTGTACATAAATAATCTAATTAAATTTTTTTCAGATTTTTACCAATCATCAAATTTTGCAATTTCCGAAGATGAAATTGTGACGTATGAAATAATCCTTTGTTTTAGCAATACATGTAATTTGCATTCCATTTTTGTGTTTGTTTATAAAAATATAAAATCGCATAATTATAATATTGAACTATATCTCTTTATTAAACTACTTTCAATATGATGAAAACTGATTAGTAAGAAGATGAGTGTTGTCAAGCAAAGTCTTCAGACATCAATGATCTATAAAACGCAAATTCATAAGCAACTACACCCAGATATATGACTCGCAAGGGTTTATGGCATACAAGTCACTTAATTGGAATAAATAATTATATAACCTGATAGTAAATATGTTTTGATTCAATAGTAAAACATTTTTGAAACCATTTATAATTTACCATTAATTAAATCACCGGTCTCATATAGCAATGCTCATTCAAATGACGTTTTAAAAATATTTTAAAGAACAGAAGTAAGCCCGCTTTTGTCCCACTGTGACCTGTTGGAACGAGGAGCGACGAACAACTTCATTTATTTTCAGTTCACATTAATGTAGCGTGAATTAAGTGTCAAGGACATTTTTTGGTTTTGCTGCCAACGACGCAACATGTTTCAGTCTCTGGCTGTGAAGCGGCCACCTCCATCTTCGGCCTCTGTGTCCATGTCCTTGCACCCTGGCACTGCGGTGGGCGGTGTTCTGTTTGTCATGTGTCCTCGCAGCTGCGTGTGTGCCGGGGTGTGCTTCAGCCGTGGGTGACCGAAAATGCATTGCAACATTCAAGTAAGTGACGTAAATGCATCACGGACACAGCACAGCACAACACACTAACGCACGTTGGCTGGGCCGGCGGACGGACGGAGTATATCATCGTCATCATCATCATCATCGGGATGCGAGCGGACATCCCCACACAGGACGCACACACGCTCGGGCAGGCATCAGAGGCAGTTATGGCTGTCAAGATGAATGCCATATCATCGCCGCACCGAAAATGGTGTCAAAACGTCACCAACGGCGGTTCAGCCCTTCAGCAGTAAAACTGCAAACAGAAAACAGGACCTCCACCGTTGTTATCCGGATGAGTTATGAGTTGTGCCCGGCCGGAGCCGAAGGAGGAGCCCCTGGCCCCCAGCACCAGTGTTCACCGCATACCAGGCAGTCTGCCACATACAAGCATGGCTCTAGGGCTGTGGGAAACTCTTTGGAATTCGACTAATATATCCCCGCAATCCCGAATTAGCACACCAGAATGAAATGTTTAACGGAGAAATTGGAGGCAATGTACTTAGCTTAGCTTGGGTTTAGTGTTTTTGCTGTTTATGAACTACTTTCCTGATCGCTCTGTTTAGGTTTACTATTAGATATGATCGTAAAGTCAGATCATCTGTTGAAATCTGGTATCAATAGGTTACAAACAGATTACGGCTCAGTGCCAACCGACAATTCATATAACGGGCTGATGAAGGCAACCTCGATTTTTTACTTCATACCCTTGATTGAATCATAATCAGAATCACCTGCTGAGTTGGTTAAGCCTGTCTGTCTGTCTAAGTGAAACATTAGACCTCAGAGATAAGCTACCAAATTTGGTAAAGAAATTAAGATCTTTGTATTAAAAATTGGCCAAACCATAACTAAGCTATTCGTGAAAAATAACGAATAATATTACTCAACAATTATTGAAGCTCTTCAAGCACAAATAGAATCCACTAAAGATGACAGATTAAATCCCGATCGTAAGCTAGAAGTACTAGACACCTTTATTATTCTCTGCTGATCAGGCCAAATAAATCACTTGCGAATTATAAAACCCATAAAACGGGCTAGGATGGAAAGGGCTATTGCCAGTGCGGCTTAAAGTGACGTCGTTCACACTTGGTAGCATGTGTCGGGCGGCATTAGAAGATAAAAGTCGAAAGATTCGAAAATCAAAGGTAATTCGAACCCACTGAATTGGGAATTTTCGGTAGCACACAAATTCCGTGTCGCTAATCGGAAATTAATTAATGTCAGAATTTTGAAGAGGACCAAGGCATCCGCGCCTCACTTTTGACCTTCTCCGTTTTCGGTTTCTCCTAATTGGTATTAGTTTCCCCAGTTTTACTGTCCTTATTATGCTGTGTGTGTTGGTTGGCCAGGTTAACTCTTTGATTGGGTGTCGTCTGCGTTCACTTTGGCGTGAAACGTCCGAGGGAATTACCTGAGCCGTTGTTACAATTGATGAGCCAGCAGAAAATTGTGGCATGTGGTTATGGCTTTTGGCTGTTGTATCGAGTTTCAGCCAAAGGACTTTGCCGGCCAAAGACCTGAGGGTTTCGGAATATATTTTAAGTTTTATATGCTAAAGCGAATAACAGATCACAGGTTACTTGAACATGCAGACATTACTTATTTTTCTCTGGCTGATGTGTGAGAATCTCCTTTGACCGTATAATTGCTTCTCTAAAACCTAAATTATTTTCCTCAGAATTAACGAGAGGAAAATGCAGCCACAGGACGGGAAATCGAATGCTCTTTAACGAACCCATAAAGCACAAAATAAAAAAGGGACTTAAAGGAGGAAGCAGGACCTCCATTACAGCAAAATCGATTATTGATTTCCGTTTTGGCCGTTGCCGGAGCAGCCTAGTTTGCCGGCGAAGTGTGGAGAAAAAACACTGGGTAAAAGCCACGCAAAACAAACACAACGAAATAGAGAGGGCAGGAAAAGCAAGGAAGAAGAAAGGAGAGTGCCGGCCGGCGAGCGCCAATGAAGGGCGAAATTGGTTTGGTTTTTGCATGTGAATTTCATACGAAAATCAACAAGTTGCCATTGGGTTCGATGAATGGCAAAGTGGGTTGCGAGGCCTTGGGTGGGCTTGGCGGGGAACTTGAACTCTGGGCCACGGCGAAAGAAAGAGCTCCGGCAGTCGGCAGACGGCAGGCAGACGCTCGCCCGCCCCACCCCTCCTCGCCTTGCCTCGCTGCCAAGGCCGACACGCACACACATATTTAAGCCAGGAGGAGGTGGGGTGTGTGGGGTGGAACGTGAAAAAATCGCTATTCGGGACTTTTTGTGCCACGCCGAGGAAATTCAACTCCAAACCAAACCGAACCGAAACCGAACTTCTGGAAAAACAATTTCTGCTTAACTTTTTTGCTGCTGCCCCTCTTTTGTTGTCAGTAGGTGGGTGGTGGTGTTGGGAGTGGGCGAAGGCTAGGGGCCGTGGTTCGTGGCCTATGCCACACGGCAGACTATTGCGATATAATTCCATGATTCTGCTGCGGCCTTGTCCTAGTCCCCCTTGTCTGGCACCCTCCAGAGTGTGTGTGGTGGTGGTAGGCATTTTTTCGAAAAATTTTCCCAAGCAACAAGCGACCTGCGAACGCTTCCCTTCCTCACCTTCGCGCTGAAGGCGACGCAAATTGTTTGCCTCTCAACGTGAATTACGACGCCCGATTCGTCATCAATCAATCAAGGGTCCTCGTCCTTCCAGCACATCACATCCCATTTGATTCCATCCTGTTCCGAACCTACCTACCCATACGCCCTGTGGCCCCGATATCGGACGCACTTATCGTCGTCACCAGCCACATCATCATCATCATCTTCATCATCGACCTCGTCGGGACAACAGCCATCTCAACGACTCAATGTGTATTCCATCAAAGTGATTCCACTTTGCTTTTGCGTTGCGGTTTATTCCATTGATCTAAGTAATAAAGTTGCGTTTCGTTGCCAACTCGATTAAATCCGAAAGGTCACTTACTCAAAGCAACATATCTACGGTTTATTAAATTGTTCTTAGCTGCACATGTTTTTTTTTTTAACATTTTGATAACCTTTGTTGAAGCCGATTAAGCAAGACTAAGGGATACCCGGTACCATAGAAAATCTGTTGTGGAATTATACTAGTTCATGAAATAGAGGTTTCATAAGAACAGTGAAAGAAACAACTAAATTTATTCTCGGACTCTTATGGGAGATGAATACAATTTAGAATCTGTATTTTAGATACAATTATTAAGGACAGTATTTTTGATATTTTACCAAATTGTATTCATGGTTTGGTTTTCTTTTTACTCAGGTCAGGTCTATAAAGAAGTGCTCTTAAATTTCTATGGAAGCTATTTGTGTGCTAATAAAAACTCGAATTTAATTTAATTTGAAACAGTTGCATAGCTACATTATTACCCCTCTTAATTATAAATCACATTTAGTGCCAAATTAGTAATAAGTAAATAAATTAATCAATAGTATTGCAAGAGTATAAAACCACAAGGTAACTTAGATTCATTGTTTTAATAAAATGAAAAGAAACCTTTAATATCAAGTGTAATTTATTTTGACACAGCCTTGAGCTTCTGGCATCCTAGAGCAGCTTTAAGACAAGGCCATACGATTGGAATATTTTCCTTAATCCTTAACACTCTTCTTTAATACTCAATTACAACTCAGTAGACAGCTTACAGAGATCGCCTCGTGAATTATGACACTTCAATTTTATTAATTGGCAATAAATCAGGGGCCATAGGGTATCCAAAAATGAAGAAATTGCTCCCCGGGCTGCACATAAGACTGGGACTGAGCTGGGGTCTGAGCCGAGAACAAAAGCCACCGACAATCATTCAGTTTGCAAATTGGCCAACATTGAAACAGACAGGCTAAAGCTGCAAGCGAATTGGAACAAGGCTCAATGCCCGCCCTGACAGATCTCACATCAAACGTCAAACGGAGGAGGCCTTGGCCAACGAGCGGACGGATGGAAGAGTGTACGGATAGATGGATGGATGGATGGACGGCTGGGCGAGTGGAAGGCCAACGGGGTCGGGAAAGAGTGTTGTGAGTTATGACGAGGACGTGCACAAGTTGATCCATCAAACTGTTCAAATCTGATGCCAGTGCACTCGATTTCATGCATTGAACGATGACTGCGACGAGGACGCCGACGTCACCGCTCATGACGGATGGCTGTGACTGTGGCCGACACGGAATCGCAAGGACGGGCGGAAGGACGCCGGATGGCGGACGACGGACGGCGAGGCCATGGCCATGTCCAACCTTAGACATGACGAATGTCTCACGCTGCGGATAATTTGATTTGTCGATGCAAACGCAAATCCACCAACAGGGCGCATAAATAATTTGTGTACTCTCTATCATTATGGGAAATCGATTGTCGGGCAACTAACAGGGGCTTAGTCGGCGGCTTAGATCGCCGACCATGGGAATTTGTTTGCTTGAATTCTCAATAAATACTGATATCTGTACGCTGAGAACCACTGGCTAGTCTCTGAAAATGTGAAAATGTGAAAGCAAAATAATGCTCACATTTACAATTAATAAGTATTTTAAGCAGTGTTTTTGATTGTCTTGAAATAAAATGGAAATATTGTTGATTGTAAAATTCTTACTTTGATTCTCCTTCCTAGGCTCTACGCAGAAGCAGAAGGCAGTGACGGCGATGAAGGCAAAAGCCTGGAACTAGGCCTGAACATGGACCTGGATTTACTTCCATCCGAGTAAGCTCCAAGCCCAACATCCCTGTTTCGTTCAGAGTTAATAAACTTGTTTAAATATTTCCTTTATCAAGCATTTGTAAGCCAAGAGATCGAAGCGTTCAAGACAAAGCAGAGAAAGAGAACAAGAAAATTGAAAGGGAACGGGAAAGTCAAGAGGAAAAAGAAAGGGAGAAGATAAGACAACAGGAAAAACAAGTACGAAAGGAAACAAAAACAAAGGCAAAGAGAACCATAAGGATCTAAAGATCCCACGGCTGATGTCTTTTTGGTATCCTACCCAAGCAAGAGGAAAAGGACCCTTCCGCGCCTCCGGGACCAGAAAAAATCGGGCCACTGCCTGAGGAATCCTTCGACTCGAAGGACATTGATGAATGGATCAAAGCAGAGGCTTAAACGAGCCCTAAGTGATATACCCGAATACAATCTGCTCCTCGGTTTGGCCGCCGATTATGATAAAAACTATAATATTCTGTTCAAGGTGCTGACACCCACAACTAAAACTGAAACTTCCGAATCGGAATGTGAAATGATGGAAACAGGACTACTATCACCAAGTCGTCCGCCGTTTGGAATGTCCCCGGAGTCACCAGAAATACTAATGCTGAGCCCAGAGCCGGTGACTCCTGCAGGAGAGCTCGATATCGATATGGACCGTCCCAGCACATCGAAGGAGGCCTTGAAGGCCCTTTCCCAGGCCGGCACTCCAAAGAACGCCTGAGGCCAGTACCCAAATTTGGAAGCTTCACAAACACACAATTGGAACACGACAATTTTCACAATTTTAAGTGTTAATAAAATCGTTATTATCGATAAGGTTTCAATTCCCTTAAAGTATTAACAGAAACTTAGTGTACTTTATGTAATTTAAGCGGTCTGATTTATAGAATTAGAAATTACAATTCTACCTTATTATTTACCAACAAAACGGATGTCATGCATACCCATAGACAGATATTTAAATCATAAAGTAATAGTTCGCGTAAGCCAAACTACTATTTACTTCCTGTTGCTATCTAAGTAAACGATCCAGCAACGGGGTTTGAGTGTGGAGGCAAGACAGAATGAAGCGAAGAGCTTTCGGAACGAAGCGTTTCCTTAATTTTGACAAGACGTAAAGTCTATTAAGAAAGTCAATCAATGTCTCTCAGGCGAGTTGACTTCGACTTGCACTTCAAGTTGGACAGGGAATGGGACTGGTAGCCCGTATACGCGTGGACTCCGAATGCCGGATTGGGGATTCACGATTCAGGATTCAGGATTCGGGATACGGGACTCGGGAGAGCGGGGATGAGAGCTCCGGCAAGTAAAGTTTTGAAGTGACAGGCCAGGGGCGGAGGGCCGGGGGAGAGGCTGAGGCTGAGGCTGAGGGAGTGGCACTGGGAGTGACGTGTGGGTGAAGGCGTCGGCCACTTGACTGACAGCTGGACGCGGATGTGGACGTGAGATTGTTGGAAGGAGTCCTGCCTCCTTGATTGAAAGAACGAATTCAATGTGTGCCCGCCCGCGCACCATTCAAATTATGAGAAAAAAATGAATTCACTTCGCAGGGAGTCAGAAGTTGGTTGAAAAAGTTGACAAAATGGATTTCCCGCGGAGGCAATGTGCTGGTGGGTGGCGGAGAGGTCATTGGGGCTGCCAAGAACCTGAGTGTGGACACCTCCTCTTGATGACATCCGACAGGTAAAAGTTTTCCTCTTTTTCCCGGGCTTCGTCAATTTGTAAAAGTGTTTTTCATCAAACAGGAATTAATTAAGATGCGCCAGCGACGACCCCAAAGTTTCGCAACGAAAAAAGGAAGCCTCAATGGGATCAACGCCCCGCCTTCCGCCCCCGAATCCAATCCAATTCCAATGCCAATAGTAATTGAAAATCATCACTCGAGATTTTGCTAATTATGTGGAATTATCATCTCAATTATTTATTTTCGACTTTCATGCATTTTTCCCATCGCCCGATTCGGCTCCCTCTAATTACTTTTTTCCTCAGGTGCGATTATAATCAAGGCTTTTGAGGATTTGTGCCATCAAAGTCTCTTCGAACTTCTCAATTAAGCGAATGCATAAATCATTGAACCTGGCACGTCTGCGGATAATTCCCAAGCGACCCCGACCACCCCCGGCCGGAAAACCAATGGGCATTAGAGTGCGAAAATGTATATATATATGCACACTGACACACGGGACACTCATAAATCTGGGGAAATGCTGCTAATTAAAAAAATACGCATATTCCATCATCATTCTGCTCTCCTGGACCTCGGCTCGGCCCTGATAAAGCCCAACTGAGATTTATGCCCTTATAATCCATAAATATGCTCTTACCCATCGCACACACACACCACACACCACACAACTGTGCGATATCTTCACATATACATCTTCATAAATTCGCTCGCCAGCGTCGACGTGTCATTCCATGGCGCATTAATTAATAGCCACATCAACAACTTACCAACAAACATAAGATGCCCGCCCCTGCCAGAGCCCCCTGCCCACCGTCCTTTCCGCCCAACGAATCCTCCGAATGACGAGTCCTTGGGGTATCCCGTTGGCATTCACGCCTCGCAACCTGTCAATTGCTTTCACTATTGCGTAGGGTATTTAGGGTAAGATCGGGCTTCTTTCTATATATAAATATCTAGACGGTAGGGTAAAATACATCTATAAAAGTTCCTTAGAACAGGTTTCCAGTCTGAGGTAATTTAGAATTTAGGAAAAGGTAAAAAGACCAAGAAGGAATCCAAGCATTTGAGCATTTGAAGTTATTGACAGCACCCTTGAAATTTCCACAGGAAATAAATAACAAATACCCAAATAATAAATAATAATTCCGGCGAATACATCAGAGGACTGGACTACTAATTGGAATTGATTAGACTCGCAGAGCCCGCAGAACCCGTCCCCGTGCCAATGCACGTCTCGCAAATTTATCTGCATCTATGGCATATGTGCCTTAGCCCCAAAAACTTTTGCGAAGTAATAGTTGGGCGAGGGCGTTAATAACAAATGTGCTTAATATTTGTGATCGATGGAAAGTGCTTTGTTTTATTTCCGTCGTGGCGGGAGTAGCGAGCCTGGCCAGAGCTTCTCGTCGAAGTCTGGGGCTATTTATTAGACCTCCGACCCAGCCCCCGCCCCGAGTTCCCTGAAAAGCAATATTGTACCAAGAGGCGTTGCACTAATCACTTCATTAGCAAGGGAACAGGAGCAGTGGCAGTGGCGGTAGCAGGGGCAGCGACAGGAGCTGTGGCCCTACCCAGACATATTTATTTAACCTGCACAAATCACAAATTCATCCATCATCCTTTCTTCCAGGCAGGACCCTCGGTTCCTGTGCGTCTGACAGGCTTCTGCCTTCGGGCTTGCCTTCCAAAATGTGCTTCCTTCTTCATCATCATCATCATCATCATCATCATCATCCTCGTCGACGTCGTCATCGTCTTTGACTGACATTTGACTTCGAGCCTGACGAGTGCGGTGACGATGAAAGCGACAAGTTCATTGTCCTTGCCCTAAGTCGACTGGAAACTCCTTGTAATAAATCCGTCCTTCTGCTCAGCACACAGCGCCATATTTATTTTTTGCGGCGGTTAGCGAAGGACGCACTTTGTTCGCAATTTGTTTTGTTTGCGATTTCCAAACCGCATTCCCTTGGCCCCTTTCTAGCGTCTGGAGTCCCTCGACATGGGGTCTTCCCCGTCTGACTGAGTTCAGCTTCACTTTGTGTGCGTTTCTGCCGTGCACTCCCTTATTTTTTCGGCTACTGAAAATGTGTGCCACAGCGGAAGACGTTTAAATTTGGGTTAAAACTTAAAGAGGAACTGGCTGTTTAATGCGAATTTCCAGAATAAAGAGTGCAGAAGTCGGGCAAATTAAAGAACTGCTTGCCAGTTGTTATAATTATTTATGAAATAATGGCATACTGAATTTAAAAATGATTTGTTTTTGTTAACTAAAATAAATTCTTAAATACAGAAGGGCCTGTAAAGTTTAATTGCTCAATTTGCAGCGACGAACTTTAACCTCTGGGCCAACATTAAATTAGCCACAATCGCCTGTTTCGCACGTGCTCTTCGGTCCGGCCTAAGTTGATATGCAAACCGACAATGAATCAATTGCTGGCTCAGAGCGTACACAGCGCAGGACGTTTGCTGGAGGAGGGAGAGGGTCCTGGCGCATTCCAGGTCATAATTAGCTGTTCATGTGTCACGCAGCAGCAGCTGAGGCGACAGGAGCGACTGGATGGGCATCGGGAAGGGGTTCCTTTTCGGGAGTCCGACATTCGGGAATGTGAGATTCGGCGTCAACAGCCAATTTGGGGCATTAGCGAAAACCGTTGGGCAATTACTGTCAGAATGCGTCGTCGCCTTGGGCCTTGGAAGGGGCTGCACCAAGGATTACTCAACCGAAATTGGCTAATCAAAACGCGCAGAGGGTTAAGGCAATGGAAAAGCAATTGTCTGTTGATTGGAAACCGGAACGGCAGCAGAAATTTCTAAAACGACCAACTCGTGATTTCGAATATAAGCTTGTGACATAAATAATTTCAGCAACTAAAATATGTGATAAAGTTAGTCGTAAGTAAACTAGTAGCAATTTGTGAAAGGTCGGTGGGAACTTTCTTATACGCTATTCAATAGAAATTCGTGGATTGTCCTAATTATTATTTAGTTTGACTTGATCATAGAGTGTCCTGCTTCCTTTGCCAAACATTAGAAAGATTTCCTTAGGTTTATTGTTTAATTATATTTAATGCTATTTCAAGATTGCTTTCTAGTTTCTTTCACGGGTCAGAGCTGGCTAAAATTCTATAATCCAGCTCCTTATTTTTCTTTCCCTTTTAGGTATCAGGCAATCTGTGCTATGTTATGTTTATTTCGCAGAACTAATTAAGCCAAATGACAGCTTTTAATATCTAGGAAAAATCCTTTGTTTTCCCCCTCCTGGAATTTTGAGCCGAATTAATCAGCGCCCAAACATTCGACATTGTTATCGGAACGTCATCAACAGGAGGCAGAGCGGTAGCGGTGGCTGCCCACAACAATGGCCCCAAAAACACATCCAGCAGCCCAACGTCAAAGAACCCTCGCCTCGCACCCGGGGAACAATCGGATGGCGGGGAGACCGGGGGCTACTTCTCCATATCTGTCGCCTGCCTTTGATGTGCGTCTTTGACAAGTGAGTTGACAATGTCAACGTCATCGCTTGACAGCCTTATTATGGCATTACGGGGCCATATACGAGTGTATTAATGCAAGCGAGTGTGTTTGTCGGTTGGTATTTGCCGATCCGAACCCTCGACTTTTGAGGCTGATAAAGCAGATGGCCCTAAGCAGCAGGCCAGGGGCGATTCGGGCGATGAGGTTGAAGGATTTGATATAAACATTTTGGGCTTTCTTACTAATACAGTGGCTTTAAATTAATTAATAAAATGAATCTTTATTTTTAATACTTTTCTCCAAAACACAGTTAAGGCAATTGACCAACTTTTAAGATACAAACTAATTTGATTTTAAGTTAAATATTGATCTTGGTGTTCGGAAATAAAATAAGGAAAAACACCTGTGTTTAGGCATTTTAGAAACGATTTAAAAATATTAGTAAAATTCCTTTATTATATTCCTTTATTTATTTATATAAACTATGCAATTTCCAGTTGCTTAAAAAATTGCATTATTTACTAAATTTTTTGTTAGTTAACCGGTCCTTCGATTATGTTAAATATTTTTACTTTGAATATTGCTTGTATAATATCAAACTTTATTCAGCATACTTTGTATTGTATTATTAATAATTTTATGGAATTATCTTATACTGAAATGACGGTGACCTTTAGCACGTCTTACTATAAGCAATAAAGAATCTCCTGTTTTGATAGAGTATTATGGATGGCAAAAACTATGAATACATTTATACAGTGTCCACGTTTGATGTTAACTTTAATTCTTCTTGATTGGGTTTATAGTAATATTTTTTAATATTTAAAAAATATATATTCAAGTTTTCAGGAGAGCTGTATTCGCGTTCTCTCCGCTTGGCTCTTAAGTAGAAACTCGTGAGGCTATGAAGTTTAAGGCAGATAAAATTCTGAAGCCCTACTAAACAGCATTAATTGAGTTCTATACGTGTCTGCGCTCTTATTTTGCTTTTTTTTGCCTACTCCCAGTTTGGATCAGTAGTCGCCCTCCTAAGTTCAGTTGGGTCCTTCGAACCGGATATGAACCAACGACCTATGGATACGTGGCGGTGTTTGTCATATGTCATTGAGAGCGATATAACTTCTCCTATCTCGTTAGAATGATATATCTAAGGGTTCTGGAAATCCGACTTAACAACATAAAGCCAATCAAAAAAAGATAAATTAAAATACTGGTACCAGTGCTCCAACAAATGATTAAATAAAAGCTGAATAAAGATCACATCTTCGAAGCTGGAAAGAGATAAATAGTTTTGAGAATTTTCATATTCCACATATCCATGAACATATTTCAGAATTATTTCGAATTATAAATACTTCACCATCACCATCATTTCATACTCTGGGCTTTCCTCAGTGTATTGTTAAGCCATACCCAGTAAACTTGTGTGCTTTCATCTGCCGCAGACGCTGTGATTGACAGTTGGATCAATAATTTGGGATGGGCCTGGCCATTTCTCACGCACGAAACTAATTACATGACTCGAAAGTTATGCATGATTTTTCTCCTCATGCGGCTGGAGCTCGATTGTTATTCAAATGCTGGCCAATGGTTTCACATTTTATTTGCTATAACTTTAAAAATTCCGCACACACTTGCTGATGAAGCTGCGCCGACGTCACCAATGTGTATCCCTCGTCACCAGTGTGGTCCGCTTGTCAGCGCCCATTGAGCTTTAAGTGTAAGACATGTCATGTCCACTCCAGTGTCCATTTTCGATGGTGGCCGGGGCCGGGGTGGGGAGATACGCACGTTTCGGCTGGGCTTTCTGGCCCGGTGGAACACACGCGGCCGTCACATCAAAAGCATCAGAAGTTTTGTCATGTCGATTGCGGATCTGGCCGGGCTACAGAAAGTTTTTGCACCTGCCGTCAATACAAAACGTTGACATATTAATCCTTAATAGAATTTTCATCAGCAGCAACAATAGTGGTCGAGGAATCGAATGGTATGACAATGACAGGAGCCTGGACACGGCATCTATGGACAGGCAGTCATCATGTTGGACGACGGCTGGGGTGGGTTTATCCAATAAAAAGGAAAAAGGAAGACCTGTGAAAATGGAATGGAATGAATTTTTTTAATGATCTGCTTTCAATATACCAAATTAAATTTGATCATCAAGTAGTTAACACAGTGGCATCACTAGTCCATATAGACATTATGTACGAGAGGTTATTACCAGCTCATTTACTTACGAGTCGCATTTCAATCATCTGTACCGTATAATATTATAATTTTAATATATTCAAAAAAATCTACACCGTTTCCGTTTCGATACATCAAACGGAATAGGCAGATGGGCCCAATCAGGCATACAAAGATCGCTCCCCAAAACAAATAATGAAGCATTCGGCAGCCCGTTTAATGAACTCTGAAAATGGTGGCGACTGCCATGTGTCCGGGTGAAAGGACGGACAGGGTTCGGCGGGGTCACGGACTACGGGTCTCAGCGGAGCCGGACTCTGGAGTCCGGAGTCCGGAGCCAACTCATTTGTCGCACCGCTCCAAGTGCGATTGACAAACTGTCAGGGAATGCATTTGCCGCGCTGTGCTGCGGCCTGTCCCGCGGCTCCGGCCGGGTCGGATGCAATGCAGCTGGCCAAAATGAAGGCAACAAAAAAATGGAAAATTAATTGAACAATTTAAAGGCATTTTTTGCGGCCCTCGGGTAGTGGACATCGCCTGTCAGTGTCAAAAAGGACATGACCGAACATTTGGCGGCGAATGAGTAAGTGAATGAGTGAGAGATTGTTTTATTGATTTTGCATAATAAAAATGTCACACACAAGCTCCGGCTACGTGGCCGTGAGGAGTGTGTGTGTGGTGTGTGTGTGTGAGCCGACAATACAGCAACAATAAATTAATTAAGCCGATAGAGACAGTTTAATGTCATTTAATAAAATATTGACGTGTCACTGACGCTGACGATGACACAACGCACACATGCTCGCCCCCAAAAGTCCGTAATCTATGGGGCGCCATTTTGTTTTTCCTTTTCCCGCCACTGACGTCTGATGGGTGTTAAAATCAATTGACGAAATCAATTGGAAACGGCGGTCAGTCGGCAGAGGAGCGGATGTTGATTGATTGACGGGCGACATATTGGCAACCGTTAGCCCCAAGATTGATGGCCCCTAATGAAGGGCTTAAGCTCCGTGCTCCGAGAGCTGCATTTGAAATGCATCAAAGCCCCACTATTGCGACTACGTCAGCGCAGACAAATTCGCATAATGAAATGTTAATTTTGACACGTCATTAATATATTTTGTCTGCCCTCAGACCAGCAATCAGCCGCCCACCGCCCTCTGTCCGCCCGGCCCGACCACGCCCTCGCTGGCCAAATAACCTCAACGTTCTGGGCAGGCCCAATTGACGTGCAGCGATGTCGTAATTAGTTTTGACGTTTCTCGTTGCACAAATTAATTTATTTGACATGCCCGACGCGCCGGTCAGCGGCAATTGACAATCGACAATCGCCGGCCACTACAGGCAGCGGCCTTCTATGTGGCGGAGAGCCATGTACAACCTCATGGTTTTCCGAATGTCACATTTATTGGATGAGCCAAAAATACACAAAATTATACACTCGATTGTTGCCGGAGTGTGGTGTGTGCGGTGTCTGTGTGTCCGTGTGTCCACCTCTATGAATATTCGATTGGATTAATCATTAATGGCAATCAATCCCAGAAATTGATAGTTGCCATTGGGAATAAGTAAGACACAGTTTAGCCATGGGGAAAGGGAAACAGGAAACTATATTAGGGTTTAAATTATAATTATACATTTTATAAGTCTAAGTTTTAAGTTTTTATTGACCTTAAAAGCAAGACATTGAGTATATTTTCGAAGAACATAGAACTTTAATGATACTGGTTCTTTAATTTGATTTTTTCTTGAAAGCTTGACAGCATAAAAATCTGAACAAAGGAACTAAAGGTTTCTATGAAGTATCTAGATAATAAACCTGTATCTTAGCCTCATGATAAGATCTAAATTCGTACAGGTTATGTTCTCTTACATAAGCTATTTAAGCAAAGAAGGCCAATGAAAATGTAACAGCTTAATATTCTGCCATTTAATAATAAAAGTATTTCCAATCAAGTCCTGTGTTGCTAATCAGTCATTGCCAAAATGTCGATGTGTCCGTACGAGATAATTAAGGTCTCGGCTCCACGTCCCAACGCCCGGGAACATTATTTCCCTTTTCATCAGTGGTCACTGCACTCTGTCTCCGGCATTCCACAGGACTCAACTTTGAACTGCTTTACATTTTTCGTAGCTCCTGCCCCATTTCGCTCTCCTTGGAGCCATCAGTTGACACTTTGCATCTTGTGCAATCACCAAATATTGTCGGAGAATGTCAACGTCGTCGTCGCCGTCGTCAGCATCAACTTTGTATCGAAGTTTGCACACAATCAGTAAAATATTTTGGCCCTTCGGGGGACGACCTCGTTTCGGTCGTCTTTGTCTGCTCACTGCTCACTGGTCTCTGTCCCAGCTCCCTCCCGGGCTGCTCCCGGGCTGCTCCCAGGCTCTCCAATGTTTTCCTTTTGCCATGCACATTTTCCGCTTTCCTCTTTTTTATAATCCCTAACTCTGGCTTCTGGTCTTCTTTCTTAGCAGCAGCCCAGTGCCATTCCATTGCGTTCCCTGGCTGAGGGCGAACTTTTTTGGCGTTTCATCTGCAGCACATCAATTTTTGTTGCTGACGAGCAAAAGTTGCAATGGCCGAGGCAGCCGACCCACATACCCTCCGCCGCCCACCGGCCACCGAGCACCGTGCACCTAATGTGGCCTCGCTGTCCTGTCCCAGTGTTATTTCTACTTGGGTGGCAGGCTGTCCGTCCGCCTGTCCGTCGCTCTGTCCGTCCGTCTGTCCATGTGTCCGCCTGCTGATTGACGGCAACTGACAAGTTTCTCTTCGACTGCGCATTGACTTTTCTTTTGCAGTCGTTGCATTTTACGAGTATGTGTGCTCCAACTTTTCGCTCCCTCTCTGTCCCGCTGCCGGGTGTAAGCAGAAAGAAAAGCATTTCAGTAAATTTCTAATCCTTAAGTATATATGGCAGGAAGCGTCAGCCGACAGATGTGTGTCTATCTCAGTCTCTTGGCCTGTCTTGGCACTGTCTCACTCTCGCCCTGCTCTGGATTGCATAATGTTCACTGAGTGAAAAATTGTGCAAGAGAATTTTCAGAATATTGTTATTTTAAATTAAAATCTAAAGATAATCATAAATGTTTATTGTCGTTAAAATTGAGAACTCTACAAGCCAGAGACTAATTGAATAAAAGTAGTAAGTTCGGAAAAAAGAAAGTTCGGAATATGTTAAAATATAAATCGACTTTATATTTTATTTAATTTTTAATAGATATTTATGTCCTTCTTAAAAACAATTACTTTAAGTTCTAAGCTTTCAAACTTCCAAAATATCTATAGGCTACAGCTAGTTTCCTTTCTTATTTTTTCTCGACATGTTTTCGATCTATTAAGTGCTCCATTCTCAGATCTAGGAGCCCTTAAAATAAGCTTTTTAATTTTAGCTAAGCATTACTGGTAATATTTGATTGACAAGGAGTGCCACCAGCTGATGTTCAATAAATTATTTCGGTTCTAGTTTCCCCACAAGACGGCCTTAATTTCTCTCGGTGCGCCCTGCTATAATGGCCTGGCTGCGTCTTGGGTAGAGAAATGCTGGTCATTTTGTCAGTGAGTCTGTCAGTCAGTAGGCGAGTGAGTGGTGGGCGGACGGGTGGCTTGGCTCTGACACTGTCGGGAAACGACAAAAACAATGAACCCGGTCGGGTCTTTATTGCATTTTGGCGACAAAACTCCTTGGATCTCGTCGTAGCTTTCATTTCATCTCAGACTTTTTTGCCTCTGCTGGCTTCCTACAAAAAGGATTTTGCATGTTTCTCTGACAACTTCTAAGCAAATTTCTTTGAAACGGACAATGTTTGTCTCTCTGGATGGACTGGCTGTTTGGGCTTATTTACTAACTCATGTACAATTTTGGATTAGTATCGTGCCGTGGGGTAGCCTCGGTCGCTGAAAGGGAATTCCAGAAGAAGCAATTTCCCCAACGACTTTCCGGCCAACCCAATAGTATTTTCCCAATCTCGCCCCCATGCTTTCTTCCACACTCTCCTGCTGCACTTCATATCTTCATCAATCAATATCCATACATCTAATGAAATATACATAGTTCGGGGGACGGGTGTCTGCAGCCGGAGAGGAACGCGCTGCAGGCAAAGTTCAAACCTCAACCCCGTTGTCGGAAACTATCCACAAACTTTCCCGACCCGTCCGGGGCTTCGACTGCGCTCCCAACAAATGGCGCATCAGTCAAAACTGTTTTTGCCTGTCATCGGAAGACGCGACACGTCCAGTCGGTGGGTAAAAGGGCGTAAGTCCGGGGCAAAGGTGCGGAGTGATAGAAGGGCAAGGAATCTTCAGGATGACCTCTAGCCAGCCCGACGTCTGGGTCTAGGAAATCAAGCAGTCGAAGGGATACCCTGCATTGTACCATAGAGCTGGTTCTGCAAAGATTTCTTATAGGAATCTAAAGTGCAAGTCTATTTGTGGTCTAAATAATCAGTGTTTTAATTTTTCTTAATTTCTCCATTTTACTAACTTTTCCTCGAATTAAATACTCTGGTTTAAAAGTACCCCTTTTATAGTTCGAATATTGCTCTTCCCCCAATACAGAAATTTCTGCAGCTAGATAAATTCTGGAAGCTGCGGACCTCTCCATACAACGTCCCACTGATTGGCGACTTGTCAGTGGAGCTCGAGGGCGGAATGGAAGCAGAGTCAGTCCCATTTCACTGGGCGAGCTGCTGCTCAGTGTGAATGGTACATCTCAACATGAAACAAAGTGTCTAACAGAAAAAGCTGAGAAAGAGCGGAGTCAACGCGCCACGTCAGACTAATCTTTGAGCCATCATATTACAGCATCGTCTGGAAGCCACCAGGACTCAGACCCGCCCGGCTATAACCCAGAATAAAATCCTGTGAATATTGTACAGCACTAGGAAGGACGGAGCTGCCAAACTCCTCCCGCTCCTGTCATGGAAGCCATCAATCGTTTTGTTGAAATGTGCAATAAAAGAAAAGTCATGAAAACTTTCTGCTTTGCTCGCAGATTTCTTAAGATGCTGGGAGGGGCTGGGGTTAGTTGCCTAATGCCTGCGACAACATGGCTGGGGCCTGGATGTCCTCCGCTGCTCCGCCCCGTTCCCGCACCCGGGATTGCCCTCAATTCAGCTTGCATTTGACAGCGTCGTCGGCGACGTTTGACGATTGACGAGGACGTCGAAGACGTACTCCCCAGCCCCGCACGCTTCCTTCCCCCTTTGAAAAGTGTTGTTCTTGTTGCCAAGTTCGTCTCTGCGTGGTGGTAATGGCCAAGACGTTGGCCAGGACAACAGAGCAGCTGCAGGCCAGGAGGGCAGCCGCTTGCATTGGGGTCTGGGCTTCCTGGTTGAAAACGCCATTACGATTAATTAGGTAATTACAGCAGGGCACGTTTTTGCTCAGAATTTTAATTAAACGAACGTTTTCAGTGTTAGTCCCTCGAAGCAAATAATATAAATAAATGACGACTTGAAGTATGAATAATAAGACCTGTAAGCTTAGAGGTTGCATTTGACAATATATCTTGTGTTGACAAGGAAACCTCTGCCAAGACACTCCGCTCCTGACTTCCTGATGCTGCTTTCCACCCAGGAGAAGTAAAAAGAATAGCAGAGAACTCCCGGCTTCGGTCAAACTGTCGTTCGCACGTTGAATTGCGGCCGGATTTGATGTGGGAAAGGGCCACGTCGGGTGGCTCGGGTGGATCGGACCTGGGGGCAGCCAGTGGTCTGGTGTATTGGATTTGCTGCTGGCTCGGTGCCGACTGGCTTGAGGATTGCGCTGGGCTGGCGTCTTAGTGTCAGCGGACAAGCCGTGACTGTACCACCCCCATGCTCTCGCTCGCACACTCTCTCCCTCTCTCTTTGTCGCTTCCGTCCCAACTGCAGGCGACAAGTGCACCCGGCCACCCTTTCACCTCCCACCCACTGGCCCGCAGCTCCCAAGATGTCCTGCCTGCGAGCTCTCCTCGGTTCACGACTCGCTCTATCAATCCGCAGAGCGCATTGAACGACAGCGTCAGGATTTTTGCAATTTGAGAAGTTGCTACGTGACATTTCAATAATTTTTGAAAAGTTTCTTGCTTTTCCCCAGCTCTTTCCTGATGCCTTTTTCCTTCGAGGGGCGCTGGCAGTGCACTGAAAACAAGAATTAGACGCAGAGCCGAGTAGCTTACAAGAATATGATAATTCCTTGAAAGTTTAGATATTAGGAAAATGAATACTTTTATGGTTAAGGAATTAAAACCATATCTTAAACCATAGTAATTTGTAAATCTTTTCTATAAATTCTATAAATCATGTTATAATCAGTAAATCCATAAAATGTTTCTCAGCTATAGCTCAGCATCTTGAGTTAGGGAACTTATCTTGGGGTTTCCCTAGGACTGGAAGAGTATTCAATGCTTCGTTCCTACCCTTTTTAAAGTGTATTTGTCTGCCTTGTCCTTGGACACAAAACCAAGGCAAGGCCGGGCAGGATGTTCCATATGGGTTGGGTTCGGTTCGGTTCGCTTTTGAAAGCTGTTGTTGGTCGTCGCTGGCGTCGCCGGAACTAGGAATTTTAAATTCTGCAATTTTCGTGACAACGTAATTTTGTCCACGACATTTCAGCCTGATGCCTGGGTCCTTTCTGCTCCGTCCATCCCCGGCCCCATCGCAGTTGTCGCAATCGTCCTCGTCAGTGGCCAGCAGCACCTTTTCCCCATTCCAACTCCATCTCCAACTCCGGCTCCATCTCCAACTCAAACCCATCTCCGTCTCCGCCTTCCACCCAGCTTTATGTAAGAAATTTGTTGTGTGCATTAGGAACTTTGACGCTTCACTGGATGGCTGTCAGTGGAGTTCAGGGTTCTCGCCTGGGGTCTGGGCTTCTCCTCTTGCCGTCCCTTTTTGACGTCTGAATTTTGATGCTCCGACAGTTTATTCGATTGTTTTTCTCGCTTTTGCTCGGCAAAATTACGGAAGTGCAGCAGAAAAAGTCATCTGCCCCCCGTCCGTACCTCCGGCCGCCCCCATCGTCCGTGTCCCATCTGCCGCCGCTTATGTAAGAAGGGAAAATTGCTCGCACAAATGGCGCCCAGAACGAAAGCCTCTGCCCGCATTCCAGAGTCCTCTGATGCACCATGCTGGCCGGCCATCTTCATTAGAATTTATTTTTATTGTTTTGCGCAACTTTCAACTTTTACAACTTTATCAATATATGAATATAGATTCGCCGCGCGGACTTGCCTTCCGCAGCAGGGACTTTAATTATGGAAGTGGAAAGGATTCTAGAAATCAGCGGTTGATGAGGATTCGTTATAGAAGTCCGTTTAATTCGAAAATCGACGCGAATAAGTAATTTTTGAAAGCTTCTTAATAAATTCGAAATAGAAACAAGCGAATGAATAAGTTCTTTGAACTTGGGAGATCCCAGAAGTGTGGAAATATGGCTTAGTAAACTTATATTTATGATTGGTAGAAAATCTTCATGTATCAATCAATACATATATGACTTTGACATATATGGGTTGACTTTTTAAAGATAAATAAATCAGTATGAAAATCGAAGAAGAAGCCTTCTATAAATGGGATAAGTTTTATATTTGTGGGTGCAAGAAATTAAATCCAGTGGTAAGGGGAAAAAGTAAACATAGCGGAAGTTTTCTATAAAATGACTTTAAAAATAGATCTGCTCAAGAAAATAGTTCTTTAACTCTAGATTAAGATTAAGATTGATTTTGATCTTTTCTATTCTTTGTGAGTTTGGCGGTAGGGGCCCGGCTTAGAAATTAGCTGACCCAACAACTGCCATCAGGACAGCTTAATTTTGCCCACACAAATGCAATCCCAGTATATTTACTGGACACAGCTGATATAAAGTCATGAAAAATATAAGTGACGGCTTTAAAATAAATCGGAATAAAGTGGAAGCTTTCTTTGGAGGCTAAATTGCATGGAAGGTTGTCGTAGGTATTCGGTTAAGTGTTAATATTGGTGTTAATATTATGTGATCTTCTGATCAAATCCTTTCCGGCTGCAAACCCTCACTCGATCGGAATGTTTACTAAACACTCTCTTAAATGTGAGTCTGAATTATGATAAACTATTCGCCCTTCTCGGATAACCAAAGTAAATCTAGCGCCCACGCAGGCGAGCTCCGTTCAGCCCAGCCCAGCTCAGATGAAGTTCGGCTCTGAGACCCTGTTCCTGGCTGGGGATCAGGTATTCGAGAGGGAGCCCCGAACTGGCTCAGCGCGAAGCGCATTTATTATTTGATTATAAACAGCAGCGAGCAGCGAGCAGCGGCGAGTGTCGAGCGGCCATAAAAATCACCTACTGACAGATTTATTACACAGTCGGACGGCGGTCGGGGCAGGCAACCGCTGGCTTAAGCCGGGCCGAACCGGGAAAGGCGCCTTGACAACAAACAGATACGCCAGCAACATCAAAGCAGCAACAACAGCACCATCTGCAACAGCAACAGCAACATTGGCAGGAGCAGCAACAGCAACGGCATCGGCAACAGAAACCACGGCATCCACGGTGCTCTCATCATCGTCATCATCAGCAGCAATGCTGACAGCTACACGGCAACGCCATCAGTGTAATCAACTCGGTGTCGAGCGTGGAAGTGGAGTCGGTGAGCAGCTCCGTCCGCCAAGAGCCCGGTCTCTTTATGGGTGGCATGTGATAACCGGCAATTCGCGACTAACTTTGACATCGCCTCCACGCCAGAGATCCTAACTCCTTGCCCTCATTAAGCAGCTGAAATTTCTCAACGAAAAAAAAAAAATCTGTTAATAAGGTGTACACACCGAATGGGAATCACCCTTTAAGAAAACGCATGCAAGGAAGAAGGAACTATTTAAAGTGGAAAGTGTACTAAAGAAAGCGTAGATCTTAACATACTCTCAGCATTTAAAAAGCATCTACTTATTAATTGAAATTTCAAACTCAAAATAATTTCTACCCATCGAAACCAGGAAACAACTCTTGACCGAATAGAGCATCAAGACTCTCGACGATTTTCACTCACAATCAGCATTGACCTCGGTCAACAAGACCCCCAGACTGGCCGCCCTCCTCCAATCCTCCCGCTGTGTCCCATTCAATACCCATCAATGGCGACGGGTTGCGTTTGTTTAACTGCAGAAAGTTGGTCCACCATCGTCGCCGGCATCCTCGTTGACCGGTTGACATGGTAATACTGGCGGATGGATGGAAATGGGGACTCCGGCCGAGCGGAGGAGGAGGCGGAGACAGTGGCAATGGCATCCCAAAAGTGTCAAATGTGTTGTGTGATTTATGCAGTCAGTCGCATGATTTGTTTGCAGTCCGTCTACTTTTCGTGTTTATCTGCAGAAAAATATGAGAAAGATAAATTGATAAATTTCCAGGCAGGAAAGGCAGCAGCTGGGGCCGGGGGATAGTGACCGAAATCGCAATCAGTTCTTTGGCCAATTTTCGCTGGGAAACTTTTACTGTCCTGTCCGTGGAATTGCCTGCTTTCATTCGTTACCTCTTCATGGATTTCTCCTTCGGTAAATGATTCGATGGAAAATGAAGATGGTATTAATATCTGCTTAAGTTATATGTCCATGCAGACTCCGAGTGCCTTAAAGACCACTTGATTTGTAGTCTTAATTCTCACATATTGGAGTCAGCGGATATCAAGGATAAATTATGGGGGACTCTAAGTAGGTTAGCTCGATTTCGCTTTGATAACGTCAATATTACTTTGACCAGAAAAGTTATTATTTCATAACAATTTTTACAAATTTGTAGTTTTTAAAGTAAAAGCTAGTCGCTAGATCGCTCAAATGACAGATATGTAGTCATAAAAATACATAAATAATAAATAACATTAACCAGACACGTTCCCAAAAACTGTATTTTGTTAATATTTTGCATTTCCTGCTGTCTGCAATGTCTTTCCCAGCCTTCGACTTTTCCAGAGGAAGACCACAATCAAGCGCTAATATCCTCATTTGTATATTTAGGAGCGCCATTAACTTTTCATTTAGCGCAGCGCTAAAGGTTTGAAGTAAAGAGCTGCGTCGCCTCAGCTGCCTTTCCCTCGCCTCGGCCTCGGTATTCCATCTGCCCAGGTGTCCAGTGTCCGGGAGACTAGTCGGCGATCCATCGTGGCTATCTGCGAGCTCCGTCGTTGGACACTCACGGCTCAGGCCATAACTTGCGTGAAACATGTTAATAATTTACAATTTGGTATTCATAAATAAAATGTCATCCTGACTGCACCGACGCCGCGGCCGGAGCCACGGTCCCGAGTAATGAGCGAATGTTGATTGAGGTTATATTTCATGGCAAATGGGTGCCATGGCAGCGAAGCGGCTGGTCCGCTCGAATCTCCGTTCCCGGATCATGACGCCTGACACGCCGCACAAAAGTCTCGCAAATCCTCGGCGGCTGGCAGCTTTTTTCCGCAGCGATTGCAGCCGCACATGCGCCTTTTCGTCGGGCGAGCAATCCGCTTTTAGTTTCGGCCTGGGCTCCCATGGTTCCCTGATTAAAGTCCGGCAATTTATCGTAATTTTTGCCAATTGTTTGCAGCGTGATAAGTCAGCAGTCTGATCAATGCGGCCATTAAAGGGGAATAACTAATTCTGGTAGTTCTTGCTCATTAACCGCATCGCATCATAAGAAGAAACAGCCAATCTGGGAGTTACCAACACAGATAATGTTTTGGTAAACTCGAAAACCTTTTGGTTGCATATCAAATCTTGGTTTAAATATCACAACTCTGATATTTCGCCCAGCGTTCCCACACGTGTAAGTCACATTACACCCTGACTCGGATGTATATCGGTGACACCTAGTCAGATCTGTTAGATAACATAGAGTGCAATGTGCTGCGGAATTTGGCAGATTGTCAACGATTTCCAACAGTTGACATTTAATTGCAAACAGATACGTTTTGTCAGGGCGTCATCCGAGCGCGTCTAGTAAAAAGGCGGCCCAGATCTCCGCAGCATCTGCGCCTGTATCCGAACCCAAAGCTGTTTCTGTAGCTGTATATGTATCTGTCGCTCCATCTGAATCTCATTGCCATTCGTGCATCCGGCCGATGGAGGAGCTGGCAAATTAAGTGGGTGACGCGAGACGGCGCGACTCGCGTTCGCACTCTGAATGGAGATGGAGATGCCCGATGACAGGCAGATGCAGATGCATCTGTAGGTGGCAGGCGTATCTGCGAGATGTTTTCGCGTGAGAAATGCGCAATTTCTGTTTATTTAATGCCAATGCATTTCGAATGCAAACGCCCGGCAAACGCCATCAGTTTTCAATCACGCGCCGGATTGCCATACCATCCTGTCACGCCCCCGGCTCCGGCCTGGGAGCTGCCCCCCGCTTCTCCGCTTTTCCGGCGGAATTTACTGCGCACTTGTTGCACTGCCAAATCACTTCGCAACTTTTGCATCTACTCATCACCGGCTCCGTGGCCCCCAAAGTGGTGTCAACAGCTCCCCATCCATACAGCGCCGCCGCTGACTGATGGGTTACTCATCCGGAAATGTTTTTTCACTCAGCCGCACCGCAGACAAGTGGCAAGTCGCTCGACTTCGCGGCCAAAAAGGCAGCAACACAAAGCTTCTTTTGTCAACTGCCTGACAAATTGGGGCTTGTTGAAATTTCCACAAAGACCCTCCGGAGCAGCCAGTCTTGCGGGTCGCACGAAACCGTTCTAGACATACTTTTCCTAAATATGCTCCACATCGGGGTTAATCAAGAGGACCTGTCCCCTTGTCTCATTTTTAGCCTGAAACAGAGGACAAATTAACCAAATCTCTTTATCCTCCAGCAGGCGCAGTTCTGCCAGTCATTTAGGGACTTGGGCTTAAGTCAAATAGAAATGAATAATAGTTAGATAATGTAATCACTGCCGGAAGTCGTTCTTTGAAAGGTTTCTTTTTTGTTTAATGTCTCCTATTAGCTATGCAAAAGTAAGGACTGTTTCATGTATGTTTTAATGGCTTCTATAATATATTTACTTTACTATACTTTATCCTATAGTTATTCTTTATCAGAATAAACAAGAATTCAAACGTAGATCCTCTTAATGACATGAAATTAAAGTTTACGTTAAATTCCAAATGGAAAAATAATTTTTAAACGTTTCTATGGATTAAATCGATTCATGCTACTTCTGCTAGTTGAAGTAGCAAATATGAGTTTGAGTTATTACAGTTCTTTGTAAATATATTAGAGTCCTACAGTGAATCCACAAAGTCAAGTTTAGTTATAGAATTTTATTAGTCAAGTGAGAAAATAAGTCAAGTCTAATTGAAATAATATCCCCCGAGTCACAGTGTCCAACAACTTCTATCCCCATAAAGGCTTCTCGCAATAAGTTCAGCTAAACAAAAAGGCAGATCGATGATCCCTATATTATCTTCTTTTAATGGATAGGTAATCAAATATTAATTTGTAACTTTATTTAAAATGATTTATTATTTTATTTTATCCACTCCACAAAATCTCCACTTAGATCCCTACTCAGATCACTTCAAACTGAAGGTGTAGGGCAAGGTGTCACTGCATTTCCTTAAACAAGGCACAACTATTTGGCATTTGCATTTGAATTGCTTGCAAAATGTTGTACAATGATCGGAGCCACATGCTGGCAACAAGTGATTTTTACCACGTAAATCCACGTTTCCTTCTCTGAACTACTCCGCCAGTCAGTACTCCAGCCTCCGTGGAGTCGTGGGTGCCGAAAACTCATTTGCATAACCCAACGTGGCTCGTATCTCTCTGCAAGGGGCGACAAATAGACTTGTTTGGCCAATTCCCAGACGCTAATGATGCATTTTCGATGACGCCTTCGTGCGCATGCAAATTTACTTAGACCCCGAGCGCACCGCATTACACAAACATAATATTTCTGGGGAGTTCGAGAGGGTTAAGCCGAGTGGGTCTCCTACAGGACAGGGCGTCACATAATCACAGCCATCAGTAAGCGCGGCGTGCGACATTTATGACACGCTCCTCAGCCCTAACGTAACGTAATACGGCTCATCATCAGACTCGCTCCCCCTTATTAACCTCATCGGTTTAAGGCTCCATTCGCGAGCCGAGACTCTCAGCAGCCCTGTGACGGCGAGTCTCCAGCGAGAATCTAGGTACTGGGAAAAATTTGTTGTAAATTGTACAATATTTTTGAAGTCTAAACTTGAATGGAAATATGTATAATGAAAAAGTAAAGGGCCGACGGTATTCTTAAGAAAACTACTATTACAACATCAACAATACAAATTAAGTTTCTACGTTCAAGCCCTGGGATTATATCTAAAAACTAATAAAACGAACGCCTAATAAAAAATTGTTCTAATACAATTTTGATTGAATCCTAATTTTATTCTTTTCAAATAATCATAAATACATGTTTTTAAATATTAATCCCCACTTAAAGTACATTTTTAAAAAATTCAATCAGCATAAAGGAAATCCAAGTGTACTTGTCGCCTTCGCGGATGCTCTTCATGTTGCCGTGACAGCGACAGAATCATCATCGCCATCATCAACCGAGATACAGAATCAGCTTCAACACATTTCAAAATGCATTTTGCATCGCTTCATGTCGCTCCGTGAATTCGGCTGTACTCTCCCCTTCCAAATAGTCTTATTCTCGGGAGATTCTGGAGTTCTCAGCTTGGAACCAAATATTATTGTCACACATTAAGCGCGCGGAAATTATGAGATTTGCTATTTAAGAGATGAGTTTTTAAATACAATAAAAACACTTTCAATTCCATTTAATGTTTCAGAAACATAAATTACTTGATTTGAAAATCTACAAATAATTATAAAGGGATTTCTTATATTCCACATGTCACTTTTGTTTGGTCTGGTAAATATTTTAGATATAAACAAATTTTAAATTTCAGCATACCCAAATTACATTTGGAGTTAGTCACCAATCCGTACCATTTTCGCCATATAAAAGATCTAATTAATGTCTCAAGTTCTTTTTAAAAATATTAAATTGACACCATATTTTATGAACTCACTATTCTAAAATTGCTGGTATATTTTCCCTTCGGTATACATTTTTTTTGTGGTTTCGTATTCTAAAAATAATGAAAGAAAACAATGCTAAAATAACATAATAAATGCCATTGATTTAGAACAACGAATTTGGTATACCTTTGTAGTAATTTAAATCGTATAATAAAATATAATTTACTACATATGAAAAGCTCAATTAAAGGAAGTAAACTACATAAACCAAATCCATTTCTTAGTCCTCGTATTTAGCCCTGAAGTATGAAACAAATATTATAATAAAAGCTCTAAAATAGTGCTGTGTTGGCCCTCTTAGCAAATTTCATGTATCCTCTGCAAGGGTATGCGTAAAAAATGTATTTCGCTAAAATAATCCCCGCTACATTTCAAATGATTAAACACCAACGCACACAGCAACACGGAAAAAATAGCATCTAGAACAACCCGTCCGCTGCTGCGTTTCGTCTACTTCGTCACTCTGCCGTATGAATGAATGTCATATTCTCGGATGGAGATGACGAACTGCTGACAGGTGGCAGCATCTAATTGGGCTTCTTAATTTTCTGACACTCTCGGATTTAGTGAGCGCGTCAGGGGGCAGACAATTGCCACGGCAACCGCACGAACAGTGCGCCGGATGAAATTTCGCAGAATTCTTCCCGGGCGTTCTCCTTATGTTGACAGCCCGGGGCCGCAATTGGCGAGAGGCGGATGAGCGTATCGGACAACCACGCGTTCATCATAATAATCATCATAATTCCCTGCCAAAGCCAGAGCAAGCCAAAAAACCCTACACACCAAACCAAAAAACACTCAAGCGAAAAATGTCGTGTGAACAGTGGGATGATTGTTTATCATATAGGTGTGCAAGGTGGATATTTTATTGCCACTCAATAAACGAAAAGAAAGTCTCCTTCCTCATGCTGACGTCGGCCTGGATTTCAAGTTACAATATATTTACAATGAGAGGAGAGTCCAGCCAAATGCTAGCTGCCATGGCTGTGTTTCATTAAGTACTACTTTAAGTACTACCTACTTCAAGTTTAAGCCACATCAAAAAGTAAATAACTAGCCCAGAACAGTACAACTTAGGCCAAGCCTAAGCTGTAATATGCTGCAGAGGGACTTTTAACTTAAACCTTAGTCCAAGCCTTTGTCGGATTCCATACCTCAACCGATATTAATTGCGGTCCACTGTAGCCAACGTCTCCTTGGCCACCACTCATCATCAGGCGGCTAAAGTCGACCAAGACGACAACGTTGATGCTGAGATGCCGAGATTCTGAAGCTTGTCACTTGTCAGTTGTTTGTCATCTGACATACATGTGAGTGATATATAAACACACACGGACCGGCGGCCCGAAATGCGAAATGCCGGGCTGCTGGGATGCTGCGATGCCGCCAGCCGAGCATTATCCATTCTGTACAGGCACTTAGTCGAAATTCTCGCGTACTTAGCGGCATATGCATGCCTGGTTTTTGGGGCCAACTTTCCGTTCTGCTCTGCTCTGGTCTGATCTTGGTGTTTGCTTGTTTTTTGTCAGCGAAATTTATTGCTTCATTTGTTTCGGACCACTACCCGTGTGGAGGGTAACTCGGGCGAGGACGGGGCGTGGCGGGGCGGACGCCTCAGTACATCGCCCTGACGCTTTGGTTTTCATATTTTTCACATTGTCAGTGATATATCATCGGACAAATGGTGTCCCCATCAGCATCCGCCGCTGGCTCATCTAAGCAAATCCCATGAAAGCGAAATGGCATTGAATAACTATGCATCACCTAGAGATCAAGTGCCACTTCCGCTCGTTCGGATTCCTTTCAAGAGTCTGCGACAAATCAATCAACCGATGGCGTTCCCCATATGCTGTTTTTGTCACTTTTCCCGCGATGCTCGTTTGAGGGTGTGGAACTTTCGCAATGAAATTTAGAAGTGAAAGCGAAGCAAGGAGATTGTAGCTTGGTCGTTTATAAAAATATAACTTACGATTTTATAGTTTCGAAATAAACCAATTTCGGGTTTAAAATTAGTTTAATATTTTATTGAGCCAGCAATTTGCCACAGCTTGTTCTCGCGGTTCGATAAACAAACTTAAATTTGACGTCAGAGAGACGGAAAAGTGGTTCGACGTACCTCTCTCTAGATTGCATAAATAATTCTCGCATTTTGATCAGCAAGTTGTCTTGGACAACAAGTTTTATTTCATTAATCCTCTCATTAAGATGAGCAATCAGAAAGGTGGCAAAAATGGTTAAGCGCAGCTCTTTCTAGATCGGAAATGCAAATCTTGTGTTTTGATAACTTGCTTATCATTCTATCTGGCCTACAACTTGGACGGACAGGTGGTTGTTTCTGATTCTTTTCTGTCTTTCACAATTTGGTTAATCTTTTCCCAAAGCTGGTATTTACTGTCGACCAAGAGTGGAGGCCTTTCTCACTCTGGTCAACAGGATTGCCGCTTGTTATTCCCCACCGGGGTGTGAAGTTCCCAGTTAGAACAGAGTCAGAACAGAACAGAGAGTCGCCCATGCTTAATTTTTCTAGCCGCTGCTGCTGACGAAATCATGCCAATATCCCCAAATCCCAAACGAGCAGATCACGCACTCGAAACGTAAATTCCCGGCCAAAATGGTAATGGGCCGCGGCCAACTGACGCGCAGAGATTTCATTTGCCACGGCAGTTGATTTGAGGGACTCCGGCGACTTCGCCGACTCCACTGGCCATTAGCACGTGCACACATTTTGCAAGGATGGGAGCGCTGGCAATCCTGGCAGCAGCAGGGAGCCGTGCGAGCGGCATTGGCAACATATAATTTGCACAAATTATCGCCAGCGTTTCGCCATATTTTTCGCTGCAATGATGCCGCCGGGGCTACACTCTTTATGTGGCAGGAGGATGAACGACAGGTGCGAAACAGGCAGGACCAACTCTGGCGAAGGACAAACGTTTATCAGAGGAGCTGCTCCCATTCCCAGGATGCCCCGGCATTTTAGTGCACGCCAGGCGCACGAACTGAGCAAATCATTTCTGGATTGCACGACCAAAGTTTGCCTCCCGGCAGCTGGCGGAGGGCTGAAGGACCCGAGGACCGGAGGACTCAGGGATAGGACATAAGCTGCGCTCATAACTTTGTCTTGTTTATGTCTGCGGGATGTGATGTGTGCATCAGCGGTCCCCGACCTGCCACGATGGGGGAGTCATTTTGGTTTTGGGGATAGATCGTTTCTGGCGTTTGCGAAACAAAGCTGATGATGATAACACTTTTCAAACAAGCTTTATGATAATAAGTATTCTTAGAATACAAACAAAAATATACGTTATCAAAAATAAAGAGTATATTCTATGACTATGATCTTCTGTTCTGTACAACAAAATTCTTAAGGAATTCAATTGAATAAGTAATAGATTTGTAATATTATAAATTATATTTTGTTGTTTAGTGTTATTTGTTGCTTGACTTTAGTAATTCAAGTAATAGAATTTCACATATCCCCGAATGAGTAAAAAGCGTATTCCTATGTAGTCCTTCGGAATTACCACACGCCTCAAAAATCACACCCAGCTGGGGGAAGTCAGAAGACGCTCTCCCGGTGTTGTCAATTACCGATTTCGGACAAGCACCACTCAGATAGAAAGAAAACTAATCAAATGTCCCGGGGCCAAAAACAGATGAGTCCCATGCCTTCGCCCTTGGAGCACGTTCCGTGTCTCGCGACCCGCTCCCCGAGTATGAAACATTCATTTGATGCCTGCGACATGACGCGTCAGCTTTGGAAAGCTAAGGTGCACTGAGAACTCCTGGCATTACACATCTATAATAGCCATCAGATATGTAGTGCCATCAAACCTCAGAGATATTTAATATTAAATATTATTAAATTAGTATCCTGAAACAAAGAAAGTTTTCGCAGTTCAAGACCCAATTCTCAATATTTTCTCCGAGTGTTTATATCAGAGCTGGGTGGCATTGTTGTATATTAGTGTGCGTGACGTTGCATCGAGAGTGGCACCGTGTGATGGAAGCGCGTCGAGCGTTACGAGGGCCCGAGCATCCTGGCCTGGTGCAGCCATCGGAATCACATCTTACAGTCTCCGAAAAGGCTCTCCCTCTGACTGCTCCGGCTGCCAGCATCCACCGACAACATTTGGCCGGGCAATTCACACGTAGTGCCCATATATAGCCTCCCCTCTCGAAGGGCGGTCCGGAGCGAGTGGCGGGAAACAATTCACACGAGACTGATAGCAGAGCCAGATACTTGACTTTACTCAACAAAAGTGTATGAAGTTCCAGGATAAAAATTAACTTGGCAATGCCAGAGAGAATATATAAGTTTTTTACAAAAACATTTGGACTAAATTGAAGAAAATAAAATAAAAAAAAAGGAAAATAAATTAATTTTTAATAGATTTAAAGCAGGCATTTGTTTACCCAGAAACAGAAAGACAGAATTATTAAAGAAACTTTTATTGTTGTAGTTTTCATGTTAATGTTTCAATGTGCACAATATAATCGACCATTTACAAAAACATTTAATAATGCCTCATGATTTAGGATGAAGTAACCCAATATATTGTTCAGTTCATTGCTTATTCTTTTTTGTTTTTCATCAAAATGTGTACATAAGTGCATATATATGTTATTAATGCTCCCAAGTTCATTTGTTGCAAGTGTAGAGGTTAAGAAATAGTATTTTATAGGACGGGGTCGAGAAATATGCCAAGGAAAACTTTAGGACAACGTGGCGCATGAGTGATACATGAGTGAACAATGAAGCCAACACTCTAAACGCTCACAAATATTATTTATCTTCTAAAATTTAAAAAAGAGTATTATAATTAAAATCTGATAATAATCTGTAGATATTATTCAGTTACAAAAAATGTTTTGGCTTTATCTCCCTAATAAAATTTTTTAAAGTTATGCTTCGCAGTTTTGTAAATTAGGAAAAATCATTTCCCAACCTAGGGCCTTGAATTCGAAAAAAACCTAGTGAAATAAATACTAAGCACACCCAGAAAGCCTTTTCAGATTCTTTTGGATATGTTCCTTGCAACCAATTTTCGGAACAATAATTTTTGCCGCCCATTATGGAGGACGCTTCGATTTGGAACGAAAAGTTTTGAAACAGTTATTGGCATCATCAATTGAAGTGTAAGTAAACAACATTAAAAATAATTGCAACTAAATCCAGGCGATTGCGACGCCGTCACATTTTAGCGATGAAATGGCCCAGGCGGAGGACCGAGGCCAGGACTCCCTGCCGAAATAAGACGGAGCCGGGAGCCGGGCCTGGCCGTGGAGCCAAAGCTTTCTCGAGTGCATAAATCTGTCCGTGGAATTTCCTCTCGCCGGCTCTGCTTTTTTGCCTGAAAAGTCATTTTATGATTATGTGAGAGATTTTTGCTGCAAAACTAGTAACTGCATGTATGGATGCGAACGCTGGTGCGAGTCGGTATAATGCAATAGTAAATTGCACGCCCTCAAACTGTTTCTAGCAGTGCAGTTGAAGGCACTTTGATGTCTGCCCTGACTTTAATGTCTCCAATAATGGCCGCATTTCAATGAAATTATTTTACGGCAGTTTTGGGAACCAGCATTGCCATTTCGACTGCAATCGTTGAAGTTTTGGGAAATTGTCACCTAAAAAATAAGACGAAATAGGGATTTTCGTGATCAAGTTTTGCTGGTTTTGAAAGAACTAAATGTATTACTGGAACAATTTATACCATTGGTATTTATTTACATAAAGTTAATAATAATAATAAAAAATAATTGTGTTTATTTTTAAGTAACAGATGACTTCACTAATTTTATTTGTATGGCACCTCTGTTATTATTAATGCATGCATTGAAGTCTGTTGTTCTTCTGATTTCACGCAATGCAGAATTCATGTATTATGTATGCAATAGTATTATCATAAAACCTGTTAAATCTTTTTTTCGGATCTAAAAAACTATAGCTAATTTAAGAATGCCATTTAAGATAGAAGACAATGACTCACATATCCCAGAATTTTCGTACCAAGCTTAATGACTGATACTCCTTCAACAGGACAAAAAATTGTCAGCTTTCCTGTTCCACATTTTTCAAATCTAATCCAGAGAATAAGCATTTTACTCCCAGTGCTTGCACTTTTTAGCACAGTTCGGCTCTAAACAGCACTCTATCATTTATTATCGTTCAAAATAATTACAGGCTTTTAGAAAACCAATTTAATTCGATGACAAGCTGGTTCTCAATAAAATTATAAATAATAATTATAAAAGGATTTGATTCATCTATGGATGTCCGATGCATTGACAGACTATGCAGACGAGAAACTTAAGTTGTCCGCAAACTATTTTCCCAACCAATAGGTGAAGAACCAGCAAACACCATCGCACATATAATTTATTCATAAATATTGTTTCCAACAGTGGGCTTATGCCCTGGTCGCCTTGACGCAGATGAATTCATCTGTGATAGTTGATGGATGTGCCGGCTGCAGATGCAGTGTGCCATAAGTCACCGAAGACCTGTCCCGTATCCCGATCCCCGAGCGCCGGTTCTGTGTCCACAGACTCCGGACTCCCGGCCACCGTTTGTTTGGTTTAGGTCGCCCCGATTTGGGGGCAAAGAGTTTCCGTGACGGCTGAGAAATGTGCAACAACGACGAGCCAGCGACAACGTGCCACTCTGTCTACATCCCGACGCCCCCCTTTCACTTGTCCCATCCCGGGTCCATGTCTGGGGCATATGAGTGGAATCGACGACATCGGCATCGGCTATCAATGATGTATATGCGCGGCTATATGCGGCAAAAATGTTAAAAATGGCGCAGGTGTTTCTGTAATAGGCGACGGCCACGTTCTTCTTCAAGGGCTCACATTACTCTGTTTCAGAGGAGAATCAATCATCGATTGGATGGCTCTGACGGGCAATGAATTTGGATTGAAGAAAAATGCAATGCAATGTATGATAGTGCTGAGCTTAGATATTTGTTAGTACATTTTAGAGAGAACGAATATGTAGTCTATTTCACACTCACAAATGACTGTCTCCCAGATACATTGTTTCAAGTAATCCTTAGCGCATAGTTACTATACGCAATGGTTTAAAAATATGTAATAACTTGCATTAATTACAATATACAAAGTTTGTAGGAAAGCCTTTTTTCTCACGATCTGTTTGCGGCGCGTTCCCGTCAAAGACTGATCAGTTCTCAGGATCAGTTGGTCTACAATCAAGCCACAATCGCCACCGCTGGGACACACCGCAGGCGAGCAGACAGGCACACTGGCAGCTGCGACATTGTTGCATGCCCCTCCGACTGGGTCGGGGCCTCCAGTTTCCGCCGAGTCCACTTACAGCTGGCCCTATCTGCGATCGGTCACAGTTTCCTGGGACCCCAAGCCGCCAACAACCTGCACCGCAGCAGCAGCTCCGGCAACGAATTAAGTGACAAAATGTCAAATCCAAATCCAAGCCAGTCGGGCACTGCCAAGGGGGCATCCACAGAGTGTGTGCCAAGTGATCGGAATAAAATGTATAAGTGGCGGTGCACAAAATTTGCACCACCAACTGCTGCAGGCCAATCATTCAGATCGTCCGGCGATCGATACTGCCGACGGCGAGGCAGGCGACAAGAAAAATCAATTAGTGAGCGACGTGTGACGATAATAACGCCAACAATAAAAGTTGCACCCAGCCAAGCACTGCAGGAGTAACACACAGAAAAATCAGTATGTACAATGTATATTATACATACATACATAAGTATTTTGTTAATATATTTATGAGCAAGCAAACGGCTTTCAGTAAAAACAAGAACAAAAAATATGTAAATTCTATAAACAAAGAAGGTAATGTGGTTAATTCCCTTTGAGTGTTTAGAATACGATATTATTTAGCATGTAGTATAATAATTTTAAATGAATAGTATAACTTAATAATCCCTATTTGGTAAAAACAGAATACCTATTTCACAATACAATTTTATTTTTGTAAATAAATAAATATTATTTATCAGGATTAGGAAATTGTAGTGTAGTTTAATTAAAATAAATTGTGTAAAGGAATCAATTAAAATGTTGTTAATTAGCATTTTATTTTTCTATTATTATGCTGTTCTGATCTACGAATAAAGAAGAGAGATTGGCATTATATTTTATTTTGCAATATATAAATCAAACTGAAAATGAAGTATTAGTTTATTAAATCTCTAGTAGAGCTTTGATAAACACCATGCCTAAATTACACTCTTGATTTTAACCACGCTAAACTAAGGTGATTTATCCAGTTACTAAAAAAGCTACTGGTAAGTTTTTTGACTTTCTACTTTATCTAAAAACATACCTACAAAAATGTACATATGTCTACTCCCCCGTTTGTCGCGCAAAAGGAGAGGGAGCAAAAGAGGATTTCATCATCTCTCAACCAAACAACAGTGTCTTCCTATCATCGTCATCATGATGGCAGCTTCGGGTTGATTGAAGGTTCTTTTGATATTTGACAGATTCGATTGAAAATCCTTCGGGGCTCCGGCGCTCCTCCTTGACCAGAGCGACCGTCCCCGGCTGGACCCCAGCCAGCAGATGGATGATTGCAGATTGTGACAGCGGCAAAAGGGTAAATAAGGAAACTGGTGGTTGTTGCTGGCTGGCAGGAAAATAAATTGAAAGTGCTGCAAAGGAAAATTGACGAGCTGCCGCTGCTGAAGTTGAGGGCTCATGAGCTTGAACTTATTTGCACAAAATAGACAATGCCTCAAATATAATATATATCTGTGTTAGCTAGGTGAAACGTAGTCACAAAATTCCATTTTGCGGCTTTTTGGACAAAAACTCATTGAGACCCCTGCCAAACTGTGGGAGGGGAAAACACATCTGTTTTCTGAAAATTTTCATTCAAACAATTGTTTGTGAGCCAGACAGGGGCGGGAAGGGAAAGGTTTTCCATTCCGTCAACAGAAAAGTTCAATCAGAAATTAAGAAAACAGCCGCCGACGAGGACGACAACGCCAAAAAATGGTACCAAGGAAGGCGTATAAAATTTGCCCAGGCTGAGGAAAATAGCTTTAGACAATAAGCGAAAAGAAAATGCAGGCTTGGGGAAAGCGGAGGACGAGATGCAACCAGAACATTACATCGCGTGTCGCAGACACATTTGAAAGCTTCGACAACACTTCAGACTTCCGTCGTGACGGGCTTCCTGAAAAATAAATGAAAATAATAATTGGGGACACAGGCTTTTTATCTGCTGACGTTCTCTACCCTCGCTGGGTACTATAATTTTACCAGGAGTTTGCATACTAAAAGCCGGCATAGCGAACCTTAGAGATAATTTAGTTTTGGAGTAGAATCCCATTAGCTTAAAATATATTGGGATCTTTCTTCACGAAGGCGCCCGTACACCATCACCATAAGCTGACAGGTACGAATATCCTTGGGTGCTTCACTCTAATTAAGCCAGCAGAATCAAGTCCTTCGCACCAAAGAAGTGGAGCAACCTGAGGACAAAGCTGGAGGACGCACATCAAAGTTTAGTGAACACTGTTGCCCTGCCGCTGACGAAGATGTCAGCAGGATGTCGGGGACAAAGGACACGGCTCGGACTTGGATCTCTGGCGCTGGCCTGCGAGCCACCCATATTTTTTCTTCTTCGTCTGGGCTCCTGCTTTCATACGCCACTTGCTTTTCATTTATCACAAATCCTTTATCTTTATCTATCCACTCGCCGACATCTTCGCCGCCGCCCGGCGTCTTCGTCAAACCAAATGTCGCCTTGCCCCATGGAAAGCCCCGCCCGCATGTGCATTGAAGCAGATAACAAAGATCCTTCACTGGATTGACAGCAAGACGTGCAAGCTACTATCTTTTAAATTTCTAGTGCCGCTCACCAATGGGTTGTTGTGAAGCTGCTTCCAAAGTTGTGTAAGCTTAGGTATATTATATTAAGTAGTACCAAGGAAGCTAAACAAATTACTGAAGGAAAGAGACTTCATAACTTACAGAATATGACGAATAAAGATTTTTGGATTTTACTAACAAATTTAGTAATGAGAATATAGGAGATAGGGATAAAAAGTGATGAAAAATATAAATAAAATATATTAAAAATGCTAAAAGGTAACATATATTATAAATAAATCCTAAATGTCATTGCAAATATAATAATTAATATTTTCCTAAGGTCGAGTTCCTTTTTATATTCATAAATTAACAAAAAATTGAAATTAAGTTTACACGTTGTTTAAATTCAGTACTGCAGTTAATATTTATCTTTTTTTCTTTTTCCTTTTATTTTTCAAATTTCTTGCTGTTGCGATGCATTCCGATTTCAATCTAGAACCTATATGTTCCCATATACATGTGTACATAGATATACCATTTACCATATATATTGTCCGTAGATACACATCTGGTCATTTGAAGTGCCTCTGTGGCAGTGTTAGTTTAACCGTCTGTGTCTGTGGACATACCGGCTGATGTCCTTTGTGTTTTGGAAAAGGTCCTTCATTAGAAATATTTTCAACTTGTCATCTTGCTCGTCATCAACTCAACTCAATATCAAGTCAAACCAACGGCTGTTTCCTTCGCCTGTCGCTTCAGATCTCGTCAGGATGTCAGGACCCCTTTTCCCACCCACCCCGCACACCCCGTCCCCCTTCTGGACCCCTTCGTTAGGCACGGCCTCTGCATGTGAGCGGGGGCGGGGAGGCAACTTGTCCAATAGTGTCCTTTTTCCTTATGCTTTTCATTTGTCCATCTTCTGCTTGTACTTCGTCAGCATCTACCTCCCTCCGGTTACCGCCCCGCTCCTGTGCACACATTTCTCCTTGGCCCCGGATTCCTTAAATATTTCCTTGTCCTGTGCTGAAGGGTCCTGTCGCCTTTGCCCGGACAGAGTTCGTCACTAGTGAGTTTTTGGTTTGACGAACTCCGTCCTCCGCTGTCTGCAGAAGCTTCTCCAGCCGCAGGTTTCGTCGGCATTGAAAAAGTTTTTAAATTTTCAGTTAATTGAAATGTTGATTTTTCAGCTGCGGGTCCAACAAATGCCAAAATTTGGACAAAAGTCTAAGCAAAAATTAGGGGAGATGGTGAAGTTTGTGGAGAAAAATCAAATCTATTCAAGTAAATAATAACTTGTAACTTCTTTTTAAATTTAAAAATAAATATTAAGCAAAATGATGCAATTATAAAAAATAATATTCAAAAATTCTATATTTATAGGCCAAACTTATATCCTTTACTTTATCCAAGTCGAATTGCTTTGACACAAGAACATAGCTACATTTCGTATACCCTTCTATAGAGGAACTTTTAAGCTAAAAGCAATTAAACATTGAAAGATCCTCCACAGATGTTAGAACTCACTGGTATTTAAAAGCCAAAAAGTCCTTTTCATGTAGAGCTTCCCCAATATGGGATCTTTGTATTGTCTTAAGCTTCCACTCCCTTATGCGACCCACTTCGCTCATTGCAAAGTGTGTTAAGCAGGAGTGTGTCTGTATTTATTGGACAAGGTTGACATTTTGTCCGGTTCCTGGACATTACTTTTATATTACATATCAGTGTCAACAGCATCATCCCAGACGAGAGGAAGAATAAGGAAAAGTCTGAAGCATTCAATCTCTTAGTCATTCCATCAGCGGAGAAAGAGGGCAAGGGCCGAAGAGGACCTGCCCCAGCCCATGGTCTGGTCAGTGGACTTGTTCCGCGGGTCGGCCGGTGGAGACGTCTGCAACAAAACTAAATACACTTCAAAAGAATAAGTTGACAGCTGACGATGACTTGTCAGAGACAGGTTTCTATCCTTTATGCACATAATGCGGCCTCGGTCCGGACTCCGGACCCAAGCCCACACACTGGCGCACACTCCTGTGTCCAACCGTTGACGGACGTCGGACAAAGGACATGGGACAACGGGCCCTGAACTTTCCCCCACACACTCACACCTCGGGGATAATGATTTTTCAGTCAAGTGAAAATAATTTTTAAAGTAAACAGACATTCCAACTCTTTGTTGCCGTCGACCACTCCAGAGTTGCATAAATTGTCAGCAGGACGCGACGACCGGCGCCGTCTTCGCAGTGGCAGCGGTCAAAGGACGAGGGGTTGAGGGTGGGCTGAGCTTCGGAACTGCCTTCTGCCTTCTGCCGCCTCCAGTCGACCAAATAATTGATGCCCTTACAGACGGTATAAGGGTATGGGAAGAAAGGGTAGTCGGTCTCGCAGATGGAAGGGAGATTGGCGATTCTTGGACGATTAGAGAGCTGGAGATGCTGTAAATTTGTTTGTACATTAAAGAAGGATAATATAAATATACAATTACATTTGATTAAGTTTAAAATTATTCGGTGCTTCGCTTTAGAGAATGATTCAATAATAAGACACGATTAATAATAAAATGCTTACAGTCACAATATATTTCATTATATTTTAACATATTTTCAGATCAGCTATTTAAAACTACAAAGACATATTCCTGTCAAGGATTACACTGCCACGTGATTTTACTGACAATTGCTCTCACTTAAAATACTTGAGCCATTCCAATGTTTCTCATCTAACCAAACCCCCCAGATGAAATCGGCTTGAACTTATTGGACTTGAGTTTCCCGTCCTTGGCCATTTAATGCAATGCAACATGCCAATCCGGGGTACCTCTCTCCGGGTTCTGGACTCAAGTTCAAGCACTAAATAGATGGGCGTCTGAATCGGAATGGGTAGTACGTCAATCTGTCCAACTCGTTCACTCATTTGGCCAGACAGGATGTCAGGCCGTCACTCACTCACTCAATTCAAACCATGGCGAACTGAACCATTGGAAACCATTCCATTCTGCTCGGTTACGATTTAGTTTCAGTTTCGGACGAGTCGCTGTCAATTTAAAATAGAAAATTTATAGAGCAGACAAAATGATGGACAGCCATCGGTAGTTACTCCAAAGCACAACGTCTACACAGGAGCATGTCCTGGCGCACAGTGGGAAAATGTAAGCGGTCTGATTTTGAGAGAAATTCATGTCAATCAAGAGAATATCTGAAATAGGTTTATTCACACACTCTTTTATCGAATTTTGATTTTATGAATTCGTCCTCGCATATATACAAAATAATATTCCATTAAAATACATTCCTAATCGTATCAAAGCTGCTTGGATAAATATTCACTTCTCTTTAATAATTAATACTACTTCAGTTTAATATACTGAACTTCATCAATTAATTTTACGCACAAGTTTACCCATCTGTACCACTGTGCCTGGCCAAGTACTGGGCGTAGCTGTTGGGCGGCGACTGACTGACTGAGTGAGTGACTGGCTGGCAAATTGATGGACAGATTGACGGACAGATGAGATTAAATAACTTGTAGAATTATATATACGAATAAGCAGCTCTGCAGACCCCACGAGTCGAGTCGAGGAGGACAACAACCGCACGTGTACCAACCGAGGGCTTCCTGGAGGAGAAAAAATAGGGAGCTGTGGGGACAACTGCGTGCAAAATGCAATTCAAAAAGTTTTTGCGATCGACCTTCTTTCCAGCGATTTGTCAGGGCGAACTTAGTTTCCGACTGCCGTCGTGGCTCGCCTGTTTCGTCAATCAAAATTACGTGTCCTTTCTTATTCTCCTTTCGTCTTCACTTAGCGCCCATCATAAATCCAGGGGTGCCAGGATAACACACTTTGTCCTGCAGTAAAATGCGTAACTGATGGGATAGGCACGTGTTTCTGACCACCAAATGGTTTCCTGACGAAAAACAAAAGTTTCGGATCGAACGTCTGTGTTGACGAGATGGATTCGATGCTCTTAGTTACTGAATAGGAAGTTGTCACGAAAATGTCTTCCACAGAAGGGGATTGTTTGTCTTAAATATTATGTACATGAAAAGGAGAAACTATATAATGGAGGCATGGGGTCCATAAATTTAAAAAAAAAATGTATTAAATAAATAAATAAATAATAATAAAAAAAGCTATACACATTTATTTCTATAGTCGGTACTGAGTATCTCCTAGTCAAGCTTGACTGTAGCTTTTGTCTTTTTTTTTGCGAAAATTCAGAATATTTTCCCCTTTCCTTTTAATGCAATTGTTCGCAAATAAAGAAAAAAACTATAAATTTGTAATTAAATATTAAAGTTTGCTATCCTTCAACGTTGAACCCTGTTTTCGATGGCATAGATTCAGAGATGATGGGGCGATGGCTACGCATCGATTGTCAAATGGCAGTGTAAAATTTTATTACTCAATAACTTCACCGTTATGAGGACTTAATTTATGAGTCGCAACAACAACAGGAACAAAAGCGCCAGTGACAATGCAACAACAAATGGAAAAAGCAACTGCTGCAGTTTTTGCTACCATGTCCAGGACCTCTCACTTCGTGTCAGTGTCCGTGGCACGGTGTGTGTGTGATAATGTCCTGTTTAAATGCAATAATTTCAACTGCAATTTTCCGCGGGCCACAACAGAGCGCCGTCCCGGGCCCCGATTACCGTTACCGTTACCCGTTACCCGTTACTGGTCCGAGTCCTGCAGGACAGTTCCACTGGAAGCCATTCCCCTGCAGTCGAGCGCCCGGCCGGCCGTGTGACGACCAAATGACTGCCAGCTTGCATTTATTTATTGCTGACTGACGTGGCCCTGGTTCGCCGGTTGACCTTTGCCAGTGATGTCCGTCGTTCTGGCTTTTTTCTTTTAGTTTTCCAATGGATTTTACAAATTTACCTTATTTGTAAATACAACATTTTGACAACATTTTTACTTCTGGAAGTTGCATTTTTAATGCAATTACAGTTTGTTATTTTTAATTGATAAAATTTGTTTTGTTTTGTGCTTAGAGCTTTAAGTTTTAAAAATATTACAGGAAGGAAAATATATTCAAAAATTATAATTTATTGGAGTCCATTTCTCGCACAGTTTATCATTTAAGTATTAAGAAGCTTAAAATGAATATAAAAGTTGGTACACATTTGTTTAATTTAATAATTTTCAATTATCAATACCATTTGATGAAATATTGTCATTCATATTATTTTAAGATCAAATACTATATATATTTCAGTTTAATTTGATTTAATTTAAATATAAAAATATTTGTTATTTTTTTGTTCTTATTTTATATATTAGAAGATTGGAAGTATATCTTGTCAAATGAAGTTGAACTAGTATCAAAATTAAAATATAATTCTTTGTAGAGTATTTTTGAAAAAGAGAGAGGGAAAATTTGGGTGGTATTTTATTAATATTTAGTTTGTTATTTATAAGTCCAATCCAATCCAAATTATATAAATTGTATACGGAACAATCATGCTTCCTTCCAAACTTTTCTAAACCTTCTAATTTTTACCCCACACCTTTGGATATAAAATTAATACAAAAATTAAAATAAATTTATCACACTTTTTTATATGGTTACATTGACACTCACGTCGGCTGTTGTCTCACCTGGCAGCACTGGCTCTGTCTCGATTCGCGACTGCGGCCCAGGCAGGTGAAGAAGGGTGGAAGGTCCGCTTTCGCGTCAGTCTGTCTAGTTGGAGTCATAAAAACGAAAGTTATGGCAACGCTCGCTGGATTTATGGGCATTTTGCAGAATTATTGTTATTTATTTTATTGATGTCTCGGCTTTATGCAATTGCAAAAATATTTTGCTGCATACATTCGAGAGGCCAAGTGTGGAGAGGAGCGACCTCAAAGGGCCAGTGCCTCAGTGCCGGGGGGTGCTGGGAGAGACAAGGGTTTTGCATCGTCAACGTGAAATGCACATTTGTGCTTTTCACATTTTTCGCTGTCAGCGCAATTTATGTCCCTGACAGCGATAGGCATTTCCTTTGAAGTTTCAAGTGCTCGGCATTTAGTCCTTGCTCCGTGGGCTCCGAAGCTCCGAAGCTGTTTCTTGGATGGATTTCCACGAGTGATTGCACCAAGCGTCAATTGTGCGACGAGGCTCGCAAATCGTGAGTGTTTCAACGGAAGCATGTCATAAATAGCGCCGCATGTGTCCCCATTTTCACATCGAGGCACTCAACCTTAGCTTTGGTCATTTTTCAGGGGGTTTGTTTTGGCCGGGGAGGATAATACATTGTGTTTTTGGAATGTAAAGGAAACTCACCTTCTCTAGGATAGGGATAACTTATTTTACAGGCGTTAGTTTTTGTAACAACTATTTACTACAAGCCCATTATACACTCGATATACTAGCCTGGCGCCTCCAACTCTCTACTGTTTCCGAGCAATTGGCACATCAAAGGACGAGTAAAAACCCAAATTGATGGATAACAAATTGCAGCCTGAGCTGGGACAAGGGGTGATTGCCGCGAGGTGGGAGGGTCGCTGGCAGAGATTCCTAATTCCGAAACAAGCAGTGACACATTCGCCTGCCACTTTGAAGGGGGCGAGCGAAGGGGCATGCAAAAATCTGGACGAGCTGGCAATAACTTGCAACTGATAAATGATGCCCCGGGATATGTAGAATTTTTCTCTATTTCGGTCAATCGAATCGCGGACGGACGGGGTCGGGGTGCAAAATGAATGTGCGGGAATTCCATCGGTTGACATTATTGTGTCCTCTGCGACAAGCAAAATATGTGGCCAAGATGTCACTGCCAGCGAAGGCAAAAAATATAGAGCCAGAGTCCGAGTCGGTTGAGATTTGAAACCCGACCAATATGTGTTTGTATGTATGGGCCAGGGCGCTTATATCGTTTTTGCTCGCCTCTTGATTTCTGCATGTTTTCTGTGGCACTTCTATCGCCTTGACAGCTCGGCGGACTGTCGCCCGTCCTCACTTTGTCTTATATTGTTTGGCGTTTGCCAGTTTGCCAGTTCGCCTTTCTCCTCCGCTTTTCCCATTTCCCAGGCTCTGACAAGCTGCAAGATTAGGCAGCGGACAGTCCGCGCCACACATTTGAATTTTATTGGCTTGTCTGCCAATGTTCTGGGAAGGGGAACTCTTGAAAGACTGCAGAAGGATGTCAGAGGAATCTGATTTCTTTTATTAAGCCCCCAGAAAGAGTAGTAGATTTTAATTAATATAATCTGCAAAAGAAGTATAATAATAACAATAGGTACCAATTATTACGAACTACATATAAAGTAGAAAGTAGAGAAATCGCTCACCTATTCCTTCCCTTGATTCAAATTAATTTACAGGCACATCCTCCTTTCGATATCCATTAATTGACTGGCTGATCTCTGCAAAAGTCCAAACTCTCTCACGCTGTTGAGCCGCAGCACAAGCAAATGAAGCTGGAAATATCTGAAAATCGCATTGAGAGATCTCCTCCGAGGCAAAAGGTTTGCCAGGTCGCCTGACAGTGGGTCTCAGTTGCTGCCAACCACCGCAAGGTTTTTTCTTGCCACTTTGTACAACGAAACTTTTGTCACCCGCATTTGCTTGCTTTTTTTCCTTTCTGTAGTTTCTTCTGTCTGTATTTTTTTCAGCGCAACATTGTCTGCGGGGGAACAAGTTGCAACGTAGGCGTTGCAAAGCCACCGGTCCCTGCCACCGGTACAAGTGCTGTTCGAATGCAAGTCGAAGTAGCGGCTGCAAATTCGGAGCTTGTATTTTGCTGGCTTATTTATCTTTTTTCCTTAAATTGTTAACAAATTTGGTGGCTGTCATGTCGGTGAGCGAGGGACAACAGTGAGTGGGTGATGTATGTATGTCTCTATAAGAGGTCGCGTAGAACCGGAGGAGTGTGGTAAATCAATGAATTAATTCAACCTTTGTCAAGCCAATCAGTAGCATTTAATTCTGAGCATTGATAAACTATTAATTTGCTATTATAAAGACCAATTTCTTGTGAATTTAAGCTTAAACTAGGGATAGTTATTGTGCATTTAAGAATCATTAATATCTTATATCCAATAAAGTTATAATTCAATTGATTAAGTTAAGCCTTTTAAAAACTTATGTTTTAAGCTAGCTTTTTTGAAAACGAATAATTGGTCTGCTAAACTCATAATCTCCCAAGCAAATACAAACAACAAAGACTGACTCAAGGAACACTTATATATAATCACCCCCCGTGCTTCCAAGAGCCGAAAGAACAACTTTTTAATCAAGTTCACACTGTTTGCTGTGAGTCAATTAACTCGAATGATTGAAATCGTTTTCGGTGGAGAAATGTCACTTAAATTGCTTCTAATAAGCAGAGCGTTCGAGACCATACCTTCGGGCGAGATAACCACAACGACAACATCGGAGCCAGCACCCACAAAGCAACCCCAGGGCCGAGGCATGGAAATTTCGCATCACAGTCATTGTCATTGTCGTCATTGCTGCCGGCTCTGAGTTCCACTGAGTCCACTCCTTCGCACTACCATCCACTCCACTCCACTCCACTCCATACTCTCCATTCAAATCGACTCGGGATCTGGCTCGGCTGGGGCGTCGCACCCATCAAAGTGTTGTCACTGTCAGTGCAAATGTCAGAGACACATCAGGGATTAACGCGACGGCGAAGGAAGAAGCCGGGAACCCCGGGACACGGGACACGGGGACCCCGGAAGCCGGATTTAAGGGTTTATGCGCGGTTGACAAATACGCCGTACCAAAAACTGGCGGGCGGGGAGGGGACTATGGACAGTAGAGACAGAGGCACCTGCCGCCCACATACACACCCCAGCACACTGTGAAAAAATAGAGTGGAGAAAAGAAAAGCTTTCTACAATTAAATAATTGTATTCATTTATAAGTTTAAATGGGATCTAAGGTCAATTTTGTTTTAGTAAATGATAGTCTTTTGAATTTCAGTTCCAAATGTATCCATTTAATTTAGGTAAAAGAAATATACCTTAAGGAGAATATTTATTGAACAAATATTTATCTGATTAAGGATTAATTAAAATTAAGTTACAATTTGTTTAAATTTATAAAGCCATAAAATTAGTACATAAAATATCTTTAAAAATATAATTATATGTATCGTTTGGTTCTAAAAAAAATTCAGAAAAATGCAATTTGTCTGGTTTTAAAGGATACAAAATTCCCCTCTTAAGGCGCATGTTTGACTGAAAAGTAAAAATATAACAAGACTCAAATCCGACGATAATGCATCCCAAATAACAAGATAGATTTTGGTAACAAGACAAACTAGGAAACCAATTCGATACCTTCTACACTTAATTCCCAAATTTTCTCACAGTGCTGTCCTGTAGGCAAACAAAATGATGTCAACCGCAATGCAACAACAACAATAATGAGGGCAAACATCAACAACAGACAACTCCGGCGACGTCAAAGGATTGTGGGTCCGAAGGCGCCCCGGAAGTAAGGTGGTGCGTGGTAGAAGTAGATGGTAGATGGTAGATGGGCACCGAGTCTAGTGCCCATTTCGTCATTACTTCAACCGCATTTACATGTGTCAGGACAGGCAGAAGAAGAAGCGACAGGAAAGCAGAGCAGCAAACCTTTGAAGCATCAGGCCGAGGGGCGACAGCGGGATGGCAACCCCTGTCTGACCAGCGAGAATCCACCCCGCCTAGTCCTTGTCCATCAAAGTCGATGGAAGTGCTTTCAAGTTGTGAAAAGCCGGGAAGTTTCTTCTCTTGTGATGGCCATGTGACCCGTGGGCTCGGGGCTCGCGCCCTCCCACCGCACACCACCCACTCATTACGAATGTCCTGTGGCATTGTCGACATGTCCTACGCATTATAAACGAATTACTGTCGTCTCAGCAGCCCTGCCCCAGCCTTCCTGCGTTCCTGCCTTCCTGCCTTATGTGAGGCCCGGACCTCGACGGGGGCTGCAGGTCGGCGTTTTGAGTTTTAGCCAAGCCAAGTTGGTTAATCGCCGGTAAATTTAATTAGACTCTGGTGAGGGTAAATTACGGTAAATAAATGTCTGACAATATGCAAACCGTAAACGGACGAGTGGAGCCTTGGGGGCGGTGCACCGGAGGGCATGATGTGGCGGCGGCGGCCCATCATGTGCCTCGACTTTTAATCCATTCGGAAAGGTAAACATGCCAAAGTGGCGCAACGAAAACGCAAATGCGAAATGAAAATTGTCTAATAAACATTATTTTTGAACTGGATGAGGAGTTATGCGTCTGTCGAGCGTGTGTTTTTATGCCAGCACACGTATTTATAGAACGGGGCTTGAGGATGTTGAGTCCCTAAGTGATCTGAATGGGTTAATGAAATTTAAGCTAAAATGTATGCGGTTTACTAGCAGAGATATTTAACAAAATGTAAAAGCGTAAATGGAAGTGTTCAATGATTTAGGGATGTATTCTATGATCTTTGATTCAATTACTAATTAATTTTATATCCTAAAGATTTATGCTTGCTATGCATATGTAATTTTCTATTCGTTTGCATACAACTTGTGCAATTGAACACAGAAGAAGGAGCCAACACAGAAAATTAAAATGAGTTCCATTCAGCAGTTACCTGCCAGCCCATTTGAGATAAATAGCAAAACATGAATGCAGTGGCAGATGCGCTTTACAAGATTGAAGATGGCAGATCCCAAGGAGGCAGCGTTACAGGGGGAAACCGATATCATGTAGCGAATTATGAGTTCCCCTCCCACAGAGCCAGTGATGCGAGCTTAGCTATTTGTGTTCGATATATTAGAGAAACCTGAAACCTGTTACTTCCTGGTTGAAGTCGTGGAATTATCCTGTCCTAGGTTTTTATTTTTAAATGCAGCAAATTTAGGAAGCACTTCATGCCCCATTTTGAAACGAAATTGGGATAGAAGAACTTTATTATAGATACTACATACTACCATCTTTATCTTTCGATTTTGCTCAGAGTTGATCGTAGTAAAGAGTAACGTATCTGAACAAACCTCTAATGATCTGTTGTTGATCTTGACATATAGTGTTAAACTTTGTTTATGCAATCAAGACCTAAGACCAACAAATAATTTGGATTTATTTTTGAAAACTTAAATTGCTTAGCTGTTTTGAAAGTCGCATTCAGCTAAATTGTACCATCACTGCAGAGAGAGAGAGGGACTTCACACATGCGCCTGGCTGGCTCGCTTTTTATCGACCATTCGGGCACTCAATAATTGAAAAGGAAGCTGCGATCTGCCAGGCCGGGCCGCTCGTTCCCTTGCCGCTAACACTCACCACGCAGTTAGTGCAGAGTCTAGACCCAACCCTATTCCTTTCCCTTTCCCTGTCCCGACCCCAGTCTCCAGCGCCTTGTTCCGTCGCCTGTCCAAATGTTTGTCGATAAATTTGCGGATGTGCAAGTGTCTTGTGCGTCGCGCTCTTGGCGGATGGCGGATGCCATCACTCGCGAATCGCAATTTCCAGGCGCCGCGCAACAGAGCGCACAGTGGTACCAGTACAAGAGAGTAAGTCGGTCGATTAATATATACTTGATTACTGTTTTTGAAAACAATTTTAAGCTTGTCCTTTTTAAATAAATCCTTTTGCTATAGAATCAATGCGAATACATTTTCTGCTCACAGAACTAGCAAGTTTTTAGGAGAGTTTATCGAGTTCTACCAATATAAAACGATCGTAAGGTATAACTTTAAGAGTGAAATTTAATATATATATTCTTTGTGTATCAGACCGCCGATCAGATATCCTTTCTCTATTTCTATTTCTTACTTGCGAAGTCTACTAATCGGACTCAGTTTCCAAACTTACGAATTGTGAATTACTAAGGCACCCTCTGCATCAAATTCGACTCAACAATTTTTGAGTGAATGAGGTGCAATGTGACACCCAAAAAGACATAGGCATCTGTGACTAACATGGGATTATAATTAAAGGATAATTATCTACTCACTTTCATGTCAATGAATATTTTCCATCAGTGTGCGAGAACGAGTGCTGTGAAACCACTGTGCGCAGTCAGGCCCCTCCACTTCCCCTCAGGCTAGTTGCACCGACATCGTCATCAGTTCGGCTGCATTTCTGCATTCTGCGGTTGCTCGTTTGGGAAATTTGAATTTGATTTTGTAATGGGGTGATGGCAGGAGCAGCAGCAGGGGCACGGGCGGGCAGGGCAATCTGCGCGGCGTAAAAGTTATTGACAATGGGATGTATCTGTCGGGCTGGTGTCATTAATGGCGAATGCTTTATGATCGCATTGCCAGTGCAATTTTCAACACATTTTGTGCTCGTTTTCAGTTGGGCCGATGATTTTCATGTTTATTGAAGTGTAGATATTTTTATCTATTTTAGAGGCGCAAGTGTTTATTTCGACTGATTACTTGCCGCCCCTCATCGCGGCCTCGCTCTGCACTCGGTGAATATTATTCTCGAGAAAATATTCCCGATTGCGTTCTTTCAAATGGTTGATAAACTTATGCGGTTCATCGAGGGTTTCTGCAAGCCTGCTGCCTTGAGTGCAGATGGAAATGATGTGGACGCAGGTTCGGGGAATTATTTTATTAAATAAATAAATCGGCCTAAATTACACCCAAAAAAATAAAACAAAAGAATCATAGCGTAGATTGACCAAAAAAGTAAGCATTTACAGAAATGTTTGTTCAAATTAACCATCTTTAAACTCAGATTTCAGTGTCTGATTGGATGCAATTCCTTACCTACTAAATATTACTATTTTTATATTTGACTAAAGCTTCCTTAAATATTTATAAAATAGTTGCTTATTAATATTACATCGATATATTTCTTAGTAATTCTGAACAAGTCTCTCGGCTGCAGCTTCAGGCAGCTGTCTTAAAGCCAGTCCAAGGTGTTCGGACTCGTGGCCATGTGCATTTGGAAAACTTTTAAAGAACTCATACTTTGGGAGGAAGGGTTCTGGCTCCACGGAACCCCTGGCCAACGCCCACTCCCCAGTGTCCACATGACTTTGTTTGAAGTAAGTTTTCCGGGAGCATCCAGTAAACAATTTACGACGCCGCTGATGATGACGTTGCCAAGGGGGATGACGCTGCTCCAAAGCTGATGATGGCGCTGATGATGAAGACGACTGCGAGCTCGACGCGGAGCAGCTGTTGTGTCCATCGCACTTAGCACCCAAAACACTTTCCACTTGCCGCGGCGTTTCTCCTTTGCGCATTTCGAAACTATGTCCGGGTATTTGGAAAATCCTGCGGCGCTTTGTGTGAAAATTCGGACTCGTTTCAACGCCTGCGAAGCGTCCCCTGTGGGAGTTGTGCAAAAAGCATAAAAGTCAAATGCACTTGCCACTGCCGCCGAGCTTTTTGCCTTTTCCCTTGCCGAGGGAATCATTTTTCAACACTTTATGCATTTGCCGTCATAATGAAGTGGTCGTCACACAAGATCGGAGCAGAGCGTCCAGCCTCATCATCATCCAGATAAACACAAAGTTTCTTCTTGGTCTAAAAGGGTATATGTGTTACTATAGAAAATATATAATATATTCCCAAACCAGTCATTCATTTTTTTAATGAAACAAACACGAAAAGATTAAGATTCAGTAAGATTTAGGGATTCTGCATTTATTTCCTTGCATAATAATTATATAAAATTGTATGGACTTAATTTATTGTATTATTGCTACCATCTCTTGTATAATTAATTATTTATTTGAATTAAAAATGTTGTTATTTTAATTATGGTATGATAATTATGCTGTAAAGAATATCCATTTTCGAGATATTGTATTTCTGCAATTGGAAACCAAACGCATCTCTCAGTAGCAACGCCAGACTTTCGCTTTCCCTACTCTGCTCTTCACTCTTAATTCCTTCCTTTGTTTTGCTTTGGCCTTGTCATCCGGTGGCTCCATTTTTATTTGTATTACTCAGTCTTGGCGGCATTAGATCATTGCGGTCGGCTGAACTCCCCAGAGCCTCCAGTCTCAGCGGCTGGGAATTTCTTATTCAATATGACATTCCTTGAGGGGAGCCGGTCCTTGGTCCTGGCACAATTTCCACAATTGCTTTGTGTTTATTCAGGTTAATCCTTCATTTTTTCCTTGGCTCTGCATAAATCCGCTTTTTATCTCAAATATTTGCACGCTCTTTGTGTATTTTTATGGCGAGCTGAATTCTGGAGCTTTTGAAATGCAATGCACACATAGCCCCAACTATGTTAAAGTTGGGAGTCGGATAAATTACAATTGGTAAACATTTTACAATGATTTGTGCCATGACACTTATGAAAAGTTAACAGAGGCGGGATTTGAAGCAAGAAAACCGTTTGTCAAACGGAAATCCGGTACAGTGTTTATTAAGATGGGAATTGTATGCGTTTAAAACAAATTAAGGAAAGTGCGTAGATGATTTCATCATCATAAATAAAAATGAATTTTAAAAATCAATTTAATTATGTACACTTCAGAAACGAAATTCCTTAGTAAGCAACCATAGAGTCGCTCTGATTCAGTCAGTACCACGAGTGTCAAACCTTTAAGGACGCCACAACAACATATCGGAAAGCCAGGGAAAAGGCGAAGGAAAAAGTGTCAGCTGCAACAAATAAAAGAATAAGCCATGAGCACGAGACAACTCTGACAGTGACACGGACATCACTTACAAAATAGAAACCGTCCACCTCCTGCCCGGCTCCATGGCGGAGACACACTCTGTGTATGAGTGAGTGTGCAACCACGGCCAGGGGAGTGTGTGTGTGCTGCTGGACACTCTATTTGTATTTCCTCTGAAAATTTATTGTAAAACTTAAAAGTTTTGATGGAAAAATGAAATAAATAGTGACATCACTAAAAGTAAAGAAATTATAAAGTGTCACCGGGGATGATAAGTGGGGCTGCAGCAACAATAACAACATCGGCAACGTCAACAGGAGCACTGGCACACTGGCACGGCATGGCCAGCAGCCGCCAGCCAAGTTGATGCAAGCAGCGCCAGGACTTTAATAAGGACACTGGACAAGCCGGCAGGAAGAGAGAGCGGCAGATAGAAGACGTCGACATCAGGTCCTGGGACAGGGACATGGACAGATGGGCCAAGTGGGGGAGCGACTGCAAGAATGGGGGTCAAATAAAACCAAGTGGTTATGTGACCGACTGCATCCAAGCAGCAAATTATTAAATAAATAAATTTGGTTGTCCTGAAACTGATAGACTTCATACAAAAGCCAGTTTAGTTTCATACAAAAAAATTGTCATTCCAGCATTTAATATTTTTTACAAGGTTCCAACTGCTTTAATTTGTCATATATGGAATAAATTCTTATATCCGCCAAGATAATAATTATTATGACTTATTAAATCTAAATGTTATTTAGTTTTTCATGTGCTTTTTTAACTCATGAGTCATGACTAGTAAAATCAATAGTAAAATTAATTAAATCAACAGCTATTTCTTACCAATGACCATTTCTTATAAAATTGTTGATGAAATAATAACTATACATTTTAAACTGCATTCTATACTTTTGCACGTTTTACACTGAAGCTTCTCTAGAGAGACACAAAATTGACTTCTCCAAGAAAGCTAAAAAAACAATAGAGAAACTTCATGCAACTATTTAAAGTTATCTTTATTTCCAGTCCAGTCCAGTCTGCGATTTTATTTCATTTTTACATTTTATATCTTTCGAAAGCTCAACTCTTGAAGCATTTCAACTTTCACATATCCTCGGAGGACGTTAAAATAAAAAATGCTGGACATCCGCTTAAAGTTTTGCCAGAGCCTGTCCTCCTCTTCCCTGATTCCTGATCCATCCTTTTGTACATTCAGTTGTTGCAACGTTTACTTTCCATCATTATTTAACACAAGGAAGAGGCGACAAACCACATGGGAGGGCCATGACGAACGGCGAAGTCTGCCCGGACCAGGAGGAGAGTAGGGGCCACGATTCTAGAGGACCAGTGGCCAGACCCAAAAGCCCCGGTCGGGGGCCTGAACATCTCTATTGAGATGGCCAAGCTTTTAAATTTATATATTTTAATGCTTTTTGTTTTGGAACATCCTTGGTTTTGTTATTAAGATCCTATTAGCACATGGGACAAAGCAAAATATCCACTAGATTAATCTAAATAATTTGGTTTTTAAGATGCAAATGATGCATTTTTTTTTTTATTCATTTGAAAACATTTAATTAAATGTATTCAAACTAAGTTAGTTTTGAGCACTCTAATTAACAAACCTTAAAATTATAGTTTATTACAGAAATGTTTTAAATAATACGATTGCGGAAAAAGGATTTTGAGGCACAACTATCTAGTTTTAAATTAATTATAAATGTACGGAAAATATGTGTATAATGTTTAATATCCCACAAATCCCCACAAATTAAAAACCTGCAGCAGCGAATTCCTTGCCATCGAGAATAGCTCTGAACATTCCGATGATATCGGGCAGGGCAGAGGTATGGTAAGCTCCAGCTTCAGGCAGGACATGTCGTGTGATTTCGATGTGAAAAGTTTAAAAACTGTCCGAGTGGCAGGAATAAGGAAAAGAGCCGGCCGGGGCTTCCTTCAAATACATGTCTAGGACCTAGTCAGCGTCTGTGCGACATTTTTCACTTAAGCTGACAGTTATGTACTCGAACCCCCCCCTCGAACCCACCCACCCACGGACGTATCCAGTATTGGAGGTCAGCTCGGTGTTCGCTCAGCTGTCATTCACGAGTTGCCGCTTACCGTTATTAAAAAATTACATACTTTTTGGGGTGGGGAGAACAGGAAGGAAAGGAATAAATTCAAAAGTTTCACATGCACTGCGCAGCACCGGGGCTTGGGGATCGGGGTTCGGGGATCGGGGATCGGGACATCGGGGAGTATTGTGACGCTTGACACGTCACAAGTTTATAGTGGCTTTTGACAGCTCGGACATACTTCGTTTCCCAGCCATAGTTCTTATTTTTTCCTTTTTGACATAACAACGGAAAAAGTTCCTGACTTCTTCTATTTGACGGTTGATTTTTTTATTCTCGCCCCCTGCCGCCAGATCCCTCTAGGTGGAGCCTTGCTCCATCACTATGTAAAATGCTGGGACACACACACACACGGAGAGAGTTGAGAGTTTGCAGCACTTTGCCTCAACTCCTTGATGATGATTTTGCGGTCACTCGTGTTTAATCCTTGGAGACATGTGCCGAACACGAATTTCGTTCGCAGTGAATATAAATAATAATTTCTGCTAGCATAGCCACCGGCCGGGGCCCCAGTGGGTGGCGGTGAGTTGAGGAATGTGTGTGTGTCCCTGTCGGTCTCCACAGGTCCTGGCCATATTTGCCACAGACAGCTTGTCGATCTTTATAATGTTGTAATTGAAAACTTTTTTCTCTCCCTCGATTTTCATTTTTGTTTTTGCCTCTGCTGCTATTGCTGCTGTTGCTGTTGTTGCTGTCCCCCGTAGAAAAAACATTTCTTTTAAAATATTTTATACTTTTGATATGTCATGCCGGCTGAAAGCTGTCGACTCGGCCCTAGCCCAGTGGACAGCAGCAAAATTTGCCGAAAATGGTTTGTGCAGCAGTCGAACCGGAGGCGACGCCTCAGCTCGGTGGAAGGTGGATGTGGGTCGTGGAGGACTAAGGACATCCTATATGTGTAGTACGTGTCTAATTGAAATTAAGACAGTTAACGCTATGTATTATATATATCTTTAATTATTATTTTTTAATTATTTATTATTATTTCATCTTAATTATCAGCTGTATAGTTTTGCGCTCTCCTTCTATATTTGAAATAATCTAAGTAATATTCAGATCTTAGCTAGATCCTGATTCCCAGGTCTTCTCCGCTCCACAGACATTTGTCCAGGGGCATGCTGGTACAGAGAAGACACTTGGACAAATGAACATTTGCCAAAAAACTGCTCGGTTGAGTGACAGGCGGCAAGACAGCCAACAATGTTCAGTTTTAAAACGTTAAGATGGCAAATGGCAACCCACTCACTAGCCGAGAGCGGCCAACATACTGGCGCACAGCTCTTGTCTAACTGAACATGTTGATATGTCAGAAGTATTTTTAGACTTTAAGCAACAAAAACTGCCAATAAACTATGTTTGCGGATGCAGTTCGGACAAATGACAGAAGATGCAGGCAACGGCAACGGCGACGGAGGTGAGCTCGGAGGGCTCACAAGCCAAGCAGCACGACGGACCGAAATATATAGAAGTATGGAAGTCGGGCAGCCCTCTTGACCCTGCTGCGGAGGGGAAGTTCATTTCGGCCACACTCGAAGGATGTTCATCAATGGATGAGAAGTGTGGTATGAAATGAGCAAAGGACTGGTCGAGCTGACAACCAGCAAATGCTTTTTTGTCATTTCCTTGCTGCCCATGTGCACATAAAATATATTTTATTTTATTTGCGAGCCTCAAGTGGGCCGGCATTCACGTACGCTTCCAGTGACTCGATAAAATGCTTTAAGTTCATATAAAATAAATATTTGACATTTTCCTCTCCATTTCTCTTTGCCAACTGATGACAATGACAGGCATACAAATGCATTTAATTGTGGGTCACAAGTTCCTCGCCGTTGTCTTGGCCTGAAGTTGCTTGCCAGGCTTCCTCAGATCGCTATCTGCGAGCCCCAGCAGTCACCATTGGCCTTTATCATTGACTCATGTGGGCTGCTGTTAACTGATCTTTGTACTTGACCTGGGAAAACAATAAATCGGCAAGACCTTAAAGTTTTATGAATTTATTCTTACATTGTACCAAGACAGAGTGTAAGAAAATAAAAGAATGAAATATAAGAATTGTGATTAGCATACCAAATGCTAGGTGCTGGGATAAGACTTAGGTAAATATTACACTCGCAAGTAATTTAACTAGTTTTTAATTCGGTCCGCTGGTATAATTTATTCTGTTAATTCTAGCCACATTGCAGATTAGTTCCGAAATAGTAGTTGCCTTGCACAGCTTCTAAATGCTCATTGTCACCACGTATATGGCAGTCCAAAGTGAAATTAATTTTAAACGACCAATTTTTTTAAAGCATTTTGCTCACAATTGATTAAAGCTGTAATATCGCACTTCCAACTTGCTTCAACCCTCTAACTCTCCTTTCCCTTTAATAGATCAAATTTAATTTTATATTTGGATCACTCTGCACATTATGGAAGTGCCTTAAAGCTGATAATATTTATGAGCCGTGTAATCCGCCCGACAGACTTCGTAATTTGTATCAGAATTTCCGCGCAAATTTCCCCAGTTAAAGCCCCAGAGGTGACTATTAAACAGGGACACTTGGTTATTAGCGCGCTAGCCGGTCATTAAATGAGCGACAACTTCGACTGGCGGCGTCATTACACCGGCATTAATATATCATACGACCAAAAGTCGGCCCTACCCCTCGACAGGATCCGGCGCACGCAATTGGGGTCGTGTGTGGGTTTTTTCGCGCTGTCCACCATAATTGGCAAAAATTAATTAAATATTTTCCAAATGAATGATTCAGCGTTACAGCGGCGCCCCCCAGAGGGTGTGGTCCTGTGCTGGTCGCCCAGCATCCAGGAAAATGCCGCAGTCCAGATTCCGGACCCACAGAATCATCAGATCAACCGAGGAGGGCGCCACTCAAATGCAGGACTGCATTTGAATTATGTCAAATCCATTTTGTTTTAATGAAACGTTGATTGTTTCGCAATTAATTTTCTATTGTTTGACAGTAATTATTATTATATTATAATTTATATTTGCCTCGTTGTGCGGTACAATGTGTACAATAAGCCTCGTTTAGTATGCACAAAAACATTTCATGTTCAGCCCATAGTTCAAAGTTTCTCAATTGAAAGTGTGGTTTGGACAATAAAAGTAATATTGAAAAGCGGATGGTTGATTTCACGCAAAATAATGCGTTCAAAATGAAACTGATGAGGTACTTTAATGTTTGTCAAATAAAAATATAGAAGGTGGACACCCATTCAATATATGTAGGTACTTAAACCAAGTTTCTAGCTTTCTTACTTATCTCATTTCTGACCCTAAATTCAGCCCAACGAAAAATCATTAAAGATTATTTTTCTAAACGAATTTACCTCTTTTCAAATCACTTTCAATTATCTTTCGATCCTGTTCATTGGCGACTTTTCCCTTACCAAAATCAGACAACAGTTTAAGCCCAGAGACGGTCATTGCCACCTACTCCTCCCAGCATATGTAAGGTATGTATTTATGTAGCCATGCGAATCTGCTGGCTATTTTGGCCATGTGCTGGGAAGCTGGCCATCGCTTCTTGGATATGGCCCCATAAATCGTTTACATTGGTTCGTCTTCGTCAGTTAATTTAAAACATGTCAGACATCTCCGACAACTTTGGACAATTGATTGACGTTTTAAAAGTTTAGCAGCGGAGGCGTTCTCGGAGCAGCAACAACCACACATGCAGCATGCAGCTGGAAGCAGGTTCAGGTTCCGTCTCCTCCGCCGGCCGTCGGACGAGACTATCAAACTGGACAACGACCAACTGTTGGCCGGCTGGCAGGGGTCTGCAGTGCAGGACGGCTCGGAACTGCAAAGAGGCCGTACTCCGGCGAGGCCGGGCCAAAGTAATTTATTTATTTTTCGTTTGTCTTGACGATGAGAAAACGAGCCAAGTGATGGCCCCGGCCACACTTCGACGAATGGCGTTGGCGCTGCCATTGCACTGTGGGTCAAATCGGAGGCATTTAGAAGGTTTTAACTATCCATAGTTTTAGGAGGGAGAGTAAGAACTACATATTTATAAAAATGTTTACTGATGTATGAGATGAAACCTCGAAATGGTTTAATTTAAGGGAGAAAGCTATACCTATTTTATTTAAATGCAATGTTTACTTTTTTCTATTGACAAGACAATCATCAAAATAGTTACAAATGTTATTCCGCAACTTTGTTAGATTTATGTAACATTAAAATCTTAATTTCCTATACCTCTTCTCAACTTAAGGCAACATAAATTTAATGCATGTCAAATTACTTCTCTGCCCATTGTACGTGGTGTGTGTGGTTCGGTTACTATCGATGTAGTCTTGGATCCACAGTTGATTCACTTGGTTGAACTCGGTCCAATTTGTAGCAGGTTATTTAGGCAAGTCTTTGTCTAAAAACAGCACTTGGGAAAAACTAGTGATGGTGACAGGGCTGCTAACTAAAAGCTTGTGATTTTTATATGTTAACGTAGTTTATAAGAGACCACAGGTAATTATATATATATATATATATATATATATATATATATTTTATGATTTTCCGGCCTTCACTTTGTTGAAGGAAAAGATCCTTTTTTCAACAGCTTTGTCTATAAAAATCAAAAGTGATTATCACTTTAATTTGTGTTTTCGTTGGCAATTTTAAGAGAAAAGGCTCTGATAAATTCTTCCTTGTTAGTCTAGTTTAGTTTAAGTCCTATTTAAACAAAGCAATTATCTTAATTTATCTGCAATTTCTTATCTTATCTTCTTACTGCGCGTGAAATAGCCACGTTCACCAAAACAACATGATCTGTGATCAGTGATAGCTAAATATTCAGAGATAATTTCAATTCTAAAAATACTTCAATCATTCCATTTGGTCCATTTGGACAAGGTTTCCAAAATTAACAACAAATTGAATATATTTTGTAATCACAATAAATAACTTTTCTAACAAATGTCCTTTACCCCAAAATAAAAAATTTTCGGAATTCGGAAAAAAAATTAGCTTTTCCTTTGGGTAATACTGTGTCTTAATAGAATCGTATAGGTAAAATTGGGAACTGAAAAAAAATCTTTATTATTTAAAAACTACATTACTTCTCTATAAATATTTTCTTTCTTGGAATAATCCGCAAAAATATTGATATGATATTGAGGGGACAATTTTGTGATGGCCATTGCGTTAGTGTTTTGCCCGTAAGGGGTCGCCCCCACTCCACTACCGACCAACTGTTTGCGGACCCAGCCACCCACGTAGGAGCCCGCCCTGCCCACTTCATCAAAATCCGAACATTATTGAGCTTGAATACAGTGCAAACTGCGCCTGCTGGAGAGCCAGTGCCCGGAGCCATCTCACATACGTCCATCCATCGTCGAAGACGACAGCTGCAAGAGATTGCCCGGGCCAGTGGAGAGATAGGAGGAGGATGAGTCCAAGGCCAAGACAAGTCGCGCCAGGATGGATTGGGAAGCTTCCGTTCCCAGCAAGGAAGCGCAGGGATGCGAGCGTCATCGTCATCCAGTTGGGAAGCGCATCGCGTTGTTTACTCGAGTCCGACGTTATCCCTTTTTGGCAGTGGCCGCTTTGTTTTGTTATTTTTCATGTCAGTCAAAGAATTGGCAACGAACATGGCCGATGAAATATGCTACACATACCATATATAGGATGGGTGCCGAGCAGCTAGGGACAAACTTGGTGGTGGTGGACATTGCATCAATATTGAAACGTCAACATCAAACTCGCCAGCGGCCAAATGGCGCTCACATAGACAAAGGACGAAGCAGCTGGATCCTAGATGCTGCTTCGACCCGAAAAAACTGATGAAGAGTTCAAATTTTTCATTGTATGATTTGACGAATGAGCTGTCATCTCGAATTGGAAACTTGCCATCTCCGCTGGACAACTCAGCGCAGCACATAGTCTGTCTTGAGGGAAAATGTTGATGGCAAAAAGTTTCCGACTATTTCGTTAGACGCTTCGTTAGGAGGAGAAATGAAAAGGCAGATGAAAGTGGGTGAGTGGAATGAGTTGAGTGTGGTTTTTCCAAGAAGTGCTTGCTTTCATAAGGCTCTTCTTGGGTATTTGAATATCCTGGGAACTAATTTTAGATATTTAATAGATCAAATAGAGTTTCGGAGGACTGAAGACTACAAATAGTCAATCAGAAATGGTTAAATAACTTAATCACTAAACAAATTTTTCACTTATTACGAGTTGAAAAACTTCAGAGCTTTGGCTCAAGAGAATCTCTTCCAAAGGGATGCCCTGCTGTGTAATGTGTTCTCCGACTATTGACGGCTGGGGAAACATTTTATTGATCCCTGGAAATTCATCAAGATTCCTTCGGGCCGGCAGACGCTTCGTGTCACTCTCACGTCCTGTCCTTGGAGCTCGCAGCTGACCCCTTTTGCGCCCGCTGATGGCTCCGTAAATGATGCAATAATTTTCAAAACTTCAGACGGGCAGCACCACTGAGCTGAGGAAAATCAAGAAAAATTTGCCTTAGGGAGTTTTGTCCGTGGGCAGGAAAGGATTTTCGTCGCTGGCATACGTTTTGTTTGAAAAATCCAGAGAACATTACAAGGAGCTTCTGGCGTTGCCTTGGAGCCGTGATGTATGACGGGTCTCGGGGTGGAGGTGGAGGCGGTGGACAGTATCTTGCCGTCAGCTGCCCCGCCAGTCTGTTGTGTCATGTCCTTTGGGGGAAGGCGGCAGGGATAGGGCTTTCCTTCTCGTCATCTTTCACAGTCCTTACTGACCGGCGGCCCCGTCTCGGAGCTCTGTTAATGGATCCGGTCCATTATCTCGTCATGTTTGTTACGAAATTTAATTACTCTTATTTATTTTTCACTGCCCGCCCGCCCCCGCGACTGCGTCCGCGCCCTGCTCTGGTTTATGATTTTCAGCTTCGTCAAAAAATGCGAAGGAAAAAATTAAATGTGAAAAAATTCAATTAAAAACACTTTTTGCATAAAGCGTTCTCGCGGCTTGGCTCGCCCTCATCTCATTTCCGGTCTGAGGTGTCATATTTATTTTGCCTAATGTCTCCCCACTTGACCGTAGAAGCAACCCCTGCAAGTTTATATGTATTTACCTACATGTATGTAGCTGGGGAAAGCGTTTAAGAGTATTTTTGATTTTTTCGTATAATTTCCTGTACGCTCCTGATTCGAGAGGGAATATTTAAATTGAGAGCTCGTGCACTTACGTTCCCATTTCTTAAGTCATTGAGCAATCCTTTTTGAAATTAAATGCCCCACGGTGGTGCTGAGCAAGGAGACTCCTCCATTGACCAGCAATGGCACTCCTGCCTGCTCCAGCAGCCTCGTGCATGTCCATCATTTGCCTTTGTCTTTCGGCTTTGTTTGCACACGCCATTCTTGCACAAAATCCTTGCAACCTCTAAAACCTGCCACGCCCTCGATACGAGCGCCCCTCTCCGCCCCGCCCACCGGCAGCCCTGCAGCTGTCAGTCAATGTGTCGTGTCACAGTGTCTCTCCATCTGTCTGTCACTTGCATGTCTGTATGTCTATTCTACGTGACACCAGGCGAGCGAATTTTCAGCCCTCCTCGCCCGTCCCCCAAGACGGTCTAGCCTGCTTTCTTGCCAGCGTGCTTTCCTGCTTTCTTGCTTTCCTGCGCACTTTCTTTCCAGCTTGCTCAAGTTTTACTTAGCAGCAGAGAACGGGGAAGGCGGCCAGGATGAAGGATGCTCTGCAACCGATGGATGGATTTTTGGATTCGCAACTTGCACTTGGATTACAAGTCTGATTTTGATGCGTACATGTTTGTCCCGCTCTCGGAGCGGGGGCTGGGAAGTACACATTGCACTTGCCGAGGCACTGCGAGAAAATGGTGTTAATTATCTGGGAAGTACTTGAAATATAACACTTGAAATTTTATTTTAATTAATTAATTGCATAACACAATCATTCAAATTTCACTAAGATGATCAGAATACAAGCAATATGCCTTCATATTGATAAATGCATTTCAACTAAGATAAAGTCAGTGACAAATAAAAACCTCTTCTAAACTAATTCAATATGTATTTGCTTCCAAATTAGTAGTTGGTTTAATTAAGTTTTCGAAGCTTTATTTTCCGTGGCACTGGCCCCAAACCCTGCCCCCGCTGTGGGTCAACCTCACACACATATGCGAGGGGCTGGGCTGAGTTTTCTTATGCCTTTGTCTGTGCGTCCTTTTATTATTTTATTCCCTGGCCTTATTTTAATTCACAGCGTCTGCTTGCCGCGTCATCCTCCTGGCATTCTTCTGGACCGACTTGTCTCCGTGGCAGTCTCCTCCTTCGTCTCGGCAACATTGTCTCAGCTCGCATCCTTGCCAAGGATGTTCAGCCGCAGACACTCACACAGGCACATGTGAAAGTGGAAGTGGAAGTGCATGTGCATGTGCAGGGGAAGCTGGGAGCCAGTGGCTCTTGTTGTTGGGTTGTAAGTGACATTTGCAATTTTCAAAACTATTGAATGAGTGACAAGTTCTGCAGACACGATTGAAACTGACAGTTAACTCGAGACTCGGCAAGGAGTGACTTGCACTGAGTGTGGAAGTATGCATACATTCGGGGACATCTTCAAGACCCACAAGCGATCACTGAATATTTAACACTTTCAGGGGCTTTAATGTGAATAATACGGAGTAATTCCAGCATCTCCTTCGTTGTAATCGCATTGAAATTAAATGGTCTTCAGTCATATGCATAGCTAAATTAATTAAAGCTAAAATAAACTCATGTTAAGCTATTCTCCCATTAAATCGAACATTTTGCGCGCTTAAATGTCATTCTTAATAATGACTGCATTCGGCGGCAGGCGGATGCCAATGCAGGTGACGAGGACGCTGCTCCCAACTCGCCGGATCGGTGACTCACTGGCCATTAACAATTTCATTTATTTTGTCGCATCGAATAAGTGTGCAGGGCTCGGTCTGTCGGGGACAGTCGAGGCAGTGTGTCTGTCAATGTCAACATCAATGTCACAGCGTCCTGGCCCAGACATTTTGACAAATAATTCAAACCACATTTTATAATGAATTTCCCCCGGCCACCGGGGCAGGATGGGGCGCCGGGGAGCGGCTGATGGGCGTGACTGCAGCGAGGATGCACCTGATTAGTCCCCCTTACACATTCTGCGGAAGATTTGTGGGATACTCCTCGGCGGGAAATATTGCAAAAGCTGATTATCACATTTATTAGCGTTGCTTTATTTTTGGACTCGGGCCTTAAGTGCCAGAAAGCGATGAGTTGGCGTCACTCAGGCACACATCAGCCGCCCATAAAGAGATTGTTTTATTGACCAGCTCCAGATGCAGGAAGGTGTGTTGTGGGTCCGGCTCTGGGCGACTCTTGAATGCTTCGCGGTCATAAATTTACACGCTTCACGGGAATCCTTTTAGTTTCCCCAGAGGGTCCTAGTAACTGCTATTAATAGGCTGGAAATAAATATTATTTATTCAAGTTCCCACATGGCATCGAACGAGTGAAGTTGACTCTCTGTTTTAATCTGTAGTTAGTCATGCATCAGCGGACTTGTTTTAAAACCTGAATTTACATAATACGGATTCATAAGGCGGCCCCAAAAAATCGATATCGAAACAAACGAAATATTGTTATTACCTCTGACAGCTGCCATCATATTCGATCGTATCGTCAATGTCAATTATCGTAAAATAAAGCCAAAAATAACCTTTTCAATTTGTACTCTTGTCGCGAACTTCGTGATTTTCTTCTTTTGAGGAAGCGAATCACACTTTTTAAGACTCCAAGAAGGAGATGGGTGGTGGGTAGGCCTGCTCATCGCTCAGACTGGGCCAAATGAGGTCGGCAATGGGGAAAACAATGCACTTGAACTGGTTGTAGATGTGTAAGGTTTCGAAATGATATCCATTCTGAATGACCACGTAGTTCTCTTGAGTCACGAGCTGCTTGGAAATCGGCAACAGCGGCACATTAACGCAGTTCAGGGAAAAGTTTGAACAATTGAGGGCCACCACAATCTCGTAGCAGCCGTCGAGGCTTTCGTTCCAAAGGGAGACGGCGGAAAAGGTCAGGTCCTCCCTGTTGCATATTTCGATGGCCTCGCGGTTGTTGCGGAAGGTGTGAAAGGTTATGACCCCGGTGGGGTACTGGCCCAGCGCATCGTGGGTGCTTTCGCAGACGAAAATCGGGGATGACTGAGGTGGCGCCAAGTCAGTGTAATCCGCCCTGATTAGCTCCAAATTCAAAGCGTCTGCCTTTTCCAGGGACTCCAGGAAATTGGGATGCTCGGTCACCAGCTCGCTGAGCGGCTGTAGTTTCGAAAGGATGCGCTGCACGATCTCCTCGCGAACTTTCTCCTCAACCAGCACCATGGCCACCATACTCGGCCTAAACGGATTGTGGGCGGAGTCGAGTAGAAAGTGCAGGGCGCTGTTGAGGTCCCCCTCCTCGTAAATAATCATCAGTTGGGGTTCTGAAAAGGAGGGCCTCTGAGTCTGCGGCTCAGTGGGACCGAGACACTTGAGGCTGCCCGATGCAAAATCTGGGGCATCTTCCTCGTCGGTTACGACATTGCCCTTCGGGTTGAGAACCATCTCGTAGCTAACTGGATTGTCGGTGGCAGTAGCCTCGGTGCCACCCGATTGGGATGGGAGCTCCGAGTCGATCGATCGCGGAAAATATTTGGTATTATCGTACATGGTTATCACGGGAATTTCTAGTTCTAGTATACTAACGACACGCTTTGATATGAATAGTAAGGGAAAGGAGGAGCGATCCCGTCATTAGAACATGCTATCTTTTGAAAACACATTTGAATATCATTCTGCGAACACAAACGAAAATAACAATAATACTCCAAATGCCCGGCAGCCTCGCGCATTAAGGGGCCACCGGCTCAAATTTGGGCCTATTTTCAAAAATGATTCAAAAACACATGATATCCGAATAAAATTTTTTATTGATTAACAAAAGCTGAACTAAAAACAAAAAACCATATGAATTACATAACGTTTGCCATGGCGCGTGTCGAATACCACGCCAGCGAAAGAGCAAACGGTTGGCAAGAAATCTCAGCTTCAGAACATGTAAAAACAAAAGTTTTTTAACTAATTTAAGAACGTCGATTAGGTCAGACACAAGCTTTTTAATATTTGAAAATTTCACAAAATGGCAGCGATTTGAACAAAAATTTAATTTTGACCATGTTTTCAACCTAAAATGACTGTAAAAATAAAAAATTTTTCGAAAAACTGTGTCCACCAGCGAGATGTTTAATAAGAACGCTACAGATCTTGATATCTTCTATGGTTTCGTCAAAATCGTCCAAAACTTTAAAAACACACTTTGGGAAAACGCGTTTAAAAAAATTACAATGCTATAGGCAAGGCGGGGCCGGGTTTGAGCTGATATCCGTAAACGACATGAATTATCAAATCCTTCACAGGGCATGTTCTTAGTTATGTCTACTTTAGAAATATCAAAAAAAAAATCGATTTTTAAAACCGCGAGGTAGAAGACCCCCTTAATAAGCGATACCTAATTATTTGGGCGTATCTAAAGCCATTTAATTTAAATTATTTAACACTAACACTAACTAATCATGCCCCACGGGCTTAGAGAGTGCTTTCAACAATGTGGGGGCTGCGGGAAAACAGAATTTAGTTAACCAAAACCCACAATGCTTTCTATTTGTTAATCGCCGAATTTATGATCAAATGTGACAGTAAAATTAAAATATCACAAACAGATACAAAGAGCCCAAGCCGAACAAAGTGCCCAAGCTGGGGCGGTGGACGGTGGGCGACGGGCGAACAGAAACTGGCGAAACGAATTAGGATTTGTTGAAATTAGAATTAAAATATTATAAATATTTTGCCAAAATATTACAAACTTTTTTCGCCGGCATTTACAATTGCTCTCGTTTTTTGCACAGCAGCAACAAAGCCGTGCGATTATGAAACAACAAAACAGAACTAGCAGCGACAATTAAAAACATAGGAAACCACAGAATTATTTTTTGTTCGGCGGAAGGGCGGGCTCCGAGCCACCGCAGAAATTGAATAGTAAATTCCCCAACTAGTTGAGGGACATGCACGCGGACATCAAGTGCAGCGCCAACAGGGGAACCACACATATAACTAACGATAATGCCGCTAACGATGACCATTTGCATATATCAGTACTAATTATAATAAAATGCCGAAAATAAAATTAAAATTAATATAGAAAGCCGATTATAAAACCCGGTTTTTACAAACAGCTATTGCCCCCCTCCCCACGCACGTATTCCGCGTTGTAACAACGACTGTCAAAAATAGCAAATCCCATAAATCAACAATGACCATTTTCCCACAGAAAAAAAACAGTAATGAAAATGCAAATAAAAAAGGACACCAACAGGCCTGATTCTGAACACACAACCGAAGACAAATAAATTTAAATTTATTTTCTATGTAAATATGGCATTTGGTCAGAACAAATCAGAGGCGATCCTACTGTCTATGCAATTATTACCTGAAAGACTAAACTTTATGTTAGCAGGGATTATCCTGTCAATCTCTAAACGAGCTAAATCGATCCCTGAAATGGGCGGAAGCGCACTCAAGAAAGCTTGCTTAGCATATGGGGTAAGCGTTGTCCTCTCTCTCCATTAAGTTATTATAACCCTGGTCATTATTGCAGCTGATATTGGCTATAATTCTGCGGATTATAATACCCTTTAGCGTGGGATCTGGCGCCTTGAACGAATGCAAAGAGTGTGCTGAATCCGTAGTTGCTTATTACTCATCCATCAGTAGGACCTTGTTTGCTCTCACCACTCTGGTTTTACTAAGTACTACCTTAGCTGAACTTACTGATGATTGGATTTCAGTAGTGGTGCGTAACTTAAATTTTAAAAAATATCCTCAACTTTAACTTTTAATTAGTATGTACCTCTGCTGGTATATACGATTCGAAGCACTTGCCTCGCTTTGCTAAAGCAATTGATAAGCTTAGAAGATAGTTACTATGCCTGCATGAAACAGCTATCCCAACACTGGTATAGCTACTTCAACAACAACGACACGTACTGGCCTAATCTTGAAAGGAAGGTATGTTCTCTGAGCTAACTGATTCTTGAACTGATCTTTACATTTACTTAGCTGCAATGCTGCGGGTGGGAAGGACCTCGAGACTATATGGAGTATATGCGAAAAGTTCCCGGGCACTGCTATGATCCCGAACTGATTACGCTGGGCTGTGGGCAAATAATGCTCGACTTATTTGATCCTATGCCAAGAATCGGACAATTTATGCGCTTTGGTGTACTTGCTTTGGAGATCTGCCTGATGAACTATTATGGAATTACTGTGTGCATAAAGCTGTTCAGTTTGGCTAGAAGGCATTCAAAGTCATCGTCTAATAAATACATTTGAAATGGCCTTATTGTTCCATGTTTCCCTGTAAAACAAATCCCTTTATGGTTGCATTAAAAGCTATGTTTTTATCTATTCCACCTATGTACATACATACAACAGGCGCTGATGACAACCTTCAATGGGTTCCAGTTCCATGAAATAAATTGAAATTAGCTGCCTTTTGTTTGCTGTTGACAATTTGAATAAAATTAATATACATTTTCTCACAATTTTAATTAATAAATGTCAAATATTTTGCATATGGGCATTTATTTGTACGTTTATTTGTCTGATTTATAAATTACACTTTTTTTCTGCTCTTGCCGCCTGTGTCTGCTGTGGCATTTCATGGAAAATTGATTTTGTTGTTGTAGCTGCGACGATAACAAATTTCCCTGGCGCCAAACATAAAAATCGGGAGCTCCGGGTGAGTGAGGTGAAAGAATGGCGGAAACATACTTTGGACTCGCATAGCGGAAGCGGAAGTCAATATTAGTAGGCAAAAATGAATATTCACAATCTCGAAACAATTCACATTAAGCAAAACGCGCGAATTTTTGACAATTGCGCAAAATTATTAATGGTCAGATTCTGTCGCGTTTTGCAACCCCGAATTATTGCCGCTGCTTTTTTTTTAGCTGCAATTTTATTTATATAGATGATATCAGGAAATCAATTTTGGGAAATTTATGACCAAAAAGTCATGCTTTGCCGCTGTGCTCTAAGGTAGATAAATGAAAATTGCTTTCGATTAAACTAACAATTGGTTTAGGCTTAGCGAAAATATGTTTATTGGGGAAGTTTTAAATTTAAAATGTTGCAATTTTTAAATAACCCTCTTAAGGGGGTCTTCTAGTTACACTCGGAGACTTTTTCCAACACTACTTAGGCCACTTACACACATTAAACACATTTGAGATGTAAATAAACAAATTTATTTCAATATCTTGTACGGTGAAGTTAAAAGACTCCCTGTTATCGAATAATATTTAACAAAGTTCAGTTATAGATACATTTTAATTAGTTTTTTATAAGCCAACAAGTATAAAAGCAAAAGTCAATTTTGACCGACTGTGAGATACCGACTACCGACTGTGAACTTAAAAGGAAAGGACATGAACAGTGATACTTCTCTTTGTTCTCTTATACTAGATTTTATGAAAAATGTACATTCCAGGATCGTAGGCAAGAGAAAAAATTGAAAAATTAAAGCAAATGTTTCCAGGAACATACAAGAAAAATGCTTGGAAAATTTTTTTCTCAAGTTTATTGCCATTTTCAACCCACACAGTATATATATTGATTTTTAATCCCTAAATAAAGTCATATTAAACTCCTCTTAGCACTCTCGCAATGGGCTTGCGGGATCCAAAGTCAGAGTCAGTCATTAAACATGTGGACGATACAGCGAAACTTTAACGACTGTGGGTGAGTGTGACGTGCGGTGGCTATGAAATCGCTTTGATTGATTGCCTTTCCCGAATTGACGACGATAGGAGGACCGCACGCTTGTTAACTCTGTCAGTGTTAAATTTAAAAATATACACACATCGTGTGCGATAAGTAGGAGCCGGAGTGCCGGGCCCAGCCATAAATACTCGGCACCAACGAAGGAATTTCTTATGACCTGTTCGAAATTCCCGAGTGCGGGGATGGGGACGGGTGTTTGCAAAATATTTTGTGGCTGGCAAGTGTCAAACATTGGCCATCGCCCAGACAGACAGCCATCAGAGCGGGACTTATCATTCGCTCATAAAAATGTCAAAACTATCACGCTGACATTGACTGATGACGGCCACGACTGCGAAGGCGGAGTGGAGCTCGCAGAATGGCATTCCACTTGGGCTCCCGTTCCCAGAGCGAAGGATGCCAATGCTAAATGCCTCGGCTCCTCCACTTGTCACATATCCAGCATTGCCATCATTCAGCACGCATCCTCCTGTTGAGTGATTCCGTTTCATCTGGCCCCCCTTGCTGCTTTTTTACGGAGGCACTGCATTCAGCCATCCATCTATCCGTCAGCCGGGTGAGTCAGAGCTGCTCTCGGAGCCATCAGCAGACTTTCGCCAGACTCCTCTGCTCGACATGATTCATGGCTTCGATTGAATTTTGATTGACAATATCGCAAGCATTTAACGTGTCTGTTTCCGCTTTCCGTGTCCTATGAATATTTTTTGCTCCTTTTCCCTGCAAGTGGAAAGTGACTTTGAGTGTGGATGGCAAGGCTCTCTCGAAGTGATTTTTAAAGTCATTTGTCATTTGACAGATGAGCGTTTGATTGACTTCGATGGCAATGAATTCATTTCAGGAGCAGAGGCTGTCTTCTCTTGGGAAAATTTATTTGCCTCTTTGGAGTTCTGATACAAGAACTACTCCTTGTGTATTCAAGTGCACGCATAATAACGAATAATAAAATAAATAACCATTTAATAATCAAATTCCTTTGACAACATTCACCTAATTTTTAATAATGAGCCGCAATAACTCATAGCTGATAATCGTGAATCGTTCACCCATTATGGTGGCTATGAGCAAAAACTAGTCCATGTAAATTTATAACCATTAATATGTGTGTCACACTCACCGTTCTCGATATCGGTTACAAACCCCATTAGGAGCACCCCCTCTCTCGGCTTGGCCGTGCACATTAATTAGCGATAAGATCGCCTTCGGTCCTCCGGCTGTGAAAATATCAATTTCATTTTGACATTGATTGAATTAATTTATGAGCTGTACCTTCCCAGCGATCCGTACCAATCTGCTTATTTATGGTCGCCTCCAATTCAAACCAAATCAGAGCGATTTGAGTGATTACCAATGTGACCAATTCGAGATTTATGCTCCGGGTCGCAGTAAATGCTGCTGCTCCACAGTAAATCTAATCTATTCGTTGTGTATGATAAGGATGTTTCAAGCTGGATAGCTATTTCAGTGGTAAATCTGCTGTATTTTAGGTCGAAATTCATCAAAAGAAGCTTGCAAATTTGTATTGTCTTAGTTCCCGCTTCGGCGGTATTTGATTTAAACTTTTAAACTTTTTATTCAGTTTTTAACTGAATAAGTGAATGCATATAAAATTTACTTTAATTAAAAAAAAAATGTACAGAAGAAATAAAAAACAATTGGGTTTAAAATATTAAAGTTTGCTGAGTTTCAAAAATTCTGAAATTTAAAAAAAACTGAAAGCAGTTTGCAATAAGGGATTCATTTCCCTGTTAAGTATATTTAGTATATATTTTTTATCAGCATCGACAGTCGAGTCATTTTAGATTATTATTATTGGATGTAGTATAAAATATACATAAACCTTTTCAAATATTATACTGACATTTCAATACTGCGCAAAATGAAAACTACAACTGGACGCAGTGTGGCATTTTCGGCACCAATATTTTCATGATGGGTGGGCTGGATGGGCGGTAGGTGGTGGATAATGGGGCGATCAGGAGGAGGACATATTTCAATTTACTCATTGCACCACTGACAGCGGAGAAGGTTTTGGACCTGTCCCAACCTGAGGCCTGACAACAATCGCCGGCAATCGGCGGGAAATTCATTCATTTTAGGACACTTTGCAATAATTGAAAGCGACAAATGGTTTTTAATTATTTTTTAAACTTATAACTGTGGCGTTGGCCCCACTCCTGCGCTACCGGGAGCATCACACACATGCGAATAAATTGCAAATTATTACGATTTTTTTCATTGTGGCGTTCGCATATTTTTTAATTTTAATTCAATTGCACTGACTCTCCAAATAAACTGACATTTTGACGCAAATTATCTCCTGTGAGCCCATGGGCTACTGCTGATTGTCTTTGAGCTTATTTGTTTGATTAATGAAAAGGATTTTCGCACTGTGTTTCACACCTCCGCTTGCTGTTTTTATTAGTAAGAACACATTAAACTTGTGCTTCGTTGGGAGTCAGTGCGAAATAGACATGTAAATAACTAAAAATTAAGAGGTGTTCTTTAAAAATTTCCCAAAAAAGAGCTGGGGGAGAGGGAAGCTTCACTGCCTCTTACCTTTAAATAAACTATAAATACCTATAGCTACATATATCTTAACTATAACCAATTATTCCAAAAGTAAGGAGGTTTTTTATTTAATTACAATTTACGTATTGTTATGATCCACAGCTTAGGTACAGAAGCAAAATGCTCTGATGTGGGGATCGCTGACACAGTGGGTCTCCGCCTCATATTGGTTGACACGACTAATGGGGCTGGTCAGCTGTAGAGCATCCGACACACGGATCGTGGTCTCGAACTCCCCGTCCCCAGGAAGGGTCTTCACTCGCAGCTTCAACTCCTGGGCAAAGGACTTCTCGGCAAACTCCATGAAATAGGCGTGGACTACAGTGTAAAGCTCCAGTTTGGCACATTGTGAATGGGTTGTCGTCTTCTGGTTGATGGACTTCACCAAGAAGCGACCGCAACGGATGACCAATTCATTGTCGGTGGGTACTTCGGTGTGCTTACGGCAGAAGCAATAGAGTGCGGGGATGTGGGCCTGCTCGCAGGTTCTGTACTCCGGAATCGGGAGGAAGAGACTTATTCCTCGGGGCAGCTTCTCAGGGGAGGTGGTCTGGAAAAATTTGGTCCGCTCCTCCAGCTGGTAGGTTTCCAGCTTGTCGGGGTGAAGGACATCCCTCAGGGTTTGGTAAAGGTCGTAGGGCGTGATCAGGCTGTGCGAATTCTTCTCCAAATGCTCCATGGCCAGGGGGTATTTGACCTTCAGCCAGTCCGGATAGATGGCCAGCAGCAGGGGCTGTGACTCCTCCGCCATGCCCTGGAAGCTCGAGCGATTGTAAACGCCGCTGAGTCCGTGATCGGACACGAGAAACACGAGGGTATTGTTCAGTACATCTGCCTCCTGCAGACCCTTCAAGAGCATCGTATAGGCCTGATCCAGCAGCTGTGCGAACTCGTAGTACTCTTGGACGCCCTGCGACTGCCAGAAGAAGGAGAAGAAGGGTCGCTGCTGCATATGGGGCACCAGCCCGGTAATGAACTCCCTCAGGATCGCTTGGAACTGACGTCCGGCCGAGCAGTAAACCGTGTCCCTACTGTCCAGGCTATAGCGCGTGTGAGTGTGCATCTCGAGCAGCACTGGAGCCAAGTAAAAGTCGGTGGGCTTGCTGGGAAATGGTTTCTCCGCATTCTTGTGTATGAAGACGCCCTCGGCGCTGTCTTCGCCATAGGCAGTGCTGTAGCCTCTGGACCTGAATCTCTCCCACATCCAGTCATCCGAGGGTACTGACTCAGGGTTAGCTTCGTCGCTGCCAAATCCACTCAAGAACGGCATCAAATTGGCACTGGCATCTATGCCCACTCGACTGTAGCCAAAGAACTTGGTGTGCATACTCTCGATGAGGCCATTCAACTGGGGGAAGCTACGCACAAAGTGCATGTGCGAGATGGAGTCAATACCCAGCACCATCACAGACAGTTTTTTGGTTACATCTAGCTTCGGCTTTGTACCTCGTACTGGAGGTGGCAGAAAGAAGTGAACATCGTGGTATTTTATGGCGCTCAAACTAGCCCTGCATTTAACCCGCACTATCTGCCGACCGACGCCGATCTGAATGTCCTCATTCGCTCCGCGCTTCAGACTGAAGTGTCCTTCCAGCACTTTGTTTGACTGAAAGTCCCAGGCAGCCAGCACCCAGTATGTGCAGCGCAAGTGCTCCTGCATGTCTCGGGGCACCAGGAAATTTGCATCCTTTGTGGTCTTCGCGTACATCAGCTGTGGCTTCTGGCATCGCAAGAAGCGGATCGGTTCGGCTGCCAGGAAATGTGGGGGTGGAATTCGGTGGCCTCTTAGGAGGCATCCCGAATTGTTGACGAATATAATGTCTTCGGATATTGGGGTGTCGGGCTTCTCCAGCATATCCACTATGGGCTCCAGGGTGAAGTACATCAGGAAGAATATGCCGGTGAGAAGCATCAGAAGTCGCATATACGACGACATTTTGAGATGTTTTTCTTCCACCAGATTTATTTGTATAATTTCGGCTTGTGACTGTGCTCAGAAGTGAGTTTCAGAAAATTGGTGAGAACTCCTTCAAAGTCAGGACGCCCCTGGCCTACTACAACTACCTGAAATTAATTACAACGTATTTGTATTTGCTGGCACCAAATATTCTACATAATATCACACAATAAAAATACTTTCCAAATTTAACCCACACCCCCGCCCGTTTATAGAAATTAATTAAAAGTGGAAAATAGAATGAATAAAAAATAAAGAATAAATAAATCGAATATGCTGGCGATGGCTGATCCCACATTTTAATAGTGGCAGTGCCAAAATAAAAATGGAATTAAAATAAAGCCACTAATAAATAAGGAAGCAACGAAACACAATTCCAAAATACTTTTTCCATTGTCCTAAATAAATAATGAGCACAACTGTACCGCCGAACTCGGCTTAGTGATGTAAATGTGTGCGTGTGTCCATTTAAATTATAAAATCTAATCACCTTTGTTTAAAATTTAATGAACGCAATAATTTTGGGGGATTTCCATCCGCAGGCAGGGGCTGGTAATTGGCGGGTAAGCGAGCGGGCGAAGAGTAAAAAGTGACCAGCAGACGGCATAAAAATAAAACATTTTCAAAAAACAAATAAAACCGATTCGTATTTATCGACGGCTGAACAAAACAAAAGAGATTACGGAAAAGCATAACAAAGGATTTTTATATTTATTTATTATTGCATGCAAATAAGCAGTTTACACACACCCGCCGCCAAATATTTGAAATGGTTTGTATAAAAATCTAGCAATTTATTTAACAAATTATCCATTTTAGCGCTGCTCGCTTTGTTTTGTCAAATGAGGTTAATTTGTGTTTAACCTCACGTGTGCAGGCCCCAAGTGTGGGTAAACGCAGTCTGGCTCTACAACTGGTTTCCAGTGTGGGCCAGTGCAGTAAGATGTGTCAACACAGCGCTCGTCCACAAATTGTTGGGATCAGGGGTGGAAAACCTTATGAAGGAAACAAACAGTGACGACTAAAATTTTGGTGCTTACAGCTTAACATATCTATTAATTGCACTCTGTTACTCTTCCAAGTTCATATACATTGGAGCAGAGTAGGAAATTGATTTGTTTTTCGTCAGGTTTGTATGGTAACTATCTTTTCCGGTTAAATAACTAACAGAGAGCTTTCACATACTTATATACCAACAGGTGAAAAATATGCACAGCCTAGAAAATAGTTATCTGTTCGAAAAAAAGGAAACTTATAAATTTATCGTAAAACGAATCGATAATATGACATTAATTTTTTCGAGAAGCGGATGAATAACTAAAACTAAACTTTCTAAGTTTAATTATTTCTTACTGATTACAGAATTTAATACTAAAGCAGTGTTGTATGAATATTATTTATAATTTAAGGGTAGTGGAATTTATAAAATGTTTACTGATAAGACCGATAAGATCTCAGAACTTGAGAGCTCTAGCTTTTAAAGTCCCTGTTGTTACACATCGAGAGACAATGGGCAAAGGATCGTCTAGTGAGCCTGTGGCAAACTTTCACTGTTGGTCCTGAGTTACACATAGTACCTTAAAAATAATACAAATAAAATAATTATTTTCCGCAATAGGAAATAATCTTAATGAATCTTGAAAGTTTTCAACTCGTAATTTGTTCAGTAAACTATAGTTCAGAAGTAATATACAAGAATACATTTTGTTTATTTAAATAAGGTTTCTTTATATATTAAAAAAGAGGCGTCACAACTTAATAAGGACCGAAAGTCGCTCCAAATCAAGAAATGACTTCAGTCCTGTGAGATGCTGACACTCGGATGCTGACGGTCAGTCAGGGTCACAAATTCCGTGGCATTCGTGATATATTTTATACATCCATAGGCCAGGCTTTGCTCATAGGAATGCATCCAATCCAATATACATAATTGCGGAGGACATGCCAAAAGGCACCCCAGAGAGTGTTCGGGTGCGGTGCATGGTGATGGTGCGCTGACGTTGTCATCAAAATAAAAATTAATTATGCATTCTATGCGCTGCATTTGAATTGCTTTTGTTGTTTGTTACTGTCATTCCCATTTTGAGTGCGATTGTTGCGGCGTTGTTGTAATTGCCGCGTTGTATCTGGCGTCCATTCGCATTGTTTTTGTGCGGGATTAATGTGGCATTAAAGCGCCGCGCACACTTTTTAGCATTTGGATCTGATAACTGCGGGGCAAATAAATTACAAATATAATAATTAAGCAGCATTATTTTTGACAAAATAAATGCACACGCATCCCACGGCGCGTCTAACCCTCAGGTGGGCGGGAAATGGGCGGAAAATGGGGGGCGGCGGTTATCGGGCGCACAGCAGTGCGGCCAAACGGCGGTAGATGGCGCCAGGCAGGCGCGCTGTTCCACTAAAAGTGCATTTGTGCATAGGAATTAATTACGCATAATGACAATTTGATAAAATTGAAAAATTACATTTTATTCAAATTGATTTATTGTAATTAAAAATTCTATAATGGCATCCCGGGTCCGAGTGCGCGCTCCACGCCAGAAATATAAATGCAATGGCGGACAATGCGAGTTTAATTTTATCATCGCCGAACATGGTCGGTTATTGGATGATTCTACCGCTGATTAGTCGAACAAAAGTATTCAAATAATTAGCAGCGGCATTGTAAACGAATTAGATATATGGCTTAAGTGGTCTACCGATATATCCTTTCCCATTAAGTGGGTACCAGTTTGAATGAGGATGTGTGGAGAGTGGGAACAGGGTATTATGGATAGTACGGATAGTACGGAGAGTTCCTTGACGTCCTTGGAAATAATATATGCAATATTGGCATACATATTTCCCTACTTTTTAGGCAACAGTTTGATATCTTAACCCGGCTATATCCTTTATTTGGATTCAATTATTATTCCATCCCAAAGAAACTTAGATTTATTATTTTAGATTATTTTATTTGCCAACTCTATAAAAGTAAATACCAATAGGGGGAAGGAAAATCTAATAAAAATAGAACATGTAGGACAGCTTCTCCCTGACCCATTGCATAATGCTGACTCTTTTTCGTATAATCTCAAAGTCCCTGGCTTGTTCAAATTCGAGTTGCGGATTTGGTGTGGTAACATTCTGATCCCTGTTCTTCCCGACATCATTGGTAACCGTTATACTTGATATATTGTGTTCTTCCAGAGCCTCGATAATGGCTCTTTCGGTGACGGGATTTTCAGGCTTCACCGTCACTCTGATGTCGCCGCCGTATCCTATTTTCTGGCCATTATAGCTCAGGGCTATTTGGCAGTCCGTCATGGTTAAGTACTTCAGATACATGCGGTTGGTGTCGGTGAAGCATTGGCCCACAATGTGGCCAATGTCGTTGAAGAATCTGTAAACTACACGGGGCCTGACATGCTCATAGCCGCTCACCGATATCCAAAATGGATTACTATGCTGCGGCTTATGTTCTCCCCCAGGAACACATGTATTCTGAGAAGTTCTAGCTTCGTCTTTCACTTGTTTCCTGGCATCCTCGTGCGCAACTTTTCGGGACTCCCTCAGCAATTGCTTCCTATAGACATTCTCTAAAGGTCTACGTAAGTCATCGTCAGATTCCAGGGACATCCATCGCTGGTCGGAGTTCTCCGAACAACCTGCCGAGTGGTTCATCTCGTCCTGGATTCAGGTGTTTCTCTAATTTGGCTAATTTTAATAACTGATACTGACAGCCTAATGCCATCTTTAATTTTGACAAATTTGGAAACGATGTAAGGGCCAAAAGCGAGAACTATCGACTGACTATTTTCTCGGCCATAACAACAAGCAAAATATGTAAATATTCTTATTCAGTCAGATATTCTGAGTTGATAATAGTTAAAAAATACACACATTAGGGAAGATATAACACTATTTGTTCCGTAACAATCTCACCCAGCTTTCCCATATCTTTAAATTCAATTTTCATACTTTTTGAACCTTGATAGATGAATCTAACCAGTTGTTTATTTATAGACAATGTGTGAATCATTTCGGTTCCTGAGGAAATACCAAGTATGATTTAGGTCGCGCCGTGACCCCACCGCACTCTCACCTCGTCCAACCGAAATCATCCGACTAATCCGGGCAGGAGAACCGGCCGACATCAAACGGTCCGTGCACGCAGTTTTGCTTTATTTACGCATAATTTCGTACAATTTATGAGCTCGGTGCTCGGCTTCCACACACATCAATTTGGACTCTCCGCGGGCCAGGGGCAGCCGCGGATCGGGACGAGTTCAAAGCGTTTCGCCCTGCCCCACAGTCAATAAAATATTAAACAATTAGCTGATACAAATACAACTAATACTTGCAGGCGCCAATGCCTGCCTCAGGTGCCCTGAAGTGGCCAAGAGCGGCTGAGAGTGGCCAAAAGTGAGGCCAAGTGTGGCAGTGGTTGCCACCCACTAAGAACCACAAAAAGGCCGCCGCGGAAGTGTCTTTCTCCTGGAACCATTCTGGGTGCCATTAGCCGGGTCGGAGATTAAAGGCGGCTGCTTCCGTGGCCCAGGTCAGACGAACTTCAAACGGAGCAGCCCTGCCAGTGGGCTCTCATCATAATTCCAGCCATCGAAAGAGCTCCAATTGTTTATTTGTTGTGTGCAGTGGCAGCAGCATTCCTTTGAAGCAACCGCCACTATCGAGCTCAGGTGCGATCTGACGGATCAACCAGGCATATAGTCCGTGGTCTGTGGTATGTAACTTGCCCCTCCGAGTGTTCATAAACCTTCGGGCCTGCCAGGGGCTATTCCAGGCGTTAATCATCCGCGAATCGTGGGGCATGTGATTGAAACTGCCCCAGATCAAAGACGTATCTCCTTGCTGACCCTATAAAATCCAATGAGCTATTCGCCAGGCTACAGTGATCTATCGGTTATGCCGAAAAAACATATCTTAGATTTTTCTCGGCCTGCCATTTACACGTTCTTTATCAGGTCTTTTCTGGGTGCGATGTTATCAAAGCGCTGTGAGCTATTCATAATAAAAGATGTTCGTATTTAGATCGGAAATGTGAAATCAGTGGAGATTCATGTACTTACGAGCCAGCAGCAGAGAGTACAGATACTGCCACACCGAAGGAGGCTTTCCGAGTCTTATACATAGGGCATAGATGGGCACCAGATGTTGGGCCAGAGCCAAGAAACCAATGCCTACAGCAAGTAAGGTTTGTACTGCGTCAATATGTGAGCCACGCCAAATGAAATTTTAGAAATTTACACTTATTGTGGATCAAAATGTGTGGTTTTTATCTATGTACTTACATATGAAGGACCAAATGAACATGCAAATATATTCTTACATATTTACAGACGATTTAGCCGTGACAGTCTGTGCAATCGAAATGTCCTTATACATACATAGATCCTTCAGATTACAATATCTCTGTCTATTCTAAAATTCACTTCGATACGATTTCTAGTTCACTCTCACTATTTATTAAATAAGTAAACAAATGAAAATAAAATTAGTAAGTAAATTAGAAAATATTATAAGATATCAAACCAATTTAAATATTTTTACTTAGCACTTTTATGATTGATGTAAGGAAATACATATGTAGTTCATAGTTTGTCGGGCTACCATGGTCATCAATGTGACCCGTAGTCGTCTGGACATTTAAGCAACAAAACTGTCCAGCTCTTCACTTGTTATTTTGTTATTTGTTCTTTGTTTAAACTATAGTACGACATTATACATACATATGTATATCAAATTTAAAATTAAAAATCCAAAAAAACAATCTCAAGACTTTATTAGAAATTAAACAGTTGTTTCCAAATAAAAGCTATATCTTAGATTAAATACAATTATGTTAAAAATTAAAAATGAAATTAATGCAAATATTTTTTCTTACTTTTATATTAATTTTACAATAGTTCCTACGAATAATGCCGTACGGCTTGCACAGATCTGAAATTTATTATAAGTTGTCATTAATATAGATAAATGTTTTAAGGTTTACTTCGAAAATATTCGATTTGTCAAAAAATTTTTCTATATTTTCGATATGAATGGAATATTTTTAGAACATTTTGTTTTTATATATGGAACATACATAGGTAGTATATTACTTATGAAGCAGTAAAATTATTAAGAAATTAATTTTACACTTAATTTAATAAGAATTATTTTAATTTTTATTTGTATCCTTCAGATAAACACTGATAACAACAATAAAAAAAACATAACATTTTAATAGATTATATTTAAATGTTTAATATCTGTGTTTAACTATCAATCAGTTCTTCATCTAAATGAATTTAATCAACTCTCGCGTTATAAAATAATAAAAAACACAAATTTAATGATAATAAGAATTAATTGTTAACTTGAGCAAATGTCAAGAATTTCCTTAATTTCAAAATATAAAATCTTTTCAATACTAATTTTGTGCAGTAAAAAAAATATCATTGCAAAATGCAATTTGCATTAAAAGTTAAATATAAAAAACGGTGTTGTCAAATTAGAATTTAACTAATTGACAACCTGATTAGCACCGGTTCTTATAAGACGTTCAAGACCTATAAGAGAAATGTCCTAATTAGTATAAAATATTCTAATTGTAGATATAGCCAATTGGTAACATTTTAGAATTTTTTTGTTAGTTTTCTCAATGATATTCCGCTTTCCCAATAACAGGAAAAATCAGTTGTTTTTCTTTAGGTTTGCTTTGCGCGGTGGGAGGGGGGCCTTGGAGGTCGTGCGGCGACTTCGCTGCCCGCAGAAGTGCCGGTAAAGCTTTGCATATGCAGCGCTGCCCATGAGTGTATGTGTGTGTGGAAACGAAACAAATGCGCTCTCTGAGTATTTTACCTCTCTTGACTTACGCTCTCTCATCGCACTGGAACCGAATCCAATCAGAGAGAGAGAGAGCGCGCGAAAGAGAGAGAGAGCTCTGCAAATCAGGTTTCTCTCCATCGATTCCCCTCGCTTGCAGAGACAGCTACGGCGACGTTTCATTCAAGCGTTCCGCATTGCCCCGCCATTTCCCCTTAAACAGCGCCTCCGTTCTCCCTCTATGTCTGTCTCTTTTTGTTTCCTTTTGGTTTGTTTGCCATTTCCCCTTTTCCTGAGCAGCAGCGCATTGTGCTATCTCGCTTCTGCACCCAATCGAAGTGGGCTAGTTAGAGGTCTTGCTTTTTTTCCGCTCCAAATTCGCTTTAAGTTTTTGCGCTTGCCTTGTTTCTTTTTTACCTTTATGCATGTGCATGTGCGAGTGCGAGTGTGAGTGTTAATTGTTGTTGCGCCAACGTAAAGTGCTCATGCAAAGGTGAGGGTGCATTGTCATATTCCATTTCGCTTTATTTTCGCAATCTTCAACTTGACGTTTATTTTTCTGTCCGCCCTCCTCCTTCGCGTCATTGTGTTGGCCTCTCATTCGGTTCGAGCGACTGATGGGACAGGGGATAGTGGGGAATTATAATCGCTGTTTTGGGTGGATTGAGAAATTGCACTAAAATCTGATTAAGCAATCAATACAAACGGTGTCGAACTTCTGTTTAAAATAATGTATGTAAATATATGTACATATGTACATAAATATTTATGTACGTATGTATGTATATCGAGATATAAAGAAAACTTGAGCATCGAAATATTATTAATTATTCAAAATACTGTATTAGGGTTCAAGTATTATTAAATTATCTGCTAATTTAGCAAAGCTATGACAGATCAAAGAAAAAAAAAAAAAAATATAGCTTTGGAAATAAAAGTAAAAGCACTCTATATTTTTTAACAGGTGTTCTAGGAAATTTATTAAAATATTCTTATTTGTAACATACATATGTACATATGTATCTATGTATGTACATATATCCCATTATAATGATATAAATTCTTTAAAAAGTTCATGTTATTTTCATACTCTCTTAATTTCTCTTCTCTTAATTTAGTGTTGCTAAAATTGCAAAAATATATTTTAGAATGTTCCGATTAATGACATCTTTAATATCCATAGTAATATGCTTCAGTTTTTTTTTTGTGTAGAATTAACAAAATTATATATTGTAATGATGTAATCTGCAACACTTACTTTTATTTTGGCAGCATGTTGCTCAACATGTGCCTAGCAACACATGACTTTATTTGGCTGTTGCGCAACATGTTACTTACCTTCACACTCGACTTTAACGTTTCTACTTGTTTATATTTCATAGAATTGGTGCCAGAAGTACTACCGGTAAAAACGAGTAAGTTCAGAAAATCCATCACTGTAGCTTTCCCTTTACTGCCCTTTGTTTTACTGGGATCCACGCAGCATAAGTCATACTGATTTGGACAAATTTCAGTCTTGACCTTTTTAATAAAATTCTTTTAAGAGGCAGTTTTTTACAAGTATTCTGCAAAATGGAGGGCAGGCAGCTTACGAAGTGTTGGTTCCATTCTGGAAGGTACTTTTCCCAACTCCTGGCCGGAGCTTGCCGGAGGTCGGTTCCCAGGGTCGGTTGCCTGAGCAGTGTGGGCAACGCGGAGAAGTTCTTGCTTGGCAACTATGGGCTGGGGAACAGGATTCTATTAGTGGAGAAGATTCAGCCCATTTGCCAGCAGAAAGTTACGAGGATGCCCCACGGCGACATTCTGCCCTGCGGCCCCAGCGCTGTGCTTAGGATCGAGGAGAAGATACTCAGCATGACCCAGTATATCGGAAGGCTTCTGTGCTCCGTGCCGCTGCAGACCGTGCTCAAAATTCTGAACCCGATCGGGCACTCCTGGAACATGTTGCCGGACGAAGACTCAGAGGGCCAGTGCGAGTGCCTGGATACCAGCTACGAGGATATCCACAACATGCACTTGGGACCCATGACCGATTAAGTGGCACACGGAGGATAACTCGAACGACTTCTGAGTGGTGGCGATCGGGATGCCATTTAAAAATTTCATATGACAGTTGTATCTAAATTTGGTAAAATATACTTTTCCTGCTAAAGAAACATCCAACATGTTCCGGTTGATGAGTGGGATCTTCGCCAATAGTCTGCACGGCAGAGAACTTTGCTTTGAACGACTTGCCGCGTGCAAATGTCGGTCTCCGCGAAAGTCTCCGCCGAGGGACTATGTGAGGAAACCACCCGCAGTCGAGTTGGGTTCTAGTTCGCCGCAGAAGATTCCCTTGTGGGAGCTAATGAAGCAGGGATGCTCATGTCCAAAGAACTCGGTCAAGGAGCGATGGTTCTCCACCAACCAGCACATAATTTTGGGCTTAGCCAAGGTCCTGCAGCGTCCGCCCGATGCGGTCTCCAACTTCCTGTACCTGCTAACCCTGCAGAACTTTAGCAAGATCATGAATCCCGGGATTGCGCCTGGAAATCACTGCAAAGTGCCGTTGGCGTATCCAAACGCTTGCCAGGACTACATGCGCCTGTTTGACACGCACGGAAACATCAGGAGTCGCTTCGACCACAACAGCCTGGTGCTTCTGATGCGTGTCATGCAGGCCTGGCTAAGAAGGGGAGCCCACAGAAACTGGAAGCCGTTCTGTGTATGTTTCGGAGCCCCCGATTGCACATTGCGGAGTGGAGCCAAGGCCAGGAGAGCGGGCATCGGTCCGGATTCAATCGCTCATCGGAATGGCAGGAGACGGCTGAAGGAGTCGGATGAGAGAGCCTGTCAGATTCGGAGTAACCTAGCGGGTTACCCCGCAAAAGGCTGTCCTGGGTATTTGTACGGATCAGGGAATGTCTCCTCTGCGGCTCCCGTGACAAGTGGCGATCCTGCCAATGTCTTCGGAATGCACTTTGAGCCCCAGGATTTGAATGACTGGGGTCAGGACGATCTCCTAGGACTCAGTATCTATGAGGATGAGCTGGCAGCAGAACGAGCCAGACGCCTGGAAGCCCTACTCTTTCAGCTCAATGCAAGGACTTATCTTACGCGAGACGCGTATTTCCTGATAGATGCCATCAAGCACATTCAAGTGGGGAGACCGCGACGAAAATCAGCCAGAAAGTCTGCTACCGATAACAGCGCATCCAAGACAATATCGGATAGCTACTATAAAATGCTTAGGGAATCTGAAATCAGATCACGCCTGAAGAAGAACCTATTGCAAGACTTTGGGAAGGACTCCGCTCCAGAGAGGCACCTGCTACCTTCTTTTGGGAAGGACACCTCTAAGCAGAGGCCCCTATTGCATGACTCTGGAAAGGACTCCTCTAAGAGGCACAGTAAACGCCATTCCCACAGGCAAAAAGGCCGTGAGCCCGCAAATGAGTCAGTCGAGGACATGGACCGCGGTCCTACTGAGAAGTTATACTACGATGCTCCGATCCCCGTGCTCATGCACGAGCCCTACAGCCAGGACAAGCCGTGGACCTGGCTGAATCGGCATCCGCACCAGTCGCGGATGAACGACAGGGGCTCCATTGTGAAAGACAAAAACATTCGTCGGTACCGGCGCTCCACCATCTTTGGGCAGATGGAGAAGGCCCGGGAGCGAGGCTCAGTACATTCCGTCTATTCCCACGCCAGCGCCACTGATGTGCCGATGTTCGGCCAAAGGTCGGAAGTTAAACCAGCGACAAGAAAATCCCTAACCAGGCAATCCCAGGTCAGACAATCCCTAGCACCCGTTAAGAGTGGAAGCAATCGGCAGTTAGTCTTCTCTAAGACCAATAAAGCCAATAATAGTATCTTAAAGTCTTGAGGCCATGCAGAAGAATATTAAAATTATAATCGAAAAATTAAAGTCATGGCCAGTTTTTCCATTAAAATCAGAAGTGTTAAATGTACATAAAAAAGTAAAATATCACGAACAGAAGAATTAAATTAACGTTTACTTATTTGAGATAATTTTGGTTGCTTTGGTATTTTAACATGTTATAAGGGATGAGACTCTTCCTTGAATTATAAGTCGCTGAAAAGTTTATGAGTGGCTTACCTAAAACTTTGGTGAATCAATAATGAATAATTGATGAATTTTTCACAGATCACAGCAATTTTTTGATGAAACTTCTTAGGTGATTCATCAACCACAGCGAAGTGTATGTTGATGAATTACAGATCAATGGTAGTACATGGTGCTTTAGATGAAGAAACTATATCTTAAGAGCATTTTTTAAATCTAAGCCAACTAAATTATCCTTAGTTAAGAGATTCAACTGATTAATTTTCTAATACTTTCCTCTGACATCCTCATGTAAATATGCACAGTGATTTCCACCAAGCGGCAAGGGACTCACCCCAAGCATTGGCATTGGAATATCCGCTTAATGCCGCCGCAACTGTGCTTTTAAATCATTTTGATAATGACACCCGATGGCAGTGGGCCCCGGGCCCTATTCGAGGGCGCTACAGGAGTATTATTTTTAGACCGCCACGTCGTCGAGTCGCGCCGTGTTTTGGTATACTTTTGTGATTTGATTTTTATGGCGTGTAGTAATTTGTTGGCTCGTTAAGTTTCTTTAATAGGCCTCCCTCTCTGGCGGAAGGGAAGGATTGGAGCGATGCAACCCGTTCAGTGCGTATCGAAATTATCTTGCATTCTACCGGACTCTCGGCCCAATAAAATTCCACATTTTTTTACGAGCAGCCGAAGGGAAATCCAGCCGAAATGTTTTTTATTGCACCAGAAACACTCAATAAAAGCGAATTATTAGTGTTGGATTGCTGTTTTCTGTTTTTGTACGCTGGCTCTCTCTCTCCGAATTCTATTCCATATTTTTATCCAGCTTTTGTTGCTTTTTCATTATATATTTTTTTCTGGTCGAGGTGTAAATTCATTTTTATTACAAAAATTTAAAGCCAACAACACTTTATAGTTTGGGGCTTTCTGTTTTCCCGGTTTGTATATTGTGTATATGTGTGGCAAGCTATACTCGTATTCGATTTGTTTTTTTTTTTTTTATTGGTGATCTGTTGTTTATGGATATAGATACATATTTATTATGGCTTTCATATTTCAGAAATAAAGCCATTTGATTAATGGTTTTAATGGAAGCATTACTAGGTTAGGAGTACCTTGAATCCTTTTTTTGACTACTATAGTCGAATAGTCGAATAATTGGAATGATATGGTTGTTATTTTAGAGTAAAATATAACGTTAGCAATATGAATATTTTAACTTAGCAACTTTGAAATGTATTGTTTTATAAATCAAATTAATTTTAACAATGTAAAATGAAAATTTTTCACTGGAAAACTGTCACTTTTGAACTTACCTATGTATATTTGAAGAGTTTAGTCTTCAAAGACAAGTGTGTACCTTTACCAAACCAAGTTTACCTCGGCTACTATATATGCATAGCTACTCATAGTAAACATATTCCCTAGCCTGTTACATAATTTTTCATCTTCCACTAAATTTTGAAGCCCTTGAACTCGTTAGATAGCAGGTACAACATGACAATAGAACCCTCTCCTACACGGCTATCCTGAATGTGAATGAGTATGTTCCTTGTCAGACACTGACATCATAATAGTGTCATCGTCATCAGGCCAATTTCACCCGGGGCAGGGACTCAAAATGCCAAAAAGAAAGCCAGAAGCGAGGGCAAAGCACCAAAGTCATAAATCAAAAGCGCCGCATGACGAGCTAAACAAACAAAAACAATTAGAAATAAGCGCAAAAACTAAACGGGTCCAGAGGAAGTGCTCCATATGCGGGGAATAAATAAACAATGCAGGCCAGGACAGACAGGACATACACCGAGGACACCGAGCAGGACGAGAACAGGACGACAACGACAACGACAACATTTCATCAACGCAAACGAGCGAAACGTTTATCAACTGCTCAAATGGCCATTAAACGTGTGTGTGCACCGACATCAACGCCCCGAAACAGCAGTGGGATGCCAGGACTATCTGCCAGGACATTCATCAAACGATAAATTGAGTGAATGACTTCATGATGGCGATGCAAAAGGGGCGCACTTCCTCACTTCCTCGCAACACGCACGGACAATTGGCCATGTTGCAGTATTCGGCCCCGTTGGCAGGAGGCGGCAGGCGGCAGGCGGAAGGCGGCAGGAGGGTGTGTTTGCCACGCCCCCTCGGCACCATGGCGAAAAGCAGATGGAAAACCCGGGCAAAAACCATTTTGAGTGACTGTCTGACTTAAATTGCCATCGCATCCTGTTTGCCAGAGGACGACGGCTCGCCAATTGTTTCTCTGATTGGTATTCATCCACGGCCAGTTGGTGCAACTCTCGTCCTCGCGTCCCGTCCCTTCGTCCCGTGCCGTGCCCAGCCATTTTTGGGTGATTTTCGACTGCGCTCTTGTCTTCGTCCTTAGGCCACATCCATCACCCGGCGCCTGACGTGACGTTAGTGTTTTAATGGACTCCACTTGTCTGCCTTGATCACAGGACTCCAGAGTCCAGTCCGGTCCCACGTCCTTCTGCTGCATTGTTTGTCTACGTGTTGGCAGCCGGTTTTGTCCTTCGGAGTGAGACTTTTTTATTGCAGCCCAGCTCGGAGTCATTTGCATCTTTATTTGAGCCAGAAGCGTATTTATCTTTCGCCTTGACACTGGCCTGTCGAGTAGATAGAGAATCTTATAAAGCGGAAGAGAGTAGCTATCATCGGGATAAAGACAAATCGATTGACATCGAACAGTTTGAAATATTCAATAATTTTGAGGTATATTTTAATGTTACAAGTTCCAACCTTTATAATAATAACAAAAAGGAGGTGATGGTAACTAGGTAGTCTACAAAATTTTACCCTAACAAAAGCCCCCTTTAATAGGACTTTAAAACTGACCAAGATGTTTGATAAGTGTATTCATTTCTTTATCTGAGATCTTGGAATAAGGCAACAAGTAAAATATCCTACTACAAAATTATTTTTCTAAGCCTGACAACTTTCTCCAAGTGTTTCCTTCGGTCATTCAACTATTACCACTCACACAGAGCCTTTACGTAAGAGTCTCTTCTGTCATAAAGTAGGATATGATTTCCTCTAAAAAGCACCCACTCTTCGATAATTTCCCAGCCTTGCCAGTGATCGAAGCAGAAACGGAAATATTGGCGACTTTGTTGCACACTTAAGGAGCTTACAGTGCTCAGTGCTCCCAGAGATTGAAAGCTATTTCGCGACACTGGCGACTTATGTGAGCCGACTTCCTGACGCTAATCGGGGCGACGGGTTTGGAGACGATCTTAATCGCTGCTAATATAAACTAATTAGCATACTTAGTCCGCGATGAGTGCGATAGTGTGCGGTAGTGCGCCTCACAAGCTCCCATCAAGATGCGACACGGCCTGAAATTATCTAATGAATTTTCACTTAATCCAAATCAAAAGTGGCGATCAAGATGCGGCATCCGTTTGCATCTGTTGACATCGTCAGCCGGGCTAAACCCCCTTTCCCGGGCTGTGTTGTGTTGTGTCGCTGGTTGTCATAATCCGATCAGTTGGCGAATCCAAGTGCCAAGGCCCCGGCAGAAGCCACGCGGAGGCCCAGCACCCAAGATATGATCGGTGAGGTCGTCAGCACGCAGTCCATCGCCCCGCCAGCCTCCATTCCTCCACGCTGATCCGGCGAGTCTTCGCGTTGATTTTCATTTCATTCTCGCTAATAATTCGCTTGGCAGATATTCAGGCATAATTAGAGATTAATTGTTCTATTCATAATTGGACTTGGCGCGGTATTTTTGGACATTGGACAGGAAGGCGAAAATTACATCAACGTGGGGTTCTCGGGCTGTCACGCCGTGCTAAATGGCAGGGACTGGGGACAGATGTGTGCACTGAGGGGCCGGAATGACAGCAACAGTTGCCCATGCGGAATCATATTTGAATATGACGAGTTGTATCGGAACAGCCACAGTTCTCTAACACGCGAAGGGTATGTCGAAAAATCTATTACTGTTCTGGTGGCTTTGAAACGTGTTCTGAAATAATCATTAATGGTATTTTTATACTTGCAAAATATTGGTTTTCGGAGTAAAAATATAAATTTCGAATTATAATTAAAATTAAATCGGAAATTAGCTTAATAAACATGCGTAACTTACAATTTATTGAGATTCAAAGTATAATCTGACCTTCAGTTGACACTGGAGTTCGACAACCTATTTTGAAAATTTTTAAAGTTAAATTATTTTGTCATTGAAGTTTGTTCATTTAATCATTCAAGTTAAATCTTTCTTATTGATTCTTAATAATTATTAATATTATAATTATTTATCCTAATCCAAAGAGTATCCATGTATAAATGCCACCCTGTAAATGGCTTGTCTTTCGTCAATCAGAAGACTTTTGAGGCCCATAAATTACAGACACCTGCCACCATCATTTAGAAAATATGTATTGGTAATTAAGAAAAATGTATATAATTATTAATAGTTTGATTTAAATGATACCATTTTTTTATATTTTCTCCTTAGCTTAAGGCCTGTCTGCATTGACAACCACTTGGGTGAAAATCTAGTGAAATATAATTGGAAAACGAGTTGCTTATTATTAGAAATTTAGGTCTAAATGAGTGAAATTGGTTACGGGGTTTAAAATACTATTTTACTATTTATCTCCTCCGAGAGCAGTTTCATATTTTACTGTGAAAACTCATTTACCCGGAACTTTATCTGACCTCTTAATTTTGACATTGAGGTGGAGTACGAGATAATATAAGAGATCTTTGGCATTTTACAATTTTCTTTCTTTATTTAATTTTTAATTTAAAACTAAGTTTTTACGTTAAAATTTTCAAAATTTCCAGCAAATAACCAAGTTTCTGGTTATTAAGCCCCAATTTATTTTATTTTTCAGCGAGTGAACATTCAAACTTATCTCATACAATCGCATCAACAAAATTTGCGAAACCTTTTCGTTTCTTTTCTTAGCGGGAATTGACAAGAACTGCTTGTGTTCTGACCAATTTTCTTGAATTTCCCTTGTTTTGGCTCGTGTAATTTTTTTTATTTGCACATAAAGTTGATGGTTGGCTCGTTTGTTTGACATTCCGCAGGACATGGCCGAAACGGAGGACTCGCAAAGTGAAGGCAGCAGCATATTTCATTTCCCCTAATGACAGCGCGCACAAAATGTCTCCAAGGACCCAGGACCAAAACAGAAACAGAAACAGAAGCAGAAGCCAAGCCAAAGTGGCCAGGCCAAGGAGAGCACTCATAAAATGTGAAATTTATGCTCTGGCTTTCCTTTGTTTTTACTCAAATCGTACATAGATTATACAGAATTATGACGAGCGCGTGTCTATCCATCGAGCAGGACAATGGACGAATGGCGCCCTCGGATTGGGGATTGGGTATTGGGGTGGACTCGAGCCGAGTTTGTTGTTGTTGTCGTCGTTATCGTTGGACTGTGCAAATAGTTTTCATAAATTAATTTTATTTCGGTGGCGGAGAACCTTCGTCCTGCGTCCTGCGTCCTGCGTCCAATGCCCAGACAGTTACATATTTCTTTCCTAATTGTGCCACATTTTCGTTTCGTTTCGTCTTCTCGGCAAAAATGGACGTAAATTACACCACTTTGCGACGATTTGCCACGATTTGGGGTACGAAACTTGTATCGCAAATCCATAAATATTTATATTCATGGTGTAGGGAATGATATAAATGGCAAGAAACGTTTGGTAAATACAAGATTATGTTTGGGGAATGCCATCTACAGCAAGTCTGGGTCTGATGCGTCAGTATTTTTCGTTTAATCATCGACTCGGTGTATTGTCAAGAGATAGAGTTCGATTTCAAGAATGAAATTGTTCTACGAATACCTAAGAAGAAGTACCTTGAATTTCATGTTTTCACTATCAATTGGTTCATTAGTTTTATTATTTTAAGCAAATGAATCTATTTATAAAATATTTACAGATATAAGCAGGTCGGTTAATGTTTACTAAACATTTTGGAGCTTCTCATTCGAACATTTTAAACTATGAATTCTGAAAATGGAATCAGTTTTTCGGCGCTTATATTACCCAGTCATTCGCCAGGATTAGGTGACAAGCTAAATCCCCATTTGGTTACCAATCTTGTTTGTTTTCTCCAAAGACGGACGAAGCCCCGCACTCCCACCGAAACGGTTCGCTTAAATCCGCAAACTGAAATCGTAAAAATGAATTTTTAATGCCTGACATAGCTGGGCAGACCAGACCAAAGCGATAGACGGAAATACATGTGGATATCGGTGGAGATATCCCCACGGAAACAGATTGAGGGGAGGGACCAGGGCAGGGACCGGGCCAACCATCATTTCAAAATAACGTATCGTAAATTTCCAAGTTAACATCAAAATTGTGAAAATTATGTACAATTCCCAGGAACAGCAACGAAGGCAGACCGAGAACATTCATAACCAAATTTATTGCAAATAAGAAAAATGTCCGCCAACCGATAGACGGACAGGGACGGAACGAGAGCGGGGGAAAGTGAGGGGGAGAGGGAGATGGCTGGTGGGAAAACCAACAGATAGACAGAAGTGTAAGCGGGCTGAGTGGAAAGCTTCAGAGCGAGAAGGACATGGCAGGCCAGGCGAGCTGTGAACGTAGTAAAAGTGGCCACAGGACAACAGCAAGGATGCCCCTCTGCGCCACCTGCCTCCCACCCGGTGCCTGCCCTCTGCGGTCAGCAGAAAATGTAGAAAAATAGATGAAAAGCAAAGCGTTACACACATTAAGTCCACACACAAAAAAGGAGACACTGGAAAAACAAGAGACACAAAAAAACGAAAATGATGAAAGACAAACACTCGCCACAAGGATAACGGACAGGAGCCGAGAGCGAGACGGAGAATCCCGGAATACTTTCTGTGGGGCACTGCGCGTACTCAGAACAAATTCTTTGCCCAAATGGGTGGGAACACTACATGGACAGATATACACATATATCGGGAGTAGGTTATTGGGCTGGGAGGACTCCGGGTAGCTCCTGTCAATACATGTAAATAGCAAATCACAAAACTCCTTAGAGTTAACTTGAAAAGTGGAAACTTTTGTTGGGCGATACTGCTTCTGTGTGTCTATTATTTTATATACAATAAAAATATATAATATATATAACATAAATATAAAATCAAAAGTCTTCTAGGACGGGGGAAATTAAAAACTATTTCGTTTCACATTTTTTATACAACTTTTATCCCCGATACATAATACAAGGGTATTATACCTACGTAACTTAATGCCACTCGAATGTAAGTAACAGGCAGACAACGGCATCTACTACCTCATAAATTATATACATCAATCTTTTATCAGCATCACTAGGCGAGTCGATTTAGTCATATCAGTCAGTACCAAATTTGGTAACTAAACAATACAAGTGACATTCTGTTAAGAGTAAAAGTTTTTATTGAATTATTATAGAGGAGCGATCTGAGTAATATCGGATAATACGTAATATCGGATAGTATGCGAGTTATTAGACAAAGTTCCTGAATATTAAACTTCTGCAACACCTACTTTTGTGTTAGCAACATCATTGGAAGTTGCTCAGAATGTTCCTAGCCACATACAACATTTTCGTAGCAATTGTCAATATTTGTCAGCATTTGCTAACAATTTCTTCTGCCTTTCGCTGTCTTTGATTCAAGTTCTTAATGAATTAATAATTAATAATAATAATTAATAATTCATAATAATGCATAATTATAAATAGTTATTTTTAATTTCATTCACATGGCTTTGGGTACAGGGTATCCCACAGTCGGTCACACTCGTCAGTAGCTTTCTAGCTTGCCTAATAAGTTTCCCCTTCATTTTCCGCTTGGCTGTTAGCCTTCATTTCACGATTGCCCTCCCATTCCGAAACCAAGCCAGATGAAGTGTCAAATTAAAAACCGAAAATCCCTCAACAACAATGCAAATTATCCTCCCCCCACCCAGGAGTGGCCTTGAGCAAAAGGGGGGCCCAGCCCGGCGAAGGGAGTAAAACATGAAGTGTCGACCGTAATTACACGTGCCACGCCCGGTCGCATGTCTAAACAACAAAAAGTTGAAGGCCCGAAAATGAAATCCCCTCCCGGAATTGCTATTTTAGAAACAAAACGCAAAAAAGTCCAAATTTGTGCAGATTTTTCAGCTGTGTCAAGGAATTGTCAGCACGGAGTAAATGGCAGTCTATGTTAAACTGTCCAAAGCCCCACCAGGTCCGGGCCCATCCCAACCCGCCCCTCTGGCCACATTTCGTATGTGTCACGGCAGATGTTCAGCAGCAAAAATTTGACACTTGATATTTTGAAAATTGTCTGCCAGGAAACGGATCGGAACAAAAAAGCAGAGCAGTCAACTCGACCGAAATGAAACTGAAATGGCAATGGGATAGGGATTGCGATTTGCAATGGGAATGGAAATGGGAAGGGCTTTTGAATTTGAGGGGCAGTGCCATCAAAACAATCTACGAATGGCAAATATTTTCGATTTATTTCTAATTAGAGACAGTTTTTAGTTGTTGTAGCCGCTTTCGATTTGTTCGCTCTGCTTAATGAGTTTCAACATTTACCCGCAGCTGAAAACATTTGACAGTTGCAGCCAAAAATTGGAATGAAATGTTGTGAAATTTGGAAGGAATCTACGATTGGTTGCTCTGTATATAAAGCTGTCTTATTAAATAAAATGATTCACTTGGAGATACTATGAATCATGATTTGAGAAGGTAAAATAGTTGTTTAATTAAAAAATAAATGTCACAAAAAATCCCGAAGAGATGTCAAAATAAGCCATTATTTAATGCAAATTTGCATATTAAGTTATCACAAATATTCACAAAATATAAACTCTACGATTTCTTATTTTATTATCATAAAGTAAGGGTATTTTTCGCATCACTCTTTCCAATATAGCATTTGCTCTTTTGTGTTCGTCTCACTGATAAGTTGAGATCTTTTTGACAAAAGCGCCGAAAATCCCATTAAACATGTTGTACCCCATTAAGAGAATTCAAATTAATTAACTTGTTGTTCTTAGCGACAACAATTACGGGCGAGTGAAAAGAACGCTTCCATCATCATAAAATATTTTCCGATGAGGCGTGAAAATTGTTAAAAATTATACAAAAGATATGTGTGACTCTGGAAGAGACATACAAACGTACTCTCGGCTGCCTTATTTTTCGGCAGAGCTGCCTGTAAATCATAATAAAGAATTATAATTGCGATTTTCACCCGACAAGCTGTAAATTAAGGCCGGGCATGCGAGGGAGACAAGTGTAAGTCGTGATTCAAACTGACGTGCCAGCAATTAACATAACTCGCGGCCGCGGCCCACGCATTTGAATTTCCGCATCTTGGGCCTCCGGGTGCGGGTCCGGGTCCGAGTTCGGGACCAACGGCATTCGTCAATATCTCTGTCCTCGCCGTCATAAATCGGTCCCGGCCAGCAGCTGCATCGTCATGGCATATTCTGGCCGGGATTGTCGCTGGTCAAACGCTCCGCAGGCACTTTCCGTTGACATCGCGGATTTGTGGCCCCCTCCACATCGCTCATCCGATGCGTGGGCCGCCGCCTCAGCTTTCCTCTGTGTTGTGAAAGATCTTCGCTAAGGAGGAAAATCTTTGGAAGATAAATAAACTAATAAATCATTATGTCAAATTGGCATAACACTTATATTATCGCCTTGCGCTCCCCACATTTAAATAGAATGCTAACATGTGTTATGTGGGAAATGCCATGGCATGTTTAACTGTCAGTCTGTTTAAAGTTTACACGGGCTTGGTTGGATAGACAGCTGACTATAGAGGATCTCCTGGGAATATTTCGAGAAATATGCACTGAATTTGACTTTGTTTTGATTCAAAAATGCCGCAGGCTCAGCAAAGAAAACGAAGGCAGAACGTGGAGACTTTTGATAATGTCTGTGTATTTATATGGATTAGTTGAAACAATTTAAAGATAAACTTACAATTAAATACACTTTTAAATTGCTGTATGTATTCATCCAAAAATATAACCGGCACACAAACAGATTCTGTCATTATCCTTGGAAAGAGTCAGCAATCCAACGTGCAGAATGGTTTCTTTCCATTCAAGAAGGGCACTGTTTTTATGTGCTAAATTCTGCATGTGGAAATGCCAAATTTAATGTTATACTTCAATAAAAACTTCTCGGCGGCAGACAGACGTCGGCCGATTGGGGCACAGTGGCAACATGTTGCAGCGACCGCTGCCAGCACTGGCATGTGTGCGAGCTCTCGCATTTTTCAGCAACGTCCGCATTCCGGCATCGAACATTAATTTGCAAAATATTAACAACATGAAACAGCAACAAGATGCAGCAACAGCGCGAACTTTTTATTAATTGCAGCCGAGCGACAAAAAATATTCTTGCAACTTGCAACCGCAGCCACCGAGGGGTCAGGGAACACATGCTAATTTCGCCCAGTCAGTGACAAGTGCTTGTCAAATAGAAACTCAGCCCGACTGAATTCCCAAGGATCTGCCACCAGGAGGAGTACTGCTGTCGCCGAGTGAGCCAATAAATAAGAAGTGAAGACATGATTGCCCCGACTCTCAAATACTCTCGGTTATCACTGAAAATATGAAATCTTTACATGTAAATAGATAAGATTTAATTGCGTTGGGTTAAATATTCTGTATCGTCTTTAATTTCTGCCAAAAATATATTAAATATGTATTTATTCTTTGTAGGGTCAACAAATCTACCTCTGCCACATATGTACCTCTAAACGACTGAAATATACCCCTTGTCTCTAGGGACATCGGATTTTATAAATGGAAAATATTAAAAACTGACGGATGCATGCGTTTGTCAGTGTCGCGTGTTTGTTGGCAGTCGGGAGGGAAGTGGCAGGCTCCATTGGGCGGGGAGGATGGCGGTGGGCATTAGGGGCAGGCGATGGGGCAGGGCAGGGCATAAAACAAAAGCGAATGAGCAGAGACAAATGAGAACAAGCTGTGCCACCCAATGCACAGTGGAGCAGAGTAGGGAAATAACCAGCGGTAATTTTTGTATCCACTATACACTTGCCAGACCTTGCGCAACCTTGGTAATAAAAGAACATGTATTAGAAACATACATGGAAAATTAAATTTGTTATCAGTTAAACTTGGTCTAAGTTTTTAGCTTCTAGAACAGACACTTTTCTTAAAATAAGCTACATTTTCTTCTGATCAATTCTATATTTTATTTTATAGATCAAAATAAAGCAAAATTATTTATTACTATTATTTAGCCATCAAAGAAATGTTATATATTTTTTAAAACATTATTTTTGGCGCAAGAGTTAAAGCACATTTATTTCCAGCTGTGACTATTTATTCTAAATATCACATATTAGGTTTGACTGTTTCCTACTTTTTTTAAAAAGAGAAGAGTAGTTTTTCAATATTGTATTTTATTACAAATGGAAATATGCTATATACTTTCTGAATACTAATAAAAAAAGAGAAGAAAAAATATAAATTTGAGAAAAAATCTTTCAGAAGACTGAAACAGTTTTCAAAAAGGAAAGAATGCTTAAATTGACTCAATTTTAATTGTCTCTGTATCCGTATTTATCAGAAATATATTTATATAAATTATTTGGCGCTTTAAAGATGGACATAAAACATAAACTTACCCACCTCGCTTGTTCACCCGTAACCTTCGATCTTGCCCCACTGTTAACACTAGGGCAAACATTTTCTTTTCGCTTTCTTCACAATTAATTTTGCATGCAATTGAGGAAAATATCGTGAATGGCTTTATTAGTGCAACATGGTGGGGAAGGGACCTGCCAGCCGGAGAGTCGTGCGGCCCGGACCGGGGCCGGGACCGGGACCGAGTGCAGGAGGCGCCGACTTTGCACTCGTGTCGATGCCTCGATGTTTGATTGCTGCATATTTGAATGCTGATGAGCCCGCGTTGATGGGCCGTGAAAGGCATTTTACATAATAAAGCGAACATAAACAGATCGGCCCGGCCGACTACAGATTGCTCATATGTATGCGGCGGAGAAATTTGAATAAATATCCGAACTGCTGTAAATCACAATCAAGCCAATCGAATCGGTTGAGCGGGACACCCACTATTTATAAAATATCTCTCGACGAGTTGTCGCCGCCGTTTGTCGCCGGCCGTCTCTGCCTCGGATTTCGTCATTGGGCCTCTGCTTCGGGGCCGAAATAAAACTAAAACTTAGCATATTTATGGCCGCGAATCTGTCATAAATTTCTTTTATAGAAGGCAGCATTATCAAATTGACCGAAAAACATTTCATTATGGGAATGGGAGCACGAAACAAACTACAAAACCGAGCCCAGCACTAGCGCGACACCCAAACATCGCCGGCAATTAGTTATAGCATCGAGAACTGTATCTTCTAGCCCCAGATAAACATATATTCCGAGATTGATTGGTTGTGGAGCAGGCAGATGCAAGAGATCGGGGGCAGAGTCATCTCTGACGTGGCCGACACCGATGAGCATATATTTATTTCGATTGTCGCTCGGGGAGCTCCTCCAACCAGCCTCTTGCCCCTTGCCCCTCGTTTTATTCAACATAAATAATCGCCAAAAACGAATGCGACGACACAATTTTTGTTGAAATTAAAACAACTCATAAATAATGAAGCTTTTGCTTTTAAGAATTCATCAAAATGTTGAAAATTCTTGGGAAATTTTCCTTGAATTGAGCGAGAGTCTATTTTATATCACGATCTATCTATTTATATTCGGGAAAGATGAAGAGGCCACATACACATAATAATATTTATATAACCAATGCCTAATATGAAATTATTTATTTTAATGTATCATTTCCAATCTCATGAGTATTGAGCTCCCCAAGCTAGAACTACATCAGCTTTTATTAAAGATAATGTGATACAGGATTACTGTGTACTGTCTTACATTAATGCTATGAACGACACTTGAGGTTTACTCTTTCCTACTAAATATAAAAAGATAGAAAAAGAAGAATATGAATCATTGATCTTATTTATTTTAATTTATTTCAGCCTTATGCGGCATTTAATCATATTAAAGCCTTGCAGATAAATGAAAAATTAACACAATTAAGTGAAGGTCAAGAAGGCATTCCAAGGCAACGACAGTTCTACAGAAATTATCTACAATCTTCATTCAAGATTTAAATGTCTTCTCAGGAAGTTCAATCTAATGCAACTTTATAGAGTCTTCAATCAAACCCGATGCCGACAAACTGCCCAGTCAATTATCAAATTAATGGATTAATTAATTATCAAAGCCTATTTAAAAGTCAATCAAGTACGCGTTGCTAATTGCAATGGCCACATGAGCGTCCCCGTAGATGGCCTCTTCGATCTGGACGTGGCATCAAATCAAGTGCACAAAATGATTGGAGCGACTGCAGAGAAAGAAGGAAGGATTACATATTGGCATTGGGTAGGGGGTTCCGGGCCTCTGAGCTCCATCAAAAGTGCAATCGAACCGACAGCACCTAGCGATCTCACGATTTATAATCACGCATCACGGCCTGAGCGACAAAACCTGACAGCTTGAGCTGCTAATGAATGATTGATGTGTGTGGCGATTGCGAAAAAAATGTTGGAAATGGTGGGGAGATTGATGCACGCGGAGAAATTGAAATCAATTTTTATAGTTCATTTATAAGTGGTTATTTAACTTGTTGCTAAAGCCAAACTCTTGTAAATCCATCTTCTGACTTCTGCTTCGTACTCTGTTAAAAAATTAGAAACACTATGGAAAATAGTTCTTCGATATGAAATATTCTTCTTACAACTTCGCTGAGTGCACGAATGCGCAAGATTGTGCAATTTGTTGACCTTGCATTTGCATTAATCATCATTGATTGATCGCTGGACCCGGCTAAGTACGAGCCTCTAGAGAGAGCTTTTGCGGTAGCAGCGCGACCGAGAATTTGATATCAGTCGTCCGACTGACTGACTGAATGGACCGGTGACTAATTAGCGCGACGAGAACAGAAGGAGCGGATCCAGCACGGATAGCACTCGGCCTGCGTGGCCAGCATCCGATCCGCCTTGATTGATGGCACCGCGAAATTCAAGAACACAGCTGCTGTCAAGTCATCGCGAAAAGGATTAGTTGGGGCCGAGGGAAGCGATGCGATGCGATCCGATGCGAGGCGATGCGATCAAATGGTGCCGACACATCAGCTTCCAGTATAAAGTTGACACTGCAAAGTTCGCGCTGCGGGCTTGATGGATCAGGGGTCTTTGGAGGGACCCAACTCCGGAGCATATTCCATCAGCTGTCACAAAATATGTCACTGTCAGTCCAAATGAGATTTGCGCAGAATTCCCGGCTCCATCGCGGGCTTTTCTGCAGTCTCCTCTTAGTTTCGGGGCGAAATTCACCCGCTGCCCCGCGGTCGCTCATCTTCGCTTTTCGCTTTTCGGGAAGATTGACAAGGGAACGCTGCTAATCCAATTTAATTTGAATGTCAGTTCGTCTGGAAGACAAGACTCAACTCCAGTCGAGTTGATCCGATTCTGCGGCTTCGACCGCCGACCGGAGATGAAGATTCATGGGTATTAAGGAACTTCTTCATCTGATTTGCCTTTCACTCTTACTACTAATTTTATTGTTTTTGTTGCCGCTGCTGTGGCGGCATTTCAAATTTGTTTCCCAGACATATGTTCGACTTAATTTGGTTCACTGAGTTTTTGGAACCGAGCAGAAAAGCTCCGCTTGAGCGCAGAATTCGCAACAGGCAACAGAAGCTAAAGAAAAATTAATTTGTATGAAATTCGATATGATTTGGATAAGCACAGTAGTTTGTTTGGGCTTATATATCATTCAAAGTGATCACGATGTGATGTCGATGTCGAATATTTAAAGAAATGGAGAAAAAAGAAGGCACCTCCTGAATAAGAATGCGTTGAAATCCTCTAAGAAAACGATTTTTTCGGGACAGAAAATTATAGCACAAATATTGGTTGGAATAATACGACTATCATTGATTTTTCGAGTGTATTAGAATTAATTGGTATTTACAATTACTTAGAAAGGATTTATTTGGAAATTAATTTCCATTTTTATTCATCCAAGTTCCGTACAAGTTAAAGATATGAAAAATATGTCAAGAGACAGACTTCTTCTTTCCCTGCTGCCACGTTTCATAAGCCAGACTTATCCTTTGCCTTGATTTATCCATTGTGTACATGGAAGATCTCAGGACCTGTGTATTGTTCCATCATCTCAGAACCCCTTCCCGATTGTCCATCCATAATATTGAAGATCTCGCCAGGCATCGCTGTTCGCTGCTTGCTGTGACATTTTTGGCCAGCAACGTCAGGAGTAGGTGCCCTTATTTATAGCTTATGAGGCACGACGACACTGCATTGCATTAGCTGGAAGTGGAGCCACAGGCAGGGACATCTTTTGTCCAACTCCAGCACCACTCCAGCTTCAGCCTGCTCCAGATGCCATTGCACGAGGGAGAAAAATAATGGCGCACAATGTGATTTTTTCGCTGACATTTTGGAATTTGTTAAGCGCGCGCGTTCTTGTCTCATCAGCTTGTTAGGGAGTCGCATTATACTCCAGGCTATGGGTATGGGGTCTAGAGGAGAGCCAACTTGTTCGAATGTTTCAAGACTAAATGGGTCTTATTATAATTCGATGTATATGTTAGTTTATATATCAGTACAATAGTGTAGCTATAAGTATATAAGTAGAGCTCCTAAGAGATCTTAAAAGGACCTTAGACGTATTCAACTTAAAAATTAAACCCTTTGAGCTCTAGAGAGGGATCTGAATGGAATATTAGCCGAATCCATCTATCCCCACAGAAGGACTAAAAATAAAATTAATTCCAAACACGACTTAGTATCTCACGAGACCATCTCTAGGCAAGGCTGCGAGTAATCCGATCGATTGAGACCAAATAAAACGGCATACGAGAGGGACAGGAGGGGCAGCAAGAGAGATGTCCATCGCAATTGCCTGGTGGTAACTGAGTTAGTAGCTGGTCCTCTGGCCCGGCCGAGAGTCCGCATCACCCGATCGCCGTTCGATCCTCGACAACGACAGCGACAACGGCTGCGAGGACGAGCCCGCGATGAGGATGGAGATCAGGAGGAGTCAGGGTCCCAGCTCCAGCCACATCGGCTGTTCCTCGCACGCGTGCGCATTTAACGATATTTATTGGAGTCTTTGCTCTGGAATTTTGAGCTTGTGTTCTCTGTCTGTCTGTCACTCGCTGCCTGGCTGGCTTGGCCTTTGGCTGGCCGGGCAGAAGACGGTGCAGAAGCTGGCCCAGAGCTGCTCGTCCATTGTTTCTGGCTCTTTTGATGCGATCGATTCACGAAGCAATCGCATTGCCAACGGAGAGCACAAAGTGGCTAGTTTTTGCTGCCTGGCCGGGGCTCTCGATTCTGGCCGCTGTCATCGGCTCAGGCATCCCAGGGGCAGAGTAGTTTTTTAAATATTTTATCAGTTGAGCGGAGTTTGGTGGAAAACGCTGATAAAGATCGTGCCACTTATTCGCCGCAACCAGCCTGCGTAATGAGTTTGTTTCACAGCCTCTCGAAAAAAAGAACGAGCTCGAAAAAACTGCTAAGGATTTGGCAGCAGGGCCATGTGACAATGTGATTAGTGAAAAGAATTTGTTTGGGAATTGGACCTTAACTACCTAGTTGCTTAGAGATATTCTCCATGTTTCCAAGTACCTGAGAACTTGCCTAATAATGCGGAGCATCACTTTAATTTCTAATTTCTTTTAGGTATCTTGTGTGGAAAATGTAGAAACTTGACGTGATCGAAAAATACTCATTTCTGCTGCCAAATAAAAATTAAAATTAATATAATAGTTCAGTTAAGTGGCGGCGCTCCCCTCCCAGTAGAATCTTTGTAATATAAAAACATATTTAGCAATTCAACAGAAGATGAAAATATCAGAGCTTATATATTATTTTATTGTTATGCTAGAAAGCCTGTTTTATCTACACTTTCAAAACTGGCGTAGAGTGGTATTGTTATTTGGACAGTTGGTGTAATTTGCTTCTGAGGTTAAATTGATATACTTATTCTCCATACATATATTGTGAAATGAATCAATTAATTAGAAACTTAATCCTGATTTTTTCCATTAAAAACTAATCCTGTATCTGTTTCTTTTCTTCTCTCACTTTAATTTTCGATGGGAAATTGGATACATAAACTGCTTAACTTAACTTTATTCCACATCGTTTATCATCCGGAAAAGAAGCTGGAAATTGTTGAATTAAAGATAGAATTTAGACCACTAATTAGAAGATTTAATATAATTATTTCTTCTGACAGAAGGAACAGGTAAATGAGACTTTTCGTCTGCCATCGAGCTGATCAAATGATGAATCTGTTTATTAGCTCCGAATAGCTCCAGAGATTGCTAGGATAGCTGCCTCATGGCCGGCGGCTGCAGCCGCTTCCACATACTAATTCCACAATCCTCTATTTGGAGCGGACATCTTCCGGGTATCTGTCCGCAGATCTCGGCCCCGAAGGCTTCTGTACAATGACCAAAGCGCAAGAAAAAGTGTCGCCATCCATTTTGGACTTGTAAAAGTTGATCGGGGCCTGAAACACGAATGCCTATATAGTATGCCATACGAATGCACTGCTGCTGTCTCCGTCCGTCCTTTGATGGCCAGGCCGAGCTGAAAGCCGGCACAAGTCCGCAGTCGTCGGCGTGGCAGTTCAAAGTTTTGAGGGCCCACTGCCACAGCCCCTGGAATCGGGAATCGGGTAGCAGCAAGGGAGACAGAACCAAACCGGCAACTCCTCGATCCGCACAGCCATGACGACAGCGACCAGATCTCAGATCTCTCGGAGGAGCTGCAAGTTTTTGCTGCCGTCCGACTGTTTTGCCTACACTTCGAGGCCATCAACATCGCCCGGTCGCAGCGCGTTGAACAAAAAGCGTTCGGCACCGATCAAATTGGATTTACATTGCTGACTGGTCCCGATATCGGTATCGGGAAGGGTATAGCGGGCTTACTCAGCTGTAAATGGGAAGGTGAACTATTAAGTGAGCATATAAGTACACAGTTTAATAAAAATATGACGGTTTTCTTGTATTAATCCATCTTAAAGTGTACTCTGCTTATATCTTCTTACTAATATTCAGAGACATAATTATTATAAATTCAATATAATCCTAATAATAATATTAACAAACTTAGTAATCAAAAGAACTAATACAGATTTAGTTAAATCTAATCAAAGCTCAGTTTGGTGCTGTTATGAAATCTTAATTTTGAGCTTCCCCAGAGCATTCCCCATTCGTGGCATCCCGATCTTCACCTCCTCGCTGGGCTGAGACTACAACAGCCTCCGACATTGGCGATCGATCGCATTTGATATATTTGCTCCTCGAGCTCTGCGACTGTTTGCCAACTGCAGTTTCGGACGTGGTGGCAATGGCGTCCCCGTCCCGGCCTCCGCCGCAGTGGCTTTGTTGTCCAACCGCTGGCGATTGTTGCATGCTGCCGAGATGCTTTTGCATTGCTTTTGATTCTGCTGCTGCTGCTGCTGCTGATGCTGCTGCAACTGCCACTGTTGCTGCTGCTGACTACACCTTCGCAACAGACGGTCATCGCCAGGCCTGGCCCGGGACCAGGACTCTTCGGCGTGCTTATGTCGTTTATGTGAAATATCAGCTGCTCATGTTGAGAATGCTTTGCTGCCTTGTTGCCTCCGCTGCTGCACGTTGCATGTGTTGGGGCTTTGGCTCAGTCAACGTTTTGTTTATGGCATTGGCAGCCATTGGCCAACGATTGCCTGCCGCCTGAATTCAAAATCTTTACTCTCCGATCTGCACGCGGCCATAAAGTAAATTATAGCAACAACATCGTTGCCTCGCTGCACCGAATATTGCTGGGGGATCTAACAATTGGTTGTGCATACATTTGCACTACATTTGGCCGCCAGTTTTGCACTCAATAAAATTGTAAATATGGTACGAACCAGTGTCAAAAGTGTAAGTTGTAACATTTCCTTATTTCCAAGGCAAGTCATCATCACGCAAGATCTACTGAGTTTGAATTGCGGCCTTAAATTAGTGCCTTCCAGAATCAGAAATTAATTATCCACACGACAGGAATGCCGGGAAGTTGCACTGATATCGGCTACCTGCCACAACTGCCGCCGTCACGGATCGACTCCTGCGAGGCAAGGTAATCCGCACTAATCCATCAGAGGGGCCTACGCAATGTTGGCAAAGGCGATTTTCCCGGCAACTGCCTCGGTGTCAAAATATTTTCCCGACGATTCCCCGCCAAGGAACGTGTGTTGGCATAACAGTGCAACATTTGCATCCCGTATCCGATGGGCAACAATGAGGCGCACTCCGGGCACCGAGCTGATTTATGGCCTGCAGAATTTCACTTTCGATGCAGTTGCAGTCCATCACCAGGAATTGGTTTGACACACGGGCTTAGGGCCGGTCCTAGAGTTGTTTTACAGTTGGCTCCTTTTGTGATCCGTCTGTCTTTCCGCTTTCCCTCGTAAATCACTGGGTCCATCAGGACAATGAGAAGGTTGAAATTATGTCAGACGGAAGGGCTACCGAAGTGAAAGTGAGCCGAACTAGCCCGTGACGAATTTCGGATAAGTCCTTTGTTTGCTTCTCGGGGTAATTACAATTGTTTCAGTTTCTATTTACTATCAAGGATTGTGAACGGTTTACCTGCATAAGAAATTCAATGTCTTTCGATTGATGCTTTGTTAGAGTCTCATATAGCTTTCAAAAGAAGGTAATGCCCAGATACACTTTATTTTAAATGTATATTAAATTTAAGTATTGTATAAAAATATAATTTCGTAAACTGAAAGTAGGCAGAAATCCGCTCTAAATCAAACCTTTTTGCGTTCGATTTCCGCTGCTCCGTGCACCTGTTGTTCTGTTTTTGTTTTCCCATTTTTTTGCTTTGCGCTCAGTGCTCGTTTTGGATTTTGTTTTATGTCTTAAATATTTTTGACAAACAATTGCCGGCGGTTAATTTTAATTGGATTCTGACAAAACACCGACAGCGAAACGGCGGCAGTCGGCGGGCTGAGCGAAATCAACAGATATGAACGTCCGCAGGAGCAGCAACAAAAACGAAATCCTTTTAATAAAATTAAACATCAAACATGGCGATGAATTTTTTGTCGTATTACGCTGACGGGAGCGGGATTTAAATTAAAAACACGCCAAGTCCACAACAACAGCAGAATCGAAGATCAAAAGGCATCAAAAATGTTCGTGTGCCAAGAGGCAGAGGTAAATCCCACTCAATCCGCAGCCACCCCGAGCGGCAGAAGGAAAAAAGCCACCGAAAAACTTTTACCAACCTCGGCGGCGGCGGCGAAACGGAAACGGAAATCGACGCGAAAAAGGTTGCAGGTGTCATGTGACAAGGTCGGGAGGCTGTAGGCGGTGGGCTGGTCGGGTGGTCGAGTGGTGGATGGTGGGTGCTGGGTGTTGGTGTGCCTGCCACGCGCACATCTTCGCGCAGGTCTCGGCGGGGTCAAATGGGGGGGTTTCTCTGGCAATTGATTAAACGTGCGTTAAAAACGCGAAAGCCACTCGAAAAAAGGAACGAAATCAAATCAAAGTGTTGAAGCGGTTAAGATGCGGGGTCCTTGGCCAGGAGTGGGTTAAGGTTAAGGGTTGCGCGACGACCTGCAGGTGAACGGGGTTAATTTGTTGCTTCTCCCGGCATATGGCGGCCCCTGGCCCGCTCTTCTCTCTTCCCGCGAATTAGTCCCCAAGGCTTACGGCAGAAATCATTAAAAAAGTTCACCGGGTTGTGTCTGGCCTTAAATTAAGGACAAAGAAAGCGCCGAGCAGCGGAAGAGAGGCTACAAAAACAATTGAGTCGGATTGCCAACGGCTGATATAGACCGCGTTCCAGGGATCCGCGTTGGGCGCCGTTTAAGTGACAGCCTTGCCATAATTTTAAACCGCGGGCTTTTCGAGCATCGAGTCTCAGGGCAGCAACTGCGAAGCAGCTTGCAGGAGCAAATAATGGAAATATTGGTAGACGTCAGTCAGTGTAGGCTTTTGTTTGTGCTACTGGGAAAGTGGAAATGTGGGAAAGTGGGTGTGTGTGGCGGTGCGAGTCGGTCTTCGGGTTGGCATAAGAGAACTATTAAAGTGTTTTATGGTGGCCGAGACAAGGCGAACGTTGCAAAAATGGCTGGGGGAGAAATAAATTGCAACAGGGCTCGCTCCTGGACGAGCGAAGCCAAGAAGATTTAGAGGTTTTGCCCGGCATTTCTCTTCTTTTTCGGGGGTTTTTCTGTGGCTTTCTTTATCTCTTAGGTGTGCCCAAGACAGACTGAAGACTGATGAGTGGGTGGGCTGATTGCATTTCCTCACTCCAAAGCCAAGGTGCAAGTATTGAAGGTGCTTATGAAGGGTTTGGGTAGCCAGTCATGATGGGTATAGGTTGTGCTAGAAAGACAAAAGGAAAACTACTGCCGAAATTGTTTTAATTTCTGAGGACACTTTTAAAGGATACTTCATTTTAATAGTAAAACTTTGATGTACCGTTCCTTATAATTTTTAATTCAAGCTGAAATGAAGTTAGGTATCTGATTCATTTTTATAGAGATGACTCTTGTGTCTTATTTTGACTTTGATTCATAATTCAACACTTAAAAGACTAAGAAAGTTACAATTTTAAGAAACCTAACACATGTTCTTGGAATTGTTATGGGAATTTAATACTACGATTCGAGATATCTTCATCTCTGGTTGTATCTCGGTATTGTTTAGAACTTTTTACAGTGATAATACCATTCCACCTGCTAAGATTGGCGAGGCGTTTCGAAGAGAACATTTTAATAAATTCGAACCCTTTATTAACTCCCAATGCATAATTTAAGAAATATAGCAGTGCCTCACTGGACTATCCCCTCTCTTGATCTGCTAATCTAACCCGCTGGAAAATTTCTGCCTCGCCGCTGGTCTAATTCATTCGCAAGGCGGCTTCCTTCGCCTTGGGTCAGGGTTCATTCGTTTCGGAGCAACATTTCCGAAACATTTAACAAGAGAACCTGAGTTGTGCAATGCCCAACGAAAATAAAGAATACCCCCGGCCCGGCAACAGCGCGAACGGCCAAAGTGTCGCTGCTCATTTAACCCCAAACTCTGTGGCTCAGACTGGAAAGTGTAGTCGAGTAACCCAAGCCAGCGAACCGCATTGAAAAGTACCTTCAGCTCAATAATTTAACGGATTTTGGCCAGAGGCAAGGAGTGTCTAATGGGGCGGTGGCGCGGCGAAGGGAATGGGAATGGGAATGGGAAAGGGGAAGTGGCTGCCTCCTTGGCACAATGAGAAAATTTTTGGGAAAACATTAACATTAGCCTAAAATATTGTCCCATAATTTGCCGCGAGCACTGTTGATGGTGACAATGCCGGGTCCAAATTCTGGTGAGTGGATGGTGGGTGTTGTTGCCGGAGCTGGATTGGGACAGCGGAGCAGGAGCCACTGGCGGTGAAATATTTCAGCGCCGGCAAATGAAGCCACTTGCCAGTGTGCCGGAGTGCCGGAGTGGATGTGAGGGTTCGGTGGATGTTTTTGGCGACAATTTTCAAATGCCAAACGGCGGCAAGCGGGCGTTTATCAAGCTGAATGACAACATTTGAAGCAGCGCAGGCAGCCAAGCAGGAGCAGGAGCAGGAGCGGCATCAACCCTCGGAGCGTTCAGTGGGCCCATCACTCAAGTCGCAAAATTAGGCAATTAAAAATATGCCGAAGGCGCGCTCAAGCAAATGAATGGTTCTGCGGAGGGAAATCGCGGCTGGGACGGCACGGAGCAGGATGCAGACACACAGCATCGTTTGGCATTAGATATGGCTTCCTTGGGGGACGGGGACACGGACGCGGGCTGTTTGGCAAGCTTCGGAGCTGCTTTAGCATATGAATCATCGGCTCAAGGATGTTTGCTTACTGGCTGCATGTGAAGCCGTCAGATGGAAGCGGAAATTGCCAAAGTTTTGTGGGCTACCTCTACTTCAGGGAAATTTGAGACTTGGAAGCAGCCAGAAAGGGCAGCCAAATAAGGTGAACTTATGACCGATACTTGAGTTTATTTATTCAGGAGATATCACTGAAATAATGTTTTAATTCAAGTGACTTAATTTATTAACCAACAAATGCTTACATTACAGTGAACTTAGCGTTTCTGAGCTAAAAAATAGGCAACCTTATTTCCGGCCATAGTGGACTTTGTTAGAAGTCGAACGTCTATGCACTTATTTACTGCATTGCATTTTCGATTTATTAAAATAAAAGACCAAAGCATAACCAAGAAAAATTCAGTTTTCCTAATTTTGTATAGAACGTATAACTTCACGAAACATTCAAGGATGTTTATATGCTGCAAGAACAACGCTATAAGCAAATTTACATTCTTTCATAACCCGGAGGCGGCTTACGAAAATGATATTTAAGTTAGATGACTCCAAGTAATACCGCGCTTCTGCCACAGCAATCATGAGGGTTCGCCCCAGCTCTATCCAATTTAAGCCCGGGCCTGCCATCTAATATGCAATTTGGTTAAGAACAAAGCGTCAAACTTTGATATTGAGGCATTTTTACTGAATCAACAAACCTCAAGGAGTCGTCAAGCGCCAAGGACAACGTCATCTTGCGTTGACTGCCTGGGAGGCCAGGGCGGAGAGTCAACGGAATGGGCCATAGAAACTAATGGGGCTTAGTTTGGGGCCGAGTTGGAGACCCGGCCACACCCATGGCACCCATCCCCCGCCAATCCTTTTTGCGCTGTCCTGGCCAAGAAGACGATTCTAAATTTTCGGCTGCTCAGCCAGCTCGCCCCGCTCCTCCGACCCCGTCCTGTCCTGTCCTGTTTTGTTGGTTTGGTTTGCTTTGGCCTGCTCGTCAATAAATCGTGGAGTGCCAGTAATGATGCCAGCTTGGCAGAGCTCTGGGCATAGCTCCATTCTGCGATAGCAGCCGTTAATGTCAGACGAGCGAAAATATATGGGGCCGGCGCTGGTGTGGCCCGCACTCCTGCTCCAGCTCCTGCTTCTGCTCCTGCTCTGGTTTCTCCGCCTCCTAGAGCCCTTCGCCTGGCTCCTTGCGAATGTCTTCGAGTTGGCGAAAAAGACTTTTCGTCTTGGCCATGATGACTGCCGCTGATGATAATGATGACGAGCCAGCCGGCAAGCTCCTCCCCCTCCAGGGACCAGAGACCAGAGACATCCCATTCCGGCCGTTCACCCTCCTTCATCAAGTCAGGTCCGTCAAGTCAACAGCAACCCTTGGGGTTTTGGGCCTTGGGCTCCTTGGATTTGTTTTATGCGTCATTCGGCCAAATATTTCCTGCTCCGCCCTTGCCTAGGTCATTATGCCCCTCGATTCCGCCTCGGACTTGGACTCGGTCTCGGATTCGGATTCGAATTCGGACTCGGCCTGGACTCTTAGACTCCTGGACTCATCATTTATATAAGCACTGAGCGAGCCATTCCCGTTGTCAGCTGTAGAAGGATTTACGCCGAGGCAAGACGTCCTGTCTATCTGAGGGCGAGTGTGCGTGGCTGTGTGTGCGAGTGAGTTATGGCCTCTGCTGATTTCTTTTGGGTCCTTTTCACTCCCCCACTACTCCCGGAGTCCCGGAGTCGTCCTCGCAACCCCCACAGCTCGGCAGCTCGGCAGTCGGCTCCTGCACAGTGGCAAATTTATTGACAGATATAATTTCTTATGCGTATAATTAGAAATTCGGCAATCATTAGGCGGCCGGCGTGCATATATCAATTTAATGGCCTTTCCACGCAGCCCCAGATTGAATAGCCCTAAAAGGCTAAAAGGAATAACGATAGACAGCCGGACGGACGGACGGATGGATGGATGGATGTTCCAGGCAGAAGGCAAAGTTTTGTTTGAGAGATTTATGCGCCAGGCCCCAGATATTGATTATGGATTCCTGCATAAGCCTCACGTATGATGAACTGCAAAGGGAACTAAACAGAGGAAGAGCCAAACCCTTTTTTTTTAAAACCTCCTTAACCCTTTTCATCAGATTGTATTTCGCATCGTATTACCAAGAATATGTAAGTATCACTCACTAAGTAGTGGGATATTAACTATATTAGTATAATTTTATTTAGTTAATGTAGTTAGTATCCATGAGTAAAACCTTTCTATGAATGCGAAATGATATTCTTTAAAGGTAACTTAGAAGTGAAGTCACCTTCTTTAATGTTTATAATTATGAAATGGATATATCTTTTATCTCATTTACTTTTAAATTTGCTCAAACCGAACAAAAAAAAATTGTTTAAAAACTTTGGTTGTAAATAAAACCATGAATTTTAGGAACACATTTATTTACAATATATTGGAAACTATGTACATTCTATTAAAATTTATGTAATAAGTAGATCTTGAGTTATTCTTTTAAAAGAATTTAAAAGTTTTAATTTTGGCATTTAAAAATTGTGTCATGAAGACAATTCTCTGATTATATTAGAAGCAATTTTTTATAGGAAAGCAAACAATTGTTTCCTAAATTCATAAATCACGATGAGTATAGAAATATGAATGTGATTTAAGCTCCACTTGCCATAAAATAAAAATAAAATAAAATCTTTCACTCAAATAAATAACAAAAAAAGAAACTTAAAACAAAATAAAAATTAGAGAGTGAGTTGGCCTCAGAGACAATTACCAAATTTGCATTCGCATGAATGGAAAACAAACAAATAAATTCAAACAGCAAAATTGAAACAGAAAAAAGAACGTAATATATGAGCTTGTGCACATATAGGCCGAAGCCCAAAACGAAATCGAATACATTTATTTGATTTAACAAATGTCAAAATATATGAAATGAGAATGAGACTTTATGTACAAGTTATTAATGAAAGCCCACTGAGAGAAATGCAAGTGCTATCAAATTTATTATTGTAAGTACTAAAATCTATTTGAAAGTGATATTTAAATAAATCTGTAATATGCAACTATTTATATTAAATGTGCTTAGGGTAATGCAGTGCAAAGAACACGTAAAGGTATTTTTAGAAGTGGTTCTTAAAATAAAGATTTTTGCCTTAATAAAATTAGTTTTTCAAGTTTTCGAATACTATATATTTCTACGCTCTATAATCTTCGTCCTGTGTAGCATTTACCTCATCTAGCCAGATCTGTTTAGAATACCATGATGAACAGGCTGGAAAAGCGGGAATCGCAAGGGTGAACTGGAGGGGAAGATGTTGTAAAGAATGGCGCGCAATGTATTCCACCAACGAGTACACATAAATAAAATTTATTAATGTATTTTTATGTGCGCTAAGAGTACACAATGTAATAATTTATACAGTTGCCGTCAACGTTGTTCGTGTTGTTCGTGTTGTTGCTGCCGCTCGCTCTCTACATTATGACGTTTACAATTTACTGTCCACATTTTGTTGTTTGCCCCGATGCTGATGATGATGATGGCTGACTGGCTGACTGGCTCGGCGGGTGGCTGGGCTGAGTGGGTGGCTTGGTTGGGTGGTCAGGGCGATGTGACAAACTTGCTGGATTTGTGCCCTTGACGAGGGTGGCTCCACCTCCACCACCCACCTCGGCCCGCCCATTAAGAGAGGCCGCCAACCCCCTTCTGGGCATTTCCAGAGGCCCAGAATGCCAGCACAAATGCGGCGGCGTGCAAATAAAAATGATTAATGATGATGCCCGTTGCCGCAGTTCAGCTCAGCTCAGCTGAGGCAGAATCAGCAGCGGCAATGGCCGCCGAGCAGGCGTCAGTTTCCACTTTGACCTCATCTCGGCTCGGTGAAATGTTTTGTAATTTGCCAAGGCCAGAGAGGGGAGGTACGGCTCCGAGAAACACATTAAGCATGGCTTGGAAAGGTTCTGAATAGAACTTTACATAGCCTCAATTGTTTAATTTTATATAAGCATTGTGGTTTTTATTGATTCAGCTGAATTATCCATTTGTTTTATTATTGTTTTATAAGGGGTTTAATTTAGGAATAAAAAACTATTATACAAATCTGTATAAAAATTTATATGTATTTAAATTTTCAATCACGTCTCCCTTTCACTTAAATATATAATTTTTAATATAATGCAACAATAATACAAATTAATCTTAATAAAGAAACGTTGAAGACACTTTTAAGAATTCATATTTAATCATTCGAAATACGTTTGTTTATGGAACGATCCAAAAATATATACATATATACATATATAATAACACCTTTCCCCAATTATTTTCTGTCTCACTTTGTTATGTACACATAAGCGGCAAAGGTTAACAAAGTTCCACATACCGAAGTCATCTTTCTTTCCGGTTCCTACTTCTTACCCATTGTATAGAAGACTACAGAATTGCGAAGAAGCTTATGCCGTTCTACATATTTTTAAAATTCGACAGTTAAATGGGACAATGTCCTGTAGAGGTGACAGGATACAACGCCTAGTAGAAATGCTCGCTTGGCACCCCCATTTCTACCCAGATATGCGGGGAAGAGTAGCTCAGAGTTCTGCTTAATTCCAGCAATTGCTCCCTGCCAAGCCACTAAATCAGCCAAGTGGCGGGGAAAGCCGAGGCGGATCGCAGACAGGGCGCAGTTGGCAGGGGGGACAAAGGTTAATAACTGCCAGAAGATGATGCATAGCATGACAGGGGTATGAAGCGGTTGACAGTTGACTGGCAGCCAGGCGAAGGAACCAGAGATGGGGCGGTGGGGCCGCGGAGCGATTACGGCCATGTTCTCTCTTGGCAGCCATTTTTATGCCTCTGAGCGGAGCGCGGGCATCGTCGAATTTGGCCAAGTTTCTGCCAGGCTTCCCCGCCCCCCACCGTGCCAACGAGCAGCCGCGATAATCGCACCTTTGCACCTTTCCGCCAGGCTGTCAGACTGACTCAGGTGTGCCATGAGCGCGCGCACACACACAGCGGTAGCCGGAGCCGTTGCTGCAGATACATTTCGGAATGTATCTAGGGGCCAGCCAACCAGCGAGCCAGCAGAGAGCCAGAGTGAACTCAACTCTTGCCAGCGGGGTGCATTTTCATTAAGAATGAAAAATGATGAGCAATCAATCATTTGCCCGAGAGGGTGTTTCTTATGTACGAGCTCGCCTCGCCGGCTGCCATTCCACGGCGCTGAGCTCCATCCCTTCTCGCTCTGCGCCCTGCCGCCTCGCTCGCACTGCAGCAGGAGCCGCGCATCTGTTAGATACAGCTTGTAGATTGATAGCATTACCTGCCTCTGGTGTTCGGAAATGGCTCTGCTGCTCTGCGGCTCTGGTTCGCCATCTTCCATGTTTTGTGGCTGCTCTTTGGTTGGTCAGTCCCTCACATTTCATACAATTTACATCTTCATTTTCGTGTATATAAATTCCCCGGCACAGTTGTTGTGTTTCGCTCCGAGCTCTGTGTTCCCTCCTCGATGAACTTTTATCGCCGGCAGAATATATATTTAACCCTTGATTTGTGGGTTGTGCCGAGCAGAGCTAAATGCAAGCGGGCCTTGGTCGAGGAGACGCATGAAATTTCCAATAAGGAGCAGCAGGAGCCGAGGCAGGTCGTCTTTATTGCCGCGTTAGACTGATGATCTTGAGAATTTGGTCAAATTAACAGGGCATTTGTTTCATGGGGAAGCCAACTGCGGAACAAAAGAATACGAATTAATCGAAAATTCGATTGTGTGTAAGCTATCTCCTATTTACTGGATACTTTGACTACACCCTTAGCCAAGTTAATATTTGGAAAAGACAGGGGACCTCTCTGAACCTGTAAATTATAATTATTACTCTTACTTCCTGGAGCTTGAAGAATATCCTTATGAATAGGGGACTATTCACAAAAATAAAGGTAATAAATTCCTACTTAGCCTGGTCAACCTTTTCATCGATAGTTCAAATTTATTTTTACATTTATTATTTATTATTTTTAACAATTTATGCAGCTGTATACTCGAATATATTTGGGTTTACTTAAATAATTCCACAAATATCCCGATACATCCTTTTCCCTACAAACAATGTGACTTCGTTTCGCTTCCAATATTGTAGCTGCAAGATACCTTTAAAAACTCGCTTCCACAATGCTCAAAATTCTTTTCCCAACCTTACAACCTTACAAGATCGACTAATCTGAAAACCAGGCATCCAGATTTACAACCTACAGAAAACCCCATCATGGGAAATTAAATCAAGCCAACAGATTCTCAAGATTGGGAACGAAACAATAAAACAAAATCCTCCGGACAGCGAAAATAAATTAATAATTCGTTGGGGTGCCGGCTCAAGGCAGGGTCCCAGCTCTCCCTAAGTGACTTCCTACTTCAGAGAGAGCAATTTACATAAATTGAACGAACGATCCATCGATACAGGCCCGAGATGAAACGGTCCCGGTCCGGACTGACCAATAATAATAATCAAATGTCAGCTGGATTCGGCCAACAGAAAAAAACGAACATAAAACCACGCCGAGAAACGAAAATCGACGATGAACGCCATCAAGCAACGGAATCAATTTGAAAAAGCTATTGAAAAACAGACGCAGCAACTGTCATCGGACAAATGATTTGTATTTTTGTTTTAGTTATTTATGTTTCATAAATTATCGGATGTATCTTTTTACGATATTAATTTTGGTTGTTGCTGCTGCCCCGGCCGTTCCCCCAGCATGGTCTCTCTCTCTCGGGGCCCCAAAACGGATGCCGCTGCTCTGACTGCCTGCCGATCAAGATTTTATTTAAATGGAACTCATCAACGCTCATTTGGTAGGTCTGTGTCTCAGTCACTGTCTCTGCCTCCGACTCCGAGACAGTCTCCATCCGTGATGATGGCGATGATGAAGCTCCGCTGTGGCATCGATTTTTGTTTTGCCCTTTATTCCAAATAAATACAAGTGAGGGTATTCTAAAGAGAGTGCACACTAACCGAATCCATACCATACAATTTATAAAATATATTTCCTAAGGATTTTGATCTGTTATAACGAAATCGTAAACATTATTTTTAAAATCCAAAGGAAATGCTTATTTCCCATAACTAAATACTAGACCACTTTAAAGAATTTACTCATTTGCCGTTCCCAAAATATTCCAACTTAAGCTTTGCAGGTGTTATATCGGAAAGGATTTTTTAGGATAAATTAGGGTAAATTCAGTGCCTTCTTTACAATAAAGTAGTTCACTTTGTTAACCAAGCATAGTCAAAGGTTACAAAATTATGTAAAAGGTGTTTTTTGTTTTAACAATTCACAAATCCGTTAAACATAAGATCTGGACATATATTATTTAAGACTAGCTTGTGTTCTAGTTAGTATTATTTTATTTAGCCTGCATAAAGTATAATTATTTTATCTTGAGAAGTCGATCTTACGGTCTATAAAGTGGTTATAATACAAGTTAATTAATTAGAATATTCACTAGAGGTTTGATAGCACCCATTGCGATTTTCCTAAGTGTCAGCAAGATGACCATAAGGCACTTTAAATACAAATCGTAATTTATTTAAAGCAAAACTCGATAGATGTAAAAAAAAAATTAAATATAGAATACGATTGTTTATACAAATTGGAGGCCTTGTTGAAGGTTTGTTCTTTTTAATATACATGTATATTTCTGTTATTTAAAATTAGGTTATTTATTTTATTCAAGATCGGCAATATTCCCATAGAGACGACACAAAATATAACACTATTAAGACTTTCGTATATTTGTTTTAATTTATAAAAATGAGGTGGGATATAACCGCATTAACCATCGGGACAACTTGATTGACCCCCAGCAAGGGCATAAGAACTTCGGCAAGCCGGGAAGTAACCCCTCCTCGTTCCTCTCTGTCCACCCCAGTAGAGTTAATTTTTCTTGTCTCCACTTCGCCGGCCTCTTTGGACCCCTCGGTTGGACCTAGCGTTAATTATAGGAGGTCGAGCGATTCGGCTGGGCCGATGATGCCCCGATGTCAACGTAGTCGTCGTCGTCGGCGGCGGCTAATAAATGGACTTGGTCGTATTAAACTCATTAGTTTGCTTTCTGGGCATAATTTTAATTAATCACTCAAAATCCACGCTCACGCAGCGGCACGGATTCGGATTCGAGAGGAGCCAGAAACGAGTTCCGAGGGGCTTATCGGAGTGCCTCTGCATATTAAACGATCCAGTGGCTACCTAAAACACAAATCGGAATCCGAGGCAGAATCCAAATCGAAATCGAATCCGTATTTAAACGAAATTAAAATTCGCTGAACAGCGAGAAAGATCGACGGATTGTTCGTTACTCAATCGATTTTTAATTCCAAAATGAAATAAATCAAAATTAAGAGAGAAAAAAAACCACACACACAAAAAGAAACGCTCAAAAGCGACTCAGGGAGTACAAAAAAAAAATCGAGGCAAATTAACATTCGCTGCCCGCCATTCGGTTTGATATATTAAACTCAAAATGTATATTTCATCATTAAAAATCGGAGAAAAAACACAAAACAAACCCGAGCGCTAAAAGCGAAGAACGAGCGCTGGAAAAAGATTGAAACTAGTTTTACAGGTAAGCCTGAAGCCGAGATCCGATCAGATGCGACGAGATTCGTCCATCGTCATGGGGCTCGCGCCCTCTCTTACGCTCCCACTGCCCGGGTCGCTGGCGGCGTCTCTTTCGCTCCGACGTCGTATGATAAATAACAAATCAAACGCTAAAATGTCGGTAATGTATGTGGCAAGTCAGGGGTTCTCTTAATTTATGGCCTGGATCAATAAGAATAACGCCCCAATCAGTGACTATAAATTAACGCAAAGACAAAAACGAAAACGAAAAAACACATTTACCTATACGACTTCAAAAAATGTCGGCTGAGAATGTTTCTTGGCGGCTGTTATGCACTCCGTTTCGTTTCGATTCGTTTCGTTGATGTTTTCGGTTCAAAAGTATATCAGCCTTTATGCCCCGGCCTGAGTTCCAGCGCCAAAAGCTTTGATCCCGAATGTCGTTGACTCAGAGTTGTCATTGGAAGTCAGAGTTATATTTAAATCTGTTTCATTTAAAGTAATTTAATAATTAAAAGATATAAATAAATAAAGGGAATCATCAATCCGCTACCTTAGATTGCTAAATGAATTAAGCAGTGAATCAGTAGTTTGTTTTCCGCATTTATCACATCGAGAACTTTTCGAAAAGAGTGCACTTAACTGCAACTTGTTTACTTATAGGGAAAAAGTACATCTTGCTTTAAATCTTCTTAAATTATTAAGTGTAACATGGAATTTCCTTTATATTTTAAAGAAGCAAATTTATATTTTATGTTGTGGAGGGTTTTAGCTAATTCGTGGTATGCAAAATCCGAGACTCTATTTGCTAGCAGACCTGAGAATTTCTGGACACCTCATGGCAAATATTAAATGGACAATTAAAAGCAAGTTGCAGCCAAATTTAACTAGTTATTATCACAATATGTCAATTGGACAATAATTTAGCATGCGAGCTAAAATATTTGTTTTTGAAAACAATAAATCTTCATTATTGCCATATTACCTAATTTGAAATATTTGTAAACAAAAGTTAAGTGTTAAGAGTTACAAAGGTACACGAATAAAGAAGAAACCTTTCCAATCTAACCCAACATAATTGACACTTAAAACACCAAATATTTTGAAGGAGTGCTAACAATATTTTAAATATATCAATTATTAAAAAACAAATATATATATAACCGACTCCCCATTGAATATACAGATTTGCAATACCCCAAGTAACACATGGATCGACATCTGACCTCCATAAGTTATCCGATAAATTAAGGCATTCCGCGCGCCTTTCATCACTCGCAAACCTGGCGATTTCTGCAGCCAGGCCACCGGATCGACCCCACCCAGACCAGCCCAGGGAAACGAACCCACCATCCAACTTATCCCGCGGTGGAGCCGAGGCAAATAAACTGAGACTCTCTATTGAATTGCACATGGGGCCACTGGGACAACATGAAATTATCAAAGCGCAACTGACAAATGCCAGGGAAACTGACACGGACACGGATACCGTTATATGCGGACACACACACTCCCAACTCAACCCAACTATACTGTGCTATATCGTACCATTCAAGTGTCGCCGACACCGAACACGCACTTTGACACACGCACAATGCCAAACAGGTGAAAAGCCAGGTGGGCAGCTTTCTGAGAACAAGTGATACTGAGGTACCTGCGGGGTGCAAATGAGTACATATGTAGTTTGGTCCACTTTATTCGTAGCGAGGTACAATTTAATTCTTTACTTTTGATGCCAAAGATAGAGATATGGTAATACAGATTCCATAGATATATAAACGAATGGAATAGCATATAGTTAGTAACATTCAAAAGGTACTTCTGTAAATCGAACTCGAATAGTACGGAATATATAATATAATGCTAATATTGATGTACCCATCTCGGGAAACCTCATCACTGGTGTGAACTCTGGTGGGGCGCCCCACCACCAGGTGATGTATGAATTGCTTTGAATTTAGTTGTCAATGCTTGATCGGCTGAGGGGCTGCAGGGATATCTGAGCGCTTCATAAATTGTTAAAATGTGTCAGAATTGCACAAACCTCGGCATAAACTGGTATGAAAAGCTCATGGAAAGGGTACGCTGACACGTCTATAACTGGAAATGACAGAGGAAAAAGAGTTACATATAATAGTAACAGTTGCATTGCTAAAGAAAAATGTATTTAAAAATGTGGTAGAAAAATGGGGGAAAGTGAAACCTATGGTATAAGTTGCACTGGTCATATTTAAGGCACCACACGTATCATATTGTGAGTTCATTAAACAAGCTAAATAATGTCTCTAATAATCTAATTCTTAATTTTATTTTATTTCAGATACTCTCCGTGGGATTACGGGTCTCTGTTAATTTTACCTCTTAGATTTAGACAATAGTCAGCCAACTATTTTGAGCCCAAACTTTATCTGTTTAAGAAATTTTAGCACTAAGGGTAGAATTTATTTAATATATTATTTATGCGACTTTATGTCAGTTAATTTTTTAAATAATAAAAAGTTGAATGAGTTCCTAACATCTTACAACTGAAACTATTTGTAGCTCAAATAATTTTATTAAAATTAATTATTGAAATTCTATTTTTATTTTCTTTAACTTGAAAGTCCAATTCCTATTGATTTCATAAGTGTTAAATTAAATAAAAAGCAGGTTCATTAGAGGGAGAAATACAGACTATTTTCTCTGATTCTCTAAAAACAAACTACATTCTCCCTGTAACTTCCTTTTGGATAATTAGATGATTAAAATTTGTTATTTGTGCTTCCCCACTGTGCCACATCATTAGACCCAAGTATGGACTCCAGAGTCGGTGTGGCATGGGCAAGTCGGAAAATGCAAGTATTCCACAAATGACACCTTCATGTGCATTGGCAGCAATCTTTCCCGCACCTTGCCGCACTCTACACTCTGCTGCCTCATTTCTTGGCCAACACGTTGCCAATTCGGGTGGAAAAATGTTACCGCATTGTGTTTGGCGGACATTTCAATGCTTCCTCCATGTGCGAAGTTGCATGTTTTTCGGGTAAAGGAAAATAAAAACTTTTTCGCTGGCTGCCTTTTAAGGCCGCAACTTTTTCTCATTTGGCTGCGCGTCGTCCAAGTCCGTGATGAATCCACTCCCAGCGCTGTGCGGTGCGAATTAACCTGTTGATTTTTGGCCGAGTGCAACTCCTGGCCAAGAGGAAACCCGGCAGCTGCTCTGCGTTGGCGTAGCCACTCGCGCGTTGACGTTTCATGTGCATATATGGAGCACATATGGGCATGTCCCTGTCAAAGCAGGAGCTTCAGTGGCACTCCTAAGCAGTATTGGTAAAAGGTTTTTGGACGTTTTTCTTGTAATTAAATAAATTCTACACTTAAGGCCTCTCCTCTTAACTGAAATAAAATATTATAGAGTATTATGTTATATTCCAAGACCAGAGATTCAAATTTGTAAGCCAGTGTTGGGCAAAATAATTAAAATATTTGTGCAGGCTAATGAATTTGTTTACACGATCGCTCAGTGCAATTTTTCATCTTAGTGGAAAATCCAGTAAATCTACTGAAAAGCTTTATGCAAAAAGTATGAAGGAAAAAACCATTTAAATCACAAGGTGGAAAACGTGGTCGGGAAACCAGTTTGGTGATTAATCAAGCAAGTGCGAGCGGGATGGCCGGCGAGATTGCGCGCGCGAAACAAATGTCAGAGGCAGCGAACATCAATCTCCAGCGTGTTGGCCAGCTACACATAGCCGCCAAACCACCTAGCCGACCGATCCGATCCGATCCGAGCCACATGGCAACCATTTGGTCTGGCCAACGAGTTCTTGGTGGCCACAAAAGGAAAAGCGCTCGCCTCCCAGGCCGCCTCGCAGGGACGAGGGGAGCGCTGGGAAAACCGGCTGAGAGGTGGCCAAATGCGTTTTGGCCATCGCCGCTGTGTTATTGTTGCTGTTGTTCTGCTGTTGGCTCGCTAAAAAACTACAGTTGGGTTCATGACCTCATTTCAAATTGGCAAACAGGTGCGACACAAATCGTGTCCACGTATGGTGCTATAGTGCGAGGAGGCGATGATACATGGACGTACTCAGCACCTGGCCAAGGAAAAATTATAAATAACACAGGTACTTAAGTGAACAAAAAAATTAAAATAAAATATAGCTTATTTAGCAAACGAAATAAATATTGTCCAACTTGGCAAAATACAAAGTGTTTGGGGATTAGTTTATCCAAAAATTGAGTGGGAATTTAGGATCTGAAGCATATCTCTCTTACTTATTTTGCATACTAGTTAAAAAATAATTTATAATTAGCAATAATAATTTATTTATTTCTTCCTAACAACGCTCTATTAAATGTATTTGTTTAATAAACCACATTAGGTTACAACCTTTACAAAGCATATTACAAGCTATGGTAAACCCGACAAGTTCTTAAAGACTCTGCAGAAGCCAGGATGTTATTCAGATTGAAAATAGTTTCATTAAATTAAAAACTGTCAAACAATTTCAATATCATATTTAGTAATTATTTTTATTAATGTTTAGCTATCTACTTTTATTTCTATATTAAATTCTATAATTACCAGAGCTTGTAAACAATGTTTTATTGTCATGATTTGCTTTGAGTATCGATACAAGAAAATAAAATATTTCATACATGTAACCTTTTAATATTTTATTTTCTTCGTTATTTCGTTTATGTTTTAATCGGTGAGAACATTTACAAATAAAGAATTTAATCCTTTGATACTAAGTGAAAATAATACATCTTGATGTTGACAACTTGCTTGTGCATTCAAGGCAAAGCGAGGAAAACGAAATGAAAAAATAATATAACTATTCATAGCTTAGTAGATCCCGAAAATAGACCAAGAAACTGCACATTGTTAATAGATAATCTCTTCATAAAAACAGTCCTAACCCGTTTCTTTTAATTTAATTCAAAATTTACTGCCCTTAAATTACCTTCATCCCAAACCAAAATACAAGCCAGTCAATTGTTCTAATTATGCAGCTGAGATATTTATAGCTCAAATGAACACCACAACGGAAACGTAATATAGAAATAATCATTTTTCACGCAGAGCCCAATGCTCGATGACAAAAAATGAACGCCTCTATAAAATTAAATTAAATAAAAAACCAATTATTAGTCGACGCCCAATTTTAATGCGCGCACACATTCGCTGCGGCAATCCGTGTGTTTGAAAAATGCACAACAATTAATATTCAATAAAAAATGGACTTGGTATGGGAAGGAAGGCAGCACTTGGCCACGTTTTGCATATGTGCTGTGTTGGAATAGAACGGCAGTGCACACAAAAGCGCTTAACAAGTGGAAAAAATAATGAAATATATAAAGAGTCGGAAAAAACCGAAACCAAATCGAACGAAAAACGATAAAAATCACACAACTGTCCGGAGGCCGCCTGAGGCCGAATGCAAAATGCTTCGATTTGAAATGTTGCAATAATAATTGTCACAAATTGAACTCATGTCATGATTTGCGACGACGACGACCGACCGACCGACCATATGTATGCACGTACTATATATATACCTGATCGATGCGGGGCAGGCCAGGGAACTGAGCGGCATCAAAAGTGAGTCGGGGAAAATTCGATTTCTGACAGGTGCAATTTAGTCCAGCTCTGTCCTGTTTGTTTAAAACGACGTCTGTCGGCCATTGGACTTTGATTGGTTTTTATTTAATGAGGGAATGCGAAGCTTTAGGGGAGGTAAAAGAGTTAATAGTGTAAATCAACATAAACAAGGTCTTAAAAGGATAGAGAAATAAGTTCATGAAATAAATCTTTAAGGCTTCCATATTTCCTTAAGATTAATTAATACGTTAATGGAACAATAAGAACTCCTCTGGCAATTTCTTAGGCAAATATTTATCACAGGCAATATGTCACTGGATTAGATAGATCCCACGATAAAACCCCATTCTAATTAAAGTCACGATCAAATATTGTTCATGGGATCATGATCGACCGACTGACGTTTTACGATTCCATTTGGGTTATCTCGGGTTTCCTTTGATATGGTCGCATATACGGCCAAGTGTGCTGCTGTTTTAGAGAACACATGGCAGGCTTAAATAGGCCATAATGGAAGCTTTATGATTTTCTAAACTCTGTGTAAATATTGAAACCGGAAGGCGATCATAAAGCGCTGCCAGCCGCTGGCCCAATGTAAACACACACGCTCCGGCCGCTTTTCAGTTAATTAAAAAGACCAAAAGCGTTGCGAAATCACGAAGTGGTCCGGGGGTCCGCTCGGGTGCCAGTTTCAGGCCCTCTCAGATCGGCAAACACTGGCGGCGGCTAATTGGTTGGCCCCAACGAGCGATCCCCGTCCTGAAATCACCTCCCTGGCGATAGCGATAGTTCATTTCTTAATTGTTCAGCCACCGCCGCCGCCACCACCGCCACCGCCACCGCAGACAAACAATAATTGCGTTTTTCTTCGTGCCGGAGATAAAAATGTATCCGGCAGATAAAGGCCGCGGAGACGGAGGGAGGGAGAGAACCAATACCGAATTCTGTGAGGGAATTTCACAAACAAATAGGGGAATTTATTAACTTGCGAGTTCAAAAGCATTGCTGCGCGCATTTCCTCAATTCCGCTTGACAATTAAATATGTATTACGAATTGGCATGTCTCACTTCATAGGTAATCATCACGGGCCCGGGGAACCCACTCCGGCACCCATAACTCTCGGCGAGATCAAAGGGGGCGACACTAGTGTTTCAAGTGCTCTCCTCCTTCTTTCAGAATGGAAATCAGCGGCAGGGCACTTAAGACATGAAATTAAGTTTAGATTTGTCACTGTTTAGTCTAGCCGGTGAAGTGGGCTCCTTGTTTACGGATCCCGGATCGTGGATAATTTCCCACAGCCTCGGAAAACGCTCAAAATCCCACTTAATTATGAGCAACACAGTTTGGGTTTGGCATTTGGTCGGACATGGGATTTGCATAATGCCGCCAGATTTCACTGAACAATAAACCAACTTTCCTGGCCACTCCCCTGCAGCACCAGCTCCTCGGGCTCTCCGGCTCGTATGTTGTGGCAAAATTATGTAGCACGTCCAATGCTGAATATGTTCAAAAATAATATGCACGACAGGTTACATGCATCAAACTGCGCCTGCTGCACTGGCTGCTGCTGCTGTTGCTGGAGTGGCCGAGGTTGCTCTTGCAGCCTTCCAAAAAGCGACAATCGAATGCCGCAAAATCAAGGCACAGCCAAGAAGAAGGCGGCTGTGGCCTGGCCCGGAGAATGGCGGCGGCTTCTGGAGGCAGGGGTTGAAGCGCACACACACAGGAAATCAACACCCCAGCGGCCATGGCAGAGCCAGGCAACCTGTTGCTCACACACACTTTCAGCTATGAACGTACACACGTACATCATGCATCTTCGGAAAAGCATTTCATTAAGCAGAAAGTCCACCAACAAAAGTGTCGACAGCAATTTGGTTAGAGGTAAGGCAAAGGAATTGAAAATAAATAATAATAAGAAAGTATGAAAATACCTTCAATATTATGTATCTATTCATAAATAGTAACTTATATACTCCCTGAAATCCATTTCGACCTTTTAGCCAGGTGTCAAACTCACCTTTCCTTTAGCCTGGCGCGCAACAGGCCGTATCTGGGGTTCACTGCTGGACGTGGGACGCGGGCTGCGGGACGGGATGCTGCCCTGTCCATCGCTTTGTTTCGGTGGCATTGTCCGAATCAATTGTGGGAAACGCATTGAAGTAATCTGCCCGGCAGTGGGGCTATCCTCATGCGACGTGGGTGCCCCAGCGATGGGTGGGTGGCATTGGCCGCGCGACGATTGTAGCTGTCAATTAGAGCTGCAGCGCTGCAGGAACTGGAACTTGTTGCACAAGTTGCAGCCGTTGTTGCCGTTTTCAGTTGCTGTTGCTGTTGCTGTTGCCGTGGCAGCGACGACTCTGTCGATGGCTGTGCCAGTTTTCTATGCCTCGGTGGCATTTTTTGACACTCACCGACGTTGCAGCAGCAGCTGCTCCTGTCCGCTGTCCCCTGTTGCCGGTCTCCGATGCCCGTTGCCCGAAGCCCCGATCCCCTATCCTTCAGATGCACCTCGACTACCGACGGTTCGAGGAGCCCTTCCGCTTTGCTTTTTGGATCACAGCAGCTGCATTGTCTGCTATTGAACGGCTTGGGGGCAGGACTTCGGTGGGGAGCAGCTAACTAACTGGGCTGATATCGGCTTTTTGCCCATGACAGCCCCTGAGCCAACTCGGTGCGGCTCTGAATGTCTTGAAGCAACAATTTCGATATTTTTTTAAACTATTTCTTGTAACCTATTTGTAGTTAACTCTGACTTTAGGTGTGTTATTGTTTAGTTTTAGAGGTGGTAACAGTGCTTGAAATACTATATTTTAAGTTTAGTAAATCAAAATAGTAATACATAATTAGTACTTAATTTATAGACTTATAGATCAGCTCTCGATTGCTATTTTGCTAACTTTGTGTCGTCCCAATTTATTGTGATAATAAAACAAAGATAGTTAATATTTCATTGTGAATTATTGTGATTTATTTATTCAGTAATAAGTTTTTAATATTATTAAGTTATATCTGCAGATTTAGTAATGCTTAAATAAAAAATACGCAATCCTTTGGGTTCGTATGCCTAGCATATAAAGGTAATTAATTAATTAATTCCATTTTAAAAATACAATCTTCCTTTAAAAATCTTATCTTATCTTATAAATTTTCTTTTCAAGGTAGATCCTATTGTACCCAGCTTGAGATGCTTAATAGGAGTAAACTGCTCCTTGTTACCTTGAGGTACACATGAGTGGTAGAGTGTATCCACAAAGTGCGATACCCGTGCACATGCGTTGAGGAGGCTGCCAGGCAATCAGTCCGCTGGTTATAGAAATTTATGTGCTCCCTGGCAGAGCCCCACATGGGAGCCCAGCCAAGGGCATGTGGAATGCGCCATGTCCATCATGTCCGTCTCCAACTGCGAGGAGCACCTTCGGCGCTCCTGGGCCTCGGCTCCGAGTGGTGGCACCGTGGCAGCAGTGGCTCAACTGTCATGATCCGCCGCTCCCTGCCCCTTCCTTTAGCTGGCTGCGGCGCGTTGATTCGTCGTAATTCATGCGGTGCCGTATTCCCGCCCCCACTCATCTGGGATTCTCCATTTGTATCTGCATCTCTGTGTGGTGCAGCTTCCATGTTTGTGGCCGGCACTGACAGCGCAGACAACGGAGACGACAACGGCGATGATGACGTTGCCGATGTTGACGATGATGATGCCGATCGGCTTGGGCAATGGCGTGCTCGAAGTCCCGTCCCGAAGATGACTTTACCTGTACCTCCATCGGCCATAAATTAGCATTTGAGTAAATTGGTTAAATTCGTTATTCGGAATTAGGCCCCAATGAGCTGCCGGGTCCCCACTCATTTCCACTCCCATGTGAGAGCCCCGGCATCCGAGACCAACTTGTTTACTTTTCGTTCTCCTCACATTCTCTTATGTTTAATTTAATTCCATTGATTGATTTATTTTTACTGTACGCTTCTTAATGGCAGAAACTTTGTGCAGACTTTCAATTATTTGGGATGTGAAAAATTGCTGCAATTAAAGAAGCTGCGAAAGCTTCTTATTCAAATTTGGACTTAGCGGGTTCCTCACATATAACAAATTAAATTTAAAAAAATAATTTAATATACTATTTAAACTAATATATGTAGAACTTAAACCTTAAATCCCCAGGAACTCTGTAAATCCATCGAATTTATTGACCAATGACAAAATGCCGAGAATGAAAAGCGAGCGAAAGAGACAGCCCTGAGGATGGACGCTGGGGGTTGGAGCGAGATCAATACAAACAAAATTCAAATTAAAAAAGTGACCAAACAAAAACAAAAAAAGGCATTAAGTAACCAAGAAGATTAAGCATTTTTCGAGGGGAACTGAACGGTGAAAGGGGACTAGAAATCGATTAAAACGAACCGAAATGGACGAATGGAATGTCAAATGGAGACCCGAAACCAGAACTTGAAACGGCCATAAAAATGATAAAACCAAAAAACACGCAAAGGCAGGCCCTTAAACACTGAACATTGAAATACTCTTAAAAAAAATAAGTTATTTAAGGGTCTTTTATATTAATTTTTGTATTATTCAATACAAAATACAGCCTAAAGCCACAGAAGCTATGCCTGATAGTTTATAATTAAGCATACTGTGAACAAATAAGTAAATAGATATATAATACAAGTTTTATTATATTGCTTTATGAAATCAAAAGTTAATATTTTGATAAGTTTGAAATAAAATACTAACAAATACTTTGTGATAATTATTATTTCCATATATTCTTTTTTTAATGCATTATTTACATTAAATCTTTAGAGGATTACTGTGAATTTAATTGAATTATATAAACCTCAGTAAAAACTGAGAATAATAAAGAATTGAATTTTATTTTATAAAATTTATTTATTATTTATTCATTAAATAATTAAAATGTTTATTTACAAATTATATTTAGCATTATTTAAGAAGGAATGGTGAAATTTGACAGAAATGTAATTATCAAAACGAAATAACTGAGGAACCCTTTATTAACTGATTTTCTGAATACTAAATGTTCGCGAATTAAAATCGTAAATAATGAACTATGTAGAACCAATACTTGGTCCTAAACATAATTATTTCATTTCATTTTGTATTCGCTTGTGTTAGTTTAAAGAATTGTGTTAAATAAAATAACTTAAAGAAAAAACTGAAGTGCTTTAAATTTAATTATTAATTAGTATAGTGTATAACATTGATTATGTAATTCAAACTTTAAGTTCAAAGTTAGTATTAGCATCCTTAAAGTGTTAAGCAAAAAAATTTAACATATATACTCGAAATGAATTCGATTGCTGATGCATCATGTGACTATACTCCCTAGAAAGGGTATCTAAATAAAGGCAACCGAATCAAATAACTCCCCGGACAAGGTGACGCTCCTCACCTCAGCGCAGCTTTGTCTGTCTATGCCACAAATCAAACGAGACGAAGGATGCAAACTGGACCGACGACTGCCCCTGCCGCAGCCTCCGTCTCTGTCTCCGCCTTGGGTACGAGGTGCGCCCTCTCTCTCTCTCACTCGGAGGTGGGACCTCAGACCGATCCGCTGCAGGGCGTCCAACGGCAGCGTCATAATCACACGGCTGCACTCGCATTCGCATTCGGAGTGGGGTGAATGGGCGGCTGGGAGGGGGCTCTCGGGGAGCCTGGGGAGCCCTCTTCCAGCTCCTCGATAATTATGACGGGAAATAAATTGTGTATGATTGCTTGATTGGCGATTTATTGACTCACATTATTGGAAGCTGCCGTCGCCATCCTCCAGGATCTGCAGGCCGCAGTGACTCGGCCGGTGTCTGGTGCCCAGGAGTGAGTCTGAATGCGAGTGCATCCGTGAGTGTTCATAATCGATGCCGGACTGACAGCGTATTTATTACCAAATGCGTATAATAATTCTTCTTTTTCCTCGGCTGAGCAACAATGAGGGAGACAGTAATAGGACGATGATTGAAATGGCGAGTGTCTTCCGAGACCGGAAGCTATTAAATGGATGCTAAAATCGTGGCAGCACTGTATAATTGTGTAATTGAACGATCATCAGTTTCCGTTTTTAACGATTAAAAATTCATGATAAATTCATGATAAATAAACTAAACTATTGACGTTTTTCTTGTACTATTTTATGTTTAATTTCTTATATATACGACAGTATAATTTATCCTAAGATTTTGTAATGTTAAAACGTCAACAAAATATTTGTTTATTCGGTATTTAATGGCTATAAGATAATTATATGTTAATGCATCAGACTTCCATTAAATAAATGATTCTTAAATAGTATAACAAACATATAACCAAAGCTATACTCTGAAATTAAAGTTAAGGAAAAATATAGATTCAGTAATTGTTTGGCATAATGGCATTTAACATTTTTACTATTAAAAGAATTGAATAAATTAGTCCCTGGGGACAAATAATATGTTATTAATTCATAAATTCCCTGAAATTCAAGCCGTAAAAAATCATTACCACGCTGCCGTCACAAACACAAGCGAAATTTCATCAACAAAAGTGTCGCATATGAAATAAGAATAACTCATGGGGACGCCTAGATGGATGGATGGCTGAGAACGGAGCCATTTCTGTTTAAAACTGTTCGGAAAGGCAATAAAATTTGACTGGCCGAGGCGAAGGAGAGTGGGGAATTTTAAAGCCAGCATTTCGAAATGAGGAGAACAGGAAAAAGAAATGGGAGACGACAGTATGGCAGTATGGCGGGGCATTCACACGCACATAATTCAATTGGTTCAAACAAAAGCGCATTTAATTTTATTTATTATCGCCGGGGATGGAATATCCTTTTGTGCGAGTGTGCGCTGTGTCCTCCACGAACCCACTTGCCGTCCATATCTATCCCGACTTTCACTCAAACGCAGAGAATGATTTTGATGTGTCCTGTTATCTACTGGGCCGTACTGCCGAGCCGAGCTGAGCTGTGAGAGATACATCTGAGGGCCATAAATAAACCCGGCGACCGAGGAAAGGTTCTCGAAAGAAAGCAGGCGCAGGGAAATGTCAACAAATAAAGTGTGTGGCTCGGAGTTCTGAGGCTGTAACTCTGACAGACAGACACATGCTGGCAACAAAAGATTCGGGGAGATATACATAACGTGCATGCCGCGCCGCTCTCCCTGGGCCTGGGTGTGCGTGAAAGGCAATTTCAACTTTCAAATGATGCGGCGATAAATCAAGGATAATCTACTTTTCAGGATCATAATTTTTCTGTGAATTGACAGTCAGGCAGTGACAAAAAAGAAAAGCCAACTGACAGATTTATGTGTACGCACAAACACACGCGCACGCATCCTGCGTGAAATGGGGAGAGTCCCAGAGAGTGACAGCGATACGGCCATGTGGAGTGAAAGGACCGTCAATGCCGCCGATATCAATTTCCCATAAAACTTGTGGCCGGCCAAGGTCTCTGAGTCTTAAGAAAGTGGATGACGATGATGACAGGGTTTTCTCTGTCTGCTCTGTTTCGGTTATAATACAAGGAACACTAACCACCACTAGCATACATTTTTAAAGAGTACCACGGTGCTTTCCCTTCTTAATTTACATTTGAAAATGTTTACTACTATTTACTACTTCCAACTTTATTGTTAGGATGTCCCGCAACTCCTCCAAAGTATCTGTGAAATACTGGTCAAGTTGCTGGTGAAAGTTTAATGAAAGAGGCTTGGGAACGCCTCCCCTGGAGGCCACAATTAAAACAGGGTATTAAATGGTCGACTTGTTGGCTCTTCTGCTTTTCTTTTTCTCTTTTAGCAAGAGGGTGGTGGAAACCCTTATTTGACACATTAAATGTCAGCTGAGCATGCAATGAGGCGGCCATCTTTGACTTTTCCAGAACGGCCATGCGGGTCGGCCAGCATTTCGAATGTGTCGCACGTCCCCGCTCGTCCGTCTATTTATTGGCGACATTAAATCATTCTATCAATCCCAGGCACGAGTGAACCCACGCACACCCACAGGGAAGCACACCCCCTCGGACCTCCATTAGTCATTAATCGTTGCAGTGACTTTAATGGCATTAAATAGTCGCAATTATATTTTAATGCCGTCCCGGAGACCAGACCGCAAGCGGATGTCCCTTCGTCCTGGGGGTGGTTCAAAGTCCTTCTCAGATGGCTTTCTCTTGTTCGGATTTAGTTAATTGCTTTCTTGCCCCCACTCCCGGCCTCTGAAAATGCCTTCCGTGTGTGAGTGTCTGCTCATCACGGCTGCTTAGCATATCAATGTGGCCTGAACAAAAGTCGGACGCTGAGCTCGGCTAAACCTAATGTTCCATCAGCTAATTGGCTCACCTTTGTTCTGCTAAATAGTTTTACGCACAATTTCGATGGGAAACAGAGGCTTATCATAATTAAACTAATAATGCAGTATCAAATATCTAGGTGATTGTGAAGTTCGTTAAGTTTATCTAGAAGATATTGTCATCCTTTGTCGGGAAATACCTCTTATTCTAGACTAGACTAATAGTTAAAGACGGGAGCATTATTAAATTAAAGCAAATAATACAAAAACCCCTTAAAATGTATATAGTTCTGTGAAATAAGATAGAACTCATATCAATACTAATACCTCCAGACATGTACGAATCCCCCCTCGCCAGGAGAAGTCCTGTAGGCGTGTCGCCTAAGTGACAGAATATAAAATATATATATTTTAGGGCCCTGCGAGAGACTATCTTACAAAAAGTAACCCCTTTCGCTTAGATTTATGATGGGCGGAATTGGAATTGCTTCAGGGAATGGCAGCAGGAACAATGGGGAACAAAGACGCAGACGGGCCAAAGCAGAATCGAAAGCAACTAATCAAGTTTTGACAGTGGAAAATCCACCTCGAGAGCCATCAGTGTTTAGTTTTTGTGGTCGGTCGCCACGCATACGATGGTGATGGCGGTGGCAATGTTTCATCTAATGAAATGCCTCCATATCTGGAAATTATCGCACACACACATGCCCGCCCCGCATCCCTTCATAAAACAATGTCACGCAATTTAAAAAGAGGAACGAAAAATGTCAAATTTTGAGTGATTTACGGGAGCGGGTTCTTACGAAAATAGAATGTAAAAGGAGTTCATAATTCGCTCCGAAAATATGCTTGGCCCTGATGCGTGAGTGAAAGATTAGAAAGTTGAAAAGTGGCTGGGTGCCTGCGCTGCGGCGCTGCGGCGCTGACCCTTGACCCTTGGGCACATGCTGCGCTTTCTTCTCCGCTGCCTTCGACTATCGCCGGGAGTTAGGCAAATTTACGAAATAGGACGCGCCGCAGGAGCACGGGCAGAGGCCAGAATGACGGCAGGACGACGACATAAATCACCGACCCGGCTAATTTAGCAGAACGAAATCGAACGCGACGCATCCGTCAGACACTTTTGCGCAGGCGCGCAGCTGCACTCGCCGCGGGGCCATGTGGAAATATGAAAATTATGAAAATTACAAGAGCTAAACGAGAGGGCAGCGAAGTGTGCCCCTATCCCAGATTTACGACCTTGACAGCCCATCGAGCCTCCATTTTCGAATGCGATCTCTAATGCACTGGAACGACGCCCCGACGGCCCAGACTATTATCTCTCACGTCGGGGAGAATTTCTCCGGTTTTTAATATTTTTATGATGCACATTTCCGTTTCGCAGTTGTCGACTTGAAGTGACTGACTGGGTTTTCTGGGTCCCCCGCCGGAGATTTATGTGTTTCTTCGATTATGTAAGCCAATCGGGGTTTTTCTGTTACCCCGCCCGGCGGCTAGCTGCGGTTCTTTCTTCTTTCATTTGTTGGAAAGTCAATTATCAAATTTATGGTTTTCATTCCATGAGATTTTCTCCGCAGCAGTTCTTCTTGTTTTTTGAATGGCCTCCGTTCCCACATCCATACTGAAATTGGCTGGATATCGTCGCGTATATCTTCTATTTCGTTCAAATGCATGGCATCTGTTCGTGTTTAATTCGTTTGTAATTTTAAGTTATTAGTCATAATTTTGAGATTTGAAGCTAGCCGCTGACAGCTATGAGACCATTGGGTTATATGGGTTTTAATCAGTATTTTTTAATCGGGTTTTATATTAATGATGCTTATTCTTTGGCTATGGTTGTTAAGGGAATTTCGGATGAATTTTGTTTGTGTCTTGGGTGTTAGCTCTAGTAGTGTGGAATAAACTTACCTGTGAAATACATGGAGACATGAACAAATTCATATACTTTAACCTTTACCATTTTTACCAAAATCTAGAACAGAATTTTTGCAAATTTATATTTATATATAAAACTATTCTAAACCAGAGAATCTTGATTTAGTTTGTATCTTTGCATTTTATAAATTTGTGATCGAAGAATAAAAGTCTTTCGTCTTAACCCCATAACAAAACGACAAATGAACAAAGGTGAATTTTAGGGAATTTTAAATTCATTTACTCTACTAAAATAAAATTTAAAAACACTTTTATAGCTTTAATGTATTTTTATTCTTAAGGAATATAAGTTTTTCTTTTATAAAAAATATAATTCTAATAAAGGTAAGGAATAGGTGCATGTTAAATGCATGGAAAGAAATATACATATGCCTGAATTTTATTCCAACCAAACCATACACAACAAAAAAATGTTTTTATTATTATTTCTATGCTCATGCAGTAACCCACTACTTGGGTTAAATGCAAATTATCCAAAGATAATTTGTATGCAATATTTCCTGTACTATTGTAAAACACAATTAGTCTTGTGACGTTAATAAAGTATTATGAATCGCAAGTATCTTGTTCTTTACATAATTTGATTTCTCCTCTCATGAAATAATCATATTTGAATTTGAATTTTATAGAAATGAATCAAAACAACATAATTTAAATACCACCAATCCGACATTACTGGATATAATGTACTATAGAACTATACTTAATTAGTTATTTATAATTATTTATATAAATTATATATTACCTATATATTTTAAACACTATTAAATATTAACTACTTTAGCTTTCTTCAATTTAAAACCTTTTATATATTTGTAATTAATTACACCGATTGTGTAAAATGAAGTTAATTTTCATTCAACATCTTGTTTAATTATTTAACCAGTATAAAGTAAATATTCGTATAACAAAACTTCTAGCATCCAACACCATTTAAATGGATAATCGAAAAACACCCACTCCGAGCCGCCGACACGTCGTGGGGGTGAATTTTATTCATTGTTGCTTTCGTCAAAATTAACAGCAGAAAAGTTTTTAATGAAAAACCCGCATCGGTTGCCACCGCCCCCCATCGAACTGGGAAAACTTCCAAGAGTGTTTTCCTTTCCTGCGCCGGAAAGGGATGGAGAGAGCGGAGCGAGTGCTCACAGATACACGCGCAGCGAGACGATTCCATCATGGCCGACGACGAAGACGACGACGACGACTGACGGAAAACGACGATGAAGAAGCGACAGGCTGTCAGTTGGGAAATTCCAAGGGGCCACGGACAGGGCAATGGCCACGCAGCATGTGCGGGCTATTCTCCCTCTCTCTCGCACCCTCTCTCCCTCCCTCTCTCTCTCTCTCGCCCTCTCTGCGACGACCCTTTCACTGCTCGGGCAATGCTTTTCATCCACCATTCAAAGTCGAGTTTTTGGCAAACACTTCCTTCGGTCCTCGAGAAAACGACCCTTATTCCTCCGGTCGGGCGGGCAGTCATAATTCTTTTTTATTTTGTGACACGAATAAATCACTCAATTGTATAAAATTAAACGCAAAAAGGACGACGCCGCACTGCCAAAAGCAAAAAGGGGCACACACACAGGACCAAAATGGCAGTCAGTTAAGTCAGACAGACGGGCAGACCGGGGCAGGGAAGGTCCTCAGTTATTTAGGGCTGCTCGCTTTGAATATAATATTTCCGATTCGTGCGGCCGAATAAACCAGGAGATTGGACACAGATATCACAGAAATGAAAACCCTGTTTTGCTCGGCGTCAATGTTTGCTTGTGTGTCCTTCGATTCGGCTTTGGCAGCTTGACGATTTCCCGGTCCTTGGCCCCTTGGACTCGAATATCGCACTCATAATTTTCACCGCTTTTTCCGCCCATGCAGTCAAATGGGAACTTGGCACTAGACTGGTTTCCTTTTTTGCCACGATTTTAAATAAATGAGAGAGGATTTATAAAGGGTTTAGGTAACTTACTTTTATGTAAAATAAGAATATAAAAAATTAGAATAATATAAGGAGCTAAAGGATGCAATATAGGATCAAAGCGGAACTTGTAACTAGTTGAATTTATTAATGGACTTATGGAAATAATTATGCAAATACAAACATTTAATAACACTAAATGATTTGAAGCAATTATTCAAACAAGTAATTTGAATGACAAGACTAATAATATTAATTAAATATTAACAATATTCCTTTAATATTATTAAAGTCTCGGAACCAGTACGATCGTTTTGGTATCTCAAATATGAGTAATGCATTTATTAATGTTCTTATGTAGACAATTATTTAACTATTAAATAGATAGTAAGGCATGAAATTAAAGATATTGAATTTAAGATATTTTGTAAATTACTAAATTTAATGACATTAATGATATTAATTTAATGATATTAATAATTTTGAATAAAATTGAAGCAGACTCTCATTTCAATATTAATCCAGTGTGGGAAACAGTGCATTTATTTATATTCGTAAATATATAGTTATTCAATTTTAAATAGTAAATATAGCATATAATTAAAGACATTGATTGGTTAATTTTATGATTTTATGATTGGTTTATTTTTATAATTGCTCGATTTTTAAATTGTTAATACTTAAAATTAAATAATAATAATTAAATAATTAAAATTAAAGCATACTCTAATTTCAATATTATTTAAATCTCTGTAACAGTATGAATGCTTTCAGTATCTTTTATGTAAGCTACTTTTTATATAAAATGTCTGTTAATTTATGCTAGCATTTCCCTACTCCGTATTTTCTGTAATGTTCATCTTTCCTGCGGTTAAGCAGCCATTTTATTCCACGCCAACATCAATGTCGGTGTGGTGCCGCGGCCATCACATGGCGCAATAATTTGATTTGTGATCTTTGATAGCGTGGATGAAATATAGAAACGGGGCATGTGCCAGTTGGGTGGGGAATGTCCTTCGCCTGCGCCGGCTTCGTGTCATCGTCATCAGCATTAAACGAGTGCTGACTGTTCTGTTCCACTTTCATCTCCAACTCCAATCTGCAACCACCTCCCGATGTCGCATTTACAACCCTTAGCGCGCATAAATTACTTTTATTACCTGTCAGGGGTATTTGTACTCTCCGCCGCCTCGTCCTCAGCTCCCCGCTCGTCCCGGCTTTTTTCCCGTTTGGTTTTTAGCTATATTTTAATTGCATATCGCGCCATAACTATTTTGCACTGTCTGACAGCAGATTGAAGATATTTATTAATATTAGATGCGACAGACACGGACATATTTAGCATTGGACACAGGTCCCAGGTCCGGGCCCGGCCCGATCCCTTTTCATAATCGTCCTGTCTGTGTTTGCCTCTCCCCAAATGAGTCGCATAATTCCGGTTCCATTAATTCTATTTTATTGCGTCACAGATTTTTAGATGATTCTGCCATTGTGGATGCGACGACTATCTCTTTTGCATTTAATGTGTGTTTTTTGTGGTTACATTTTTGCCGTGCATTGTTTTAGTCCATTTTGGAAAAGGTTTTCAGCATTTTCATATTTTACGTCACCGAATGTTGTGTGAAAATAAATTAAATAAATTCTGAATTGAGAAGAGCATAATCTTTGACTATTTTCTATAACTTGTTAACTGAGTTTAATATCTACATATATATCTGTATGTTCTTTTTATTGTTATAATAAAATATAATATATTATATATATTTCGGTGTAAAAAATATAAAAATAAGATAGTACAACTACTCAAGCAATACTTAATATAAGAAATATTGAATATTGAAAATTATAAACTCCATTCATTATTTATGTTTTATATATAATATAATGCAAAGGAATGTCCACTATATCGTCTGAATGGTTCTGATTTGAATGGGGTTTAAGCTCAACAGTCCACTTGGGAACCCTACGCTCTCACAGCATATTCTTGCAGTTTCATTTATCATGTGTGGAGCCACTTCGTCCGATCCCCATCCTTTTCAAAGGGCCAGCAGCCTCTTCAGGGAGAACCAAGAGAGATGTCTCCCTTTTATCGCTGAATTAATAGAGCTATTAATAAGACTTTTGTAGGATCTCGATATCGGAGTTAACCTTGGGCTCGAAGATGGCCCGGGATGCCAGATACAAATGGAAATCCTTCAGCCAGAAGAAACTGATTTACCTGCGATGGCAGTGACAAGTTAATTTTTTTTCTCTTGCCCCTTGCGGCGGCAAGTTGCAAGTTCCACAGGGACTCTCCGGTTCGGGGCACCTTCGCCTCCGCCACACCACTGTGCTCACCTCCATCTTCATCTTCGGGCCCTGCACATGCATATGGCGCGGCCGGAGACGACTTTGATAAATACCATAACAAATCCGAAACTGTCAGACGTCATTTTTCAAATTGTAATTGCATTATTATCGAACGATGAGCGCGGGCGGAGGAGGGAGAGCGGGGGATGGAGGGGAGCCAGTGGGAAAAATGGGAAATGGAAATGAAATGATGAAGGCAACAATTGCCGCATTAATCTCACAAAATGTCGCCCTGAAGAGCCAGGGAAGAGAAAAGGTCGATCCAACATGTGTTCGGCTCAGGACTCCTCGAGGTCTCCTCTCCTTTCTCCTTTGAATAATTGAATTGTCAGATGTCGGCGTAGTGAGAGGGAGGGAGCTAGAGATAGTGACGGTGAAAAGTCGCTTGAGTGGCTCACTCAATGAAGCAGAAACAGGTAGGAAAATTCTCGCCGAAGGGGAACGTGTCGAAGGTCGTTTATGCGGCAAAGGATCGTGACATAACCGCAGGCAGTATCACAATGGAGAATTCACGATGTAACACTTACCTATTGCGCTCAATGCTCAGTTTTTGGAATTTTTTAAAATTCATTCTTAATGAAGAGTCTGCTGAAAGTTGGCAGATCTTAAAAAAAAGTAGATTGACTTGCCTTAAAGTTGGTTAGTAGTCCTTTTTGGTATATGAGCTTCAAGGAAATTTTAGTTTCCCTTTAATTAATTAATTAGAAATAGACTAGAATAAAAATTAAATGCAATGTAATTATGTACAAATATACCTAGATACTTTTATTTATAAACTTTCTGAATTTTTCGCGTTTTCCTTGTGCGCATAAACGGTGACCCCGTCTGAAGCATTGACTTGTCTCGAGTGCTGCATCCGCGGCAAAAAAGGCGCAAGATTAATTGCGCGTGGAAACTCCTAATTAAATCATATCATGGCTCACCCCCTCTGCTCGCTCTCTTCCGCTCAGCCACTTAGCGCGGATGGTTTTTCACTTGCCGAAGAACACTTTTGAAAAATTGCATATTCAAGTGACTCAATGGGGGAAATCGATGATGCACCCAGGCCACTCCAGATACTCCGGCACTCGCAGATGCCCAGATACTAGGACGCAGAGATGCGGAGATGCAGAGATACAGGTTGCTGCAAGCTGAGCAAGATGTCTGCCATTTTGTGTGTGCGAGCTGCACGTGAAATCCTTTTGGCCAAAAGGAGGCAGCAACCGACCTGATTGGTAGTTGACTTGACTGCTGTGCGCTGGCCAGATTCCATCAGCAACCAAGCCGGCAACAGCAGCAGTCGCAGCACCAACAGCAACAGCAAAAGCAACAGCAGCAGCAGAATGGCAGCAACTAACAACAAGACAAGCGAAAACGAAATGCTGAGACATGAAGTTGACAGCTCAATGCGCCCGAACAAAACCCTGGCTCGCAGCTCAGCCAGAAAGGGACGGCGGCCGAGAGTGCGACGGAGAGAGCAGGTTGGGGGCACCAATACACACAGCCCGCAGCAGCCAAAGCAACAAAGCAAACTGCAAAGAGTGCACAGCAAAGTGCCAGCAAGCAGACAGTGGGGGCCAAGGTGCTAGGTGCACCTGCAGTTGCAGGTCTACCTTCCTTATGGAGGAAGTCTATAAAGCCTTGTGACCGACTCCCAATGCTCTTTCTATCTTAAATGTAAAGATAGTAAAGTAACACATCTCGAAAGATACTCAATACTCGAATTAAAGATCACGAAATGGGTTACAAAACCCACTTCCGTATATTAAGTTTTCATTGCGACTCTCCTCCGATACTCATAATACGTTATATGAACAAGACAAAGAAATGTCAGTGTGGTGACATTTTAATAAACATGTACATTAAAATCTAGCTAAGTTTACTCTCATTTGAAATTCCATTATATAATTTTAGACCCAAGACCCTGATTAGTACTATATAACACGGTATAATGCTGTCAGAATTATACGCCAGTACCAGTATTTTTTATTTGATTAATTAAGTTGAGGTCTAGTCAGCATTACACAGATTACAATAAAGTTATTACTTAACCAAAGTTGAATAATTACTTAGTAATGAAGTTGTTACTTAACCGAAACAATTGAGGTTATTTATAGGACTATTGATTAAATTATACAAAAATTAAATAAAATGTTATTAAATAAACCTAAGGTGGAAAAAATAATATAATACAAAATATAAAAACGAATTTATACAAATTACTGACCTAGTGAAGACATTTAGCATAAAAAAATAAAACCAAAGGTGGAAATAATCATTTGATTATAACAAATATAAAGATGCATTTGAACAACGTACTGAAATAGTGTTGTGGACATTTTGACATCTTCAACAACACCGCAGTAGTGGTAAGTTCAGTTTGACAGCTTCAACAACATCTGACACCAACTTACCCAGTTCCCATTCATCGGTCTCCTGCTGTTCCAGCTCCACAAGCCAAAGGAATCGAAAAAAGCGCTTTTCTGTACCCTCCCCATTGATCCCCTGCCCTGGCACAGACCCTTCAGGGGAACGAAGTGAATCGCCCAACCTCCTCGTCCTCCCTCCACCCACTGCAGCACATTGGAAGCGTTGAAGAAGAATCCATCAACTTTTATGTTGCCCTCGGTCGACATTTTTGTCGATTCTGCCTTGCGTTGTGTTTTTCCCTCTTTGGTTCTCTCCTTCTGCGTGTGCCTCGTAAAATGCAAATCGAATTTCATATCTCACACACACGCACAGAGCGATTCGCGTATCTGTGTGAGTTGGCTCAACGATTCCACCCCTTTTTCCATTGTTCTGTCCATCAAAATGAGCCAAGCAGAAGAGAAGAAAGAGCAGAAGAAGCAGCAGCCGAAGATTCCATACAGCAGCAATAACAATAAGAAGGAACGTTGGAAGCATAGTTGGATTGGACTCGAATCTTGGATACCCATTATTTACAGTGAGATGGAACAGCAATTACATCATTTTCTAATTATTTAAATTAAATAACAATAACAATAAGAAAAAAACGTTATTGTATATGCGCAAAACATACCAATTTTGGTATGGACTGCAATTACATAACTTTGTATTTATTAAAGAAAATAATATTAACATAAGAAAATAAACGCTTGAACATTAAATACCAATTACCCCCAAATGAAAGAATATTTATGGTATAATTGAAAGCACTAGCAACAGTATAAAGTTTGAAAGTATAAAAGATTAAACTTACTGCGCTAGGATAATATAATAATAAAGCTGAAATTGAGTTAATTTAAATTAAGTTAAGTTATTAAAAAAAAGTAATAAAAACTACAAAGTTCCCCATTACTACTATAACTTTACAATAAGATATTTTAGACATTTTAGTTTTACTATTTCAAATGGTAACATTATTTCATTAGTTACTTATTATTTACCCAATTATACATATGTATGTACACATGTTCAGATACTGCTTTGCCTCTTTAGCTTTACCTCAAATCGTGTATACCCTTACAGCTTTTCAAGTATATAAGTCCCTATAAAAATCCCTACACATGATGTTTTTGCAGGATTTGTTGCTGTTTTAGTTGTTGCCATTGTTGCTATAGCAGATTTTTCTTCTGTTTCTGGTCATTTCTGCTACGCTTGCTGCTGCTGTTGCATTTGCTTTCCTTCATTCCACATTTGTTGCTTTTATTTCTTTAGTTTAGGGCGTGTTTTGTTGTTGCCTCTAGCTGGCCAGATTTATTATTGTTGCTTCTAGTTGCGATACTATTTGTTGTCCCAGTCAATGTTTTTTCTGCCTTTAAAATTATGGTTTTGTTGTTGATGTTCCTATATTTTGATATACTTAAAGTCGTATTTGTTTGTTGAATTTTCTAGATGTGTGTATTTATCTGAGCTATTCTCCTAATCGTTGATTAATATTTTCAAAACTTGTGTGCAGAATAACAAATTATAAATATAAATTATATTTTAAGGAATTTATATTTTAGTCAATGTTTGTTTAGGGTTTTTTTTTTTTTGAAGTTGAATCTCCAAAATTAACTTTAATGATTTATATTTAAATTTTGTTTTTACCAAGCGTCTTACTAAAGTTCAGTCTTGTTGGGTTTTGTCTTAAGAAATATTTTAAAATAAAGTTTGGAGCTACAATTCATCCAAACGAATAGATGATAATCCTTACTTTTCATGGTGTAAAAATATATAGTTAACTGAATAACTTTTTGATCACAGTCCCATAATTTACGTAAGAATTTAAATTCTTTGAGCCCTTCGAATATGACATACGGGTGAGGTACCTTCTTAATCTATTTATATGCTATATAACTCCTCAGAAATATTGTCATTAAATTTTAGATCGATTCAGTATTTGTATGAATTTTTTCCCAGCTTAAGGGGGTCTTCTACCTTCGATATTTTTTATTTTCGATTTTTTTTTAATTTTTTTTAAATACTAGAGGATCTGAGGAATACGCCATATAAAGGGTTTTGTAAAATTCGCATTCCTTCATGGGTAAACGAAGCCCGAAAGATTGCCACCTCCATACGTTTCGACCATTTTTCCTATCTTTAAACGCGTTTTCCCGAAAGTAGTGTTTTTCAAAAGTTTTGGCACGATTTTGACGAAACTATAGAAGATATCCAAGATCTGTAAAGCGTTACTTATTCACAAAACATCTCGCTAGGTCAGGACACAAGCTTTTTTCGAAAAAATTTTTTTCAATTTTTTACAGTCATTTTTAGGTTGAAAAACATGGTCAAAAATTAAATTTTTCGTTCAAATCGCTGCCATTTTGTGAAATTTTCAAATATTAAAAAAAGCTTGTGTCCTGACCTAATCGACGTTCTTAAAATTAAGTTAAAAAATATGTTTTGTTTTTTGGAGGTTCCGAAGCTGAGATTTCTTGCCAACCGTTTGACTCTTTCGCGTCGGCAGAGGCTAATTCGACGACGCGCCAATGGCAAACGTTATGATAAATTCATATGGTTTTTTTTTTTTCAAGTTCAAGCTTTTGTTAATCAAATAAAAAAAATTTTGTTCGGATATCATGTGTAGTTTTTTTGCAATCCATTTTTGAAAAATAGGCCCCAAATTTGAGCGCGAAGGTAGAAGACCCCCTTAAATCAGTGATCTTTTGATAAGGGTACTTCTTGCAAGTCTTTATTACATTCAGTGCAGCATTTGGCAGACCATTGATTGTACCATTTCATGGCATCTGGCAACCAACATCCAGGGGCTTTGAGCATTTGAAATATCCAGCAAAAAGGCTATTTGAGTTGCCACATAAACTACGCCCCGCGCTTTGCTAATTTTCAAACACAATTTTCACTTAACTACACTTAACATAAATTAACTGAAAATCATTTGTTTAAAAATAATTTCAAATTGCATTTGTGCAGGCGACGAAGACGAGGGAGCGTGGCAGGATCAACAGCAGCGCCGCGCAGCGCAGCCAGGACATAAGTGGTAATTGCCATTAACGCGAAATAATTTTTCGAAAAAGGCAATAAGAGCGGCAATTTCCAGCACGAACGTACAGCATCGCTGCTCCTCTCGCCACCCGACCCCCAAATCCTGGCCAGACCAGTGCCAGTGCAGCGAGGACACAAATTGCAGGACAATCATCAGCGTCAGCGTCGACATAAAGCGTTGACCATTAGCTGGCGCAACGCATAAAATGCACTGCAAAAAGGACTAAAAGGATATGCGTGTGGGTGGCTAGTGTCGAGTGGGTGGCGCTGAAATCCACTCAAATTAATTTGTATTTGTTTTTAGGAATAATTCTCGCGCTCGCTCGCACAGCGAGAGGTAATCAAAAACTGTTGACCCAGGCCAGTGAGGGTGGGGGGCGGCCAGGACCTGGGTCCCTCTGCTAGATTTTTATGTCGTAATCAACATCGGGCTGTGTCGGATGTTTGTTTGAGTGCCGATATGTGCGTGGCTCCGATAGGAAAGCCCCTGACTGAGGGGTATTCAACTCTCGCCCAAATCCTCTCCGCTCCCAGCAGTTTATGCCGCGTCCCGAGGCTTATGCAATTTGGTCGAAATGTGTTTCAACGCCTGTTAATTGGCGGCATCAATTTCGATGGCCAGTTCTTGTTGCAGCGCAGCCAGTGGAGAGGAGAGCTTCGAGCACAAAAATGGATAAATGGGTATTGAAGAGCCATGTGGTTTTGCGCCACATAATATGCTGAATATTAACTTATTATGAGCATAATCAATGTGACATATAAAATAGTACACAACGGGAAAGGAGTAATCCAGTAGAAGCTTTAAGCAAGCTATGGAATATTTGTGGTGGAGAAGAAAGGTGTATACTCTGAAATTTAATAACCTCAAGGTTTAATTTTTTGCATCCTTAAATTTGTATCCACCAATTGCTATAGGAAAAGATACAACTTCACGTTTTTAAATCGTGTATATCATATAATCGGATATTTCGGATATGTCTGGCCTCTGTAGAGTCATTATAGCTTCTAGTTACAATTTTATTATTAAAGTTGTGTTACAAATGGTTACTATTTACCATTAACAATTAAGTACACTCCTGAATACATAGATAAATATTCAAAGACAACCACAAGAATATGCCTAATTAAATAAAGTTTTAATTTCATTTACCAATTAATACTTCCCTTACGTTATTCAATGCCCAGCAATTGGTTTAACTTTTATAGATACTTATACAGCTCACTTGACTCTACAAATTATGTATATCATTTCAATGCGCGCCAAGACTGAACCAGCATATGTGTTTATGTATTGGCATTTAAAAAACATTTCCCTGTGTATTTTTCGGGGTTGAGATACATGGAAAATTGTTGAATTTTCTGGAACTCGTCATGCGGAGCAGCCATAAATTGTCCGCGGCGAACAGCTAGAGCTGCGGCAGAGCAAAAACTAAATAACTCCGAGGAATGAATTATGACAGTTCTAATTGACTGAAATATGGTGCGATGGCTGCTTTCCATCATCTCAATCTCGTTTGGGGTTGAGAAAAGGCAGAAGGGGGCCGCGTCCCCGGGAGTGAAGTGAGCAAACGAGCATCTTACCAGATACTCTGCTTCACTTTCGATTCAGTTGCGCCGTGGCTCGGGTTGGATGGGATTGGATTGGATTGGATTGGCCTGGCTTGATGTCTGGTCTTGCTATTTCCGAAATGGCAGCTCCGGAGGGGAGCGGAGGAGCGGAGGAGCGAATGGCTGCTGACTCGAGTGGATCTCTTGAAAACAGAACCCAAGGAGACGGCGACAAGCGGACAGTATTTCATTTTCGGTGCTCTCTGCTCGCTTTTGAAGTGCCAGCTTGTGTATCTGAAAGATACGCTTAGCAGGCAGCGGCACACACAATCGAAGCAAGGAAACGCCAGGCGTTGCTGTAGCTGTGGCTGTGGCTGTTTTTGGGGGTAAAATGAAAGAAATGGATTTTTGACAGATTTATGACTATCGAGCCGTCTTCATATTTTGAATTATTGCCATCGAAATAGACGAAAAATTCGTTTTTCTCTCGCTTCACTTCGCTGCGGTTCGCCTGGGTTCGGCATGGTTTTCCGTTTTGGAAAACTGCCTCCTGCGGTTCTCAAGCAATCCACACATACACACACATTCGAATTGCTTTTTGGCAGCTCCGGCCCTTGACTGTCGCCGGAATGGAAGGTGGAACCTGGACGACAGGATGAAGCCAGTTTTTGGCTATTCTACGATTCCTTTTTCATTTTGCTGCGTCTCTAACCCGACTCCTGGGGGAGGCTTGGCTTCCTTGCGGAAGTTGGGAAGTGAGCGGCTGTTTTTGATGATTTCTGCCAAGGATGTAGTACCTCAAGGTCTGGAAACAGAATCAGAGTATTATATTAATTTTATGTATTAAGAGAAGACATCTTTATCCAAATAAATTCCAGGGTTATTTTGGAAATATTTTTATGAAGATGGATTCTAAATAGTTTGCAATTTGTAAGCAAGTCAGAAAAGCTGAAGTATTTGCAAGTATTACTTAAGAGTATTCCTGTGTGACTTCAACAGAAAGACAATCCTATAATATAATATAATATTGTATTCTTAGTTTCTTCTTGCTTCAATATTATTGATGTAAGGAGAGAACCCATTGGTATTTGTATAATCCCTCTGAAGCTAAGAAAATCAGTTTCCTGATTTTATATAAAATATCTGCGGAGCACCTGCAGCACCTGGTAATAAAAGCGGCAGTATGCTGTCGCAGCAGTATTTTGACCACATGCCGGAGACAATTACATGCCGTGTATACAACTAAATCGCACAGCGCATTCACCAATTTGTAATGAATGTAAATGCCTTTCTCTGGGCAATTTTCCAGCTGTCCCCGGTTCCGCTATCGCTGCGATCGCCAGTCGAGCGAATCGACAACTCCTCCGGATCGTGACACTCGCAAAAAGACAACATCCAAGGCATGTTTCGGCCCACATCGTACAACCCCGTAGTAGCGGCATAAACATCTAATCGTGGCGGCCAAATCAAATTCGGATTGATAAGCGTTCGGCTGTAGTCGAAAATTAAGTAGCGCCAAGAAATTAACCCGCAGGTCTTAGCAGTCTACGATAAGAACGATCCCGATCCCGATCCCGATGCCGATCCCATAAACAAAGCCAATTTGGAGGCGGCGAGAGATCGAACGAAATATGCAGCAGCCCACTCCGGCAGAGAGGCAAAAAGCCAACACAGAAGCAGCTACTTTAAATGAACAATTTTATTTTTATCCCGCAAACAAATCTTGCCGTCGAATGTTTTACAATTGGTGCTTCCAGCCAGCTGGGTCCCACTGTACCCAGTCTCCACGCCTCCCTCGCCCGCAGACGGACTCGGAGTCGGAGTTGGACTCGAAGTTGGAGTCGCAGTTGGAGTGGACGTTTCAGTCCGAGTGGCGAGCGTATTTAAGCAACATTATTGCCAAATCGTGACCATAGTTCCATGAAACTGATACCGAGCTGCAGCAGCCTTGGAGGCGGTGGCTGTGCCTGCCACGCCCCAGCGACCAGTGCGCCTGATGTGGCGCCCCCACCTCCTGCACCCCCTCTATCCCTACCGCCCTCCCATCTGGGCCCCCACTTGTTTGCCATATAAATTAAATGAAGTGCAAAATGCTTGAGCGCCAGTGGAAATCATAACGGTTAGTCCATATGCAGCCGCCTCAAATGAACTTCCTTGCCCGCCCGAGGGTCGGTGTGCTCCCATGTGTACCTAACCCATGTGTGCCTAACCCCAGATCTGGCCATCGATCGGGTGATCGTAAATTGGCAGCTTATAATGCCAATATTTATAGATTATTCTCTCAGTCTCTCAGCTGGCTGACTGTTCGCAAAACGTCTCTTCGGGCTGAAGTATTGATATATTGGTTATTGTTGTCTTCGCTCATTGCTTCAATAAGGATTAGATAAATTCTTAAATAAATTAACAATCTGTAAGGTAAAAAAAAAAAACGAATTAGAACTATCTTCGATTTTTAAATTTTTTAAGACACCCTACAATTACGTTTCTTCAAGGCTTTAAAATATTTAATTTATCTTTAAATAATAAATAAGTTACAATATAAGAACAGAATTTGCATTAGATTATTACCTTAAAAAACTCTCCAGAAATATTTGTATTACCTTTATTAAAGGCTTTGGATTATTTAAATAATCATTTATTATACAGATTATAAAATCTTAATAATTTTATCAGGATATGTATGAATACAGTGATTTAATATATTAGTTACGAAAACAAAATATTTAAATTCTCAAATAAATTATGGATATATAAGTTAAATTACCGAATTATAATTCTTAATTTTTAAATTTAAAAAACTCTTTAGAAATATTTGTTTTAACTTTAAAATATTTTGTATCATTAAGAAACTCACAGAAATAGATATATTTGAATATATTGATTTAAAATATTAGTTAAAAAAACGAAAACGATACATTTTTAAATAAATTAAGTATTAATAAATTCAATAAAAAAGCGAATTGTATTTATTTTGGAATTTAAATCTTAAAAAAGTCAACAGAATTATTTGTAATATCTTCAGTTATAAGAATACTATAAGTTCACGGATTACAATAATAATTTTGTAAAAAATATGTTTGAGAACATTGATTTAATATATTATAAACAGAAATTAAACTTTATCCCATTATTAGAAATATTTTATGAAAAAGTCGTAGATTAAAGGTGTTTATGAAATTCCTAAAATATTTCTGTATAGTTTTCGATAGCTACTTAAGCCTCGATTTTTTTCTCTTTACAGAATATATCCAATCAAAATAAAATATATATGATAAAGTTCAGAATTCTTGAAATGCAATCGAAGCAAGCCCAAAAGCATGTCTTCTGTCTAGATCAACGCTGCCTCGCTTACAAATATGGCGAGGCTTCGCCAGAATCGATATTCGATTGCTGGTCGCCGTCTGGGCCTTAATGTCAGTGGTTGTAGTCACGGCCCGGATTGGCCTTTAGCCGGTTGCCAATGGCCAAGATCTGTCGCCGGACGACCTGTAGCTGCTCCCGTTGCAAATGTTGTTGCCATCATCGTAGGCGACATCACACATTTTCGCTGGCTTCGCTCCGGAGTCCGGACCCGATGCGCTGGGGAATGTGGTGCACAGTCGCAGCCTGCTGCACGCCCCAAATGGCGCTGATTCCCGGGCTCCCTGGTCTGAGACTCCTCCCTCGCCCAATGGCTGATTTACGAGCAGAAGTGGCCACTGCAGCGGCGGTGACAGCGATGCCAATACCGAGATGCCGCGGCCATGATCATCGTTGGCCAGGTCAGTTCCATTATTTTCCGGCCAATTCGCCATTGTTACAAATGCTAATTTTGATATTTTGTATTTAAATGCAAAGGAGGCGGACGCTGAAATTCCACACAGCAACAGCCGGCAGTAACTGCAACTGCAACTGCAACAGCAGCAGCTGCTGCTGCTGCCAGAAGCAAGAATATAACTTTATGGAGCAGTGCAGCGTTTATCCTTTAAAATCTAGACTAAACGGAAAGGGTATGCGAAGATCCCTCGCATGGCAGAGAATTGATATTTTATATATTTCGTTGAACGATGGTAATATTTTTTACATTCAAAAGAAGTACCGCACTTCAGCGAATTAAATAATTTATTTAGAAATTAAAGACTAAATATAAAATGTAGACCATTCTTAATGTTATTAATTTAGTTTCTTAAGAATATTGTTATTTCAAGAGTTAACACTATTTTAAAATAAACTACGACTTTCTTTCAAAAATGTTTAATAAAAACCGGACATGTTTTGTATCTTTTACTTAAATATTCAATCATTATACTCAAACATAGATTTCTTAATATAATTTTTAAGATATTATAATATAGTTATATATATTATTAATTAACCCAAAAATGCCTACATATTATTACAATTTTGATTACAAAATATATTCATTGCTGCTCTTAATATTCATTATAATAAACAAACCACAAAACAAGCAAGTCTCTAGACTTGGCTAAAAGAGTATTCGTTGTAACATTGCCACAGCTCCAGCCTCTCAGTACTTTTTCCTAGTTCCTGCAGCAAATGTGGCATTGAATTTCATATTGCTCTTGCCCCAGCGATAGCCCCAGTGCTCCTCTGCCCCGCGTACAGCAAGTCCGATGTTTCGGGTCTGGCCGTTGCGATCTGCGCCCAGGCGCATTCACAGCCGCCCCTCGAACTGCTCCCCACTCTCGTGGTCGATGGCTATGTAATGGATGTTATGTTCTTGGCGGCGATCGCATGACAGGCGCATGTTGCAGCCGCTGGCATCCGCACCATTATGGCCAAGAGTCGCGAGTCGCTGGCGAGTTGCAAGTTGCAACCCACCGTGGCCCAATGCATCGCGCATTCCCCAAAAAGCGTGTAATCAATAAACAACAAGAGCCATCGCCAGCGAGGCCTCCTCTCTCTGTCCCGCACTGGCTGGCCGTCTCGCTTGCTCGAGGATCACTGGACGAGATGGGACGCGATGGGATGCGATGGGTTGCGATGGGATTCGACGGGCTGGGATGGCCCGGACCTGTGGCACCTTGCGTCTCCCCGGTGTAACCTTTGGGAATGCCGTGGCGATTGCGCTCGATTGTATCTGATTCGCTCTCATCTTCGTTTTTCTTTCCGCTTTTTCGGTCCCAGTCGCGGGATAATGATCCATTGTTTGCATCCTGAACTTGTTTAAAAAAGCGCTCAGTCCACACACTCTTACACACGATCTCCACTCCACTCCATCTTGTTTGCCGTCTGCCTGCCTGCCTCATCACCGTCAGTGCTCCCGCCTGGGTCCGAATGGCCGGAATATTTGGCCAATGGCAGTTACAGCAGCTCTTTAAAGTTAAGGTATTTCTAAGCAAATTATAATAAATCTTTGGTAACTGATTAGAAGAGATTATGTAAAGAGAACAGCTTTAAATCCCAATAATTAATTTACAGAAGAAGAGCAAAATATCATTAAGTAAATGTTGGTTCTTTCTACATTCCAATCAAGTTTTCTTTTTCCTTATGAAATATATAATACTATACAATTTGTATCCTAAAGTCATGTCCAAATGACATACTCCAAACTTCGTCAAATTAAATCAAACGCAATCGCAATTTGCATACAAATTTCGATCTCAGGCCTCAAGGCCTCAAGGCACCTTCTGTGAAATGATCCTTCAGGGAATACCGAAATGTGTTAAGATATGCGGGTAGATGTCATCACGACCTGAACCGAAACAATTTTGCATTTGGGGGCCAATAATTTCAAGAATTGATACAAACTAAATAAATCACTCACAAGGACAACACCCCCGATCCTCCGGGAGGAGGAATTCGCCACGGCTCCGAGGATCGTGCAGGGCTTGTTGGCTGTCAGGATGGGCAGCGTTTCGGGTTTGAGTGGAGCGGAGGTGGGGCGGAGCATACATACATACGTGGAGCCCTGGAGACCGGCCTAAATGACCCATTGTGTTGCTGGCTCCTAAACAATTGTTCTGCCTGACGACTGATATCGGTCCGCGGAGGCTGTCGCCTGGTCTGGTTTCGCTTTTGGGAAGAAACAATCGATCGCTGGGTCTGAAGGCGATCCTGTCGCTGCGACAAATATCACGCATGAATATTTAAAGGTTTCCCTCAGCCCTTTCCTTTTCCGCATAAAACACAAAGGTGGGTTCGCTGAAATTTATGGCCGTCAGCGGTCCCCCGATTTTGTGGAATATCATGTTGTTGGTCGTAAAAAACAAGCCGAAAACGTTTCTCGACGATTTCTAGCAAATCAGTTATGAAGGGTCCTCAGGCATACATTATTCGAGGGCATCGCTTGGGGGGAGCTTGGCACGTTCGCTGTGATTTACTGCAGACGGCAATCCTGCCGCGCTGATAAGGACGAGAGTCGCTTAGCGATCGCAATCGAAATAGTAAATCTCTGTGCCTTATCGGCGGCGAAGTCATTAATCGATTATCTTGCAATCGCTCAAATTGTTTTATTATTAAAAGCTCGGCGCACAGGTGAATATGGAGCCATAAACCGATATAGCCATATAGCCATTCAGCGATATAGCGATAGGGATAAGCCCGCTCTGTGTCATGGCAAACTCTTCCTTCTGATAGCTGATAGGCTAGCACGGCGCTGATGATGATGATTGCGTTGGCGGAATTTACGACGCAGACATGAGTCTTGCATTGTAAATCAGTCATTAGCTATCAATTCCCGTGATTGATTTATGCTTTGTTTTTGACCGCTATTGATCACTTTTCCTCGTTCTTTTTCCGCGATTAGATTAGCATTATTTATAGAACATTTATAAGACAAAATGTGCACTGACCTGGGCTGTCAGTGGGATCAGGTTTACTTTTATTTGGCCAGTAAAGATATCTGCAGTGAACATCGATGATTATGAATCCAGTGTTTTCATAATCAACTCTTTAATAGAGTTTATTAATGTATTATAACAAATTAAGGTATGACATTGCCACATATAACATGTCACATTTTAAAAGTAAAGTTACTAAATTTGTAGTGCTTTATGCATGCCTTAAAGGAAATATATTTAAATAGATATATTGTTGGTATTTATACTTGAGAAATCTTCCCACTGCCTGGTGATGTTTTGGGTATAATAATGTTATAAAATATATACATACGTGTTTTTAGTGTATAGAATTAAATTGTTGGGACATCGAAATCATAAATTTATAAAGGAAAATATTATATGTATTTAAAATTTGTCAAGTTAAATTATTTGTTGAGACTGTTTGTCGCTTTAAGTCGGTTTGATTTCATTTATAGTAATCAAAACAAATAATTAATTAAATTAATTAATTCACACACAGATGGTTAGCCTCATTCGTGACGGGACATTCTGGAAAAGACCTCCCCATTAGGAATACCTGACAATCTTCATTCAAAATGTGATAAAAGTTTCATTCCTTCTCTTTTCATAAATTCCATCTAGCGCCATCCAAAGCTGTTCTCTTAGAGTCAACGATCAGTTTGACTCCTTGCAACTTAATCTGCATCGTCTTAGCCCAGATGTGCTCCGCTCCCATCCCGCCGATCTAGATCGCGGTGTGATCCATATGGCCGGCTACTCGCCGGCTAACCATAATTTATATTTTCATGCGCATGCGCCTGTCAACGGAGCGCGGAGGCAATATCTAAACAGCGACTCTGTTTAATGGCTGCCTTGACGACGCGGATCGGGGGCAAAGCGATCCGGCGGCGGGTTCATTTAAATACAAACAACCGGGTACCGGGTACCGGGTCTCTACCGATGGCGCTAAATCAAACGATGAACACGAAATTGCCATAATGACGGCACCAAGGTGCCCTGCGACTCGCGCGATCCTTTCGACAGACTGAAATTATATTGGTAAATGGCTGAGCACTTGTTGAGGCCTCTCGAGCTACTTGCGAAAATTGCAGCATTGAAAATTATTGCACATGTTTCTGCGGGGGAATCCAGCCGCAGCACAGAAGCCGAAAACGTTCATCAAAAGTGCAAATTTGTGGCAGCTCCCTGGCAGGTTTTTGGGAGTCTTGCCTGCAGTGTCTCCACATACGAAGTGCCACAAAAGTCGCTTGAGTCACGACTCCTCAGAAAAGAAGCCTAGGGGAAGTCTCTAGTGGCGGCGGGTGAAGAAGGGCTTAGGCATCTCAAGACACCGACCTTTCCATCCCGGTGAGTCACATTAAACAAGCTTCAATTGCTTGAAAACCTGGCACTGCATCATGATAGATAGTATCTATTAGATACGCGGCACCTCCGACTAAGCTCATTTGCCGTCGGCAATTCGTGAGATCGTATGGTGTTTTATTGTTACTTTCAAAATATAAACTTACCCTCGTAGGTGTTGAGTTACACCTTTATAGGAAAAATAATATAAAAATATAAAACCTACTATCCTTGCTTTGAAATTCATTTGTAAGAAAGAAAGCCCAGACTGTGGTCAGAACTTCAGGCGTTTAAGGCTTGTTTAGAAACCAAAATGTTAAAAATTATTCTGGTTGTTTTATTTGTATTGTGCATGGACAGCGTCCTTACGTTCCACGATGTGGACTCGCTGAATGCCTTGGCGTCGGAGCAAACTCTTTACACCATTGAGGGAGTCGTCCTGAGACCGGACAAGGCGCTAAGCCCGAAATTACTCATGCGGGATGTAACACTGACCATCAATAGTGGCCAGTTCAAGGGATTCGTGCGCTTGGATGGACGCTTCACCATAAGTGGTGTGCCGAACGGTAGCCACATTCTGGAGGTGCACCACCCGGACATTTACTTCCAGCCCGTAAAAGTGGAGATCAGCGGAAAGGGAAAGATCCGCGCTCGCAGGGTCAGCTACTCCCTGCCATCGATGATCAACGTGGTGCCATATCCACTGCGCCTGCAGCCACTTTTCCGGCGAAACTATTTCTATCATCGCGTGCAATGGCGCCTCATCGATGTCCTTCTGAGTCCCCTGGTGCTCTCCATGCTGGTGCCGATGCTGTGCCTCATGATTCTGCCGCTGTTGATCAGTGATCCAGAGGCCAAGAAGGAGCTGGACAACATTCAGTTTCCGAAAATGAATGAGTTACCGGACTTTAGCGACATGTTGTCCTCATATCTGTCGGGCGCCGCCGCTCAGCCAGGACAAATGCAAATCGCCGAGAAACCCCGAAAGGAAGCACAGTAGACATTAGTTTCTCCCGGAATGAATTAAATAGATTATCGAACTCTTTGTTAATTCCATAAAAACGGTATTCTTTTATTTGATCACAATGTTCTCTCTCTTTTCCAATTACATAACTCTTTGCCTAGGCGTGTGGCAGCCCTGACAAGGGCTTGTGTGTGTCTCGGGTTAAGGGACTCGTCTGGTACTCCATTCCACAATCGCTCAGCCTGGCAAGCCTGAGTCTTTCAAGGATTCCGAAGCGCTGCACATCGCCGAGTTCTGTATCCTGGAAAGGTAAGAAGAAAACGAAGATTTTAATATGTCGTTTCAGTTGTAGGATAATTAAACAACAATTCAAATGATAATTAATCGTGTTAAGAACAAGTTATAATTAACTACATTTATTAGGCTTAAAAACTACCGATAGTTACCTTGAAAAAGTAGGCCTTGCTGCCTTGCTGATTGGCTATTCAGGAACAGGACGCGGCAGGAATCGTTTTGGGCAACCACAACCCCCACTCCACTTGCCGGGCGTCGAATCTGTGATTACTTCGCTCTAATCTTTACAGCTTTACAGCACCGATCCTCGCCAATTCTGCGGGCGAGGTCCTCTGTCCTCTGCCCCCTTCGGTGTCCTTGTCTGGTTCTAAACAAAATGTCCTCCATGCCCGCCATCATTTCACAGACAAGATGCATGGCCCTGGTGCCCAGCAATGGCCTCTTCCGTGTGACACTTCGAGGTGAATCTCGGTTCGCAAGGCCAAACCCAAAACACACCCTGAACCCTGGACACAGATGGTGGGTTTTTGGGCGGGTTCAATGGGGCGGAGGCGAGGCGGCGTTGGCAAACCAAAAAAGTTGAAAATGTGTTTTTCTCGAAACAACGAAAACAAGGCAAACGATTCGATTCGATTTCGCTTTTCGTCTCGTCTTTGCGGACTTTTAGGCGGTCTTCTCCTTCTTCACGCAGAATTGTCGCAGGGCCGCCAGTGAGTTTCCGCCGCTGCCGCTGAGATTCTCCGGAGACTCGGATCCACCGGCGGCCGCAGCTGCCGCGGCCACCAGCTTGGCTCTGGTGTTGCCAGCGCCTCCTGCGCCACCGCTGCTGCCCAGGGAGTCGAACATGGAGGACAGTGCGTTCAGAGAGTCACTCGGGTACTTCTTGGCGTTGCCCTCGGAGCTGCCGTCGTAGGACTTGTGACTGGAGGCGGGTGACTTGGGCGTGACGGATCTCTGGCTCTCGGCCGGACTCCTGGGGGGCAGCAGCAGCCTGGCTTGCGGACTGGCTGCCGATGACGAGGGTGTCTTTGGTGAGCTCCTTTCCACGTTATTGTTGTTGTTGTTGATGGCAGCGGTGCCATTCACCAGCGTGGTCTCCATTTTGGTGGGTTCGTCAGCCTCAATCGGCTGCTCGTCCCCCTCCACCTCAGACTTGATCTCCATTTTGATGGACTCGGCGGGCTCCGTGTGCTCCCTTTCTTGCTTGATCACAGGTTTGGCGGACGACTCCTCCTCCAGCGTCGCCGGATGCTGCTTTTCGGGAGTGGGAGGAGCGTCCAGCCGCGGCCTGGCCTCCGCACTGCACTCGCTGCCGCTCCGCTCGCTGCTGGTGTACCTGTAGTGCTGGTAGTACGGATCATTGGTGTCGATCAGCGGCTTGTTGTAGTCCACAGTCTCGTCGATTCCCAGGCGCTTCAGTATGCTGGAGGCCACCGGCGATGTGTTTTTGGTGGATGAGTTGGAGGGACTACTGGCTGGCAGGCTGGCGTGTCTGGGCGGCGTGTCGAAGCTGGTGGTGAACATCTGCTCGATGGCACTTAACACGGAGGACGCCCCTGGAGCCGCCTTGCCGCCGCCGCCATTCTTCTGCTCCACCAGCTCCGGGGACTTGTTTTTGGCGAGGAGTTGAGCAGCCGCCACCTTGGCCATCTCTTCGGGGGACTTGACGCCCGTAATGTACTGCCTCATGCGCTCGGCAAAGAGCGCAGCGTCGTGCTTATCACCGCCACCGGGTCCCAAGCCGGGTTTTCCTTGCACTGCGGACTTCTCGGCTGCCAGATCCTCCTGGTTCGATGCTCCTCCCTTCATCTCGAGCAGTTTCCTCACCGGCAGCGACTTCTCGCGCTTCTTGGGCGCCGGCCGCTTGCGGGCTCCGGCGGACTGCAGCAGGGGTTCGGCATAGTGATTGTTTTTGGCCATGTGGTTGCTCAGATCCCCGAGCGAGCTGAATGCCTTGTCGCACACCTTGCAGGTGAGCACGGCACTGAGGGTTCGGCTCTCCTCGGAACTCAGGCTATTCTGGCTCTCCTTGGCATCCGAGTTGGAGTTGGAGTTGGCTGACTTGATGGAGATGCTCTGCTCCTGGGAGAGAATGTTCGTGTAGTGCTGCGTCTCCTGCATGTGCTTGGTCATTTCTCCGAGGGAACGGAAGCTCTCGCCGCACCGCATGCACTTGAGGATCTGCATGGCCTGCTCCACCCCCTTGCCCAGCCAAACGTTCTGGCCGCGCACCAACTTCCTGGGCAGCGGCGTGGGCGGGTCTCCGCGATACTGGAAGGCATTCTTTACGTTCGCAGATGGTGAGTGGTTCGAGGCGCTGCCACCGGAGCCACCCTGCTTCCTCAGGTTGTGGTTCTGCGGTGGCGGCGGGGGAGCTGGGTGCTGGTGGTGCTGATGGTGCTGCTGCTGCGGATTGTTGCTCGGTAGATTGCCAAAGGGCGGCACATTGACCCCGCAGTGCTTGCTGTCCTTCATGTGGGTGGTGAGGGCCTCCAAGGTGGGGAAGCTCTGCTTGCACCACACACACCTGAACACGGAGCTGGCCACTCCCTTGTTCTGCCAGTGCGACTGCCAGATGTTGTGCCTGGCCTTGGTCACGCCACCGCCTCCTCCACTTCCAGCTCCTCCAGACTCGGAATTCTGGTGGCTGGATGCCGACTGAACGGGACTCTTTGGCGGTGGCGCTGCTGCTGCTGCTGCTTGTGGTGGCGTGGCCTTGGACGACGAGTGCATTTTCTCCTTGCTGCTCATGCCACCCGATCCTCCGCCTTTCACAATGTCGGACATCTTCTCCAGGGGGTCCACAACCAGATCGCTCTTGCCATTCCAGTCTGGGAACTGTCCCGCCCGGAAAATATTGGCCGCTGCCACTGCCGCCAAATATGGATTCACTCCCGGCAGCAGCTGGCTGGCTGTGGGCGTGGCAGGCCCTGGATTCGCGGGCGGACTATCCGACTTGAACATCTTTTTCACCTGGATGTGACCCAGTAGCTGCGGCTCCGAGTCGTGGCCACGCTTCCGGGTGCCCACAGAGAGATCGAGGGGATTGTTGGCGCCATCATCGAAGTCCTCTTCCTCGCCCTCCGAGGCCGGTGGCTCCGCCGACTCCGCCCGACCATACAGGTTGGTGCGGAAGTCCAGGGCCTCCGAGTGGTTGCTCGACGATGCAGTCGGCGAGGCTTGCGGGGGAAGTTTGAATGGAGCGGCCGCCTCATTGGGCAGTGGAAGAGGTAGGCGTGGCCCCGCCCCCGCCGCTGCGGCTGCCGCCAGCGGGAATCCGTATTGCTGGGCAGCGGCCGCCACCATGTGCAGGTACGCCTCCATGGAGGGCGGCTGGGCGGGTAGAGACTGCGGCACAGCCGGGAATGTTGGGTGAAGGGAGGGGCCGGGCATCATGCCGGCGGACATGGCGGCAGTATCCAAGCGCTGACCCACTGCACCGCCGTTGCCGCCACCACCGCCACCGCCGCCTCCGTTGTCCGACGAGTTGGAGTCGTGCGAAGGGCAGCGCTCGCTGGAATTCGCCGACTCCGTGGAGCGGGGACGAGCTGTGGGCAGGGCGCTGTAAGTAAAGAAGTTAAGAATTTAATTTAGAGAAACTGCTTAAATTCTGCTTAAATATTTTAATATTATATTCTATGGGGGATGAAAACAGCATTCATACCAATATCAAATCCCGTTTCCATTTATAAATGCAAGATAAGTAACGCTTCAATTAACCCTCTCGATTAGTATTACTCTTGTTACGTCCATGCGGCTGACCTCTATTTTAATCCAAACCAAAGATAAAGCCCATCATTAAGAGCTAATCAGCAATACATTAATCCAAAACAGCTCAAAAAAAGAGCAAAGCTTTCTCTCTCCCCTTTTGCCGCCAGATAGTGACTTTCACAAGCCGATCTTCTTTCCAATCCTATGGAGCAAACCGGTAGATAAGCAATGAAGAGCAGACGAAATCTATATACACTCCGATGCGGTCGGTGTGCTAAATCATTCGCCGGCTCCAGAGGGGAGCCCAGCAACAATGCCAACAATGGCAAACATATGTCAACATTTCGATTTGTTATTCAAATCCCAGAGCGCCATAAACCAAAACGGAATATGTACCAAAAATTAAACCCTGTCGCGGCCAGCTGTGTTTTAGCCCCGCACTGTCGTAAAAGTCAATAGGGAACAATGGCGTTTAATTCGAGATCGGGGCGTGAGTTATGAGCAAAGGCGATCATAATCAGCGTCTTCGAGATGAGATCCGAAATATCTGACTAAATCGGCGGCAATTATCATCTGCCACACACACATTCCGCATAGTTTGCATAAATTAATTGGCCAGCTCATAAACGTACATAAATAGAAATAAATAAAACCCATTTTATGGCCACTCAAAAAGCCGAGAAATAATAAGGAAAATGATTTGCCGAGTTTTATTTCCTTGATTTTTTCCCCGAGTCTGCTGTGTAGTAACGCTAAAATTGAAACCATATATAATTTTTTATAACCTCCGATTGTTTGCTTTGAAAATATTTCACAGAAACATAATTCGCCGGATTTCGTTTAGCTTATTTTGAATGATTGTCTGATTGACTTATATTTATATATGCAAACCGCCATACATTTTCGATGATGGCTCGTGGGCGTTGTGGCTGCTCTGCTTTGAAGGAGGAAACAACAGCTGAGGTTGGTCAATAACAAAGCGTTTATGTGCCTCGATTTCAATGGGGGACTAATATCGCGCCAAATCGGCATGTTTGCCCAGAGATTCGGCTGTCTATAATTTGTCATGTGCCGTTGTGTGACGACCGATCGCTCAGCGGCAAAAGCGAACTCCTTAACACCGGCATTAAGTTGTTCGGAATCGGCGGAGGTTTGTCATCGGCCGAGTTCTTTAATTGATGGATAGTGCACACAATAGATCGGGCCTAAATTCGAAATTGATGCGGTCTTAGGAGCCCGTCAGGGGAAATCTGATTCATGTGCAGCCCCGGCTTACTGCGAAGGCGCTCCCAGCCCAGTCAGTCACCTGCCAGGTGACAGCATATCAAAGATAGTTATTAGTAATATAACTTATTACACGCGCGCCCCGATCGCTCACCGCTAATTAGCTATCCAGATTGCACGCGACGATTAAGCCCGCATACAAAGCACTTTTTGTGGCGGCTTCCTTCCATCATTCAGCATGGAATTCCCGGCAACTAGTTTTCCTTTTCCCCCCGGGAAGCATATCATAATCTGCAATCTCGTTATTCGATTAAGCTTAAATCAAAATGATTTATATGTATACGCAACTCCGCCAAGTGCAGTTAATTACGAGTCTCATTAATAATTGAGAGAGTTACAGGTTGATATGCATCTGTGTCGGTAGATGCAATGTTTCAAGAACAGTGCGTGTTGGAGATACACGTACACCTTTTTATTTAGTTGTGGGTAAATTTAATACAAGTCCATTTTTAATTAAGTAAAGTTTATAGACTTTTACGCTTGGCTTATGTCTCATTAACTAGGATGAGATTATATCTAAAGTTAAAACAAATAAAAAAAATATATAATATAATATTTAATCAGTTCAAGTTCATGTATTCTCTTTGAGTTAAAAAAGAATCGTTACAGTATAATAATACCTGTATTAGGAATACATCTACATTTTAGTATGATTTTTTTATTGTGGTTTCTCAAGTTTAAAGTTCAGGCACTTTTCAGCAGTTTTTGCAATCAAGTTAAATTTGAATATACATTTTAGCGCGAATTATTAAATGCCCGTATAAAGTGAATTTAAATATGTATGAAATTAAATATAGAAGATTTTTCATTAAATTTCTTATGCACAGGGAGCATTTCAACATTTACAGTAGACATCCACCGGTAGCATTTCCAACAATTTATAATTAACAAAAATATTTTCTATTGTGGTTTTTCATGTGTTAAGTAAACTTAAGTACAAAGACCATTTAAATATGAAAATTTAATTTATTTTAAAACCGATTATATTCCTTTTATTTATGTTTAAAATTGTTAGATTACTGACGATTTGAGAATTCTTCATTCTGAAAATACTTCAAAGACATTACTAAGACGACGCACTGTACTTGGTAAACAAAAACAAAAACTAAGGCATTACTAATCCGTTAAGGTAACAAAGTAACACACACTAGGATCCAGAGACACGGACACAAGCACACAAATCAGCGGCAAATTGTGAACATAAATCTTTCCCGTAATAGGAACACACACACACCTGCACACACACACACACTGCAAGAGTAAAAGAAAGAGAGAGAGAGAGAGGTAGTGGGGAAAAAAGATGGCAAACAGAGCGAAGCGCATTTTGAGTTTTTCACTTTTCATATGATTTATTCAATTCGGCTGCCTACGTCGTCGCCTTGGAAAAGTCTTGGGAAAACGTTCGTATCTATATGCCCCTATTTATGCACAGCAATCATCGAATCCTAAAACGAGACAATTTGTCGCACTTCATAAGTAAAGTGCCAGATCTCCCCCAATTACACCCCGTGAGTTCGGCATCGAAAAACCAGTTCTAAACTTGCAACTTATATCCCCCAGATTTTGTTGTTCCGAGTGCGAACGCAAAAATGTATCTCAAACTTGTTTAAGCACACTCCGTAGGCACGCACAGATACAGAAACGCTTAGACACAAATTAATAACCCAAAGATAGATCATCGAATCTCTGCCAATTTTGCGTTGCCTTTGATTTTCCGAGCGTATTAGCCCCTTCCACAGATCGCAAATTAAGCTTTTCGTTTGCACTTTACAATTTGATAAAGAGTCTCGGTCTGGTTTTCCCGATGTGCGCCTTTCCAGTAAATCAATACTTTTTGGTTTCCACACGGGAACTGTTGCGCTCCGAGGGTGGGTGTTGTGATATATGGGCCTCCATTGGCGTGGGGCTGAATTTATAACGACAGGTGTGCGCCGACGTCGAGGACGCCGGTGCCAATCATCATCGGTGCTCCCAGCTCTCGCTGGCTATGAAATCATAATTTCTTGATATATTTATTTGGCCGATTGGGGCGAGAGTCTAAAGTAATATTTTAATGGCCCATTCAACCATTTCGGCTATCAGCTCTGGGAGTGACACACACAACGGAAAACCAAAAAGATTTGATAAAAGTCGTCTTATGGGTGCCGTGGTTCTATTTCTGGATGATGAATGGGTGTCGAGTGTTTGTTTTTAAAAAATATAATATTAACTAAAAACTAGCTGTTATCTGACGATAACTCTTTGAGATTGATCAATATGTTTGGCAAAAAAAGGTAGCAGTTTTAGTTTGGGGATCTGTCAACTGAACTTAATAACAAAATTTCCTCCTCCTACAAATTCAAGTAAAATGTAGTTTAAACCACACAAATATGAGATAATGGTTCAATTTTAAGAAGATTATAAAAGAAATTGCTCATATCTATGTTTTTGATATTATAAAGAGCTATGCAGCGGTTTTCATTTAAATTTTTAACTATATTTAAATAGTTTCCCTTAAAAAAACTCAGTTTCAACTATGGAATATCTAGTAGTTCCCAAAGATAATGACACTTACCCGGCATTTAGCGCCTGTCTGTAGATCTCGAGCATCAGAGCCTCGTGCAACATATTTAAATTTTGCTGAATTTTGACGAGTTTTCGGGAACGCAGATGGGTTTTGTTTTGGATTTTGTTGCAAACTATCCCTAGAGTTTGCTGGCGGCGTTATAAATCGATGTACTAAACTTAATTTTAATTTGACACAATATTCATAAATTTGGTTTTTGTTATTTTTAGATTTTTGTTTTGCACTTGGTACGTTATCGTATAGAATTTGTTGTTGTAGCGTATAACTTTGTTTAATTTTGTGTTTTTGTTTTAATTACATATATTTTTTTCTCGTATGGCAGACAAAAATGTAGTTTTAAATATTTGTTTTGTTTTATTTTGTTTTGTTTTGTTTCGAGGCGTTTCGTATTTGTAAGTTGTTTAAATTTAATTTAATAATTGCATTGAATCGTATACTTCGTTTAGGTTTTGTTGATTTGTTTAAGTAACTGGTTTTTACATCATTTATGTGAGTGTAGTTGATGTGGTGAGCAAAATACCGTTTAAATATACATAAATATTCGTTTCAGTTTCTGTTTAGTTACGTTTATGATTTAATTCAATAAATATATTTTTTGTGGTACATTATAATTTGTGGTTGTTTTACGTATACTTTGTTGAACCATTTGTGTTTGGGTTAGTTTACTCTTCGCGTGGTTATTCAGTCTTGATCAAACATATCGTTCGAAAGTTCTTGCTTTCCAATTTTGACTAGATATGGCGGCTGCTGCTCCTTGAAAAATACTTCGGATTCCTTGACTTTCTTCCGTCTATTCCTTTTATTTCTTATTTCTATCACACTTGGTATTTGTTGTTATTTTTTACGGAACACGCGAATCGCTCTCCCACTTCGCTCGCGCTGTGTGCCTGTGTTGGTTTCATCCGGATTCCGTCGTTACACGTTTGAGAGTCGAAAGGCGAATGAGCGTCGAAAAGCGAATGAGTTCTGTCGGCTGGATTCTTTCGTCACTAACCCCTGGCTCTTCTTCTTTGCGGCGTTCCTCTGCCGCTGCGCTGCCCGCTGCCGCTGTCAAACTGACAGACAACAACAGCAACAGCAACAACAACGCTGCGCTGCCGCTCTGCCGCGGCCGCTGATTGATACCAAAAAAATGAAGTAGAAGAGGGAAGAAGACGTGACGGCGACGATGCTGATGGCGGCAGTGGTGGCGGGCGGAGGCGGAGTAGGTAACGAAGGGAAGTCAAAGCAGAGACGCGCGATTGGGAAGCTGCGCTGCTCTTTTGACGAGCGAACACGAAGCGCGCGTTTTTGGCGACGGCAATTTCTGATTCGATTTTGCGTTTAAGCGACGGCTGCGCACTTTCCCACCCACACACGGGCACACTCACTCACTCACACACTCAGGCACGGACACGGACAGCTGGCTGTCACCGTGATTAAATGTGCTGCTGTCTCGCTCGCGCACGCTGGCAGCGCTGCACTCGGCTAATTAATTACCGTGTTTTCCTAAACGCCGCTGAGCTTTTCTCGCATGATCGTACGCTGTAACGGTTTGTTGTAAACTGAAGAGAAGAGCCAGCGGCAGAGCAGTAAAAGCTTGGCACATGGACACCGAGGGAGAGAGCCAGACAGAGAGAGAGCGATGCCAGCAAGAGCGGGCCTGCGCCGTGGCGATCATTTCCCCTGCGCGCCAATTGGAATTGTTTACAAGTGAACGCCTGGGAACGGAACAGGGGAAATTCCGTGAGCGAAACGAAACGAAATGAAAGAGGGCGGCGAATGCCGCTGTCCCGCTCGCACCGAAAATGTGTGAAATCTGTTTTGTCGTTCTTCGTCACCCTTTTTTGATTCTTGTTTCGTTCGTTTTATTCCGATTCCGATTCCATCACTCCGATTAAGATTTATGACAGTTCATGGCATGCGCCGTCCCGCTCCCTCGCAGTATGTGTGTATGTATGTAAATATATTTGCATGGGTATGTACTATATACATATATATGTACATATGTATGCAAATTGTTGCCTTTCTTTCTTGCGCTGTTTTTTCTTGCTAAATAAATAGAAATTTTGGCTCGTCACTTTGAGCAGAGCAGCGCTGCCCTCTCGCTCTCTCGTCCTTCCGCCTTGCTGTCATCCCCCCTTGTCCTCTTCGCTGTCACCTATTGTCCGCTTCTCTGCAGTTTCTTCTCCGTGGATTCGCTCCACTGGACATGTCAGTCTCTCTGTTTTCCTTTTTGTCGTCTTTTGTTTCGTTGCATTGCCGTGCTAAAGTGAGAGAGAAAGAGAGAGAGAGAGTGAGCGAGAGAGGTAGGGTCCTCGTGAAAGAGAGGGGACATGGGGTTGATTCCTTTTTTCGCCTGGAACCACTTTTCAGTTTTTTGCTTTTAGCTTTTGGCTGCGAAAACAATTAAATTAGCGACACTTCTGCTGCTAACTGAAAGTCCCTCTCGGACGTCACACTTTTATGACCTGAAGTCCTGTCTTCGCTTTCCGAAGAATGCAGTTCCTGAAGTTTTAGTTTCATTTTTTTCGTGATGCCGTGTCAATAATTCTTTGATTAAAACTTGAGGACTGCTCAAGAAAATATTAAAATATTAAATATTACATATTTATTTCGTATCGATTTGGGTTAAATACTACCAGTAATGCCGATTCCGATAGATTAAATAGAGTGCAATCTATTGTAATTAAGAGTTTTGGTAGAAAGATTACTAAATTAACCTTTTCCTACCATATCTGATACAACTTCAGTTTTATAGTTTTTAAATCCTATTATAATTGTTCAGAACATTTAAAGAAAATATTTAAAATATTTATATTATAGTCCTGAAACCTTAGAAAAGGCAAATATGTTAAATATGCTAATAATAATCTGCACTTCGTATCACCTTAATTTAGTCTAAATGTTTGTTATATTATATTTTACTAATTCCTAGAAATGCTTAATATTTTTTTCAAGCAATTGTCTATGGGAATATCAAGGATAAGCTAAATTTAAGGCACAAACAGGCAAAGTTTGTCCTGGTGACTTGTTGATTCCAAACTAATTGGGAATTAAGTGAATAGTTTTTCTTGTTTCCTTACTCAATTTTCGTTTTAAATTTATTCAAGCACATTTTTTATTAGTATTTTGTTTAATTATAAGTTTAATTCATTTTACAAATTTTTGTATACAAATTGATATATTCGGAGATCGAATCGTCAATTTATTGGAATAACTTACTGCGTCTACTAATTGTATCCAAATTGTTGACTTCCAAAATCACTAAATATTATTTATTTTGTGTTTACATTAAAAAAAAAATGTGTTCGATAATTGTATTAAAATTGTATTATTGTATTAATTAAAATGTAATGTGTGATGTATTCAAAGTTTCTGTAAATATTACTCATACGACACGTATCCTGAGGAAGTATTTTAACAAAAGCAAAACCCATGTTTTCTTTCTTTTCTTCTTATTAATATTTATTAAATAATGTAGGAATTATAATAAAATAAAATATTATTAAAATAATATAATGTGTTTAATATTAACGCTTCATTCCAAGCCTTATTAAAGAAACCTTACCTTTCCCATACTAAAATGTAAAATTGTTTAATTAAGCATACACTCGGGAGTATTTTTCGATGCAGTCATTAGCATTTCTGCGGTTATGTGCCCATTAGCGTTTCTGGCTGAAAAGCGTACATTATCCGGACTTTAAGGCCGGCTGGTTGACGAATGCCCGGTGGGGGCCATAAAAGTGGCCATCTCCGCTGAACAAAATGGTGGACAACTCGTTTCTTCGGCCTGTTTACCGCTCATTTTATTGATCACCGGAGAGTCCTCGCTGCACTTGTTGCACCCAAAAACGGGCTCACTTAAAGGCTTGGGGAGCGAGTCGTAAAAGTTTTACGATCCACCAATTAACCGATAATAATCAAATCACTTCGAAGTTCGAGCCACTCGAAGGGGCAGGAGGGGCGGAGAGATAGCGATAGCCATGGCTTATTTGCTTCTGGGACTCTGCCATCATCCTCATCATCATCATCACCGGAATCCTCGCTGTCCCTGGGGCAATAAATACTTTTACGATTTTATAATTCGATTTGGGCATTTGTATTTAATATTTCTTCTTGCACTGTGACAGAGAGATCTCATCGGGTCGCGTCGCCTCCTCTTGTGCCGCGCCGCATTAATTTTTTTATGTGAGCGACCATAAAAATTGGTTTGATAAATTGTTATTTGGAATTCAATGCCGAAGGTATCCGCTGGTTGTAGGCACTCATCTACGAGCATCATTCTTGAGCGGAAAGCTTTGAACCGACTGGAATTTTGCATATTTTATCATTTCTAAGAGAAACTGGTACTTGCAGAGAAAAGAATTTTTGCGCAGATGTGTTTTTTCATAAAACTTCATTATTAAGTGATTTCAGAGGCGTATACTTGGGATACCACGTTTTAATTGTACAACCTTTAAAGGTGTAGACTTATTATTTTAATCAATATTCAATTTAATTTCCTTCATCAAATTACTTAATTTATAAGGCCAAAATTAAAAAGCCACTGTAATATATTTGGTATCCAAAGTGTTTGTCTAATTCAGTTTGCTTAATTATTCTTCTGAAAAACGTTAATTAAACAGTGCTGGGGGCAGATGAAAAGAAACATGATGCACAACATCCAAATAAAACCATTCAAACTATAAAGCTATATCTGTATATTAAAAAAAAATATTTTCTCAATATTCCTTTAATTTACTAAAGTTCTTGTTAAATTCCTTAATTAAGAAGAGGCAAGTAAAAAGGGCCTGTAAGTTACCTAGAACCCCTATATAAATATGCACCAGGGCTCCTTTAATAAGCCTATTAATTAATACTTAATATCATTAAAAATATTAATTAAACAGAGCTAGAGAAAGCCACAATGTTGATAGAAAATATGTTGCGCCACATCCCAAGAAAGGCAAATGTTGCTAGGAACTTGTTGAGCAACACTCAAGTGCAGATGTTGCCAATACAAATGGTAATGTTGCAGGAGTTCAACCTACACCAAAACTTTATTGTACTGTGTTTGTTATTAAAATTTATTTAAAAATAAAAAAAAAAACACTTCGAAATTAATTTACTTACTCAGGTTTATTTTAACTTGTGAAGGCGGGAATGGGCGTGGCTTAAATTTAGAGTAAACTTGATCTGCATGCAACAACCCTTGCACCCTATAATTACTGGGTACGAAATTTACGCAACTAATTTGTATAAGAATGGAAAAAGTATCATCTCACTAATAATAACAAGTCTTATTTCAATGAAATCAATGCACCTACACAGCACACACCAAGCATTCGCAAAGATATGACAGGCAATTAACTTAATGGGCGAACACAGACAATCAAGAGCTTAAAAACTCATCTGGCCAGTGCTAAAATTAATAAGAACAACATTCGAGAGGCGAAAATCAAGTCTGTGACGACCGGCATCCGTCATTGTGCGAATGTCAGCGCTTCCTATTCAGGCCATTTCGGTGGCAGCGCGAAGAGACGACAACAAAGGCAGATCTCTAACTGATCGGACCTGATATATACACAGACAGATATACTATATAGACGATGGTATCCGCCCACGGGAGGCGCAATGAGTTATTTGCTGCGGCGTTGTCAAATGGAACGACTTGGCCCAAGATTTTAATCGCGGCGGTGTCGCGGATTTATTTTTAATGGAAGATTTCGAAGATTTCGTGCGACCGAGGGATTAACTCTTTCAGCCGACGCCATCCAATTTTGAATTATTAAGCGACGTAAATCTCGGCCAACAAAAGTCAGCCCGAGCTGAAATATTACTTTGATGAGCTCCGGACTATATATATACCTACATATATATTATAATGATCCATAAAGCAATCCACGTGTGGGACAGTCGCTTCTCAAAAATATTTTTGCGGCAGCCGCAGCCTATTAAACTAAAATCCCAAGTTGATTGCGAAACTCGTCTGCGATATTGCGTTGATCAATATTTATTCATTCGATAAATCAATCAAATAAATTACAATTAACGAAAAGTCATAAAAATGAATGGCACAAAGAGCGGGCAACAAATAAAACCGACATGAATATGAGAAATCAAAAAAGGCCAGCCGAAAGAGGATAAAAACAAAGCTGGAATTCATAAAGAGTTTAAGAAGTTCATTATGAATGTGAAATTTATAGCGCCACTAGAAAAATTCCACAAATTGATCACAATTCCCGCTGACATCTCCAAAAGCGAAATCTGGTTTCGTTTTCGCCAAAATCTCGCCATGATTGAAACGTATTTTTAATGGCCAAAAGGCCATACGAATTATGACGGAGGCGATCTCAAAGATTTCGGTTTTCGGTTCGATCAGCGGCTTTAATTAATGCTAAAAAGCACACTAAACAAAAGATCAATAAAATAAGTATGTCTCTTGGGGTGTTTTGTTTTTGGGCTTCGGTTTTAGAGCCCAAAATTAAAATACACCAAAGACGCGCCAGAGAAAGATCATCCCAGAGCTGGGCACTTAAAGACTAGAGCTCCGTAAATGGTCATAATTAAATAGAAATTTGTTCCAAGTCTCAGGTTTTATTTGATTCGGCCAACTTGCTAATGACTGGCGACAAATTTAAATAATTGAATAGAAGTAATTTATTGCTGAAATCGAGAGGCAATCAAATGCGGACAGATTTATCTATAGGATTTTAAGGAATTTAAATAGTGTTATGGTTAGGATTTTTCAAGAGCTGCAGTTACAGCAGCTTTAATGAAAGTGTAATTCAATATTTTTACCTCATTCATCATTAAATTAAAGAACATTTTATTTATTTATTTACACATTGTATGTTTAATTAAAAGCTATAAGATAAGCATCAGTCATGGCTTTCGTCTGGAAATTATATTTTAAATTATTGTTTGTTAGTGTAATTTAATAATTTCATTTATGATTTATACTTACATTTATTCGTGTTAGTATGTAATATATTTAAAATAATATCGTGTAAACAAATTTCCATGTATAGTAAGTTATATGTAATTCTGTTAATCCCTGTGGCATCAGTTAACTTGCTGAACAGTAAATAAAAAGGACTCAAAACAGATGCGTTAAAAAAGGAGAACGTGGTGAAATTGCTTATATAGAAATGGAAACAAAACAGCCAAAAGGGATTTAGTATTTTCCGATTTTTTATAGGCTGGGATTCAAGAGTCAGTTCGAAAGTTTACGACCCTTTTGCGTCGTTTATTGGCGAATTCCGCAGGATTTAAAAGTATCTACGCCTGACCAAAGACCATAAACAAATTTAATTTAATGCGCGAGCTTTCGGAATAAATGTAAATCCGGTTCAAAATGGTTGACTTAATGAAAGTATACAGAATTATAATAGCTGTTAGCTAGTAATAGTTATTTATTTATATTAAATATTAAATATATTTATAAAAAGTCACTTGGTAAACTCTGAACATGTTTAAAATCTGATTTTCGGCCCACTTTGCAGCGTCAGCAGTTGCTTGTAAATTTGTTTCGATTTATAAACAAGCCTCCATCACCCTTCGACGTCTTCAGACTGCAGACTAAAGTCTGGAGTCAGGAATCAACAGCAACATCAACATCCACATCCTCAATGCCAGTCGTCGATGACATGATGTCGTCGTCTTTGTGCTGCGCCTGCGCCCGGGCCTTTTCTTCGTCATCGCCGGATGCCTTTTAGTCAGGTCTCTTTCTGGATCGGCTTTGTTCTGGGCCAGGGCGTTATTTATGTGCATCATTATAAAGTTGCCCATTTTATTGGGTCGCCCTCGAATAAATAAGGTTCAATAAAGTTGTTACTTTATATTGACACTTGCAGGCGGCAATCGCTCGTCACTTTCGGCGAGCGACTGACTCCCTTCCTGTGGAGTTCTGGCCCGCTGTTTATTTATGTGAAAGTATCTTTGGAAAGTATCCCCGCCCGATGTCGTGTTTGGTGCGATCGTAAAATCAGGAAATGTCCCCAATATGTTCCACTTTTTATCAAAGCCCATCTGGCTATGCCCCGGAATCGGACCTGCTATGGGCCTACTTCTTATGGCCGTGTAGCTCCGATCTTTACGACCGTGTTCATTTGGCTCGGTCAGAGTCGAAACAAATGTTGTGATGATTTTATTTAGTGCTCTGCTTTATGATGGGTTTTCCCATCAAAATACGTTTAGGCCATAGGATTGTTGCCTCAAAACTTGTTAGTCAGAGTGGTAAACCTCATCAAGTTTTAATGGTTTGCTTATGATCATCTATTCCAGAAAGTCAGTTGTTGAGATGTGTGATTAAACACTATTTTAAACCTTAGAATAAGAAATTTTAAGTCTATAATTTTATAAGGTGTTTTATTGGGATTGGGCATAGTTTATTGAGTTGTAAAAAGATGTTTAATGTATTGTGTTTTAATTTTACAACACAGTAAAGTTTCCTTTATTATTATCTATTAATTATTATTTTATTTTCAAATATAACGAAGTACCCCACATTTTTGCATTCAGTTTCCTGAATGAATTCCTCATGGGCTAAAGTGGTAAAAGGTGTGAAAATCAAAAGTATTTCACTATCTTATTTATTTACTGTTGTCGAAAAGTTTAATAACTCAGATTTTGTGGTTGTTAAATTTTGACACCGCCATCAGCCGCAAACGCAGCAATAATTTTGGTGCGCCAGTTAAGGGGTGGCAGGGTGGTGCATGAGTTCGTTGGGGTGCCTAGCGCCGCCAATTATCGACATGCCGATAAAAAATATATCAACAAAAACAACGGTGACACACTCTGCAGTCCCGACCACAGCATACCCGGTCCATAATTTTAGTATTTCATATTTTTAATTTAAAACCAACATATCTTGCATGTATTTCTGTACTGCTAAAAAAACAGGTTGTTTTCTTTTGAAAATCTTGGTAGAAATTAATAAACAACACCAACCATAGTTATACGTATATATATAATATATATAATATTATAATATTGCTGTACTAAAACTCAACTCCATATGTATTTAAATTAATGAAGCTTGTTCACTATAACAGGTAATCCGTCAAATGACTGAAATTTGATTTGTTTACATTGAAGAAAACATGATGGATCGGAATTTATAAGACAGATAGTCTTCTTTATGTTGCATGTATTATTTCGTAATTTTACAAAAAATCTTCACAAGAGAACATTTGAAATATTGATACATGTAAATACATATTATCTTTAAGTTATAGTTGTTTGAAATTTTGTCAAAATAGGACGGTTTTCAAAATAAGAAAAGTTCCCTTAAAAAAAGACCCGTCTCTAATTTATAAAGAAAATTGCATATGGTGGTTGCTGTGGATCAACCGGAATGCAATTTGGGATCTCGAATATTTTGTTGAAATAATTTAAAATCAATAATTGTATACCTAGTTATATTATATATTTACTCGATTTATTAGATCAAAAGCTCCCCCTTGCTCTGTTACTATTTACTCAAGAAGCGATATACCCCTCGAACGTGCACTCCATGCGTACCTCGGTTAACTATAAAGTAGAGTTCCGATACACTCCCAGCCATAATTATGACGTCAGCTCCTGTGCGTGTTTGTGATTGTTCTGCGGTTTTTTGTTGTTCCTTTTTTTTTTTTTTTTTGCTGGCCAAAATGCAAATATCGGCAGATGCAAATCCAACAGCAAAAGAGGGCTGAAATTCCAGCTCGGATTATGCGGCGGAGGCCACTTCGGATGCGATAAATAAATAAATGTGTGTATTTGCTCCTGGTCAAGTGGGAAGTGGGAGGTTTGGAGGTGAGGTGGGTGGAGAGCAACCAAAAAGCAGCCCCAGATGGGCGCCAGTGGAGCGGCATCGCTCAAAGTTCGGAGCGGCGCGAAACCCTTTGATCAGCGCTGACTGGCCTGACTGCCCTGACTGGCTAATTGGCCCGATTGTGGGCGCTGCCTCTTTGTAATTGATAACGGCGCACACATGCATCATATGTATATGTTCCTACATATATGGCATTCTTCAGCGGCACATCCATCAACGGTCTTAGCGCGTAAATCACTTAATTTGCCTCGTTTTGCCTCACGGCGTCCGAGGCGAGTAGTCGCCTTCTGACCACGGGCCGAGGTCCGGCGGAGGGTTTAACCGCTCCGCTCCGCTACTGACCAGGCCAAGCCACCGCACTTTACCGCCAGCAAAGGCCCATTGATCGATTGTGAATTTGGCAATAGGCACAGGGCACAGGTCTGGGTTTTGACGGATTAATTCTCGATTCGGGCCCAAAGCGCATTAAGATGGATGATAGATGGATCACCGGCGATCGCTCTTTCTTCTGCCCGAGCTTAAGTTTTCGCCCAGTTGGAAAATTGATTGAGCCACGCGTTCAGCTTTTAGCAGGTGAAAAGGAGCGGCGCTAATAATTCATTTTCCCGTCTTTCCGTTTCTTAACTTGATTGATGTCTCCAACAAAGGCAGGCCGGGTGCAAAAGCCGCGGAAACCACCGAAACCGAAGCAGAAATTAAAAAATTAAGCAAATAAACTATGAAGGGGCTGTTGTTTTAGGGTTCGGTCGTGATTTGTGGGTAAACACAATGCTCCAAGTGGGTGGTGGCAGTGATCAATTGGCCCGGGCCCATTCAAACCCACTTCCCAATCGGATGTATTAACCAATTGTGTTATTTATTTATTGTTCTGTTTGTGGGTCTGTTCTTGAGTTTGTTTTTTGGGAGACCATGGGTACTTGGTCTTCCCTGGAAGGGAGCTGTTCTGAGGCAACTAAGATCTTGGTTACATTAAGTTAATTATGTAATTTGATCGCAAGTTAGGTTCCTACCCACAGTCCGAATCCTTATACACATCACTGGGCGTACGGACTTTCAATTGGCTGCGGATCCCTGTGGGTGTTCCTCCAGTGCTGTTGATTGGGCCAAACAGAAAGGCAGAGCTTCTACAGGTAATGATTTCTGATCGGTATCTATTTATTTTCACTTGCGAAAACAACAAACACGCTGCAGCGCGCACTTAAAGTGTTTTACTTAAATTTTATGCGCTTTTAATGGACTGGAGTCTCTCTACTTCTGCGCGAATGGCCGCCTCCCTTGTGGCACTGTGAAATAATTTAAGAGCGGGCCATAAATACCAGGGGCCGGGCTCATAAATCTTTCACTGATTCCTCTGGCCAGCGCGATTCAATTGGATGCTTAGGCCTTTATTTTTCAATATTTGTTTTGATTTGAGATGCTGCCCCCCTCTCGGCGATGCCAGATACGGAGCACAATGGCGCAAATGGGGTTTCGCTGCTGCCTCACAAATCCAAATAGTATGTCAGTCAACGCGCGCCGCCTGACAATGTTGAGATACAAATTATCTAAATTGTATCTGTGTGTCTGTGCGAAGCAGCAAATGCATCTTGTGGGTTTGTTTGTTTTCGGATTCGCCTGGATATCCCTCGCTCCCCGCGCTGAGTTTTTCATTCCCCGTCGCGTGGCTTTCCATTTTCCCCATTTCCCGATCCCCAGCAATTACTGGCACTTCAGGCCCTAGCGGGCTCCGTGGTGAGAGATTCCAATTCAAACAGCAAACTGACAGATTTATCAGGTATTAGACGATATATACGTCAGCGCTGAGCCGCAGCACCCTCTGCCCCAATATTGCTAAATGTAATGCCTGGCTATCTGAGTCAGCTCTGAGCATGTGAAAATTTGTAGACATCAAGTTGGCATCGGAGGAGGCCTTAAAACTACGCTTTAGTGGCTGGAAATTAGCAATAGAAAGTAAGAGTAAAAAAGTATCTGCAGTTAATTGTGATCGACTCTAGGATACCTCTCTTTTCCTCTAGGTATTCCTTACTCTATGTATAATTTATACAAACAGAACTCTCAACGTTGAGCATAAATTCATATAGTTTTAAATGTTCCTCTTTTTCGACGTTTTATGAAAAATAATAAACAATGATTAAAGAATGATGTGGAATTTACAAAAATAATTATAAAATATATTAGAGGTTGGTTATCAGAAACTATTGCCTCATAGTTAAATGGCTATTTCAGTTCAATTGTTTCTGGTTATTTCTTTATTTTATTGATACACTTACATTAGTGATCGTCTTGCATTTACATTAGAAAGTTAAACAATTTAATAAAAACAAAACTAAAACCTTTTTCTAGCATTACAGTGGTTTAGACTGACGCACTGCCTCTGGCTTCCGGTGGTTCAGGTGGATCAAGTGCTGCACCGACCCACTTTAGGTGGCTATCTGAGGCAAACGTCGTCATCCATCAATCAAAAGCGCTGGCGGACGTCCAGGTGAGTGACTGACTGGCTGGCTGGCTCTCCTCCGCGTTGCGTGAGCTGGGATGACGCAGCGCCCTGGCCGAGGGCTCCCCCTCCGCCCCAATCGGCCCCAGGTCCGCGGCTTAATCAGTCGCAGGCACTTCGACATTTGGCCAACTGACAAGCGATCGATCAACCAGCCATCCATCAGTTAAAACATCGCAGAGAGTTTGCTCGTGGCGTTCTACTCTTTTTCCGTTGATTGATAGCTGGGCACTGCGACAACGCTGGACGCAAATTTACTCAATCGCATTCGTATCGATTTCAGTCGAGGTTTTGTATCATTTGTGTATCTGAATAGTGGACACGAAGACAACGTGTCAGCGATTATTTTTTATTCAGCCAATGTGCTCGAGTAACCCACTTTTTTGATGAATGGTCGTCGAAAGTGAAGCTGTGAAGAGCTAAGGGAAAAATATAGGAAAATTATTAGAAATCAAGAGGAGTTCAGTGAGAAGACTGGGGAATGGAAATGTTTATTTATAAGAAGCTTAAAATGTTAACTAATTTAATTAGTATTAGTATATTTGCAAGGTATGCAAGAAGGATGTATTTGTATAGTTTGTAATGGAATATGGGTTGATAAATAAATTACCATTTGTAAATGAGTTTCCTTTAATTACATATTTAAATTCCGGCACTTTGATCGTTGCATTCTTCTGCTCAAAATGAAAATACTCTGAAAGAGTACAAACAGAAACCATTGATAATTGAATGCCACCATAAATTAAATCGGCAGACATAATGAAGCAATGAAGCACACAGACACTATAATGCCAGTCAAATGTCACACCATTAGAATAAATAAAGAAGCTCATTACGTATAATGATGATTATTTCATGATGATTCCAAAGGTCAGTTAATGGCAGTCGAAAATGTTGCTCTACATAATTGGACGTTTTCTTTACTGGACAGCTTTAACGCTGCAGTTGACTTCCGTGCAATATGGTAAAATGAGGAAACGCTACGTTCAGCATAGGTGGCTTTACTATAAAGTCTTCGTATCCTTGGTTAAAATTTCACTGCTGTCCCTGGATATTCCCGATGTAGCTCTCATGGTGATAACCGCACATCGCATGGAGTTCAAGGAGAATATCATGAACTTCCTGCTACTCGGCCAGTGCTTTCTGTGGCTAAGTCGCCTGTACTCCCTGATGGCTTTAATATGCCTGACCCATTTGAGTTACTATCAGCGCCGAATTATTGAAATTCTGAATAAAATGCTAGACATATCAAAGGAGCTGGAAAGCAGTCACTCAGAGAAGCACATATCGTGCTTGCTCCTTATGCTGTTAGCTGTGGGAATATTCCGCTTGATGTTGGACATTTGGACTAAGCTGGGACTGATCGTACACCTCACCTGTACCATATACTACAATACCCTGTTCAGCCTTTGGTATCTGGGTTTGGGTGTGTACCAGACCCAACTGGTTGAGTGGCGAAAGGAAATGGTTATTGTTCTACGGGAGTTTACTGAAAATGGGGGACATCATTCGAGGGTTGAAGTGGATCGCCTCATGAGCTGCCTGAGGTTAAATTACTCTATACTTGAACTTCAAATGAGCTTCTGTAAAATCTGGAATGCATTCTTCATTATTATACCATTGCTGCTCTTGAATTTTGTGGATCTTTGGAGTATTTCTTCGCTGCTACATTTTGTGAGCATTTTGATATTGTGCCAAATAAGTGACGAAGGCAGACGTTGGGAAGATCAGTTTCTAAATCTTTTATTTGTCGCCAGTTTGCGTTCTGGAAGAGGTGATACTGCAATGTCCATGAAAGACCCACTAAAGGTAAGGAACTTGTGATGATTTCAATTTGAAACGAACTGATATAACTTCATTTTAGGTATACGAAACAGCCATAATTCGACATTTTGAGTCAGTTTCAAGTAAACAACATTTACAATTGAGTAAAAGATATACTTTTTGCCTGAGTCAAAACTATATCAAATTCGCAGCGTTGTTTTACCTTGTCTTAAAAGCAAATAACAGCTTAGAGAAGCAAAGCCAGTTGCAGTTGAGATACGACTATGACGATGAAGAGTTTTTAAATGATTAATTATTGTATTTTATGAAGTGCACTTCGCTAACAATGATGTCTTTGAAATGCCTCCTAAATAAATGCCTCCCTCTTTGAGAAACCACGTTAAATTTAATGACACGGAAAATGTTTAAGAAATGTTGGCAACGCTCTTTGGGGCCGATGAGAATAATTTTACATGTTGCACACATAAAATAAAATTTTATTTTATTCATTTCTCAACTCGGCTCCGACCCAGGCTCCCCCTCACTCGGAATACAGAAAAATAACAATTTATGAAAATATAGGAAAAAAGAAAACATATATATGGGCGGGGGGGAAGACAAAGGCTGAGCCGCGCGCCACCTGACTGATGGAATGAATAAATGAGCGGGGCCACATGCACACAGCAGAAGGCATAACTTTAAATTTGTATTAGCACCCAGAGCCCAATGAGGGAGCGGCAACAAAGGAAGGACCTGAATATTTTCCACTTTTGCCAACTCCCCGGACCACCGTTAGCCACCCCCACAGCCAGCCAGGCAGCCCGCCTCCCAGCCTCCCCGTCTCATTCGGTCTCTAAATGAAATGCTCAAGTGTGCATGGAATTTTGATTTTTGCCAAATACCCGCCCCCATGTCCCACGATAAGGAATTCTCCCCCTCACGGTTCCGTCCGTCATGTCGTTCGCTTGCAAATCAATTTAATGTCAGTCATTTCGCCACTAAGTGGGAAATTTTTTGAAATTTCATCAAAAATCCGTGGCCGCCTCACACTCGGCATTTCCACCGCTTTCCCGTTTTTCCGCCTTTACCGAACATATGCTGCTCGGGGGAATTGGCTGCACCGAGGTACTTTTCCAGCGACGAGAAGACGCTTTTCGCATCTAAGCGAATCACATTTGAATGTAAATTTCCTCAGACGCCGCTGCATGTCCATGAATTCTATCCAACCCTCCCAGCTCCCAGCTCCCAGGTCCCCAGGACCTCCTTCGTGTTGTGCGCCGTCTCGGGGAAAAACAAATATTGTATTAAAATGCTGGAAAGCAGCTAAAACGCATAATAGTAAAATTTTATGTTACTGCCAGTGTGAGGAAAACACGTCAGGCAGTTAGTCAAATAACGCAGCAAAGAAACGTAGCCGCCGCTGATGCCCGGGAAAGGCGAGGGAAAGCGCACACAGAAGGACAATGAAAGTTTAGATGATGACAGACAGGAACAGACGGCCGCACCCGTGCCGAGAGTTGAACCTGGATCTATATGTGAATATATAGCGATTTATTTGCGGAAATAATGCACACACTACTTAAGGCGAATTATACTTCAGCAGAACCATTTTCAAAATGGTTTGTTCAGTTTATATGGAAAATTTAACAGAGATATTCAGTTGGAATTCCCTTGATCCCAATATATGTATATTTACCCGAATTACCAAAAGGAAACTTTAAATATATTGAAAACAAAATTCGGACTGTTATTCGGTCGATTTATTTGATTATCATAATTTTTTTAGTTAGTAAAATTTATACTATAACTGGGGTAAATGTTTTTTTTGAAATCGCATGTTTCATAATGACAGATGAACCGAAATTAATTACAAATTAAAATACACAAATCGTTACCTGAATTGTCTCCTTAACTATTATTGATTTTAATTTTTTGTTAAGAAATTAATCACAAATCTACATCTCAAGTATTAATGAAATAGGAATTGTAAGAGTATACAAGTGTCAGCTTCCCACAGTGTTCTGGTAATTATTAATATAATTATGCTGGATATTAAAAAGTAGTAGGATGACCAATAAATGGAATGGCGACTTCTCGACCCTTCTGATGACGACGACTCTGCTGCTTGACGATTGTTGATACAATTTTAGAAAGAACGTAGAGATCTTTTAAAAATTCGAATTAGGGAATAACATTTTTGTTATATGACTCCGAGCATCATTCAAACCAGACAACTTAGAACTGGCTTGAAAAACATCGGTACAAAATAATTGCAAAGGCTCACAAGTTGCAGATGTCCAATGATAATTTTGAGTATGATAACTAATATGGTATTTTTAAGTTAATCATCATAATGTACCATACAAATACATACACTAGGTAGATATACTGAAAAATAAATGTACATAGCTCTTCGAACCCTTGCCTGAAACCTCATGTGCGTATGGCCAATTCCCAAATCATTTGCGTTCCATTAAACAGGACTCTCTCATCCCACATTGAAATGCAGTTGGGGAAAGCGGAAAAAGGGTCGCTTACAGGGGAATAAAAGGAAACACATCAAATAAAATCAAACGCAAAACAAGCGAGAAAACATTGTTTCAAATTGTCCAGAGCCAAACAAAAAATAAAGGCGAATGTTTTGGGGGCGCCGGGGGCGTGGCCAATGTCCGCCAATTCAGGCGCAACTAATTCCCACACCCCGGCCAGGAGAGAACTCGAAACTATTTGGGGAGAAGGGACAGAAAGGATTCGTGGCTCGGTTCGGTATTTTATTGGGCGAAAAATGATTTTTTATTTTCAATTTTCTGCCCGCTTTGAAATGGAAAGTAAAAGTATCGCATTGGCCGAGTGGTAAAACCAATTCGATTTTGAATACGTTATGAGGCGCAAAAATAAGAAGAATAAAGTGTGAAAAAGTCCGGAAAGGCCGTAAAAATAACACCGAAAATCGAGCACGGCAAGAAAGCAAACGATTCTGCGAACGATTCCGGCAGGAAAAAGGAGCCAGGAGTGGCAATTTTCTGATTGTTTGCCAGCCGCACTAAAAACTAATGATTTTCATATGTTTGCTCAATGAATCGAACGGGGATCAAATCAAACCCCTTTCGAAACAATCCCAGGCTCCCACCATTCCCAAATCCCCTTTGGCGAGAATTACGAGTCGGTATAAATTGATTGGAATAAAAATATGTGGAACCGAACTGGAAACCCTTTTAGACTAAGTACGAACAGATTATGGGAACTGAGGGGTTGGTTTTGGGAATAGTAAGGTGAATAATTGAATGCAAAATGGTTCAAGCTCATTAGTTTTTATATTATCAAACCTAGAAAGCAGCTGCTCTCGGTGAATTGGATTCAAACAATTAAATCCATTACAATTTCATGAATTATATCTTCTAGTTTGGCATCACTAGATAGATATTAGGGCGAGTTTCTTCAACTTATGATTCACATTAAAGTATTTTATCCCACTTCTTATTTATTATTAATTCAATTTAATTTCCCTTGGATTCAGCAGGGTGATTACTTTGTCAGGAAACCGGAAACTCGTACATAGCGGGATCTCCTTCGTCCACAAATCGAACAAAATGGCGGCCATCAATAACAGTAAAACATACGAGTTCCGTGCGAAAAACAAGTGACAGCATGGCGGCAGGGGTCGGGGGTGCGAAAAAAGAATGCTGTTTTCGGAATGGCGTCATAATGCAATCTAAGGGGGAAGTGGGGCAGTGAAGGCCAAGGGCCTGGTCGACTCACTGCGTTCGATATTTTAATGGGCCAGACGTCATTTCGGGGTCCGCCATTTGGAGACTGGCTGCCACCACAGCGCAAAATTTATGACAACATAACGAGCCAGACGATGGACAGCGGACGGGAGGGGCGGCACAGAGCTTCGGCTTGCATTAAATGCGACATTCAGAGTCGAAAATAACAATAATCATAATTAAGGATATGCATATGCAGTGTGCGGGATATCCACCCCCAAGTAGTACACAGGGAAAAATTATCTAAAGAAACCAGAGGCATTTTCTCAATTAATGAACTTGATAAAGAAAAACCTGATATTGTATGAAGTAGTCAAGTCTTTCGAATAAAAAATACCCATCTAGTTACAAAATAAATTTGTTAATTTAAAAATTGTAGAGTTGTCTTCTGATATTATAAAGATATCTTATATCCAAGTAAATTCCAATGAAACACAAGGATTTGCATTGCAAACTTAGGACCCTGTAGGGGTATACATACCTTTTAAAATGTTAAGAATTAATTTCAAATAATTTTAATTTATTTTTCACCGTGTAACTTGATCCTCTCGTCGAGGACTTTTGGCCAGGAGTGGGTGGGAAATCGATCCATTTACAACGTCCAGAGCGAAGCCGAGCATTCCGCACGAATGATGATGTCCCTGTCCTGCAATGTCCGCAGTCAGATATCACTGAATAATGACTGTTAATACCCTTCAATGTGCGCTGGCTCTGCCCGTCCGTCCGCCAGCTCCCCGAGGCAGTGACTCCGATTTTGGCCATCGCCAATCGGATCAGCCATCGCAATGAAATGAAGTGGATTTCAATGCACTGCCCAGCCATGTCAAAAAGGAACGTAGGCTGCCCGGCTCGTTGAGGCAGATAGCCGCGGCCTATGGGGGAGCGGGAGCTGGGACTTGGATGTGTGCGGAAAGTGCGTGAAATAATATGCGAATTGTGCGAAAAGTTCGATAAGGCACAGGGGGGAACCAGAGGCGGGCACCATTCAGTGGACTGTGGGTCTTAGTCCGCATAAATCCTTTTATTTAAAGCTTTGATGGATGTTATGTATCTATGTTGCACGCGGAAGAGAAAGGGTTTAATAATAAATACAACGAGAATTTTAAGTTATGTAACCCTAAGGGTAATTATAAGATTATCATTTCAATTTTCAAGATTTTTGACGTCAAGGTGATTAATCGTATCTATTTTAAGCTCAGGTAAGTGTTTGTATTTTATTTGCTCATTTTGCATGCGGTGAACATTTTAGTTCTCATTCATGACTTCGCCAATTCAAAGCTTTTCAGTTGGACTAAAAATTATTGTAATGAGCGTTTCGGTTCTCCTGGTCAAAGCTAATTATTATGCTTATTAAATTATTTTTCTATATTTCGAAAATTTTCCTAAGAAATTAATTTAAGTCACTACACTTTTAGTCCTGTTTAAGAAAAATATAACTTGCATTTCTCTGATCTGTTGTTTAATAATCTAGGCTTACTGGAAAAGCTGTGTTTTTTATTTCCATTCTGGTGATCTGTTAATAAAGATAGAAACAGTTTTCAGAACACCCACTTCGCTACGCCTTTCATCCAGATGCAGGACTGTTTAATTGATCAAACTTGCGAAACACGTTTCATCCACCTAATCAGGTTCACTAACAAAAGCATCTGAGCTGTGTTCTATACCTCAGAACTCCTTCAATATTAGGGTATATTGATTCGAACCATAATCTAATTGATCCAAGAGAACACAAGCTTAATAAATTCCTATATATTTATGAAGAAATCATCTGTATCGATATCGTTTCCCTAAAATGACTAGATCCTAGTGCTATTTTCACAGATCACTCACATAAAAATCCATAGCTATTTAGTTTAAATTCATTAATTTAACATTTCAAATAAATTATTAGAGTGCAATAATCTAAATATAACTCACTGATAATAATCTATTTAATTTATTATCTTGCTTTTTGATATTGCACTAGTACGAGGTATTCCATGAGCCTAGAATTTAAGCTCTAACGCCTTTCCTTGTTTATTTTGCATACCGAAACGGAAAAAATTGGTTAAGCCAACCTTCAGCTGTGAAACGTTTTACATTCAGAAGAGGAAAAGAACAAAATGTAAATTCGACAGCTTGCACTCGGACGCATTGTGTTCTGTTTCCGGAGATGATTTGGAAACAAGAAGGGAAGGCTAGCCAGAGAGGTCGAATCTGAAATATCCTTGAAGAAGTTCTGCTATTTCTGGTAACTATTGGAAAAATAAATTGCAAAAATTTAAATATAAAAGATAGAAATATAAAAAAGCATACCATATATAATAGGTATATAATTACTGGAGTTAGAACATGGATTCTGATTTTATCCATTATACAAACTATCACACGATGAAGGCATGTATATATTTCAAGAAACATATTTCATTTGTACCTAAGATCATCAGTATACATACTTATACATTTAAGTACGTTTAGATTAAATTTAATTTATAATTAAACATTACTATCTCGTTGATTTCATAATAGTATACAAATTCACTGTGGGCATGTCCTTTGTTAAGCTCTTTCATTAATGTATTCTTAATAGATATCTTTAAGCTTAATATTTGTAAGAGTATCGCCAAGTCTTAATACATCGAAATCCGTCTGAGGAGAACTCAAAGGCGAAAATTGGTTTTAATTAAATCGAATTGAGTTTTTTGCGCTCCTCCTCGTGCTGCACACTTTGCACATCGCCACAATTCAAATGAAGTGAGTGAGTGAGTGAATCGCAACTGATGGCAGCCCCGGAAACTGGACAGGGACATGGCCCCGGACAGGCGACGGACCCGGAACGCATTGAACGCTGACGCTGCGGGTTTTATGTGCGCCATCGAGAGGCCCTGCCCCCACGATGGGCGCCACGGAGCTCGTCCCTTGCACGGTCAGCCCTTTGATTGAAATGTCGGCTGGCACGGCGACCCGGGAAGAGGGATACAGGGGAACTGGGGGCATCGAAGCAGTTGAAATGTCGGCTGGTTGGCAGTCGGTTTTTTCGTGCACGTTGCACCAGCGAATACTGCACCCTGACGCCGAGGGAGCGTCCCCATGACCACCCCCTTGCCGGGACGGGTGATGTATGGTCGGTCAGTTTGCGGACATGCAGTGGACACTGGGATTAACATGACGTAATTGATGCGGAAAGTGTTGAGTGTGTGGCAGCTGCCACGACTTCTTGCCTCTTCTGCCGCTGCCGCTGACAACTAGACAAAAATGGAAAGGAAAAACTTTGTTCAAATTGATTTTCATCAGCTAATCCCAGGTGAGCCGCTTTTTGCAGGACAAACTTTGGGTGATTTATCATTCAAAGGAGCATCGGCCTTTGTGGGTGAAAAAAAGTATTAAACAGAAAGTATTCGAACTTATTTGAATGCGTTAGACATTTTTGAATCCACTATTACGTAGTATTCAAACCAGACAATAAAAACTCTAGGAGTACTTTGAACACCCGTCAAATAAATAATAAACAAATAATAACTATTACAGTTCTACACTTAAAATGCTTTACAATCACCGTTTTAGGTTATATTATATATTAAATTATATTTTTAGTTGTATTATATATTGTTAGGCTCTTTAAACAACAATACGCAGGTATAAAAGTATTCAAACATGACCAACATTCATCATAGTTTAAACTAAAAAAACCTAAATGACCATTTAATTTCACTTTAAAGTCTAACTATTTCCAGATCCAAGCCCTCTTTCAATGGGCCAACACTCGCAGTTTTCCCTGCCGCCAACATTATCCACCTTTCAAGGCAACAATTCGCACTGTCGAGTGCACTCATCATACTTGCAACTCGTGAAAGGCCGAGAGCGAGGGCAGGGGCGGCCTTTTTATTGATGCCCACCTGCCAGGAGGCGGGCTGCATTGCAAATTTTTGCAGCTGAACATGCAACCTGCATTTGGCAGTCGGAACAATATCCAGAAAAGGACGAAGCCAAGGAAACCGGGGGATGGGGCTGCCTCGGACGCTGCCAATATTGACTGAGCCAGAGTTCTCGCTTCAGTTCCTTTTTTCTTCTACTCAAATATACATGTGCGAGGGGCATGTGTGTTATCCTTGCATTGCATTGCGATGCGATGCGAGAGTATTTTTAATAAAATAAACCCAGAAATGTAATCAACATAAAGGATTTCACACAAGCATATATGAAATTTTCTGCTGCTGATGCTAGCATGGAAACGCTTAACGAGATACCACGTAGATATCATTGACGATGTCCACCCGCCTCGCCCTGCCCCACAGCCACGCACAGTGGGGTCAGTCGAGCTGTAAGATTTATCCTTGGAAATTAGAAATATGAAGAAACCATATATCTATGAATTTACTAGGGAAGTCCACTTTCTAATCTTGACAAATTAAGTTTAAATATGTAATAAATTAAGTTTAAAAAACCATAGTTCTTATATCATAAACCTGCTATGGAAATGACATATTAATAATTGTTAATTACATATTTGTTATATTATTAATATCATTTAAAGGTACGGCAAAATAAAATGTATGAGGGGGTCTCATATAATAATTTATTTTGACTTTTATTTTAAGCTGTTAGATAAAAGTAACTAATAATTTAGCTTCTTACATTAGTCAGCAACATTTAAAGTTAGAAGGGTGTGGTCTTATTCTCTACTAAAAATATAGTACGTACAGTACTCTAGTTTCTGTAAATTAATTTTCTTAGTCTAAGAAAATATTTCCAAAATTTTCACTGCCTTACCATAGTACACGAAACTAAACCCACACACGGAGCAGAGCTGAAAGGAAGGAAAAATCGCAAGCGCATAGGGCAAACCCTTTATGAAATGTTGTCCAAGGCGAACGTCAATGCAGTCAGCTGTGTGTGCTCTTTGTGTGTGGCCCGGTGGATGTATGTATCTCCGAGATACATTTGCAATTATCGTGACTGGAGGATGCCAGAGCGGGCTCCCGGGCTCCGGACAAGCCGCAATACAAGGCGGCAACAACAGCTCGGCCCGATGGGTCACATGTTGGTGACAGTTTATTAAATCGATTACTTTCGTTTTTTTGATATTCTAAATAAACATATTCTGCCCTCTCAAAGCCAAGGCATTCGTCCTGTCCACTGACCACACTCACATACACAGGGCAATCGTCCTGCTGCCATTGTTGTTTGCTTGCTTGCTGATGAGATTCTTCGTGGAAAAATGCTCATGCCCGTGATAGGGAATCCACCGAATCCTTTGTACTCCGGCTGTCTGGCCAACGACAACTGCACGGCAACAAAACCGTTCGAAGGACTAGTTTATTGCTAATCAAAAAAGATGGCAAACAATTCGCATTTTGCATTAAATTGACTTTACAATTGACAGCGCCTGGCAAATGCTCGACTCTGGCACAGCCTGGCAAATGCTCGACTCTGGCACAGCAGCAAAGTGCATTTGTGACGAGTGTTAGAGGAGGAGGCGCCAGGTGTATCGAATAATTCGAAAGCATTGTACCTTTGCAGTCTGATTTTGACAATCGTTTGATGCACTTTGAGGGGTTTGAAATTGATTTTTAGTTATAGTTTACAAATTGAATCCAGTTGAATGGTTGATAGGTCATTAGGTAAAGTCCAAATAAAGCTAACAACAATTAAGAGGGGAAGTGGGAATTATTTGGAAAGGTAAAATGTATTACTATTAAACATCTCTTATGGATACTGTCTCGTCTGTGACTTCCCCTCCTCCTATATTGATTTCCCCAAGAGTCTCAATAAAGAGCAATGCCTGCCTCCTGCACTGATCCCCGGCAGTCAAAGGACCACATGTGGTGCTGCCTGTGGACGCGGTTGAGATGGCGGCTCGCCGATTGCGTGCACATGATGAGAACGGTGTCCTCCGCTCTGATCTTAACATCCCAGTACTTTGATTGTAAAACGCTTCTGGGTTGAGGTCGCAGCAGCTAAAACAACAGCCGCCACAAGCCCATCAGCAGGGGAACAGAAATTTACAAGTCCACAAACTAGAAAACAACAAGAGCTACCCAGTCCCAGGTTGGCAATGTGCCTGGCCATAACTTAAACAATATTTTGAATAATTGACCAGGCACTGATCCTGCCGGCGGCCAGTCAATAGACATGCAATATTTTCCAATCTCATAGATACAGAAAATCAAAGCACTCGATTCGGTGCAGCTCATAAATCAGTCAATCTCAATAAGCTTTGAATAAAGGAAACCCACGGGACGATCGAGCGAGTATTTTTTGTAGGCGTCAGTGTTTGGAGGTTTGCATGCGCATCATGAGAAGAAAACCCCCTCTAAAACAATTATAGTAACAATCAATTATAGCAACAGTTGTCTGGTGACTTACATATTACTGACAAGGAAAAGAAGAATATGAAATAAAACCTCGAATACCTTTTAAGCAAATATTTCAAACGAAATTAACTTCATGAATTAGCTTACATTTTAAGGTAGCAATAAATCATTTAATATTATCTCTTATTAAAACAAACACGAAGTCCGCTATAATCGCTAAAAATTGAATAATTCAAAATCCAAATGTATACGAATGTTGTCCCTTCCCCCTGCTTGTTTATATGTTCCCCACATATCTCGTATATCTACCAAATACCCGACTAATTGATTCTGCGTTACAATTGTCTGGGGTCTCCTGCAGTTGAGCGGAATGTCAATGCTAATAATAATCATGTAAATTGCTTCTGGAATTGAAATGGCTGTGTCTGGAAGTGCTTTCATTTGGCTCGTGCCCAGCCCCCTCCGCCTCGTGTGTGTGTGTATTTTCGAGCATTTATAATCCATCAGAACACTAATGTCTGCCCGGTGACATTTATGGTTTGCCGATGTCACCAAACCAGTTCCGTCGCCGGACCCTGCGATCCGGCAGTGCCTTTGTGCGTAGGCTGCGACAATGCAATTCCGCTTGGCTCACAAGTTGTGACTGCAAATATTTTCTCATGGTGCCAGAGCCATATTTTACACGCATACAGGTTTCCCGCTTTTTTCCCCGGTGTTGCTTATAATGAAGCCTGTCAATGCACTATAGGGAATTTGACTGTTTTTCTTTTTTAATAGCTGGCTCAGTTGAATAGATTTGAACAAGTTACCTCTATAGGCCCTGACAGGTTCTTAATGAATTATCCAGACCAGACAGCTTTCATAATAAGAACGTTTAGGATAACTGTGTACAGTTATTATTATAAAGTTCAAGGGTCAACAAATATTGCCTTCCCGGAGTTAGATATCTTTCCTATTATATAATTAGTTTCACACCTGGATTGTCTTATATTCTTTTTATAAAATGCAAGACATTCCTCAGATAGCTTCCTTGTGATTTGTAAGAAATAAAATATTTAATTGTTCCTAATGCACTTGTAAAGATGTAGCAACCGAGAAAAGCTTGGAAAAACGTTTTAGGATTTTTCTTGGTGCTTCAAACCTCTTCCCCTTTCCCCCCGAGCAAGTCGATTCAATCGAAATTTGTTCTACATTTTAATTCAAAGTCAGGCATTTAATATTGATTAATTTTCGCAGCCCTCACAGTGCGGCAAGCTTGTGACGCTGCTTAATAGCTTTCGGCACAGGGTGTCTGTGAGTGTGCGATGGAGCGATGGAAAAGATACTCGATTCAGGCGAAACGCACCGTAAATAAATATAAACATAAATCAGGGAGGAAGGAGCAGGACTGGCAGAGAGGTATGGAAGAAATTCATTGAAGACAACATTCCCAATTGACGGTAAATCACTCTATCGATGTGGCCCGCCAGATAAGAAGTGTTTCGTCTCGTTTTCGCACTTTTACAACTCGGGGCCAGCGAACAGGCCGGGGAAGAAGCAGTCGAAAAAAAGTCCGGAGAGGAAGGACACAAGGACGAGGAGGAGCAGTGATATATCCAGGGAGAAAGGGACATAATCATGAAACATGCCAACTTGACGTCATCGCAATTTAAAGCCGAACTTGTGCCGAGCCGTGCACTCGATACAGTAGACACCCCAAGCAGGCCCCCTAAGTGTCGAAATCAAATCAAACCACCTGAGACTGAGACCAAATCGAGAACCCAGCCCATGCCCCAATCCCAACGCAATCGGACCCGAGACCCACCCAACTCTCATGATGGACCCCAAGCAACTTGAGGAAATCCAATGACATACTTGCTCTGACTTTAGCCTCGGAACAGTGGGATGGATGAATGAAAATTATAAAGAAATAATTTATAAAATATATATCCAATAAATTTTGGTTTATTTATTATAAAATAAGAGTTTTAATATTAAGAATTTAAATTTAATTTTAAACTCGTTTTAAACACTCAATCTATGCAATCTCAAATTGTTAGGCCTTTTATATAATGTTCCTAGCAATTTCCAACACTTGTTTTCAATTGTAAACATTTTTTACTACTCTTCAATTTGTTTTATTTTACTGTAGTAATTAATTTGAATATATATAAAAACAAAGTGAGCCATTTCCATGTTAATTACTTATATTACCTACTTATTTTGTTTTTTCTTGTGTCACTTTTTTTAGGATTGGGGGTTAGTTCATTTTTAAATTTTGGGAGTTATTTCGTTATGAAACTGAATGAACTCCCCAAAGTTTGGATCTTATTTCTTTTTATTTTATCCTTATGACAATACTGTTTTGGGTCACTTGTTTAATAGTTTTTGGAGCGTTATTTCATGGTTTGATAAAATTCCATCAAAAATTGTTGTTTTTGTGTTCCACATCAAATTTTTTTGCCCCACTGTTCCTTCAAGGTTCAGCTCGGCGTAGGAGAAGCTGAAAGCACACACCACAATGAAATGAGTGATTTATTGGCTGCGGCAGCGAATTGAAGCTGATGGCTAAGGACAGAGATCTGGACCGGGAGCGGCAGCGGCACCGAAAGAGGCATGTGGCTAGAAGCGAGTGAATAAGATGTGTCAGAGCTGACTAAGTGCCAGACTGACGCCATCCCATCCGAGCATGAGATGGGTAAAGGGAAGGAAACGTCCAAATGCTAAATGTACAAAGTGGTTTGGCAGAAAGGATCCCGAGCAAGAGGAGGATCCAGTCCAGAACGAGGTCGATAAGCGCGAAATAAAAGCAGAATGTCGTGAGAGAACCCTGATATATCACACGCAACATTAAATCAAACCTGAGCAATGGCTGAACTCGCAGGATAGCAGACCGGAAAGGTAGTGGTCGAAATTCGCCTTGTTTCTTTATTTTTTCTCTTTCCGCCTCATTTCTGGGAACTGTCACTTTGACAATTTACTGGCGAAGACGCCAGGGGAACGAAGCAGGACGAAAGCATCCCCGAAGTTGATTCCCACTTATCTGATGGATTCCTTGATACTGCCCTCACATGTTCTGCCGCCGAGTAACGACAACAGTAACGAACTTTCCGGGTCTCTCTCTCTCACTCAGGTTTTGAAAGCTCAGCAATCCTGCAGGGTGTTGGGTTGTAAAGGGGAGGAACGCATCCCATGGCAGAGGGAACGAGAGGATGAATAATATTTATGAGGATGAAATGTTCCCAAATGCGACATAAATATGTCCACAGCACCCGCACATGAGAAGAGTGCCAGCCAGAAGTGCGTTGAAATGCCAAGCACCATCAGGGTTGGCCGACCATCATCTGTGCGAGTTGTCTTGCTGGGAGGTTCTTTGAGCAATGGAAATTTATAAAGGTTTCTAGGCGAGCTCAGTAAAAGTTAAGGGTCCTTTCATAAGGATGAGGTGGTACACATGTGCGGTAATTAAGAGCTGGATCCTCATAATTTGTGCCTTGGATCGAAGCTATATTAACGAAGATTTTATAAACCAATTTCTTCTTAACTTTATATAGAGTTTTATATCATATTATTTTATATTTGTATCAAAATTGTACATTCAACCCCCTCTTCCTGGCTCTTGAACCAATCAATCAAATTTAGGGGTTGTAAAGAAGGCCATGATTTTTTAGAAACTACCCTGACAATTTGATGGATTGCTGTCATTCAGGATCAGGCCCAAGGATTCTACTTAAACTGAATGAAACAAAAGCGAGAATTATCCAAAGGTTTCTATTGGCTAGCTGACCAGAAAGATCCAAACCATTTTGTAAGCAATTTTTGGTAGCGAAGGGAGGGAATTTTGATAAATGTAACCCTCGAAATATATTTTTCAAAGATAAATATATGTAGGTTTACTTATTAATTGGAATAGTTTCATAGTTTCTCCTAAGAGCTGATCAAATCTACCTCGATAAAAGTCTCCTAGTACACATTAAGGACGATTGACTGTTCAGCAATGCGTTGCATCATGTCGACAATTTTTAGTAGTAGATACAGACTGGATTCTTGAAAGCCAAACATGCGTGAATGAAACCCCGACATCCGTCCACCTTTTCATATGTACATTTATACGTTTGTCGATGTGTCTGTATGCCAACTCATTAGGCGAGCAAACGTAAATCATTTCGATATCGATTAAGAAATCCACCAAAAAGGGGCCACCGCACGCAACTCAAGCGTTGGAGCTGGAGCTGGAGCACCGTGGAGCTCGTGGACCGACAGTGTGCACATCAATTAATGAACCTGTCGCACCACGCGTAAATTTGTCGCCAGTCGGCGGGCCTGCGAGTCGCGCCGCGGATCGGAAGCCTTAATGCCGATCGCAGATTGAATTGACCTGCTTGTCAATCAAGTCCAATCATTTTGGCGGACATTGGAATTCGCTTTAGCTCCGACTTCGGCTCCGACTCTGGCTTCCACATGACTGCGCACACCTGTCATAATCAATCACAGCTCGCCCCGCGATTTGAATGCATCAATTATCGTTTTGAGCTGGACCCGTGTGAACATTCTCCTGCAGTTCCCCACTGCCTTCACCCCTCGGCCTCGATTGCCGGGCCCGTCGAGATCGTGGTTGTCACTATTGATGGACTCTGTCTCCAAACAGGTCTCGAGATGTAAAACTTAAACCGGTTCGAGTGTAATAGGTTGCACAAAGTTTAAGCGAAGTAATTGATCTTAATCAAGGCAGTCAGTGAGTAGTGATGCAAGCGCATACATGACGCTACAAATTACCCAATTTAAAAGGGTAATGTTGAAGAATAACTAAATCACAAGTAATATAAATAGAATAATTATAATAATATTCAATTCATTCCCAATAATAATTTTATTTTACATCTAAATAAAAAAAAAAGTAAGAAGGACATTTTAAAAATTTGAAATAAAAGGTTTATAACCTGAGAAACGAAAATGGTGTATGGGTACTCCTTATTATGTGGGAATTTTCACACAGAAATAAATAAGATATGTTTCAAAAGAAATTTGAAGAAATATTAACCAACTCGGTTCTTCATCTCTTAAATATGACTTTCAGCAGATTTTCAAAAGGTACCCATTTATTATCAAACGTTTTACACCACTTTAGAGCTCTCAATATCGATTTTTATATCTAGAAATTTTTTATATTTAAAAAAATATTTTAAGTTTTCAATCATTTCCAAATGCAGAGTATTTACAAAGTTAAAGCAATGTTAAGTAATTTTATTTTGCTTCGGAACATTTTACGCGTAAGTCGGAACAGCCAAAACAGTATGAATGTTTTTTATGATTCCTGATAATGGTTCCATAATGATCCAATTGAAAGCTGCAAGGCTTTGGCGTGCCGAAGTTAGTTTCCTTTTATGTTTTCAGAAATTAAAGCTCGAATCAATTACAAAATATAATTGTAGAATATTGGTATGTGCCCCTAATAATATGATTTTGGAGGTTTCTAAAATGTGCTACAGTCGAACCCTAGTGAAGTACAGCATTTCCTCCGACCGACTGAACTTCAGGCAACTGCTCCATATTTCGCTCGATTCATGCAGTTCTTTGACATTTCTCTGCTAACTGTTCTTTCCCTTTGCGGGTTGACAAGAAATTTATATTAATTTATTACAGTTCAGCTGACAGAGAATTAAGCGGCAGACAATTTATGGCATTGTTTGCAGCGTATTAAGCGGGCAAAAGCGGGGAGGGGGCGTGACAGCGTTTATATAAATATGCATATCGAGCCCGGCGTCGTTTTCTTTCCGTCCCATCAATCGCGTAACGCGAGCGAATTCACTTGTTTAGCAGATACATTCATTCGCACATATATCAGTCAAGATCAGATCTATCTTGCGATACAAGGACAAGTGCTACCCAATGACAGGACGGAGGCAGCGCGAGGAGACAATCCAGCGACAGCCACATTTTGTCGCGACAGTTTCTTCTTTTCGGCAGCGACGGCAAATGTCGGCAACTGTTGGCATTCGTCCCGCTCCCCCCCTGACGCTGGGAAAAAGCTGTCGCCTGATTTGGGTACAGTCAAACGCCACTCAAAGGCACAGCACACACACACCACACGCTCTGTCGCACTCTCACTCGCTGGCAGCGTCATCATCATTAGCAAAAGAGCTGTTGGCAGCCTTGTCGCAGCCTCCGCTGTCAAAAGTTGATTTACCGTTTTAATTTTAAGTTAAAAACCTGTCAAAAATAAATCATTCAATCCGCTCATCTCCACTCGTCGGTTTCTCCGGTCTTCTGCGCGTTGTTTGCCTCTCTTGCTCCACTACCTCTACCCCGTTGTGCCCCAACCTCCCCCCTCGCGTATTTACGCATAGCCATAGACAGTGACCCAGTTGCCAAAACTCTCTGCGAGTCTCTTCTGGTTGCTCTCTTCGCAGCTTGCACTGCCTTAAGGCGGAAGCCCGTGGGGACAGGAGGTGCGAGGGGCTCTGGAGAATGAGTTGCAGAGTATTCTCATTCATAAATCGACCGAGTGGCCTCCTCTGTAATTGATGTCCTAGACGAGTCTGACAGTTTTTAATTATGCCACTAATTCTGCGTCTGCGAATGCGGAGAGTGGAGAGATGCCGTAGTATCGGGAGTTCCCGCATTGGAAACGCCGCGATTAACTTTGGGGCTGATGACAGGGCAAAGCTAAGACAAAGTAATTTAAGTTATATGTAGGTATAGTAAGTACATATATTTAATGGGGAAGGTAATATTTTCGAGCACTTAGATATTTTCGAATTAAGACTAAGCAACACATTGTATATATACGGTATAACACAAAATTATTTAATATTTTTATCGAATTTATTTATTTCTATTTACCGGATCTTCTCTCTGAGGGGCTATCGATAACTAGGCCAGTATTTTAGTTCTATCTTTATATATGTAAGCATAAAATGCTTTCATTTCTTTGATTACAAGTTTAAGATTCGGATGTCCCTGAATGTTGACCTGATACTTTACCAATATCGTCCTCAACAGAATCTACATTTAAATTAAAAAGACAAACATTTTTTGTTTAAATGTATCAGTTATAGATTTTTTTTGGTATCATGTTACATAAGGAACTTTGAGAAATTAGTATTTACTTTGATATTAAAAATTTTAGTTCAGCTTTTATAAGAATAAAAGCTCTACATAAAGGTATAAAAAAAACATTTACTACAAGTATGGACCGCAGAAGATTTCCTTATATCGACAAGGTATAGTTGAATGATGTGAAGATGAATATTTAAATTACGCATATACTATATTGTAATTATTTGAAAGATCTATCGATATTCTGTAACAGACATATGTATATTGAGTGAGATATTTTTGTCTATATGTCTTAACGGACTTTTCCTCCTTACTCTAGTCATCGATTACATTATATAATAAAATGTATGACAAATGGCTTATTATTGACACACCCAACAAAAATTCATTTAGGATCCTTCTGCTCCTCCAGTTAGGTAGTTAGGTTATCCGGCTCAACTGTGTTAGAATTTCAGAGCAACACCATTCCCCCAAAATAAGATACACGAAAATGAGAGATCCAAAAATCGTAATCGAGAGCAGCGAATAGCACACGCTGACCCTAGACAAATTAGCCATAAATTTGCATAAGCGCACACAACATGAGCCCAAGAGTCTGTGAGTAGTCCATGCCAGGCGAGTCTTAGGAAATAATCTTAATATGAAATCAAAAGTCACGATATGGGTCTTTGCTATATGTAAGCGAACGGACTAGGGGCCAAATTGGACCAGGGGTACTGGTACTTAGGTGATCTTTTAACACCGGGCGATGGGAGATGGGAAATGGGAGATTTCGAGGTGAATGTGAAGAGACAAGCAGAGACATCCAACAACCGAAGAACCGCGGGCAACGACAGCGACGACGACAACAATCGAAAAATGAACGACCAGCCGAGGTGAATAAATCAAACTGATTTATTGGCATCGACGACTGAGGAGCCCCCAAGTCACTCGAGGAGTCCGACGACGAGCCCCGGAACAAAGCCATTGCGGGTAAAGGGGTGCCAGTGTGGTGGGAAGACCACGCGTGACAAATCTGCGGACAGGAGGACAGGAGACAGGCAGCCACAGCTGCAGGATGCACTTGGCCAATTGGCTTAGCGGAAAACGATGACTGATCAGATGCTGATGTGACCTGGCGGGTGACTGACAAGGCGCAGTTGAGGGGTATTTGACCTCAAAAGTGGGGTTTATTAAAGGGGATTCAGCTGAATAACTTTTGTGGGTGTTAACCAGAAGTCATATGGGTGAACTATATTTCTAATATAACTTACAACTCATCAGAACTAGTTATAGTTTAGAAAAAGCGTTTATTGTTTTTCTAGCTTTTCAAATAGCAGATCCATTCGTATTCCTGTATTAATCCCAAAGCCGTTTTAAAGATATTTACCAAAAATATCGCAATTAGATTTGCCGCCAAGCATTCGTCAGAAACTTCCTCTGGGTAAATTATTCCACTTGCCTAACCATTTCTCAATCAAAATGCCCCAAAACCCCATCTAATGCCTTGCTTGTCCTTGTTGTTGCAGCATTTATGGGAAAATCATGAGGTCTCCAGCTGCACTTGCTCAAAAGCCGGGCAGGTTTTCAGCAAATTGTGTGTCTGCACTAGGCTCCCAAAGAGCCGGGGTCCACCCTTGGCCAGGGAGTGGCATTTGGCAACGGCAACGGCAACGAGTCGAGCAGGGGCGTGTCATTGGTGCATCCGTGATTTGGTAGTCGAGCATTTCGGTTTTGGCATTTATGTGTGCCACTAAATCTTGCTCACTCACTCAAATGTGTTTCTGTGCTGGTCGGGTGTACGGTCTGGTCTCTGGTCTGGTTTTTCGGTCCCTGCCGAAATTAGCTTAAAAACCGAGCTAAACTTTGAGGGCCGGGCCCCCATTCCCAATGGCATACGCATAAATTCACCCACACACCCCAAAAGCCCACAGCCCCGGCCAAAAAATCAAAATCGAGTGCAACGTTTTACCAACTCAATCACCGGAGTGAAGCCGGGCTGGGTGAGTGGTCCCCATGGCTCTGGTAATTATTTTGTGACGCCAAATGGGAGGCTAACCGGCAGGACCTGCATCCTCGAACCCCGGTGGCATTGCTAGGCCCAGTACTTTGACCGGGCAATCGAGTTTTTGGTGCAGCTGATGCCGCCGCAGTCGGCTCGTAAATATGCACGCATGTCCAGGCCCATGTTCGATGGGTGGCTGGGGCGACTTTCGGGGAGGTTTTGCAGCTCGTCGTCTGCCGGGCACTGGGGGGTGCAGACCGTGCCGGGTGCAGCTATTTATGCGCTTTATGCATCGTGCGTGCCCTGCCCATTCGGGTGCCGTTGTGAAATCTGTGCGCCAGATAAATTCCAGGCCCAAAAGGTTCATGAAAATGCAATTTTATTTTCTAAACACAGACGCACATTCCAACGCACAGGCCGCCCACAGGATGCCAGACATCAGAAAGTCCCTTCCTGCCAGGGAGTCGGAGTCAGAGTCCGATTGGATTGGGTTGGACGAGTGGTTGGGTTGACCAACGTCGCCGTTGTCCAATCGACTATGAAATGATGCGTTTTAGGCCAGGACGACTAATCGGGAAAGTTGGTTTGGTGTTTGGAACAGTGGATATTACCAGAGGGTCTTCGTAGATGTCAGATGGAATACTGACTAAGAAGAGATAAAGAGTTAAAAATCAAGATGATGTGATTCTGCATGAAATGGGATTGTTTTATTTACCAAAATTATATTTAATGGGAAGTATACATTTGTTGTTCTTAATTTGCAAATATTTAAGCAATAACTTTATAGTTTCAATTTTGAAACAAACCTCTCACTGAAACAATATCAATTATTTTAGCAAGAAATGTCGCTTTCTTCCTAGGACTTGCACCATCGTACCCGCATTTCTGTGGAGCCTGTGGAGTCACCAATGGCGAACACTGCACACGGGCAGTTTTTATGCTGGCTTGCACGCAACACGATTGACGATTGGAAGCATCCTGCGAGTCCCACCGCACTCACGGAATAGCCCCCCGGAACCCGATGGTCGGCTAGTGTTTTGCAGGTCTCCTAAATATTGGCAATCAATGACAGTCACTTGTCCAGCGAAATTAGATTTACTCCACGGAAAATGTTACGGCTTTTTACGTAGCCAGCAGGAAACCTGCCACGGGTGGGGGTGGCAGGGCACAGAGGCAATCCCCATATGGAGCAGCTGGAACAACTGCAGAACGCTTCGCCCATAATTTCATCCTCCTCGTCCTCGGTGTAGCTGCAATATTTGCGAATTGAATTCGATTGGCTTGCTCGATGGTCGCAGGATATCAAGGGAGAGAAAAAGGATGCTTTCTGCTTCGGGGAATTGAAATTGAATTTGAATTGAAGCCAACCGGCGAAAAACAAAGACGACTCCGTTTAATTTTGCCAGCACAAAGTCCTTTGCCATGTTATGATTTCTGGTTGGTTTTGTAATTGACTGAGAAAATTGTATAAATGATTGGAAGTATCTTATTTGGGTAGGAAGATATATAATATATCCGCGAGCCATCCTTTGAGGATGGTTAAAATAAAAATGCATAACGGTAATCGAAAAAGTGGAATTGAATATCTTCTTCAATTGAGTTTTTTAATCTATAAAGGAATACAAACTGCAGCATCCGAAAACCCATTTATTTTTTATTTAAGAATTCTTAAAACGCTTTTAATGTTACGCTTAAAATAATTACCAAGTCCCGATGACTCCCAGTGACTTCCATCAGAAAAAGCAAGCAATTTAAGTTAATTTTTTGTTCTTTGTTTTAAGCTAACATTTTAGAATGGTTCAGCAACAGCGGCTAACTGGAGCCTGTCCATGCCCTCCTGTGCCTGTCCCACTCCCTGCATTTTCCACCATTTTATCAGCCAGCTTCAAAGGCCTGTGCCTCGGTGTGTGCGAGCCCCATTTAAAATCACTTTGCGGCTTCGCCCTCGCCTCATGTTATGCATAAATAAACGATATATGAAGGGATGGAGGCTCGCTCCTCCTCACCCCTGCGGTGGCACCTTTGGCCCCTTCGAAGGGCACGCTGCGTCCACGTCGCTTGCTTATCCCTTTGGACTGACTCTCAGCGCTGATTGATGGCAACTTTCGGCGCTTGCCAAAGACTAAGTGGCCTGACGTTCTCCTGCCGAGATAACTTTATTGCTGTTGGCTGTTACTGCGGCCTGTGCTGAGTTATGACGTGTTAATAATGGCGAATAAACACCCAAATTTTGGGCGTCACCTGGCTGAATTTAAATGACGGCCGAAAGTTGAAAGATGAAATACACAGCCAGCGGCTGTGCTACCGGAAAATGTTAATGATGCTGGGACAGATTAACGAAAAATCAATGGAACTCTGAATAAATAAGCAAAGCAAAGCTAGTTAACAATAAAAGTTGACAATGGATACTTCTTTCGAAGGGATTGTGGGCTGTACTGAAAGCCAAAATAATAATAGCAACAAGGTAGGTGGCTAATATATATTCTAATAGCTATAACAATATCACTTGGCACCTACTATTAATGTTGAATCCTTTTTATTCACTGGACTTAAGAAGGACCTAATGGGAAATTATTTAATAGTCATATCTCGGAGTTTAGTACATCGAAATTTGTTATTCTTCTTAAAAAATGTCCGATCATTTTATTCTGTGGCAGCCATAAAACATAGTAGTCTAATGACTTTCCAACATTCTACTTCCTTCAATATGTGGAAAAATCTAGATCGACATGGCTATTGGCGCAGATCAAATATATATATGTATTTTTTTTTATGAAATTATTCCTTAACTGCATAGCACACTTCTGACAAAAATTATAACAATATACCAACGAATTATTATTATTATTATGTTATTAATATTAATGTTATTACATACTAATTTTCCTTCCTCTTCATTACAGTAAATTTATTTATTTAAAATTGAAATATTCCGAAGGCAGCCAGTCACATAGGTAATAAGTAATAATCGTAATTTATTAAACTACATTTACGGCAGTTACAAAGATTGAAATTACACTATTTCTTGACTGCGTATACGTTCTAGTCTTTAGCCAATTTCCATAATCATTTTCGCATGCCGCAATAGCCCGGAGCGAGGGAAATTCCATAGGCTCACATGGGAGGATTTTCAACTAGCCGGTCCACGCCCTCAAGTTCCTCCTCCTCTCCTGGACCAAGGCCCATCAGCAAAGGTCATGGAAGCACTTCCCACTGATCGAAGACTCCAGTTGAACTATCGTGTCGTTGGAGGCTATCAAAATATTTGAATCGTGGATTATTGGGCTGGCCTGTTCGTCGGGGCTGCCGAAAAGTTGCAAAGATTTATGAACGTAATAATTACAAATTTGCTAATTGATTTATTGTCGAGTGCATAAACACCTTTCGCTTAATTTATGCCGCTGCCGTCTGAGCGGGGATGTGCCTTTCGTTCCTTTTGTATCGTTTGTGTTTTCTTTAAATACCTGTTCGGGAAGTCGGGGAATTTATGCACTAGAGAGGAGCAACCTGTGAGCCGAGGCAATCAGGCCGAGCATCGAACATCGAGCATTGGGCGCGCTTTTCGGGATGGGATGATGTACGACGAATGGCCTGCCACACTCGCACATACATATGGCCACAAACATATATGGTATGCTGGCAGACATGTACGGAGGATACTCAAACCGTTCATTATAAAGGAGTCAGGTCGTCAGGTGAGCTGAAAAAGAGAGGCCGACAACCGCAGGCAATCACAGGCAAGAGGCAACGCAAATTAATTATTAATCAACGGAATGAACCGATGCAGCTCCGGGGAGGCGGGAGGCGGGAGCTCCAAGAGGAGATCATTCCACGGAGGTGGAGTCTACCAGCCCACCACAGCCCCTTGCCGCGTGATCAGCGATCTGCGATCCTCGGGCCGGGAGAGTGATTTATGCTCGCGATCTCCGCTCCCAAAGCTAACGAATCCCAGGCCCTGGCCCTGGCCCTCGCCCAAGCCCTCGCCCAAGCCCAAAACCTCAAAAGCCAAGCTCAAACTCCAGCTCAAGCTCAAATCGAAGCCAAACTGACGATGTTGCTGCCAAGATGGTCGATGCACACGATGACGACGGCGATGCGATGGAGATGAGCCCAACACCGAGAGCCAGAAGAAGACAAAGCCGATTTGGAGGCTTCATGCAATGCAATCAAGCCCTGCCAACACTCACCCAAGGAGCGCATACATATCCGGGCAGGGTCAATCACTCTGGGGAAAAAGTGGGCTCAGTGTCTAGCTTCGAGCTTTATTTGACCCACAGTAAACATGGAAAGTACTTGAATTTGTCAGACGTATGCAGGAAAGGCTATTTAGCTTTTAATATATTTTACTTTATCTTATACTGTACTACATTCATATTCATATGTACATATCTATAAAAAACTTTAAAAAAAAATTCTCTGAAATTTGACGCTCGAGAGGCAGATAAAATGCGATCACGAGATTGCTACAACAAATCACATGCGTTTTGCGGCGCACATGAAAATCGTTTGCTTGTAGACTGACTACTATGGTGGTACATTGTCTTTCCGTTGTATAACGTGTCCACTTCTGATTTGGTTAAAAACTACCAATACTAAATACTATTTTTTTAATTGAAAACCAGTTGAATTCAAATAGAATCAAATAATGCTGAATTTCTCTGTAACTCAAAACATTAAATATAAGTAAAATATATTTGTTTAAAATATATAAGAATGTTAACTTTAAAACATCAGACCTTTAAAAATGTAGCCAAATCTAAATAACTATTAAGATACCTTCTTAAAAATTTCAATTAACCTTATGCTTTATTATTTCGAAATGTTTTTGACTTATTAAGAATCTTTTCAATCCGTGCCTAAGTTCGATTCTTCACAGAATGAAGACTTTAAGTCCCACTTCCAAAAGCAATTCAAAGCTAAAACTGAGAGAATAGACCACTTGGAAAGCAACTCATAAGCAACATCGCTTGCAACTTCCTCTCAAACTGAATATACCTTCTGTAAGTGTATTCAGCGGTCTTAAATCTATTGGAAAAGCACCGAGTGCACAAGGCTGAACGGCTTCCAGGGAGACGCGGGAATGGTCCACCGGGGCACTTTTGGGTTCCACCCATATCAGTCAGCCCCCAAGTACGTCAGTCAGTCAGCGGATGCGAGCGAATGAACGAATGTTGTCCGCTTGTCCGTTTGTCCGCGACTCTGGCCAGGAGGTGGTCCGTCGTCCGTCTGGCTGTCCACATGCACATGCAATGGCCCAGGCCCTGGCCTCGCCTCCTCCTTGGACTCTAGGTTCTCGCCGGGACTGGATTGGCATGCGATGCCCGAGACCGGGTCCGGGTATTGGAAATAAGAGAGAGGGGACTGGAGCTGAGAGGACTTCGAGTGCAGACACCGGGCGAATCAAAAATGCCAGAATTGAAATCGCATTTTAAATCATCTCCCAGTGGTGCCGCTCCCCGCTCCCCACTCCTCTCCCCCTCTCCTCGTGATGCACAGTCGCAGTCACAGTCACAATCGCCTCAAATCTCGAATAACAAATCGCATAATTACGGGGCAGCGACCGTCCAGTGCCTGCCCTCTCGCTCGCACCCGCTCCTTCCAGCGGCGCGGGGATCGGTCTATCTCGCTCGGTTCTTCTGCCTTCCAGGCGCAAAGAAGAAGGAGCAGAAGAGCCGAGATGGCAGATATGAAATATTTTAGCTAAATGGCAGCCAACGAAATAAAAATGTGGGATTGAAGCGTATAAATCAGCGCGAGAGCTGTCTCTGTCTCTTTCTCTCTCTCTGTCCTGCTCTCTCCCCAGCTCCTTGGGAGCCTTCATTAATATGTAGATGTGTGTGTGTATGTGAAGCATAAAATCAACCCGAGGCGATAAATTGAAACGATTTTTGCACTGAACACGCAATTAGTTCTCCACTAGTGCCTGTCCCCCCTCCGCCGCCTCTCGCCCACTTCCCTCCCAAGTCCACCTCCGGAGATTGAAAGAATAATCTGAAATAAAAATGATCCCAATGACATCTGAGAAATTGTTTTCATTCTGCGGCGCAAAATGAGAGGTTATGATTCTCCTCTTCGATACCTCAAGCCGATGGCTAATAACACGGGAAACGTTAAGAGTTTTATCCAGATTACTAGATATCCTGAATTGATTAAAATTGAGTCTAATTAATATTCTGATAATTACAGAGCTTCGTTGACATAGCCAGAGAGACCCCACACTGTGTCCTAGAAAGTCAAGGACACTTTATTTTATGAAGTAAAAAATTTGAAGTTCGATTAACAGAGAAACAGTTTTCTGTTTTTTTTTAATGTGCCAAATGCTTTTCTTTTATTAATACACTAGAAAGGGTCAGAAGTTGTATGAAAAGTTAAAGAACGACAAAAATATTTCCTTTTATAGGGTTGTAATTAATAGCAACACCATTTGCCACAATTAATAATACTAAAAATACAACAATAAAAGGTACATCATGTATTCTTGACTTAATAATCTTACCACAAAGTGGTTCAGATAAATATCACTACAAATTTTAGATATAAAAAATTTAATATAGTTGTTACAACCTTTTTTGCTCAGATTCAATTTTGGCAAAATCGGTTTATACTTATTTATTATTTATTTATTTCTTTCTCTAAACCTTAATCTTATATTGAAAAACAGGTCCTTAAATATATAAAATATTTTAATAACCGAAATCTGCAAGGCATAACTATTATCTTGATTTGCAATACAAGCCCTCCTGATTTCGCCATTTACTTTCACTAACGAATTTAATTATTTTTATTTTATATTATATATTATGTAGTCTACATCAATAAAACTAGTTTATTTTAAATTCGACATTGTTTGCCTCTAAAATTTTTAAATGATAAATAATAATTTATTTATTTTAAAAGACATACATTTTATTTGATAATTGCTTCCAATTTGCAGCACAGTGTAAATTGTGCTCAAGATTTTCTGTCGAATGCCAGAAACTTGGCTCATTCGAAGTCGAGAAGCACTCAGTTTTTCGAGCATTGCTCTTCACTCAAAATGCGCTCTCTCCCCTAAGGGACGCGCTCTCGCGCATTCTTCGAAATTCGAACTTGACTGAGCATGACGTATGGTTGCTAGTGAAAAGTGCGCTGTGAATAAAAGTAAGATTTCTTGTTTAAATTAAACGAAAGAGAACAAAGTACCGCGATTGCATAGAAACCAACAATTTAGCAACACATCAAGATAGTTTTGAAGTGCAACGAAAACTTTATATCATACAGGTATTTATTGCATTGTATTTCTGCGTCCGCAGAAAATCAGCTGTTTGTTTGCGGCTGCAAGCAGTGGCGCTGGCATGTTTTTATTAAAAGGGGTTTGTTGTTATAATGAAAAAATATTTTGTCAAAAAATGTTTGTAATCAAAAATAACTTCGAAAGGGATTATTTATTTAGCCCGTATGAAGTCAAGTCGTTTTATTTAAGTTAACTACATTTTATGGTTTTATAACCCCTTCACTGTGAACGCCACTGAACATAGCGTGCCTTCGAAATTGCTGAGCGCTATAGAGAGTAAGAGAGCACCGAGAGCGGTTCTAAGAGTGCTTGAGTGAGGTCGAAATTTGAGTTATTTCGAAATATGTATGTATGTATATATGGATGTACATATGAACATGTATTAAAAACCAAACACGACGGCCGTTACAGATTTTAAAATTTTGTACAGACCTTTATTGAAAACATGGATTAAACAATAATTTTGTTTGTTGGAATGGATTTTTTAAAGCTTCTTAAAATATAATTAAGCACATATTTGCAGCGAGGCAGCAATAAACAAAGTTTCGAAATTTAATTAATAGTTAAGCTGGGCTCATTCAAACGAAAAAATACATTTAAATAAAAATAAGTAGTGTTTAAATAAAAAGTTACAATTAAAAAAAAAACTTTTATTATGTCACAGTTTTTCTTTTGGAATGAATTTATGTTCCAAGACTTGAATAGTCACTGGAAAAATATCGGAAGCGGCTAAAGCCAGGCTAAAACTAATTTTTCTGAAATAATATCACGTCAAAATCAGTTTTAGGGTGTTTTAAACAGGGATCGTAACATTTATAATTTTTATACCCTGGCAGGGTATTATAATTTTAGTCAGAAGTTTGCAACGCAGTGAAGGAGACATTTCCGACCCTATAAAGTATATATATTCTTGAACAGCATCAACAGGCGAGTCGATCTAGCCATGTCCGTCTGTCCGTCTGTCCGTTTCTACGCAATCTAGTCCCTCAGTTTTGAAGCTATCTGAATGAAACTTTGCAGATAGTCTTCTATATGCTCTCACTGCTATATATGTCGGAACGGGCCGGATCGGACGACTATATCATATAGCTGCCATAGGAACGATCGGAAATTTTTGAGAAAAAAAATTTGTACTATGCCAATTTTCAATATATTTTCATATAATTTGATACATGGCCATTTTGTATTATTCCGGAATTTCGTTTTTAATTTTTTTTAAATCGGACCACTATATCATATAGCTGCCATAGGAATATATATATCAATTAATTTAATTTGTTCGCAACATATGTATTTCGTTAGCAACATTTTTCGCTAGCAACATTCTGAGAAAGCGGAAAGTCAGAAAATTTGTCTTCTTCTTCTTCTACTTACTGCCAGGGTATTTAAACTTCGGCATGCCGAAGTTAGCTTCCTTGTTCAATGGTAATAAGAGTTATTTTATAATATACAACAAATTTGAAATTTATTAGTATTATTAAAAATTGTAATACAAATTAATTATTATTGTCAATTTATGTATAAAAGTTGAGTTATTTTAATTTTTAAAGTAATAATTGAAAAAAAAAAAAAAATATTCTCATATTTTTATTTTTATTAATTAAAAAGAACTGAAATTAAAAAAAAAAATTTTATAGAAATCGAAAATACAAAATTAATTGCAATAACTTTTGAACTGAGCGGTATAATTTAAAGATTGCCTAATTAATTTACGTTTTAATCCTTTTTTTTATATAAAAAAATATTGGTATACATATGTATGCATATGTATGTCTATCGTCATTTTGTATTCTTTCAGAATTTTTCATAATTTACGAATCAACCTTGTGATATAGTTATTTTATACTATTTTAAAATAATGGTTAATCAAAATTAGAATATTTTAAAGCTGTTTTATAGTGATGGCTTAAATTAATATAAGAGTCTAGGAAATACAGGAAAAAAATCTCAGTTCTTACTTATGACTGAAATTCGGAATGCATGCCTATTTTCTTGATGAGTATTTAATAATTGTTAGGGCCATCTGAAGAAGAAAATATTTTTTAGATTTGATTTTCTAATTCAAAAGTACCGAAACTACACAGAAAACACTAGGTACATATGTACACGACGTCTCCTTCGTTATTGTCGGGGCGGAGCAACGATTCTCCAGCTTTCAGCGCAAGACGAAGATAAAAACCAAAACAACCCGTCAGAGAACAACCCAATTCGTCTGTCTCGCTCCCACAACGCTAGCCATCCGCCTGTCAATCAATCACCTGCCACAATGGCCACGCTCACTATCCCTCGAGTTGCACAGACATCGTGCCACTGAGTACCCCGTAACATGCCCTGAAAATAAAAATCTCCCTTAAATTTCAAAGATCTGTGGAACCTATTTTTATTTATACATCTATTTTTTTTAATTTTTGTTTACTTTTATATGGATTTTCTGGTAGTAATTAAAACAGTTGTTTTAATATTTTACAATGTATGTTATTCTTAATGTATCTTATATTTCGTTCGATCATTTCTTTAGGATTGGTTAAACGTGGGTTTGATAAAAGATATTTTTTGATATTTTTTTTCAAGAAACGTTTATACTAGAGGTCTTCTAAGCATATGGAATGCTGGTCAAGAATATAATTATATACTTTATATAATTGGAAACATTCCTTTTGATTGTATATACATTTCCACAAACTGTATATATCCCTTTGTCTTTGTAATTAGGATTAGGACTGAGAGGAGAAGGCCAACAAAGGATTTGAAAAAGGGGTGGTGTTGGTGAATGGAAGGGTGAGTTTGGGGGTTAAAACAGGGTGAATAGAAGAAAGACACGAAGGGCCATTAAAAAATGTTTAAGTTGCCAGCTGGTTGAGCCGACTGACTGGACTGACGCCTCCAAGGCCGAATAAAGGGGAGCATCAGAAGGGGGGCGGCCGAAGGAAAGTGTATGTATACTTTCTTCGCCCTTCCTTGACGGAGATCCCTGCCTTTGTTTTCCACCGTGGTGCTCCTTACGGCCTTTGTTTCTCGTTCCTTCCTCCCACATTTTTCCAGACCGGTAGGAAAATCAGTTTGAGTTGTGTGATTGTGTACGTGAGCATAACGGCTACAATGGCCAAAGCCAAAGCCAGGGCCAAGCCGGGGCAGTTCGGCCCAATGGCCACCCCCTGTCAGAATTGATTGATTGAATTGCCACTTTATGAAATTTGTGAGTCTTCGGAGATGTGCGTGGAAATTCGTGTTCTCGTCTCCGCTCTTCCCTTCCTTTCCCCCTGGGGTGGCTTTCCTCGGTGGGTGGGTTTTCGGGGGCTCTTGTGCGGCCCGTGCCGGCGAGGGTTGCTCCTGCTGATTTGTGTTTGTGTGCGCTTTGGCTAACAATTTGCAGCATAAAATACATAAAATTATGTGTTGCGCTGAGGCGGCCATTAAACTTGATAGATTTATGAAAAACAGCAGCCGAAGCGGTATCCAAACGCGTAGACGCGTAGTGCCCGGGGGTTGAACTCAGGGGGCCACAACCCCCGCAAAAATACAGCTGATTAAAATTGCAAAATTGTCCAAATGAGATTTGGAGCCCAGACAATTCTGGTGAATGTCAACGGGTTCTTTGAAGAGCCAGAGCTGTCTACAGGGAAGGTAAATATATTTAAATACAATTTAAAAACTTACAGAAGTAAATTTCACAGAAATCGACACTTAAAAATATCTAACAACGAGAACTTAATTATTTTTCCTTATAGAAAATATTCAGGCTTTCTTCTGTCTCCCCTTCCATCCATTTCGATAGTCATCTCAAATACAAACTCAATATAATTTAATCTCTCTCCTTGGATTCCCCAGTCCTCCTCCACAAAAGGGCTAATGAAAAAATATCCAATTTGAATGCAAAATGTAATGGAACAGAAGGCTTATTAGAATAGATTGTACAAATTAAGCGCCTGGCAAGGTAAATGAGCTCAAGCAGCGCAGTGAAGTGAGGAGCTAAGGCTTAAGTCTAGATACCAACTTGTTCCCATTCATTAACTGCCACTGCCGCCCTTTTTAGCTCGCAATTACAAAATGATTGAATGGTAATTTCAGCGAGAAAATTCGGTCTCTGCCCTTTGAATTTTGGGGTCTACTCGGCTGTCCTGGTGCGTTGGTCTGTTGCGTGGCATAAATTCCCATTATTTATGGGGGGCTGTAACTGTTTGTGATATTTTATTTCGCGCAAGGATAGCGAAGGATAATTTGCGCACCCAAAACAAACGGCAGGAGCGAAAAAAAAAAAATTTCACCGAACTTAACAAAGAAAAAGCGTCCTGAATGTTTGGAATTAATTGCCCAAGCTCCTCCAATCACAAACAGAAGAAGGAGCCAAGGGAAAGGGAGGAAAAAATGTTTTAATTAATAAAATTGAATGTGTGCGAAAATTGAAAGGATTTTTCCGGCCCCTTCTTGGTGACGCTGTTGTTGTTTTCCCCTATTGTTGTTGTCGTTGTCGCATTCATCTTCGACGCTCACTCGCAGGCTCCTCTCATTGGACTCATTTTGTATGCAAATGATTTATACCAGAAAGTGTCCTGGCCGAAGAGCCGGGGCCGAACACTGGATTAGAGAGTGCCAGCGCTGGCTCATTTTATTTCCCACCCGCCTAAACTTTTCCACCCGTCGAAAATGGACATGGCCGGGAAAGTTTTTTCCAACCCCCCCTACTCTGGCAGGGTCGCCTACAATTTCTCAATTGCTTGAGGGGTATCTCTGCTCGTTTTGTGGGAGGTTGTTGTTTTTTTTTAAATATTTACTTAACATCCTATTATCCCCATGCGGACCAGGACGGGGACTAGCAGCGAACCACGACGCAGGCTTGTATCAACATAAACAACGAAGGACGGCCAAGTGGAGGAGACCGAAGTTGAAAGCACCCTTCCAGGTCAAATATTATTGTTAATTTCGAATGGTGCATTTTTTATACAATTTGAAAAGTTCATATAGAATCTTTGGGATAGAATATAATATGGGCAAAAACAATTATTTAAAAACTCAAATCGAATAAAAAGGATTTTCGACTTCATTGCAAATGTCCAGCTAAAACACATAGTAACCTTCTGCAAGGGTATAACAACGATAAACTTTCCACACACACACACACACACCCCGGCAGACAGCCAACCGAGAAAAATGCAAAAAGGACGAAGGACACGTCTTGTCTGTCACACCAAAATGTCACCGCGGGGTGAATTACTGGCAAACCAACAGAGAAAAAATGCTGAACAACAAAAATATTTGTTTACGCGGAAAGTAAGCTGAGAGCGGAAATACCCTTAAAAAAATCAGCACTCTGAATATGTAGAAGAGGAATTCAAAATGATTTTTTTTGTAATGTATTCCAGAGAGTAAGGGTTTGACTCGCAATATAACATAAGTATGTATGTAGGAGGTATCCTTTGAGCTAAAATTTTACTTTCAGTGTATTTAAGGTCGCGGTCAGTGAGAAATAGCAAACAGAACAGAAAATCCCCCCAAAAACAAGGCGCTTCTCTATGTTTTAATGTGAGCAGGACAACACGAGATCGGGACACGCGCCCCACAAACACAAACAAAGCGACAGACAGAGACCGAGCTAGCGAGCGAGCGAGAGAGCTGCCTGGAAGGAGGGGTGGAAATGTGCCAAGCGTGTGAGTGATTTATGGCGCTGCGAGTGACGAGGACGAACCAGAATTCTTCAGGATAATGCCGACATAACGAGATTGTTTTATGTACACATTTTCTCCTTGTTTGCGCCGTCGTTTCGTTGTCGTTTGTTTGGCTCTCGGATCCGGATTTCCAAGAGTGTTGGGGTTGGGGTTGGGGACGGGGGCTTGTAGGTGGAGTCGGATCCGTTATATGTACACATAATGACACTTTTCGCTGACTATTCCCGTTCCGTTGTTGTTGGTGTTGCGCACTGGAAATGGGGGCGAGATAATGTGTCTGTGTCTGTATGCGAGCCTGGTGGTGTGCGCCTTATCTGTGTACATAACCTCGTCGCGTCTGTGTGCGCACTTGTACCCAGAGGACCTTCAATCACATCCGTAATCCTCGCTCAGCGCGTTAATGAGCTCCACATTAATTTGTCACCCACAAGGGCTCACCTGATATTATGTTTATGCCCCCGAAACTGACAATCGAATGAAGGTTTGCGAGAGCTCGAAGCATACCGGGATATCGAGATAATCTAATTAAAGGCGCTTGCTGTTTTTTATTAATAGCTTTAAGAATGTATTAATGAATAAGAAATATCATATGAACAATAGTATTTCTTAAAATGAGAATTGGTTTAACATAAGACTGGGTTATTTTATAATGGAATAGTTTCTTGATATTTAATTAATCTTGTAAACATTCATTAATAGCTAAGTAGATTATTAAAAAAAAGTAGAAAAGCTGCAGTTGAGTGTGACCGAGATTTCTTGAAAATATATAAGGTCTAACCAATCCTTTTGAAGCCCTGCGACCTTAATGGATATTTAAAAAGAAGACAAGTTGAAAGGCTGCAGTCGAGTGTGACCGAATTTTTAAAATTTCTACTAAAGCAGCAGATTTATAAATTTGAGGCACTTAGAGTTCAAATTCTATAATAATATTTTCACAGTATATTCTACGAATAATAAACTATTTAGATTAACTAACGACATTACAACATTAGCATTAATAAATTATATACTTAACCTAGTATGTGAACCCATAGCAATTATTTAAAGGGAAATTAAGCAAAACTGAACCCAGCATAAATAAGTATAAATGGCTAAGTGTACAATTTACGACTTTGTTCAGTTTGCTGGCGCAATTATGTGTATGGTAACAAGCTCGAGATGCATGATTCATTCCATTCATGGCCTTCTTGGTCTGTGTCCCTTTTGTCCTATGTGATATATTCTTCATAATTTCTAATTTCCGGCTAAAAATAATTCTAAACATTAAGTAGAAATTATATGAAAAACTTTTTCGGTCCGGCGTCTTGTTGTTGTTGTAAATTTACAACTATGCTGAGCAGCCGAGGCAATGGGGAACGACCAAGGCGGGAGAGGAATCCCCTTACCAACCACCCCCCACGACCCGACCGTCGATACAAACAAATTCTCATTAAAGGCGAAGCGAAGGCTGTAGTTGAAACCGAGCTGAGAACTGAGCTAACCCAAAAATGGTACACGTTTAAAAATCAGTAATATGTATATTACTCTATTAGTATTACAATTTCCATGAATTGAATTGATTCTGTTTAAGTCACAGCTATTTATTATTTAAAAAGAATTATTTTCAAACCCTTATTAGGGCTTTTACCTGAAAATTAAACGTGACAAAGAAATGGAAATTTACCCAAACAGTTCAAATATTTTAGTTAACGAATATTGCAAAAACAAAGGATACTTTTTTAAAATCTTAATTTATCAATTCATATACATTTTTAAAATTATATGCTATTTTATGGTAACAGAATCAATATTACTACTACACTCTTATTAGGTTCGCATAATACAAAAAACTACTATTGTTAATTTATTTATTTTGTTAACGAGTGGCAAATATCTGCATTATAACAGTAACATTTTGAACTATTTCTTTATTTATTTTATAATTAAACTTAAACTACGTCGACCCAACAGTAACTTACACTATAATTTGAACATAAAACGAAAAGATGAACGCAAAACGCCATCGCAAATATGGAATATTTCTCGCTGTGCAGCCGTACCGAAATTTTAAGCATGTAAATGAGTCGAGCTTGGGTTATCAGAGGAAAAATGGAAGTGGGTGGGATGGCAGTTGTTAGCCAGGGGGTGGTGTACAAAATATGATTTTGACAGAAAACAACAAAACAAAATCCATAATTCAGGATAAAACATAATTCCACACAGCACACAGGGCGATAGAAGTGGGAGGAGCGAGGGAGATAGAGAGAGAGGGCGAGAGCGAGAGGGAGAAACATCCCACACAGATGCACAAGGAAGCAGAACGGTCTGGATGGAAAGCGTCGAAAAAAAACAACATTATGAATTACGGTAAAATGGCGGGAAAAGGCAAATGAGCAACGCAAAGGGGCGGCGGCGGGAGCAGTAGTGGGGTGAGTGAGAAGCAGTTACAGTTATTTATTAAATCCCTTTACGCATTTTCATAACAAATTCACAAAATATTTCAAAAGCGATGGCGACGTTGGTCGGGTGTTTGTTTTTTCTTCTCTCTTTTATTTATTTTTTTTTGCGAGGTCCTTTTTCCCTTTTGTAGCCCTGCCTGCCTTGCATTGTGTGATTCATGTCACTGCCTGGGTGTTTGTGTCATTAAACTTTTATGCAAGATAGCAAACATACAGCAGCGACTGGGTTTCGTACAGAAACAGCAAACAGCGAACAGCACTCATCATAAACAGGACAAACGAGCGTAAATTTAATCCCTTTTGGCACAAAGAAATCATATTTTTCCCGTCCTCAGCGGAAAACAAGAAGGAGCTGTAACGACCAAGGAGTACCAATTCCTAAAATCATTGCCTACTTTGGGGGGACACTTAATTAAATTTACCCACGAAAGGATAATGGGATTCTAAATGTCTGCCTCAGAGAAAAATTATATTTTTAATTTTAATGTATAGTTTAAATATTAGATGAAAATATCTCAGTAGATTAAATCGGGGAGAATTATTTCCCCTCTACAATTTCCGATGCGTCTCGCAATGTGCTTCACAGGGTCTAATGTAGGGTATTGCGAGACGAAATGCGTGGAAGGTGGAGGGAAAATGAAAATGGCAGCACGAAAATAATTCTAATCTCCTCATGAATATTCCTTTTGCATTTTCATTTTGCAAAGAGCGCTTGGTAAGAGCGTAAACCGTCAACAAAAGGACAACGCCAGAGCATAGTTTGGGGTTTTGGGGGGCCGATGCGTAAGCTAAAGAAATACGACGGCGCCCGATGGGCGTGCTGGGGGGGACGGTTCGGGGAAATCAGGGAGAAGCAGTTGGCTAAATGTACAATGGGAAAAAATATATATAGCCGGGCCACCGTTTGTTATTTTATTTTATTCGAGCTCGCGCTACAGCGACACTGCACTTGAAAAAATAAAATACTTGTTTTAAGTTGCCTCTGCTGGAGCGACTCTTGTCGGCTGGACTTGTTAAAAATCAAATACATGTCAAAACATACAAGGATCGTAATTGAAGACAAGGATGCTCCCCAGGGGTCTGAAACTACACATGTATTCAGCTAAGCAAATGGTTTGATCAGTCAAAAGTAGAACTAATCGAAAAGCAATCATAAATATGGAATAGCTTTTGTAACCCACCTGTTATCAGTGCTTAAAAAACTGCAGTCTAGTTAACAAAATTCTCAATATTTTTGCTTTTCACTACTTCGACTGCGAGCGACTTACAAAAAAATAAATACTTGATTTTGCTTTTGCTTATAAACAAATCAGAGATCGCAGTCAAAAATCAAATGAAACTTGCTACAGTTTTTTAAACACTTCCCGTTTTTCTCAGTGTGGCGGATTTTATCGCCCTTTTCTCCATTCGACTCCCTTATACATTCCATTCCGTTGCCGGGTCCGGCATTTCACTGATGGGCAGTCGTCGTTCAAGTGCCGCAGTTGCCGGCCTCGTCGTCATCCTCGCTTTGGGTCTGCCATCGAAATTATAAACTTGGCTGCTAAAGAAGGTTAAGTGATAAATTAACGCCACTGCCCCGTGCCTCCTTGGCCCCTCTTGTTTCATTCTGGCCAGGATTGGAGCTCTAAGCGCGGATGGGAATGCTTTATGCACGAGTGGACCTTTTAGTTTATTGTTATTTTCGAAGGGAACCCAGCTAAAAAGGAGCTCAGCTTGAATCGAATAATTACGAAAAGTGGCCCAGGGGGTAGAGTAGGCTGATTGTAGTAAGAGCTGTGCCTCCTATTCCCGATGGCAAATATCTCTTATTTATTTTTTGGAAACCTATATTACAGAAAGTAGAGAGTAATACAGTATTAATTAATCAAATTTTAATTACCAAACCAAATATATCTTCAGTATATTTCTAACAATGTATACAAAATCCTAAACATTGTCACAAATGAATCCATTATGTGCCTTTAATTTAAAAGCAAGAGGCATAAGGCCTTGACTCAACTGCCTACGAACATATATTTCATAACTAAAATGTAATAAGCCTTCGATTGGACTTTTTAGGGCTGATTTCTGTACAAAGGCCTTAGCATGTCCTGGTTTAGCAACCTTTCTGATGTCCAGCTTGGGAGCCCAGTTGCTCAGCGAGCTGACAGAAGAAAGTGCAAGGTAAAAATGCGCTGCCTCTTTCTGGCCGGCTTCGCGCTTTTCATCGCAGGATACAACTTCATGGATGCGTTTGTCAGCCCCGCGACCTACAAAGAGCAGCAACTCCTCGCTCGTCCCGATTTGCCCCGTGTAAAAAGCAAAGGTTGCCGAATCTTGACCTTTACTCCCGACGAACGCGAGGTGGCGACCCTGTGGAGCAGAACGCGAGATAACTGTGGCGGCCTTATGCGCATCGCGTCCTTCAGTAAGGATGACCAAAACTACCTGAAGAGGGAGTTGGGCCCTGAAATGCTGTTTTTCTCAGAGAAGTTGCAGGGCATCAAGTGCAAGTACCACGCCGTGGAGCGGCAGTCTGACTACCACAACCGATATTTGTACACCCGGAAGTTTGACATGATGACGGAGTATATTATAATCGATCCGATTGCGGACATCGTCCTGGTCAAGTGCTCCGCCAACGGGACCATCTACGATGCAGTTCACTTCTATGTCCGCTCGCCAGATGAAGGAAAACGCAGCTCCCTCGGCCTGCCCCCGCTGAGGTCCGCCTCTGATTCGGAGAGCTTGTCGGTGCTGATTGTGGGCTTGGACTCCATCTCGCAACCGCACTTTGCCCGGAGCATGGGCCAGACCGCCAACTTTCTCCTCTCGCTGCCACACGTCGAACTAAAGGGCTTCCATCGGTCCGAGAGCCTGATGCCTCTCCTAAGCGGTTTCAGTGGCTTGGAGATGGCAAACCTCTCTTCAAATCATGAGAAGCTGGACGCCTGGCCGTTTATATGGAAGGAGTTCCGCAAGGCCGGCTATGAAACAGCCTTGGGTGAGGGTAACATAGACAAGACAGTGTTTCCAGGGGAGGGATTCGTGGAGCCTCCCACGGACCACTATCTTCGGCCGGCACTCTTTGAGATGTGGCTGAAGACAAGGTTCGACCCATTGGACGGCGTTGGGCGGCACTGCAACGGAAAGGACAGCTACGCCAGGGTCCTCAGGGAGTTCTTCTATAAATTGATTCCCCACCATCAGCGACATCGCTTGTTCACCTTTCTGTGGTGGACACAGGGCATCGATCACCAGTTCAAGTCTGGTTGGACGCTGGACAGCATGTTTGTGGAGATGTTCCAGCTTGCAGCCAGTAGCGGCCTGCTGAATAACACGCTCCTGTTGGTCGTGTCCAACCACGGGCTAATTAGGGGACCTTTCTTCCACACGGTGCAGGGAAAGGTGGAGGAGAACCTGCCGCTGGCCCTGCTCTGCTATCCCAAATGGATGGAGCTCCGTTTTCCCCGGGCCATCGCCAATCTAAGGGCGAATGAAGACCGCCTGGCCACGGCATACGATCTTCACGCCACGCTCCGGGACTTGCACAACTTGACGTCTATCGATGATAGGAGTGTCGAGCAGCGCAGCTTCGGCCTTGCCAGGACCCAGGACCTGCCGCGAGGAATAAGCCTTTTCCTGCCAGTGCCGAGTTCTAGGGACTGTAGCTCAGCCCAAGTACCCACGAAATATTGTCTGTGTCAGGAGCAGACAACAGTGTCCACAACGGAGGAGTACGTTTTGCAGGCCGCTTACGTGATGGTCAAAGCCATCAACAGGGCCCTGCAAAAGCATATCCCACCCTGTAAGAAGTTGTCCCTGAAACAAGTCTTGGCTGTCGATGAGTGGCGGCGACCGACGGATGTGCACCTCACGGAGCTCCGGGTTAGGCTGCTGGCCACTCCTGGCGCGGGTCAGTTCGAAGCTGTCGTAAGGTACACGGGATACAAATTCACCCTGAACGGACCCGTACTGCGCACAAATGAGTACGGAAATGACTCGTACTGCGTAGATAATTATCTGATAAATATGTATTGTTATTGTCCCCAAGTGTCAAAGGTCCCTGGAATCTAAATGCAACTCAATTTTTAGCTTTAAAAGCTCGCATTTAACAAAATCAGAAAACTATTCTGTGGTCTGGTTCTTTATATTAGTCAGCTGCCGTTGTCAATCTAACATAAATCACACGTCAGATGCAGGACCACACGCCTCGAATGCCTTGCGATATGGGACAGGGTGGGGTCCATAAATCAGTCAGGGAAACACATTATAAAGAAACTATAAATACTGCTGTGATTGACGCCGCTTAAACATAAAAGTGGAATTAAAAAGACGTAAAAACTTCTACCGCATTCATGAAGAGTCAGCAGCGCAAACACACACACACAGGCGAGGTCCTGCCTTAAATGTCATACATACTTTATCTGGGGAGCGGGGTGTGACTGCCATCATAAAAAGCATAATTACGGGCATTTGTGCTAATGTGATTTTCTGGCCGCAGGCCTTGGCGCTGGCAAAACATTTCTTATCATGGCGGCAGGATGTGATGTGAGCGGGAAAGCGGGGATCGGGCGAAGGAATAATGCAGGCCGGAGTTAGACTCCTAGGCGGGCGCAGGCTGAGCCCGCGCATAAATCACTCATGATGAGGCGTAATTAATGCGACTGTATGGCGACCTAAATTTTCTATAAATCATCAGATTAAACCCAACGCCAAGCACTCGTCGTTTCGCCAAGGAGCATATGATGTGGAGTCGCTGGTGGGGCTGGGAATAGATTACCACAAATCTATTGGCAGCTTGACTGAAACGATGTCTATAATATATACTTAGGCGGGCTTACACTGCGCTCCGCTCAAAAGCTGGCTAAAAACTTTACTCTTCAAATATTTAAATTTAGTTGCTTTTAAAAAGAAAAATATAATGCCTTTTCAAGTGCTTTTCTATATACAAAATTGATCAATAAGCTGTCAAAGATCATCATAGATTTGAGAAGTTTGGGTTGGGCCTTGATATATCTTCCTGTCATCCTGAAATCTGTTCAATTCCCAAATCTTAATCGCTTTTCCCTTTTTGATAATTACAGAATCACAGACATAACTCAAAGTTAGTTGGTGAAGACTGCCTACGACGTACTGAAGAATTTCGTTTACTTAAAACTTAGAACCAAGCCAAAATGCATACATATAAGAATGCAGAGTTCTTCAAATTTAAATACAATTTAAAAATAGGGCCCTACTGATAAACATAATGCCTTCTGCAAAAACCTATCAGCTATCAATTTCCTCACTCAAAAAAAAAATCTTTTAATTTTTGTACATTCTTAAATTAAAGTCTTAATAAGAACTTTCAAGTTTTGCCTTGTTCTCTTTACCACATTATAATAGACAAATTTAATTATAATAATTTAAATATATAATCACTTGGATGTTTTTAACAAAACCAGTTTTTACCAAACCTAACAAAGTATTTTTTGTTATATTTTATTTAAACAACTGAAAAGTATTAATATTAACAAATAAGATAAGTTTTATAGTTTTATTTTGAGTAGTTTCATTATCTTCCATTGTAGTGAATATCACCATAGACATATATTCTATATTATATATTGATATAATATATTATTTTAGTTCAATATTAATTTACATTGCACAATTTTCAATATTTTCGCACTCATCCAAAGGTGGAAACAAGTTTTTCCTATGAAACATTTTCAAAAATTTATCCTTTGCTGCAAACACACATACGAATTACTGATATTATTTTCCTTGTTTAATTTTCTTTGCAATAATGTCGCCAAATCATCTTAATAATAGTAGGGAGGGGGGAGCTCATAAAAGCGGAAACGCTTTCCATCCGCCGTTCAAAGAGTCGTTAGAGTCGTAAATTCGGTAAACGCGCTTAAGTGATTTTCACACTAAAAGCCAACGGGTCACTGCGAGTCGAGTTGACTATTTCAAATGCTTTCTTCTTGCTGGCAGGCGGAACATAAAATTAAATTTTATGTACATATAACGCTCACGGGGTCGGCGGAACACAACTCGGCAATTAAAGAGCAGTAAAAGTCAGTTTGATTTGATCCTTTGTGGTTTCGTTTGGCTTGCTTTTCCCGCTGGCCGAGTTTAATGGCCATCATCATCGACAGTTTTTTGACAACTGACAAGAGCGGGTCAGCGTCAATATTGTCACGCCCGTTTTGCGGGACTCGGGGCACCTGGTCTGGGATTGTGCCGTTTAACCTTGTTTACTGTCAAATAATGACAGCCTCGTAAAACCCTAATTTTACGAGCGTCTTAAAACCAGGTCGTAAAGTCTTAGACATGTGAGAGGACCTCGGCGGCCCGGCCCGGCCGTCTGTTTATTTAATTATATATTTTTGGATGGTTTTGCCGCCAACTTTGAATGTCCCCGCGGTCTTCTTAATCATTTGTCTTTACTTAGATTAAAGCCCACTCGGACTCGACGCCCACTCGGTGGCTTCACGAGCCAAATGCAAATGCCTAGCACTAATAAAAATTTATGGCACTCGACAATTTAGCATCTCGGAACCCCCGAGAGCAAGTCGTACATGAAACCTGAGGAAGTGCGGGGAGTGGCGATCCCACGCGTCAAAAACAAAGGGAAACGGAAGCACCTCGGCCATTTGACGAAGTCACGAGAGTCAGTCGATGCATTAATGGGAGCCACTTAACTGGGATTTATCACCTCCGCCCACGGACCTGCATGGAGCCATAAAGATCGCGAGAACACAAGGAAGCGAGCGGAAGGAGCCGGACTTGGTGCTCTACACTTGGACAGGGCCATCTGCACAAATGCTAATTGATGGATATATTGATGGGCTCCGAAGTTTTTATCTGCTTCAAATTGAACGCGGGCGCTTCGGCAGGGGATTACTTGGTGATCACACAAACCATTATATGGATGCTTAAAAATATGATTCGAAAATTACAAAGAACTAACTTTATTAACAGCTTACATTTGAATTTTCTTATTGTTTCTTTATTTATTCAAACAACGTTGACCTCGTTCTTGCGGGATTATTTTAATGTTTGTTATTTATTTAGAAAGTTTTTAAAAATAACTACAAGGCCAAATGATATAAGCAAAGATTATGTTTCTAATGACTACAAATATGGCAAGATAAAGAAACCTCAGACATCTGTGATATTTATATTATTAGGGATCTGGTTATCTTTTTTATTCACCCATGCAAAATATTTCACCGGCGGAATTGAATGCATTTCCTGTTGCGGATGAGCCACTCAGCCAGATCAAGGAGCAGCTAAACAACAACAACGACGAATTCCAAATCATATTTACGGTCAATAATCTGCCAGGGAGAGGGAGACAGATAGGGGAGAGGCAAAAGCAATCAGAACACTAAATCTGATGTACGCCGCTAATTGCGCATAGATTACCAGATGCATGAGCGATAGTACAGGCGAGGCCGCCCAATTCCCATCTGTGGCCAGGAAACGAGGCCTCTTCCCTTGCAACAGGCGACGGCGACAGCTCATTGCGAGGCTGCGACACAGACAACTCTATTTGAATCCCGGCAAGTACGAGGAGCAGGGAGCAGGGACCAGGGACTCTTGGTATCCCCGAGACCGTTGCTTATTTATTTCGAATTGACCCATTTGGTAATATTCATAACTTAGGAGCGCACGAAGGCCGCCGACTGGCGCGGCGGTTGTTGTTGCATTTAAAAAAGACCCATAAATTCTCGCTCCGCAGATCAGTTTTTTACATAGTGTGGTGCGCCATTTGAGTTTATTTGCGACGGGCGCGCTGTCATAAGTTGCCGCCAAATTGTTGCATTGTACCTGCTGCGAGATGCAGGGAAATCAGAGTTAAAGATCCCACTCGGCTAGCTAGTAACTCAGATATCATTAAAAAAAAGTGCGAGATACTTTATGAATTCGTCGTGGGCCGAGAGCCAGGCCGAGAGCGGTTTCCGCGGCTGGGATCGGACGACGTCGACGGGCGATTGGCGTGAAATATGCCCATTAAAATGTACGATCATCGCCTTAAATGCAAACGCCGAGTGGTTTCCCCCTCCGATGAGCTGTGGCACTGTGTTGAGCTGCCCGCTGAATTATTGTTAACGATTTGCAGTTAATTTCTAGCCCAGAGATTTCGGTTCGATTTCATGGTCGGTCTTTATGCCGATTGCTAATGGCTCCATTCGTCGATCAATGGATGTGGATCGGAAAGTGGGTTTCCTGGCGATCTTCGATGCCCTTGATATTGGATTGAGACTCAAAATATTTGAGGATAAAATGATAACTTACTTAGTTGAAATGCAAATCCGGTTTTTTGCATTGCATCCATTACTTTGGCGCTCCTTTCATTTCGAAGAGCTCTTCGGGTGAGTTTTTATTGGGCCGAGAGAGACCCTTCAGCCGAAACAAAGAACTAATTACCCCCATTATCAGATTAATGAAACCGATTAGCATATTCCCGTTTACGATGCGCAATAATTTACAATATCGAATTTATTATTATTGGCATCTCTTGATTTCTCCTCGTCAGCTGCCAGGCATTTTTAATTTCCCATCGAGCTCCCCCCTCGCTGTTTTACAGTCCCGGCAGATGCCACTCGTGGGGGCATCGGGAACCGGGATCCGTGATCAGGGATCGGGTATGGCCAGGGCCTACCTGTTGAGTGGTGTACCCGCCCGATTGGCCTGCCGGTCGTCAGGTTTATGTGGCATATAATTTTTTTATTTGGTCCGCTCATAAGAGAGGAGTCGTAAAATTTTTTGATGACGTTTGTCAAGCTGCCAGGAAGGCCTGCATGGCAATGAAATTTCTGCAGTTTTGATCATTAAATCGATATATTTATGACACTTTATTTAAGCTTCGTCAGATGAGGTATTTTAAGGGGCCTGACCTGTTTTCTTTGATCTCGGTGGACTCGAGATCGTGCAAATATGAAGGGTAAACCCATGGGATTTGAAACCTAAACCATATTACCAGGGCAGTTAGGGATAGATTCCATTTTAAAACTTTATAAAATTGTTTAGGTTTTTACGTATGTTTAACTACAGATGCATCGCAACCTCTCTTCATATGAAGAGCCCTTGGATTTGACGTCAAATGGCTATGTCTATTTGCTGTTCTAACTGACGTGGACGGGGCTGAGCACGGGATTCACAAACAAACCCACACCCAGGCTCACAACCTCCCCCACCTACCCCTACCCAGCAAAGTGTGTGCGTTATTTCGCGCTTGTGGTACTAAATTGGGTGATAACTCCTTTTTAATGGGTGCGCTTTGGCCTGGCTCTCTTGTTGCTGCTGCGCTGGTGCTCTAAGTTTTATTTTTATTTGTCTCGCTAAAACTCAATTTTCGAATCAAACAACCACGAGGATTTCTCGTCGCCGCTCCGCTCCGTCCCCTCCTCAATTGTGTTGTACAGTGTTTGCTGATGATGCCCGCCAATAACAACAATATCAGTAACAACAGCGGCTGTATCAACAGCAGCAACAACATCGCCGGCAAACGCAGCAACAACGTTGTCATGTTATTTGTTGTGGCGCTATTGCCACCATTGCCTTTATTGTTGTTGATGACACAGGCCCTGACGACGACGACTCTGGTCCGGATTTCCCTGGATTGGCATTGGAATCGGGATTGGGTCGGGGTTAGGGTTAGGGTCTGGGCCTGGGCCTGGGCCTGGGCGGGGATTGTTTCGTCGCCGTCGTTCGTTGTCACAAATGCAAATAATGGGACAATTGTGCTGTGCAGCTTTTTAACTGCTTTTATTATTTAATTCCTCAATAGAGAAATACTGGAAATGAACTTGCACACATTCTATAGGAGGACTATTATCGGAGGACGTACGAAAATTTGTATATTTAACTCATGCGTTTTAGGGGGACATTACATAAGCCTGGGACCACCAGACATTTTATTTAACATCAGGACACTTGTCTTGATTGAACTCATCGTGTAAAATATATTGAATTAAAATTGATATTCTAACTTAAGCTAAAAATTAAGTCAAGTATTTTATAATGTGAATTTTACATATTTAAATAATTTTATACCTTAAATAAAATGGGACTTGAATATTAAAAATATAATTTGAGTTAAGGTAATTGCAAAAACAGTCATCTTTGATTTACATGTTGATCATATTTTTCTTCTAATAATAATAAATTAAAAGTTATGATTAAAATGCTGCTTATTATGTTAGAAAAAAATTCTTTGAAAAAGGCTAAAATATACCATTTTCTGGAGTCAAGAAAAAGACATTCTTTCGCTGAAAGCGATGTAAGGTTACTATACATATTTTTTTAATCAAAATCCTTCTTCAAATTAATTTCAATAAGATAGTCATGGAATTTACCACACAGCTTAAGTAGATATATGTACTTATCTATTAGTGTCGATTTTCAATAAAGACAGAGTGTTATACCACTTCCCCGAATTCATGTATTGAAAGCATAAAATCCACTTCGCAGAAACCCAGTAATACCTGAACGGTAGGGACTAATCACGCACTGCACTGGATGTACAAATTTAATTTAATTACTTACATTTTACATTTAAAGCCGTTGTTCTCTTTTTTCGCTTGACAAACTCAAAATGTGTAATAAGCTCTTATCGTAAATCAGAGACATTTGCCTGCCCCGTTTGACGTGGGAAGCGTCAGCACCCTTTCAAACTAATTAGCGCCATAAAAAATGCAACGGCTGGTGGAAGTCTAAAAATTGTCAGGACCGAGGACGAGGGCTGCTGTTGCCAGCACGTTAATTGTTAAACGAATGTTCGCTTATCACTTACAAAAACAACAACAAATGGAAGGCGGGGACCCACATTGTCCTTGTTTGTTAGATGAATAAAGGCGGCATTTGCGGATGTTTGCATGGCTCATCGCCCATACAAGCCGTATTGCATATCACGCATTCCCACTTGGATCCATATCATCCGGGAATGGCAATGAAAATGGGAATGGGAATGGGAATGAGCCTCTGCATTGGAATTGTTATGTTTTTCGTATTTAACCTCAGACATGGGCCTCGTTTGTATAAATTCCAGCCAACTGCTGCCACCGATTGCTGTTGCTGCGAATGTGCGCTGAAATTATTAACAACCGGAGGAACGACACACCGGCGGGAGCAACGCGGTGGCACAGCAGCAACATCACAGTTCCCGGCGTCAACGTCGACTTCGACGCATCGTTCATCGCGCTCACATATGGCGGAAATGACACTTTTACATTTAGCATCGCGGACGGGGGCCGGAAAGGGATAATGGCTGCTGGAACCAGGGACAGAGGCAGACTTACATGGGCGCAACACAGGCGCAATAAACTTCATTTCTGACAGGCCGCAACACGGCGGATACGTAACGGGGCAGCGGACACGGACACGGAGCCCCGGAGAGGCGAAAGAGGACACGCAGCCGTGTCAACACAGCGGTGGCCCAAGTGACACAAGGATTGAGGACAGCGGAGTGGATTCCCGGAACTTCTAATGAATAAGTCCCGGCTTGAAATATTGCCCAATCGGAGGCGAGAGCAGTTCATTGTGGGTAACGCACCAGTGGGGAGTTACGGAGACAGGATCTTATTGATTCAGATTGGGAGACGGCAGGGGCGGATTCAAGCAATTCAAATTTTTAGATACTTTCCATCTGAGAAACCGGTGGGTGTTCAGAGATTTAGCAGCAGTATTTCGCTTTATATTCTCGTTGAAAAAGTTAATATTCGCCACAGTTGTTTACAATTCTTTTCTACATAAACACAATAATTATTTTCAGTCATTTTAATACGGAATGAGGATTATTAAGCCATTTTTCCAGAATTCTTTCCTAAAAGGTCAAGAAATATTTATTATTTGTTTATTTAGTTTTTATTTTCCCATCTTCACCCAGTTCATCTTTTGTTAAAAATATATTTATATTACTTTCAGGCCGCCATCATGAACACTGACGATCTCGAGGACACCCACTTGTGCATCAAGTGCAATGCCACGATTCTGGGACTCACCAAATACATTGAGCACCGGAAGCGGAATTGCCTGATGACGGTGGTGAAGCCAGAAGGTACGCCGGCAACAGATGGGTCAGCAAGCAGCTCCACTCCCACTCCCGTGGTCTCGCAGACGATCATCAGTCGCAGCAGTCATCTGGACCACACCTACGATGGCTTCCACTTCGCGGAACCGGAGGCCCCAAGTAGTTACCTCCGGAAAACAGCTGCCAGTCACGGGGGAAAAGCCTCCAAGTCCCTGACTGAAGCCTACGACCTGCCCTACGAGCTGGGAGCTGACCTGTTCTTCTCCTCGCTGCAGTTGCAAAGTGTTTCCACTGGGGGCAAGACCGGATCGGTGGCTCGCCAGGATAGAGCCAAGGAGGAGTCCTGGACGGCGCCTAGGGGCGATCCTTTGCTAAAAGCAGTGCGGGAACACGACGAGGCGGTGTTCAAGCCCCTCAACTTTGACCACGACTCCCCAGAAGCGAGCGAGGAAGAGGATGATGACGAGGAAGCCGACGAGTTTGACGCGGAAGAGGATGAGGAGGAGTACGATGTGAGGCGTCATTCACCGCCCACAGTGCCCGCCACCCACACGGGCGGTAAGTGGAAGCCCGAACACCGCCCCCAGCTCCGGCACCCGCATATCGAGAGAATCTCGCCCAGCTGGGATGAGCCGCCCGAGGAGGCGTACGCTCACCCGCCGGCGGATCACACAAAGGGCAAGTGGGTGCCCGGCAGCAAGCAGCTGGAGTATCGGGAGAATATAGACCTCACGAAGCTGGCACAACCGGGGACCAGTTACTGGTGCAACATCTGTTGCCGGCGACTCAAAAGCCGGTCCAACTACGAGCAGCATTTGAGGAGTGGCTACCACCTGAAGAGGGCCGATGCAGAGTGCCAGCTGGAGCAGGCCACCCTCGGAGAAGAGCTAACCCTGAGCAAGGATTTCGCTGTGGAGGCCAGCGAGAAGAAGGAGGAGCTGCCCGCCAAGAGGCAGCGAAGATCGAGTCTCCTGCGCTGCGATCTCTGTCGCCGCAGGATGCCCAGGCACTTGATGGGCAAGCACTTGATCTCCCACTATCACTACCGCCGCTTGCAGCAGCAGAATCCGCTGAGGAGGCAGATGTCCCTGCAGACGATACTCGCCCACATGGGCAGCATCGTGCGGCAGTCGCCGTTCCAGTGCCTGCCGTGCCGGTTCTACGCCAACACGGAGGACGCCTTCCTGCATCACTGGCAGTCCCAGGAGCACTTGGAGCTAACCCAGAGTCTGGGGGGATCCTTCTGGTGTGGATACTGCCAGTTTGAGTGCTCCACCAATGAGTCCATGTGGCTCCACCTGCTGCACGCTTCGCACAAGGAAGTTCTCTTGGTCCTGAACCGCTCGGTCCCCATTTGCATTGCCCAAAGGCGGCCTCTCCAGTGTCCTTATTGTGGGCTGAGCGTGTTGTACAATTTCCAGCTCCGTCGGCACTTCGCCTCCGATCATCCCGGCCTGGCTCCTTCGGGAACCGCAGCCGACGAGTACCAGTGCAGATTTCGGTGTGGGTTGTGTGGGACACCGCAGAAGTCGCGATTGGCACTGCAGCGTCACGAGAAGCACAAGCACCACCTGGCGAGGTATTACTGTGCCATCTGTCGCCTGGACTTTGACACACCCCTGCAGGCGCGGCGTCACCGGAGTTTGGTGCAGCACAAGCGAAGGGCACGAACCAAGGCACCGCCCGCCACCTCCCGACCCGATAAGGAAATAGAGCACATGCTCAGGGAAGTGCTGGAGGAACCCATAGCCCATAGTCCGCCTGCCAAAAGGAACAAGATAGCTGAGAAGAAATGCTCAAATTGTCGGGAGGTCTTCGACTCCCCTCAGGGCTTGGCACAGCATCGAGCTGAAGTGCATCCCGACGACAACCATGTCTGCCTCAGCTGCGGATCGAGCTTTCAATCCGCCCAAGCGCTGGGCAGGCACACGCGCAGCTGTCAGCCGCTGGCCACCACCTCTGGTGCCGCCAGTCCGCCTCTGACCAAGAGCTCCTCCGCGTACTCCTGCGACAAGTGCAGTTTCCAGTCGCAATACGAGTCTGATCTTATTTACCATCGCTTCTTCCACGCGCGACCGGGAGCGATAGGAAGGGACGAGCTGCTGCAGTGCCCGCTCTGTCCCAAGCACTTCAAGAAGCACTCCCTCAGAGCCCATCTCAGAAACCACACGGATGAGAAGATTTTCGAGTGCGCGGAGTGCCGCCAGAAGTTCGCCAGGAGGCACAACCTCAAGAATCACGTGGCCACCATGCACGGCGAGGGAAAGGATACTCACAAACAGAAGGAGGCTTCAACCAAAGCGGCGGAAGTGGCCAAGCCGAAATATCAGTGCGGGACCTGTGCCAAAGTCCTGTCCAAAAAGTAAGTAATTTAAGCAACATTCCCCTTCGATAACCCTTAAAGCCCTAACGCTTCCTTCCTTCCACTGTGTGTGCTTCCACGCACAAAGACCGCTAATTAGAATCTCGGAATCGCCCCGGGCTATCGAAGCGGTATCCTTATGAAAATGTCATGCAAATTAATTGTAGTCCCCGAAAATCGCCCAAATAGTTTGCCATTAATAGAAGTCTCAAATAAACAACAAGAAAGTCGCAAAAAATGGTTGGTTTGGGAATGCCTGCAAATGAAATCCATGGAGCCGCGTGGCGAACTGGTGCTCGTGGGTTGCATTAATTAAAAATTCCAGGCTGCAGTATGTGAGAATAAGTAACCGAAAGAGTACAACGGAATACAACTCATTAAGTGCGGGGATTCCTGCCCCGAAAAACGCGAGGATTGCCCCCTCGTGTGTGGACTGCAGCAGCCACAAAGTATGCAATGCACTCGCAAATCAAGCCTCTGGCTATTCCACCGAAAACTGCAATTTCCATTTACACTCGGGTGTAAATATTTATGTGTATGAACAGAGAGATGAAAGCGGGAAGGATAGCAATGTCCAGTCCCGATACAGAACTCATGCCTGCTGGGGACCAGACAGGGAGGCATCATGTGCTACACCCGTTCTCCTACGATTTCGCCTACATTATTTTCTGATTATTTCATACTACTTCCCATATAAAAGATTATCTTACTGAGCTCCAAGAAATGAAATCTCAAAGAAACGCATTAGCTCTGCTTAATCCAAGACGTCCAATTTCCGTTGTTCCTCACAACTACTCATAACTTGCTAAGTTTTTCCTCTGCCAACTAATTCCTTAAGCAAACATTAAGTTGAATTGCAAACGGAGAACGAGAGTCGTCGCTGGGGTAAAGAATTTTCCACTTTTCAAGTGATTATTTGAAAAATTTATTAAAATGCTCATTTGAAGTTATTGTTGTGCCCGCTTGATGTAGATACTTTGCTTTTACGACTAACGAGACCAAGTGGCCGGCCAGCGAGCTGCAGCGGATTGGGACGAGGCGGCGGAGCACTGGAGTGTCTGAGCTAAGACAAACTTTCAGGGAACGCCTCAGTCCCAGCTCCCGAAAGGAGGCTACGGAGCCAGAGACGGAGACGACGACGACATCGTCGTCAGTCATGTCAACAGTGGAGCGCTGCTACACACGCTTCCGGAATTCCAGACTCCAGCTAACTCCCGTTTTACGGACGCTTTTTTCAGATCGCAATTCTAGGCGATGGGAGTTTTAGAGATGCGTACGAGTTGTGTCTTGGCTTTATTTTTATAAGTTACCATTTAGCTTTTTTTAAAAGGGAACTTTTATATTTATCCCAAAAAACTATTCTAAATTGAAATTGTTTTTGTGAAAGGGAAAACTCTTGAAGGCATTAATCACAATTGATTTCAAAAGTAACTGGTATTTCTATAGTGCTTTTGTATTTATAAAACCAACATACCTAATGATCTCGATAAATTAAATCAATGAAATCACTAAAAGAGTACATAAACAAAGGACATTTTCGTTAAAAATAGTTAATTCAATGGAATAACTACCTCGGAAACCTGTGCAGGAATTCGGAAAATAATAACTAACAGCATGAATATAACTTTGTTCCTTTGATAATATTGATCTTTTCCGTATTGTGCAAGTCCTTTCTTTAACTCGAACATTTTTTGATCACTATATTTGACGAGAACCGAAAACTAGTATTAGTATTTGATACTCAGTCAAAAGATACTCATAGATACCCACAACTTTAACATATCTTGAGAATATTATTGCATTATATTATATTTTAATTAAATTAAAATGAATCCAACTAGCTTGGCAAGATCAACTCGACAATATTGACCTCAAAATTATTATAAATATCAGTATTCCGTCACTTGTCCTACCCCGTGTCACGTTCCCATCGCCGACTAGTGTCCATTTCGGATTCCTTTGCCAGGCGCTGCGGATGAGGGTCCTCCTCCTGCAGGAGGCAGAACGAGCCTGAAGTTTGAGGCGTCCTCTGACGACGACGACGACGTCGCCATCGCAGCGTCGGGCAATTCACTTTTATTGAAATGGCGTGCAATGTTCTGTTGGCTGCCTCTGCGAGTCGGGTTCGGATTTGGATTCGGTTTCATCTCCTTTCGCTCGCCATCCTGCTCTGGCCCCTGGCTTTTCCGATCCGTCTGTCGCGTTTTCCCGTTTTCCCGCTGCCCTCTTTTCCCCGTCTGCGCTGATGTTTTCCTTTCCTCTCGTCCGCTCGCCTTCCTTATTCCTTTGGCTTATTTTATTTTGTATTTTAAGTCATCCTATGGTGCATCATTCGTTTGCCGGCAGTTGATTCTGTTGATGGCACAAAGTGCAGTGCAATTCATTTTAATGGCAGCCGTCGTCCTCCAATGATCTCGGGGCAGGGCGGGTGAGAGGAGTAGCCCCCCTCGGTTCCAAGGAGTTCCATCACTTGAGAGTCAATTCCGCAAAACTTGATTTTTCATTTCCTATAACTCCGGTTCGCCCCGCTATATCTGACGATTTAGGGATTCTGCTGCCACATTGCACTCATTCATTTTTATGAATCTGGAAATTGAGTCGGACAATGTTCGGTTTGTGGTCGGCAGGCACTGGCACTCACTGGTGCTGGCCCTGGAGTGGGTCTCGTTCGAGTCTCGTTCTTATGTCTCAGTTCGCAATCACCCACCTCATTGCGGATTCCGGCTTGTTGTTGATGGCCATTGGCAAGGGCTTCGTGCACGCTTTTTTCGTTGTTTGGGCCACCAGAGTTCAGTGGATTGGTTACCGACTCTCACATCTCATGAGCGATATGTTGGATTGCATAAATGAAGGAGTGCAGTAGGATATTGTATGTAATAAGGAAAATATAATCTAATAGCAAAAAGAAAACATATTTACTTTTAAACATTTTTAAAATACATATTTATTATAACATTTTCCCATGTCAAAAAACTTGTTTGTATAAAAGAGACACTATTAATTTAATATCAACCAAAAAATATTTCTTAATAAGGTGAGATAAAAGTGAAGATGGCCTCCAAAAATGTCTTATATCAACATTTAGTGGCTTATTATTTAGGTGTAGAGGATGATCCCTAAAAAATTAAAGATAGTTGGAAAGTAATCTGATGATTTGGGTAGCGCCAATAAAAAAATATCGTAGGACAGGTGCCACTTGTCAGTTCACACGGTCTTTTTGTTGCTCTTGGCAAAAGTCGCGTCTTTGTTTTTTTCTTTTTTAATTCTAGCTGACTTAAAGAACATTGCAAATTGGTAAATTACAAACAATTTAACTAGTTTTTATTTGGCGTTCTGCTAAGGTCCTTACTTTAAAGGCTAGATATTTTGCAGTTATTATATCTCGGTGATCATCGTCAATCGAAAATTTCGGGTGATATTCTTGGAAAGTCTTCGTCAGTAATGTTGTTTCCATTTGCATTACAGCGAGTCCCGATTCCTTAAAACTTTTCTAATGTATTTTTGAACTTGGATCGGTGAGTCTAACGTTGTTACCTGATATTAAACCTAAGCTGCAATGTAATAAAAGCAACTAAATATTCAAAAATCAAATTACAATTTAGTAAGTAGCTTTTTTAAAATCTGGAAAATCTGTTTTAGCATGCATTACATCAATAATCAAGTGTTGGGTTTCGCAACCCATACCTGGCCACATGACTAATTCAAATAGACGGGCGAGAGGAACATTAAAAACTTCACGTTAAGACCCGGCCAGGCATTAATAACAATGCCAAAGCCAAACAAAGTCAAGAAAGTACACACACGTACCGCTAAAAGGGGTTAAAGGAGGTGGGTGGGCGTGTTCGCAGACAAGTGCAAGGGTGACATTTAACGGTAATTTCCTGCAACGATTTTTGTTTCGCTCAAGTTTGCCAGATAAGCGCCACGGAGTCGTCCAAACGACGGGGAATGGAAAGGCGGGCATCCGAGGCACTTCCCTAATTACACATGGTGTGTATATAAATGCCGCCTGTGCGTAGGATGGTGTTGTGCGGTGCGGCTGCAGCAACTAATTTCACATGCAGCACGGGCCAAGGCATCAAAATCCTACTAATGTCGCGCCAGCGAAGAACAACTCCCAACTTCTGGGGGACAGGACAGGGGGCGGGGCAAGACAGGACTTACGTACCAATTACATACATGAGAAGGGGAAAAGGCTTGAGCCTTTGGTAGCAGTGTTGCCGGTATCAAGAAGTGGTTTTTGAATTGAAATTACAATTATTTTATATGTATATATGATATTTTAAAGTAAATATTAAAGTAGCTTCAGCAATTTGGTAACAAATTCTGAATGGAACAATTCTATACAACTTCTATTTAAATCACAAAAAATGTGCAGTAAAGGCTGTAGCCCTAAATTCATTAAGTTGCTAACAATCGTCAGGAAAATGTTTTCCTATTTATCATCACCAGCCTCGTCAATTTAGCCATGTCTGTCTTTCAGTCTGTATAAAACAACAGATCTCAGAGACTTATGGAGCTAAAACTTCAAAATTTTGTGACAATATTCATTATGTTGCATGTGAATCTAGTTTCTTTTAGATTTCAAAGCTTAAAAAGTTTATTTTGGCTTAAGATAAGAATATTAATGCAGTCGTTTTTTGAATTACTAAATGAAGTGAAATCATCACTTCCGTTCAGTCAACTAAGAATGCTTACCTATGGCAACATTTGTCTTGTATGTTTTTGGATAAAACAACAACTCAATCATTAAAACTGAAAAATACCAAAAACTATTTTGCCAAAGATGGCTTCTTCTCTTCCTAATTGATCAGAACTAATAGTGAGCTTTGTAAAATGAACAAATAAATGTACTAGACTATTCTTATGCTGATCCCTAGGCTTTTCCATAGATACAATACACAAAGCCGCCTGCTTTGTCATATTCGATCTTACGATCTCAACAGCAAACCCAACTACCCTTTATAATCTCGGTAGGAAACGCTTTTCGGGAATCACGCCAACTTGGCAGCCCTGGTGAGCGCACACATCCCGGTGACTGACACCGGAAGCAGTCTGCAAGGGGCTGACTTGACTAACACCCCACGGCAGAGAAGAAGTTTGCGCCCAAAAGACAAGACAAGACAAGAAAGACGCTGTCATAAATATTTATGCGAGTTTTGGGAACAACAATGCGAGCGCACCAAGGCAAACATTCAGCTGCTCCAAACTACACATGCGATTGTCTAAGACAGCCACAGACAGGAGTCCTTCTTGGGAGCTTAAACCCCTGCCTGCCACGGGCCACCTCCGCGCATCCTCGTGCAGCTGACAATGAGCAGCAGCAGGATACATTTTGCACCTGCCACACCCGCAACATGTTAGCTCAGCATTTTCTTGGCGAAAACGAGGGAGGGCGCTTCCGCAGAGGGTTCGCTCCTCTAATGGATGGCGTGCAAAAGTTGACACAACACCCGACAGGGCCAACAGCGTCGTCTCGTGGCCTGCAGCAGCTGCACTCATCCCAGCTCCCCAGCATCCCCGTTAGGAGGGTGTTGATGACAACTAAACCTTAGCCCATTCCCCATTCAAAATTGGCGCTAAAAAGGGCAAAGTTTTCTTCGCAAGGCGTTTCGTTTTCGTCAACGAATCGGAAACGAAGCTGCTGCCAGGAGATCCCAGGATATGTCCTCCTCTAAACTTGTCTTATCATTAAAGGCATCCGTGTGAATTTAGTTGGCTTTTCGTTTGAAGCAGATACCTAATAATATTATAGTATTATAAATATTATTATACATAATCTAAAATATTAAACGCGCTTTAAAAACATGTATATATTGAACATATGGATCTCTGAAGACCCTCTCCTATTTATATCTCGGAATCCTCAAAGACTAAACCTCGTATTATCCCGAACCGCCTTGTATCCAGCAGTAGTGCTGCCTGGTCTGGACCCGGGGTGAGAGAAGAACTTATTAGCGAGACAGACGGTTATGGCTAAGTAAAATCAAGAACTTGCCGGAGCAGGGCGAAGTGCGGAGAATGAATTTACGGAAATAAAAGTTAATGTTGGAATGTTGCTGAAAATACAACTGGGAACTAGGGAAAACGAGCCAAGCGCGAGATAATTTTGTTGCCGGCATTGTGCTGTTGTTGCATCTAATTCGCTTTGCTTTCTTTCAGCGTTATGTTACTGTTCGCTGCCACCATTATCCTGGGCAACGGGAGCCACAACAGAAACAAGAACAATTTACGGCAAACTCCTCCAGGTGAAATGGCATCCTTTTGTCAAGACCTGCAATACCTTCAAGGAGTTGCTTGCCAGCCATCCGGCTCAGAGCTCCCGCCCTCCCCAGCTTCCTTTGCCAGCTCGTCACCCTGCCTGGTCGCCGTCGTTGTCATTGGCGTTCCTATTCAAGCTCTATACAAAGTGACGTTTCACATATCTACGACGCCCACCTCTGTCCTGTCCTCTTCTGCTGCTGCTGCTGCTTCTTCCGACTTCGCGATGGCATCATTAGAAATGCATGACACTGTCGCTTCCCCACCTCCACCAACTGGCCACGCCCACAGTCCTTAAACCCCTTAAACCCCCACACCCCCAAAATCGGTTGTTCAGGGTCTGTCTCGTAACAGGAATTTAGATTCAAGATTGAAACTTTGCTAATGTCGCGCATTATTAAGAAGAATCCTTTGCTGCCTTGAATACGATAGGAGCTGTGGCAATTACCTAAGCTCTGGGTTAAGCAGCAGTTCCACGGCAACAGATTTTGAATATTTGTCGAGAAGAAATACAAAATTTGGTCGTATATAAACGGTAACTTTAAGCTTAAACCATTTCCTATAAAACGTAATTTTTAGGCTCAAATATTTTAAATTGTTATAAAATGTTTAGAATTGGATGAGGGATATTTTACGCTTGAACTAAAACATATTTTAGGGTGTAAGGAAAGAATCTGCAAGTAAAGAGGCAAAAGGATATATATAAAAAACTGTATCTGTGTAAAATAATAAACATATAATCGTTTTTAGGTTTTTAGCTTAACAGCAAGATCAGTAAACTTACCACATTTTAGGGAATACAATCCTTAAGGTTAAGGATTTCAATAAGTAGTTTGATGATCAAGTCCAACATAATGCTTCGCTGACAATTCCTAGAACCCTGGAAAGTATTCTTCCTGACCTAGATGATACGAGTTCTAAAAATTTCATTCGACCCTTTAAATCTGGATATTAGGAACATGCGAGTTTTTAACATTTAATTTAGCTCTGATGTTTTCTTCTATTTAAAATACAAGTCCTTTAAATTTAATCAATGCTCTACTGCATACTTTTAAAATAAAATCCCAAAATCGTCTGTCTGTCCTGTATTTAAATCCCAACTTCCCTTACCCACTGTAAAAATATCCAAAAACAAAAAGAGCTCTCTGGCTCAGCTGTTTCGATTAATTAGCATCCGTAATTGATGTACCGAAAAGTTTTGCCTAGGGGAGTTTGCATTTGCATTTTGCGGTCTTTTTGACTGAAACGCTGCTGCTGCTGGACAATCGTGGACATGGCTCGCAACCGGTCAGGTTGGATCTGTAGTTTGGATTTGGATGTGGACGTGCCTCGTGTCATTGCCGTTCCTGAAACGTGACTTTGCTGCGAATTTCGTTTGCATTGATTTAATGTAATTAAAAAATTTAGGAGTTTGGCAAAAAAAAGTTTTGTGAAGGGGGTGGTGCCTTAATAAAGTGACCGACAAAGACACAGATTCTTTAATTCTAATTTAAAATTTCTTACTTTTTCAGGCATTCCCTTAAACTACACGAGTTAACTCACACCGAGGGAGCAGAGCGAAGCTTTCGCTGCCATTTTCCAGGCTGCTCGTATGCGGGTTTATACCAAGAAAACCTCAAGACCCACCTCATCTCCCACTCCCAGGGTAGGCACAAGTGCGACCGGGAAAACTGCAGCTATGTGGGAAAAAGCGGTCTACATCTGAAGAGGTAAGTGATAATTTAATAATTTAAAAAAAATATATGAATAACAATAATAACCAGAAATATCGTAAATAAAAGGATCATCATCAAATAAGAAACAAACTGAAAAAATGTAGTACGATAGGTACAGTCTCTCCCGGAGACTGCGGAGATAGTCAACTTCTTTAAAGTTGTAATTGCAGATGGTAACCAATTTCCCTATTAGATATTACCGCATAGTTTGATAATTTAGGAACAAGTCAATAACTGTTTATAAAACAATATTAAAGGCAAAAGAAAAGATGCATGTAAGGAGTCAACATTATTTACAGAGGGAAAATAAGCAATTATTCTTTAAAATTTTGGGGTAATCTCCTTTCTAAGTTCTAAGAGAATTAAGGATGCATACTTTGAAATTATTCAATTGAAATTATACAAGTCGAATCAAAGCCTAAATTTTGGTTGGTTTGAAAATTTTTGATTAATAAAATGGTAGATATATAATTCTTTAATAGCCTTGCACTTCTCTATACTTTGTTTGTGCTTGTGCAGCTCGGAAACTGTGTTCGCTTTAGTTAAGATGGTTGTAGGTATTTATGCAAACGAACATGTCTAGATCGGCCGTTTGAATGCACTTCCCAACGACCTAAGTCACCCCTCCACTCTGCAAGAACAATAAGAACAAAACGTCATCCATAATTGCGGACTTTGAAGGGCAATTGCATAAATTGATGGAAGCAACAACAAGAAGCCACAGAACCCCTTCGAGAGGAGCCCTGGCCAAGGAGTGCAAGTTGGAGGAGGACAGTCGAAAGAGTCGCCGCTCGATCCCAAACGAAAAATCGTGACTTATCGATCGCCTTTGATATGCGGATTGAATTCTTGTAATATTTCCCTGGCTCTCCTCCGCTCGGCTCCGCCTCCTCGCTGTATCACCGGGAATCCCGACCGTCAGTTCAGGGCCAAATTGCCGGCAATATGTATGGCAGTGCCACCGTTGGCCAGCCACTGTTCTACCAACCGCTGGCCACAAGGGATCGCGGCGAGGGAAAATGGTAATAAACGGAAAACAAGCTGCAGTCAGCAGTCTGCCGTGGTAAGTGGTAGCATTGGACGTGGTCGAAGAGTTCGACGCTGATTTGAATGCTGACGCAGTGGGATGGATAATGGTTAGAACGCCTTAACCTTTGGCTCCCCGTTTCTCTTATATGGGAGAAGTAATGGATATTGGATCAATTCGTTGGCTTATTTATGGCTACGAGTCTGTATGGGAAGTTATCATTTGTATATGATAGTTGAAAAGTTGGAAAATATAACTGATGCCAGTTTGTCAAAAACTATCTCTACACTTTGCAATGATCTATGGAGTCGTAGTATAGGAAAAATATATTCTGGTAATTATATACAACTTAATTATAAATATATACTTTTACTGTGAACTGAGGATACTAGCACAAAACCTTGATAGTGATTTTTACTCGTTCGAACCCAATTATTATATATACTTTCCAGTATTCAACGGTGTTCCATTTAACGAACTCACTCAGTAAGAAACACAGTAAAAACACAAAAGATTCGCCTCATTAAAAATGCGAAAAAGTTGACCTCAGTTGAGAATCAGGGATTGCATAAATCTTGCCCACCAGAATTCCGGACTCTGCGACAGAACTCCGTGATGCGCTTAACTCACATCCGAGATCTTCAATTAGCTATCAAAAGGCAGCGCTGGTGATCCAGGAATTTCAAAGCGCAGCCAAAAAGGCGTTCGGGCTGCACATCCCCGGCTTCGATTTGCGAATCTGTAGCCGCGAGTTTGTCGGCATTCGACACACAGAGAGATGTAGCCTACAGAGGGCCTCCTACAACTTGGGGCTGCCCCGGAACGATCTTGAGGCTCCATTACTTGCCGCTAATTAAGCCTACCGAGGCGCGCATGAGACGCGTCCGTCTGCCTCGCCCAACTCCTCTTCAGGGGCTTCAGTTCTCAGTTTATTCAGTTTGAGCTTGAGATTTCACACAGATTCCGATTCCGGCGGCCCGAGAGTCCACTAAAAAACATTGGCAATTAATTGTGAGTCCTCGGTTTGGACAGTAGCTGATAAGTGGAGTGGACAACTCACACATACACTCGCAGGAAGACTCCTTCGGCGGGGCTTTGGGGAGCAGCTCAAGGTGCACCGGGGCGTAATTGAAGGCGCGTAGCTGAGATAGTGTGGGTAAGGTCTCCTTCCTGAGAAGGGCATATCGGTTTTAAGGGTTAGCAAAAAAGATAAATAAAATATCAAGTGTGAAAATAAAATTAAAATAGTTAAAGGTAGGATTTTTGGATTTTATTATATTAATCAGGACAGAGAGTTACAAATATGTTTTCGTTGATTAAAGTGTAATTTACCTGATGCCTTTAACTAATTTGAGTTATGTATATTAAAGCCTAAGGAGTATGCTCTTTTTTGGTAATTTAAGTCTATAACGCAAGCACTATTATAAACGAAAGCAACTTAGAAGGCCTTACCTAAGTAAGTACTTACGTTAAACTAAAAAAATATAAACATAAACTAGTGAACTAATTTATAAGGGTAACCTGGAAGCGCTGGGAAAAATGATAAATAAGTTCAAAATAAAACAAATAGAAAGCTCCAGTCGAGTGGGTGAAATTTTAAAAAATTTTGAAATACTTAAATTACACAAATCGGAGGGCAAAGCAAATTGTTGGCCAATGTTAACTATTGATATTGCTATGTTAACTATTCTGCACTGCCGAACGTAGAGTTTTAGATTTATTTATTATTTTTTTATTTACAAGACTCAGTATTTTTATAGCCCTCTGAAAAGTAGCTCACTGCGCAGTCGTTTAGACCAGACCACCAATTGTGGTTTCGCGCTCTTTGCCCAAGAGCTGATCGCCATCTAAGCCAAGTCTGGATTGGTTGGGTTTGCTGCTCATTCTGCGGTTTCTGCTCCTACCGCCGCTTCTCCCACTGGCCAAAAAGCAATTGCCAATTGCCAACTTACTCGTATTTTGATTTCGAGCGTGCGATTCGAATACGAAATTAGCAATTAGTTCTGACTTCGGTGGTGGGACAAGCCGCCACTGGAATTTACCGCCTAATCAAGCGTTGAGATTTTAAATATGGCTTCGCTCAAGCTCCCTCTCTTATTTCCTCCGCAGGCACCTCAAGTCGGCCCATTCCCGGGAGGGGGACGACGCAAGGGAGTGGTTCGCATGCGATCAATGCGAGTTCAGGACCCGCACCAAAGGCCACCTCCGCCGGCACTCGCTACGCCACTCGGGACAGAAGCCCCACCAGTGCCCCCACTGCGACTTCCAGTGCAGCACCATCGACAATCTGCGCAAGCACATCGTCAAGACGGGCAAACATCCCGGCAAATTCATCTACGAATGCCACAAGTGTTCCGATCAGGCGCCAAATGAGATCTTCAAGAGTAACACATTCAAGGAATACCAGAAGCATTTGGCCACTCACAAAATTGATTAAGTATACGATATAGTAAGAAGCCTTCAAAAGTTTAAGAGAGATTCTTATATCTACACCTTTTCAACACAAAATTATTCTCTTCATACTAAACAAATTATGTTATTTCGTATATTTTAATTTATTATTAAAATATTTTCCTAGCTTGTGTATGAAATTTCAATAGTTATTCAAAGCTTCTATGAAATCCCTGTTAGTTTAGTTTGTAAAACCTCTCGATATAATGAAATACTTTTATATATGAAACGAATTTAGTTGGTAATTTTTCTTTCTTATTCCTCTCCTGAGCAGTAAAAAATAATTGTATTGAACAGAATCTAAAATTTCTTTTAATACCATAAGTTCAGTATACAAAACCAATTTCTAGAGTTCTGTAAATTTTAATCCTAGTATAATTAAATTATACTGGATCAAAGAGCTTTAATGTAATTTGATTTGGATTTACTAAACCAATTAATTTAAGACGATAATGAAGACTTATATCCTCTGACCCTAACAGCATAAGAATGAGAACAACTAGATCAATTGAGAGCATTTAAAATACTCGTTTGTTTAAAACTACAACCCATTCGAGGAAGGTTCTCAGATGCTTCTTTAAAAACGTTCGCCTTTCTGAAGGCTCTACAGGAGCAACAACGTAAGTTGTTTCTTACCCAAAATAAATGCTCAGGCTAGGGAAATGTAAATGATATTTTTGTAAAATTCATTGTTTAGAGCACAAGCCCTTAGGTCTTGTGTACCCTCTTCAGCACGTTCGTCGTAATTTAAATCTGAAATTTATCTTTCTTATATTATGATTTGTGTATATTTCAACTATATTTGATTACTTCTTCTTCCAAAGTTATTTTCAAAATTTCGCCATTGCTTTAAGGATATATTTAAACGATTTGTATTGGTTTATAGTAACAAATATATTCTTGTACACAATCCAAAAATAAAAAACTTATATTTTTCACATTTCATATTCTCAAATTTTAATGTGTGAAATAAATGTCGTAAGCGTGAGCTTATTTTTAATTGTATTTAAGTTAATGTGTGGTTCCAATGTAGCTGTTGCAAGCGCGCTGATGGTTGCTTAGCTTAGAGGTTATTAGAAAGCCTTTAAAGTTGTAACAGAAATTATAGCTAAGGGTGGAAATGAAGTTCTCGGAGTAGAATTGGTAGAATACAAATGGAACTCGTTTAATGATACGCCCGCCGCCACCAAATCTCCAATCCGATCAGATGCCGCTTCCTGCACAAAAAAAAAAACGGAACCTTTTATAAGGCGTCGGAGATCGAGGTTCCGAATCCGAAGGTCTGCTTGATGCTGTGCCAGTAATACCGGTACCAGTTTGTTTTCATCGCATCGTACTCGGAGGCGGGAATGCCGGTCTGCTTAAGCGTCATCATCGTGCTGGACGACTGCAAGAATGAAAATGGAAATAAATGTGTAAGCATTAATGGGTCCGAGTAATGGAGTAGCATTATAAAGAAATTGATTGTTCTAACTTTCCTAAAGTAGTTAAAGGTTATGAATAAAATGGTATTGAAATTTCTCAATATCACTAAGTCCTTCAATAAAATCGATTCCCTTGTTTATGTATATTCTTTGTAAACTTACAGTTTCTTCCAGCTCAATAACAACGTTCGAGTAGTGACCAGATGACCAGTTTTTCAGACGCCAGCTCTGCTGTATTTTCTTTTCAGGCACTAGCTCCTCGAACTTGCCAAGCACATTGCCGCCATACAAAACAAACCTAAAGCGGGGGAAAAAGATAAAATTATTGAAAAATTGAGCCAAAGTTTTTGAAGTAAAGATCTGAACTTTATAATTGAAGTCCATTTTAATTTTATACCCAATGAAGAATCCATTTCCGTTTGTTTGCCTGTTTCTACGTAAACTTATGGATCACTTGTGGAGCTCTCAAGATAAAACCTACCAAATAGTCTGATTATCATTGCAGTATGTAAGTCGGAAAGAACCCTATCGGACTACTTTATTACATAAGTAAGAAAATGATTGGAAAGCTATTAGAAAAACACTTGAAGTGGCTTTTGCAAAGAATTTCCATCTACTCTTCGAATTGGATCTTTTTTATAATTTTGCATTTAGAGCTATTCCCATGGAAACAATAGGAACATTAATAGAACGTCGTTATTTCTAAACAGAACTTGAGGTAATTTTCAGGTAATTAAATCAAACTTTTGTGTCTTTCAGCTGTCATAGTAACGATCAAATTGCAAACTGCAAGGGGATACCAGCTTTGGCTTCCCGAAGTAAGGACGATTCCTTAAAAAGGACAATTACAATACAAATAAGACACTTACTCTCCACCGCGCACTGCATCCACTTTGGCGGGGGCCCTCGTAAAGGCAGCAACCATATCCTGCTTGGTCAGAGCATTGTACAGGTCATTTGCGTTGCAGTGAAACTCTTCCGTCATCGAGAGGGTTCGTACGTCCAGCTTGCAGCCAACGCCAGAGTTGTTACCTTTGGGGGCGGCGGCCACCGAAGTGTTCGAAGAGGCCTTCTGAGCAGCATTTCTGGCATTGTTGACCTCCGTGACGTTGGCATTAGTCACACCCACAGGACCCGTGGCGTCGTCACCCTTCTTTGGTAGAATGAGGTTCTTGGAATACTCCTCCTTTAATTCCCGGATGTAGGCTCCCAGCTGCTGGCGGACGCGGTCCCGGCCTACATTGTACATAAACTGCTTAAGGGTCTCCGATTCGTCGTTGGACTCATCAATGGTCACAGTGATCTCGACGTCCGAGAGGTCGTTCTCCTCGGACAGATTGGGAATGGTGAGCTTGCCCTTGTGGCTCAACTTGCTGTTCTTTAGCAGCTTGCCGGACCACTTTAGCACCAATTCCCACTCGTAGAAGAAAATGAGCTTGCCCTTGCGATTGTTGACAGTGGCCTCGCCGGTGCACTTGTCCACGGTGTCCACCACACACTCGATGTCGCTCTGCCCTGCGGTTTGAGGTTCGGAATCGCGTTTTAGGTTAGAATCACAGGTCGCAGATGCACGCCAGTGCTACTTACCTATTTTCAGGTCCTTGAACAGCTGGTGCAACCGATCCTTTGACCAAGTTGTTGCATTCTTTTCCGTCCAGTGCCAGTTGTTCACGTTGGTGGCGTCCGGACGCTCCTCGACAATCCAACGCGGATCTCCAGATCCCCACAAAGCCATCGTTTAATCCTGCTAAATCCCTGGCAGTTGGTTGAATGAAATGCTTGGTGCCGGCGGGCGGTTTTGGTCCAGCAGTCTTGTGGCGTCCTGATTTCGTCGATTTGCACCGAGTTGCAAGTCGAATTTTCTAGAATTCTACTGTTTGAAACAGTATTAAAAATCTTTTTCACATGCGCACATATGATTGCGGCGTTGCCACCTGACGAAGTTATCGTAGTGGTGGTCAAGCGAAGGGAATGTATCGATTAACAACGATTTGATTTTTTAAGTTGCTTTTTCTTTTTAGAGTGATTTAACCCTGCCTGCTGGCCCACTCTACGGCTGAGGGTAATATGAAATCAATTAGGAATTATAGTTGGTTTTAAAATCACTCTCACCGTCTCTCGCGTTTTATTTTCATCTGGATGGCAGCACTCTTTCTAATGTACAGATATCGATACTTTCATACGACTTCAGTATTTTTTGGTACATTAACTATCGAGCAATCGACACATCGCTAGTTGAGAGCTGAAAGAAAATGGCGATAGAATTTTTTGTTGATTTTTAAAAACTTGTAATTTTTGTTCAATTGTTCAATGAAAACCCGCAGAAATTAGCCGTGTTCTTTGCTAATAATGCACCATTAGTGCTCGGGCCCTGACCGCGAGAGTGTGTGTAGAGTGGCCGCCACAATGATAAGCGCAATGGACAATTTCGACAACAGATCGTATGGAGCTATTTCAAAGGGGCGGAGTGAATTCTCGATGCCAGGTAAACACATCAGATCAGCAACGCGAGCCACCGAAATATGGATAAATAAATACAAAGCCTTTGCCTTGTCCAGTGTTCGGTGGATAATTAAAAAGAAACATATATACATATTAAGTGGACGAGTGCGAGCCCAAACAAAAAGTTTGACGAAGCAACAAGCATACAGCATAGTTGTATAGGTGTGTGATGTGATGCGTGTGTGTGTGCGTTCTCATTTGCTGGCCTTCAATCGAGTTTAATCCGCAGTTCCGAATTAGAGCTAATAAGTCAATTTACACAATTAGCCTCCCATTGTGCGTGCCCCAGCTATGGAATGGCAACGAATCGGCGAAGAAGAAACGCTAACTAACGAAAATTGAGTATTGATTCAGAAACAGCTGCTGTCTCGCTCCTGCGCATGCACTTCATGCAGCTGATGTGTGTGTGTGTGTGTCTGTGACTGTGGGCGTACTTACTTGCGTGTTGATGGAATGTTGTTGTGGCTGTGGAATTAACAAACAAAAACCTTAAATAATAAAGTGCTGGAGGGCCAACCAATATTCATTGTTTCTCGTCTCTCCGTCTTGCAGAATTAACGCCGGAGCAGCAGAAACTGCTGATTGAGCTGCGACGCAGGAAGCAGGAACTTTTGCTCGAAATACAGGTGAGTTCGTGACCAAACGCACCCAAAATCAAAGATAAAACGTTGGTGAATGCAACGGGCCAACGTCACTGTCAAAGTGAATGATCTAAAACGGTTCTTCTAATTTTTGTGTGGATAATGAGGTCAACCCTAATGACCTAACCCTAAGTATATGACACATTTGCATGACACTGCGAAAATACATATCAATTTAAATATAACAAGGATTGTTCTGTATTATAATAATAATAATTTATAATTTGAGAATTAAGCTCAGTATATTCTTTTAGAATTAAAGTTGAGTTGCTAACACTAATTTTGGGTTGCTTTTGAGGGAACAAAAAGAGGTAATGCACCTAGTTGATTGAGTGAACATTTTCCTCCTAATTGTTGATTTGTTCATCTCTCAATTCTGGCTCATCTGTAAAATTTTGTGTTTTGGTAACATTTTTTTAAGTTTTGGCACTTAAAAATTAAAAAAAAAAAAAAACTGATCGTATTGTGCAGAAGGAATAAGAAATCATGTGGATCATTAGTTAAAGATAAGTTAGCAACTGAGCTTGTATTATTATGAGTTGGTTGAATTATGTTTAAAAAAAATGAATGAATGAAATGAAGTTGTTCACCCAAGTGAACCGTAAATACCCAGCAGTATTTAAGAAATCTTCCTCTGCTTATCTATTGGCATTTGCTTTTGTTTTTGTTTTTCTGTAACTAATGGCCCGTTTGCTTTGACCAATCACATTTATTTGTTGTAAGTTTATAGTATTGTCTTTGATATGACTTTTAGCTGTTGTTCCCTTTCTATTCTTCTTTTATTGCTTTCGTTGACATTTCCTCGTTAGCACTGGTTGATAGAAGATTCACACACTTGTTTGCTTAATGATTTGTGCAATAAAGGTGTACGTACCGTTGTTGTGAAGTGTGCTCCGTCTTACATTTTTTGTTCAAAGTCTCAGCTCATCTTTGAACTTTTGTGGATGACATTTACTTTGCTGCCGTTTGCTATTGTCGATCATTGTCTTTGTCGAAACAAAACAACTTGGAAGCCACTTGAATTCGCAGACAATGCAATATGTGCATATGTATATATGAAAAACTTAAACTGTAAAACAGTGGGGACATGAATGGATTTATTTAAACGAGGGTTAAGTCCCAAAGAGAATACATTTTGCCCATAGTTTTAGTTTATTTTATTTTTCTATTAATTTAAAACAATGTAATGTGAGCATAAACGTAAGTAAAAGTGTTGGTGGTATGTCGAAGTCACGTGACATTGGTCCGGTGATGTCGTCTACCTGCCTTCGGTGTAGTTCGCTCCCGTCCACCGAATACATCGTGAATACTCAGATAATCTCTCACAATTCTCCGCGACTGTCTCTTAGTCATCAATGACGTTTCGCGGGAGTAAATACATACCTTCCTTTCTTTGCTGGCCGTCCCGTCTTGCCGTCACGAAAACCACGCTCGGCACTCTAAAGTGGATTTTTCATTGGTGCCAAGTATTGAGGAATTGTTATCATTTTAGTTTCCGTATCATGTCAATATTTCTAGTTATGTGTGTGCATTAATGTATATGTCATAAGAAACGTGATCGAAAGCGCTAAAATTGTTATTTATTATTTAATATCAAGTTGTTATTGTTGTTACTGTACAGTGATATGTACAAGTTCTTGTTTCGTAAGATAGTGAGAAAGTCTAGAGCCATGGTGAGTGTTTGACAAAGAAAATTCAATCATCAATTATCCTCTATTAATAAACAATTAATGTGTAAAGCTACACGCTCACTGCCGTCTGAAAACGGAAATTACTGCGAGCTGAGAGTTTCAGAACAGATCGGGGGCTGAGCTCAGCAGTAAGTTCAGCTTTCAGCCGTCAGTGTTCCTCGGACCTGAAAGCAGAGGATTGCTTTCTGTCCGAGTCGTTTGATAAATGTAAATTGAAACGTTTAAGTCAATATTTATTTTCCGATCATTCCTGTGACAACTAAATATATGACATAGAGATTTTTACTCAAGTCATATCGAAATCTTAAAAACATATCTCGCAGCCCGTCAGGCAGTGATTGTTGATTCTGATCATTTTTATATTCTTCTTCTGCAAACTTCTGACTAAAATTATTATAATGCTTGCAAGGGTATGAAAACAGTTCCTTTATTGAATTACCTCTAAACCAATGTTCAATAACCAGGTCCTCTATTTTCCCTCGAAATGGTGTTAAGTCCATGAAATTCCGGTAAATTATATTTATGTATGATTTATACAGCATATTGTAAGAAAGTCCCCTCGCTTTGACCTATCCCACTTTATAATTTTTACCTGGCACTGCAACTGACACCAAATTCTGCCCTCCTTACCTGAACTCGCTTTGCCGTGTATGCATACATTACCAAATCTGTTCCCTATTTATTCGCTTCTGAGTCCAGGTTGCCGGGTTTTAGTTTCAATTTTTCAGCAATTAGCTGAGTTCAGGTTTTGGGTTAGGTTGGCTACGTTTTTTGGGTGGAGTGGTGAGGATTCGAATTTGCTTGGCTTGCAGCGGCAATAAATTTACAAAGGAAACCGGGCAGAAGGAGTACAGACACATTCACTCATAGTTTTAGGCCTCTGTAGATTTCTGCATTGCCCAAATTGTGAAGTTAAGTAAATGGAGAAGGATAGTACTCAAATAGAATAGCATTTATGGTAATACATTTTAAACCTTGGAATTGAATTAAAAAATAGATTTTGAGACATTTGAAGCGAATTTTGTAAAATTTTGTACGTTTTTTCAATTTTAAACCATCAATAAACAGCTCAAGATATTGTGAATTAAGTAATTACAAATAAAGTAATAACAGAATTTTAAACTGAATGACTAACAAATTTAGCTTATTCCGAATTATTTTCCCTAAAGTATCACAAATATCGAAAGGAACAAGTAAATCGTAAAATGTTTAACTTTACGAATATTTTACGTACTTTAAACCTCATTAAAATTTGCTTTGATCGGAATGAAAATTAGTTTGGTATTAAAAGCAATTTTCCAAAAATAGCACCGTGTGACCATGTTTGGGAAAGTATAATTTTTATACAGTGGCGCCGACACTTGAGATTTTTAAAAATATTGGATGTGATAACGTTGGTAGAGGTCGCCAACGCATGTGTCAAATAAATGTAAAAATATTGTAAATTTTTTTTTTGCAAAAAATTTTAGAAGTAATATCATAAAATATAATAAAATAAAAAATATATGTCAATTTGTTTTGTTTCAGTAATCAAAATAAGTACAATCTTCTCTGTAAATTCTTTATGAAATACTTTACAAATGCTCAGGCAATTATGCACTTCATTCCCAACGCAAATATTGAATATTGCTTTTGGGTGACTCACGACATTCCGCAATTATCAGAGAATGTTAGCTGAGGGACTCATTGACGACCCCTTAAGTCAGCGTTCGTTTCGTTTCGGTGGGCCTGCATATTTAACTTCTTTTATCAGTTGGCTCAGCTGAACTGATAAGACGTCAGTTTTCCCATTTATGGGCGGCAGCTGTGGGTGATGTAAATAAATATTGTTGTTGCTAAATATACGAAAAATAAATTGTTCCGCATAACTTTCGCAATTTATTATAAATGGTTTCTCCTCCTAGTTCATCGTCACTTATTGCTGTTTGTTGTTAGGACTAGGTTCAGATAAAGCCCCAGTTAAGAAAATTTAGTTTTCTATCAAGTAAATGTGAGAGCTAACTGGGAACCAGACTTACTGTAAAATTATTTCGAGAAAAAAAGAAATTCCGAGCCAAACTTGTCTATTTCAAGGTTCTAATAAAGTGTCTAACACTTGAAAACTGCATTAGAGTATCATAGAAGCATACTCAATATGCATTCTGTTGTTCTATGTTATTCTCTTACATTTAGATACATTTCATCATTGGATTTGATAAGATTATCTTGAGACTATAGTATCTTTATCGATATCTTTCACCATAAGGAAATATAAATTGACACTTAATCTTAAAATCCTTTAATGTCTCTTTTCAAATTTTTTTAAATTTTTAAATCCAGATATCCTTATCCTTATCCTTATCAGCTTCGATTATATTATTATTAAGAGGAATTCAGTCGAGTCCCTGTTAATGTTTACATTTTCACTAACGCAAGAAAAAGACCGAATGTCCTTAGCAGAGAAAAAAGTCGATATTTTGATATCAGAATGAGTAGAACCCGGCCCCCAGTCTGCATATGATAATAAATGAAACTCAGTATGAAATTTATACTCCACCTTTAAAATTGCTAAGTTACGTGCTGTTTAAGTATTAGATTCTTCAATTCAACCCCTCTGCCAGAGCTCTAAATTATGATTTACGGGAGACTGTAAAGGCAGCATAAACAAAACAAGCACAAAGAGGCAAACTTATTGAAAGCGCACTTCAAGTGCAAATTTGTCTTTGATTTATGTTGTCTGCTTTGAGGTTATGGGCGAACAGGACGAGAAGCGACGAGACACGGAAGGGAAAGGACTCGGACTGGCAACGAGTGGCAACAATGGCCAATGCACTGCCATTATTCCGTTCTGTCCCGCTGCTCATACCTCTCTCGGCCCCGAACAATGGCCAAGGGAAACTAATCGAAGTCAGAGCCAACACAAAACAAAACACAAATGAAAAGTGGTACAAGTAACGGGGAACGGTTGGTGGGGAACGTGGATCGGTAGACGGGACAACTACTGCGGTTTATGGCGTCTGCATGCAAATGGGCTCACTTAGTTCTCACGTGTTTCAATATTATGTGATTATGCAAAAACAGGAGCAGGCTAAATGAAAATGACTTCCTCCCATGTCAATGTACCATTGCAACTTTGGCGGCTCATTTAACCAAATGGCGAGTGTGTTGTGAAAAGCCATTAGGTCCGTATTTAAATATTTTGCAATTTGAATGTTCTAAGCAATCTGTTATTAGGGAAAATTATTATTATTATTAGGCTTAAAAACAAAGCTGTGTCGAAGGCAATTATCTGTCTAAGTCCGGACTTCGCTGTCTGCCTATTTGTATGAAACATTATCCTGGGAATCGTCCTGTCTCGGCGCAGATTCCGTTAGAATTTATCGGGGATAAGAATTTAAAAAATAATTCATAATTTGTTCGAAAATTTAGTTAGTTTTGACTTTTTATTATTAAAATTAAAATCTGTTATCTTAGATGTGCAAGGGCTCATTATTTGTATTATGTTTTTACGGGCGGTACTGTGACTGTTCTCTTAATAACATCTGCCCAAACGCGAATCTTTTCCTCTTTGTTTTGTTCTCTTAGAGCCACTTGTTGTAAAACCGCACGGTAGTCAGCTGTGCCGACGTTCTCTCTTTGTCGCAAGAGGTTTATATTTAGTCAAAGAGCAAAGAAAATAAGAGAGTGGCATACCCGCTAACAGTAACATTTGCGCACTTTAACCGATAGCAGTGCTGCCGCTTTTGTCGTTTTAAAGTGGAAGAGTGTCCCAAATATATTCTTATATAAATAAAAGCAACCAGGTAACCAAACTTAAACAATATATATTTATTCATTTGATTAATGATAATACAAATAATGTAGTTAGCATTTAGAAATATGTATACTTCCTTGAAAATATTTTTAACTGTGTAATTAACATCGAAAATATATAAATATTGTTGGAATAAATTTTAAATGTTGTAAGTCGTTGACAACTGATTAAAAAGACGTACATGCATTTTACATCGATTAAAGAATATCAAATTAGTTTTTTAGACCTGTAATGCGCCTTTTAGAAAAATCATTCGTTGAAAATTATAGGGATCAAAAATATGTATATATTACATCTTTTCTGTAAAATATATTTTATAAAAGAAAATTTAAAATAACCCCGTACCCACTTATTAGAAAGAATTTAGAATTGTTTGTTTGTTTTTCCATTTATTTTGTATCTTATTTAATTAATGAAAAAACTACTCTATAATTTTAAGTCAAAGAAAATACATCATTAAATTACCAGCATTAAACCATCGAATAATTCTCACATTTCACGAAAAGGAAATCATTTAAGAAGTGTTTTTAAACCTGTGGAACAAAACACTTATTGTATCCTTTGTGGCAGATAAAAGTTGGATTGGTTTTTTTAAGGTCGACATTGTGGCATCACTGACGAAATGTTACCCGGTAACCCGAACGAATGTGGGCTGTTAACGCTTCTACCCGCTGTCCGGCAAATTAAAGAGAGAAATCGGCCTGACGGATACGGATCGTTCGGAGTGCGCGGCCTTTCGAGCTGAAACTGAATTGAATTTTTCTTTTCGAGTTTTGTTTGCCTTCTCCCGCGACAAAGTGCCAAAAAATAAAATAAAAATTGATATATAAATACAATATAGAAAGTGGAATGCCGGAAATTTAAAAATTTTAATATTTTGAAATAAATAAGTGTTAGTGTGATTGTGATTCAGCCATACTGGCCTAGCCATGTGCAAAAATTAAGTTTGCCTAAGGCAGAGAGTCGAGAAACGGCCTCCGAATTCCATTGATAAGGTGTCGGCCTATCAGCTCCAATAGTGCGAAAATAAAGAGAGAGTAAACAGAGTGTCCAGGAAGCTACGGGGTGCAAACAAAGAGGAGCTGCATCTGAATCATCGGAATATTCCATGTAAATATATGCCAGCCCTACGATTGTCCACTTTCCCCCACATATATTTTTTGTGCCAAGCTATTTACAAGTACAAGCCGCTCGCGTCATTCGCACTTCGGATATTTATTAATAACGATTATTAAAAATAGGTAGTTGAGGTGTGTGTTTTCCATAGCCAGACAATTATTACTAATAGCCGACGTTGAATAATATATTTATTTATTTTCTCATCCGTCTACTGCTGATAAAATGTTGCTGCCATTCGTGACGTCAGTGCGCTGTGCCTGCCTTTATTTACCTTTATCAATTATTGTCGGACTCTGCTTAAATTATCAATAGGTTTTGTTTGTTCTGTGCGCTGCTCTGACGCAATTTTTCCAGATTTTTTATATGTTTAAATGGTGAGCAGTATAAAATACACATTTATGGGCAAGCTTGTCGTTGATTTTTTAAAAAGGAATTCCTTTTATTGTTTTTGTTGAAATGAGTGTGTGTCTGTGTGTGGGGTATGAGAGACTTTCGAATCAAATAAGTTATTTAACTGAACAGGTTGAGCAAATACACAGCTCGATGAGCATTATTCACCACCAATTTCTAAGATTTTGTTGGCTCAAAGTTGGGACTCGAATAAATACAAAACCGAAGTTACTGGACTGTCACGTCATTGCATTAGAAGTTCGGGAAAAGGGCTTCTCCTGCTCGAGGTATGTAGGTGCAGTGTACTTATTCTATTCGGGCGAGCGAACAATAAAATGCCGCACGGGAGCAATTGAAAAATGGGTGTGTAGTGTGTAGTAGTAGCTCACTCGCCGCCTCCTTCTCCATCCTCGAATTTGCAGTCCTTCCACCTGCTGCGCGACTTTATTCTGCATATTTTAAGCGCGCCTGCCAATGAAACATGCCAAAAAAACACACCGAACTACGAGTCAACTTTTGGGTCATGCTATACTTATATATATCTGTATGTATGCCTTGGGGGAACGGGTCGGATGCGAGGCCCGCGAGCTGCCAACGTTTCGCCTTCTATTCGTGGTGATGGTGCCAAGAATGCAATGGCGGCGCGCGTTTCCGAGTCCGTTGCTGTTTTGGGCCAATATACAGTACTCAGTCCACAGCGCAGCTGGCCAAAAGATGTGATTTCGCACTGAAAAAAGCTAACAGAAAATCAATACTTTCCACTTGACACTGAAATAATGTGTTTGTCCTTTATTACTTCCTGCGTTCCACAACATAAACTGGCATTCCAGGAGAAGAGGAGACTTCGAAATGAACACAAAATGTGTAATATTTAGATTGCGGTCAAGGGAGAATCTTGCCCGATCATTTCAATCTAATCTTATTTTGATAGTAGAAAGCTAAATATTTAACGTACACCTGGGAACGCCGGAAGTTGGCACTCAAACGATTATCCTGGTATCTAATCTGTTGAAAGTAGCAAAAAGTAGAATACGTGATGTACACATTTCGTAGAATCGAGTCAACCCATAAAATACTACTTTTTATCCGTATTTATGATAAAGATTGCTTAGAGTACGTTACACTTCGTCATATTTGCATAAAGAGTTCACTGTTTTTGTGGTAACTTTTTGCAACGACACCAAAACATAAGTATTTCTTGTATTTAGAGTACTTTCGCCTTTTAAAATGACAAACAACTTTAAAGATGCAGTAGAGAAGCATCAGAGCTGCGGTTAATCAGGGGATAATAACCTCTGCCACCGGAGTAAGGCGAGTGGAAAGAAGGCATCAAAGTGCCACCCAGACAAACCACGAGTACATGCCATAATGATCAACTTGGGTCGCTGGCGACGATGAGGATGATGATGAAAAGGCAGCCACCGCAGCCCTAAGAGAAGAAGAGTTCAGTGCATCGGGGGCCAAATGCTGCATGATTGGAATATTTTTTGTGCTGCAGCCGAGGGGAAGAGCTGAGCAGCTCATGCCTCAGCGGATGCGTTCATTTAGGTTCTGGTCACAAAAGGGGTTACCGCTGACCAATGACGTAGAGCTGAGTTTTATAGTTTCGCCGGGGCTTATTATTCGGTTTCATTCGGGTGCCTGCCCGGCCCAGCTATGCGGAAATTACTGCAAAATTGGGTTCATACACACACACACTGCACACGCCAATTTTAGACCAGAGACACCGCCCAGTTTCAGCTGCAAGAAAAACCAGGCATTAATTGTCAACAAACATGCGTCCCGGTCTTAAGGCGCGTTGCCCCGGGTCGCTGTGCGCCTTGCATGTGCGAAAATAAATGCATTTACATATAATGCAAGTGTCCACTATCCCGGATCGGGCACGTGTGGTTCGTGAGGCAGAAATAAGTGTAGAAATCGGCAGGTGTTAAAGGGGAAACATTATTTCCGTGGCAACCATGTTTTATGTAATTAGTTGTCCTAACTAAATGCCACCCCATAGTGCATTTGTAATATTTTTAGAGCTTAAACTCGTACTTACTACGAAAAAAGTAAGCTTTTAATGTGTGCTTCACCCTCGCATAAGACTCTAATTTACGTATGATTCAAGGTACTCGCTCGTTTCCCATAATGGTAATCCAAGACCCGAAACCCAGCCTATTTTTAACAACTTAACCAGATATGAGAGCCCCTTCCATGAGGTGTAATTCAAACAGTCTGTGACACTGTCGAGACGCTTCAAGTTTTCAGACGGCAAGTGTTCTGAAAATTTGATACATATGTCTGTATATATTTTGAGTCAGCAATAAGTATTGTTGGTCGTGCTTGTGTTCGAGGAAAACTCTATACTGAAATTTGCGCTTAGGAAAATGTAAACCTCTTAAACCTCTGCCCTGTTTCAAAAGCCAAAAAAGCTCTTTCTAAAAACCTTTTGAACTTGGGCATTTTCCTAGTTTTTCGCTAAAACTGGCATCAAAACAACAAGCAATTTGCATCAAGTTGCAGAATAGCCGGACCTGTCAGAGGCGTCAACACTTTGCGGATTTCCCTTCGCAAACAAAACTGCGCACTTCCAAATCAATTAAAAAGTCGCCAATGAGATCTCATTGCACTTTGTGCGGCGCAGCAAACACAAACAAGCGATTGTAAAAGCAAATTATTTTTCGCATTGCACGTGTTTTCCAAAACATTTGAGTGGGCAGCGTGAAAATGATTTAGATTACTTGGAAGCTCATATGAAAATATTATTGTCTGTCTCACTGCGCCCTCCGGGCTTGCTTCATGCTAAAAACAATTAAGAGGGCAACTATGCTAGGCTCCCTCCTCTCATTTCATAAATCCATAAAGTCGGAAAGGCTGTCAAAGCGGGCATATATTTAATTTAATAGCCCACGGACACGGCACGTAACCTATCTCTATCCAGACTGGCGTACCCTCAGTCCCAAAGAAGCAATCCTCTATCTCTCTCTCTGTTTCACATAATGCACGCCTTAGACGCACCGCAATATATAGATACTTTGTGTATGCATCGGTTGTGCCCCGGCAGACAATAAAAACCTGGCTATATAGTGTAACAATACTCTCCCAGCAGTTTGAAGGGCAAGGCGAGGCGTTTTTAGAGCCCGGCAGCCCTTCAAAACAGCCGTCCAGCAGACCCTGGTTAATTGCTCCTGTCGCCAGACGGACTAGGATTGGGTGGCAGGGAGGCACGTTTGAGTGGTGCACTTTTAGCGAGTGAAATCAACTGAGGAGCATTAAATGTAGAATATGTATTTTAATAATAGCCTTGCTAATTGCATGAGTCATGTCGGGTCACATTACCCTTATCGAAACGTTGAAAGCTTTTGGTTAAAGAGTATGTGCTAGCTAAAAACTAAACAAGTTTCATCAACATAAAATAGTAGTATTAATGCAGACCTTTATCCCAGACCCTGCAGTACCTTCGGTTTTGGTAGAGTAAACTGGAGTAGGAAACGTAGGTCCTGCACCCCTCATCCACACGCGACCAGCTGCTGCCAGGCGGTGTCGGCAAATGCTAATTTTACCCAAAACCCAATAGAAAATGATTAGTTTCCGACTTGCTTACGCGTGCAAGGAGTCAGGAAAGGGCGGGGCGCAGGCATCGGTTTGTGGTTGGAATATTTTCATGCATATGGCGCTAAAACCACCAACGTTTTTATGTATTTTCCCTGCCAACTTTATGGCCCCAAGGGCTTTAAAAGAATTGAATTTTGAAACGGGCCATTGGTGAAACTATTGAATGAATCCAAAGTAGAAACCAATAAAAATGTGTACAGAGGCAGGCAGCCTTAACCCTTTCAGGGACAATTTTGAAACCCATCTAAGTTTATGTCTTCATTTCGCGTGCTTCTTAGTGCTGAACAAGACCGAGCAAATTCCCTTTGTCACTTGAGCGAAGGAAGGTCGATGACTGATCAATGCCCCCATAATACCAATTGCCTTTATTTTTCCAACGCAGCGTACTTAAACTTTGTCCCTCTATCAGTGCGAGCAAATAAAGCAGCTTCATTTTTCACTTGTGTACTTGTCTGGTTTTCCTTTGTATTCCTTGTCATTAAATTAATTTGCCATTAAATTAATTTATTGCCATTTGTTGTTTTGTTTTTCATTCGGTTAATTGTTTTTGTGAAGTTTGTTACTCGTGTCTTGGCTGTTTGCTATTTTGTTACCTTTTATTTACTTCTCTACGAGTAATAGATTTTGTTGTTTAAAGCCCTAGAACGCAGGCTGTCTAAGTCAATACGATCTAACCGAACGCTTGAGGAGGCTAATGAAGAGAGCTTCCAGGGGGGGAAATATTTAAAAGTAAAAATATATATTCCCCCTTTTAAGCCTTAATTTCGCGTTTTTTTTCCTGTAAACTCCGATCAGGCAGAACGAAGCATTTAGTCAACAATAAGCTGCCACTGTGTTGGACTCACTTCGGCTGGCGACTTTACAGTGCAAACTTCCGTCCGCATTCCCTCTCCTTAAAGGTCCCCTCCAGCCTGGGCCCACTGGGGCACCCCGTCGTGTGGCACTTAGAGAACCGCTAATATCTCTATATGCGGTTTACTTATCGGCCCCGGAATGGTTGTTTGTCTCCCTGCAGTGGCAGTTTGCTGTTCGTAAAATGTAGTTGCAATTTTCTTTATCTACTTTCTGATTTATGCAGACAAGGCGAGGCACTTTGTGATTGGGGCTTGCCTTGGCTCCCGCGCCTGCAGCTCCTGTGACCAGGCCCTGGGCTATGAATTTCGGTCCACTCCAAAGCCGACTGCGTGCGTCATAAACACGGACAGAGTGCGGCATGAGTCACTGGAGTAAGTTGCGAATGCGAGTGCCATATTTCTCCAGCGCCGTTTGTGTAGACCTATCTAGGCAATTTCATCTAAACTGCAATGCACCAGAGAAGTGGCAGATGCAAATGGGCCACACTACGTTCTGGGAGACAATGACGGGAACTCAAAGTCGAGAGTTGACACATGGCAGCCCATCCCTGCCCCTTTGGTAGCGCAACAAGTTGTTGGCCTAACTGTACTGTGTTTATGTATTCTTAGCATTTGATTTACTCATTTGCAGCTTTTTCGTTTATCTTCCTTGCTATGTAGTGAGTTCCATAAACATTTTACAGAATACACTTGGAAAAATCTACAGCTCTTAGTTTAATAAAAGATGTAGGATTGTATTAAGGAATTTTATTTCAATAAGATATATTTATATCTTGGGTTTAATTATAGTAAACATTTTGTAAAGAGTAAATACGAAATCCTAACTTAAAGTTCCCCTTTAAGTATTAATATTTTAAACAACCAAGCCTGAGTCTATTCTGAACATTTGAGTGCTCTGGATCTTATTGACAAATGTGGCTTAGTTTCTTGTGTACCTTACTTTTCAAGTGCCGCGTAATTAGCTTTTGTATGGAACTTGTTTTTTCCCCTTCTGGCAAGCAACTTCGCAGGCATTCCTTTCGATTCCGTTGACCCTTCGCTTAATTATGCAGTTCTCCCGCTTGTCGTTCCGTAATATAAATATTTCTTTGCCACACCCCAGCAAACGCCTATTTGGTTTCTTTCAAGTTGCATGTTCGGTTTCAGTACTGGTCACTTTTAACACTTGTAGATGTCTCTCAGTGACAGTCCGCGTATTTATCATTCGAATGGCTGATTCACTTGGAATACTGGAGCTTCGATACAAATACTAGAAAACTTAGCCGCTGGTCTTGCAGTGGCAAATCTGATGGAGGGGAAACTGGAGCAGTTGGAGGTGGCTTTTAGCGCACTCCCTCCTCCTCCTTTAAACGTTTTGTGTGTCAAGGGGTTTCTGTGAAGGATTTCTCGCGAGTTTTCTTTCTTTCGACAAGTCCTCGATTTTTAAGTATCGCTATAAATGGTTTGCCATTAGACGTACAGAGGATTAAAAATGCTTTGACAGCTACAACAAGTTCGTGGGAAGAAATGGAAATATAAGAGAAATACTATGGTTTCGAGGGGAATAACTTTGAAATGAAAATATATAACATCTATATATGTAAATTGTGTATATAAACGATTTTTAAAAAATCTTTTTAAGCTTGTGCACCAGCTGAAAATATTATTTTAGTTGTTTTAGGAACGATTCACCAATATTTAGTATAGCTTTAGTATAGTTGACTATCATTAACAGCTAGTTCAAACTAAGAAGCTATGAAAACTATAGAGATATGATTCCACATATTCTAGATTCTTAGTCTTTTATTTACTATTTTAAAGTGGACCAAACCTGGAGGAGTAAAATACCAAATGGGAAAATATAATGCCCTCGGTTTCTACGGTAGACAGTTGTTATTTATGATATGTATGTCGTGCTGCTCTATATAGTGGCATAAATCCAGTGAATGCTGCTTAAGTGTGTGCATCATCACAGGCAGCAGAAAAAAAAAACAAAATCACAAAACTCAGTCATAGAAATAGTGCATAAATCAGCCCGTTGTTTATGACCTGTTGTAAGAGGGTTCTATTCTAGTCTGATCCAAACTCATGAATGTGGCAAATACTGCACAAAACTAGTGCAATTTTAAAATGTTCTTGGTGAGAATAGTTTTCTTATATTGATCTTGATTAATAAAAATTGTAATAAATCCGTAAGACTTGCCACACATCTCAGTCCATCTCAGAATCTTTATTAATTTGCGCAAGTATACTCTGAACAACCCTGGGAATATCTTAAGCCTAACAGCATCTAAAGCAAACATTTTTGCAACATTTCAGCTTAGCGCTACATCATCTTTATTTATTTATATTCGAGACACATGGAGAAATCGCCGCTCCTTAGTTTGGCTCGGAATTGTCAATAAAATAAACAAATGCAAAAGCAAAGCAAACCAAAAAAAATACGTATATGTATTATATATATATGAAGAGATCTCTAAAATCTGGCGCCAAAGCATACAAATAAATTTAAGAAAATATAAATTTCCGCAGCCATGCTACATTCATCTTTTCTTTTTTTTTACTTAATAAAATAAACATTTTTGGGTTTCAATATTTAAATAGTAATTATGAATACATTCAGTCCAAGTAAAAAGTGATCTTAGAAATCAAAAGAAAAAGGAAGGCCTTGCTCCACGAGTATCAGGTCTAATTAATAATAAAGACCAGACGATATTACCCACTTGTGTTTTTGCCGTCTGATGTGTGCTCAAGAATATTAATATTAATTATGAGTTGAACAATGTCTGGGCCAAGGCATTGGAATTTCACTTTGAGCGAAATTTCTTATGACTCATTATTTTGAAAATGTTCTTCACTTGACAAGCGAAATGTTCGACTGACCTTCGGGGATTTATTTTGGCAAAGCTATGACCATAGAGCATTATGGAAATGCGTGAATCTCCGTCGATATCTGTTATCTGTTATCTGTTATCATCGGATCGATAGGGAGAAACCGATGGCCAGACCCACTGGCGGCCGAAAATGTTATCTAACGAGATTTCCCACTGGGAAATACTGTTGTCACGGTCCCTATCTCTCGTCACTGAAACACACAGAATGAATATTCGAATTCGAAACATATGTCAGCAAAGTGTGTAAAAATAAAACCCGAGTGCATGGCAGCTAGAGCTAGACCAAGGAACCGTATGCACTCGCCGCAAGCCGTCAGAAATGGAATAGCTTAGGTGCCCAGGAATTTGGAATATAGATACATATACATATCTGTCGAGATGCGCATGCCATGCATAAACAAAGATACAAAAGTATCTGCGACGTAAATTGGTATGCCTTTCAGTTATTAACAACGCGGCACTGCGAAGGGGTCGTGTCGACAGCTACTTTCAAGGACCCACAGTGCATATGTTCATATACTTTAGAAAAGGCAATGGACTTTCGGTTTCGTGTTTTGGTTTTGCCCAGCCAGCCAGTCAGCCCGAGCAGCCATAAAAATTTCAATTTATAAACAAGCCGAGAGAATAAACGTAAGCAGAGCTGCGCGTGTCTACACAGAAGCAGCAGCCAAAAAACATTGGGCAGGAAGAGCACATTTAGGAAGCAACAGACGACAGACAACGAGTGGAGACAAAAGAACTACGGACCGAAAGAAAAAGTGGCAACGATTCAAACAGAGACATGGCGGCATCCGAGGAGATGTAGCTGGGTGAAAAGAAACCCAGGGCGGATATCTCTTGGCGTTCCAATCACGTCGGCCAATGGCATTCGCAGACATCTCACGTCTTGGTGGGTTACGGGCCAAGACTAGCAGAGGGCATCATTGGACTAGACTGCGATTATGGGGTCCTTGCCACGCGGAGTCGTGTCTTGGTGTCACTTTCAAATGCGAAAAAAGGAAAGTGTTTCCCCAAAAGATACACACATGAAATTCGGAACATTCTGACTTGTTTAGGTTTAACGCGGAGCTGAGGGATATCCTGTTGAGTTTGCGTAAATACATTTAGTGGTTTTCTTTAAATGTTTACTGCATCTTTTGTTCCTCTCTTAAGAACTATCTTAAAAGCGAGTATGTCTTTAGTGTTTGTATCTTGACCGCAACTGTACCGCATACAAATGTCAAGTCCCTTTTGTAATGTTTTCCGCTTTGATAAAAAAACGAAGCAGCAATATCTCATATCCGCTGGCTTTTCGCAATGCTCTGGCTTGTATCTGAGTTTAGTTTACTCAAATGTTGTGTTTGCTGCTGGAAACAGAGGCAGTCTAACTTTTTATCGCAGTGGACTTTGCTCTGTAGTTAATCAAATGAAATTCATTCTGTTTCAAAGCCCGCTCCAAATGCTTTTTGTTAAATACAATCTTACCCAGAGCACAGCGTAACTACGTTGTTTTTAGCAGAAAATATTATAAATGATAAGCTTCGAGTTAAGTTTTTTTTTGTTTTTGTTAAACTGGTTTTGCTCTTGGAATGCTAAACACATTCAAGACCTTTTACAATCAAAAAACGTCGAACCGGTTAATCGAAATATTTAAATATTATTGTTTAGGCATGACGAAGTTAACATTTAGTCTAGATATTGAAATGGAATTAGTTTTAGCTTAATTAAAGTCTTAAGATCTTGAAACTTACTAATTACTCTGGTTGGTAGCATTGTAAAATATTTTAGAAATTGCAAAATCTCAACTTGAATTTAAACTTGCAGTTTCTGCTCCCCAATATCTCCGAATTTTTGTTTAATATTTTCCACATGGCCGTGCAAATGACTTTGATCTTCCGTCGTGTCATTCTGCTCCTATCAGTCCATCAATCCATCCGTCAAATATTTACATTCAACTAGCCAACTGTCAATCACTTGGAAATATTGAATTTTCAGTGCATGGCCCGCAAACTCTCATTCTTACCTTGGCCCAAAACAAGTTCCAGTGTGAAATTCCAGCGAGTGCACAAAACCAAAAGTGGGCACAGCTAGAACCTATCCACCAGATACAACAATAAGCCGGCTAAATCGAGGCCGAAAGCGAAAGGGACAATTAGCAAATTGATGCTAGTAAACAGAACGGCGGAAAACCCAATCAATAGCCATCAGTAAAATATACAATGGCAGGAGGAAAAAGCAAACCGCGCTACGTAAATGCTGTGTTGTTGTTTGGAGCGGCCATAAATGTAGGTGCACCTGTTGCTACTTTGCAGATACACAGAAAGTATCTGTGTGCCGGCGCACATGTTTAGTATGCCGAGCGCGTGTAACTAACATTTTTGTAGGCAATTGAAAGTTTTTTTTTTAATGTCTTTGAGAAAGGTATAAATTTCAGCGTTTTTGTAAACTCTGAGGTAACGTCGCCCGAACGTCTTTCAGCGTTTTATGTCTACAATATATCCCTAATAGCATTGGAAAATCCACGTTTCTCTGGCGGAATTCTAACATATTGTGGGAGTATTGTGCTAAGCAACAGAAAAAGTACTGAGAACCAGCACGTACTCGGAGTAGAACCCAGGTATGGTTGACGCACCCGCATCTCCAGTTCTTACCTTTGTCCAGCTTTCTGTTCTGACTAGAAAAGAAAAGAAGGCATTTAATTAAAAACACATTTATTTTAGGCATTCTGTTGGCGGACGTTGTTGATTGTGTTGAGCTGCCGCTGAAGTGGGCCAACGAACTTGTGTTTTAATGGTTCGCCGGCCACAGAATTATAGAGGTAGCGGGGAGAATGAGATTGATGGGGAAAAAATATATATAAATAAAACGGAGAGAGCTATCTTAGTCGAGTGCCACGGCTTTGAGATACCCGGTTCTCCGCAGTATCTATATTCAAATATCACTTTGCTTAGTAGTAGTTAGTATATGAATAGTTGTTTTTGTGAATCTATAATAAAAACAATGTTTCATTTATACAATTACAGTTTTTGTTTTTAAATAAAAATTAAACAAGAAAGTAAAATATTAAAATGGAAAGCTGCCCCTTTGATGGCGGCTTTAGACTACGCATTACGCGTACAAATATTTCCATTTGTAATTGCCATTTGCTCGTTCCGTTTATGGATTCCAAGGCAGCCAGCCGCGTTTGTTTATTATTATATTCTATTTGTTTCGCCTTAATATTGTTTTAGTTCTGCTTCTGTTTGCGTTCCAACTCATCTCTCTTTTTATGTGTGCGAAATGCCAAGAAAAAAGAGAGACTAATGCGAGCACTGTTGCCCCTTTCTCGTTCAGGCACAAATTTGCATCTTTCTTGATTTAACAAAATGACGCAATAAAGTAAATTTACAAAAAAGCTAATATCCTACATATGGCGAGGTTATGCACAGCAGCGGCAACCTTAGTTTTTTTTTTGTTTTATATGGCAATTTGTGTACCACGTCCGTGTCTGTCTGTTCGCTTGAAACAACGGATCTGAGAGACTTTTATAGCGGAGAGCTACCCAATTTGGTGGCAATGCTCTTATATTTTGCACTCTTTTGTTTCCCTGCAAAACATGAAAAAGGTATAGCACAGTACAGGGTTTAGTAGTTTTGGATGTATAGTTGGGTAAGAGATGTGTTTAAAACAACATTTGTGCAGGGATGTACTCTTAAAATTTAAGCAAAATCGGTTGGTAAACAGAACCATAAAGTTCTGCTAATTCTATTTTGTTCTCACTTAGGCTCGCCATGCTTTATGATTAAAAATAACACTGAAAACACTGAAACCGGCCTTCTCCGACTTAGTATAAAAAGCTGTTCGTAGCGGGTATCAAACAGTCGAGCAGACTCATCTTTAGCTTTCATACTTGTTAATTTTATGTTTCATCTTTAATGAACGACGCAGCTAGACAAGTTTTGCTCATTAGCTAAATAGTTTCTGTACCATTATAGGACCGAGCTTTAAAAGACTTCCCATCCGGGGAATTGAGTAGTTTTTCCCATAATATTATTTTAATTTAACTCTGTTGCCTGACAAAGTCTTTTAGAAAATCCTCTTAACCTTTTCTATACACTCTGACAATCAATAAAAGTCGGAGCAAAAGCGTTCACACTTTCCATTCAGCAAAAGCCAATGACCCGGGCTAAAACACAGATACATTTAATGCTGCGACAAAAAGAAGGGAAAAGTGTCGCGAATCGAGAGTGAGCGAGGAAAGCGAGCTTGCGTTTAATTGCATTTTGCAGAAGAAAAGTAAAAGTCACTTATGGGAAAACCACCCAAGCGATGGGGACAATGAAAAGGGTTCTGCAGGCGCAGCTGGGACTTTTCGCATTATCTTCCTATATGTATATATCTCGGTCTAGGGCATTGTCTACGAGCCAGATTTTCTAATTGGTTTTCGTCTGGCGCACAATGAGCAGTTGCCAAAGGGTTAAGAGAGACAGTGTTTCCCAAGCCGAGGGCATTCGACGTCTGCGTTTAATTATTTGTTCGGTTGCACAGTGTAAAAGATTAAATTGTCAAAGTAAATGGAGCCAGACACGCCCCGTTTTGTGGCTACTGTGTGTCGGAATCTTTTTTGAACCCATTCCCAGCCTGTTTTGGCCATTCATCATCATGGGCTAAGACCTTAGGTAACTTGCAGCCCAGGGTTAGGGCTAGATCTTACACGCCATTAGTTTGCCGTAGTAAAGAAAAGCGCATTTCCTGCCCCCAGCCCCCAGCAGTTCAACAATCCCACAGCTTTGATGGGCCACTTCAACTGCTGCTCGGTGGCCGTATCTGTATCTGTATCTGAGGGATCTCTGCTCGTGTGTATTCTACTCATTTGACTGTGCTGTGTGTGCGAGAGTGTCGGCTTCACTGAGGCTGATTGATAGTTTGTTTACAAATTTAATTTCATTTTACTTGTCTTCCTTCTTTGGTCTTTTTCCTCGGTCCCGTGCACGCCGTGTGGCATTCACCTGTGTGCCTCCCTACCACTGCGTTCCTTCTCATTCTTACCTGTGTTTGTCTTTTGCCTCAATGCTTTTGTGTTTTCAACTTGGTCAACTTGGCGCTGGCTGCCTTTTTACGTGTGTTTGCCTTTGGCTATTTTATATAAGCAGCGCATACATAGGACACGGAGAGGGAATGCAATACATTTGAATGTTCTCCGCTCATTTGTGCAATCCAATCACGTAGGCCCCGTAAAAAGGATGATGCCAAAAACTCTTTCGACGACTTCATTTGGCATGGCCTAATGGTTGGGCGTGGCAAGGCCAAGACTGTGGCACTTTTTCAGAACTCTCCCCTGGGGAATTTGCTACGTCCCAGGGTCCCAGAAGGAGGGGTTTTAGAAAGAGTAAAGGTCCCCGAACTTCACAATTTGACATTGATTAGAGGCATTTTTTTTGTCAATCTAAAAATAAGAAATGCGGGTCGCAAGTATTCACTCAAATACAGCGGCCTTAATTGGAAATGAAAGTTATTTTCGGGCTAGATTTTATGATAATCCGGTTGACGTTCTTGAATCTTGAACTTTTTGAATGGCTTTCACGTTGACAAATTGTAATTAACTTGATAGAAATAGACAGAGGCGTCCCGTCGCATTTTAAATGCAATCGATAAATCCAATCTTCCCTGTTTCTGTTCTTGTGTGACTCCCGATATATAAATATTTGCTTAATTTCTTTAAATGTGTCTGCCTATAAAGCCAAAAATATCCATGAGCGACGTTCTCGTGATTTGCCCAAGTCCTGAACAGAAATCCCATCTAGAGTTCTGTCGTCGCCTGTTTCCCCAAAAACAATTCCCGAACTTTATCGTGCTGACTTCCTTCCTGCTTTGCCGCAAAACGAAAATAATGCGAAAGGCAAACATTAAACCCCGAGTTCAAAAGGGACGTAAGAGAAATCTCAATAAATCACAAGACAAAGGTAAGGATGTGCGTCCGCCAGCCATTCTGATCCTAAACAGAAGTCGTGGGTCGGCGGCGGGTTCTCAGTTGATTCAACGACAAGAAAATCACACAAGCAGGAATTTTTCCTACGCTCGGAGCAGTTGCTTCTTCTGCATGTCCTGGGATTAGGAAACGCCGCGCCGTCACCTTGTTAACCTGCAGGCCATTAGCGTAATTCGTTTTGTGTCGCCGTTCCGCTGGCGCATGGGAAACCCGAAAAATGTTGCGACGCGCCACACAAACTTAATTTTGAGGTTCTGCCCTGGTCCTCTGACACTTCCTGCTACGCACTTTGTGGGGTTTCACGTACAGCCGCAATTATGTCTTTTTGTTTTTCGAGTTGCCCAAGACGCCGTCGCAGTGTCGCAGTGTACTTGTAAATTGCCTGGCACAAGAGAGGTGGTGTTAACACATCGATCGATTCCCCCAACTAAGACCTCTGCAATTTCAGTGAACCCCGCCATGGACGGGTACGAATAAGTGCCCCGATCAGAACGGACCCGAGAGTGAGACGTGTTTCCCAGGAAGTGAGCAATTGGCTCTAAAGCAGACCATCAGAGGAGCAGGATGGCATCCCTACATCAGAAACGCCCCAGCATTAGCAACTGGTTCTCCTCCCTGCGACGCCAGCCCAAGAACAAGAAGGGCTCCTCCGGCCTGGGCGGCAGCGGCAGTTTTGGCAGCAAGCAGCAGTTGCAGAGGAGCTGCTTCGACCTCTCCTCCACGGCGGCGCTGGGCAGCGGTGCAGTCGATGTGGGCGTGGGCATTGGGTACTCCATGGCGGGCTCGCGTGGCAGCCGAAGCAATAGTACGTTCTACATTAGCCCATCCCCTGGAGGTAAGGAGGATCAGCGGCGTCTCCTGCTGGACAATGGCAGTAGTGGCAGCAGCAGCCTGAGCAGCGTCTGCACTCGCTGCTTTTGCAATCTCCTGACGAAGAGCAGCGAGGGAAGCAAACCCAAGGCTCCTACGCTGCCGCTGCCGCTGGACTCCCCAAAGATCACGCAGAAGCCGCCCGCCAAGCCCCGCTCGCCCTCACTGGCCCCCTACACCAGTGTGGCCACGTACAACGTGACGAGCCTCTCGCCGGACAGCCCGCCCCCAGCGAGCCCCACCCTGAGCACGGAAACCGTGAGCTGCAGCGACGTGAGCCACAAGGTCACCGAGGTGCAGCGCCTGCCCTGCGCTGAGCCCAACACGGAGCTCTTCAGCCGGCGGGTCGAGTACAAGCACACCACAACCACAACGACTACGAGGACCCTGATAGTGTCCCGACCTGTGGAACTGCTGCTGAATGATAAGGGCGAGATTATCGCAAGGAGGTCGCCGCGCAAAACGCGCTCCAACTCCTTGGGCTGCGTGCTGGACACGCTGGATCCCGAGACGGAAGCGGATACGGGCAGCGGGGTAATGGGAATGGACAATCCTGGCCTACAACTGGACTCGGATCCCAGCTCGGGACTCAGCTCACCGTCGCCGCTGACACCCGATGCCGGCGATCTGCGCTTCATCGACGACAGCTCCAACTCGCAGAGCGAGTCCGAGCGGAATTCCCTCAGCCAGAATCAGCACAAAAACAACAATAACAACCATATCAACAATAACAACAATGACAGCAACGGCAGCAGCAAGCGGAGCAGCCAGCAATCGAATCTCTGCGAGAGTTGTCGCACACTCCTCGAGCGAAACCGCAGCAATGCGGAGCAGCGGGAGAGTAATGTGATCCTCAGGCGGACGGGAAAGGTATGCAGGGAAAGAGAGGTTGGGATTGGGATTGGGGAAGTTGTCAAACCAAATCAATTTCATTTTTATACTTTTACAAAATACGAATGTTGATATAAGGCAATTTAATGAAAGAAAGTTTGGATCCCGATATGAAACTACCCTAGGGTTGTATATTGAGGGAAGATATCAGACAAAATTGTCGCAATCGATATCATGTCGATAATATTCCAATCTTTGATCTATCAAAATAATAAATATCGAATAATATCGAGTATACTTGCCAGATATATCAAACAGAATATATATTTATGACACATAATTATAAAAAGTTTAAATATACATTTATATAACAACTTTTAAGTCAAGTATCGATTAATATCGATATTTTGACCTTCAGAAATGTCGACCCTCTGAATACGAGGTTTCATCGAAACCTGGAAATTTTAACGTCCAAGTTTAAAATATTTTCTTATATTATTAAAACCCTGTAACTTTTAAGCTTAATCCGGATCGAGTTCCAAGCATTTCCTGATTTCAGGGTTTTATGTGTGTGGATGTGATATTTTTAATTGTCATAATTTTTTAATTTTATTGATCTGCCTTCGCATCAAAAACCAATTCTTTTCTCATTAAGTCTTAGGTTCATTGTTTCATTTTCCCCACTTCGAAAACAGGTTTCCTCCGCTCGCGACACTTGTTGCTGTTTCTGTGGGAATTCCTCGGTTCGACGCTTATTTTTTCCCCTGTTCTTGAATCAAAGCATGGCTTCAGGTTTATTTTTAAATGTTTTAGCTCATTAATGTCTTGTTTCGTTCACACTTGTTGCTTCCACTTGGTTGGTGTTCCTATCAGAATAACCCATAAGCACTTGTGGTTTCTTTATCTTTGAGTTACTTCTTTACTGATTGGGAAATGGAAATGTAAAAATTAAAAGGAATGCTCAAAATTACCTGAAGCGTATTGAAATGAAAGCAGAATTTTAAATAAGCAAATGATGTTCAGTTTCAGATACAATTCCTAACTCCTATAGAAATAATAAAAACCTCATCTCATCACTGAATAAAAATAGCGCCATGCGGATTATGATTTTCACAAAACATATTAAAAGAGTGTTCTTTGTGACAAGCTTTAAAATTCCACGAAATCATTGAGCTGCTTGTGAGTTATAAATCTTGGCCCCGTTGGAATCTCTACTGAGACAATATTCACATTGACAGCGAATAAATTCACAGCGCGATCAAGTCTCCAGTTAGAATTTCAAATTCATAGGCGCGACTGAAGGTCCCTCCGATGATGACCTCACTGCAGATGCATATGTGCGTTGAGTCTATATTACAGGCACTTTAAAAATTTGTCAATTGTAGTTTATGACGCTTAATTAACATTTCTCCCTTCGGATTCAGATGCTCTGCGTGCCCGTCCAATGAGTCAGAAGGTCGCCCGCTCATTGGGCCTGGGCTGTGAGCGTCGTCGTCGAGTAGGGGCAATTGATATGTTCCGGTCCCGTGGCTGTAGCAATTCATGCGTCAACTCAACGCCATAGTAGCCGTAAGATATATACGATATACTTTCCGCAGAAACTCTACGTTCCGCGCGTCTTCAGGCCTCAAATTCATTTTGAATGACCCTTATGTCGCTTTTTGTGGAATAGAACCACCGGCGATGTCTCCGGTTCAGTGTCAGGTAGTTCCCTAATTTAATTAAATCATCACTGCATTGAGTGGTGTGGCTTTGCTTTATTTTTTCCACTTTTCGTATTTTTAGCTCTGGAAAGCGGACAAATTTGAAAATAGTGTCGAGCGAGTTGAGGTCGCCGTTGTCGCAGCGCGTGTGGCGCCAGTCGAGATCCGATTCAAGGCGCGGCACTGGGGAAATGCAAATTTTTACTAGAGTTTACAATTTATGGGATATTTTGTTATTTACACATTTCTCAAGCGACTAAACAGCCTGAATAGCACTTAAACTTAACCGAAACTTAACTGGGAAATGCATATTTGCATATCTATATTCATTTATTGCTGCTCCCAGCACTTCCTGTGTTTATTTTTGATTCCCCAGCTGTGCATACAATGAGTCTTTATTGACCTCTGCATTTTTTCTTATCTTTTTTAGCAAATCAAAGATGAGTTGTGTGAGGTTGTCTCCGAAATGGAGGCGCTGGACGTGCCCGAAGACTGCAAGCATTCCAATAAGGACAAACAGATGTCTATTGGCCGGAAAAAGTTCAATATGGATCCGAAGAAAGGTGAGTTGTATTCATAAAATATTAAAATATGATAATATAGATTTTTGAAGAGGGGGAAAAAGTGTTATAGTTGTGCTCGATGGCGCATCAAATTGCACGATGATTCACTGGGAATTTAAATTCAAATGAGTACATTTAATTTGAGAGGTTCTTCCCATACAATCTGGGAAAAATCCCTGTCACACACGCGGTTATTTCACAATCAGGAAGAAAGGGAGTGTCTCGAAATGTCGTAAAAATGTAAAACTTTACCGACTTGCGATTATTTCAATACATTCTCAATAATGGCTGGGGGGCAACACCCCTAAAAACCGACAATGAAGTCAGCCAAAATGCTTTATAATTGAGCTGATGAGTGACAGAAGGGGCAGACGACACCACAAAAATGGTGTGGCGCAAGGGAAAATTCACGACTAAAGCTCCACGGAGCCTTGAAGCGTGCTGTGGCGTCGATGAATGAAATTATCATACAAATAGTGAGGGAAGGAGCGACTTCGACTTTAACTTAAAAAAAAAGAACATTACAACATGAAGAAAGCGTTAATGCGAGAATTTATTTAATGTTTTCGTACATTATGCTGTAGTTTCGTTTTACTATCATCTTTTGGTGGTTAAAAAAACTAAATACATATACCTTAGTATTTTCTTTATTTTTATTATCCAAAAGTGTTCAACAATTTCAACAACTTCGGAGAATTAGGGCGGGATACACATGTCACCATGTTTGCAGTGTTATTCATGCCTAAAGCATATTCATATCCCCGCGACACTCCCGTCTAAAGCTAATCAAATATTTACGTCCAGCTCTTACTTGGCCATAAATTAACGTCGACAAGTCTAAATTAGGCCACGCAGCTTCCCACAAAAGACATCAGCATCCTGCCGAGCACTCGGGCTAAAAAGAGGGCGCACAATAAAAATGCTAATCCGAATAGGGAGGCATATAGTTGGCGCTGTCTCTGTCTCTGGGCCATGGTGTTGGGCATAACAAATGCTAAATCGTGTTCCGAAGTCGGTGTGTTCTGTTGCCGTCGCTTATTAAAAAACTTCTACATGTTAGTATGTGCCACAGGATGGCGGGAGTGGTCCTCCTGGCAGTTGTGGTGGTGGTGGTGTCATCACCATTTGTCGCTTTATCGGCCGATTATCAGAAATAAACGCAAACCAAAACCCTACACCAGGCCGTTAAGTTAATAGCACACATTTGTGTGCCATCCATAGCGCACAAATAATGTCCAGAATTGGAGGTGGCACTTGGGGAGGAATAGTGGCCGGCATGGTGTTGTTGTTAATCGCGCGTGCTGCTCCCAAAGTCACGCAAAAGTTTCTTAGATCGGGTAAAACAGGGCCGGATTTCTTGGGTCAAGGGGTCGCAACCCACGTGGCCAATGTTATATATCAGCTCTGTTTGAATATGTACCCCACTTGCTATTGGAGGTGACATTGATATCTAATTCAGTTTAAATATACTAATTTCGCCAAGCCTCGAAGAGTGCTCTTTATAGACATTTTATTTCCCGTTTATTTACAGTTTATAATGCGAAATGTATCATAGTCTGCATGCACCCCATTTTCTAGACTTTATCGATGCTGTATTGCCATGCTCATTGATTGGCAAGTAATGACATCGTTTTCATGGGAAAGTCCGCCTTCTATCTGTCCTTAGGTTTGCCTTATTTCATCTTTATTGAGATCGATATTGATGGTCTCTGGTTCTGAAAGCAACCATTCATGCCCGCAAATAAGATACAATGTCTCTGTTTTGGCTCGCTCCTTCGGGAACATTTCTTATCGATTTCAAAGTCGATGAGGTCTGGGTGGGAAAAGCTATTTGCTGAATATTATTTCACTCTGTAACCATCTCCCCTTCATATATTTCAGGCATCGAGTATTTGGTAGAGAACAGACTGCTTCGTCACGATCCCCAGGATGTGGCGCATTTCCTTTACAAGGGCGAGGGCCTCAATAAGACGGCCATAGGTGAGTACGAATCCAGAGTCTTTTATTGTAACAGTGGCCTTGCTTTAATGGCCTTTTCATAAACGAATCGAAAACGGAAAAAATCAATTAAACGCACCGCACAAAAAAAAGAAAGATACTAATGGCTTTTTTCTTTTCCAGGCGATTACCTCGGCGAAAAGAACGATTTCAACGAGGATGTGCTGAAAGCCTTTGTGGCGCTCCACGACTTTACAAATCTCATTTTAGTGCAGGCGTTAAGGTGGGTCGTCGTCGGCGGTCGAAAGTTATTTAGCGACCACTAATATCCCACTCTCTCTTCACAGACAATTCCTTTGGTCGTTTCGGTTGCCGGGCGAGGCGCAAAAGATCGACCGCATGATGGAGTGCTTTGCCCAGCGATACTGCCAACTCAATCCGGATATATTCACAAACACGGATACCTGCTATGTGCTCAGCTTTGCTATTATAATGCTCAATACTTCTCTGCACAATCCATCAGTAAGTAATGCCAATTTACCAATAGTTGGGTTTCCCATGTGGTATTAAGGTCTTGGAAGACATGCATCTACGATAATTTCTCGAATCTCAAATAATATGAAATAACCACAATTTATTTTTTGTATCCTGCAGGTCAAAGACAAGCCAACCGTTGAACAATTTATCTCGATGAATCGTGGCATCAACAACGGCGGGGACTTGCCACGGGGCCTGTTGGAGTCCCTCTACGAGTCTATTCGAACGGAGCCATTCAAAATACCCCAGGACGATGGCAATGATCTGATGCACACCTTCTTCAATCCCGACAAGGAGGGCTGGCTATGGAAGCAAGGCGGCAGGTGAGACGCTAATATTGATTTGTCCGTTTCCCAAGCTAATAAATTATTGTTCCAATTTTTACTAAAGATACAAATCGTGGAAGCGACGCTGGTTCATTCTGAACGACAATTGCCTGTACTACTTTGAATACACCACCGACAAGGAGCCACGCGGCATAATTCCTTTGGAGAATATATCGGTGAGGGAGATTCACGATCGCAGCAAACCGCATTGCTTTGAATTGTTTGCAACCGGGGGCGCTGACATAATCAAGGCCTGCAAGACTGACTCCGAGGGCAAGGTAGGTTACTCTTCATTAATCTGAGTACGATTTCTAATTTGTTTCGTTTTTTCTATTGAATACGTGCGGCATAGGTGGTAGAGGGCAAGCATACTGTGTACCGCATGTCCGCCGCGACGGAGGAGGACCAACAGGAGTGGATCAAGCGACTGACGCAGTCCATTAGCCATAATCCGTTCTACGACATCCTAGTACAAAGAAAGAAGAAGGCGCTCAGCAAGAGTTAATATTACGAAGGGAACTCCGGCTCGGCGCGCCCCTTTTGTCTCCGGATCTCAGTGAATCTTTTGCTAAGCGTGTGTGGTGGTGTGCTGCCCCCTCTTCCTATTTATACATACATCCCGCTAATTATAAATCTAACAATGTGTTTGTGAGAAAACATCCCCGTCAAAACAATGCCTGTAATTAATGAGTTTATCGTGTGTGGCTACTCATGCCTCCTAAGCTATTGTCCTAGTATTCAGTTTGATCGACTCGAAACGAGCCATCACACGCCGACGCTCTTCGAACCATATAAACTTTTGTCTCTATTGTTGTGATATATAATTTATTTACATTAAATTAGGAATTAACTATAACATGGTATGAAAAACATCAAGTTGCATCAATAGGAAATACATTTATAAAACCATTTTCATTAGTGCAAATTATTGTTTAGTTTTATTTGAAGTCTACGAATATGTGTTTAGCATTTTTCTACCACCTAAGTTACATCCCACCCCACCACACTATATGTAGATATCATCCCTAGTTCTGTGAAACATATCCCACATCTATCCCATCATTGATTTAAGTTAAAAGCAGCTCAATAATGTTGGTTGGCAATTATTGTTGGACCAATTACACAGTGAGAGGTTTGCACCAAGCATTTCGAAAAACAACGAATCCAATTTTAAATGTGCAAAAGTTTAACTATTAAATTAACAGATCCCAGTGTAGGTAGAGAGATATGCATTTAAATTATAAAGGCTAAAAACTGTTGTATAAAGTCAGCCAAAGATTATTATAATAATACGAAACATCAACAACTGCTACGTTCTATGATCCAATATTTTGTGAAAATGCTTCTCTTTAGGGATTCTGTTAATTTAAACAGTAGGAAACCAGCCAACAGCAACACGTGTTTCAGCCAGAGATAAAATCACATACACAAAATTTAGTAAAAGTGAAAGAAAAATGATAATTTTTGGGTGCTGTAAATAAGCAATGTTGGATCCTTTGTCGGCACTAATCTTATGGTAGCCATAAGTTGCTGTTATTTGAAATAATAATATTGTAATTGTATGTCGAGCCTCTGTGATTCGTGCCTTGACAACAAGTATGTATAAAGCTTCGCTGGTTTTGTTCCGAGACTGAAAGATAAACTTTTTCGCTTGCACCTTGAATGCCATTTATCGTTTAACCATTTGGGATTTGCTTGTCCTATGATTTGTTTGTAAAAACAGCAATCCTCTTAATATGTTTGCAATATTACCAATAATTTAGCCAACTCCGTATATCTCTACTCAAAAAATACGCTAAACTTACTTTATTTAGTGCGTACAGAATTCATGAATTATAATTAATTTGTAGCGACAGTGAATCGAATTGCGTAGGTAATTGGTGTGTATGCCTGTGAATATGTGCGTTTTAGCATTACAACCCTAAAAAATATTAACTGTACATATTGGAGGAATGATAGCTTGTTGTACAATATTATCGTAAGCCAGTAAATTATAGTTTAGAATTTTGTATTGCTTTAGCATATAAAAATAAACATTTATACAAATGATTAAATAAAGTTTATTAAATATAATGAAAAAGAACCCCGAGTATTTTTAATTACATTTTGATTATCCCAGAACAACTTTTGAGCAATTTCTCACTATAGAAATTTACCCCTTTTTGTATTTCACCATTTATCTTTATATTTATGATTCGACACCAAAAGTGATTATTATTAAAATTCTAACATTTCTTAAAGACGTAGCATAAAATTGATCTTTAAATACAGATACCGAAATTTGTTTCTGAATTTCCGATCCTCTCATAAAAATGGACTCCTACAATTGTGGTAAACATTTAAGAAATTATGAAATGCTAATGCCAAGTTATGCCAACTTGAATATTTTTTCCATCAAATGTTCAATTGTTCCTATTGCAGCTATGTACATATATGAGAGGTAGTCATCCCACACTACCTACTATTAAATTAACACCGTAATTCGAAAACCATAATTAAAACCTTCCCACTCTACCAGAAAAATTTGATGTAAAAAACTAGCGAAGTAATTATTTAAAAAAATGATACATTATCAATAATCTATATTACCAGCTGCTAACTTGACTTTAACCAACAAATGGTTGGCAGTATAAAATTGTATGTAACGGATTCAATATGTCGTTTCGCATTTCATCCAATTTCCAATATAAATTTAAAATGTATTCGTATTTTTATTTTGAGAGATTTGGAGATTTAAATTAACTGGATGATTATTGTTTATTGAAAATGATTTCATAAATAATTTCAGAAACAATCTCATATACATCTCATCCACTTCAAGAAATCACAGGCACTTTCAAGAAATTTATTGAAAGAAATTTTAATCTCGCTACTTTTCAACATATTTGTATCTGCTATGATATATAGCCATTTTATTTGATTTCAGAATTTCGGTTTTAATTTTATGCGATTTGATATTGTTATAAATTGTATTGTAACGAAAGTTACAATACTAAGTAGGCATAGGTTCGAGATGTCGAGATGCCTACTGGCTCGATTGATGAGAGGGCAGTCGGTTTTCGGGTTCGTCTAAAAGCAGTTCTAATAAAAAGTTGTCTTGGCCTGAAATATTACAAAAAAGTGGTTGGAATTCTTTCTTTCTGCAAAAAAAAAAAACAAAAAGTTCCGTTCGGCTTATACTAACTTTTTTCGACCACGTTTTACACCGTGTCAGGTGTGCCGGACTAACCGGGTTGTGGCATTGGGGGAGAACGGCCTCAGTTCTCCTCCAGGCATGACATCAGATCGTCGAGTGTCCTCGTCTTCGGCCTCGTCTTCGCCCTCGTCGTAGTCTTCTCCATTGTCCTGAGCCTGGTCGCCATTTTCCACGCTCTCGACCTCATCCTCCTCCTCCTCCTCTGGAGTTTCTTCACTTCCGGCCCGAGGCTCGCTGCTCTCCTTTCCTCGGGTATCCTTGCCAGGGAATCGACAAGGACCGTACCGTGGTCTTATCGGAATCGTCTCTATCACCGTCCCACTCCGTCCACCAAAAGAATCGGGAATTGAACAACAGGTCGTCCGCCGATAGCAGGCCATTGTCCTCGCCGAAGTCCCCAGCACCTGCGAGGAGCATCTCCCGGACGCATTTGTTCCGCAAGCGGATCTTTGGCTTTGCGGCAGACTTTTTATTGTTGACGGCGGCCTTTCGGGCTCCGGCTCCCTTTTGGAGGGAGCAGCCACATAGGCGGGCTTGCCGCTGACCACGAACAGGTTGTTTGCCGTGGAGCCCTGGACATTGGCCATGGAGATCGACAGTTGCTCGATGCTACTTATTTCGAAGAGCGAGAGCTTGCCCAGGGTGGCCTGCAGGCGCCCCACTATCAGTGGCGCCGAGTTGGGGACGCGCCTGTGCTTGCGGCGCATCGAAGGATCGATGCCCCCGATGCGAAACATATCTTCGATAACCTTGAACTTTGACTGATTGTTCATGGCGACGACACTGAAATCAGAAACACGGGCACACGCGAAAGGAATATAGGGAATATCCTTTTTTTTTTGTTCGCATTTACTTATGTATTTATTTGAAATGAAGTTTGAGGAAAATATATTTAGATTGATTTGTTACGACCGCTAACAACTGAAGTTTTCATTAATTTGAGGTTTCACTAGAATCTTGAAAAATTACCATTTGATATTTTATAATATATCTAATAATGATTACGGTCCCTGAATTACGATGGTTAATAGTTGGACACATTACAAAATATATTAAACATATAAATATAAAGAGTTCTCGCCAAAATCGCTTCGCTCCCTCCCCAGTTTCGAACTTTAGTGAAAGAATTCCGGTTCAATATTAGTTATTTATTCCACAATTCTTTTAAATTCTTACAATATTTCAGATTGACTATGCAGCGTCATAGCCCATATCCTTGCAGTACGTTAGTATCGGAGTGAATGGGGTTGTGAGAGAGTGATAACATGTCTGTTTGTGTCTGTATGTATTTAACATTGGTTATGGCTGCGTTGCTTTTATATAATATATGTATCGTTATTACGTTTCCTTAACAGCTCGTTCTGTATCCATTTATGCCCTCAACATCCAGGAGATTCCCTTCCGTGTTTGAATTCATGTCGTATTTATATTTATAGTTTAGCTAAGTACGAGCTAACATGCTGCTTTAATTATTATTTAATTATTTGCTATGTTAGGGTTTATAAAACAATTTATTCATAAAAAACTAATTACAAATAGGCGCACATATGCATGTATGCAATATAGTTCATCTTTAATTTACTTAGTAAGCCTTTAAATAAATTCTCGATTTAGTGCTGATTCGAATTATTTACAATATTCTTAGTGGCGAGTTGATAACGTAGAACGAAGGAGGAAAATTCAGTGACATAAATTGACAGTGAAGTAGTCATATGTGCATATCCAAAGAGTTGTAGTACCTCTCTCATTAGCTGTAGTATTTACACGGATTCGTATTCAGGGTTCGGTTTAGGTAACAGTGCGGATTCTTTTCGATCTTACAAGTTAAATGCATGCATCATGGCTTACCGCGTATTCAGCGTATTCGTTTGCGTTTAATATTAATCTGAGTTATTGGCTAAACATTTCAACTACTCCGAGTGGGATCAGCAATGGAATCTCAATCATTCGTGATGGCTTCACACTCGGACTTCACGTGAATGTACGAGTATTGTGGCCTAGAATCTTTGTCTATTCCGATAGGTTGCCTCTTGCTGCAGCCATTTTTAGTACGTTACGAGCCATTCATGGATTTAATTGCTTAAAGCAAATCTGCTGCCGCCGACCAGTTCGCTTTACAAATTCTGAGGCCCAACAATGATGATGGCATTGCTGGGGCCAGTGACTTGCCAGAGGACACTTGCCTAGGGCAAATCGAACAGTATTTTATGCTTACTTTATAGATATAAATGGAAATATTATTATTCTTCCCACCGGGTTGCAAACAATGAAAATCAGTTAGGCTCTTTCCAGTGATTGTGCAAAACATTTCAAATAAAACCGAAATATATTTAACTATGTTTGTCCTAGACTCAGTACGAAAATAAAGTAGAACTAGTGCTATTGTGAGTTCTGCGGGAAATACATAAATATGGATAAGTTTAACTTTATATCTTGCTATAGTTCTCAATATGTACGGTACTTAGAGTAATTGCTTGCAGAATTCGACAATTAGGTCGCTCGTTCGGAGCTACTGAGTTATATATTTATCGGGCTGCTGCTGTGGCTGCTGCTGGCAGGATCCGCAGCACTTCTCCTTGTAGCGATGAAGTCGGCACAGGCCCATGGCACGCGCATTCCGGCAATAGCGCGAAGAGTCCCGGCATTGCACTAAGGACGACACTGGAGAGGGGATAAAATGCAAAGTTAATTACAGCGAACTTCGAACTCCGATCATCGATACTCACTTTTGGCCTGGCAGGACGGACTTTTGCAGATCTTCATGACCGCGGGTCGGGGCTGATGCTTGCACACATTGCCCGCCGGCCGGCGACTTCCGTACCAGACGCACTGCAGGATGCGGTACTTGATGCCCTGTCGGCCGCACGGGGCGTTGCACTGCGGAAGGGGAGGGGCTTAAGTGATATCAGTGGACAAAGACAAGCGGATCGGGACTCACCTCTGACCAGGGCTCCACGCGCCAAACGCCCTTGCAGCGCTCGTTGTAGCACTCCTGGCGCATGGCCGGCCGCTCGTACTCATCGCAGGTGCTTCCCGCCGTCCCGTTATCATGCCGGCAGGCCACCTCGCGGCGCTGCACGGCCGTGTGTCTGCCGTGGCAGCGGGACTGCTGGCAGAGCGACCACTCGCCCCTGGTCCACTGCGGACAGGGCTCGTTGCCGCAGCTCCGGAACGTCTGGGGCTGCTCCAGCCCGTGGGCTGTGCACTCTGAATTATCCACGACCTCCTCGGCGCTGGAGTTGCCGGCCCTGGCCACAGCTCTCCGGCAGCCCAGAGTGCGGCGCTTGGGGAGAAGAGGGAGAAATTACATACATTTCCCTGATTTTATCGGACCCACCAATGCATTAAATAAGCAGCGTAAAGGCTGAGCAGTGGCCCCGCTGCCTGTTAAATTATTTAATACTGCTGCCTGATTTTATGGAGCCACTGGAGCAGGCTCCCGAGTTCTGCCCTGTGCACTTGGCTAATTATTGCATAAATGTCGTTGGCTGCTCTGGGACGCATTTCTCTTTTCTCTTTATGGCGTTCTGTTTGCTTTTGGGACAAAAGCGAAGATGAAAGCTTTCTGAATCAGTTGAAATATTTAGCATACCTCTAACATTTGCGATTCGAATGACTAAAATGGGCGGAGGATAATGGGAATAAGTACATAGTCTAGGGATTGGTTGTTTTGGAATTCCAAGAATATTTGAATCATGAGTTGGACTGATTAAGAACACCATTCTTTTCCAGCATTCAATAATCGAATTAATACCTCTCCCCACTTGGCCTTAACCTTAGCTTTGCTCACCTGCAAGCCGCTGCCATCTGCTCCACAGTCCTGTGAGCACTTGGACCATTTGCCCAGCTGCCATTTGTAGACGTAGTCGGAGCTCTCGAGACCCGGCACCGCCGTGGTCGTGGTGGCCGCTGCGATCTCCCATCGTGCGTGAGGCATGTGAGGCAAGATTTCCATGTCCGGTTCCTGTCCTGCGTGCACTTCCTTGGGCTCCATCGACCCCGCCTCGGTGTGCAGCTCTTTGGCCATCGCACGCACCGGTTCGTCCTGTTCGAAGTGAGCCGCTTCCGAGTCCAGGCCGTACTTGACCGCTTCGCCGCGGAGTAGATGCTGGCCACGGGAGTCCTTAAAGCGCTGCAGCGGCCATAGGAACTGTGGAGGGGAATAGGGTTAGCTGTGCTGTTTGAAAATGCACATCTCCATTCATATCGGGGCCAAGAGGCCAGGTCCGCAGGCCAGTCGTGATTGTTTGTTGTTCGATATGCCAGGCCAAACTTTAGTGCTCGGCGGCCGTCGCAGTTCCGCTTCCGCTTTCGTAACGACCATCGCATCGATCTGGCACACACACCCATCTATGTATGTATGTGCAGTGCACATAAGTGCAAATTTAGGTGGGGTGTTTCATGCATGCACCCTTGAATTACCCTCATCAATTGCTTCACGTTGACTGAGTACGGACTGCGAAATCCGATTAGCCATCGAACCTCCCTAGCACAGCTCTTTCCGAACACCACCTCCACCTCTACCACCACATCCTCATCCTCATCCACATCCGCTCTCTAATTTCCCCTCTATCTGCGAGTTCCGAAAATTTGACTACCAAATGCACAGAGCTGTGGGTTTGGCGCTCGAAAACTTCGTAGCCAGTAAGTCGGTTTGACCCATCCAATCCGGACTAGTTGGTGGGAGAAGGAGCCTAGGAGCCTAGGCTGAACAGTGCAGAGCAACAACACAGTCTTTGTTATGTTATGTTATGTTTTATAGTATAATAATAATTATTAAGGACAGAAAGAACATTAATTGTATGGGTTTTTGTGGGTTAAAATAAACCAAATATTAAATTTAAAAAAAAAATAAAATGTGCTTCCGGCTGTGGCTCCCATTCCTGCAACGCCTGAACGACTTCGAATATCGTAAAGTCCCATGATTTCATGATTTCCACAAAATAACCCAAACTGTCCCTGCCATGTGCACCCAACTCCTCCGCCTGCCCCTGCAGTGCATTCGAACTTATTGTCAAACAACGTCATGGTCTTGCCAATGTCGACGTCAGTGCTCCGGCCGTTTGCACTTACAGCTGCCCAGAGCCGATGCGGCAGTGGGAGGAGGACTGGCGAGCTCGTCCTGGTCCTGGTAGTCGTCGGAGGCACACACAAAGATGATTTCCCAAGTGCCACTTGAAAGCGACAAATGCGCCTGCATAGTTTCTGCTCTTGCTGCTGTTTTCGCAGCCATTGTTGTTGCTGCGGCTGATGGCTGCTGCATCTGCTGCGCTTTTATTTGCGGGCACCCTCCTCCTCCCGCCCCTCCTCATTTGTTGGGGGGTGACAATGACAGTGACGCCTCCCCCGAATCCGACTCCCAGGGCCCTTTATTGCCGTTGCTGTGTTGCTGTTGCCTCTGGCCCCTTGTCAATATTGCACTATTTCGGACTGGAGTGCAGGGACTACGATTGGAATTTCGGGGAGCTCTGTGTGCCTCCGACTGCCGGGAAAGCACTCTGCTGGCGCAACTGTAATTAGCACAAAGTTCTCGGCCTGCCTTTAGCCCAATTGGCCGGATGGCACAGAAAAGTTGCCAGATTATTGCCACAAAATGTAATGGTAATTCGGTTTGGTAGGTACATACAAAGGCCAAGAGTTTGGTCATAACGCTGAGACAGAGCTGTGAACAAGAACAACAAACCGTTATCTAGACCCAAAGACTCTTTAATAATTGTCATATGCCAAGTTCCCAAAAGAAATAAGTTTCCAAAAACAAACGTAATAAGTCTCCGAATTTTAAACATGAAATAACCACCCAAACCTTAACAAAATATCTGAGATATTGATTTGATTTGATTTGTGAGAGCGTTAAAGATAATTTTGGGTCCTTTATGGAGTCGGTCTGCCGGTTTCAAACATTCTAGGTTAGTGATAAGCTGCAACACCCTAAAACTCTTTCAATACACATCTTTCGATATAAAAATGTTACTTCTGAAATGGAAAAAACACAAGTTTGGGACTGTTAACTAACTTCCAGAGATCTAAGATAGTTTAAATGTATTTTCTATAGAAGTTATGTATACAAATTACCCGTTATTTGCACATATATCTCCCTGCTCATAACCCATATCTGACTTCAACTGTTAATTATCTGATATAGTTTCCCTGCATGCAGCACAGACTCATTAGCAACTCGGCCCCAGCACTCAAAAGCTAACATTGGTCCAGGCACATCGTTAAATTCTCACGCCTGACAGGCGAACGCTGCAACGCTGCCGGAGACAGACCCTAAAGCAACCCGGAGCTGGAGTGAACGGAAGCCCAACCAAACCGAACCGAACCGAACTGAACCATAAACCCAACCAAACAAGCAGGAGCAGAAACAAAGTAACCACCAAGCTGGCAGTTTGCCGCCTGAAATGTGTGTCGTTTAATTTAAGTTTAAATGTTACCAGCAATAGGCGCCGCTAGCGGATAAATATAAATAAGAGCATCCACTGAGAGGAGTGAAAAATGCCGCGAAATGGCAGCAAATGGCAGGGAGTCTAAGTGGGGCGCAGCTAAAATGCCCCGGAGCCAGAAGCCAGCGGATGCTGCATCCTGTATTCCACATGCCACATGCCACATCCTGCTTCCTCCCATCCCCCATCCACGCCATTAATAAATAGTTGCAATCAAAATTAAAAGCCTGAAATTCCTCGCATGACGAATATGTGCCACCAGCTGCAGCGGCAGAGTCCTTTTGGTCTCCGGTCTCTGGAAATTTATTAACGCACTTTGACCTGGCCCGGGCTAAGCCAAAGCCAAACCAAAACGCAACGAAATTCGTTGATTGGAGGCGTCGCAGGAATAATTTTATTAATAGCCCAAATGCTGGGCAATAAATTCTGTATGTCGGCCCGAAGAGAGGAAGAGGAAGCCACCTGGAGTTACTTAGCTAATTAAGAATGCCCAAGCCGAAGCCGAAGCCGGAGCCAAACAAAACCAGGCCGAGCTGCGCCCAACTAACTAACTAACCCGGGTCAATGATTATGATCCTGATGGAAATGCATTATACTGCCCAGGCAATAATTTGTGCCCTGAGAGCTAATCAATGAAATGATTCAGGTGCCATTCGAATGCCTTGCAAATTTACAGCCCAGTGGAGGCGGAGGCGGAGGAGGAGGCTGGGGAGTCCCCGAATCACAGAGCTGCTAATGAGCAGACTCGGAAGTCCGCACCGCAGGCAACAATGCAATTAAACATGAAATGGCCAGCATTTGCATTCATTGATATCTGCAAGGGATGGTTAGCAAGAGCTGGGTTAATAAAAGACAGCGTCATATTGAATGGAATTGACGTTCATAGCAATCCAAACGGAGAGCAGGAGAAGTGCTTACTGGGAGAGTTTAATTAGCTCAGAGACTCAAGGGTTGCAGAGACTCAAGGGCTTCAAACGTTTAGGGTCCATAAAGAAAGCCTTAAGAGTCCTTAAGAACTTCTTCCAGTCAATACTTTATATTGCAAATAAGAGTTATGAGTTTAAGACAAGGAAAAGGCTAAACAAGTGAGCTGGAATGTGAGATACCCGGCACATTTGTCTTTCCTAGTAGCTTTGTGCATGAAATTAAATTAATTCACACATCTCGAATATCCTTATGCCTTCCCAAGACTCTAAATATAGTTTTATCAGCTAGAAATAGACACAGAATCCTTCCAAAACCACGCTGTGAGACTCAACTATGTTGCATGAATGAATTAAATGCAAATACCTATACACAATATATGCACATAATATATCATTTTTAGCAATTATGAGCTGCCAGGCGGGACTGCGGGGCGGCAAAGAGTTAATCAATTCACCGCAGAGTTCCGGCCTGAGTGGTTTTAATTGTCAGCCAAACACACAAGCCCGGGTGTGATAAAGACCATATACCATATGGATGTCTGTGTGTAGCTGTTTGCTTTAAAGCCACAGCATATTTTAAGTGGCTCACGAGTATTCGCGACAGAAATGTTCTGCAAAATTAGTTATAATGGCTGCCTTTATTCGCCCGATTGTTTCAGCCTGTAAATACTTGCAGCAGTATTTTGTGTGAGGGAGCTTTGATAAATGCCGTTTAAAGTGTGGCTGCCACGAATAACTCCGTTGCCCCACCTGCATCCGCACTCAGCGGCACTGCAAAATCGCCCTGTGGTTGGGTGGGACTGCTGGATATCCTGGGATCCTGCTGCCTGGCTGCGCATCATAAATTATTTTTGCCTAATCTGCATTTGGCGGTGGAACCTGTACGTCTACCGATTGTTGTTGCCAGATCCGTTTATCCGTTTCGGATTCGAATAAAGAGTGGCGGAATCACAGGCTATGCAGAGGAGAATGCACGGCTTGGAAAATTGTGCGCTGTAGTCTTTAAGTGAATGTATTACAAAAAAATATAATAAAATATATAGCATTTAAATAAAAGACAGCGCTAATGTCTAAGATATTAATTTTACGAGGTTTGCATGAGTTTACGAGAGTTTAAAAGAGGTTAACGATATTAAAGCTGGTCAGTTGCTCTGCGCACCACTGTTCTCAAGATTTTAAAACATTTTCCATTGCATTAAAAATGCCTGTCTAAATTTAAGACCACCTATACCGCCAGGTATGTAGGTATGTATAAATTACGACGACGTTGACTGAAAGCTAATTTTGAAAGCCAAAAATTGTTGTCTGACTTTATTTTTTGGCTGCATTTAAATAACTTTTATGTGGAAAAGGTGGGGTGTGTGGAAAAGTTTGCGAGGCTCATGGAAAAACTCTCGCGATAACTCGCGCGGTAAAGAATAAACTTTCAATTAATAAATTAGGTTTAAAAAGTTCTTTCTAATTTCTCGCTTGTGAGTGAAATAATTTTCCTATATGTATGCATGCCGGGAAACTTTTCCTGCCATTTGATGCGTTTACCTCTTACCCAGCCGGCATATCAAACGCCAAACATATCAACGACGAGCTCGCTGCAGTTATAATATTAGTTATTTTATTTTATGTATAAATTTGACAAAACATGCAAAAAACAAGCCAAAACAAATAAAGGATCCGTATTATTTGGAATATTTGTTTAACATTTCAGATACATTCAAATAAAAGCAGAAGAACTGTGTAATTGATATGGAATGATGCTGAAACGCCATTGTAAATACGACTATCTAACATAAAAGAAATCAAGTGATTTCGAAATAATCAAGTTATCTCTCAAATAAAATGTAATATGCATGCACATTTAAGGTAAATCAATTGGGTGTGATTTGAACGCAAATTAGATAAAATAATGCTGGTGTTTTTTTGTAATTCGCTGTCCTTGCCAAGAATGCGGCAATTAATTTAAACAATTTCCCCTGATATTTTATGCACATTTGTGGGGGTATTATTTAGCATAATAGTTTGTTGACGGCGCATGACAATTAATGACAATGAAATCCTGCAAGCTTTTTAAACCAATTTAACACTTATTTGCTGACATACACACGCAAATGAAAGTTGAACATAGCCGCAGTAATTTTGTATGCTTTATATGTTTTTTCGAGAGTATTTCTTTGTGCATTCTCTGCCAATTTTCCAGCTTTCCGGCAGCATGCAACTTTGTTGGCCAAAAACTTTGTGAGGCCGTACTGAGGCTTCTCTTTACCCATAATGCCAATTGTTTGCTTATTTCATATTGTACAAAATGCATACAAAAAGCTGGCAAAGAATGTCTTTGAAGGCAGGCGCGCAAAAAGTTGCCAGAGTTCGGGGATCCCGTAAGGAAGAGTCCAATTTTACGCATCAGCTTTAATTAAATATTACGCAACATGAATTTCAGTGCTCTGGGAAAGGGAAAACTGTTTACGCGCCAAAGGTTAGTGATAAGAGGTGTTTAATGTTTAGTGGAATCAGGCATAAGGTGTAGTTTTCATTGGAAAGTTTTACCTACGTTGCAATCGGTTTGTTTGGGGTTTTTCGAATGGTTCCCCGTTTTGTTACATTTGTATTTTTGGTGTGGTGTCATTGTTTCAGGGGTCGCCCGAGCAACAAACCGAAGAGTAAAGAAAAACGTTGGTTTCGTTGGTGTATATGTGAAAAGAAAGACAAATTTTCAAATTATTGTTGACACTCGTAGCATGCAAAACATGTCTGTGATATATACACTTCTTCTTATGCACTTCCTTCTGCTTCAAATATTAAAATGTACTCGAAGGTATTGCCCTTATAAAAGAACTTTAGTTAATTATATATAAATGATATCGCCAAACCAGGGAGCATGCAAAAGGAAAAGCTAATTACACGGGACATTCTAAAACACTGAGCAGTTATGTTGGCCAACCTGCTGAGGTGCGATCGGAACGAAGACAAATATGCACAAGTTGCACAATTTATGTGCCCAGTCGAAGGACCTTTCGAGTGCCCTCACAACACGCATGCAACGAAAAACTGATGGCGCATCCTCTCGAAATTAAAAAAAAAACAAACGAAAGAAAATGAAGAAATGCCGTGACTGCAAAACGAAGTGAGAGCAACAATTCCCTGGCTGGGCCAGGGAAAGAAAAGAATTTAAATCAAAAGCAAAAGCAATTGCAAACGGATTGTGTGTTTATAGGCGAACGAAAATAATTGCAGCACCGGAAGTGCCAACGAATGGGGCGAAATAACCGAGGCAGGGCATGCCCACGGAGGACGCTGCCCTTCTCACCTGGAGGTGGCTGAGCAGAGCCTGGAAATACGGCATGGCCAGCAGAGTCCTGGTGCGGCTGCCGCCACTGCTGGCGCTCGCTGGCTGCGGAACCCTGTCCTGGGATTTCACTAATTGCGAATGCTGCAGACGCATACCCACAGATCAGATGGGTGGGTTGGATGTCGAGTGGGTTAAGAAAGAAATATGGCAGAGATAGTTATTAAGTGTGACGTTATTTATTAGCAATATTTTTTGGTTTAAGGTTATGGCTATGCAGATGTAGATATGAGAGTGATGTACAGATGTGGAGTTAATTAAGTCATCTAACGACAGAGTAAAAAGGTTCTTCCTGGTGAGAAATTCTCTATTGCCATACCATATAGAAATCCATTGTGTTATCTTAATCAATATCATTATTAATCTCCTACAAAATTGGGAAATCCCAATTCCTTTCACAGACATTCACGCTAATTTCTGGCTGTCTTGTCGACCGGAGAATGGGTTAACCGCAACGGGACTTACAGCTGGGAGCCCAGAATCAGTCAGCAGACAAATAGCCATTTGGCCAGGTAGTGTTGGCCTGGAAAACCGAAAGGATATTCGGAACCCTATTACTTCCCTGGCCTAACCCAGCACAAAAGCAGGCTATTTCAGCCCAGGTCCATGCCTCGTCTATTGTTGTTTTCCCAGGGAGGTGGGAGAGTCTGTTGGCTTACGTTTCCCTGCCCAAATCCACCCATTTCGGCGCTGCCTCTCCTAGTACGTATACGTAATGCCATTCTAAAGCACATTATATGTTTGGCCAGTTGAAAAAGATAGAGAGAGAGGGCCAGAAACGAATCTAAACTGCCAACAGTTGGTATACATATTTATTCTGCTGATATGAAGCGGCACAAACGAAATCGGAAAAGCCAAGTGGAAAAACTATCAAATTACGTAGATGTTGACACAACGAAGGGCGGGTGGGAGCGACCGAACCGCAACAAATCCAATACACAACGAAATTGTGTAAACCCAGAAAGGACAACGTTGGCCCAAGGAACTCGCATCCCACATCCGTCCCCCACACACGCTTCCGGAACATATTTAAAACGTAAGCCCGGCAATGACGTTGATTGAGCGAGACAATCATAACGGAGAGCCGGGCGGGCACTACTCACATCGTCCTCCATGATGCTGCTGTCCGCATGCTGCACTCCGTCCGACTTGGGCCTCCGGCTCCGCTCCCTGCTCCCGTTTTGCAGGCGCTCCGACTGCTGCTGCCGGCGACGTGTCCCCTGCTGCTGCTGCGTGGACCTGCAAGAGGGACAGAACAAACACAGGGAAGAACGTTAAAACCAAACATCTAATAATGCCAGGCCCCGGCCTGGTTCCGGTCAGAATTCCTGTTTCTTTTGGGCCCCCGAAAATTTCAAATGCAGATTCCCGTCCCCATGTAAAAAGCCCTGGCAAGTCCCACATTGCGGTGCAACTTCAACAAAAGCACGCCTAGCCTTTTCCATCTTTGTAAAGCGCTTGTTGGCAGTGCCTTTGACCGGCTGCCATATGAAATTGAACTTCGAACATGCTCGTGCATATTATTGGCAGCCAAGTATGTGAGTTTGTCTTTCGAAATCTGTTTAGGAAGTCAACTAACTGGGGGGATAGCCTCTAAAAGGCCCCTTCAATTGTGTATAGTTTTTAGAATGTACGTGCAATTCACTCAGAAGCAGAATATTGGAAGATTTGTCAAACCAGAAGAAGCGGTCTGAGCCCACACATTTTCCAAGGTATCTTGTGAAACATTCCCTTGAAAATTTTTTTATAAATCAATCTGTATTTTTCCTTTGCTTAAACTGTTTATGATTTACGTTTTTATTTGAAAACTGTTTTATTATGGAAAGGATTTTTAAAGCCAAACCTCACGATATAAATATAACATCTGATGCACAGAAAAAATGTCGGCCAAAACCTACCCCACAAATCGCTGACCTGCCAAATATTTGCATATTTTTCCCAGCAGCTCAATTGACCAAAATTGTTCGCCAAACAGTGTGTGCGCGTTTTCGCCAGCAATAACTGTGTAAAATATATCACTTTTGAGTGTTTAAAATATTTAAGCCCCGGCCAAAAACATAAGCTGTGTCCTCTATTACCCGCCAGAAGTGAGCCGCATTTTGATATTTGGTTTTAATGTAAAACGACAACGTTGATGAGGCATTAGAAGCCCGAAAATATGATATAAGGATACGTTTTCGTTAACTGCCCGAACAACATGCATTTTCCTGGCGGCTGTTTGCTTTTAACCCTTTTGCTTAAACATTTAAGCACACAAACAGAGAGTTGCAAACAATTGCAACCGTGTGGAGTTGTATTTCCCGTCCATATGCAAACATGTACATATGTATATTGCCCGTCTATACATGCAAATGGTTACTCTGTAATTTTTGGCACGTTAAACTCCCAGACCAACCGAACACGTAACCCGAATTGCGAAATAAACCGCACACACGTGTATCCGGGGGAATGCAGTTTTAGGGGCGGCATCCACTCAATAGACTTAAACGTTGAAGCGCTTTGCAGAGAGCATTATGCAAGCGGGTGCCACTCTATAGCAGCATTCGGGAGCAGTCCCAAGCTCAAAAGGAGCTCTAAATATATCATAGAACAATCCTTAATAAACAATAAAAACCATTTTTGCTGAGAGTTGCTGCTACTTAGGGTTTCAGGAATAGTACTATATTATGTCAGTCCACTTGGTCAGGGGCTTTTAAATCCCTAAGAGGTGTGAGGTGTGAGGCACTATTAGGTGCCTTTCAGCAAACATATAGCAAGAAACGGGAACTTAAAGTGTCAAGGCAAACTTTTGCTCCGCCCCAAGAGACGCACTATACATATATATGCAGAGGTGAGCCAACTAAGTAACCATGAAATCCACTTGAAGTTTTTGTTTTACTTATTCTTTGCTGCTTTGTTTAAGCGCATAAAACTTTAATTCAAAGAAAAGGCAAATAAAAACACTGACTCAACTTAGCGAGTGCTGGGTGGAAAAGTGGAAAAGGAGTGCCGGAAATAACACTTAGACAGCAGCAGCCGTCCATAACACGCAGTCGCAAGATAGGCCGCAGGAGCTCAGGTGAGCGTCAATGCCTTCCAGATATGGGCAAGGCGAAGGAAGCTCCCACAACTCGTACAAAGCTGACCAGACACTAAGCGGTTAGCACTTTGCTGCGGGACTTGAGCCGCGAAGATTGTACACGGAAGCGGAAGTAGCAGCTGGACTCCGAAGGAGATGCAGCGGCAGTGGAAGCACAACAAGACGTTAATAACTTTCGCAACCTCAACCCGGGGATTGGGTGGGTTTGGGAATTGAGTCACTCTGATTAGGTTACACCAGGAACACTTTGGGAAATTTGTGCAGGAAAAATGGAAGAAACCTAAGGAAACCTCTGGTTGTCTTTGTTCAGTTAGTTAGTTTGTTAAATAAATAAATGCGATACATTTTACATAAATTACAAGCTGCCTTTATTGTTACTGGGAACCATTTAGATGAACAAATTATATGGTAATGAATTGCTTTAAAATTCTGAATGTAATTATAAACAGTTCGTAATAAGTTACACTCCCGTCCTAGCTAAATTTCGTTGAAGAACTTTTCTGAATCAAATTTTACGTAAATGGAACTTACACTTAACCTTAAGTAAACCATAATCCAAAAACCAAACTTTTATGTCGTTTTTCTAACATCATCAACCCAGTTAAGCCTCCGTTTACCAGCCTATCACTTTATACTGCCAAACAAGCAAACCCGCTTAATCAACTCCCTGCTTCACCCAAATTGAGCTAGAAAACTTTTCCCAAAAGGACTTACCCATCAGGCAGGCCATCAGATCCAGTTCCAGCTCCCACTCCTGCACCGTCCACCGAAGTCATGTCCGCCGAGGTGAGAGCCTCCGTGCCGCTCCGCTCACGCACCAGGCGATCTGGGGGAAGTCAGAGGAAGGAGAAAACCAAAGTCAGATGGACAAGCTCATTAGTGCCAGAGCGGTGTGCTTTCTTGGGAAAGGTAATTGTATAAATAATATTTATAAAAACGCTGTTATGGCGGATTAGAGCTCTCTTAATTCTATGAAAGAAAAGGTAAGGATTTAGTGCTCATTACAGTCTAGTTTTATTATGGTCGTCCAATGGTACTGGTACATAAATTCTTTATAAATAAAATTAACTAGATTAGTAGCAAGCTGTTTTAAATTTTAGTTTTCCGAAAATAATAAAGCTGTAATAAAGGGCTTTCCACCTCCCATCACTCCCATCGGTTAAACCACAATCCGACTTGACTACCCACCCGACTCCTGGCGCTCCAGCTCCTCGGCCTGCTGGCCCGGCTTGGCCTTCACCTCGATGCTTATCTCCGCCGCGCTGAGTCCTGCGTGGCAGGAGTAGACCCCGGCGTCGCGGAACGTGATGTCGAGGATGCGAAGGGCGCCCTTCTTGGACACCTTGAACTTCCGCGAGCGCTGCAGTGGCTTGTGGTCCTTGCTCCACTTGATTTTGGTGCGGTTGTACCTCTTCACCGGACACTTGATCTTCACCTGCGTGCCGAAGAACACCACTCCGGCGCCGCCCACCTTGAGCGTGATCTTGGTCTTCTTGGGATCGTGCTGAATGTGCGTGGAGTTGTTGATCTGGATGACGGGCTTGGGGTCCTCTGGCGGACAGGGCTTCACGTTGCACGGCTTCTTGTCCGGTGGCTTCGCGCTCGGACACATCGACTCTGGCCGCTCGATCTTGTGCTCCTGCGCCATGATCTGCTTGCACTCCACCTTGCGGTCCTTGAACCCGTATCCGCAGGTATGGGAGCACTTGGACCACTCGCCCACCTCCCACCGGACCGGGCAGTCGAGCACGTTGCAGTACTGCCTGTCGGCAGGGGGCGGCTGTGGGCACATGCTGTTCGGCACCACCATGGTGTTGTCGCCCCCGCGGGTGACCTCGTGGATGCACTGCACCTCGCGCGTCTTGATGCCAATGCCGCAGCTCTTGGAGCAGGGCGTGTAGTCCGAGTAGTTCCACCTGGGCGGGCAGGGACGGTCGTTGCAGGTGCGAACCCGCGCCTCGGGCTTGGTTTCTGGCGAGCAGAGGAAGGGTGAAACCACCCGGCCGTTGTCCTCCCTCACACAGTTGATGATCAGCTCCTCCACTCCCCCGAGGCAGGAGGCACTGCAGGATGTGTAGCCCTGCTCCCTCCACACGTATGTCTTTCCTGGCTCCGAGACGCCGACCTTGATGGAGTCCCTGGGAAACTGGTCGTCGAACCCGTGCGAGGGCAGCACGCACGGATCCTCCACACAGCGCTCGGCCTCGTCGTGGGGCTTGGTTCCCTCACACAGCGAGTCGTTCACGGTGGCCACCGTCCGGGAGTACTCCAAGAATATTTTGCACTTGTAGGTGCGACGACGAATGCCCTCGCCACAGGTCACGCTGCACGGTGACCAGTCGGTGTCTTTCACGAAGCTGTGAATGATCGAATATCATATTAATAATTATATTATTGAAGGTTGTATCCTCAAGGACATGCAATTGGCATTGACATAATGAGACGAAAGTGTTTCAGAGATACATTTTATGAGTTGGAAGCAATGCGAAGAACGTGTTTCCGAACCTTTAAAGCATCAACACTCGATTCAATGTCTAATTTCAAATACTCTTTGTTACATAGTTATGAATATATCGTTCTTAAGTAAGTAAAGGGCATAATTAAGTGCGTAATAAATTTATAAATGATTTCCCGCAGTTAAGTGCCTTTACCGCATCAGAACCACACCATTTAGCTTTGACAACATTTATCAAATTTTACGCTTGACAACGGGGGATTTCCACCACTACCACTCATCAAAGGACAAACCATGAGAGTCAATTCCTGTGGACGATATCACACATACATACATACGCCCCCCAAAATCGAATCAACTAAAACTTGTGGCGACGAGACCCATGGCCCCGCTCAGGCCACATAGTGGCGCACTCCATACTCGCCAGAGCTAAATAAATTCCTAGCTACAATGGAGCTCGACACGTCACACACATTGCATTTCATTTGGCAGATGCCAGAATGCCCACATTTATTGAAGTCCCTTTCAGTCCTCGCATAACCCGTACTTCTCGCATTCCCAAGTGGAGTTGGTGGAGTGGCCTGCAGAGGTTGTGTCCATGCATTCTCTGGTTCCAAAAGTGATTTTTATGGTCGCGCTGACAGCCAGTAGATAGTATGGATGGGAACCCAGAGGTCAGAGCGAGTGCTCTGGACGGGAGCAATTCTACCCCTTATTGATTTGTAGTCAAATTGTAGATGAGACTTTTGCAAAAAAGAACAAGAGAATAAATAAAAAGCGGCGCCAATCGGCCGCAAATGTCTAAGAAAGGCTCCCCCTAAAGTAGGTCAGCATAGTAGCTACACAAGGAAAAAATTAAGCCAACAATTTTAAATTCAGATACAAAAACGATATACGTACGTGCATGTGTAGCACAACCATTCCACTTTTAAAATAATAATAAATCGAAATTACTTTAGAAATTAATAGGCCCTAGCGTATACAAGACATTTTCAAACCATTTTATCATTCGAAAGGACTCATTTCTCAATTCCAATATTTCCTATGAAATTATGTTGGATAATTTCTGGGAATATGTTTTGAAAGAGGCCAGTTTTCAAGGTGATACTAAAGCTGTTTCTATATAAGTTCGAAGCAGCTTTTCCTACACATTTTCACCAGTGTATCTCGTCGGACAGGCGCGTGTTCTCAACTTTGTTTGCTTGCTCCATTCTGAGTTTGGTGCCTATATCTCTTCTGGTTTTTTTTTGTTTGTCTGGCTGGCGCTTTGCCATCGCCAATCTCTTCATGACTTTTATTGTCGCCGCATCGGCATCGGCAGCGGAGGCCAAGGTTCTGGTGGCGGCACCGAGACGCGCCTTGATGGCGACGCCAGGCTCGAATAGTTCCTGTTTAGTGGGCATTGCGGCAACAAAGCCTCGAATACTAAGAAAATATAGTTTAATTACTTTTTATTTTACAAGCTATGCTAAGACTGATTTTGTCATTTGGTAAGTGGCCTTACAGCCTCTACAATATATTTTATTTCCCAACTTTGAAGCATACTTTGTGCATAGGTCAACGCTCGACAAATTCAGATGACAGTTGTATGATTTTGACACTAAAAACTTCTTATTAAGAAGCATTAAAGGAAGCTGGAATTTAATAATATTTTGGGATTTATTCTATAAAAGTATAGAGGAAATATTCGAGAAAGAAAGTCTGCTTCGGCAACTTCTGCTTATATAACTATGCAGAGTTTTATAAGCGCGTAAGTAATCGACATACAGAAGGCCTTTTCCTTGTGTTAATAAATGATTAGCCTTCCACAATTGCCCCAGTCGCAACCGCGCTAAACAATTTCCGGCTTTCCAACGCGCTCTGGAAAACAAACAAGTGAGAAGTTGGGAAAAGCGTATAGGGATTCGCAATCAGAGCTGTAATTTATTATTTGGCCTAAGTATTCCCCACGCGCCAATTATCCGATAAAAGCACTCGAGTTTGGCCACTCGCTTCTAATGATTTCATTTAGTTTCATTTCGTTTGTGTGCGCGGTGGTTTCGCCGGATCAGTGCTTAATTACAGTGTGTACATACCCGAGGCCCAATTTGATATGTTTGACTGGCTAGGCTACCACCTTATCGGGGCACATTTTTTATCGTTTCCCAATAACAGAGCACAGCGGACACGTCAAAGGCCCACTTTAAGTGTCATTAGGCGCACTTCAGCGGGCTGACCAATCTACATCCACTCGATGGCTTCCCTTCCTGCTCCTGCACCGTCTTGCCAGCAGTGTGAGTTTGCCTAATAGCCTTAATTTTAGGTGTCGACAAGACTCGAGCCAGTTATGAGGCGTCATGGAGAGGGGCAATGTCTGCGGGTGCGTTGGCCAAGTGCTCGAGTCGAGTGGCGGCCAAGTGAGTGGGATGAGATGGCGGATAAGGACACGGCGAGGCACCCTCCGACGACGACGCACTAAATGTGAAATAAGTCAAGTGCTGGCTTCGGGACGAGACACGCGAGGAGATATGTACACGGCAGAAGCCTTCGGCCCCGCGACTTGGGGCCGGAGTCAAAAGCCTTGGAAGTCCCTAGAGACCTGGCTAACAACACATAGGCGTGCCATCATTAGAAGGTACTAGCCTTAATTATCGAGACACGACCGCGGTCTCTCAATATTCTACTTTATTGTGAGGCAACAATGGCCACAAACTTGGAGTGTGGAAATTTAATACGGGAAAAGATCTAAGATCTAATATATACATAGTTGCCAGTTGCAGACTTAAGATACATGTTTTCTTGCTAAAGAAACAATAATCATAATAAACTCTAAGGTGCGGAGAGTATAATCTTTCCCATAGTTACCTGGGATCCAGCGAGGGCAAGTCGGTGTCGCCCCCTCTACGGTTGTAGTTACTATTTGAATTGCCGCCCATCAATCGCATGGTTCGTGGCTCGTTCGGGGCTTCTTGGTGCAGGCGGCTTTGGGTTTGATGGGAGTAGCGCAGGGGTTGATCGGCGTACGACAGTCCCTCGCCGTCATCGGTATCCTGACCCGATTCCAGGTCGTCGATGTCCTCGGCCTCGTCGTCCAAGTCCTCATCGTCGTCGTCATCCACATCGGATCTGTCCATCTCGCGCTCCGACCGCTGAAACGTCGGAAGTCAAGAGGTCAATCAAGGCGCTCAAAGTTGCAAATAGCCGAGCCTTACCTCGTTCCCAGAGCGACTGCTGCCCACAATGATGGTGCCGCCGCCGCCGCCTTTGTTCTGGGACGCGCCGTCACCTCCGCAGGGGATTCCCGTGGCGCACTGCTGCATGCTCCCCGGCTTTGTGAGCGGATCACACTTGGCACTCAGGCTGCCGTCCGTTGATTTGCATTCCACGCCGCGCATTTGTATTCCCTGCCCGCAGGAAACCGAGCACTGTGGGTAGGTGGAGGAGGGAGGAGAGAGTCGGGCAGACACACCCGTAAGCATTATAAATTGTTTCAATATGCTCCTTTTTTGCCGTCACAAAAAGGCATTTGTTTGCGCAAGGGATGAGCCACAACATGACAAAGTGCCCTGATACCCCCACAAATGCTTCAAGTGATGCGGCAGGAAACGAGAAGGCAACTCAGCCGAGACACAAAGACACACACACGCCACCGCATACAAATGCAACTCTCGTATTGTTTGAGTTTCGTTGGGCCATGGGGCGTATGCGTAACATCATCGGCTCCATCTTCGTTGTTTATTTAAATGAAAATATCCCTCTTCCCCCGTGCCCACACTCAGATTTAATGGCGCTTAATTTCGTGGCATACATTTTATAAATGGACATAAACGTTAACGTATTTTTTAATAGGCTTTCGTGGCCCCTCACTCCTTTCCCATTTGCCGCTCACATAATTTATTTTGCATTTCATCATCATAAGCTTTATGAGAATTCATTTGAAACGTGGACGGGCCCGCAACTGAAAGGTTTTGCGGTTAACTTTTACACAAAAGAGTTTGCCAAACAAAACGAGAGCGAAGGCTAAAGACCTGGAGATACCCGGTACTTAACACCTACCAAGATTTTCTTTATAGAAATGTTTAATAGAACAAAATAGTTTAATCTGAATCTTGAGTTCCTTTGCGCAGATTGGCTTCAAATATTGGGAATGGGTTAATTTTACACATAAGTATTTCTGTCTATAAAATCCCAGTGCTTTGGCTCAGACCGAGATCTAGGTCAGCCCTGTTATGTAACTTACAACAAACCCAGCACATCCTTGTTCTGTAAATTCACCAGGTGTTAAAAGAGTATGGAAAAAGCGATGCGGAAGTCGTTTTATGTTTTAAAAGTTCATTAAGTGGTTAATAGGCCGACTTTAAGTACTTAGTTTCCACTCTCTTTCTCTTCTTTCCGCAAAAAAGTTAAAAGTGAAAAGGCTTTGCAACTGCTCTTTCCCCACTTCTCTAAAGTTCAATTAGCTCCCCTGAATTTGTGATATTTTATTTTTCAGAATTCTTAAAAAACCGCTCTTATTCTGATCCCTCCCTTTTTGGTCTAGCCTGGCTCTGGTGCCACTTCGACTTCAACCCATCACAAAAGTGCCACCCCAAAATCATTAAACAAGATTAAGGCGAAAAACTTAAGACAATTCAATTAAGCAACACATAAACCTGACACCCCAGAGCAGCCGACTTAAGTCCCCACACGCCAGCCCAGGCAGAGACCGACTGGAGGAACATTAATAAAGTTGCAGTTTAAATGAACAGCCACCAATGTGGATCCTTAGCCGGCTGTTCGGGTGGTGGTGGTGGGAGGACCGAGTGGCGGCCAGACAAATTTAAGCAGCCACGCCGCCGACGCCGCCACCAACTCGATTAAGTTGTACGGGCATGGCTATTGCCAGTGGCTGCGAGCGGCGACTCAGAGTCTCAGTGGCAGTCTAGCGGCTAGCAGCTTATTACGAGCCACCAGGCAAAGTAACTTGAAGTGTAGAAATAATCAACAAGGACGGAACTAAGGCTGCGCCTATTCGAATAGTGAATGTTCTGGCTCTCCTAGAATACAGTTTAAGACATTTAGTTTCAAGTTTTACCGGCATTAAAGTGAATCAGAACTACTCGAATTTCTATTTAACCCATTTATACAATTGTGATGCTAATTAGGTATATGTTTCGGGCATTTTCTTATTTAAGTTTATAATCAAATCATTAAAATCGACAATATTGCATATAACATATCATAACATAAATTTAAGCTTTAAACTTTAAAGGCGATAGTATATTTTTCTATACACACAATCTTTCAAGGTAGAGTCTGACTTCAAAATATATTCTCACATAAAATATAAAATATAATCTCACATAATTGTGGTCATCTTTGAGTCCTTTAATGAAAGCACAGATTAACAAACTTTCGATTGTGTCCAAAAAATAAACATGTCCTAATTTAAAAATATAAAATCTACAAATCTGGAACCAAAATCAACCATTTAAAAATCTATGAACTTGTTCGCTTAGAAGACCTACATATGTAAGTGTTTTAATAACACCTAATTTTGCAGTTTAAATATCTTTCTATATTTACAAACTTTAATATCAAGTTCTTTCTGATAGTTTCTTTCAGAAAGCCCATTACAATGCTTTATAATTCGCTCTAGTGTCTAGTGTTTAGCCAAAAGGCTTTCTAAATTCACTATACCCCGAACCGTAGATGATGAGGCATACCAGCAGCGGTGAGTAGCAGCCAGCCAGACATTTAGCTAGGAGCCCAGACACGGCCTCGGCTAGGGGCATGGGGCAAGGGGCAACGGCCAACGTGCGACTTACAACTTGTGTCTGAGTGAGGGACCCCTTTTCCCTTTTTCCGGCTGCAGCACAGAAAGTGCACGATTATTGCACGACTTGTTGTACCTCAGACCAGAGGTACTAGGGTACTTACCCCGGTCCAGTCCTCGACCTCCCAATGCGGACACTCCTCGATAATGCAGGTCTCTTGTGTCGGCGGTTTCGGTGAGCGGCACATGATATCCGCAACCTGTGAGGGGGTGCGGAAGGGAAGGTGTGAGAAAACATGGCCATAATGTGTTGGACCGCCCCTTTCTGCATGCAAAACTATAGACGCTTGGGTGGGCGGCACCGCAGGTAATTGCCACGGCCATCCTACCGACTACTTAGAGTGGCAGTTCGCACTTTTCCCCGACCACTTACCCTCGTTTTGATGGCGTTCGACTCCTCGGCACAGACCACCATCCGCTCGCGGTAGCCGTGCCCACAGAGCCTGCTGCAGGTGCTCCAGTCGTCGGTTATCCAGCTGCAAAGGCACAGAACATAAATTCAAGTGGTCAGTGAGGGCGTTGTTCGTGAATGAGACGATCGGAGAATAAACAAACAGGAGTACAAAAATTTCACACGCTCTCAAAGTATCTGCGGAGCGGTGCCAGGAAGAGAAATGTGCGAGGAGGGGCAGGACAGCACAGTAATTCTTTTGTTTTAGCTGCTGAATAGTTGAGCTGTGGCACATCCCTGGCCCCCATTGACCTATGCTGCTGGATGTGCGATAGGAGAGCAGGCCAATTAACGACGAGATGGTAAAATGAGCATCGAACCTTATCGTTATTGTCCTAAACAAACAATAAACATCTAGATGCATCGATTTAAAAGAATAGTAATGCTTTATGTCGAAAGCATTTAATCATTATTTTAAAAAACCAGTCAGTTTACACTTTGATTGATTTTGATTTGAACTAATGTGATATGATCCCATTTTGTTCAAATGAAAAATCTTACTAAAGGTGTGTGAAAGTTGTATAAACGGTATGCTCATAAGCCAAGATTAAACTAAGGCTGTGTATGTCATACATAAACTTTTAAGGACTATATTTTGAATAAATATGACTGTGCGAAATATTACGCAATAAAATAAGACTAAATAAATATTTAAACATTGATGAAATCTTTAGAAACAATGTAGTTTTGATATTAATTTAACAGCCCGTAAAATACATTTTTTTTAACGAAGGAATTTAAAACTGTGTATAATCGCAGTCCGTCGGTAAGCATGATGAATAGCACTGGTTACATCTAGAAACTCCTTTATTTAAGCCTAATTTTTTAAGGTTTAATCTCTATAATTATGTTAAAAATAACGTGTTCACCGGATAGCTCTGCAATCAAAAATAATATTCTCTATAATAACAAATAGCTGGTTCAATCAAGCTCAAAGCTAGATAACGTAAAAAGTGAGTTCACAATTGTTGACCCAATCGGCGTCTTAACAGTTCATCACACGAGTGTACAATTTTCGAAGGCTCATCTTCAGCCACGGCCACAATTCCCTAGAATCCTTCAAATGGGGAAAACGAGGCCACAGTGAAAACATACCGCGAGACAGCCAAAATCAAAAAAACATAATTGATGTCTACGCCCGAAGGCAAAGTCGCAAAGCTGCGAACAGCAATAAATATGTAGTCCGGAGGCGGTGGCGGTGAAAAGGACGAGCCAGGACACCAACAGGAACAGGAATACCGCAGCAACGAGCCCAGATTAGAATTCAACGGCAGGCAGGGAAGGCATTCGCCAAATTGGCGTAAACTTTCGGCTCACTTTGGTCTCGGAGCTTCGGTTTGCTTCTGGTTTTGCTTCCGAAATGTCACCGAGCGATAAATAAGCGTGAGTGTGCCCGGAGTGGAAAAGGAGGCAGGACGACAAGGCAAGCGAGCAGCCCGCAGCGATGGTAGACAACGTCCGCGTCCGCGTCCGACTCCTGGGCGATAATAGTGTGCCAGTGTCGGCAATCAAAACGTGCGCACGATAAGCGATGCCATTTAAATTGATAGCTGCCCAGGTGGGACACGGCAGCCTAAGCTCCACTGAGAAAAAAGTTTCAGTCATCAGCGAGCACAGCCGAAGCGAGTCTCAGAGCACAGAATTATAAGTGTCCCGGAAATAGGTCACTTTTGGTCAGTTTCGTCACATATCCTGCGCAGGATGAGCAAGATACATAACGCGCTTACATTTTGAGATTCAAATTTACTGCTCTGTCTCTCAAAAGCTCATCCATTCCTAATACAAATTTTCAAATATACATAGAATGCTTGAAAATACTTGAAAATAACACACATAGAGTCCTAGACTGTCGCTGTATGTGGATAGGAGGGCGACCAGCTCTAGAGCCTTTCTGGTTTTCTAAGAACATTTCAAATCATAGGGCGTTACTCAATTTGCTATTACAAGGTATTTCGTATACAATGTACTCCTTGAGGCTACGAATTGTATTCTACCCTATTCCGAGTGTAACTAACAGCTCGCTTGGGAATGTGCTTTGTGGTAGTTTGTGGTTAGAGCCGCGGGCTACCTTTGGCATATAAGGTGGCTAGATAGGAACTATGTAGTACTTGCCAGCGAGTATGTTTAACTACTTACCGCGGCGGACAGCTGTGGGTATTACATTGCTCCACCGACGCCTCCGGGCGATTACTGAGGCTGCAGAGCGTATCATCCACATCGGCGTTGGTTAGACGATTTTTGCATATTGGACGAGCCATTTTGTAACCTAAGGCGGCAATGAAGAGAAGATTATGAGTGAAACAGGATATTGCAATCAAATTCAGTGCGATTAGTAAGGAAAATGCAGTCTTTTCATCGGTGGTAAATTCATTGAAAAATACATCATAATTATAGGTGTTTCCTAGCCTAGATGCTGAGGAGATAAGTGAAAAGGTCATAGGAAAAACACAAATAAAAAATTGTTTTAAAAAGGAATTCATTTTCAAATAAATATAAACTGAAGGCAAGGTTTTCTGCCTGCATATTGTGTTAAAGAATACAAAATATATGATTATATGTTTGAATATAAATAAATTTATGTGTATAAGTCGTCAATGTCTAAGTGTAGTGGGAAATAAAGAAATATCTCTCCCACATATTATATATTTTATTCGCAATATTCCTTAAATTCCTTTAAATCTTTATCTAAATTAATATATGTATATACAAGTGTATGACCAAGCCACCTAGGCAAAGCTAAAGCTCTAAGCGATCTCAATAAAAACCATCGAAGAAAAATCAATTTCTCAAATGATTTAAATGTCAGCTCCCAGCTGGGGAAAACGCAGGCAGCCGCCTGCCCAGGCTAAGGGACCCAAATGGGGTCCAAAAGCACAACCGGAAAATGGCAGATGGCAAAATGCAGCCAGCCAAGGATGAAACAAATATGAGCAGAAGTAGGTGGGGGCGAGGCACCCTGCCTGACGTCATAACGATCTGTCAGTTTGAGAAATCGTTGCAGGCCCTCTTCGCCCTCGAATTCGTTGCAAATACTCCCCCGGTGAGCAGCTGTGACGCTGATTTTACAGCTATCGCATTTCGCTTATACGTAAGCTCTATTGGCAGCGAGCGTGTGCCACGGCCATGTCATCGTCATCGAGTTTCAGCTCCTCTTCGGGTTCTCCATCTCCATCCCCATCCCCATCACCAGCCAGGGCACCGTGCCCGTAGCCGTCATCCGCATCGCCCGCTGACTGCGTATTCATGACACAATTGGCTTAAGGCAATTGGTAATATCCTCTCATGGCATTAACGTCAATTGTCGTAGCCCAAAGAGAAGTCATCTTCAGCTCCAGCCTGAGTTCCTGTGGGTGGCAGGGAGGTGCGCCCGAAAAGCTGACAACCAGCAGGTTGTCGAAGTTGAGCTCCTTAAGCGCTGAATCTCTGCGAACCTTCACCATCTTCACTCATGATTCATTCTGGTTCTGTGTGGTGTTATACTAGGGACCATGTGAGGGTATTTTTTAATCTTTATAAACTTTTTTGAATACATAATTCTTAATGTCACAGATTTGACTTGACTTTACTTAAATTTGCCAAAGTGTTTCCTTTTCTCTCCTAATAATTCATTGCCTCGTCCTTGGCTGCAGACTTCCAAGAGTCTCTTCATCCCTTTGCAATAAAAAAAAGGAAAATATTTACAGTTCAAATGACGATTGAGTGTTTTTAATTTGGGACACGGATGTCAGGCAACTCAGTGCGAAGTAAAGCCATCAGACAGTTGGAACTCCTGTCACGTACACGAGAGCTGCAGTTGAAAAACTGCAAAACTAGTCGAGCAAATGTGTATAATTGAGCATAATTGATTTCGTGAAATGTGTGCAATTATAATCTTGAGGGGGGGAGGAGCATTGAGGACCGAGCAGGAGTAAAAGCAATTCGATGTTCAAAGCAAAAACGCTATTAAATTGTTCCTGATATGCACTCACAGGTGACCACTAATTCCTAGAGAGACCCTGGGGCTGGGCACTGCAGTTGACACTTAACTGACATCTAAAAACTAAACACCGAGACATTAAAATGTAATTAAAGGCGGGCCAAGTCGGAATTGAGTAGGTCACGCGGGTTAAAGACAGCCGCCTCAAGCGATACTGCAATTAAAGCTGGCGGGAATGTCTGAAATTGATTTTGCCATTTGCCCCAGGATAATGCCTAAGTAAACAGCTGATCAGAACCACCTGACATTTAGCCCAAAGCTGAGTTCTCCTGGACAGGCTAATGGGCGAAGAAAAAGCCGAACCAAATGATTATTAAACATTTATGGGACACCTGAACAGTCGTAAAGTTGCCTCAAAGAGCCATCGATCCACTCAAGCTATGTGTATGTGATAAATATATACAAAAGGTACATATATACATAAATTGTTCAGAATTAAAGGTAATAGAAGAATCAATTAATTCTCACTTTCAAAAGGGAAACCATATTTAATATTTATGATGTATTTTCCTGTATTTCAAACTTAAATGTAAACACATAGTTCCGGTCACAATGTAATACTTATCTTATTGTTTACATTTAATCACCACTTAACTTCATAGAAAATATAAAACAATTAAAATCGTTATAATAAAGTCCAAGAAAACAAATACCTCTTTTGATTACTTTCCCAAAATTAAAATCGCAAACTTGTCGGCCTTCTCAAATTTCAAAATAGTTTCCAAGACTTTCAAAGCTATGTGTTCTTGTACACATACATCACATCCAAGTATGTATATGCTCTTCAACGTCAAGTTTCATTACCTCATGGCTCATCAAGTCACCTCCTTGGGCGCTCCAGGAGAAAACTCGAAACTTAACCCAGGAACGGTAGCCTGGCAGCCCAATTTATTGCCCGAACTTAGCATGAAACCCGACCTAAGACTGACTTTGGGCTAATCGACAAACTTTAGTTTCAAATATATTATAGCCCCAGACAATTAATCAAATACAGGTAGCTGCGAGGGTGGAGTAAAAACACAGTTTTCAACAACCATATTACCAGAGGGCCGGGAAATGTGGATAGTAGCTGCTGCCACTCGATTACCATGCAAACATTCAATCGAAACAAATTCCAATTCAATGAAAATAAATGAGCACGACAAATAGCGAGCACGCCCGAATAGGGGAAAAATAAATTTGACAGTATTTTCGGCGGCAGGGGAATCGGAGCAGAGGGGATTACAAACGGCAGCCAGGCACGCTAAGAGCTCCTTGGGCCTCCAGTTTCAATGTTCTTGACATATTCCACTTGTTTATTTACTCTACGGCCAGCAAGACAGCCGCTCATCGGTGACAAGGAGTCGGGTACACTCCACAAAAAAGTGTGGCAAGACATACGTACATATATGCATTCAACCATAAAAAGTCAGTAGTTGAGAAATAAAGTTTTTAATTAATTATTAAACAGAAAATTACTTCAAGTACAAAACGCATTAAAGATTAACTTAAAAATAGTGATTTTTTAAATCCCAAGATAACTACATAAATAGAAATCAAAATTATTTACATTATGGCACCTCGACATTATCAACTTGCAGAATTCTTAAAAAGACAGAAACTCGCACAAAATAAAAACAAACAGTTATGTATAAAAAAAAATTGTAGACTTATCGATCGCGATCGCTTACTATCGAGCTCTAAACGATAAAATAATGTATCGCTGAATCGCTATCGATTGACTGCGATTTTTGGTAATTAAGTGCCAATTAGCTTTTGTTTAAACTAGTGGACATTAAATAAAAACGGCATGTGAGCCTATCTATTTGGCCATAATTAAATCCAGGATTATTTGTTGTTAGTATTTTACTTATACGTGCAATATAAATTTAATAGATTGTTTTCAGTGTATGCAGAGGGGCAGGGGACAGGGAACAGGGGGCTCTGAGCTTACCTCCGCCGCAGGTGGCAGAGCACTGCGACATCGGTGCCATCTCCCAGTAGTAGAGCGGCTGGGAGCAGGAGTTTCCATCGCCACCGCAAACGCCGCAGCCGTCGATTTTCTTGGTGGAGCCGATTTTCAAGTCGCAGCCAACGCGCTGGAAAGAGAGGAGAGAGAGAGAGACAGGGACGGCGGCGTTAGAAGGAGATAGACACAGGCGAAGACGAAAGGTAAATAAAAATGGCTGCGTAAATAAAGTGTAAATCAACTGTTAGTGGTATCAATAGCGTAACACACAGAAACAGCGGCAATCGTAAATAAAATATGGAAATCAATGGCAAGGAATCCATTGCATAAGCTTAGGCGCAGCCTGGATAGGAATAAACAAAAAACAGTCGGCCCTGTGCCCCTTGGCACATATGTATGTGTGTACATCCGGTATTCATTTGTTTGATTTTCATTCGATTCCTTTCACTTGAGTTCACGGCCCATTGTTTTATATGTATGCATACTTTTTGTGGGTTTTTTTTTTTGGGAATTAAACCGCAGCCTGCTTTGAAAATCCCAACAGGAGGAGGCACATTTCGAGTGTTATATTAATTCATATTTCTGTTATTCATAATGAGAGTTTATTAATTTTGATATTTGTTTTAATGTTGAACTTAATATTATATCGTAATTTAAAAGGCCAATAAAACCTAACGATGTAGGTCACCACATTGCATGGAATGCATCAAAAACCTAAATAAAAAATCAACTTTCGTTCAACTTTGAATTTGTATATCGTCAAAACTAAACATCCTTTTAAACTTAACTGGGCTGCGGTCCAACGTATGTTTAAGTTCTTATTTCTAAACAATTAAGGGGGGTTTCTACCTTGTGTGGTCGAAAAAATCGAATTTTTTTTTTGCATTTTTGGATTGATATATGTTTCTAGAGTCCGCTCCCAAAATTTCAATTGGTTATCTTAAGAATTACGGAACCTACACCTTAAAACAGGGAGCACCTACACCTTAAAACAGGTACTGAAGCAAAACTTCAAACGCGTTTTACTCGAAACGACATTTTTGACCTTGCGGAAGTGATTCAAGCCAGACGAGTTGAGCAATCGCCACGAAATTTTAAAATATCGTGTATTAGAGGCTTCTCCATGGCTGGTACCAAAATCTTTAAAAAATATTGAATATTTTTCATGTTATATAACAATTAATGTCGAAAAAGTGCGTAAAAATCGATTTTTCATTTAAAATCGCATAAGTTTTTCAATTTTCATTCTTTTTCGCAATTCTGGTACCAGCCATGCGCAAAAGTATACAAAGTAAGAATATATTTAATTTTGTGTTTCAGATCCTTTGGGGCAGCAGCAGGACTTCCGTGAGCGTAAAAAGGCGTTCCATTGCTCAATGCCCCCCCCTGTGCATATTTCCATTTGAAACTTTTTACTTAAACAATAAACTTGTAGATACACCTGAAAAAATTAGAAGTGTTTATCTTCAATACATTCCACGAAAAAATTTTTTTAAAAAGCACATTTTTTCGACCACACAAGGTAGAAACCCCCCTTAAGCTCTCAAATGGCCAGACTCAGGTGTAAATATGAATGTATGTACAGGGAATCAGGGATATCCGCCTACAAAAACATATCTCATCACATATGTACATAAGTATTTATAATTTAATTATTTCCCGGGAAATCCTGCAGGCATTAAGACAACTATTATTGCTCAAGCCCAGGGACCCTACCCATTTATGTATGAATGACAACGTAAAAGCAATCCGGCACCTGGGTTGTGCTAAGTCGGGCTTCACCGGATGACTTGTTTGTCGGATGGTTGGCGCGCGTAAACCGCAAGACAAATAAGCAAACTCAAAGCCCGCGGCTCGCATTAAACGACGTCTCAAGCTGGCAGCAATCTATTTGATTTATTTATAACAGATATATGTGCTATACATACGTAATACCCACATAGAAATGTAGGCACAAGAGCCATGTACTACAATGCCTCTGGCAAATGCCAATGCCAATGCTGCTGCTGCTGAGTGGCAGTGTTTGGCAAAAAGTAAAACCCAACGCAGAAGGCATGACATATTGACGCTTATTACAAGAAAAATGAGCTGGAGACTTGGCGGCGGTTGAGCAAAAAACTGGGATAAAAACTGTAAAGTTTTCTATAAATCCGAATTTAACAGGATCCCTGATCCCAAGTTAAACCAATGCTTTTGCCTTTGTCGCCAACTTCTTTTAACATTATTGTAGTTGTCATGCCAAGTCTACAATCTAGACTTTCCAGAATTTGTTCAGTACATACTAAGACTAGGATGAAAAATTCTTCACGATTCTAAGACTTAATAAAAATAATATCATTAACTGATTATTGAGTTATCAATGCATCGGTAAGGGAAACAAACTAAAATTTGATAAATGCCAGTATATATTTAATTAACTTAATATTAAATTAAAGGAAAGTTTTTATTTAACTAGTAATTGTTTTCAGACCATTTACATTCTCCGTTTCGAGTCTACCGAGTTTGAGGTTTCCCTGAATGCCTCTGAAATATTTGTATTTATTTTGAGGTCTAAAGCCTTAGCCACACCAGAATTAAAGTTCCCTAAACGGTAAAGGTAAAGTTAATTACAAGAATAACAATATAAATAAATACTACACGGAGGATAACAACTATCAATTTACTTGAATTACTTTTGTTCCGTCCGAATTAAGAACGGCATAGTTGAAAATAATTAGACAACCTCGTTGAGCTTAAGTTCTCGAGTGCCCCTCGGCACCCATGTCAACATACCGTAGCATACTTTGCAGCACATTTCATGGCAAACTCCCTGTCGTAGCCCAGGGAGCAGTTGCCGCTCCTCCGCCAGAGCTCTGGCTCGAGCTGCCGCTCCGCTCGTCGCTGTCCTGGGGCATGCTTTATTGGCATTTCAATAGTTGACTTTTGACGGCAGCAATGGCAGCAACTGAGGCAGAAGAGCCTCATGCCACCCACGCCCACCCTTTCGGCCGCCCACTTTATGATTTATTTATGCGCCGGAGCATAATGATACAAAGGCGCTCGTGTTATGCAATCTACATACATATACATATGCTTAACGCTCCTTCGACGAGCGCCAGAACGAAAGTAGCTTTGTTTTCGTCTCTTTGGGTTTTCGGCAGCGCCATGCCTACGGACCCACCCAACCAACAACCAGACCAGGAACCCTGGGAAGGTGCTCGTAATTTATCGTTCTCCGCCATGCCGCACAGTGGCCCATCTGAGCTCAAACGTTTTTTATTTGGGCAACGAAAATATACACTTACAGGTATCATTTCTGGGAAATGTTTGCCATAGTAATAGAGATATTCAGCTGAAATTGGAATACAAAAATTGCATGTTCGCTGGCACTGCAATGCTGCCAGCCATCCCATCCCATCCCCACTGTGCGTCTTTGGGGAGCACTTGGAGTGGAAGGGAGAGCCCGACCGGAAGGAAATTGCCCCTCATACGTCCTCATACGTTGACTAAGTAGAACTCACCTGACATTTTCCTTGGATGCACATATCCAGGCTGCCAGAACGACATCGGGTTCCATCTTGGACGCGCGCCGACAGTTGCACAATGACACTCTGCTCGTCGTAGTGCTCCGATTCCTCGTCGTGGCCGCCACCCGTCTCCCGGGATATGTCCTCAACGAGGTGCGCCGGGTGGCCCCTGTGAATGGAGAGGATATCTGGCATTAAAGCTATTCATGATTTAAGTGTGGAAATGTTGCCCTGATGCTTCAAGTTACCACAAAAGGCGTTTGCAAGTTGACCAATTAGAGGTAATTAGCCAAGACTGCATAGACTTAGGCATTTCAACTGATTGCATAGGTAAATTGAATCAAAACATCTTAAACAAAGTAATTTTCTTGCCCTAACAACCTTGCTTTTCCCTAATGCCTTAAATCAAATTTGACAAACTGGAAAAGAACAAATTTAACAATCAAATAAAACCATAATTTTGTGGGTAAAATAAAAATAAAACTTTATTTTTCCTGACATACTTTAATAATATTATTTAGATTTATTCCACCCAGGACCCATTCATTTTTTAACTAAATCCCACATTTTAAAGGCTAGGGAAGTTATTTATTTGGCCATTTAGAAAAATGGAAAAACGAATTTGAATTTGGTATACCCTTGCACCGCACTCTTTACACAATCGAGTTTAAAAACAAAAAATAAATTCACTTCAAACGAATTAACCTCCGGACGACGAAACCACAAAAACCAAAACCCAAGCCCAACTGTCACTAATTTTAACCACAAACGGAGAAGGGAAAAAAATCCAAAGCACAGGGAAAACAAAAAGACACAAACCGCTTTATTTTTATTGTCACCAAACGAGGAGGTAAGACGGATCCAGCCACATAAATGTGGACGCAAATGGAAGCCACTTGAAGCCGCACAGCACGGCTTGCCGAACAGAAGCTACGATGAATAATGAGTGCACATCCGACTGGACCAGCTGCACCACTGTCCGGATAGTTGTGGCCATATCCCCATATCCCCCATAAACTACACGCAACAAATATTCACAGAAATGCATTTCTAAGATTATTAAATTTCTGTGTATATTTTATAGAAATTATGTATACGTTCACAATTTTAAGAAATATTTATAGAAAAGTTGTTTGAAATTTGCTACCTTTAATTTCTCATACGAGCCAACTTAAGAAACAAAATTGTTGCTTTTTAAATCGGAATTCATAAGGAAATTTTACAAAAAGGACTGCACTCAAAACAGAAAAGCCTGAATTCTCTGACGCAAGAATTAGACAGAAATACATACATTTCGTGGTGGAATATATTTATATATTTTAGGAAAGTTGTTTAAAATTTGCTACCTTTAATTTCCCATAGGAGTGTTTTTGCAACTAGAATTGTTTGTCGCTTTTTAAATCGGAATTCATACGGAAATGTCACAAAAAAGAGTGCACTCAAAACAGAAAAGCCCGAAAAGACAGAAAGTCTAAAGTACCTAAATTAAACAAGCTGGTGAACAATATTTAACACTCTTTACGTTCTTGCAGTGCACCCCCACACTCACCTGCACGTGAGCGCACAGGGCTCGACGTAGTCGTAATGCGGTGTCCACTTGTACAGAGTGCCATCGTAGGGGACATCGTTGTAGGCGGCACACTGGCTGGAGCGGAAGTCCTGCTGCTCCGGACAGGGCTGCATGTTGCAGATGCGGAAGCGGGCGCTCTCGCCGCGGCAGCTGCCGGAGTTGCTGCACCTACGTATCTGTTGCATGATGCCGCCGTCGCAGGTGCGCGAGCAGGTCGACCAATCCGACCAGGCCGACCACTGGCCGGGTCCGCTGCCTCCACTTCCTCCATTTTGGCCCTTCGCTCGCTTCTGTTGCTGCAAATTGGCAGTTACACTCGGGTCGCCGTCTAAAGAGCCGCGCACACTCACCTCCAGCTCATTTTCTAAATCGGATGCTGTGTTCCATGTATCGTCAAATGCCTGGCTAGCATTTAGCTTCTTTGCCCAGGCGGGTCGTGCATCCAATAACAGGCAAAGAGTTGCCTGGAAAAAAACAAGGAACATGTGTAGGATATAAGTATTTAAATCGATTAAAGTAGGCAGTCGACTGGGGAATTGGTAATACAATATGTGTCAGTTACAGCGTCCTAAAAATTATACTTGTATAGTAAATTCACTGCTTGTTTTCTTAATAGAATTTGGTTTGGCACAGTTTAACTTTAATACAATCTTAAAATACTCCTCCTGAATTCTGAAATAATTCTGATTAAGGAATTTAAATTGCGTTATGCTGCATTTTGCTCATGGCTTCACCCCAAAAACTCCCTGCCACCTTTCACAGTGATTCAAATGGTTTCATCTCGCGACCTTCCCGCTTATCACGTCTTTCTCCCACTTTGGTTTTCCTGATTTTCATATCGAAGGAATATTAACCTGCGGGCACGCATCACGTCTACACATCTACACACGTTTAGGGGCCCAGGAACTTAAAAGCAATCCCGCCAAGCCCGTGGAGTGGTGAAATCGTTGGTTGTCTGCTGGCTCCTGCTGTTACCGGTGCTTTATGGCGTGTCGCATTATGTCCACGTGCTTTAATTTACCGAAAACTACTCATATTCGAGTATATAGTCTTGGCAACTGCACGCAACCGCGGCCTAAACGCTTAGCAGAACTGTAAGTGTTTGTCCCAGGAAGTAGATATCAGAAAGTTTCTAAGTACTCCATAACATGAACAACGGTTTGAAGTGGTGTCCCCGTATTCTTTTCTACGGTGGATTAACCTATTTAAATTTAATGTAAACTTTCCCACAATGCTTGCAAGGGGACTTTAAATAACAAGAAAGAGTAATGCTCAATGAATGTAACCTAAATTAGCTGTTATATGTTAAAGTGTAATTTAACTCGAGCTACCGAGCAAAACCTATAACTGGAGGCGATATTGAGCTTCAAGATTTGTGGTAATTAACACATGTAAGCAACCTCAGAGTCCTTGGACGCCAACTTCCTTTCGCCCAAAGCCGTCGCACCGTTAGTGAGTCAAAGTTATTAACGGCGAGCTCTTAATCGCTGTAACACATGTTTCTGCCATATCTGCAGGCAACTCACTAGCACTAACGGAAGGTTACGAACAACAAGTTGGCCTGACAACTTTCTGGCTAAGTCGTGGACTTAACTCTCTGAACAAGAACAATAAGCCGTAAACATTGAAACAGTAAGGAGGCGCAATCTTAAAGGCAAATCAGCTATTACGTGGACCACAACCCATGTAGTAGCGAATCAACAGCCCCAAACGAATCCGGTCGGGTGAATGTCGGGAATAGAGGCGGTGTTATGTAAACCTTCCGGAACGGAAGCTTATAGCATATAGATTGTCTCCTGCATGAAACATGACCTGACCCAAAGAACTCCTTTCCACGCCACGCCACACCACTCCACACCAGCACGGCAGCCCACACTCCACGCTCGATTGCAGCTCGGATACCCTAAAGGATATGTAAAGCCAACACAAAGATAGAATGCCCGATAAGGTAAGAGTGGAGTAATAAAAGTCCGCAGAATAAACAGAGGCAGAGAGAACTGTTAACAAAATCGGCGTAAAATCTCATATGTCCATCCATGCGGCTGGGAACAGCTACTAAATTACCATTTAAGTATCTATTACCTTGTTTCAAGTGTGGCCACTGGTGGTCAGACCCGCCTGCACAAGCGCCAGAGTGTGGGCTCCCGTAATGGAAATGTTGGAGCCTAGGCCACCGACCATTCTCTTAACGTTGGAAAAACAAATAACCAAACCCATTGAAGACTTAGCCCCGGCCACGTGTTTCACTGGGACAGGTGCACAGCCGGCCCCTCTGGCGGACAGGAAGCCGTTTATTTGTGCGATTGCGGTTTCAGGGCTTTCAGGGGCATGGACTGGGCAAGGTTGGAAAAACATTAGCAAACAGCATTAGACAAGGAAAGCACATTTTCTGCGAAGCTTGTAATTATTTATTTATGAGTTGAAACAGTTTCAATAACTCACTTTCGCAATTTGATCCCAGCCCTCCTTGCCTCCCCGAGCATACGTCAAAAGCCGGGCGTCCTGCGAGCTTCTGTGTGTTTGTGAGCTGTCGACGTCGTGGCAGGAAGTCATTGTAGGTATTTAGTTAATGTGCACAGTGGTGCGAAAATGATCAATTTGTTCAAAGGTCCCGAAGGAAGAGGGAGGGAGCATAAAAGTGATTGCAGGAAATGGCTTCCGGTATGGGTATTGTAACGATTTAAACTCGAAAAAATAGGATAGCTGGGAAACGTATCGAAGGAGAAACTAGGTCATATTAACCTTCATTGTTTCTATCTTAAAATACATTTGCTTTTGTAAAAGTATTTCAAAGGAGAACATTAAGCAAGGACTTATTTACATCTCTATTAGCCGGAATTTAAACTTGCCTAATGAATATCTGTAAGGAAAAGATAGTCCCCAGACAAACGCATAGCAAAGCAAATCGTTTTCCAAAATTTTTTTAAATTATCAGAGCTCGAAGGAAAAAGAACAGAGTGCTATTAAAAATGCTGTTAATTATGTAAAGCACATAATTGTGCTGTAAAGCGCAAACACATGGTTGCCTTCAGTTATGGCAACCTCACAAAATAGCTGAAAGTCTCTTCGTGTTCCGCATTTGGCCATTAAAAATCATCTGTTCTTTTAACGAGTCGAAATTTGCCCGGAATTCTGGGTCCCTATTAAAAATTACAAATTAAAGTGGCTATGTATATTTCTAATTAGAGCCAACACCTTGCCCAAAGAGCTTGTAGAATGCTTGGAGTATTGTAATAAAATAATTAAAATATATAGTACATCATAAACTAACTATAGTCGATACAAGAATACAATTTTAATGAACACAACTGCTTGCGCTTGAAATTTTGTAATCAATGTCCTCCAGTTTCAAACCACTGTGCCAGCCAGACAGCCAAGTCTATTTCCAGAGGCAGAGTTAGAGACAGTGTAGCACATGAGAAGGGCCCACGGGGCTGACGAGGGGGCTCTTAGAGGCAGGCAATTTTTGCATAAATACCGGGGCATGGTTGGTTAGGTCGGGGGTGAATGGAGAGCATCCCTCCAGGAGGCTGCTGGCAAACGCCAAAGCGTGAGGGAGTCCGGCAGACGATTAGACTGTCAAACATGACGACGGAGCTGGGTGTGGGGAGGGAGGGAACGGAGGATGGTGCTGGCGTATCCTTCAGGAAAACGTTGTTCCGTCAGTTGATTGTATTGCAATTGGAGGGGGGACAGGTGGGGCAGCTGGATGTGTATTTCGCTCTCCTGGATAATGTGTTTGTAGCGTTACTTCGGTTATTTATTCAAAGCGACAGCGACAGGCGGCGCAAACGTCAATGAGCTAAAATTTTCCTATACGAAGGCTGCAAAGGTCGCTGCCACAAAACAGAAGGTGAATGAGAAGGGGCGGGATCACGGTCGCCAGGCTGATTTAAGGGCTAGGAGGCTATAGCCACAGCCGGCACTGAATACAGTTACACTTACAGCAACAGTCACAGTTACAGAAGCGGCAGCAACGATGACATGACAAGGGATGGATCCAGATAGATGGATGGATGGTTCAGCCTAGAACCGGGTTCTGGGCTTTTGGGTCTTGGAATTGATGGTTCCTCCCTGGCTTACATCCTCCCCGCTCGCTCGGCTCTCTTCTGCACTCTGAGGATGGGGGCTTGTCTAACCTGTCCGATTGCCTCGGTCTGTCTATCCATTTGACTGACATTACTTTGTCATTAATTTCAATGGCAACACTTAACGCATGTGGAGGCAAAGGTCAACTGTCAAAAGCCGTATCCTTCCAAAAATAAAACTCCAACTGGAAAAAGCCCACAGAAATGGAGGGAGTGGCCCATCCTCGTCTCCGGTTTCAGTAATGCCATTTAACGGCTATAAGTGGCCATGTTAACTGTTTCCGGCTTTATATGCAGTCCGTCTCGACGCGATATGGCTTCGCTATGAATTCTAGCTCCACACTATTCACGCGGAAGGGATTTCTTTGTAACTCGCCTGGGTTTATTTTATTTTTGTTGACTGAACCAGCAGACCTACATAATTATTTATTTATGTTTTATTTGTTTTTTACCTATTTGTTTTAGAGTAACATAAAATAAAGTTTAATGGCGTTGGTTAGGAACTATTTTCGTTAAAGTTTTAAAAATATGTAACACTAAATCTTTATGTTTGATTTTACTTTAGTATCGTTAAAAGGAAAACTTTCCCTGAAAGTTTATGTCTTCCCATACATTTATTTGTATTCTAAAAAATATATATTTTAAGATCTTAGTGGAAAGGTAAATAAAGTTAGAGTGGGCCACCAACGCCTTCGAAGAGTGCAAGCATTAAGATTGTAAAGAATCGTCGCCTGGTGATTCACCACATGACAATCAAATATTATATGGCCCAGTGATAATCGATATAAAGAAACAACAAAACAATAAAAAGTCAAAACTTTTATTTGAAAGAAACTAAAAACATTTCAAAGCCCAAGAAAAAAAAGGGATAAAGTGCAGAGTAAACAGATAAAAAAGAAAACAAAAATATTGATACGAGCAAAAACTTTGTCAATAAATATCATCTATGATTTAATGGGTTATAGAACCCGTATATATATTTATGTGAGAAGGGATGTGGCCGTGATGAGTTGTGCCCCAAAAGCAAATTCAGTTTTTCCGGGGCATTCGGTGCTTGCATGTCGGGAAGTCATTAACTCACAAATGGAATCGAAACGAAATTGAAATAAAATGCACGACATGCCGAATGTTAAACCGTCAAAGAGAGCTGGCTGGTGGGTGTAGTCGGAGTAAAAGAGGGAGGAGGCCCGGAACTGTGCCCAGACTCAGGGCACAGACAGAGCAAAGGGATTACATGGAAGTGTTACAAATATGTAACCCTGTTTTACACGTACAAAAAAGGCGACAAGAAGAGGCAGAGACACTCTGGTATCGGGTTATGGCCAAAGAGGCTGCGAAACTGAAACGGAATGCCAGAGCTGAGCTTGTTTTAACTGGAATCGCGACGTGATATTTGCACAAAAGACGGGCTCATTTTTATGTGGAAATTATATGCGCCCACCACCCCATCCAGCTACAGCACAGAGTAAGAATTTTCCAAACAGCAAGATTTAAAGAGGGTTTAACTGCCTGATTTTATGAATTTAATTAATTAACCGATCTTTAGAAATATTTCAGAGCTTAACACAGGAAACGAAAAAATATACTTTGAGTTTTCTTTGAGGAAAACATATTCTATGGCTCAACTCTGACTGTAAGCCTAATTTTGGCCGTATGTGCTATAATCAAAACATTCAAGTCCGACTCAACTCAGTTTTATATTAAGTTTTTTGGGTATAAATAATAAAAAAATAAAGAAATCAATAAAGAAGTAAATAAAGAGGGACCTTTAATTTTAAACATTCTTTATTTATTTGCTATTAAACTTAAGTTCTGCGTTCTTTAAATCTTTTTTAATACTTTACGATTTGTATCTGAATAAAACAAATGGAGTACTCTTAAAAATCTCGAGTGACCACTTCCGTTTGATGCAATCCCTTGGCCCAACCCCAACCCTTCCGCCACTTGGAGGAGTCACTCTCCGATGCCATTAATCATCCGGCAAATGGTACAGCTCCAGCTCCGTCCCTCTTCCAACTCCTTGAAGTACTCTTGGAAAACACTCACCGCAAAAGCTTGTCAACTACGCCGAGGCCATTAACACGCCGGCACACTACAGGCCAAAGAAGCACACAACTGCTGACAAACAAACATCGGCAAGACCGATGTACATAGGCAGACAAATAGTGGCAAACAGTGGAGGCTAACGACTCTTACCAAACACGAAACTTTGGCCCGAATTGCATGTGAGACACTCTGCAGAAAATGGGCAGACAGAATAAAAAGGCTCTATACGTACCGAATATGAAAAGAACTTCGCAGGATGGCAAGAAAAAATATATTTACTACACGTAACAATAAATTCAGTCCAAAAGAGAGCCAACAACAAGAAGGCCTGTACAAAGGACCCCGAAGACGAAGGCGCCTCAGCAACGGGTAAAGGGGAACGAGGTTAAGGTTGTAACCCTGCTCCCGTCCCCAAAGAAAAACCTTTCACGTCACCCTTTCTCAGGAAGTGGAGCATTTCTTCACACTTTTCGACAAATTGATTCAAAGATTAAATCCCGACAGAGTGAGTCGGCACAAAGACCAACGACGAGGAACGAGTCACACTGCTTTTGGGGTGATTAAATTTGCCATCAATTATTGAGGGAACTTTCCCTGACAGGAAAGGAGGACAGGAGCACAGCTCCAGGTGTTTTCAGTCGCAGCTCCGAAAACTAATTACCCATCGCATTGGCCGGACGAGTCCAAGCGACCCAGGACAACGCCAAAAAGAGTTTTCCGCGGTTGGCCTAAAATTGGACAGAGGCCTTTTCTAACTTTTGGCTCAGTTACATCCATTGTCGTGTTTGTCTGTAACATTTTTTGTTTTTTTGGTTTACCATTGATGTTTCGCTTGAATGTGACGCCAAATGTCCATTGACATCGGCTTCTGGTATTCTCCAAAAAGGCGACTCGCACAGTGGGCTTAGCTTTTCAAGGCAAATAAAAAATATTGAAAATATTTATAAGCAGTTAAAAACATTTTAATAAAATAAGAACAAGAGTTGTTTTTTGTTTCTCTTTTTTTTTAACATTGATGTTTCCGCACCTCCAATTCAAATTCAATATTTATTTAATATTCACTTTTAATTTTATAAATTCGTGAGAATGTTCCTCAAAATTAATTACATTCTTTGAATTTAAGCCAAAACGAAACCGCTAAAACTTGGCTTTAATTATCTTTAAAGTTTGTAAATTTGTATGAATTTGTCTCAGGTTAACCAGTGTGACTCCCTTGGACAACATTAAAATTAATTACCACAAATGGAGAACTCTCTTTTATGGACTTTTTTCTGTCCCCACTTAGATGTTTGTATGAAAAGGCTACTTTTTTACCAAATGAAATTGCGATTTCGGGAGAGCTGGAAATGAAAATGGTTGTATTTAAATTTATACACTTCCCAGCTAAAACTATGCCAACATTTTTGTAAATATGCATATATCATATATAATATATTTTTCCACAGGAGTTTGCAATGGAAAACTATAACAGAACATTAAATTGTTGAAATATTTCGAAAAAAATCCGAAATATCGTAAACAAATTTCACCGCAAACCTTCGAAAAGTATATTCAGATTCTAGGTTCTGAGATTTGACAAAAGTAATTTCTCAAATGTAGAGTAATCAAAAATATATTATATAATATTTATCTAATTTGATTTGACGTTAATGTATTTTTAAAGACGAAGTTCGAAGTTCAAACCATACCCAAATAGGTGGACAATAAGAATACTCCCTAAGAATACTATTCTAAATACTCTCCACACTTTTCAGAAAGTTCAACTTACTTAACTTTGAATGCGAATAGAGCAAGCCAATGGAATTGCCGCCCCATTGCCACCCACTTCCCCCTTAAGAGGCCATCAGGCACATAACAATGTCGCGTAACGAAATGTTTCCCCCTCCTTAACGTGGCCATTGCCATGGAGAGTGTGTCAGAGTGAGAACCAAACTGAACTTGGCTAAAAACGAACAAGGGCCAACGGACAAAGGAATACAATGCGAAGAATAAAAATATATGATAATTGGGAAAGTTGAAAGATCTGCAGAATTCTAAAATGTAAATATTTATAAAGAGACAAAAACAATTTTATCAAACTGATCTAATACTAATAATCTAAATGCATATGTAAGCATATGCCCTCAAATATAATATTATTTTCCTTATTGCACTCCAAATTCATTATACAATGTATAATATCCTCTGCAAGGGTATAGGGAATGGTAAGGGAATAAGTGAAGCGAACTTGCAGGGGAGAACAAAGTGGAAGCTGCGCAAAGTCCACAAAAACTTGCTGAAATCATGAAATATTTCGTGCATTAGGAATTGTTATATGGAGTTGAGAGTGCCCTGCTTCCCGTTTTCATTTCTCTTCGCTGAATTTCCCCCGGCAGCACGCCAATAATAATGGCATTTGACTTGGTTACCAGTCAAAGGCAACTCTATGGGAATGGCGAAGCGAGATGGAATCGAGAAGTCAGCGTCTTATATATTCCATTATTACTCTGTCCATTCTGTTAGCGCCCGCCTCCCCATGCGCCCTCCGGCCAGCATCTTCTATTCGACTCAGCGCAGAGCTCCTACTTTTGGCTCAATTACTCAACGTTTTTATGGCGAAGCCAAATGAGTAAACAAAAGAATTCAATTATACATTATATAGTATAAGTATATATTTATGTTTCAATCACAATGGCTTTAAATTAATGTTTGGGAAAACTTTGAATGCCTTGGGAATGTAAATGTATTCCAAAGGGTGTTTTAAAATTCATTTGGTGAATGAATAAGTATTGGATACAATATAATTAGACATCAAATAACCTTATTCAATTATACTATTAATTGTAGTTTTGTGCCAGCCGAAGAAGGTATGTAACAGGAGGAGGCATCTTCTATCAGGTTTGGCGGTTCCTAAGTCTTAATTTTTCCACTTGGTTTACAGTCTTCTATCTTGTGTCATTTTGTTGCTATTTTATCATAAATAAGAACTTTATCCCTTTCGGTTGTGTAAAGTTGCACATAAATGTTTATATTTTGGAAATTGTGGTCCTAAATCAGATTTTATATGTTGTAAAATCTGATGTTTAAGATGATAGAAACTATAAACATGTGTTTTCCTGTTTTATACATGAATAAGCTTTCTTTTAACTGTTACATTTATTACAAAATAAACAAATCTCTATATCGACTTAAAGTGCTTTTTCAACAAATCAATATTTAATTTCCAGCTTTGGCACATTATAAACTCCGACCTTCATTCTCCACCCGCAAGACATCATCAAGTTTACAACTTTGCGCCCTAGGTACCCGGGATCATAAGCGCTGGCAAAACGGTCACACAAGTTGTGATTATAAACTTTTTAAGAGCTATTCACGCGTGCCCACTTAAATATGCAACAATTTCCGCATAATTTCATACACACCATACCGGTCCTGCCTCCTGCTCCTGCTCCTGCTCCTGCTACTGCTCCTGCCTCCTCCTCCTACTCCTGCCTCCTCTGTGCTCCATCTGCGGCATGTGAGGCTAATCACGTGACATTCCGACACGAACGCACGGTCGCAGGGCCAACAATTATTTCGGCCCAGCAGGCGCACACTCCCCCAAGCACACACACGCCAAAGGACTGCCACTGACTCGCATTTCCGCCTCGCCAAACAGACAGAGCCCACACATTTGGTGGGCCGTGCGGCTGACAGGATTTGCGGCTTGTGCGGGCGGTCCAGCGATGATTAATACCAAGCAATTTTCCCCTCTGCAGCGCTTCTTGCGTGAAAATGTCATGCTTTTTTGTCAGTTCCATGTCCGAACTAACAGCTGTGGGGCTGCGTCACTAAGCGAATAGCAAGAGCAGATATTTTAGGCAAACAAATGAAGAAACCTTTTATAAATAATAGTTTTTAATTTAGTCGAGGATTGGTTAACACATTCAGTAAGTGCGCTGAGTTATAACTTATAAGTTTATTAATAAGATAATAAGTTAATTGTTTGACATCCGGATGAATTTTTCAGGACTATATTATTACAGATTTAAATCAAATCTTTGAAACCATTGCAATTTGGCGTCAGAGTTTGCAACAATAATGCCGTCGCCAGACTTAGTTAATTTAATCCGAAATTTGTAAATAAAACGAACATTTTTTAATTTAATTTAATAATTAATTTGACGTTCACACGCGAAATTTCGTTCAAAACACAATCAATTCTCTGTTCAATATTTTTTCTTATTGTAAATATCGCAAATCCCTGCTGAGGTCGGCTGATTTCGACAGCTGCTGACAACACACTGGCTAACATTCCACATTCACTTTTGGATAAGTAATTAAGGACAATACTAGCAATTTAGCTAACTTTATTATATTTATAATTAATGAAATTAATTAAAAATACCGCTTTTAAATATTAAGCGGGGTCAGTTTAAATGACAAATTCCAGAAACTTTCAGGTCACAATATATGTAAAGTTCTAGTAGAGTCTCCACTCAAGTAGAGTTCTACTTCATATTTCGGGAAGTAGTGCTCATAATTTTCGAGATGTCTTCACGGACTAACAGAAGAACAACAGACCAACTTGGCTAGGTAGATAAGAAGCCCAGAATTGCTTAATTCAATCTGGTTTGTTCCCAAAAACTTAAACCATATTTAAGGGTTGGACACCTTTCACTATTTAATTGATTTTGCCAATCAAGATGATTTTCCTGACCCTTATCAAGTTGCTTTCCATATAAAATGATATTAATTATCAAACAGTCGTCAGTTTCTTTGCCCGACCTTCTGAGCATTATTTACATATCAAAACCAACTCGATGTGTCCGGGGGCAAGAGGAGAAGCCGCATGGCAACAAATACAAACCAAGTCATCCGCAGGGGGAAATTTATTATATAAGCAACTTCAGATGGGGCGGCAGAAATGCGAACAAGAGCTTAACATAAAATATTTATAAATATTTCATATGCGTAATCGAATTGATTGATTTTGCGATTTCACGCAAGCCGAAACAACATGCGAATAACGGGGCAGAAGCCAAACATGGTGGCTATAAGTCTAAGAGGGAAAGGGATCGCAGAAAGAAAACGTTGGGGCTGAACTCTCGGATATTTGGGGGCGGTTATGGTAAGAGTTTCTTAAGTGATTTCGGAAGGTGTGTGGACTAGCAGGAGATGGGAGCTAGTCAGATAGAACACATTATGGTAATGTGCGCACAAAATAACATGTTACGGACCCGCCTCATACATCGTAATTCTCTTGACCATCGGATTGGCTTACAAATAGGTGGCTCATTTAGCCCGTCTCATTTTCTTAGTAGTGCTTAACCGCCACCATTTTTGAGTATTTACCGTTTTAAAGACATATAAATTGTATGTATTCCAGAAAGGTATATTTATAATACTTACCACAAACAAGGCTGCACGAATTTGCTGAGACTTCAAGAAAATGTTCATTGACATTTTTATCAGCATTTTCTCGTAATCATGATTTCATGCTGCAATAAGAAAGAAGTTTTTAAATGCATTAGTTGGCGAAATGTAAGAGGAAAAAAAATTATTGTAAGTTATGTGGCAGACATAAAGTTTGTGGCACAACAAATCGTAAAAATACATGAAGCAATGTGGCAGATAACAATATAGGATTTCAGGAAAAAAGAGTCAAAAATCAATTAAATATATTGCAGAAGGCAAGTGGTTGGGAATTTATAAATCACAACAAAATTTAAATTATTCATGTCATTCACTTATGTGTATATAATAAGTCACTAGTTTTTTGACCCTAGATTAAGTGATCATCAAAAAAAAAAAAATACAATATGTGATTAACATAGATGTTCTTTATAACCTACCCAGTAGAACTGCTTACTAGTTCTTAGGTGGTGAAATAAGTACTTACAAACAGACTAGTTATAACTATACAAGTTTTAAAAATTAGGCCCTTATGAACACAAAAAATGTTACATATTTCCTACATCTAGCCACTTAAGCATACAAATCTCACTCACAAAACAAAATTTATTTATAGTTACTCAAACCCTTATAAAAATAACACTGAACAAAGTCCCCTACACCCTAGGGATAATGGCGTTGAATTCCTAGCTACAAAAAATATGGCAAACCATATTTATTAATTGTTCTAAACGTTTTCGTGCCCAATTTAGCTCCCCTTATCACCGGTGCAACCATTTAAAATCAATTTCAATACTCTCGGGGGAGCATTAAAAGTTGGCCCAGAAACGAATAGGAAAAACTATGAACGTAAACGTGCTGAAGACTAAAGGGGAAAAGGGATTTCTGATTAATATGGGGGACATTCCGTGGTAATTATGGATCTCCCCTCGCGTTGCCCCCATCAGGCATCACATTAAAATTAATTCATTGTGGCAGTTGTCAACAGGTTTGACCCTTTTGCGTGAAAAATCAGAAATATTCCATCAAATCGACGAGCGACGGTCATAAATTAAAATTTTTCAGTCAGGCGCCAAGCGACCCCTCTACATTCAATCCTGCTATATTCTTCGGGTTTGGCTTCCAAAACTCACGCTGTGACTTTATGTGGTTTTTATGTGTGGTCTTGTTTCCAGATTTGAGAACTCATTTTTAGGGTTGGAGCGTAATGTAATTGGATTGTCAGCGAGAGGTGGTGCCAGCTCAAATTATTTTCAGACTTAGACTCTTAAAATATGCGTGAGCAACGCACGATAGCTAAATAAGATTCTTCTTGAATAAGGGAAAAATCTATACACAACATTTAAATATTACTCTGCAAATGAATAGTGGATATTACTCAGCAAATCTTGTTTGTACATTCAACTTTATTATTTCTTGAGTCAAGACTTGTAATGGATTAATAAGAATATTACATATTAGGTATCTGCGTAAACTCGACATGCAGACTACCCACCTATTGTACCCATCCCCGAAATACTTAAAGTATGTCTTTTCCTCTGAATGTTGCTGTTTTCCTCAATTGCATATTTGTTGTCCAATTGATCGAAAAATTAAAAACTTAATTGAGAAAAACAACAAAATCAAAGGCGACTGTAAAAAAAAGCATTGAAAGGGAATACTTGAAAAATAAATTAACTATGCCCTTTATATTCACCAACCTCCCAGCTCCCGATCCGAATCTCCCAACCCCTCGCGCTGCCACATTCTGTACCGCTGTCATTGTCAATAGTCGCCGTTGTCATTGTTGTTTCGCCTTGTCGTTCTGTGTGGGGATGCTGCGCATTGAACTTTTAATTAGCAGACAGGAAGCACAGCGAACGGAGTGGGAGGAGGTACACAAAAAATGAATCAGGTTTTTATGCAACGGAGAAGAATCGTTCGAAAGAAAGGACAAAGAGCTCTCGGACCATGGGACATCCAATGTAAACAGTTGCGGCATATTGCATAACTGCCGACGATTACTGAGATACGTGTCTGTATATCTGTTCGAACGTAATCAGAAAATTTGAGTGTAATCGAAAACGATTTTCTTAATTAAATGTGTTTGATTTTAGGCGTACCACATTTCGATTCTTTCATGTTAGAGTATTAGGAATAAATCAAACTATAATGTCATATACAGCAAATGTTACCTTAACAGTTTGGAATTAAGAAACCAACTGTAAATGTAAGACCAAATTTTCTTGATGATGAAATTATCTGATCACAATATTTTGCAGTATTCATCTTTAGGTATTTATTTTCGCTGTGCAGTAAATGCAGTAAATCATAAATCATAAATTTCAAAAATTAAAATTTGCCGGACAAGATGAAAATATGTTTGAAAAGAATCTTTGATCTGTGCTCTAAAAATATTCCAGTTATTTCTATGACAGGCATAAAATATGGTGATTTGATCAGGCCCGGTTAGAGACATATATTCAGCAGTTTCGATTAACTAAATTATTATTATATTATAATAAAGATAATCCTTCATTTATAATCTAATCCGCGGTGACGTGGAAGGTGCTGACTTGTTGGGTCAGCTTAATTTTACGTACCGAGTAGAACTACAAGATCCAATATTCCCAAAGAGCTTTATATTAAGAGTTATAACTAAGGTTTTGAGAGAGATGAAAGCTGGGCACACAGTATAATAACCTTTTAACTTTTTGTGTTTAAAAATTTTAAGCCATATGGTCAATATTGACCGCTAAAATCGGGGAGCCTTTTTAAAATATGTACTTTTTTCGTTCACTGCCTGTCAACTAAAACTTATGGCCCAATACTAAATCCAAATTCGAAATTCCTGAACATTTTCCGCCTGATCTTCCCTGCCACTGATACAATGAGCTCAACTGGGTCGAACCAAAGTGATCCTTTGCCATGGACAGAGGTCTAATTTTCCATTCTTTATGTATTAGCAAAAAAAAAAAAGAAAAGTCTAACAGAACACTTCTGTTTCACACGCGAAATTTAAGTGTCAAGAATTAAGGGCTCGGCGGTTAATATAAACTGAAATGCCAAGTGAATGCTGACACCACATTACAACTAACTTTTTACCGACAAATGACAAACTATATCTTGCCGCATCCCCTTAAGTGAAGTGTGGTCAGTGAAGTTGTACTAATCTGCGATGATGGCTCAAAATATAAAACAGGGTCAGCCGCCGCAGCTGTTGCGAATCCCTCCTATGCCTCCTATGCCATTGATTCAGGCGAAACCTATGGTCCCTCCAATGCCATTGATTCAGGCGAAACCTATGGTCGGCCAGGGGATTCCAATAGAACATCAGCAGCGTCTACAACAGAATCCATATATTCAAGGGCCATATTATTTCGGAGGGCAGCCGCCGCCGGTAATGAGAATCGTGTTTAACCCCATGGCGTGGTATCAACATCAGGATCAGCTCCGCCAACAATTTAACCTTCCAAATCAATATGGCATATGGTATGGCATGCCTTATATGAACGGCCCACCAGTTTTTCGTCCCAAACCCCCGCCGTATAATCAGCACCCAAATGGAGCTCAGAGACAGGTAAGGAATATTTTCGTAGTCTAACTAACCATATCTTATTTTATATATTTAACAAAGTATTCAAAATTTTCCAAGTCGGAAATATATATTTTGTTCGGCACATTTGGATTTGTTAACCATTGTATTTAAGAAGTGAATCATTTTATTTACTATCCGTACTTGTTCACTTTCAGACAGGACATTCTTCCTGTCCCTTAAAGCCTTCAAGCAAGACGCGGAGTCGTGCAATCCTAAGGAATCATCTTCATTCTCCATCAACACATGGTCGGACCTTGGCCGGCGGCCGGTCATGCTATTCACAAAAAACTTCGGCGGACTGTTGCTTGAATAGGATCCGCAGCATTTCCAGCATTCAACATAATAAGGGAACGCAGATTCAAGACGTAGAACAGTGTACGGATAATAATCAACTGAAGGAAGCCGTTTCTAAGGAATCAGTCAAACCGAAAGAGGAAATAATTCAGCAGAAAAATGAAGAAGAGCCAGTTAAGGAAGTTGTCAAGGAGGAAATACACATGGAGAAGGTGGAGGAACCAAGTTTGGATAATGAATCTAGCGGTTTATTCCGAAGACTTGCTCGTTTCATGCGCTTCAGATCGGGAGGAAAGTCAAAAAACAGGAAAAAGTAAAACGTCTTCAACGCCGTCGTCACTCAAGCATCCTCGTCCAAAATAACGTTGATCAGGAGGAGGTTTGTGAAGGCAAGGGGAACATTCGTTTAGGCAAGAAATAAAAATCGAAATTTTCAAAATATTTAAAATTATGCAATTAAAATAATATAATAAATAATGGGCCAACAAAAAATCCGTAATCAAAGCCTGTTTTATTTTAAACATGGACATGGCTAAATCGAATCTGCTATTGATGCTGATGCTGTAGGGGATCGGAGATCCTGTTGCATACCATCCCGGTTGGCTTTTATATCCTGTGCGTGGCGTAATCCAAATTATATAGTTTCAAATAATAGTTTCCAAGTAAAATAACATAACATATTAATGCTAGGTTAGCCAGTTTGCGTAATACACAACTCACAGTCAAATTTATTGAAAGGCCGAAAACATATTTACCCGACAAGATAACTCGTTTCGATCATGCACATTTATTTGATGATGCAAAGCTATTCAAATCAATTGCTAGTCTGTGACGATGGCGACTAATTGAACAACCATTAGGGCTTATTAATTTTGACATTTCGGTAACCAATTTTCATTTCGCCATCGGTAATCTATCAGTTACATCATTAAAACTAAGATAAATTGAACAAAATGATTAGTATTTAGCGAGCCATCACCACTGTCACTTGTTAATGCCACTCGAAGAATAAATTTGTATTTGGATTCTATTTTCCACTTTAAATATTATACAAGATTTCATATTAGTCGTCCGGCTGTGACTAAACCTCTACGATCTTTCCATTGCAAATAACTTAGCTTAGATAACTTTTTCTCCTATCTCTACAGTTCCATGGGTTTATCTTCGAAGCAACTCACACAGTTCATGTATAATATGAGTCATGTCTATGAAATTATAACCTTGTTAGCGTTTCAGAAGATCGGTCGAATATAACCCACAACCTGACATATTTCGCAAGTAGACAGGTCAACTGTGTTTGTCCCTCATCATTATGTTTCCAGAGCAGCAACTGCAATGCTTGGGTGGAGCCCACGCACAAGTAGATGCATCTACTTATCTGTAGGGGTGGCAAGGGGTCCCAGCAGGGACCCGAATGGAAATGGGGAGCAGTGGAAGGCTGGTTGTCGAATCGAATTTGCAGTCTTCCAAATATGAAAATAGCAGAACATTGTAGGTCTTATGCCATCCACTCTTTCCACGTCCCATGCGGCCTTTTATCCCTCCTCCGGCACAGGTTCCAATAAATTCCCACTCCCGTTCACACTTCACCCTCTCGACTTGACGATGTTGCGTTGACAGGCGAACCAGCAATACGTTTCAAATAGTGCCGACAGCTCCGTCCAAAGTCGTCGCTCATGTCAAACGGCATCGGCGTGGCAGCGGGGGTGACGGGAGCTGATTGGAAACTGAATGGGGATGGAGATGGGAATCGGAATGGTAATGGTTGTAGTTGGTTAAGAGAAGGAGTAATCGAAGTGTTTCTTAGCCTTCATCTCCCCAAGCACCAACAGAGCGTTTCGATTTCAATCAATTTTATTCAGGTTAGTGTTTCGCGAACACTAAGAACATTTTGGTTTAACATTTTAAATGTGTAATATTGATTACAGAGATAATAACTAAAATCATGTGTTCTCAAATTAACAGTGAAAAATCGAAAAACTGTATACTTTAATAGGTGGTAAACTCAACCCACGAATTCGATAACTTCAATGTATCTTAAATCTGTTTTACTAATTTTAACATAAGTTGATACATTAAATAACATTTTATAACAAAATGTTATGATTCATTGCTTAAAATATAAAACCATTATGAATAACAATTTTACCAGCCGGCAATAATTTTTTGTTATCGATGAAAGTCAATTAATCAACGTGATGATCTCTTATAATGAATTGTTATCGTACTTTGAGCAGTAACTGATTATATTGTGAAATTATTCAATGTGTATTTTAAAATCTAAATAAATAAACGAGAGATTTTTCGTTCAATATGTTAACTAAATTAATTTTTCATTGCCTCTCTTGTCCCCATAAAACAAAATTTTTATTTCCTTTATTTCGACTCCTACAACGGAATTATATTGGTAACCACTCAGTAAATCGCGGTAAAAGAAATTCTTTTTCGGAGAATATTAAATTAATGGCGCTGGCTCTTCTTTTTAAAAAGCCGTTGGTTCCATATAGCAGAGAAATTTTTATCGCATGAAATCTTCAAAAAATGTTTTTGCTACATTTTTAAGTGTTACTATTTCTTTGTTTTTTACTGAAACTTTAAATGTGTTAAAGCTTTGTGAGACTCACTCACATTAAAACTAACATTTTTTATTTTCATTTTCCATGAATACTTATGTGTCAGCAATTGGGATTGGGGGAACCGTTGGCCCCTATGATCCCCTGCAAACAACTTGCGCAAAACTTCATCGTTTACGGTTTTAACCCGAGCCGTCGGGCACTCGAGAATGGGTTACATGTCTGTCGGTCTAGGAGTCTGATCTTTGATTTCGTGGCAGATGTTAAGTGTGTAACTTTGTGGAAAGTGGGATAGTTGCAGTTCATAATTCAGTGGTTTGCTTGGAGTTGATAGCTAGAGTCAACCTTTTAGTTGTTAAAATGAAGACTTCGTTTTATTTTCCGCATTCCCTGAAGTAGGATATCTCTAGGAAAATGTGCCGGCAAATCAGGAAACATTACAGTTTTTACTAAACTTCATTGAGAAGTTTGCATTAATTTCAGTTACAAACCGCATTTCCGCACGAAGTAGGATACTCAGGAAAATGTGCCGGCAAATCAGGAAACATTACAGTTTTACAATTTCAGTTACAAACCTTTTTAAGAAATTACAAATCACTAAGTTAATGTAATTCCACATTTTATGTTAGGTTAATTGAAGCGCCACAAAATAAGAAATGAATAACAATCGGGAGGAGTAGGTTTTGTTGTCAATGCTTTTCTAATTATTTTCTGCTTACATGATTGACATGTCAAATTAGTGAGCAAATGCAATGAATTTTTAAACACCTAAACGAAACATTATACCTTATTACTTGACACTACCATTTTTTCGCGGGTTTTGTGTAAACCCTTACCGTATTTATATCATCGATATAAAATCGTGACCAAAGAAGCCTTGAAAATAATCCTCGGACAAGTTATGGCAAAAGTTAGCAGGGGAAAGATAAAACAATGGAAAGACAGTTGCAAAAGTGGTAAAAGGATCATTTATGTGTGTGCAGACAGCACTTGAAAAGGCATACACACACGCTCACACAATCCAAACACTCTGCTCATTGTCTGAATTTCCTTTTGTACCTTGGGTTTCCCCCAGCGCCCCTGGAAAGCCTCTCGAGCTTGTCTGGTAGCCACTGTCGCTGATTTTTTGCATACTTTAATGGCACAGTTGAATTTTTTTTAGCATTTATTCTGAATGCTTTATAATTTACTTAGAAGGTACGTCGACATCTCCGCCGCTATTCACATTGTCTGTCAGTCTGTTTGTCTGGATTCTTTTTTGAGGCATTTGGGGCTTATGAAAGAACTCTCTACATTTGTGCATTTGAACACACATCCATACACGAGTGTGGGCTTGCCTCAGATTAGTAGGCTTATTAAGCCCTCGTGTGTGTGTTTGGGTACTTTACGTCGATTTAGATTGGAACCGTCGTATTTATGAACATTTTATTGGGGCCAAGCTGATTTCTTTCTCTTCAGAGGAAAATGGATCTCCAGAGTATTTTTTGTTTGTCGAAATTAAGGTATTTATCACAGCTTGGGGTATATGTATATCGAACTGGCACCCAGAAATCTAGAGATCCCATGAAAACTGTTTCAAATTCAAGACTAATATTATTGAGTAATACATTAAAGTACTTTTGGTGTTTTAAAGAATGAATTTAATCTGTGATTTATTTAAATACTATAATAAGTTGTACGATGATGCCATATCGAACATACATTTACAAATTGCAAATTAATATAGATTAATAATTAATAACAATAAAATAAATTCGAAACTTACGACAAAAAGGAGTTGAAGGAATTGAATGCCGTCGCTAATCCACTTTAGCAAATCCGCAGCCTTTTCCACAATTTTATTCTACTGATTGTCGGACACTAAAATCGAGTTAAACTCTCCGCTGCATACGATTTTTTTTTAGCCGCACTTGCCACACGTTGCACAACAACTTTCTCTGTAACTTTGACTTTGTTTGCCTCCCTGCAGCAGTAAAAAACACAAGAAACTTCCAGGACGTGCAAAGTTCTGCTGCTTTTCTTTTTCTTCGTTTAGGAGGCTGAGCGCGTAAAAAGGATTTTCTGATAGGAAGCGCGGTACGCAGGAAAGTTATCCTTTGCTTTTTGCGCTCCTTCTTGTGATGTATTTACTATAATTATTTATATTTATTGTCGCTGGGCCTTTAAGATCAAAGGGAAAGTTGACCAAAAGTCGCGCTCTTTATTTCCCATCGTCGTTTTCGCTTTTAATTCATTTCCGCGGCTTTTATGGAAAAAAGCTCTTAATTTTTCGCCTAATGCAATTAATAATTAAATTAAACGAAATGTATATCTTTAATTTAATATAGACACTAATTAAGGTATTTAGAAAATTTAGGGATACATTTTAGAGGATCAACTTCTCAAATAAACATTTGCAAAAACTCTTATTTAATTAATTATTATTTATATTAAATTTGTTTGATAATAAAATAGAAATTATTTTGAAATATTTCTAATGATCCAATTGGTACTCCTTTATTTTTAAACTCGATTATTATTTTTGTGTAAAGAAAATGTAGCTTTCATCCTCTACTAATATCATTCGCATCTTGATGCCACAGCCTAATTATATCTTTTTAATCAAATTTTTTGTTTATTTCTTTTTTATTTGCACAAAACAATTCGCACTGACGCCGTAAACCGCGGGTATTGGTGCGCCGTGGAAAACTAGGTCCACTTGAATTTTTATTTACCGTTAATCGCGGTTTATGTTTAACGAGATACTAGCATTTGACCCAACAAGTTTTTATGATGTTACAAAAATATAGAGTAGAGTACAATTTTTGTATACGCGTCTTTAGTTTAAAAAGTAATAAAAAAAGTAAGATTAATTTAGTTCCTACATAAACTTTACTGATTGAACAGCACAAAACTGGGCTGGTATAACAGCCATTTCATAATTTTGTTTACATTAAATTAAATCGAAATAAATTTTATAAACTTTAAAAACAAACTTTAGGTGGAAAAATATTTTTTTATGTTTCCGGGTGCTAGTACAACTCACAACCGACGCGACAGTAAGTTACGATTTTTCCCGCGGAACAACCGCCGTCGTTGAGTGAAATTTTGAACTGGAATTTTTTGAACTTGCGCGCGCTGGCCAATTCTGACCACAATCCACGGCCCACAATCCACAGCCCACAATCAAACTTATGAAAAGCTGGCAACATTTGTGTGGAACGAACCCTGGCCATCGAGCATCCAACATACAACATCTACCATCAAACATTAAATATTAATGAAATTTACAACTTTTCCTAAAAAATGTGTGTAGCATTACTTAAGTTTAATAACGAACAGCCGTATACAAATATTGCATTATTTTAAATTAAATATTAAAAAACGTACATATTTATCAGTTTTTAATCTTTTTTTTGTGTTGCTATTAATTCAATCTTCAAAACTAATACTAAATATTCCACTATTTAAATTTTGATAAATACTTAAAATTGTTTTGATTTAATTATAATATTTTTTTAGATTAGTGTGTAGCATTAGTTGATTTTAATGACGAACAGCCGTATAAAAATATTGCATTATTTTAAATTAAATATTAAAAAACGTATTTATCAGTTTTTAATCTTTTTCTTTGTGTTGCTATTAATTCAATCTTAAAATCTAATACTAAATATTCCACGATTTAAATTTTCATAAATACCTAAAATACGTTAGATTCAATTATAATATTTTTTTTAGGTTTAATGTTTCTTAGAATCGTCGCTTATTTGTACAATGGAACTTGCACTCCATTAAGACAGGTTTGCGTCAACATGTTCGACAGTAGTCTCCATCGAACTGAATGGGGAGAATCGAGCAGGGCTCGATGTTGGCATGCAACTGGCTTGAGTGAGTTTGCCGAGGAGTTTATCCGACTAAATTTCAATAGGCCGGATAACTTTTCAATTTGAGTGAAAAATGAAAGTTCGAGGGGTTTCTGATACCAAGTGGGGCAACCTTTAATTTTTCCCTCGGAAATTCCCTGACGAATGGAACAAGTTGCGATCAAAGGGGAAAGTCTTGTGAAACAAGAACCCGAAACATTTATTCCTAGCTTATCCCAACATTAGTTGGCAACATTTGTTTGTATACATCTGATTCTTTCGCAACTTATTTCGTGCAGTGTGCACTGAGTGAGGAAGCAAAAATTAAAAAAGTGCCTTTAGCTAAACGATTAAAGACTATCAAAAAATTGAAACTTCACAAATAAAATTCCATCAATGGCGGAATATGTGCCATAGAAAAGTGGATTGCAGAGATTGTTAAGGACTCGAGGTTATCAAAGATGGAAATGAGAGGCGTTTAACACAGTCTTGTCACAAATTAAAGCTCGGGGAAAAGAAAAGATAATGAAAACGGCAATCTGTGCTCCCGATCTCACTTTAAGGGGTTACACCACTGTAAAACACAAAAAAAAAACATATTTTCAAAATTTGTGTAGGTAAACACAGTGGAGTTATTGAAATTCTGTAAAAAGTATTTTATAATATCAATATTAAACTACAAAGAAACATACATTTCAAGATTTAAAAAAAAAAAAATGGCGACTCCACAGCAGTTCTGCGGTGGCATGTTTTTTCTTAGATGGGTGCACGGCCGGAAACCTAACTTCTGCAATTTTTGATCTAGAACAAAAAACCAAACATTTTCAGAATCCAAATTTATGTCCGCAGGAAACTACGTAGGGGTTTTTTTTAAATTAATTTTTCGAAAAATGGCGACAGATTAAAAAAAAATTTGAAATTTGACCATAAAATTCATCACATTTTTATTTAAAAAAAAAAAAACTATTCACTTTTTCAAAAAACCCCTACGGACAACGATTTCAAACGTACTGTAAAAATTTGGAATCGATCGGTAAAGATTTGTTCGAGTTATGTTTCCGGCCAGCTCAAAAAATGTGGTTTTGAGATAAACGCGTTAAAAGTTTTCAGTGGCTGTAAAATCGTATGTAAAATCGTGAAAGGTCCTGCGGCAGAACTCGAAATTCAGGCATGTAAAAATTTTTCCCGGACTTCATCTTTTAGTATATCATTCTTAAGACCCTAAATGACATTTAGCAAAAAAAAATTTTTTTTCGATTTTAAAAAAATTCTACAGTGGTGTAACCACTTAACAGGTTTGTTTTCATTTGAAAATTTGACAGTAATGAATTATATGCATTTTATATAAACTCATCAGTTAATTAAATCAAAGTACGTATTTATTTTTTAATAAATCACTCCTGTTAAAAACAACAAAGTTATATTTGGTTACCGGCACTTTGTTTCCGCTGCACACTGAGCTTAATATAATACGTAAATGAAAGGGTTATTATTGTAAAAGGAAGGGAACTTAGGGTTTTTCAAAGACGTAAATGCTGTAAAAATGTAATTGAGATCTTCAATTGTAACTGCATACTAGGTGACAAGAAAATTAAAATATGCAGCTCTTAATTTGCTTTTAGACAAACAGTTGAACAACACCCGAACATTCAGTTTAAAGTCTAACCCAACCAAACCAGCTATTTGAGCGCTAAAAACTATTACTCATTTAGATAACAAAACATTTGCAAAAGTCTTGTTCGCTAACTTCGGCAAGGCGAAATGTTGTATATTTATGGATTGCGGTTAGTTTCTGTGAAATTTCTTGTTTAAAATTTAGGTATTAAATTATAATTTTTTCCTCCAAATTTTTCGATCGTTCCTATGGCAGCTTATGATATAGTAGTCCGATTTTGATAAAATTAAAATCGAAATTCTACAAAATAGCTATTTTTCAAATTATAGGAATTAATTATAAATCCTCGAAATTTTCCGATCGTTCCTATGGCAGCTATAATTAGTTTCGTCCAGGAAAATGTCAAAATTAAAACAAAAGTGTGGACTCAATACTGTAACTTTTTCAGTACACTGACTAACACGTTGCAGTCTCTCGATCGTTCCACAAATTGGTAGGTAATGATTAAAAAATGATTTTTTAAATTGTACATTTTTTTTAAATATACCTATGTATCATGTATCATTATAATCAATAAAAAAAAACATTTGCAGATAAAAATTTTATTATTTTTAGTTACAGAAAATAATTTACAATTGGCAGCAGAAGTAGAGGTGCAGAAACATCGATGTTTGGAGACATCGATGTTTCGATGTTTTTCACAAAAAACATCGATGTAACATCGATGTGGGTAAAGTGCAGAAACATCGATGAAACATCGAAGTTTTACAAATTTTTTTTAATATTTTTTAAATTCATGAAATTTACGTTTACTTTAGCATTAGGTAGTGACGACACAGAAACATCGATGGTCAAAAAAAAACATCGATGTTTTTGGAAATTTCAAAAACATCGATGCATCGATGTTTCTGCACCTCTAAGCAGAAGGCACCATTTTATGTTGTTTAATAACGAATTTGTAAAGCATACCAGAATTTTGCAGTTTTCTCATAATGCTAACTTAAAACATATCTACATCATTTTTTTAGTCAAAATCGTAAGATCTTGTTTTGTACGTGAGTTAAGCAAATTGGTAAAATATCAATTTAATTTAAATGGGTTTTAAATATGGATTTTAATTTTATCTTTGAGAAAAAGAAAAATAAAGTACTACTACTAGTTTTTTTGCGTTTTTAATAGTTAAAACCGTGCTATTGTTTGGCGACTGCTGCATTTATTTTTGAAACGTTACAGAAATAGGCTTAAAATAGAAAAACAAAAACTCCAAAAATTTTAAAACTCGTTTGATACTATCGATAATACCGATTGTTTGGACTATCACTATTGAAAACATAGAGTGGGACCGCTATCGATGTTTTTACAGATCTATATAAAATTTGTTTTGTAAAATAGCCAAAATAAGTGGCTCCTCCAAAATTGAGTTGTTTCCAGTTTCTGGTCTTGCAAAATAGATCTGGCTAATTAGCTAAATTGGCAACATGTGAAATAAATATATCATCTCTAGACCAAATATCGATATTTATACGAATTTCTTTTTTAATTCAGATAATGGAGAATATCGATATTTCCCCTTCAAACATCGAAGCGCTGATTCGAAAACATCGATGAATTTGGCGAAATATTAACAGGGCGGTAAATTTGAAGGATGCTTATTACGCGCCCCTTCCCCTTGAAATTTTTACCGTTAATAAAGTCGATTTTTCTAAGAATTCTGCTGAAAGTCCTATTTGGGGGCGGCTTCAAGATTTGTTTAATGGTTTTTTAAAGTTTAATTAAATGTATGCGATTCGTGAGTATTTAGTAAACAATGGCCAGTGTTACCATAGTCAATGCGCACGAAAGTGCTGAAAAGTACAACAAAAATACCAGAAAATACTGAGAACTTTAGATTTGGAAAACAGGATTTTTTAGGGGGAAATTGTAACTTTTTGAGATTTTTTAAGGGGAGAGCCAAATGTTCAACTGGTAACACTGCTCTCTGGCACGCTCTTTCCTGTCGAAACGCCAGTTCAGGCGTGTAGTGTTTTTTTGGTCCGCGAGAAAATCTCCAAACATCCAAAATGGTAGGTGCTATTAAACGGAAATAATTTCATTTTGTGGTGGACGAATTCCGGGCGTAAAGTTTCTTGTGGCGATTTAAATGATGCTCCCTTCGGAAATAAGTGAAAACTTGTGTGGAAAAGTGCAGACGTGACAACTGTTACCTGGCCGATATCTACATCTGTATATATGTGCAAGAATGCATGTGTGTGTGTGCATGGTGAAATGCAAGACAAAGGCAAAGAAAATAGCACAAGTGTATAATGACGTATGCAGTTTGCTATTGAAATTTCACAAGAATTGGGCATGGCTAGGTAAAAGTGCTTGAGGGTCAGCCGTCTAAATATATAATTCGATGCTGTGGTGCGGGTGTGAGTGCTAGTACGAGCGAAATGATCTCACAGTATATAGGCGGCGCATTTGATTTTTTATTCTTATTTAACCTCAAAGTCCATGACATGATTTTAAAGTTCGTGTTTGTGTGTGTGTTTGTGTATAGACGCCATTTTTAATAACCGTACATATGTATATTTATCTGCAAGTACCTATTTTTAATACATAATGTGTCCCATTATTTTTGTAGGTCAACTTCACCGTCGACGAAATCCGTGGCCTCATGGACAAGAAGCGGAACATCCGCAACATGTCTGTGATCGCTCACGTTGACCACGGCAAGTCCACCCTGACCGATTCGCTCGTGTCAAAGGCCGGAATTATTGCCGGAGCGAAGGCCGGTGAGACTCGTTTCACCGACACCCGCAAGGATGAGCAGGAGCGCTGCATCACCATCAAGTCGACGTAAGAATTCTACTGCTGAGTGACCCTAAGGCACGCTGAATAAAACATTCGAAACTTTTTGCAGCGCCATCTCGATGTACTTCGAAGTGGAAGACAAGGATCTGGTGTTCATCACTCAGCCCGATCAGCGCGAGAAGGAGTGCAAGGGTTTCTTGATTAACCTGATCGACTCGCCCGGTCACGTGGATTTCTCCTCCGAAGTGACTGCCGCTCTTCGTGTGACCGACGGTGCCCTGGTCGTGGTTGATTGCGTATCCGGCGTGTGTGTGCAGACTGAGACCGTGTTGCGTCAGGCTATTGCCGAGCGCATCAAGCCCATTCTGTTCATGAACAAGATGGACCGCGCCCTGCTGGAGCTGCAGTTGGATGCTGAGGAGCTGTACCAGACCTTCCAGCGCATCGTGGAGAACGTGAACGTCATTATTGCCACCTACAACGATGATGGTGGTCCGATGGGTGAGGTCCGCGTGGACCCCTCCAGAGGATCTGTGGGCTTCGGCTCTGGCCTGCACGGCTGGGCCTTCACCCTGAAGCAGTTCTCTGAGATGTACTCTGAAAAGTTCAAGATTGATGTGGTGAAGCTAATGAACCGGTAAGTTGCCCGAAAATGGGAGAACTCTTCTCACGCTTCTAGCACAAAACGTGTGACGTTGAGCGTGCGGCATCTTGGATAATCCCCTAGGGGTATTTTCTGTAGAGTCGCGCATGGTGATGGCGCCACAAGTGCTATAAAAATAGAAGCAGAGTAAATTTGAGAAACCTGTTGAAACGCTACCTCGGGACCTCTTTCCTAATGTCCCAACGAGTCATGCTAAGGCAGAGATCTTACAATATATATTTTATTAATTAATTTTCTCCCAGAGCTCAAAGCTTATTTTAGGATAATCGATTAGCCCTAACTATAAATCCAATTTGTTTTATGTGTTCACAGTTTGTGGGGAGAGAACTTCTTCAATGCCAAGACCAAGAAGTGGCAGAAGCAGAAGGAGGCCGATAACAAGCGTTCGTTCTGCATGTACATTTTGGATCCCATCTACAAGGTGTTCGATGCCATCATGAACTACAAGAAGGAGGAGATTGGTGTGTTGCTTGAGAAGATCGGAGTGACCCTTAAGCACGAGGATAAGGACAAGGACGGCAAGGCTCTGCTTAAGACCGTTATGCGCACCTGGCTGCCAGCCGGTGAGGCTCTGCTTCAGATGATTGCCATCCATCTGCCATCGCCGGTGGTTGCCCAGAAGTACCGTATGGAGATGTTGTACGAGGGTCCCCATGACGATGAGGCCGCTATCGCCGTGAAGTCCTGCGACCCCGATGGTCCCCTCATGATGTACATCTCTAAGATGGTGCCGACCTCCGACAAGGGCCGTTTCTACGCCTTCGGCCGTGTGTTCTCCGGCAAAGTTGCCACTGGCCAAAAGTGCCGCATCATGGGCCCCAACTATACTCCCGGCAAGAAGGAGGATCTGTACGAGAAGGCTATTCAGCGCACCATTCTCATGATGGGTCGTTATGTTGAGGCTATTGAGGATGTGCCATCTGGCAACATCTGCGGTCTTGTCGGTGTCGATCAGTTCCTGGTCAAGACTGGTACCATTACCACCTTCAAGGATGCGCACAACATGAAGGTAGGTTACGTAGATTACTTAACAATAATTGATTTACGACGATAAAGTCGACATTTTTTGCACCTTGCTAATTGTAAAATCATTTTGGTTTCAGGTCATGAAGTTCTCCGTGTCGCCTGTGGTGCGTGTGGCTGTGGAGCCCAAGAATCCCGCCGATCTGCCCAAGCTGGTGGAGGGTCTGAAGCGTCTGGCCAAATCCGATCCCATGGTGCAGTGTATTATTGAGGAGTCCGGAGAGCACATCATTGCCGGTGCCGGTGAGCTGCACTTGGAGATTTGCCTGAAGGATCTGGAAGAGGATCACGCTTGCATCCCCCTGAAGAAGTCCGATCCCGTGGTGTCGTACCGCGAGACTGTGTCCGAGGAGTCTGACCAGATGTGTCTGTCAAAGTCGCCCAACAAGCACAACCGTCTGCTGATGAAGGCCCTGCCCATGCCTGACGGTCTGCCCGAAGATATTGATAATGGCGATGTGAGCTCCAAGGACGAGTTCAAGTCCCGTGCCCGTTACCTGTCGGAGAAGTACGACTACGATGTGACTGAGGCCCGTAAGATCTGGTGCTTCGGCCCCGACGGTACCGGACCCAACTTCGTCCTCGACTGCACCAAGTCTGTGCAGTACCTGAACGAAATCAAGGACTCTGTTGTTGCTGGCTTCCAGTGGGCCTCCAAGGAGGGTATCCTGGCTGACGAGAACATGCGCGGAGTTCGCTTCAACATCTACGATGTGACCCTTCACGCTGATGCTATCCATCGTGGAGGTGGCCAGATCATTCCAACCACTCGTCGTTGTCTGTACGCCGCCGCCATCACCGCCAAGCCGCGTTTGATGGAGCCCGTTTATCTGTGCGAGATCCAATGTCCCGAGGTGGCTGTTGGTGGTATCTACGGTGTGCTGAACAGGCGTCGTGGTCATGTGTTCGAGGAAAACCAGGTTGTGGGCACGCCAATGTTCGTGGTGAAGGCATATCTGCCCGTCAACGAGTCGTTCGGCTTCACTGCCGATCTGCGCTCCAACACCGGTGGCCAGGCCTTCCCCCAGTGCGTCTTCGATCATTGGCAAGTTCTGCCCGGCGATCCGTCCGAGCCTTCTAGCAAGCCTTACCAGATTGTCCAGGACACGCGCAAACGCAAGGGTCTCAAGGAGGGTCTGCCCGACTTGTCCCAGTACCTGGACAAGTTGTAAGCCACCATCTTTCCCTACCCAATCCCCACACAAAGAACACCCATGTGCAGCTGGCTGAGCGGGAGGAACCTAGAACAAAGTGGAGATACCGAAAACAACAACATGCAAAACCAGTTGGCCAACAATTACATCTTCGGCCGTTGGCAGTGTTTTAAATCAAATAAAAACACACAAAAACATTAAAGAAATTTTGATGATTATTAATTGTATAACAGTAAAACAACAACATAATAAATCAAGTAAATGATTACATGCTTAAGTTTATATACGAAATCAAAAGCTTGCCCCAAAACTTGAATCGATTTAGGAGGGATTGATGGTGAATAGCGGGGAGTGCGTATGTAAGAGTAGTTGTATTCTTGATAATCCTTAATATAGAGATTGGATTTCTCACAAGGAGGATACAGATACGCTGCCTTATTATGATTGATAATAAGATTTCTGGTCGGTGTAGGAATGCTGCTATCTTTGAGTTACACTTTCAAAACATGCCTAATATTATTATTCAACCCTCAAAATGTTTGCATTGGTGCGCATAAATATCGATGTCAGGCAGGTAAAATAAATATCGATAAAGAATTCTGAACAAAATCGAATATAATTGGGATGAGTGACTAAAAATATTAGCCGCTGAAACATCTGTTCGATATTTATAATTATAATTTCGATTTCCAAATAAAAAATTCATTTGTTAAAACTAATTAAAGAAATATACATGTATATTTCGTTTTTTTTTTAATAATTTTTTGACGACTTCATTTTAAAGTAAAACCAATTTACTAACAATGGCTTGACCTTTTGTATTCCTCATACTTTTTGAGAATGTGTAGGAATCAAATACGTTTCTTTATAGCAACGCTGGCTTTTTAGTGAGTTAGCTGATAATTTTAGAGTCCTTAGGGGTCGCGGAAAGTGAAATTAGATTTGAACAGTTGCCGATATTTTCAAAAATGTAGGGAGATTTTCATGATCATAATCAGATCATGCAACTATTTACGCTGTAGGTTAAAAAAAATTGTAGGGGGATTCCAAGACGTATTTCCGTTTTTATGAAAAACAAATTTCAAAACGAATATGGAAAGTTAGTTATATTAAAGCCGGCTCTTACTAAGCCAGAAACTCACTCACAGTTTAGCAACACAAATTAAAAAATAAAATAACAAAATCAGAAACAGTCAGAGGTCATAGCCGGCTTTTATAGCACACACTTTGATTGCACGTAAAATTATCGATAATGACATTTCAGTATATGAATAAATCTCTGACATCCCTAGATTCGCCAACGTTCAGGTCATAAACAAAAGGTCGATTCGTTGGACGGTTGCTTGGGAGAAAAGGCTTAAAACGCGAAGTGCTCATACATAGGTACGCATGTGTGTAGGATCGAGCTTTGTTTGTGTAGTGCGCAAAATGCGAAATGCCCTCGGTAATTGCCTGAGTCTGTTTTTTGCTTTGTTACCGTTGCTTTAACGTCGCCGCGGCGTCTGTCATTACAATTACCACCCACTCACTCGCTTCTCCCACTCTCTCTCTGTGCCTCTCTGTCTCTGTTTGGCCCACGCTTTGAGTTATTCTATTTTTAGAAACAGTTCCAATTGGAAGACTTTAGATTTGACCTTTTGACATGTTGGCAAAAGCTTTCAACCATAATTATCAGGCGGCTAAGACAAAAAAATTAGAGCTCGTGTAAGTGCGTTGGTGTGCCGGAGTTTTGGTGTCGCGTCTGCATATGTATGTATGTATGTGTGAAAAATCGATTCCAGACTCCCTGTGTAACTTCATTCAGGAAAGGAAAGGAAAGGAAAGGAAAAGAAAGAAGAGCCGAAGCCAAAGCAGCGACGCCGCCGACTGCAGCAGTAAATTTTACAGCTAGACAAAGTTGTCAGTGCTTGGGCGTGTGGGTGATGTGGTTGAACCGTTACAGCCCGACTTCCACAGATATTCGCCGATACTAGGCCCGGAAATGAATTTTTCCCGTATTAGAAACTCAAATGTTGCAAACTTTTATTTTTATCGCTGATTGCATCCGTTCATACATTTGTGTTTTTTAGTCCAACTATATTGGCAAAATAAAGTGTTTATATATACATACATAGCATCACAGAGAGTATGAGTGCGCGCGTGTATATGGAGGGGGAGGCGAGCAAAAGTGTGTATGAATGCGCCTGACTCAAACTCCTCTCACGGGGACCAAAGTGTATAGAAAATATGAATGAAGACAAGGCAGCGGCGGCATAAGGAGTGCGAATAGCGTGGTGCTTTCTCACGTTGTTGCTTTTGTTGTCCTCTTACACCTCCATTCTCAGCACAAGACTCTGGCAAAATTAACGTATCGAGATTTTGGATGTAAAAATGATTTTTAATTCAAAACAAAGGTAGTATCCATGCAGTTACCAATTGTAAATATGTAAATAGATAATCCATCTAAAAAATAACTATACTATAAACGTGATTTTTCTATCGCTTTATAAAAGTGTACAGATTTTTCTATGGCAGCTATATGTGATACATACTTTGGTTACATTTAAAATACATATATGTATTTTGCAACGCAGTGTAGGAGACATTTCCGACCTCATAAAGTACATATGGGCAATTCCACGATGTCGCACGGGACACTTTTACGCTTTTAAAGCAAAAAAAAAGATACAATTAAAGCAACTCAAATTTGGCGAGTATGTTTAAATTATTACTCTTCCATAGCTCTATTATTGGTGAAAAAGTTGAGTTCGGTCAACTTTTCATTTTCAAGATAATTTCAAAAAACTACCGATGTCGCACGGGACAAAAAATGGAAGTCGTTTTGTCGGCCTACCGTTTAAAGTCAAAGTTTAGCGAAACCTAAAGGAATATTTTAATGAGTCTAATTTTAAAATGTTGTGCCATCATTTATCTTAATAATGTTTTTGTCTTAAAGCAAAAAGATCGTTTACTTTTTTTTTAAATTGACTTTGTATCGATGTCGCACGGGACATGTCGCACGGGACATGTTTTTCCATCGTACTTTTCATGATGCTTTTTTACTATTTAAGTAAATCAGAAAAGTATAAATGTGGTCACTTTTGACTCTTTGCAATCTCCCAGTGATGATAGAATTCAAAAGTCCAAGCATAATTCCTCTGCTTTGGAAGTTTTTAACGAAACACAAGATGATCTTATTTATGGTGTTTTTCATCAAAAATGATGAAAAATCGCATTTACTCGAGTATGCCTTGGAATATCTCGAAATTTGTTTTAGAATATGATAAAGGATTTCAAATTTGATCAATTGGAACATTTCTTAATGTTACTATGTTAAAAATATTAATTTTAGAGCATATTTTCTGTTTTTGCTGCGGTTGACCTCCTCGTGGAATTGCCCATATGTACATATATACATTCTAGATCAGCATCAACAACCGAATCAATCTAGCCATATCCATCTCTCCGTTTCTACGCAAACTACTCACTACTTTATAAGTCGGAACGGGCCGGATCAAACGACTATATCATAAAACTTAGCAAGTTTTTAAATATGTATTTTCATTTAATTTGAGACATGACCATTTTGTATGTATCATAGATGAAAATTGAAATCGCCGGCAGAAAGAACACGTCGGTCGCAACGCTGACGGAGGCGCCAGCTACACCGCCACCGTCGACGTTTGTGGAAGCTTTGGTAAAATTTTTATAATAAACCCAAAGCTAAAAGAGGAACTGTAGCAAAGATCGTCGATGGTTTCAATGAAAATCGTATAATGGAAGCATCACCTGAATCGTGCGTATTATGCGATGCAAACGGACAGGAGGGCGGCGGCGACGACTCGCTTTATTCTGGTGGGCAGCCGGATTCCCAGTCAGAATTAAATCTTCAGGAGGCGGAGGTCGAGGCTTTAGTAGAGCCTGATTCATATGCAGCTGCATCTGAACTAGGAATGCAACAGTAAGTTACTAATTTCTCTTAATTATAATTAAACACAGATCATTGTATCATGAAACTTATTTATTTACATTTTATTGTTTAATTCTATTGGCAACGAACTGAAAGTTTTCGAAATTATTTAAAACATTTTTGTAGCTTCTTTACCTTTACAAGTTTATTTATTATTAATTATTCACATTTTCACAGGGATGATCAACTGCAGTCGTTGGAGCCCATCTCCTTGGATGATATACCCGAGCCCATTAAGGTGCTTGACGACATCATTTCGGAGTTCGAAGAGGCAGCAACCAAACCGAGTGCCTTGCACTGCAACAGTGGGGAGAATCAGTCCGAGGACGATGGCTACATGAGTCTAAGTCGCAAAAAGTGAGTATTGTTTATAGATATGTCTATATAGTCAAGAGGTAATATTCCAACTCACGAGACATTAAATATAGTAATTATTCGCGGTATCAGGAACTATAATAAAATATAATATAATAAATAAATACCATAAATTTGTGCTGGCGAGACAGACGCTTAAAAATCTCTTTCTGAAAACTTGCTTGCATATAATAATTCAAATTTATGATTTTATTGGCTTAGAGTCTCCCTTCCTTAAACATTGTATGTATATTTCTCGAAAATGTAAAATGTAACCCTTGAATGATTTGAATTTTGTACTTACAGCATGTCGAAAAAGGATTCCGAAGATGTGCCACAGACGCCCAGCACCGACACCGTGCCGGAAGGCAGCTTTAATGAGGATGGCACGGCGGAGAATTTAACCAAATTGAATGAGGTGGACGAGGAAGGGCAGAAAACGACAACGCCTCTGATTCAAACAACGCTGGTGAGTACACCGTAGTGCTAATGGGAAACCAATTAACTCACTAAATCTCCTCAACTCCTCAACTCTTCTCCTCTTTTCCTCTTTTCTCTTAAAGCCAAAGGCACGGAGCTCAGGCTCGACTCCTGCCAGCGACTCGAAATTTTCAAGTCTGCCTTGTTGTGGGGCCAACAGAACATCGAATTTGGTCGGTACCTCTGCTGGCAAGTCCTCAAGTGGATTAGCAGCCATCCGGCATGCCAGTGGCAGTTGCAACGGCGGCCGCAACGCTCTGGGAATCGATATTAGCGCCGTGCATAATGCGGTACTCCGGGGAAACCTGGCCAAACTGCCAGAGCCGTTTGTCAACGAACATCCGGTGACCATCTATCCGGGACCCTCCTCCTCCAAGTCGTCGTCGTCGGGCGGAGAGGGAGGAGCGCGCGGCAAGCGGCTACTAAGTTCGGTGGAGAAGCACAAGGAGGTGTGCCACATGCTCCATCCTCATTCAAACAGCTCATCATCGGCCTCATCGTCCAATTCAAGCGGCGAGGCCTCCCCGGCTGCCTCGCACATTAATGTGGCGACATCGAAGCTGTCGGCTGTTGGCCGTGGGGATGAGGACTACTCGGAGGATTCACTGGAAGAGTCTACCATCTCGACGGATCTTACGCCCGTTAAGCAGAACGGTGTAGCCTGGGAGATTCACTTCAAGAATAATGCAACAAAAAAAACTGGTGGTTCCAAAAAGACCTCCTCCAATGCTGGTGCTTCCAAAAAGGTCGGTTTCTAAGTGAAGTGTACAAATAAGAGTGGAAACATTGATTACATTTTTCGCACCTCTTAGAACAACAACAACACGGATGACTTTGGTAGCAGCTTTGCGTACAATCAGCAGCAAAGCATGCTGGGCAAGGGAACATTCATCATACGAAGGTCTACGGCCAAAAAGCCGCCCCGTGCCTCAGAAGTCTTTAGTATAACGAAGCCGCCGCGCCCCTCGTTGGCCGAGAGAACAACAGGCAGTGGGTCCGGAGGAGGAACCAATGTCGTCGTTGCAATCAGCAACGAGTTCTACACCAGCGATAGCGAGCAAAGCGATGCGGCCCCTCTCCCACTTCCCCTACCCGTATCCGTACCCGTGCCCCTTCACCCACCGACGACCTCTGCTGACACCTCCGCGGAGATGAATTTCGTGTACAAGGAGTGCGAAGCGAATGCGGCTCAAACAAGACGTGGCCTAGAAATGGCGGCCGCCCAACGAGCAGCCCTCTCGCTAGACATTGCCGATGCAGCTGAACAACTAAGTCACTGCAAGCCGACCAAAAGCAAGACGGCAATGCTGACGGAGAAGCGACTAAGTGCCGAGTCCATGCCGGATAACAACACCTCCAGTAGCGAAGAGTTCGATGAGGCGCGTCTGAATGGAAGCGGAAGTTTTGATTTGTATGCCTTTAACGGGAATGGTGAGTTTTGCATTTGAGATTTAAAGAGGGAGAAAGCTTTTTATACTGTTATACTGTCATACTGTTATACTGTCATACTGTTATAATGTTATACTGTTATACTGTCATACTGCTATACTGTCATATTGTTATACTGAGTGTTTTAATGATAGCCTGAGCCATGATGTAGTTATTACATCATGGCCTGAGCTAGTTTTGATCAACAAAAATATTGTAATAATAATATATGTATTTTATTCCAGATCAGCGAGTCTCAAACGCCACCACTCCCCACACAGATCTGGCTCCCACTCTGGAGGAGGACGAAGAGTTGTCCGACCTGAGCTTTGGCTGTGCTCCACTGCAGCAAATCGAGCATAACATTAGCGCCTTGCTGCGCGGCGACATTCCCATTGTGGGTCAGCAGCAAGCTGGTGGTTGCAGCAACGCTGCTGCTGGAGGAGCCGTTGGACTCTCTGCCGCTGCTGCCGCCGAGCTGCATGCCAAGCGGATTCTTGAGTTTCGCCCCGGCGTTCACAAATCGGAGAGTGCCAAGGAGATGTTGTTGTCACAAATGCCAAATTTCGGCCCGTTGCCCCCATCGCCACCACCCCCAAGTTCCAAGCTTCCGGATTTCGACTACGACGCACCCTTGCCGCCGTCGCCTGTTGAGCCGCGCAAGCAGCTGGAGCTGCCGCCAAGTGCCGGTGCCGGTGGTGGCCCACTTCCCAATCGGGGAACTACTGTTGTGGAGGTGCATGCCACTGCTTCGGGAGCGGCGGTGCACACCACCAGCAACAGCCACATTCGTCGCAGTCGCGACAATGTCACCGCCGTGCGTCACTTTAATGATGAGTTGCCACCGCCTCCGGCTCCAGCTCACCAAGAGGTCCTGCTGCCTGGACCACCAATGGTGCCGCCGCATAGAGTGGCCGGCGGCGGCGGCGGAGGGCCTTCGACAAACACCATCAAATCGTGGAGCATTGACTCGCAGTATCGGAAGCGGTCGCCAAAACTATTCGGCCACTATAGCAGCGGTGGTGGTGGCAGCGGTATAACCACGCCCACTGGCCTGGGCCCCTTGCCACCGATGCCCGCTATGGATGGAATGGCTTGTGGATCATCCGGCTCCGGATCCTATCAACGACGATACATTAATTATGGCACCAAACGCAGCCTCAAACAATCGCCTCGCGAGGAGCACCGCCTGCAGACATCGTGTAGTCTTCCAGAAACTCCAATTTTTGCCAGAGGGTAAGTGCAGCAGCAGGCATTGCACTCGAAATGGTCTATAAAAAATATTTAATATTAATTAAATATTTCTCGTAGCTGCGACATTCCACGCACGCCATATAGACGCCAAAATGAGCCGCTGCCCGTTGTCAGTGGCTCACGCACTGCTCCAAGATCCAGCACATCGAACAGCATAAATATGGGTACATCTATTATGGGTATTGGCGGTGAGTAACAATTTGCGATCATAAAAAGTTATACAACATTTAACTTTGCAACTCTCCATCATCAATTAGGTGGCAACTACGGTACGGCCCAAATTTGCCGTCAGCGTTCGATTAATCACGCATTGGCTTCCAATGAGATGCTTCGGATGACTGGGGTCCCTGCCCGCGGATGGTATCCAAAGCAACGAGGCATGCGCCCAGCTTCCACAGAGAACATCGATCGCTTGGCTTCCGTGCGGGTGTGGGATAATCCGGCGGGTATGTCGGGCACCGGACAATCGCGCAAGCCCCTAACTCTGCCACCAAATCTTACGCCTTCCTTTTTGAATAAATCACCGCGTGAGGCATTGCGACGAGTAACAAGTCTGCTGATCACCAAGAAAAGTAAGTCTCTCTTTTTGGAAGTGAAGATAAATTTAAAACTTTCAATTTCCCGTAGAAAACCACAAGGATCGGAAACACAAGACATATTGTGATCAAGCCATGGACGATACCATCAGCAAGCATGCCTATGAGTTCGAAACAGGTGAGATTCAATTAATTTTTGTAGAAGAAAAAAATCTCTGCTTTAAAATTATAGTTTCATAGCTAAACCTTCTTAGGGTTGAACGCTTGATTTATGAGTAATTAAATATAATTTTATTGTCATCATTTTGTTATCCAAATATTTTATATTTGTTACTTGGTTTAAGCTGTGAACTAAGTATTAAAATACCTTTGGTTTGTGTTTAAAAGCCGGCAATATACAATTATTCATTTACAACTTGTATGCAGTTTAAACTGCACTTTAAAAATTTAGTTCATTAAATTAAATATATTTCATTTAGTGGAATAGAAAGTCGACATTCTATAAAAGTAAACTCAGATAGCTCAAAAAATTAAGAGGTTCGTTTAGACAGTTGGATCGTTGAAGAATATAAATACTTTAAAGATTTGCATGGCAAACTTTTGACTTAAAGTTGTAACATAAGTTATTACCATATTTTAAATTCGGATTTTTCCCTACTTATCGTAAAAATGATTAACAAAATGTATTCTTTTATTTGAAATACTTTACAAAGGTTCTACCAAGCGAAAGGACAACAGTCGCAAGATGACAGACAGTGTAGACTCGGAAGTGACAACCACCAGTACGACGAAAACGAAGAAGAAGGGCCTTTTTAAGTCCCTGTGGAAACGCACGAAAACCGTTTCCATGGAGCAATAGAGAAGCTAAAGAAAACTGCCCCAGAAACAGAAACAGCATATGATAATAGCAATGAAGACGATAATAACCCTGCACTTGCATACACACTCACGTTTTATAGGGTCAAAAGTTGACAGATTATCTCTGCACTCAATCGATCGATCACCCTGACCTGTCAGCAATATTCCTCGTGCTCATGCTCCTGTTTGATTGGTCATTCATCTCGAAAAATAATTGAAGCAATTTTGACGGTCAAATGGAATAAAAAAAAAATAAAAATAAAAAGCACAAAAGCCGTGAATCGTAAAGACTGAAAAGAAAGCGTAAAAAACTACAAAGCAAAATTTAAGCAAACATAATACGAAATGAAATTAAATAAACATATGAAAACCATACTCTAATCCCAACAAACATGAACGAAAAAAAAACAACTGAAAAAATATGCGGCAATATAAATTTGAGGCTTTATATATTTACCCTTAACTATTCCCCCGACACCGACACCGACAGACACCAATTAAATGCAATTTCATAATTCATGGCCATTAGAAACCAAAAAAACAAAAAAAAAACTTAACGAAATCGGCGCAGAAGAAGAAACTGACAACTTATATATACAAGCACTGAATTTATATATACGTATATATAGATATGAGCGATATATACGCATAGTTTGGACTATAACTGAACCGCTTAGGGTTCGAAGCAACAACATTACTTACTTTATTATGATGTTTAAAATAGTTGCAAAACACTATTGTTTGTAACTGAGGATTACGTTTTGGTTTTGTCCTCTTTTTTAATGAGTTGACAAAAGGCTTTGGGATATCGAGAAGCTAAAGTGCAATAAGAGAGGAGGAACCTCAAGCCAGCCACTACCAATGAGAACGTAAGCTCTGAAGGCCATTTACAATATTAAGATTGAAATTGAAATTTCAAATCCCCAAGATCAATATATAATTTAAATTTGTAAAAATTTAAAAGGAACGAAGTTACGCCCTCCACATTTCATAGAATTTTTCGACGAAAGCCAATTCGAAATGGATTATGAAAACCAACAACAACAATCCTTATAAAGAATAAAAAAAAGCACAATGAATGCTCAAGACGATTTTACACCACAGAAAATGCATTTCTCAAATTTTGAAAGAGAATGAATGAGGGGTATTTGAAGCCAGAGAAAACTGCGCGTGAAGCAACTGAAGCAACTGTAAACGTTTACTAGTCATTAAATATAAAAAGAGGAAACACGAAAATAAACAATAGATATATACAAAAATACATATGGAAGATACATATTTTTTATTAACTAACACTCACTGAAGAAAAGCAAAGCCTACGCAGCGATTGAAATAATTGGCGGCATTTTTTTAAATCAGCAAGAAAGAAGAAGCTGCCGCCCAAAGGAGCAAGTTTCAAGTATTATTAACGAATTACACATTATGCTATAGCAAGTTGGTATTTATTAAAATTAATTATATATATATATATGTACAATTACTTGATTTAACATTATTGAATATATTTTTTAGAAAAGTAGCATGTGAAACGAATAAAACAATTTAAAACAAAAAATAATCCATGGCCCTTGTCTACTAATGTCATCATAAAAAACATAAAAAAAATTAAAAACAATTGAGAAACATACTTGAAACTCGTAAATATTTTATTTTATATTCCAGAACTGAAAATATAAACTGTTCAGTGGGAAAATCCAATCAGTTGATATTTTTTCATTTAATATATAATTTCAGAGACCATTTTCTTTCCCGTTTAAAATGAATTGTTTACCACAAGCTTCACACCTTATTTTTAAATGAATGACAAATACAATAAAAAATTAAATAAAAAGCTAAGCCTCACAAAAGAATAAAAGTCACAAAGATGAATAAATTTTTAGCAAGAAACACTTTTGAATATTCGATTTTTAACAATTGTACATATGGTCAAAAAATAAAAAATAAAAGCACTTTGCTGTTTCAAAATATGCATAAAACGAATAATTATGAGCAGTGAAACGATAATTGAGCGTAGATCTTTTATAAATAAATATATAGTTTTTCCATAATCTGTGTAATCTGCAGTGTAATGCGGTGTCTCTGTTGAGGGGGCAAAAATCATAAAATAATATTTTTTTTTGTTGTTTTTATTATACATTCTCTTCATCAATTTGGGTTTTGCTTCGTGTGTGTGGGGTGCGCGCGCATAAAAACAGATAAATATACAAATACATCAAAGAAATTTACATGTCTACACTTATATAGGATTCACGCATTAAATAAAAAATAAGGGCAAAACTAACTAAATCTAAATTATAAAGTATCGAGTAACAACACTATTATATTTTATTCCAATTGTTGGGCCAAGATTAGAGAACAAAAACAAGGTAGCCTAAACTTTCTTTTCTTTTTTGTTTCCTCCATAAAGAATCATTTTTGAGCTTAAGGATGTTGTTGGTAGTCCTGCTAGGATCCTGCTTTAGACAAGATGTTAGTTTAGCTGCCTTTCGCCAAAAGTTAGTCTTTATGTGTGTTTGTTGTCAGTATTTCATTGCGTTTGAAGAATCAAAAATTATTCCCTGCTTTTTAGTCTAGGCCATGTAGCTGTATTCATCTCCCGAATTCGCTGTTCGCTCAATATATTGTTTATCGATTAAAGACTCCACACACTTCTTGATCATGGCTATGTTGGGCGTAAAGCTAACCTTTGATAATGAGAGAACCTATAATGGAAATGGGGAAATGTAATTGGTAATTATATTTAAATACACAATGATTTTACACTTTTACCTCTTGTATCAGTGCATTGTGCTTCAGGACCTTGCGTGATTTCATAATTCTTACTATGGCCGCCTGCAGGAAGAGCTTGCGATCCTCGTCCACAGAATTGATGGTGTGTTCGACCTAATAGAAATTTACACGAAAGTGTAAGAGAAAAGTATGGCACTTGCACTTGTAATAGATCAATCCTTACCTCCTGCGGCGTTTCCTTTTGCAAAGCCGAGCTTATCTTAAACTTTGTACGCTTATTTGAGTAATCCAAATTCAATTCAATTCTAGTCTCCCCGACGAGATTCTCTGCTGAGCTGGCATTCAACAGCTTCGACTCGATCATTGGCTGCATATGCTTCTGAAACGTTTCATCGTTCAACTGCAGCGTATTTTGTATTTCCCGACAACTGAGACTGTCGCAGGTCTCAAATAGCAGAATTATCGCCATCTGGTACGTTTGCATCGTTACGATGTACGACTTCTTAAGGTGACTCAATTTCAGTTCGCCGTGACACATGTGATGCAGCCAGGTTAGCTTGCGGCCACTAAACAATTTATGATAGTAGTCCTCGAACTGAAAAATACAAAAATTTTAATAGCTCAAATAATATTTTTTCTCTAAAAACTGGGAGATTATTCTGCGTAGAGACTCGGTTTATTAACAAACAAATTTACGAATTTTCGTTTAAGTTTTACTCAAAAAAACAAGTGAAGAAAACTGGAAACAACTCTTTGCCAGAATAAAACTATCTTGCAAACAAGAAAGGAAGCTAACTTCGGCATGCCGATGTTTAAATACCCTTGCAGTAAGTAGAAGAAGAAGAAAAATGTTCTGACTTTCCGCTTTCTCGGAATGTTGCAAGCAAAAATGTTGCCGCAAAAATCAAAGAAATAGTTGCGAACAAATTAAATGAATTAATATATATATTCCTATGGCAGCTATATTATATAGTGGTCCGATCCGGCCCGTTCCGACATATATAGTAGTGAGAGCATATAGAAGCATATATGCAAAGTTTCATTCAGATAGCTTCAAAACTGAGGGACTAGTTTGCGTAGAAACGGACGGACAGACAGACGGACATGGCTAGATCGACTCGGCTGTTGATGCTGATCAAGAATATATATACTTTATAGGGTCGGAAATGTCTCCTTCACTGCGTTGCAAACTTCTGACTAAAATTATAATACCCTGCCAGGGTATAAAAAGAGCTTCCCTTTTTTAATATTTAAGCATTAATTTCTTTAAATATCGAAGCTTTAAATGTTACGAAGTATGTGTAAGTTCAACCTACATGAAACCTTACCATTTTAATTGATTTCTCAAATTCCTGTGGCACTGCGAATGGTATAACTTGTGTTGAACCCAAAGGCCAAGCTCCTGCTTGCAGCACCTTAATTGAGAGGTTGATACCTGGCACAGTACATAATCTTCTTTAAAAAAAATTAATAGTTTTGAATATGATGAAAATCTCACCCAAATCCACATCTGTGTCCTTCAAATGAGTGTTGAACTTGTTGTTTAGATCTGTAGATACCGATATATCCGTAAACATTCGATGGAGTTTATTTGTAAATTCATAGCCACAGGCTTGCTGCAAGTTTAATATGAAGAAAATGTTAACTATTAATATTAATATTACATTTACTTTAAAGGTTAAATGTTTAATCAGTGAAAAACGTGTCAGTTGAAAATGTATTCGTGATGAATAAGCTACTGGTATTACTCAACTTTTAAGGATAGCTTTCTTGCACTTGAGTTCCAAAAGTCACAGAAATACTTATTTATATCTTACCTTCAATCGATTGATCATTCCCTCTTCAGCATCCATGCTCTGGCTTTGCTCATGGATCAGACGCTTGGCCAATAACCGACTGTAGAATTTCTGATAGACATCCTTATCCTCGATATACTTAAAAATGGTTATGTTGTTGGTGAGCTTCTGATCAATTTCCGCCTCGCAGGTCTTCGACTTCTTCAGTAACGTATCACAGTATTTGGCCACATATTCGGCGCTGCGGCACGGCTGGCGCTCGGTGGGACGGCGATTGATGACGCTGGCACATGCCTTATCTAGGGCGCTGAGGAAGAGTGAGTCGTTTTCGAAGACATCGGCAATTAGCTCCTGGAACTTGTGATGCACCTTGAGCATATTCTCCACGAACGCTATATGAATGTTTTCGCCCTTGAGGGCGGCCACGGTTTGCAGTCCTTCGTTCTTGATGTGCTCGAGGAAAGTTGTGATGAGCTCGGACTTGAGGTTGTCGGGTATCGGCTTAAGCACAATGTACATGTTGCGCAGGTCCTGCCGCCGCTCCTCGGATACCATTTCACGGCACTCCGAGTAGATGAAGCCCAGGCGATCGTTGATGAACTTCTCCTCGCACTGTTTGCGCAGCTTTTGCAGCGAACTGACATGCAGGAACTTCTGGGCTCTCCGGCTCTCGTACTCCAGTATTCGGATAACCTCCTGCATGTACTCGGAGACCGAGCAGCGCTGCAGCAACTTGTTGGCCTCGTCTGTGTAATAGGTGCCGCTGGCCTCCAGCATGGGGCCCTCGAAGAGCTCCTGGTATAGCTTCAGTGATCCCGTTTTCTTATAGTCCTGCACCTCCACAAAACTGTGAATTACGCCGTTAATGATTTGCACGCGATGATGATCCAGCGTCCCATTGCTAGCCCTATCAGCGGCAATCCCCTCCAGTATGTGACGCACAAGCTCGGTGGCCAAATACTCGACCATATACAGGCGCCAAATGTCGAGTCCCAGTTCGCCAATCTCCATCTGTTCGGCGGCATCACTAGACAGATTTCCATAGAACGATTCCGTATCGGTGATCTTCTGCTTCTTGATGTGCTGCTGGTTAAGGTAGCTAGAGGGAGAAGCAATGGATTACTTTTGTTTTTCAGTTTGGGTAACTCTCTTGCTTACATGTACAGCTGGTGCAAATACTTGATCCCCTGGCTATACTCCATCCAAGTGGTGTAGTATCTATGGAGCAAATCTGGCCCGCCATTCGAGTTCGAACCTTCGCCCTCGATCAGCACCTTTTTGGCCAGCATCTCCTGGACATGCTGCTCAAGGAAGTGTTTTGTCTCACTGTAGAGGCGATCGGCCATCGGTTCCGGCTGGGCCACGCACAGCGTGTACACGTCGCTATAAAGATGTGAGAATGTGGGGGCGACGGTGAATGTGTGTTAGTGTTTTATTTTAGCGATTCCACATATTTTGGCAACTCACGCTGCACAAAACATATAGAGATACAGTGGTGGTCGAAATAATGGCACACATTATTTATTTGCAATCCTGGATATGGTTAATAATCATAAACAGATCTTTTTGAGTTGAATATTGTTGCATAATTAGGTTGGAATTTGTTAAAGAGAGATTCTTTTGCATTTGTTGATTACAATTTTCTGCAATTCATTGGCGATCCTATACTTTAGGTTGCCTATATTTATGTGTTTGCATTGCTTACCCAAAACAAGCAAGTGATACAAAAAATATTCTCATACTATTTTGTTATGATTAACTCTGTCCATCTCCTTGTTCCAGATCACCTTATTTGTGTGTGCTATTAATTCCACGACTGGGGACGACTCACCTGAAACTTGTGTTCCACACCGATCGCTCCACCTTGGTGAGAGTTATCACAGATTCGGCGATGCAGCGCAGGCGCGGCCAAACATCGACGAACTCGACTATTTTGGGCTTGAGCGACATCTCGACTGGGTCTGGATCGGGTCCTGTGGGTCCTCCGACTGGGGCTGGTTTTGAAGGTGTTTTGGCTGCGGGTGGGTGCGATATTTAGAGCTTGATGGTTGCGTGATTAGAGGACAAGACGGCTCCTTGCAAGCGGACGGACGACCCTCAAACAACGACTGCTTTTGCTGCTGCTTCTGCTTCAGCTTTTTGGCATAATCGTGTGCAGCTCGCTCGCTTTTTGTGTGGGGGCCGCGGCCGCAGCTTGGCAGCTTGTTGGCCTTGCCCTCGGCCCATTTCACAGCTGACCAGTCGTCGCCACGCGGAGGGACGGTGTGCACTTGCAGCGGCTTGTCGTTGGCAACACTCACCTACTGCTTAAAATACTCTATTTACTAATTAATTACGCCGAGAATTTAATAATTTGCACTTTTTTTTTGCTATCGAAAAATGGGTCGTCGTCAGACGAGGACGATAACACAGGGTTGCCCTGGCGCTGCCAGGGATGCACACGCGGCCGCACACAAACACACAGAAAGAAAAGGCGAGTTTCCACTACAACTCACAGCTGTTCAAACCGCTTGTATGTAAAAATAAAAGAATAATATTTTTTCATTATTAAAGGTGGTAAAATAAAAGCTAGATACGCAGAAAAGCATTTAATTAATGATTTATCAATTTTCATAATTTTTATTTCCAGGCATTCCAGCTCAAAATTGCGTTTACTCATAATTGCGTCTGCTCATAAAAGCGTCTGTTTGGCGGCATTATTTAAAAATCCGATTTTACTATATGGGTCTGAAATCTAATTAAGTAAAATATTTATAAAATATGGCTCTTTTAAAAATTGTTTAGAATTTAGACATAGATTATATTTATCTGAAGAGTCATATTTTTTTAACGTAGTTCATTGATGCTGAACAGGAGTATAAAAACTTTTCTTTGGAAATAAATATATGTTAATCTTTATATCTATGAAGCATTCAAATTATTGTTTTTCTTAAATTTGCACTCAATAATACCATAGTAATCCCCGAAAGACGCACTTCTTTAGATGTTAATTTATTTATTTCGCTATAATTTGCTAAGTTTACATTTTTGTTACTCTTTTATTTATCTTATGTGTTAAGAAAAAATAATCGCAAATGCTGAAATATAATTCGTTCCTTGTGGCCATAGCTTAAAAACACAACAAGTAACATATATCGACAAAATTTAAAGCGTTTCCCTAAATCTATTAAACAAAACTCGTACCTAAATTATGTTGCTTGTTTTGTGTTGTAGTTAACCAGTGGATAGAAAATTTGACATTCTCGAAGCAAACCCAATCATTGAAGCCGTTTTTCTCGTCTTGATTGTCATGCTTTTTAGCCATCATCGGAAGGAAATAAATTTATGGAGGGAAGAGAGACAGGATGAACCAACGTAGTGGAACCGATTGCGGATCGAGTAATTGCCTACTTGTTGTTATGATTTCGTTATCTTTGATAAGTAAGTTCATTCGTTTGTTGTTTCTTTGCTAATTCGTTGAAATTCTAATGAGCATGCAATGCTATGTAATTGTAATATTTAAATTAGTTTACATTTATTTATATCTAAATACATATATGAAGGTGTATATATTTTTGTTAGCATCGTCCAAGGAAGCAGAGGGCGAAGACTCTCATCTGTTCTCTCCGCCTTTCGCTTCGACTCTATTTCTATTTGTTAGCTCTTTACGTTAACTAATTCATTATAGTTCGTTTGTGTTGTTTGCTTTTTGGACTGACTTGTGGGTTGCATTTTTTGTGGTGGGATTCGGATTCTCAACTGACGTTCTCTATATAACCATGTTTTAGGACCTAACGTATTTTTATAAATATTTTCCGTAGCTTAAGCGCATATATATATCTTACACATTGAGATGCAAAATGTGGTTTTCGTGGATCTAGTCAACTACACATCGATAAGGTTAATGTAAAGAAAGTAAAATTATATCTTACAGTTCTTGAAAATGAGATAACATTTCTTTTTTTTGAAACAAAAACAGACTTATCGTAATTTAAAATACTTTGTGTATGTCCAATGTCCAACACTTCCGGTTCTTAGGTACGCCGTTTTCAAACTTTTTGAAAGCAAATCTATAAGACAAATAGTTATAATTTATGTGTTGCTGTACTGGAAATAGAATATCACACGAATACTGGATGCAAAAAACAAATATGTAGCCAGAGTTAATAGCTTTTTAACAGTTAACTTTTGTTCTCACTAACACAGTCACACGCAGGCTTTCACGCTGAGACTATTTTTTGTCTATCTCTCTTCTCATACAGACTCAAGTGCAAAAAATAAAAAGGAAACTTAGCAAACTATTAAAGCAAAGACTGCGATTCCCCCCCCATTTGGCCAGCATTTCCATTTCCCAAGCTCTCTGCCTCCTGAACAACGATCCCCTCCGTCTCCGCTGACCGCTCCTGGGCTTTAATCTTCAGTAGGGGCGTCTTGATATCGGAGGCCTCCAGCTCGACGGTGGAATCTAAAGTCAATGCCTCAGGTCCATGTAACTCAATGGATGGCGGTGCTCCTTCTGGATCTGCATTCGGCTGGGATTTACCCTAAAAGATAAATGGTCCAGTTTGTCATTTTAATTATTAACGCTTATATTATTAATTAAACAAAAAAGAAGTAATTAGCACAAATTACACAAATGTAGTATTTAATAACTGTTGATATATGAATATGAATATATGTATATTTACAGTGTAGTTTTACATTTTCAGTTTTGCATTTCGGAAAATGTAGAGTTCCCGATCGTTCCGATGAAACCTATATGATATAGTCATCCGATCTGGTCCGTTTCGCGTATATTCTCATAATAAAAAAAAGACAATCTAGTCGAGAGTCTAGTTTGCGTAAAAACATCGGACATGGTTAGTTCGAATTTTCCTATAAAGCTGATCAAGAATATAAATACTTCAAAGAAGTCGAAATGGCTTTATCTTTCCATCTTTGCTGACTGAAATTATAAGCCCTGCAAGGTTATTAAAATAAAATTCAAAATTCATGTTGGATCCCCCACAGTTAAAAACCATGGTTCGAGACTCGACTAATCTGCGGCGAATTCGAGTACAACTCGGGGCTGGGGTTGGAACTACTTTAATGTAATAACTTCCATGTACTCGAATAGAATATCTGAATATTTTCGCAAAGGTCTCATCATTAATAATAATAAGAATGTTGTCCCTATATATACATAAGTATAGTATATTATTCTTGATCAGCATCAATAGCCGAGTCGAGTCATCTGTCCGTCTGTATTATATTATTCTAGAATATAAAATACGTTTAATTGTCTCGTAATATATTACCAACCTGCAAATAGTAGGTCATCAGTTGACCCTTTCCTTTGACAGCCACCAAGCCCCGTTGCAAAAATGTGTATCCAAACTGCTGCAGAATGTTGCATGTCTCCTCCGTGACTTGAATGGCGCCCGCTTTTCCAGTGCTCTCCATGCGCGATGCCACGTTTACCGTATTACCCCAGATGTCATAGTGTGGCTTACGAGCACCAATAACGCCTGCCGTTATCGGGCCGTGATTAATGCCCATCTTCAGGACGAAATGATTGAAGGACTGTTCGTTGATGCCCTGCAGGGCGTGCTTCAGTTCTAGCGCGAACTCAACCAAAACCGCCAGGTGCGACCAGCGCTCTGTGATGGGAGCATCGCTACGCAGATTGCGCTGCAGATTAATGCCGCTTGCGCCCATATAAGTGGAGCCGATCGTCTTGATTTTGATGATATCTTGGAACTGTGGCAGCTCCAACAACTGTAAGCGATATGATTTAGTAATATTCAAATGTTTCTCAGCGAAGTATAGGCGCCTTACCGCATCAAAATCAGAAATAACCTCGTTGAGAAAGCGTAGACACTCCAATCCCTGATTATTAACAGTTTCCTCCGAATAGAAATCTGTAAAACCAAATCCAGAGTTAGTTCAACTCTAAAATTAATGTTTCCCCTCTGTCATACCCGAAAAATTAGGCATACTGGCGAATAAAACGCCGACCTCGGCGTAGCTCTGCGAGTATAAATCATCGTGGGAGCGCTTTGTGTTCTTCATGAAATGCTCCGCAACATGAACGGGTAACACATTGTAGACCAACGCCTCGTTCCGCTGCCGCATATCGTTGGCGGTCTCTTTTTGCTCAGCCACCTCGGTTTTCCATTTGAAGATTACACGATCTTCGTGATCCATCTACAAGTATTAATTTAATAAAATATACACACAAAATGAGTATGCAAAATATATAATTTAATTTCTTAATTTATTATCACTCACATGTCTGGCCAGAGTGCTTAACGCCAAGGCAGCTACCAACAAAAGACCTGAGGCGCAAAATCGTGTAGATATTATACTAGTTAAGAGGAAAGAAAACTATAAATATTATAATTAATTAATAGATATACATAAGTTGTACTTACGGTTGATGTGCCAAATCATCCTCCACCGCATAAAAATCTTGCATAATGAATATATTAAAGTAGCAATGCAGAACTGTATTGAAAAAATATAATATTAAATTTTTTAAAATATTTTTCTAAGTTCATTATTCCTCAAACTTACCCGCAATGGACAACAACAAAAGTATCTTTGTAAGATGAGTGAGTTGTGCAATTACAGCGATCGCAATCAATATAAGTATTCCAAAATTACTCAGGTAGGACGGATACAGGATGCGTTCCGTGGGCACTGCCTCGCGCATTTGCTCCACAAATGATTCGGGCAGCAGGTGTTCGGCGGTGATCACACCGTCTTCATCCTCCACCTCGCCCTCCAAGCCGCCCGTAGCATTGAATTCGCTTTCACTCACTATATGCTCCGTGCGCACGAAAGTTACAAAGAAGAACTATTTGAAAGAAAGTAAAGAAAAATCAATCTCGAGGTTCTCCAGCTACATATCCGAACGAAAGAAGGAACCCTTTGGGTAATCTCACTGGAAATCTTTCGGTTCAAAACTAAAACTTAACCAACTTACCATGTCGATGACATTGCTGAGTCCAATGGTGAGTGCTATAATTATGGCAGCCAACTCGCGGACAAAGGTAATGTCATTGAACCGTTTGCTCACATCCACGAAAAACTTGGGCAACATGCCACTAAAACTTTCGGCGATACTGATTACCACCAGCATGGCGATCGGAACCAATGGTGCCGCGATATTGATGAAGTGTAGGGTGGATCGTGGAAGCACCAAGTATGAGTAAAAGACATCAATGCACTGGACTAGGAGAGCCGCCAGGAGGGGTAGGGAACTGTAGGGCTCCCTGTAGACAGCGTAACACTGCTCCAGTTGTGGGTTCTTGAAGCGCAGGAAAATGTTTGTGTCTTTGGTAAGATTCCTTAAATTAATGGAGATTAAGAGAAGTTAAAACTAGATTAATAATTACAATCATAAAATGTTATTAGTAGATCTAGTAACACACATAAACCATATAATTCAAAACTTGATTCGTCTCTTTATACGATTTATACTTACTCATGTCCATCACGTGTTACCAGTTCGTCTTTCAATCGTTGCTTAAAGTTTTCCAGCTTCACTTGCTCCTCCTCATCTTCGGCCACAGCTGGTTGTTGGCCATTGGTTATGACTTTTTGAGCTAGGAGCTCCTCATCATCCAAAGAGGCGTCGTTGTCATCATCTTCTTCGTTTACCAACTCGTTAATAGAACCATTAACGCTGGTATGGGAGTTTTCTGCTCGGATTTCGTTGATTTTCTTGGCACATGGTGAAGCGAACTAAAAAAAAATTATATTGTGTTAAATATTATTTGTATTTCCACAAAAATTAGAATAATATACATTTATATTAAGCTAAATCTTTAAATAATCCCCGCACTTACCGGCTTAACCACCTTTGTAATAAAATATGTCTTTAGACCGGCAATGCGCAACAGCTCCTCCCGCTTTTCCCCGAAGGCTGGCTCCACCTCGAACTCTCCGTTAAGGAAGGCCAGCGTTTTGTCCGAAATGTGAACGCGTCTGAAAGCAGATTATAAGGAATAAATTAGACCATTAAACGAACTAACGAACAAGCTCCGAAGAGCTGGCGAGACGCAACCGCAAAACACATAAATTTGCATGGCAAAGTGACAAAGCCAAATCGTAATAAGCGACGACATTTGACGCTGACCGATTTTAATTATGCAACAGTGGGAGTTGTGAATTGGGAGTTGTGCGAGTGTCCGTACAGCAGTTACAACCAACTCAAGTCGACTCACCCAGCCTTGCCGCTCGATTCCATTTTATTAGCCAACTCAACGTCCTTGGAGTAAACGTCGAACTGCCACTGCCGCTGGCCGAGAATGCCGGCTAACACTGCTCCCGTGTGTATGCCCACCCGCATATCAACAGGTGAGTTTGCCTTCTGCTGCACATATCTAAAAAAAAAAGAAAAAACGAAGAGAAAGAGAGAGTGACACGCAACAAGGCCAGGTGAATAAATGGTAAGCGGTTAGTTGTGTTCCCCGAAGTACGCCTGGGAAAAGGAGCGCGCGCGTGGTTAAGTGCAATTATTGTTAATTGAACCAACGTTGATTTGGCGTTGACTGTGGACTATCGACTGTCACACTGTTGTCGTTGTCGTTGTCCCCTTTCCCATTTCCCCCAGGGAGCTGGCTTCAGCTGCTACTCACTTGATGGCCTTCACCATAGATAGTCCCATGTGCACGCACATAACGGCGTGATCCGGTCGCTCATCGGGGGCCCCGCTAATGCAATAGTAGCAATCGCCGAGAATCTTAATACGCAGTTGTTGATATTTCTAAGAAGAGATAAATTTCTTTTAGATTGAATCAAAGTTCAGCAATAGTTCCAAAACAAATAGTCACCCAAATTTTACAATATTTTGTTCGATCTCTTTTCTAAGACTCAACTTGAAAGTAGCGTCTACCTTTAAGCACTCATGGGTATTAGACTCTCCTAGCTACGAAATAAACTGAAAAACGTTTCCACAAAAATCAATAAAAGGATACAAACATACCCAACACACACACACCTTGAATATATCGCATAACCCCAGCTAAAGCGAAGTTCTGGTCAAATTAACTAAGGCCAAAAATAAACAACAAACACCCCCCACACTCCGCGCACTCAAAATAAAAGCAAAAATTCGGTTGCTGGAAAAAATCAACTTGAAAAATTATATTCGCATGACTGGACATATCACTTTTGAACTTCGCCCTTGGCAAATAAAAAATGAAGGAAAATACCGAACAAAAACACGGAGATAGAGAAACTGAAAGGATATTTAATAATAAACCAAATAATTTTACATTTCTTCGAAATTTAGAAAAAGCGTGGTCATGGAAAATACTTTCTACGAGTATATGATGAGCTTTTCTTAACTGCAAGATTTTTGTTCCTAAAGTTGCACTCTCTTAAATATATCATAAAGTAGAAAGTTATGATCGTAAATCTGATCATCCGATATGGAACCTATAGATACAAGTACTATCTACGTTTGAAAGAAGGCTTCTTTTGTAACATACAGACAGACATCTTTAAATTGAAATGAACAAAAACCTTCTCTCGCTGGCATATCTGAAAAATCATAATCATCCCATCTACTTCTCTTCCTTCTACTTGAAAAAATATATGTATCTATGAACAGATGAAATAAGACCAACCAAAAACAGCGGAGAGAAACCTACAAACAATTTAGAACCAGAAAATATTACCTCGGCGAGCCTATCGAACCGTGCAAATAGCTCGTTAAGCATTTTAACCAAATCTTGAGCGCTGTATGTCGAGGAGATGGCGGTAAAGCCCACAATATCCGCATAAAGAATGCTTGTTTGTGTAAAAATGTTTAAAGATTGGAGTATTTAATGGTTAAAAAAAAGAGCGATGCAATAGTTTTATTAAAATATTAGCACCTAATGGGAAGGGACCAGGAAAATTTAAAATTTTGTGTAAAAAATATTTGCGTCCCGAATAGCAAGAATCCTTATGGATTCTTAGTATAGTTTAAGGACCATTTTTATGTAATTTAAGGACGAACCAAATTTATGATTACAAGGTAATTACAAGATAATTTAAGTTTAAGAGGACTTACCTCACATTCTCGTGACGACTCATGTAGATCTTCTTAAATGCCTCCGAACTGGATGATCCCAAATCCTCCCGCATTTTGATGGCAACGTGCTTGGGCAGCACAGATAACAGCAATCGCTCCTGATGATAGTTAACCATTGCATACAGTCTCACCACAACTCTCTCTTTTAATAATGGCACTAACCTGTTCGGCTGATTGTTCCTCGATTACCATTTTTACCTCAAGACTCTTTTTCGCTTCGAGGAAAGCGCGCTTCTGCTTCGCCTCCCCCATGAAGTAGTACAAGAGGCCAATCAATGCTGCAGTGGCGATTAGCACCGCATTGGCCGCCAACTGATTCGAGAGCATCGGATCGGAGCTGGAGTAGCCCACTGGCAGAGTGAGAGTAATGAAATACGTCGAGCATCCAATGGACAGGCCCAGAAAAATCAGCGGCAATGGCAGCGTCACATATACAAGAAAGTTCAGCAAGATGGCCCATCCAAGAATGTCCCTGTAAGCGAAGAAGACAAGTTTTAAAATAACTTTCATATATAAAATCAATACCATGGAGAATCTATTAAAGAAATCCGAAAGACACATGAATTAAAGCAAATAACTTATTGATACCAAGTAAAATACATTTTTAATTTACAAAATGAATCAGTTTTTTGCTTTGAGTATTCAGATCTTAGACAGATTTGGTTTATTTTTTCCAAAAATCAAGTTTTTCATTTTGGATTTTACTCCGAATACTTTTTTATGTTAATATATACTAACCTTGGAGAGAAGCTAGGTTGAAGAATCACATAGGCAGAAAAGTGAAGAACGCTAAGTAGCCACAGAGCTCGCGGAACAATCGTTAGGAGTATCTGATGGAAGCGCTTCAATGCCGGTTTCTCAGATCGTCGTCCAATGTGCAGAAGAGCCGTTAAAGCTAAATACGCAACAAGCATGCAGCAGTTGACCACTAAAAAGAAGTAAAAATAACAGAAATATTAGGTGCTTAGTCATACTTTTTGCGTTGATAATTAATTGGACCTGTGTTTCGCCTTAAACAATAATTTTCTTTTAATTTAGTTAAATATTATTGAATATTTAATGTATCACAGAATTTAAATTTAAATTTGTATTTATTAAAAAACGAGAGCAGGCTGTCATAGAAAGGATAATAGGAAAAAATATGAAAACTGGCATTACTTTGTTCTTATTAACCTACTGGCATAATAACCCAATGGATAGACTTGTTTTTTAAAATTGTACAAAATTTTAAGTTGCTATTTCTGAGCTTAGTTTGCCTTTATATCAATTTTCATATTTTTTCCTTCCACTTCAATTTTCAACGTAGAATATCCACTTACCTCTTGTGGGCACCGCCTGATCCCAGGGTATTGCGATAGTCCAGATGTTAAACAAAACGGCAGCAAAGAGGAACCACTTGAGACCGCTTCGTCGCTGCTTAATCGAGTAATTGTGGTAGAGTTCATTGAGCACATGTTGTGGTAGGATGACAACTCCACCGCCGGTTATTCCAACACCGCCGGCAACCACATCGCTGTCGTTTTGTCGCCGCCGGGCTGGAGGAGTCTTTTGGCGTTGTTGCTTTGACTTGGCCATCGCCTGACCGTTGTCCACATTGCCATCCTTCTCCTCTGGCATGCTGCAAGAAGTTCCTGGGGCTCTTCAGGAATTCCGTTTAATTATTCGTTGATCGTCGACCCTCTCCTCCGGGCAGTCTCTGGTTTATGAATGAAGCAAAACCATTTCCCAGCCTTATTTATTTATGACGTCGGGGTCCTGGAAACTGGGAGACGACGCTTTGGTAAATAGAAGCAATGCGAAGCACAAACTCAAACACAAGGAGCGCAAGCAGAAAGCAAGTAAAAAAAACTCGCGTTAACGGTAAATTTGAGACTTAACGTCCTCCTTCTCCCCCCTGAGGAAAAACATGTAAGGTTGTGTGCGGAAAGCGAGAGGCAAGGCGGAAGCGTCCTTGCGCGACAGCCGTAAGTGAGCCTGCACGTGTGGGTGAGTAAGTGTGGGGTGCACACTGGCCCGGAATTCAAGCTAAATCTAAATTATTTTATCTACACAAATATATATTTAGGAACAAGGTCAAAACCCTAGATGCTTCCATTAAAATATGATAAGATAAAAGAGACTTTAAAAAATCTACTAGACTAAACAAAATAACCCCAAATAACAAAATTCCGTGCGCAATTAATTTATTTGAACCTTCTACCAATTTATGTTGTTAGGGAAATTTAAGAACCCCAATTTGGAACCAAGCCGAAAAAGACCTGTCAAAGTTCTGGCCCCTGTCCCCAAGTATTATAAATAAAATATATGAACTATCTGCCACATTTGACACTTGCACGGACCACGGTAAATCTCTTCGTTCTCATTCTCTGGCTTTTCCTCTCTCACACACACTCTGCCTCTGTCTGTGTGTCTTCGCTCTCTAGGTGGCATTTTGGTTCACCCTTCCTCTCTTCGCTTCCGCAACTGCTTCCTCTTCCTTTGACTGGGTTTCTTCACTGCCGAATATTTGACTGTGTAACATAACGGAGCGTAGCTCCCTACTTTTTCCCTACGATAAATCCTTCTTAGTTTGGTATGCGTAGCGTATAAATTGAATTGTGTTGGTAAGGTTGAATTGCTCAAGGTCCGTTTTAATGCGTCCTGATTTTGTTTGCATAGCCGCGTGCGGGTGTGGGTACACACACATTATTGCACTGCAGACACGGTTTCAATTATACTTTGAATCCACAAATCTTTGACTACTCCTTTGACTTGAGATAAATCGTATCATCCGCTCTCTATAGTATTTTTCAGGGCTTATGATAGCCGTTGAGTGGGTGTACAGTCGTCCTTTTCCGTTGTCTGTTATCGCGCTGCTACTCCCACTTTTTTTAAGCTTGGAAATTCGCAAACATACTTTTCCCAAAATAGGTTATATCCTTCAATGTGTTCCGTTTTTTCTGCTAAGTAGTATTTTTGCTGTCGAACAACTGTATTCCTGCTGACCCGCCGCGCGTTTTCTTTCGACTAAACTAAGGCGCCCGATAAACTTGACTGATTGTTAAGTGAAAATTTTCGACAGTCAACAAGCCCCAGCAGCAGCAAGGACTTCCGTTGTCGAACGCTCTCGCTCTCCTGAAATGAGAGAGCTTAACGTCTTGCCTCGGAGAGCAGAAAAGCTCCGTACTGCGCATGTGTGAGAGCGGGTACTCCACTGATAACGGTACAGCTGGCCAGCTTGATAACGGGAAGGGCATTTAGCCTATGCATAATCACTCGAATATAGCCGCAAGCGCATAAAGTTAATTAGACAGCAACATTAATGACTCTCCTAAATGGCATTGGAACGGCGAAAAAAGGAGGAGGAGAGCAGTAGCTAAGGCGAAGGCTGCAGCTGGCCTTGAGTGGCAATGAAACATGTGCAGCTGTGGTCTATGGATGGATGTATGTATGTATGTTCATATGTTCATATATGCGTGTTTCTTCGAATTTTAAATTCTCAGAGTGATGTTAGAATGCAAAAGTCAAAACATCGGTTTTGCAATTTTTTAGCAAAACAAAACATGTCATTTTTATGACGTTATTCATTATAATAATGAAAAATGGTTTCAGCTCGAATTAACATTTGATTATTTTGAAATCTGTTTTAGGATATGCTAAATTCTTTTAAATATGATCAATTGAAACATTTCCTAATATACATACATACATATGTATGTACATATGAACATATCATATTTTTTTATTAATTTCAATATTTACCAATTTATGCAGACTCATTTTTAACAACTGCTTTGTTTTAAAGACGTTCTTATGGTTTGTATTGTTATCGCTTACCACCAAAAGGTTAACAACAAAGGCCAGTAAAAAAAATTATTCTTAGAATCTGCTTCATTTGCTCTCTTGGTTTAAAGCAAGAGCAGAGAACTTACTAAATTTTCGTTTTATCTTACCTAACATTATTAGTGGGAGAATATTTTAGTGATTATTATACATACATACTTGGTAAATTAATTCTAAATCTAGTAACATCTACTGCCTTTTTAACCAAAACCAAGAACAAATTTATGGTGAACCATTTTAAAATTTTATTACTACAGTTCCCCTAAAAGAATATCAATCTTAGATGACAGCAGCTGCAGTTTTCCTCGTCGACCGTTCAAAATGTAGGATACAGGAAGGCAACGAAATTCCCCGGCAGCTGCCAGTGCATTGCGTTTCTCTTTGGTATAAAACTAATCCGGAACGTAGGTCAATTCCGTTTACCTGGCTTACCTGAAAAAGGTTTTAGCGGGCTATAATGAAAATAGGTAGTATACTCAATTTTAATTAATTGTCCGAATAATATGTGATAAAATTGCGAATTATTTGGAGTTCTTCTTTCCCCATCCCTCTCGCACTTATGGTTTCGAGGCTCAAGGTCATTCTGTCTGGAAGCGCCACTAAAAATGCATTTAATTTTTAATTTCTATGTACAGCAGACCGAAAACGGCTTAAGCATTCTTCTCTTTTTTAAACATTTGGATTTTTTACCGCATAAACCGCATTTATGTACACATTTATTTATGTACATATGCATGTATGTAAGTGTATAAAAAATTATACATATGAATTTACAAATGCAAATAAATAAAAACGTAATATATATGTATGTATGTATGTACATTCATATGTATGGAAATAGGTATGGATATCGAAACATTTGGTAATTCCCTTTTAGACTGCGCTTGTAAATGCATCCATTGTCCTCTGAAAAAGGTGCATACAAACAGAAATACATACATACATATATAAATGGGATCCTTTCAGGACATCTTGCCGTATCGGATCACAACCATCTGTCGTTTTGTTCAGCTTTCTTTAGAAAACTAATCTCAGACCGGACATGTTGGCACGTGAGGCTGCCTAATCCATTGGATTCTTAGAGAAACAAAATGTATTTTCATAATCATCAGGTACAATTTGTACCTTACACATATTTACAACCATTTTTAAAATGCATATTAATAATATAATTGCAAACTATAGCAACTGAACATATTGAAACCATGCAACCCTTTAAAAAAAAAAGGATCGGTAACATTAGATATTTTTGTAATCATATTTCTAAGTTTATATTTTATAATTATATTATAAATGTTCAATATTCATAAAATATCGAATAAAAATACATCAATTTCATAAATATACCATCCTTAGAACAACATCGATAAATTGAGCCCGCTAGAGGTGCAACAACATCGATGTATGGACCCATCGATGTTTTCGATGTTTTTCAACAATTAAAGTTTCATCGATGTTTAAAATAATTTAAATATTTTTTTCTTAAATGACTGAAATGCACAGTTATGGTTATATTTAAAATAAAAATATTTATTCACTTGGTCTAATAAAATAAACTTACAAAACGGATAACTGAGATCATTTCTTATAAAAGTAAAAATATTAAAAACTTTGCGATAAAAAACTTTTCGACTTCTTATAAAGTTTAATTAATTTATAAAAAATATTGGCATAATGGCATTGCTTTTTAAAATACTTACGCATAAAAATTTTTATCCGCCGTTGCCTGCATCACCAATCGAATAAGTCTAATGAATAATAAAAAAGTCAATAAAATCTGTCTTTTTAATTTTCATCCATGTCCTTTGATTTTCATCTTGTTAGTGACGACATCATCGATGGTCGAAAAAACATCGATGATTTAGAAAACTCGAAAAACATCGATGCATCGATGTTCTTATCGATGTTTTTGCACCTCAAGAGCCCGCCGCTTTAAAAGCCGACACTCTCCCGCTCTCTCTCTCATTCGGCGTTTTTCTGACTGTGTGGACGGACTCCTAGATCCAGCAACCAGCGACTTAGCAAAGCTACTAAGAAATAGGCGGTCAGCACAAATTTACAAAATCTTCCAATTTGTTTAAACCTACGTGTTGATCTACTGAATCGTGATCTGCAATCGCCAGACTAAATAATTTACTTCGCGCTTCATTCTTTAAAAGTAAAACAAAAAGTAAATCAAAATGGCTGATGTGGCTGAGCAGAAAAAGTGAGTAATTTGGCTTGTTCTTTAGTGTGTGTGTGTGCCTGTGCGATTCATTTGAAAAGTTTTATAAAGTTTTCCTTTCTGCTACCAATGCTTGACGTTTTAAGAACATCAATTTTTCCTGCTAATGCCCCAACGGTTTGGAAAAATTTTCTTTTTGAATTCTGTGTATATACGCAAATTGCTTGGCGGCATCAATACGGTTGTCTCGCTCTCGCCAGTGTCTAGTAAGGGTGCGCGCAAAAAACGACGCCGTTGAATTTGGCGCGGCGTCGTAGTACTTTCTCGCTCACTCTCCGGCCGGCAAACCAACGACAACGAGAATTAAGTTGTGTGTATGTGTTTTTTTTTTTTTCTGTCGGCGATGTCAGCGGCGAAGTAATATTTTCTGAGTGTGTGCAAGCGGAGTGCGCAAAATGTTGAGACGTGTGTGTGTGAGTGGCATTCAAGTTGCCGCTCTTTTTCTTGTACTGTTTGATTTCAGCTGTCGTTTTGTCTGTCTGGCTGTTTGCTTTAGCATTTGCTTCTTTACCCCGCCGCTGGTTCATTAATTTTTTTCAGTTGCCATCTACACGTTTTTGTTCGCTTTAAGCTCTGAGCTAAAGTTTGACATTAGCCTTGTCGTTCTGTCCTCATTATTCTTGTTGTTGCTTCCAGCTATTTTGTCACTGCCCGAAATAATCTCGTTCTTTCAGTCGCCGGTGTTGTGTGGCTGGTTATTTTTATCATCGCAGCATTGAGAAGAATATAAGAAGGGGAAAACCAGTTAAATTTCTATCTGTTGTCTTAGGTTGTGTCGAAGTTCTAGGGGTCGGGGTTGTCGCATAGTGGGTGTTTTCTATAGCTGTATTTGTCTGCCTTTTGACCGTTATTTTTCGCTTCGCTTGCGTTGCACACACGACTTGAATTGCCCATCTCACTCGCACTAGCCGGCTACATGACGCTCTAGCGTCTATCCGGTTAAACGTGCGTGTGAAAGAGTCGACTATAGATGTAAAAACCAGTTTCTGTTCTCCGCTCGTTCGTTTTATTTCAAACAATTGGCGATTTTTTCTTTTTGCAAGCATCTCTTTTATGCTACCCACTTCTCTCATACATCTGTATATACATTGCTTATATACTACATATGGAAAAGAGCACGCTGCCAAATGCCGCTCACCTTTTCTTTTTGCGTCGCAGTTTGCACGAGTTGTTGCTCCCATTTAACATTTTACGGCAGCGCTGCCAGCGTCGGCAGATGTTACAATGATGATTGGTGTTGTTGTAGGGTTGCTGAAAAGACGCGGAAGAAGCGTCACGAGAAGGGAGGGAGAGAAAACCGGGAGAACGAAGGGAATGTGAAAACGTTGCCGGCCGCATTCGTTAAAAGGAAATTTTATAAATTTCATAATTCGTTGAAATTTGTATGTAGATTTTATAATTTTTTTTTTGTACAATGTGGATTTCTAAACATTAGATATAATTTCATAATTTAATGAAACTTGAGATTTATTTTGACAGAAGTCATAATAAATGTTGTTTAACTATAGTTTTCTTCTTTGGATTATTAGGGCGATTTGATCATTTTCAAAAAAAAAAAAGATTTTTAAATTCGAATAGAAAAATATTTAATTAAACAAACTTTTTGCCCTCATTTGTAGCGAGACCCCCGTTGTGGAGAAAGTCGTCGCTGAGGAAGTCGATGCTGTGAAGAAGGATTCCGTTGCCGCTGGGGATGTAGCAGCTGAGAAGCCAACCACCACAGAGAACGGTGCCGCTGAAGAGGAGAGCAGCGCCGCCAAGGAGAATGGAGCTGCCGACAGCGCACCCGTCGAAGCCGCCGCAGCCGATTCGGCCGATGGTGAGAAGGCGGTCGATGCTGCCGCTCCCGCCAAGGAGGAAGGAGAGAAAAAGGAGGAGGCAGCCACCGGCGAGGAGGCCAAGAAGGACAGCAGCGAGGCTGCCGCCGCAGTCGAGAACGGCTCCGAGGAGGCCACCAACGGTGACTCAACAGGTGTGTTATCAAGTCTATCGAAAGGGTAAATCACCCTCTCCCCATCCGTTGCTATATTTGTTTTTATTTAACGCCTTGCAGACGCCCCTGCCGCCGAAGCCGTAAAGCGGAAGGTGGATGAGGCCGCCGCAAAAGCCGACGAGGCGGTTGCCACGCCGGAGAAGAAGGCAAAGCTCGACGAGGCCAGCACAAAGGATGAGGTGCAAAACGGAGCTGAGGCCAGCGAAGTGGCTGCCTAAGGGAATCGCGGAAACCGGCTCTCTGCAAGCAGCAGCACACAGTACTCTACATATAAAATACTTACTAACACGAAAAAACCAACAAAACAAATCACACAAAATAATGGTTAAACACGCCGCCACCAAGCAGCACGTACGTACCGCTCGTTAGTGGCTGCTTAGGTGGACAGGCGGGAGCAATTCTTTAATAACAATCCTGCATTGGGAGCGTAGTCTTAAAGTGTACCCAGATTCTCTGTCTCTACTAACAAACAAAAATCAACCAACAAACAAAAAGAAGAAACAACAAAATCCATTATCATTTAAAAAAAACCTTACTTAAACCTTAACTTTAAAGAAAGTATATATAAAAAGCAAAATATTAAGAGAAAGAAAAGATCAAGCAAAAGTAAGATGAGACCCTTTATGTTTTAAGATTAAAAGTTGTAAACAAAAATCGTCAAATTTAATAATTCTAATAAATACGAAGCGAAAGAGAAAAATTTCCAACGAAAATGCCCTAAATAAGCAAAAACAATAAGAAAGAAAATGAAACCATATGCATTTTTTCTCCAGTTTAATTTTTTAGAATACTATTTTATTTTTACAACTTTACGATCCTATATTGTATATGAATATTTATATACGAGAAACACTGTAAAATCAGCTAATTTAACAAAAAAAGCTGCCAGTAGTAACCTCCCAGAAAGACTTCTGCCTGTCTGTAGAAGGTAAATACATCCTACCCCAGGAACAATAAAAACAAAACAAAGCTGAACAAGAATCAAATTTTTATAATGTATCAAAATTACAATATATAATAAGCTCCGGGAGACTATAATACGAGTTCTGTTACGAGTTAGTATTGGTAACTATTGTAGTTACACACATTGTCAAGCCCAAATGCTTCAACAGTTACGTTACGGTTCTTTCCACATTTTTATTTTCCTTCGCCCCGAAATTCTTTTTTACGAAAACATTACAAATTCCGAATTGGTAATTTTCTCAAACCGAAATAATAAATCAGTTTATTGATCACTAATAATGGCGAACTAAAGCCGGAACTCAGCAGAAACATAAACATTCGAGAACATTTACAAATAAATGGCAGAAAAACTCAAAAACAATATCCAATGTGTTTGTTGAATTGTATTTTCTATCCATTTTGCAGGAAGAGCTTGTTCGAGAAAATTGTGGACGCAACTGTACATTTTTGTGCCCGATAAAGGTGATGAAAAGCCAAGCATTGTACCTTAAAACTCGGTTTCTGGAATCTTCCAAAAAAGCTCAACAGATCTATTTATGTACACATGATACATACGGCCGCGGCTAAGCATCAACAATATGAGCAATACCGGGCTCGCAAATAAAAGTATTTTTATAATATGCGTATGCTATTGTGGTTGGGAATTTTAATTACTTTAATATAAACCTTACTCCTGTTATCATAAATTTATTTTGGGGTTTTTAGAACTTAAATTTCGCTTGGGATGCACTGTTTATATATATATAAAGTATAAATATATTCTTCATTAGCATCAACAGCGGAGTCGATTTAGCCATGTCCGTCTGCCCGTTTTATTTACAATAAAATAAGAACAAAATTGTATAAGAGGAGAGCGCGTAAATTCAAAAGTACGATAAAGCCGGTTTTAAAACAGAGCATCATCAGATTCATCTGGCAACGCTGGCTGAGGACACAGAATGCAGCACTGAACAGCTGATGCAGATTTAACGATCATTCGATAACTTACTGGAATACTTAATGGAAATTTCCGTGTTCGCGATGGACCGCATATAAATAAATAAAACAATATTTATAATAATTAAATATAACGTGAATTAATAGAAAAGTAAGTTGTTTTATTTTGGTTTAGGTGTTTAAGTGAACAACCTCTAGAAGTACATATTTGGAAGAGTCGATGATTTAATCGATTTTTATACCGTTACAGGGTATTACAATTTTAACCAGAAGTTTTCCATACAGTTAATGTATGCTATGCAATAGCAACAATTTTAGTAAAATTGGTTAACAACTTTTAAAAAACTCTGCTGGAGAATTCTAAGAAAATTCTAATTCTTTCAGAAAAGTAATCAACTTCAAATAAATTTTTTACAAAAGAGCTTTTTGGTCGATTACAGTTTTTGGGGCGGACGTGACGCTGGTCACACAAGTTATTGAAAAATCCCAGAAGAGCTTTTTTAAACGTCCCAATTTTAAAAACGCAATTTAACGTTGTTGGCCTAGAAAAAGGCCAGTGAAAAACAAATAAGCCAAGGACACTAAACCATATTTAATGTGCTGCCATAGCCCAACAAAAAGTTCTTAAGTAAAATTGTTAGATTTAATGAACGGTTTCTTGATTATTTTCTTCATCAATATTAAAGTTTTTAAAAGCTAAATATTCAAGTAGTTTAGATTTTGATTTCGGTATTTTTCTGGATTCCCCCAGCAAAGTGCTGCAAAAAAATGAAAAATAAAAAATAATAAAAACGACGGAGAGCGAGAACTGATAGCCTCGCGCCGCTCTTGTGGCCTGGTTACTACTGCTCCCATGGAACAGAAGCTTTCGGACTTGGAGCCGATCGGAGCCAGCGAGTGTTAGTAGTTGAAACCAAATCGTCCCCGCGAGTGGACGCACTGTGACCGTTAACTGTGCCTGGATCCGCGCGTGTTCTTAACAGTACAATTGTTATTGTTGTTGCAAACTATATTTAATACCAAGTGACGTCGAAAAGCTAAAAAACAACAACAATCCGCACAAGTACTTGCTCCAGCGTGCGATTACTGCTTCTTGTTTTGCTTGTGCCCGTGTGTTTGTGGATAAATAAGATCAATAAATAATACAGAGTAGGACGATGCCCAGCAACCTGCAAAAGGTACGAAAACGCACCCAGAGCGAATGCGCTGCACCTTGTGAAAGTGTGCGTTTCGCCAACGTTATTCCCAAAACAAGCATTGTTTTTGCGGCGAGCTTTTGAGTGGTCGCATCTTCTTTTTACATACGTGTGCTTACTGAAAATACTCCCAAGTACAATCATCTCTCTCCAAGACTTACATCTGATCAGTGATCTTTTTAATAGCTCTTGCGAAGGTGTTTGCAAACTTTCATTTTCTAGTTTACTTATTATTAATAGTTCGTAAATAAAGCAAATACAAATATGATATACTTGATTTGGTAAGAAGTATGTGAAGTAAAGAAGACATTTGTGACCCTATAGGTAAACACTCTTATTCAGTATCAATAGCCGAATAGTTTTAGCTATCGAATGAAACTCTTCAGATTGTATTCTATTGTAGTTGCATATATGTACATACAAATGTACATAAATATTGTTGTGCTTTTCCACAAGGTCAGTAAAATTATTAAAAAATGTTCATCAACATTGACCCCATCAATGCTATATTGCTTATTGTTTAAATTTTGAGTTTGTAATAACTGCAAGGGTATATTAAATTCGGATTGTAGAAGTTAGCTTCCCTTCTTGTTAGTATTCATCAACGTTTCATCAACGTACCGACATCGACATCTGCTAAGGCGTCGCTCTTTCAGCTTCTCCCTTCAAACAAAATTGATGACAATTTAATGACAATTTCATGAACTATCGATGATGAAAAGTTTATGAATTAGCCCCTGATGGCAGCCTCATTTGTTAAAAAAATAATATTTTTAAAATATATACATATTTGAAGAGCTTCTGATAAGAATAATGATGAGTCATTAGTGATGACTGGTACTGCAATGTTATAAACAATATCAGTAAAACAAGTATGTCAGATAGCTCGCATGGCGGATCGCAGAAATATATTTACAGAAATCGCCTCTTTTTCACAATAATGTATGAAATATAATTGGAAATATTTGATACTCTTATAATTAATCAAAAACTTTGAGTCCTTTTGAAGTTAACTGACCGATAAACTGATCAAGTCGACGGGAACTCTCATATAGCTCGGTCTACAAGGGGTCTTATCTACTCGAATTCTCACAACTTTTGCGATTGCTTGTCTGATTCGCAATTCGCTCTTAAAGGTGGAATCTTATCTCAACTCGTGGATCCCTTCTTTGTACATTGGCGTCGTCGTCCTCCATTATTCCCCCTTATCAGGAATTTGATTTTTAGTCATTTATATTGAGTTGCGTGTGAGCGCCACTTGGTATGTTCATTAGTAAATTCTACAAAGACCAGATTATACGACCGGATGGATTTTACTACTTTGTTGCGGTTGGACAGTCACCGTATCAAATCACATGTCTTCGATTCCATTGCGCAGTTAACATCTCAATTACAGCGGGTCGACAACACTTTTTGTGGTTTTGCTCTTCGTCGCCTATTATTTGCTTATTTTAATTCCAAAATACTTTTTACATTCGTTTGAGTTTAATTGTTATACCAGAGACACTTTTTTGTACTTATATTAACGTTATTTGTTAAAAGCACAATTAGTTCTATAACTGTTTGCATGACTCTCAAAGTTAAGCCCGAAAAACGTGGTTTGATTAAAGACTCATTATATTGTTTTATTTGCACACATTGAAAAACCTCTAACCGATTTTGGCCTTATCTAGCTTGGCGGGAGATAAAATTTCGACAAATAAAAATGGCCATATATCAAGTTGGCAGGGCACGTGCTATCCTTTAATTATATAATAGTTGGTAATCAGATTTGATTGTGTTAATTTATGGGCAAGTTAAGTATATGGTTTTAGGCTCGTTGCTAGAAAAGCATTATTTATGGTAATTAGAAAACCGCGATTTCAAATGAAATGAAATGAATGGGTGCACTTGTTTTTGGCAACAAAGTATATGAAATTGATAGTTCTAGCTTTCCAGCTTTTAAGTTAAATGTTATCTCGTGCATTTTTGTTTTGTTTTCGGCAGTTTCGCTTATCAACTTAAATTTGACCTATATAAAGCAATACAATAATTATTCGCAGACAATTAAAAAAGTTCATAATCGTTTGATTTTAAAGGAATTTTAATTATACCCGGTACTAGTAGGGTTTTATAAACAGAGTAACGAACCCACCGATAACGGAGATGGCGGAGTCCCCGATATAGCCATATCCGTTTGTTTCCCTATTTGGAAATTTTGCATTTTGGGTGTGAATCTATCCTATAATGTATTGCTGCACATTAGAAAGTCTATGTAAAGAGTCATAAATATAACACTTATTTGTTTTAAACGTTTATTTATTTCTGTGGCAAGCCACAGCTGACGAATCTGACCGGATATGATAAGACTTTGTGATGTATGCGTATTACTGACCAGTGGAATATTTTCATGTTGACATCGCATCGTAATGCTTACATGGAAAATTCCATGGTTCAAGCGACAGCTGGTGCTGCTTCGGCTAAAATTAGGTTCATCTTGGTTTCGTATCCGATAGTCATAGAAAAGATCGGAAAGTTATTATTATTTTTTTTTTAACAAATCACTGTTGTAGTTTCCTGGAAATACTTTCATTATATTAAACAACTTTTGTTCTACCGCTGTTTGGATTTCCCCGCTTATCCAATTATATTCATCTTCATACTCTGTCTTCGTAATCGTATTATTTTGAAGTTAATTTCACTGTTGCTGTAATTTTCCCAAATTGTTGACAATTTCGCACGACGATGCCACGTATTCAAAACCGATTTCAGTCGACGGCACCACATCATTTTTTTGTAAATTGATGTAGGCATTGAATATGTACATTCATTTGGTCTTGTAAAATTACAGTAAAATGTCGTGTAATTGAAAAAAAAAAGTGGTAAACAAATCGGACTGGTACAAATACAGCTAAAATAATTTAGTATTTTCAATAGATAACTTATTTTTAATTAACCCTTCGATGTAAAGTCAGCAAATGAAACATTAAAAATATATTTAGTATTGACTTTGTTTAATTCACTGGTTTAACATGTAGGGTTGTTCAAAATTAAGTTATAAATTTAAAATTTCCAAAAAATAATAATAATAACCCTCGATGTTAATGGAAAATAAGTTATTATTTTAAAATTTAAATATACATACAATATACAACAATATTTTTGAACCTTAACGTATTGAAAGAATGACAATAAAAACGGCTTAAATCAAACCCTTAAATTGAGAAGGGTTCCCACTATTTTTACCTGTTGTCCATCGGGACACCTTCCCTATTCTGGCCGGTGAACATCTGTTCGGAATCTCAGCCAGCTCAGTGTTTCCCGATTCCCAGGCTGACTTGCTACCTCATGAGGCGGACGTGAGTTTCCATGACAGCCGGCCAGCGGGGGTGGCGCCTCACTACGGTGCTGCTGACAAGAGAGAGGAACTCTGAGAGAGAAGGGAGGCCCGGGTTCCGGAACAGCGCTACCCCCGAGCATCGGTCTTGCAACGGACTCTTCAGTTTGTTTTTGTCCGCCCAGCTGGGAACTATTAGCAGTCGCCTTGAAGCGAACTAAACGCCTGTCCTGTTGTGTGCCTTTATTTGAACGAGATTTATATAATACGATTTACATTGCAGAGTTCTCGTATATTCTCTCGCATATAGTTGGTATTTTTATATTTGCATACAATCCGCGTAGCATGAGACAGCGAAACCGCAGAACTAACAAAACACTGAAACGTCGCCAGCATCAAGAGCAAATAGATCGCAACTGTTGCTTGAGTAAACGTTGTAACTATGATAATATCTGGCAGCACTTTAATCGCAATGTAAGCTGAGTATTGAGTTATAGCATAAAATTTCGAAATCATATGTATATCGCGATTTTTCAATTAAACTGCCTCTACTGCACATCAATAGTTATCGACAAGGGGATTTGCTATTCTTCTCATTGGATATTTAATCAATATGTTTGGGTTTTGCCCTTCTGCACCTAATTGCATTTGCATTTTCGTACCTGAATTTGTGCGAGTATTGGTTATTTTTAGTGCACACCCAGCGCCAGGGCCGATTTTCTTTGCTTTGTCGATTTTCTGGCACGCAATCAGAGGCGAACTCTCCCTCTTGCCAGTCGCTCTCTTTTGCGCTCTCTTTCGCTTTCTCTTCGGTCTGAATTTTCCTTTGCCGAGTCCACCCTGTTCTATTTACTATTAATTTTTGCTTTATTTCCAACAGGCCACCCTCGAGGAAATCCGACATGCGGCGGCACGCATTTGCCGGGACTATCTAACCGGGCGCTGGAAGGTGGTGACCCCTGAAAATCTGGTGGTGAAGCGTATTAGGTAAGTAACAATCTTTACCAATAAGTTAAGACATATGGGCTATTCTCTGGAAAGGAGTACAACGTTTTTTAAAATGATTTTTTCCATATATGTAGTTTCACTAAGAAATGTCTCAATATATTAAATTTAAGAGCCTTTATCATATTCAAAATTTCGAAATATTCGTAAATTTCGTAAATTCGTAAATTTCGTAATAATTTTCTAACGCTAAACCTTGAAACATAAAGATATTGAATTTTCTTTGACTTTTTCACGTTTTCGTAGTAATTTTAATCATTTCCTTATGGTTCTATTTGTACATGGATATAAACATGAAAAAAAGTTAAATAAACAAAATTTTTCCGGATTCCATTACTATGCAATTAACAATGATAATGATCTAATAAAGTGCGCAAAATATCAAACGATTTTGGATATAAAAATGTAAAGAATACTTGCATTTAACCCTCTTCTGCAAAAATATATTTATTATAAAAGTAGACTTTTTATTCTTTTCGAATAAAAATGCTTTTAAGCTACAAAAGTGTTATTTGTAGAGCAAAATTTTAATTCAAATTCATCAAAAATCACTTTTGTTCATGTGCTCGATGCGTTTTAACTGATTGAGACTTGAGATAAAGTAACCCAAGAATCGAATAAAAATATAGATTTAATAATAATTAAATAATGTAATTTAATAACAAGAACATATCTCAAATATCTCCTCTTATTATACCCTTGAGGGACATAATCAACTTTTGACTAGAGTCTTTATATTCTATAACAGCTTTATTGTCTTGTCGATCTACCCGAAGATGGTTCCTTTACTGTCATTTAATTCCATTGTGAAAATTATAATGGTATAAAGGGTAGACAAACAAAAAATAAAACGAATATAGTTCGAATGTACTCCCTACAAGATTGTAAAGCCTGCTTGGCATCGATTTTCTTGTTTTAATATTAATGGTTATTTTTAACTTATAAAAAGTGGGTTTAACTTTACATTTATTTTTATTATACACTTTTATATCCAATATACTTACTGCTTTCAGTGGTGGCCTATCAAACTTTTTGTATTACGTAAGTCTGCCCAGCCTGGACGACATCGATGAGCAGGAGGAGGAACAGCAGCGGCGCCAGCAGGCAAATGTCAACGTCATCGGGAAAGACGTCATAGCCACCTCAACTCTTACCAACAGCAACCTGGCTTATATATGCGCCGATGAGGTGGGGGAGGTCGACGCCAAGTCGGTGGGCATAACCACGGTATTGGCAGACAACGATGACGATGACGACGCAGCCACGAGCGCCAAACAGGCGCACAAACGCCAGCGTTTCGACAGCGATAGCGTCGACTCAAGTTCATTGAAACGAATGCACGCCCCCAAGCAGGAACCGCGTGAGGTAGGTCGTCCAGCATGCATCCTTTCACTTCTTTTACCTACATAATCCTTTTGGCTCACCGCACAGGTCCTGCTGCGTATCTATGGGCAAACCCACGGCGATCATGCGCTGGAGAGCATGATCACGGAGTCGGTGGTCTTTGCGCTGCTTAGTGAACGGAACTTTGGGCCGAAGCTGCACGGCATCTTTCCGGGCGGACGCATCGAGCAATATATTCCGGTAAGAATATAATATTTTAGAAAACGATAAATAGAATGTAAATTAAACATTTGTTTCTTATTTTTTGCAGGCCCGTTCCTTGACTACATCGGAATTGGGCGAACAGCGTATATTAATGAAAGTGGCAGAGAAAATGGGCGAGATTCACAGTCTCAATATACCCATGTCCAAGGAACCGGACTGGATATGGAACTGTATGCAGCGCTGGATATCAAGCTATGATAGCATCGTCAAGGGCAATGTCCAGTCTAAGCCAGACTCGACGGTGCTGCTGAAGCAAACGGAACTGATGAGCACCATCGACTACGTCCAGGAGATTGCTTGGATGAAGTCAGTGATCGAAGCCGGCGAATATCCGGTTGTATTCTGTCATAACGATCTGCAGGAGGGAAACATTCTGCTGCGTCAGCCGCCGCCGACTGGTCACAGCGAACGCACTCCCAGAGAGTCGATTAGTAGCTTGAGGTGGGTTTGCAATTGGAGCTAGAACTCGAAATTCATTCAGAATTGTCACGAGTATTATATTAACTTTACAATTTTTTTGTGCAGATCCAATTTCGACGAGACACTGGGCGATAGTCTGGATGGCAACAGCAACATATCCGAGGCGGAGGTCAAGTACGTATCCCCTGAATAAGTTGGGAATAAGTCTGTTAATTTGTGCACTGCCTAGTAGTTACTTTGGTAATTTCCCCGATTATTTGTCGTATATAAAACTACCTACAATTTTAGATTGCTCCAATTGGCTGCGGTCGCGATTTGAGTTTAAAATGCTAAAAATATGTTGGCTAACGCAATACAAGCTTCAGGTTATCCACGAAACAGTGCTGGCGGGCGATGCATTCGAAAAACTAATATATATTTTTCCAAATCAATATATTTAATAGCAAGTCGCACAGTTTGTCGTCGCCGCCTTGCCCTGAGTTGGACACCACCAATGATTCAGCGCTGGATGCCAGCTTCACCGTCGACACGGAGCCGGATCTCATTATTATTGATTTCGAGTACTGCGCATACAACTATCGGGGCTACGATCTGGCCAATCACTTCATTGAGTGGACCTTCGACTACACCAATCCGCAGTTCCCCTACTTCCATCACAATACCAGCAACTGTGCCACCTTATCGCAGAGGCGCGACTTCACTGTTAACTATCTGAAGAAGTATCACGACGATGAAAACTATAATCCCACCGGCCCGGAGCTGGAAAAAGTGGATGACGAAATTCAGTTCTTTACGATGCTGTCTCATCTGTTCTGGAGCCTCTGGTCCGTGATCAATGTCACATCGGCAATTGAGTTTGGCTATTGGGTGAGTTATTTTGCTGCTTTATTTTTTTAAATATTTACGAAATGTATTCATATTTTTCCTATTTCATATTTTTTACTTTTGTTTCAGGAATATGGCATTGCCCGAATTCTGGAATATCAAAAACTAAAGGCGGCCTATTTAAAAAACCAAGAGCGGGCTAAGGGCAAGCACTGATCCTTGGGTCGAAAACCATCAAGCTTCACTTAAATCGAATTTGAAACGTACTTAAGTGACCTTAAGCATTAAAGCTCCCAGTTCCCATTATTCGGTATTTTACTCTACTTGCTAAAAAGGATCTTATCAAAGCTACTTTAACCTGTCACGAGGGAAATGGATAGATATCGAACACTTCAGCAAGACTAACTTATTTTTTGTATAAAAAATTAGCTGTATAGAATTGATAAATCTGAAAACTGAAAACAAAAGTCAAAATACCAATTATTGCTGTGATTATTGTGTGAGGCAGATGACAGAGAATGAGATAGCAACAAATTTACTAAGCTTCTACAATACACTTTTCTTGTAAACATTTTTCAATTGCCTTTATATGTAACAGCAATTTATTGATTCTGTGGCGAAAGTGTGAAAACGTTTCCATTTTCCAACGTGAATCGAAAGTATTACACAGCACATCCAATTAGAACATCCGAAACTATTTTAATCAACGCAACTATCTAAAAATGTACGCATTACGCCATCTCCTATACGCACGCCGCATTCTACAACTTTCGAATTTACAAATTATTCAAATTTGTTTCTGATTTCGAGCATTACTTTCGTGTTTAAGTATTATTTTGCATTCTACTCAAGACCCCCACTTTACTTTTATTTCTCCAAAAAAGCTTAGTTAATTTGTAATGAAATTCCTTTTTGTTTTGTCAGTCATGAAGTTAAGGCGAGTCCAAAAAGTCGACAAGCAACAAACATGTGTTTTTATGTATGTATGTACCTACCTATCAATTAATCCTTAATGGAACTTAGTTGTATATTTTTAGTTTTACATTTTGTTTGCATATATTCTAAATAAATAAATAAATAAATATATACAAAAAGATGAAGATTTTAGTAATTATTAAGGAACATGACGAGAGTCGCGGAAGCTTATTTTATACATTACTGCATTATATCTGTTTCGATACAAATTAGATTCACAAATTATGATATTTATATTTGATACATTTGCCAATATTCATATATCGATATTAATTTATTTTTATTTCTTATTTTCACAAACTCCTCATATTGAATTGAACATTATTTAAACGACTATTTCATTAATTTTCTAATAGTAATTAAAATTAGCAATCCATAACAGTTGTCACAATTCAGAGTAGATAAACGTATGTTATAAAGTATCAAAGCTATACTAGTTTCTGCTAAAATTTTCTGAACGTTTCTATGACAGTCATAAGATATGGTAATCTTTAGAAAATATGTTTTTCTACGTGTTTTAACGACAAAATTAATTTGCAAATTAAAATTTCGATGTGTACTTACTTATTTAAAATAATTAATAATTTAACACTGGATTGGCAGAAACGTCCTTGATTGCAACACCAAAGTTACAAAGAAATAGGGGTGGAGTCCAGACTTGCTGTGGCTCTGCTTTGTGTGGCACTGCCTAGGGCGGTTTACGCACTAGTTTAGCTAGTGGTTTCGGCCAAAATAGAAGAAACACTGTGACCAGAAGTCAACGTAGTGACGATGTGTGCCGAGAGTTAACTATTTGACATAATAAATTGAAAGTCCGCTTACAGAAGTCCGCTTATCAAAAGTACAATCAAAATGTATCTCTTTAAAAAAATGTTGTCAATACTTGGACTTCTGATGTTCCGAATAAGTGCTAAAGCATATCAGGGAATGCCCTTTACGCCTGAATTACTGGACACATGGATATACTCTTTGTATTTTCCTAAATAATTATTAATTGTTTTAAACTATTTGACTTTTTTTTACTAACTTTGTACGCACGCGTACATTATTTCTAATGATAGAAACAACTCTTTACATATTTTCAGTCTTTCATATTAGGAGTTTTTGAAGCTGTGTTTACAATCGTAACTTTTGTCTTTCCTAGTTAGGAGGTGTTTTTGTTTGATGTAGTGATAGCATATACATGTATTTTGGAATAGAAAGGACCTTCAAGGATTACCCCACACCCCCACTCCCCCCACAACGCATTTTTGACATTTTTACGATGCTTCTGCGTAACTATGTAATTCAGCCTGAGGTGAATCAAATTATAATACGTTGCTCGGGAGATATGAAACACATTTCGCAGTCCCAACCTAGCTGTGGGCATTCCGAAAAAAATGCGGTGTCCAAATTGTACACACAGTATTCTTATATTTAACATTTCACTTTCTTAACTTTCCCATTTCCCTACTTTCCTTTGGCTGACAAGTGCAGATGGAGCACAAATGGGAGAAAATACCAACGAGCTCCGGCTCCAAGCGATCTGTAATTTGATTGGCAGCCCCACAAAGTGAATGAGGTGACTTGCAAAGGTAGACGTAGAGGATGTGAACAAGTTATCCTGATGTCTGCCAGCAGCGAGCCTCCTAATCAAGGTTCTTGTGTTAGCGCTCCTTGTGTCAGCGCAATTGTCAGCGACCCGGTTTACGGTGCCTGTTCCTTTGCTTCCGCCAGGTGACACCCACCCATTCAGTCACTAAGACATTTCGCCTAGCAATTGTGCAGATTGATTATGCCTTATGTAGCCCTATTACTAGTTTTTATTTGGCTTACATATATGCAAATTCTTTGGCCGATATTTAAACTAAGCATCTTACTATCGAAATGGCTTTGAATCGTTGGCTGAAACCACCTACTTAAAAGCAAGTTGAAATATTAAGCTTTCATGTTCGGGGGCTACCACCACTGAGCGTGTGAAGTTTTCCGAGCTATGGCCGAAACTTTTCCGTTTCTCAGATTTTTCCCATGTTCCTGGCTCTCATGTGGGCGTGGGCGTGATTGCACTCAATATTGTACTTTGCCTCGTACTTTACGCGCCACCGTACAATCATTAAAGTTGGAATGAAATCGGCATTACTCTCCGGTCACCAGTCCCTCATGTTGGCCGAGTTCAGCTGGGAAAGTTTTCGATAGCTTGTCATTGTGCCTGTGTGCTTGTCATTGTTCCGACGAGGCCAATGAAGGGACGGCATGTGGTGGCTGTCGGAGAAGTTGGCGTTTGTCAATTACTAAGGCAGTCGCCATATGCGAGATAAATATTCGCTTCTGACAAAAGAATGTTTTAGAATAATGGTATTCAATATTGAAACGGTAATTATCTGAGATGTTTAAATTGTTGCACAATTTTTAAAATTTATTCTAGCAAAAAGACGCGCCTAGATTAGCCCAAAATTTCTACGAACTAAACTGCCGAGGTCACATGTCTCAAAGTTGTCCTTTTGATCCCCTGATCACATCTATGTAATCATAAATGATAAATTGCTAAGTTCCCCTGGCTATACTTTCTTGTTGTCCCTTAACAAAAGGGCAAAAAGCTTGAAATAAAAAAAGCAAAAAGAAAAGAGGGGAAAACACACAACAATCATATTTTAATGACGAATGCAGAGCGCCAGACAGCAGGCCATCGCCCAAGAGGAGATCCGCCAATCCCAATGTAATCTTAACCCATTCCCCCCGACCAACGGGTAGCCCAAGGGAAAAAGGAAAAACCAAACAAAACTTATAGCAGTTCAGCCAACAGTTGTACACCCTTTACTTATAAGCTGATTTGTATTTACATATTTGATATTTTTATAAAATGCATATTTTTACATTTCCACATCCTTATTGGCCGCAACTCCGGCTGCACGATTAGAAGGTCCTGTGCTTTATTAACAATAGAGTATAGAGTATTTAGAAAACCCCAAAAGAGTCAAGTTTCTGAAGGTGCCAACAATGCCAAGGCCTTGGCTCCTGTTGTGACCGATAAAATGATTTGCGTGCAAATTGGTTCAGATGAAATTCGATTGAGCTGTGGGAATATTCAGCGCTCCTTTGTTAACCCGGTTGGCGCGCCAGGGGGAACAAGGGATTGCAGGAAAAGGGAGAAAAAGAGCAGCAGCATCAGGAATAAAGGATTGGGCGGCAGGCAGTCAGGGCCTTCTACACGCAAGTTGGCGAAGAGCTAAAACCGATTTGGTTAGTAGGAGCGAAGGAAAAAACTTTGCCCCGAGAGAAGTGTAAGGAGCACGAAACTCCAAAAAGATTCTGTGGCTACTGCGTTTTTTCAACCACTTCTTTCCTCTACTTTTATTTTACTTTCTTTGTGCCTTGGATCACTGATGCTGCCAAATATGCTGGAAATTTTTAATGATTTCCGCTTGCTGTACTAGACCGTCCAGACCTGGCCGGCTGCAGTCAGCAAAAGTCGCAATCACAGGCATTCATTACGTTTTCTTCCTTATCTCTTCAAAAATTGTACGAACAACATAAACCAGATTTGCGGATAAAGCAATCGATATGTCATAATTAGATCTATAGCTCCTGCCATCCGCAGGGTGCAGCTTCCAATACGCCCACTCCTTCCTGCTTTTAATGGTGATAAATGAAGGCAGGGTCAGGACCTGGTAAATGAAGTCTATTTTAATTGCTGAACCTTCTTTAGTAGTATGTACTTTATTATAACTTTAAAGAGAGTACAGCATACTTGAGATCAGAATACTCATGTCAAGAATATATCGCAGACTTAGTCTAAATCTTTTTGTTGAAATCGAAAAATAGAAAATGTAGTTTAGTTTGAAACTAATGCAAAGTTAAGTAAAACTCGGTACAACGGGGGAGTGGGCCTGTCAGAAAAAATCACTACCTCTGCTTGAAAAGCACGGAAGCTGACACTTAAGTTTTTAAATCCAATAAAAGTCACATTAGCCCGGAGGCGGATGTTCGTAAGCGAATTGCCACGGAAAACGAAAACGAGGAATGGCCGCAGCGGGAGAAAAATCCGCTCAACACATTTAGCTAAGCCACTTCAGGCAACATCTTCGCAACTTATTTTGCCCGCTAAGAAATGCTAATGATCGCCCGGCCCGGCTTTGGCCAAAGTCCGGAAGTCCGGAAGTCGAAAACGACAGGCAGGTCAACGGGAACGGTGGAAGCGTTGTGACCAAAAATGCTTTCAGAGAAGTAAGTAAGTTGCTGAGGGCTCTCAATAGCCTCCGCCCAGAAGCAACGTGAAGAGGATAAACTTCAGGTTCTGGTTATAATCAACAGCACTGGGCTACACTTAAAAAAAGTTTCCGAGTAAGAGTGGATTTTGAAACGAGGTAAGAGAAGGTGATTCGGTAAATATTGAACTACGAAAAGGGTTTATTTGAAAAAACGTCAAGCTAGCAATTTCTTATTAATATAAGAAGGCTAACAACAGACACAAATTTTCTGAAAGGCAAGCATCGGGCTTGGAAACACATATTTTTCTGGCAAAACTAAGGTAGCCTTAAGGAGCACCCAGGGCTCCTTTCACACTGAAATTCCCAACGATGTCTAGTTGCAAATTGGTGGAATGTTCCCTGAATGTTTTAGTCAGTTTTATGTCTTTAAGAGTTGTGGCATAAATGTGCGTTGTAATAATTTCAATCAACCGTTTCATTAAATGCTAGAAAAATTAAATGTAATTCTAATTAATGATTAAAATGATTAAAAAATTTAAAATTCCCCCTAAACTTCTTTTGATTTCTTACACCACTAGAAGTTATTCGTTTGTGCGATGTTTGTCGATGTTTCGTTTGTCTAGGCGTGAAAAGATATATAATATAAAGCCAGTGGCTGCCTGTAAGTGCTTTTGTGTGCCAGAGTGATTGGAGCCCAGACCAATTATGCGCACATTTCATGCATAAGAAAATTCAATTCCACGTCCATTTGCACATGCAAATCAAATTATTTGCGGCAGACACACTTTCTGACACTTGTGCAAAGGGCTAGACCCAAGAGTAGGCGCCATCGGACTGCAGCCTCTTCTATCTCTCTGAAATCAAAAATCTAAAAAAATCCGGCAGCATTTATTTGTACTTAAAATAACTGAATTCATTGTCCCTTTACCAAAAAACTACTATAGTTTGTTGCTAAAGAGCAACGCTGGGATCGAACCAGTTTCCTGGACTTAATAAGTAGCTGCATAAATATTGATTTGGACAGCGACCCTGCGATTTCACCCTCATAAAAGCATAATAAGGGTTTATTGAGATGTCATGAAAATATTATGATTAAATCCTTTATCTACTCCAGAGTGTGTTTCAGCTGAGTCGCATCCTGTGTACGACATTTTCAATAGTCCACTCAAATGTTGACCTGCTTGAGCACCCTACATTAAACACAGTTCATTGTCTATTTGGATGGAACTCCATGCCAAAGAGAATCAAACCACTTGAAAACTTAACAAGCACGGGTCAAAATACTGCAATTTAAACGAAAAAGAAAGCTAGAAGCCGACGTTTTTATCAAATATAAAAAGTATCACCGAGTTTATTTACCACCAAGTTCCAATTACAATTTTTATTTTAATTTTTGAATAAATAATTTTAATTAATACTATTAAATTAGTCATTGCAACACTTTATTCTGGCCAAAACATTTTTTTTTAAGTCCTTTACATAAGTATATATATTACAATTTTTGAGTGTTTTGTTTCAGCACCGTGTCTGCCGCCAGCAAAATATTTTGCCCCCCCCCCCAAACCGAACTAAGTTCAGAAAATAATTATTTTAAAAACAAGAAAGAAACACCATTTTGGCTGGCTGAAGTTTGTATACACTTGAAGATAAATAACCCATCGATAATCCATATAATATAAATTATAAATATATAAGTAATAGATAAAACCGCAGTGAACTTTTGTTTTTAGTACTTTTGCAACACAGGAAATCATATAACAAGTTTATATTTCGATGTTTGATTTCTAATCCTTTTGTGCATTCAATTTTATCTCCCGCGAACACATTTTTAATTAGAATAAAAATATTAACGCGAATGTGAGCAGCTCTGTGGCAAGTCTAGAACATCTTTCGTGCTTTTGTAATAAGATTTATTTCTGGTTTCAAAATCAATATGAACATTCCATATATGAGTCATTAGCTTATCTTTAAAGGCAATTTATTTGTTGTATTGCTCATGTCAATAGGCTTGTGTGTCTGAGACTGTGCAGCACAAGTATCTGTAATTGTTGGCTAAGAGAACTCCTATTACCGTCTTTTCCCTTGCTTTCTCTAGTGCTGCCACCACAGTTACTGCTTTATTTATTGTTTGTGCTTATTTGAGTCAATTACAAATGGATATTGTTAATTGTTTTGTTCCTACTGTCTTTTTTTTCCTCTCCCGTACTGATGTACTGTGGAGAGTTTAACCGTTTTTTGATACATTTTATTGTATAAAAGTGGATGATTTTCGATTTTTAGTTTTTGTTTAGTTTTTTAATGAGAGTCTCTATATTGTAGAGTCATAATTTGCAAAGTCAGAACATCTCTATTCATAGCAAACTTCCTGTGAAATTAAAATTGCATAACCTTTTTAATGGTCGCACTGTGTTACGTCCCAAAGTGAATTTATTTATAGTATATATTCGATTTCTTTTGTAAAAAGCCTAGAAAATCGTGCTCCGATTTTGATGAAATCTAGTAAACCTCATCAAAGAGTATACTATTTTAATGTTACTTAGGTTTGTCAAATTTGAACCAATCTTTCCTATGCAAGCTGTCCTAATCCGGATAGTTTTAATTTAGAATCTGCCTAGGTACGAAGGGTAAGTTTCCTGTTCACAGCTAGTAAACTAAGCTAGTTAATAATTAATTCCGAAAATAAGGTAAATTTCTCCATAGTGCGATGGCAGCTCAAGTGCAAGACAAACAAGGCGCAGCCTCGGAGTTCATCTCCAGCTTGGTTCATATTGTTTATTCGCCCTGTGTTGGCTCTTTGTTTTTTCTGTCTGTCCCTTTTCTGTTTTTCCTTGTCGCATTTGGCATTTGCTCTCCGCTGCTGACCTCTGTTTGCTTTTGGCCAATAAACGGGCCGTTACAGTGCCTTCTCCTGGCCCTCTCGGGTTGCGTTTAATGGCCCGTTTAACATTTCATTCGGTCGTCATCGTCCCCCCGGTCCTTGCAGTCTTCTATGCGGAGCCATCTCATCCATGTTCTCTTCTGCCCCTTGGGATGTTGACTTGTTGTCGTGCCTCTTGCGTAAACTTTAATTGTGTGTCAGTTCATTGAGGTAAGTTTTAATTAATTTTTCGCCAATGTCGGGTAAGAGTGCCTTTGTTTGGCATCTTTGTCTACGACAAGAGCAGTAACTGCCAGCAAATGTCTCGCAGGGCATGCAAAAATTGAAAGAAACCCGACATAATTCCAATTTTTCTAACAATCTGATGTTTGCTGAATGCCAGACTCCTAAACTTTTCTTCCCATTATAATTTTTCCTATTATTATTTTTTTTCTTTGCCACTTTAATTGTTCATCAATGATAATTATTATTATTTAATTATTTTGGACCTACTTTATAGTTAGTACGTTAATTACCATTTGTCGTTGGCCTTTTAATGATACTTTGGGCCAGTAAACTTATCATAAAGCAAAATGATTTCGTACACAGACAAAATTCTTGTGGGTTGAATGCACAATTTCTAGATACCGTAGCTTTTATTATTATATTTATTTTACGATATTTTATTTTACGATATTCAATAGTAAAATTGTGTACTTTACAATTTTGCAGATTCGTGGCAGAAAAATGACTGAATTTACCTGAATAGTTTTTCCTGTGTACCCCCTTAAAATTTATTCGAACGAGAAGGAATGACCAGAGTCCCTGATAATCACGAGATAAAGTTATCCCCACCAAATTGTGCTATTAAGCACCGAATTGGCCTGTCAAGAGGAGCAGATTAAAAGCAGACCACTTAAAACAGCACTTTTCTTCTTCGGTAGGGTATCTGACCGACCGAGGGATTTGTACAGGAAATATTCCGCCTTATACCGTCTTCTATTTTCCCACGCGGTGACTTTTTGTTTCCACAAATTTGAAGTAAGTTTAACCTCAATCAATCAAGATCCTATTTGATCTCTGGATACGCTTTATTAACAGGGTGTTAATTAGGCAGTTTTCAAAACGCTTCGACCATCGAAACCTTTTTCGTAATACTTCAAACTGGTCTCGAACACTCACGCCTTAAGCAACCATTGCCACCGTCGAAGAGACTGAATCCCGGACGTGCTCCCTCTAGGTTCCTTGTTATTTTTCGTTTAGAAAAATTGGTCACGCATTCGGTTGTCCTTTAAGAGGGACACGGGGGCTAAGGCCGGTAGATTTTAAGTGCTGGACCTGGACCGCACCGTTGATGTGGTTTGCTTTGGTTTTCATTTTGTTTACCGTGTGGCATTTACCATTCAGCGTTCGTGTATCCTTCGTCGCCTAAGCGCATTAAAAGTTTTTTCTGTCTTACCTCCAGCCTTATTTTGTATTTTTTAATGTGCACTTTATCGAAAGCACATCACGTTTTGCACCTGATTTACTGACAATTCTTGGACAACATTAAGAGAACCCATACAAGCGGAGCTTAAATTTACAATATTATAAAACAAAAGGAAAGGAAAGGAAACCAAACTTGCCACCAGAGTTGAATATAAAACGATGTCAATAATTGAGATTAATTATTTTGGGTGTCAGTCGATTTTATTAGGAAATTGTTATACGTATTGGTGTGCGAAGCCCCAAAAGGCAGCCAGGCGTAGATTTTCTGCGTTTCATATTCATGTTGCTCAACATGACCCCAGCAATATTTCATTTATTTGGTTGTTGTTTTTAGCAAGAGTTGTTCTTTTTAATTTCAGCCACATTTCTTCGGGTATCCGGTATCTCACAGCCAGTCACACTCGACTGTGACTTTCTTACATGTTTTTTACTGCTGCATTTTTTTACTAATGCATTTAGTCCAAACTGCTAATCAAGCATAAATCATTTCAATCTGTTTTAAATCGCTTGGTTAAATGGAATATCGACAACGAACGATGAAACGAAATGTATTCTCAAAGCTTATTTTGATCGTGATCCAGAACTCTGTACAGGAAGGAATCTTTTTCTATACAGCATTGATCGATTTAGATCCTTCTTTATTAAATTTCAAAACTGTGTCAGAAATAATCGTATTATTTTATAATTTATGTGATATGCATGTGACTTTATTCTTGTAAATGGAATATCAGACAAGTCTCTGGCGTCCAATTGACTCTTCTAGATTTGGCTCCGTCGTTTGGCGTTATTTAAATTTAAGTGCGGACTCAAAACGCTGGACTGTCAGGCTGCCAAGCAACAAAACAGGGACATGCCAAGCATTTGTATATGGAAATGCTGCAATGACAGACATAGCAACAACGTTTGCTGCAAACGGAATGCGATTGAAGCTGCTAAAAAGGGAAAACAAGACAAAATACAATTACGCAATGCTCATCTTCACTTTTCTTTAATTTTCTTGTGTTTCACTTAAACCATTTTCAAGTGACGTTAGTGTTGGAATGACTTTATATTCGGCCAGCCTTTAACCACTTGGCTTAGAACATGTCTTACAAAAAATATTATGCAAGTATTAAATTGCTGGCAAACCCCAAAAAAGGAAAAACACGAAGAATTGTAATATTATATAAATAAAACTCACATCATATTTTTATAACCACGTAGACATAAAGATTCCTATCTGGCCACATTTGCGGACAAGGTCCGAAACGAATTTTTGGCTTTGAGCTTCCCATTTCGGTCACTTTTCGTGGCCTGTAATCTTTTGTTATGTGACCAATAAAGTAGGAGGCTGTTTGCCCCCAAGTGATGGCTGGCCGAATAAAAACGCAGCCACATCGGATCACATCGCTCCTGATAGGGGGAGTGGCTACGAGAGGCGTGCGAAATTGGTCCGTCCTCGTAAACTCCTGGCATAAGCCGAATGTGCAATAAAAGGATTTGTGTGAGAAATTGCATGAGCACGCATTTTAAATCTACATTAAATATGAATGACTATAGTGGGAGCTAACAGAAATACAAACAATTGAGTAGGAAAAAAAGGACAAAATAAATAAGCTTCAACAAAGATATGAAAAAAGTGAAAAGAAAAGTGGAAGTATAGATAAATAAGGTTGTTTCTATCTGGGCTTATACTTAAATGCAAATTTGTGTAAGTCCTAAATCAAGATTTAAGACAAATTTGATTAGTAGTAAATCATGATTATAAATATATTTTTTGTAATGACCAATCGACATCTGGCAACATTTACGATTTACAACTTATTTATAATTTATAAAATATGTACATACTAAAAATCAAAATAAACTACAATTTATATTTATTTAAAATGTTAAGGTAAAAGTAAACATTTCCATGTATTTGCATTTGTATTTCTTTGAATTAAGTTTTCAATAGGAAACTGCAACAACCGCCAAAACCCCCCTTGCTCACGGGCCTGATACTAAGCAATTCACCTCTGGCAATTTCAATTAAAAAATAAACATGTCTTTATCGGAAATCTTCGACCTGGACCACCGGCGAGTACGAGGCTCAGCTAGGTCCTCTTTCAAGTTCTGCTCCGCCCACCGATTTACTAAACTCCAAGAAAAGAGCCATTCATGTCTTACATGCCGATAAATCACAATTGAGCTCTTACTAGTTTCTTTTCTGCGTTTTGGCCCTTTTCCTTAAATGGTCAAATATAAACGCTCCATCGTCTGCTTTTCCATTAAAGGGTGTGCCAGAATGATCAGCTTAGCTTGAATAAATTAATCTGGGGTCAATAGCTGAAACGTGCTGAGTTCAAGCCAGAAGAATAGCTAAGCCTGCCTTTCTCAAAGTTAATATTATTTTAATTTGTTATTATTAATATTTGTTATTTTCGGAAAATAATTAAATAAATAAAAATAATAATAACTTAATATCACAACAGGACAAAAGATGAATTTTCAAACAACAATAAAATCAAATTGACATTGAAAAGAGCAAAGAAAATAATTAAATAAAATAATAAATCTTCAAGGCAAGCTTTTTGACATTATTTCTTTAAAATTTTGGTTGAAAAAATTACGAAATTGAAATTTAAAAAAAAATCCGAAAATGATCGAGATAATTTAACTTTGGCAACATTATAGCAGTTATCTGAATTTATTTCGAATCAATTTTTTGCCTTCTTATAATTACCATTCTTGCCCTTCAAAATCAGAGCATCAAAAGGTATATTCTTGGTTCTGAAATTTTTCAACATTTTGTATACTGACAAGACATTAACACCTACATAGAAATATTTTAAGCTCCATTTACAAATTTTCAAATCCAAATTATGGGAAACATTTGAGTAGGTCGCCCTTCACTTCAGGGGCTTAAAGTTTATAGAGATCGAAAAGGGTTTCTACGGACTTTGGACTATATTCACCTTGGAAGTCGGCGGAAGCAGAATTAGCAGTCAAATAAAAAGAATTGCCTGGTCGTAGAACCAACTTTGTCTTCGACTTATTTTCAAAGGGTGACAAACCGAAACTTTTGGGAACAACATAAATCCAAAAGGCGGCACACCCTCGCCATCCGACTCTTGCAGCAACTTCCGCAGGATTCGCTTGCTCGCAATCATTCATTGCGTCAATCAAGGTGGCAGGCAGCTCCGACCGCCACGCTTCAACTGCACTCGCATTTCAATTTAAATTAAAAGTTTGCTCGAACTTTAAGCACAGCTTACACAGCCCCTCCCTTGTCAGAGAGCCGTGATTCTGGGGCAGGGCAGCACTCTGAAACTCTGCTAAAAATCCAACGCTTGGCTGGCATCCGAAGTAGGCGTAAGCAAGTGAGCGATGTGTGAGGAAAGTAAGTTGCATCTCGAAAAGAACTTTAGAAACAGCAGTTAATGCCCGATGAACATTATCCATCTCCCCATACGCGAGTAAATTTAAAACAATTAAGCTCCAGCCGCATGGCTCCACCAATTTCAGGACACCACTCTATCCATTCGTCTACAGGGTCGCCTTTATTTAATTAACGAGAAATGCATTCACCCGGGCACAACCGAAATCGGAAAAGATTCAAACTCCGAGCACGTTCTGTGTCTGCAGGTAAAGAGCAAAAAATAAAAATTAAATTGACAAATGGACCAGTTCACTGCTTGACTCAAGCCAGCAGACATACCTCCAAGTTTTTGTGTAGTTCTTTTTCACAAAAACGTTTATACAAACAATTTTACTTACATGAAAAATAAAATATTTCTATGTGTTTTGTTTAAATTTATTTAATGTTATTGAATTAGTCTGGTTTAATTGCAGCTATCCCTTTGGTACATATTACTTATACAAAATATATTCATGGTTCTGCCAGCTTTGAGCACGATTATCGGCGGATTTTAAAGTCACAGCCAGAGCAAATTACAAGTAGAAAGTCAAGAACGACGTCCTAGAATCGTGGAAACATTTTCCCTCTTGTGTTAAGCCGGGCTTTGTACATCCCGGACAATATGATTGATTGTTGATTAGTCCCCTCCAAAGCTCGTTGCTGCATCTTGAACATAAAGACTTGGCAACGACATCGGAGAGGGGTGAGTGCCAAAAACTCAAATAGAAAACTCATAAGAAGGCAGGCGTTTTGTCTTTGCTTTTGCCAGACATTATGGCAAATCAATCATTTCCGTCTTCAACTTCGCAACGTTCAGGCTGCTTCTATAGGTGTTTCGCAGTTTGTTCTGCTTTTGCGAATATATTTCACTCAGCTCGGTAACAAATGATAACACAGCTCGACAAAAATTCAAAAAATTTTCAGTCCGGAGACTGCACATTGGTATTGCGGAACCATGGCGAACAATAAGTTAAAGAAAATAAAGTTCAAAATATAAATATTTTTGGCATCAAGATTCTTACACACGAAACTAAATTAATCTGAAGAGCTAAAACATTTTCAGCTAACTTATTTTAAGAGGGGATATACAGGTAAGGCAACAGTTCTTTGACCGTTATTACCATTAATATTTCACCATAATTATCATTTAGTCTCCGTTTTTTTGTCGACCTGTGAAATTTACATAAAGTGTTGATCTGATGCTGAAAGCAAGGAAGAAACCCATAGGTGTCATTATCAGATTGTTTTTTTTCTGCCAAAGGAACAATAGGAAACCTAATAGAAAAATATAAAAAATAAAAAGTTAAGGCTTCGGTAGTTTTCAGCATTTTTCATCTACTCTGACCAATTTTTATTATTCAATAGAATTCTCAAACTTTTGAATGTAGAGACTCTTTGATATTGTTCCCGCTAATTTCTGTTAAAAGGGTGCATATGCTAAAACCCGCAGAATCTAATTTCACCTAATTAAACGCGACAAAGGCGTCACCAAATATTGGTTAATATAATTAAATTATTTTCTCCGGCACGGGACAAGCGTGAGTGTAAATTGATGCGGACCCGTTCATTCCCACTCTGTCCTTCGTCGCCATCCATTAGATGAGAAGGTTTTTGTGGGTTTATGGTTTTCATACCCCGGAAGAAGTATTACAAAGTATTACAAATTTTACTACACAGTTAATTACCCATGTCTGCATGATTCAGTTACAACAAGAAAGAAAGCTAACTTCGGCTTCGGGTATAAAAATAGAGAAATTGGTTTTAGGCAAAACAAAAACCATTGTTCATTTAAAGCAGGCTTAATAAGGAATGTAAAATAAATTCTAGCATTAGTAGGCTCTGGATCTAAATTCCTCCTACATGTATAGTACATACGTGTATTACTTTCCAGTATTCAGTTGTAACACAATATCCATAACGTTCGGTCTGTTTAACAATAGAAATTTTTTCTTTTCCTGTTTTTGTGTCAAGCGAGTAAAGGTAAAAAAGATTAATTCATCCAGTTTGATAAATGTAAATTCTTTAATTTCATTTTTGTGTAAGGATCTCGCCAGATAAAAATGTGCTGCGGATATCCATGCTATCCTTGCGCTACATTGTGTCCTTGCGGCGGTTCCGGACCCAGTGGCTTCTATGACCCTTGCTTTGGGTGCTTTAATGGGCCATTCAACTCCTGGTGTGGTCCAAGTGGGCCCGGATTCTGGGGAGGATATTGCTGTTAAGCCGACAATGCCATAAACAATTCTCCTCTGGCGATTTGGATCTAGCCGCTTACAGAAGAAAATTAGGAAAAAACTAACAGCTCTTTTACTTCGTACGACAGACCTGAATTATTGTTAACCACCAAATATGCCGTAGTTCCAGCTTCCATCGACTCAATAAAAATTTTTAGTTAACCACAAATTTGGAATATAATATCGAAATATATATTTTTTTAATATTAACTGCTGCCGATATTTTAAAATGTTGGCACTGAAAAAACAAATTCTGACAATTAAGTATGATTGTATAGTTATTTGCACTTTTATATAATAAGTGCTGTATTGTTTATAAAAATGTATGTATGTGGAAAAATTCTCCATGAGGGGGTTACAAAATTGTTCAATCTACATACATTTAGCTCCCACGCGCTTACGAGTCGTAAATAATGGTTTCAAACAAGAGGTAATGCGCGCTTAAAGGCCTTTTATATTTATGCATAAAGCTTCGGGTGCCGGATATGTTACAGTCAAGGACCCTCGTAGTTTTCTTAAATGTTTTATAAACCTTAAGACGCAGTACTGCCTTGGATGATTTTATAAAGACGAGTATAAAAGCTGAAAAGTCAGAGCAGGTTAGTTATTTAACTTCAAACATTACTTTAATTATTGAATTATTTATATTCACATTTTCCACACGAATCCGCCTCACTCAGTAGTTGTTTTTATTGGCACGCAAGTTCGGTAAAGACCAATACAAATTTCGGAAAATAATGTTTGAAAACATTAGTTTTTTGTTTCTTTTTGCGATGGCCCTCTTTTCCTGGGCTGTGCTATGCCTCCAGCATGCGGTTGAGATCCATTTACGCGCTGCCTCCGATTATCGTGTGGAACGCTACACAGGTGAGTTGGATGATCCCAACGAAGAGAATTGTTTAATTTCCTTAAAAAATAATGCAAAGGGACTTCCTTTGGTTTAATAACAATTTTTTGTTTACCCTTACATGAGGTATTTAAATGTATGACTTCTGGATCAGCCATAAAGTAATCTCTGTTTTATAGCTATCATGATAGAGGCTTACCAACAGTCAAAATATTATTCTAAAACTAATGTATCCCTTATGTCCTTACTTATTATAAAGTCATCGAGCCAAGAATGAATACAGTTATTCTAGTTTAATTGCCAAGAAATTGTTATTCTTTTCAGGGCAGCCCCGGATTACGTATGAACCGCACGTCTTTCATAAGCCCTCAGAAGAAAGTCTATTAAGCGGCGCCTTAGATTTCGCGAGGAGCTTCTGGGTGATACTAGTATTCACCTTTGGCCTGTCCAAGCTCGTTCTACTGGTCGAGAGGCAGGCTAAGAATTACCTGACGAGCAGCAAGTCTCTAAAGCTGGAGGATCCTGCCGCGGAGCAGGCGCTGCCGCCTTGCCAACGGAACGAGGAAACTGTGGATCCGGTGGCGGCGGAGGAGAACACAGTTCTGAAGGATCAGTTGAGCGTCCTTCAAACTCACTGCTTGGAGATGCGCGAGCTGATGGACGAGCTGAGGCTGAGCCAAAGCTCCAGTAGCCTGGAAACTGTTCGGTTTGGAGATGAGGGTGTAGTGGAGCACTCCGAAGAATCGATGATCGTTAAAAAGGGATCGAGCTCCTTAGCTGAATCGGTGTACGCCTCAACGCAGCCGCTCTACAGGAAACCAGAGTCTCTTAGACTGACGCCCGGCTCCTCCTCCCAGCACAGCCATAACGTCTATATCACAAATAGCCACATCCACATGGGGGGGCCCGTTTACTTCTCGGATCACAACTTTAGCATGGAGCTCTGTAGGCAGGCGTCGATGTACGCTCGGAAGCAGAGCGAGTTCCTCCAGGTTTGGGGAAAATACATCACCGGCCCCAAGGAGCGCCCCATGATAGCGGGCATGCGTTGCAACAACATCCTTCTGTAATGAGTGCCCAAATTTATCAAAGTACGACCAAATAAACAATAAATAAACTCTGGAAATAAAAGGGAAATTTAATATGTTAAAGGGAAACCCAAACATTTTATTAAATTCACTTTAGAGAGAAAACTTGATCAGTCCTTTTAGATTCCTTTTCTAGTTAAGGCAGTTAAGCAGTTAAGTGAAGTGTTCGAAACGAATGTTCCTCTATTAAAAGCACAATGTAAATAAATAAATCATAGCTTGATATTTTAAATCCTAGAAATGTCCTTATTATATAAATATTTAAATGATGTTGGTAAAGTCAGTGCTGCCAGCGGAATTATTTGGCCAAATTAAAATATTTATTTTATTTTATTTTATTTTATTCTATTTATTTATTTTATTTTATTTTAAGTGGCAGAACCTGTTAGACTGAATTGTAAGATCGAGGTTTTCCTTTTGTGAGTCTCACATTAAAAAATATCCAATCAAACTTAAATTTGCATAGTTCATTTCCCTGCAACGCACTGCTGCCAAGGCCTGGAAACGAAAAAGGAACAAGGACTAAAGCTGAGCTGGAAAAAAGGTTAAAAGATGAACGTCGAAGTAGGATGGCCAATAGATGGCCTAGGAGGAAAAGGAAGAAAATGATCCGAACGCTCTTTCAATTTCATTTCACTGAATTCATTAGACGTAATTACGAAATTACTAAAGGATGCCGAGAGTAAGGCGCATCTTACGATGGATCCAAATGGATGGATTCGTCCAAACTCGCTCGTCCGACTGGCTCATTGAAATAGGAATATTTAATTGATTAGGAAATGAGTTAAGCTTCGGTTAGATGTGCTTGATGTAGATTATTGACTTGAGTACGCGCATAGGCTACGAATTCTAGGCTTTGAAGTGCAATAGTAATAAAAGACTGACTAGCTTTCTCAGCTTTAATGATATTCAACTGTACGTAGACTAAATACAAAACCAAAAAAAAATCCTATTTATTGCAATTTTGGTACGCCCTACCCCCACTCGGTTAGTACTAGGTCCCGTTCCCGGTGAAGGCAAGTTCCAATATTTTCTTTTGGTTCCCAAAGGCAAAAGGCAATGTCGCCAAAGAGTTTTCGCCGCCCATTGCATGTTCACATATTTATAATCTCAACCGGTGTAGGTGGTGCTGGAGCAAAGGGGAAATTCTCATTTTGCTTATGGGTTCATATTATTTATTAAGGCTTGTTAATGCTTTTCTATTTTCCCTGTCTTTTTCCCTTTGGCATCAATACAGATTGCCGTGTGGCTCGCCTCCCTCCCACTAGTGTTTTTGCATTATCTCTGCCCATGTTGAGCATTAATGTTAATAATTTATATAGAAAATGTGTGGCAATGTACTCGTAAATAGTTAAAAATTATATTTGATTATTGCCTTCGGTCGTAAAACTCTGGACGTTCCCAAAACGCACATTAGTTGTGCGGACTTTTTGTCTCTTAAATTGGGATTGATTTTCTCTGTTAGCCTAATGTTTGTCGAAGGATTTAGATAAATTGTTTAGTAGCAATTTGGGTAAGTGTTGGCATAGTAAGATGAACATAGATGGAATGAAAGCAAAACAAGTTATAAACATATAGTGAATCACACAAAGCAAGAGCAAACCCGTTCAAACGACAAAGCCCTTAAACCCCATTTTAAGTTATAGACTTTGTTTGTTGTAAAGCAAGATAAGAAGATATTTATTAAGCATAAGTATAGTTTCTTCTACTTTATGCTTAAATTTATAAGATTTTGTGTAGTCAGTTGATATTTTGTGTCATTAATAAGTGAATCAATAAATTATTTTAAATACACAACGATTCTTTCGTTTAAATTACTTCACACGACCACAGCTTACAGCTACATAGTCCAAATAAATTCCATTCAACACGAACTTGCGTCTACAGATGATTCTTAATGCAGTTTTCGTGTTAGCTGCCTGCATGTGAAGTTTGACTGTTTTTGGTGACGTGAGATGCAATTTGAAAGAGTGAAAACATCGGGGCAATTAGTCAAATTTAATTCGGCCTCTGCTTGGTCTGTTAACCAAAGTAATATTTATTAACGGTCGAAATGAAACAGAAGGCTTACCTTTCCGATGAGGGCTCAGTGGCCTGCTTTTTGTTTTTCTCCATAAAAACTAAAAACGAAACAAATCAGATATATTTTCATTTTGGTATAAATCGACTGCTTAGAACATTATTAGCTAATTATTTTATTTATATATTTGTGTCAATAACCAAAATAATTATTGGTTATATATAAAATTCAAAATAAATTAAATAAATAAATTCATCAAATAAATAATTTAATAATAATAAATACATTTTTTGATAACTTGGTCATACATTTTGATTTAGCAATAAATCAGTTTTTAAGTTTTAGGAAAATCTATTTTCTGGGTATCACACATTTGACTGAATATCGATCTGAATGAAAAGATTCAACAATCAAATTGGGTTTGGGGTCTTAAAACTCTTTTTCATTATTTTAATACGATTAAAGTTTCAGGTAAGAAAATCTTGCGATGTTGGGGGTCGAATAGCAAACGAAGGCGGTTGACTTTGTCAAAGCTTTCTCTTTTGATCGCCGAGAAAACGATACCTGTACATTTATTAAATTTTTTTTTTTTTTATTTTTTTTTTTTTTTTTTTTTTTTTTTTTTTTTTAATTTTTTTTTTAAAATTTTTTTTTTTTTTTTTTTTTTTTTTTTTTTTTTTTTTTTTTATTTTTTAAAAAATTTTTTTATTTTTTTTAAAAATTTTTTTTTTCCCCCCCCGAGGTTGTGTCTCTTGTTAAGACTTATTACAAAAAGTTGCATAACTTAAAGGGCATTTTATCTCATTTATTAAGGATATGTACATATGTATTTATAATGCATTTGCTCTTGCGAGCCATGTGAACCTCATGTATGCTTTTCGTTGAGCAACAATAACGACAGTTAACCATTACTGGTAGGCAAGTAAAATGCATTCGATCGAAAAGTTTTCATTATGTCCCGGAGAACTATATGTTGGCCAGACCATGCAACGGGGGCAATCAACGCATCAGTTCATTTATTTTCTGCAATGGTGCATACGTACATATATCAACGACCTTACCCGGCCGAGGATGTTTCGATCTGGATGTGGGTGGTTTATACAACTCAGTCAACAATTTAGCACTTGCACAGTGGGCAAATTGTCCTACTCACAGAGCCATGAAATTGAATTGCGTTCGCCGCAGGAGAGGGCACGAGTGGCAGAGGGTCAGGCGAAGAGGAAAAGGTTGAGGAAAAATCATATTATGCATCTACATATTATTTGTGTACATACATGGAAGGACGTTTTTAACTGGAGAACTCATTGTATAATTGGAAAAGACTCGTAGGCGCACCAGAAATGTTGTTTAACTTGTTTGCCAGCTGACCAGCGGTTTAAAGGATTTTTCATGTTGGTTGGGCCCTTTTCGAGTATATATATTTTTGATCTGCATCTACAGTCCAGTGAAGCCAGTCATGTCCGTTTGTCCGTCCGTTTGCCTGTCAACTCCTCCGACTGTTCATGTTTAGGCAAACTAATCTCTCAGTCTTTGAGCTATATGTATTTTCATAGGAACGGGTGTAATCGGGCCACCATACCTTTTGACTGTCATACCATAATACAAAATACAAAAAAAAGCAATTCTAGCCTTTGTTTTTTCATAATTGTTAAATTATACTTCAAGTTTAAATGGGTATTCGAGTGTAGATTTTTGAAAAAAAAACTTAAAATAATAGAAAAAGTAATCAACAAAATGGAAAATTGTGTATAATTTTTCGGGATGTAATTAAGCATAACATTTTTTTGTTATAGTTTTTCTTAGTTAGTACGAAAGCTGCATTTCTTAACAATAATAATAATTTTGATGTTTCAAATGTGGCAAGACTGAAGCGCCATTTTTATAGTACCCCAACTTTAAAAAATCAGATTTATAATTTTGTGTTTTTGTGAATTCTTAAAATATCAATAAGCGCCTGGTAAAAAATGGATAGTACAAATATTTTTTGTTTTATATTTATAGCACCCGAAAAAACACGTGAAATTGTGTACTTTGGTTGTTAAGCTACATTCTATCTTACACACGTGGTGGAGGCAACCTACATTTGTCGGGCGCCTCAACTCAAACCGAAGTTACAATCAAATTCCGCAACATGCTGGCAAAGGAACTTGTGTTGCTTCATTCGTCACAACTTGTTGTTGCCACGGCTTGTTTGACGTTGCTACTTAAAACATTAGCAACATTGAGGGGAAGGCCACACATATCAGGCATCCAACACACCCTGCAACCTGCTTTTCGTTCAGGGCAACTCAAACCGAAGCTACAATCGGGCATAAACCAATATATTTATATGTGTGCCGGTAGTTAGTTGTAGCAACATGTGTGATTTCAAATGTTTCAGGTATGATTCGCTTTCCATTCCACGTCGATTTATAAATTAAAATAAATACTTGTACCTACAGTGGCGAGCAAGAATGAGTACATGTTCACGACTCTGACTTTAACCATCAACCAACCACACAAGCAAATCCAACAATTTTTTTTTTTATTATTATCCTCAATTTATTAACTACTAATTTTAGAAAAAAAAACGTTTACATATCAAAGAGGGCAAATACTTAGAATAAAAAAACGAAATAAACTCACATAAACTCATTTTTGCACGTTTTACGTTTTGTACCTATTTTCGATTTTCCACATCTCTTTTCAAGAAACATCGCCCAGATTTACCTATATATTCGTTCTATTGCTATTTTCGGTAGTCATAGATTGTTTATAGAGTGTTTATGTGGAGAGAAATTTTTTTTGTGAATAATTAGAAAAATGTAAAAAAGAGTTTCAAAGAATTAGTCGGCGTTTTCCGACAAAAATGTCACAGCTCGGTTAAAATTTGTTAAAAATCAAATGAAATCAACCCAATTCGACCGTTGACGATTAAAAACGAATTTTCTGGTCTAATGAGTCTAAGTTTTAACCGTGTTTAGAGTGATGGACATTTTTGTCGGAAAACGCCGACTAATTCTTTGAAACTCTCGATATGTTTCCGATGTCCTGCAATGTTTATCGAGCAGTCCAGAGTCCAGCCGTCCAGTAGCAGACCAGGCAATCACTAATTGCTTATTTTAACGCATTTCGGACATCTTTGGACGAGCATCTGAATTTTAAAAAATTTGTATCCCGGTTGCGACTTGAGGCTTGGGGGTCAGCTATCGCCTCATCTGAATGGGAACCACCGCGGAATGGCTAATATCAAGCTTATCGGCATTATTACGTGTAGAATTTTCACTTTCGGCCAGGCTAACAACATTATATTACATTTTCTTTGACAATTTTCGAATTTTTTGGTTTTTTATAAATACATTTTTCGAATTATTCACAAAAAAAATTTCTATCCACATAAACACTCTATAAACTAATCTATGACTACCGAAAATAGCAATAGAACGAATATATAGGTAAATCTGGGTGATGTTTCTTGAAAAGAGATGTGGAAAATCGAAAATAGGTGCAAAACGTAAAACGTGCAAAAATGAGTTTATGTGAGTTTATTTCGTTTTTTTATTCTAAGTATTTGCCCTCTTTGATATGTAAACGTTTTTTTTCTAAAATTAGTAGTTAATAAATTGAGGATAATAATAAAAAAAAATTGTTGGATTTGCTTGTGTGGTTGGCTTTTTATTGATGGTTAAAGTCAGAGTCGTGAACATGTACTCATTCTTGCTCGCCACTGTAAACCATTAAACAATGATCATTTCTGGGAGTAAAATAAAAAATTTTTAAAAAACCCACAATTTGACTTGAATTTTCTATGGCGAAGGAAACATAATGGCAAAGGAACTTATGTTGCCTCATTCGTCACAACTTATGTTGCAACGACTTGCTCGATGTTGCTCCCTTAAACGTTAGCAACATTAAGGAGCAGGTCATCTATATCAGATATTCACCACACCCTACAACCTTTGGCTCAAACCCCAGGAGCAACTTCAACCAACGCCACAATCGTGTAAAAATCAAAGTTGCATTAGTTAGTTGCAACAAAATGTGTGATTTGGAAATGTTGCCTTTATAATTTATATAATTAAATTTATTAGAGATATATATGTACATATCAAATATGTTCTGCTGTCTTAAATTCATATTTGTAATTTAATTTAATAACGATTTTTCTGTTTAAAACATCAAAAAATATTTGCTAATATATTCGAATGCATTTCGGCTTACAGTAAATTGTCATCGAATAATCAGACTTTGTGAAGGTACTCTAAGAAATGTAATTTAAATTGAATAAATAAACATCGGAATGAAATGCCATTCTTGTGTGTGATAAAGTTCTGCAACATTTGCATTTCTTTTGGCAGCACCAGATCTGTGTCTCAACATGATTATTCGCCACAATGTAGCTCAAGACTTTGTCAGGCTTTGTTGCTCGCAACATTTAGTTCGTTCTCAACATGTATCTTATGTCAGTACCCTAAAAAGCGAAGTCTGAAAGTTCTTATTCTTCTTCTTTCGCTCCGTTTTTTTATATTGAGGTTTGCTGCTTTCCTGAGGTCTTCCAGGTGTGAAGAGAAGTTTGCGAGGCCTGAGGTCTTCCAATGATATTTTTACTTCTCCAACGCAATTTGCTCAAGACGCCCCATAGTGTCCGTGACGCATGGCACCGGCATTGAATCAATAAGTAAAGTTGCTAATATGCGCCAAAAATATGATTCAAATTTGGTTTAGTTTTAAATATTATATTATCTTTATTACGCTTTTAGGGGCAATAATACATTGTTGGATTCAGATGTTATTACGTTTCAAAAAAATTTAAATGACAGATCAATCGTAATACACCGTTGATATACAATTTACGCATAGTAAATAACCGTCGTAATTACCCAAACCAAAGCGTTGTCGCTCGTTTTCACCTATATTATTGAATGATGACACGCTAATTACATTTACGTGATCGATTTATTTGGGTAAAATGTGTGCTCTATGGCTTGTTTAAAATTTGGGGTTCCCTTCATGAGTGACACTTCGGTGTCCGGTGTCTTTTAAACTGATTTTACAATAAAAACTTCTGACGGTTACGAGCACAACATAAACAGATTTATAGATCCTTATATTTGATATTTCTTTATACTCTTCTACCCTTTTCATTTTGTTTTTGCGTCACACCAGCTCATACATATATGCAAACCTATCCAAACACAATCCGCTTCAAGTCGTACAAATCAGAATTTACAAAACAAAATGGGATGTTGCTCATATTCACAGACAGCTTCCAATTATCAAAATCAATCTTAAATTTCTCTCTAACGCTTTCCCATTAACATTCTTCTCCTTCAATTCCTTTCAATTTCTAATTTTCTCCAAACATAAACTTAATCCCCTCACTCCGCTTAGAAGCTCATATAGCCGCGAGTGGTGGAGCGACGTCTGGCGCAAAGATACGAAATAAGAACAACTAAAATGAGGGCAGCCAAAGCAATTCCAACGGCGATGGGCACCACATCTGATGTTTCCGAGCTGTCGCAATCGTGTACGGCGGAGAATCCGGTAGCGTTAGTTGTCCGGAAGGCCTCCACTTGAACTTGACTAACGCTGATCCAACCAATCAACGGCTTTGAATCCACAGTCTCGGTTAAATTCAGCGTCTGTACGCGTGTGCAATGGTATGACATCTTTTCGGGAGCTTTGAATTCCTCAGTACCGCGATGAATTAGCTGAATCGTTTGGTTCTCTGAAAGGATCCACCAAAGTTTTTCATATATACAAACATATTTTACAATTATTGCTTACCCTTGGCATCAGGGAAGTCCTCGGTAAGCACAGTCAGATGGATTTGAATCGAGTATAGCACAATGCTGTCGTTTTTGTTGTCGAAGAACATAAGGAAAGACTGTTTGGATGAATTGGGTCCCCAGGTTAGTTGAATTGCCTGAACGGTCTTGCTATCACAAACATTATCTCCGATTGAGGCATTACTCGGAATATTGTAAAGGCCATGAGTAAGGTTTCCATCTAAGAAGAAAAGTAAATCATCAAAATGGAAAAACGATCACTTTCTTTCTCAAATACAACGTGAATGACCAAAATCTATTGGATCTTAGATGAAATGTTTAAAGAACTTCATAAGAAGGAAAGTTGATTGTTTCTCACCGTTGGCCTCATAGGTAAAGTTAATCTGGGCCGCCATTCGGAGCAAAATGCAGGACGCATTCCAAGTGCCTACGGAGGGCGACGGATACGGTTGGGGAGCATGGGTCGTGGATGGCACTGGAGCTGGTGTGGTTGTCGTCTTTGGTGGCTCAGTGCTAGTTGTGGTGGTCGTCGATGTTGAGCTAGAGCTAGTTGGTTTCACAGTTGAGGTGGATGTAGAGGTGCTTGACGCTGTCGAATTTTCTAAAGGCGTATTGGTAGTACCAAACTGGGCATCCTTTAAACTAATAACATTTTGAGACAGTACTGAAATAAAACAAAAACCAAATTTTTTATTATCTCTCGTTAGCCTGCAAACTATAGGTATTAATTTTTGTTTAAATAATTGTTTAATGTTTTCTGTCTTCAATACTTATAAATATAGTTTTTTTAATCCAGTATTTTTTCTGTTTTCCATTTTTCCCAGAACCTTTTACGAATTAACGGAAAACATGGCGCTGATTAATTTCACAACTAAACCAAAATGGACGCTGAAAAGTAATCTAATATTCATTTTGGTCACGCATGAAGAAGAGACATATATATGTACATTTGTAGTAAACATTTGCGATTAGCTAAGGGATAATGCTGGAAGGGATCAATTGATGTAAACAAAAAAGAAAAACAGCCCTGTAATCGCGTTTTCCCATCGCTGAATATCATATACTGATGCACTATAGAACAAAATCATACGATTTTTCCGAATTAATTGGATAGCTAATATCTCGAGAAAGCGAACCAAGAGTTAATCAATAGCAAGGCCTATAAAACCAAATCATTTTTATTGAATACTTTTTGAACGAAATGCCGTATTAAGGTGTCATTGAACGCTACATCCGTCCCAACACCAAGTTCTCCACCCAGTTCTCCAGATATATGATATAGTAGTCTGATCCCGGCCATTCTGATTCATATTTCAAAGAGAACAGAGAGAATACTATCTGAAATTTTGCATTTATGTATACATATATCAACAAAGCTGAATGACAAAGTCCGATATGACTCATTCACTTTGTTGCAAACTTTAGACTAAAATTATAAGCCCTGCCAGGGTATAAAAATATGAAATGCCCCCAAGCCATGGGGGTTTTCTTTCACGGTTTCTACTTGGTAGGCCCGAGTCCCCCACCATTCCCGTCCAAGTTCAGTGCCGTCACTACGGAGAGATGACCTTTAAATGCAAGTTAAGCCCTTAACCAGACAATGGAAAAAAACCGACAAATTGTGTTGTCTTTCTTAGACATTTAATTAAATTTGAGGCAAAATTATAAAAATAAAATGTTTTGAAATAAACTCTCAAAAATATTTGTTTTGTTAAGCTTCAAAAATTCGTTGATAATTCGATTAAATAATTTCACTAATCTAGTTTTCCTTTGCCGACTACTTTACCATTACACAGGTCTTATCAGAATAATTATGCATGTACATTATATATGTGCATAGATATATACATTTTCATACATTTGTACATACATATGCCCGTTCTATTGTGCGTCACATATGTACGGGAAACTTGTTGTTGTGAAATCAATTGCAAATAGGGGCGGCATGTGGAGATTAGAAGTGGAAAACTAGACTGACAAATCTATAACCGCAAGAAATCTGAGACTGCAAGTGACAAAAACCACAGTTACACTCCATGACAGACGCCCCGATCGGGAATAGAACAATAGGCAGACTGACGAACACCGGTCGGGCAGATAAATAGTGATTTACAGAGAGGTGAAGGACCTGAAATCATTTATTGCTAGAAAGAGAATCTGGAGAATGCAGAAGCAGTTGCTTTATCGATATACATAGGAACTAAATTATTTTATATGCAGGTAGCCCCATGCCTGGATACGAGGGGAGGGAGGGGGGAGGTTGGATCATTTAGAACCACCATTTTGTTGGAGGCGACGGACAAATGGACTCCGCCAGATAAAACTGTATATTGGAGTGCCAGCGAATTACTGAACGCCCTTTGTTTGCTGTTGGCAAAACTCCCGTTGTTTTTTCCGACTTTTGCGCAGATAAAAACTACAATCAGTTTGTCCGAGAGGGTTACGTGCTTGAGTGCGAGTGAGATGGCGAATGACGAACGACGAAAAAACGAAAAACACAAATATGTAAATAATTTGCGATGAATAAGCATATCGAACAAAGGGAGCCATCACGACGCAGTTTTTCTTACAGTAAGTTGAAGAGATAGGATATTACAGCTTGCCACTGCTTACATACCTGCGCCACATAACAAAAGCCAAATTATCATTTTACTGGCGAACATATTGAACATTAACTCTACTATTTTTGCGATTTTCTGCTCCTTCCACTGCAAAAAAACAATTATGATTGCCTTGGCTAGAGATGACAGGCTGGCAATAGAGGTGCAGAAAACATCGATGGAATTATCGATAAGCCGATGTTTCAGAAAAATTTAAAACATCGATGTATATTTTTGAATATCGATGTTTTGGGTCCATCACTTATTAAAGAAGTCCCATTTTCCAATTACATAACGCTTAACTTATTTATTAAACATATATATTTTAAGTTTAGGAATGTTCAAAGAATATATTTTTCGTCTTTTATTTTTAATACAACTGAAAACAGCTATTCCCATACAAACGGTTTTTGCTATATTTTCAGTTTTTCGGACTTGTGATTGCGGATTGACGCTGAATCTCGCTGATTGTTGCTTTTTAAAACTGTAAACAATGTAAGAGTGCGATAGTTCGTATACCCGGGTTCGTACTGAGACGAGAAAACAAAATACTAGGGAGCCTTTAATCATTTGCCTGGAAGACCTATCAGAAATATGAATAATATTTCAGAAGGGCACCTGATTTTCCTAAATTCGGAAATAGCAAACAAATAACAAAGATACTTTATGGGAAAAGTCGCTATAGAGTTTTTATTGCCGCCTTAGCGTTTGCGCACCAGCATGAACACTGTATTATTATTATTCGATTATAGTGATGAGCTTTTCTTGCCGCCTTACCGTTTGCGCACCAGCATGAACACGGTATAATTATTATTCGATTATAGTAAAGATAGTTTGGTAAAAAAAAATCTTAGAGTAAAACTATTATTTTACTTAACTTGATTATTATTTGAATTATATAATATAATTGAGGTAATTAAAAAATACTCGCAAGATTCACAAATGTATGCACTTTTTACTCATTCAGCTGAAAATTGTAGTTAAATATCTGAACAGGCGTTCAGATTAATCAATGTTTTAGATTGCTTAGTGACATGTCCAGCCGTTTAGAATAAACAAACACTATAAATCATTGTCATTTTATTCTCTCAGAATTTGATGTACTCCTCTTGCCGATAATTTGGCGATGGTTTTTCGGTGCAACTATGTAATTCTTCTTCTCTGTCAAAATTGTACCATTCACGACGAAATTTTCACAAAGATTGCAAAAAATAAGTGAAGTAGGGTAGGCGGCAAACTTAAAACTAGCCCAAAAAACTCGTCGATGTTTTCCAGTCCATTCTTAAGGGGGCATAGACACCAAGACGCAATTTTATTTGTGGTTATTATTTACAAAATATCTAGTCTTTATCATAGGATTTTACCAGATTTTTATTTTTTGAACATTTTTCTTCTTTAATTTTTGATTTAAAATCGCTACTTTAAGTTCTAACGGCCGCCAAATTTTTTTAAATTTTTTATGAATGGTACAGCAGGGTACATAAAAAAATCAGATTCTAAATCAAATAGCTAGCTGTCACTTTGATTGGTCTGAATTGAGAACGGAGCAAAAATAAAATAACATATCTAAATAACGAATAATAAAAGTTACCAAATGGACGGCTGCCGTCGAGCCGGGAGGCGAATCTGCATCACCTATTTGATGTCATTTGTGCTGCTTTCAGTGTTTTTCTACTATTTAATGGCGTATAACGGCAGTAATAAGAAGGGAATACTATTGCTACGAGAGGACTTGGACGATTTATCGGTAAGACAGTATGTGCTTACTCGGTCTTAGCCGATTTTACAAGATATATTTACATATGTTTCAGCACATGCTTCGACAGCAGAAGGTTGACTGCAAGGACGGAAGACCGGGATCAATCTCGTCAGGCAGATGCAACAACCGGGATGTGACTGAATATGTGGACACGCTGGTCAAGCGTAAAATGGGAAACCTTATGGACGACGTGTACAATTTAAAAAATAAGATCATAAACTCAGATTGCTCGGCTCGGACGGAGCAAACCAGCTCTGGGAATGTGGCTACTACGAATCGCATAAACTTTGCTGCCGAGGAGATGGGTGCCAGAATCATCCAAGTAACGGCACGCCCCATTGGTGGCACTAATATGATCAAAAGTCTTCTGGGCCTTGAATTTAGTGCCAATCCACCGGTGAATATGCTGCGCTCCAGCCTAGCGCCAGGAGCGTGCTTCGGATTTAGCGGCAGCCAAGCAACGGTGGTCTTGCACCTGGCCAAGGCTATCCTTGTGGAGGCTATTGCCCTGACCCACGTATCTAGCGAAATGACCCCAAGTCTGTGCGTAAACAGCGCCCCCAAAGACTTCGACGTATATGTGAGTCTTTATCGTCCTTGTTTTATTCCACAATAACATAACGTTGCACAAGGGCTTGCCTGCGGATAGCCTCAAGCGCATCCAATTAGCACAGTTGACCTTCAACAACGACGCCAATAGGCGCACCGAAATTTACGATGTTACCAGCGACCGTTTCTATCAGATGTTGGTCTTGGCTTTCCGCTCAAATCATGGCGCGAATTCTACATGCATATACCAGTAAGTAGACCAAAGCAAAAATGAGATTTCAAAATTTATAATATCCTTCTTTGCAGCTTAGAAGTGTACGGAAGTCTGCAACAATCCTAAATACTGATCTATTGTAATTTAAAATTCAGTTTGCCTGAATTTATAATTTCCTCCTTTGCAGCTTAGCAGTGTACGGAAGACTTCAACAATCCTTATTATTTATCTATTTTAATTTTAAATTTCAGTTTGCCTGAATATCTTAAATAAAAACGGAATCATTTAATTGTTTTGGAAAAGCTAAAATGTAGGGGTCTTGATTGTGAGAAATCCGGTACAGTGTCGCTTTGAACGCATTAAAAATTGTGACTATATCTGTGACATTTTTACTAAATTTGTTACTTATAAGAATAGTAAAACTTTTGTATATAAGAATAGTAAAACTTTTGTATTGACATTTTACTATTCTTATAAGTAGTTAGAGAAATTTTTAATGAAAATTGTAAATTTTGCCGTTTTGTTAAACGTATTTGTATCTAATATTTGTATTCACATAGCCAAAACTGGTCGATTTTTAATTATCAAATTGGACACAGCACTTTGTCGTTGCAAATATAGGTACCTTTGTTTATTTATTTCTACTGAGAGGAGCTAGGTCTCTTTCATGATTAGAATTGCCCGAATCCTTACAAATTTTAACTTCCTCTATCAATCTTCAGATAATTTCCTGGATTCGATTTTTTTCAAAAATTTTAATCATGGCGGCATATCTAATGAAATGAAATAAAGTGATTTTATTAAACTTTGTATTCGTTTTCGAACGCACCTCTGAAAATACTATAAGTCACCCTCGCGCCATCTGACAAAGCCATTAAACTTTCTAATATTTAATTCTTCCACTGCTTTAAAATTTTTTTTCGGAATATATTAGGTACTGTGCTAAACAATAATAGAGTAAATTTTAAAACGGAGTTAATGTTTCATGAGTGTTTACTAAAAGAAAATTGATCACTTTGTGCTGATCCCATATGATAAGTGAACATCAAGTTAATCCATTGATAATTGAAAAGTAATCGATAGTATGTACCATCGACACTCTCTGAATTTCCAACTTGGTATCGGTATTGCGCTGCCATCCCTAGGCCGTCAAAGGAATGGATTTTCGTGAAATAAATAGATTAAACTGGCGTTTGCATCTGAATAACAATAACAATTTCGTTCAGTACACTGCGATCAATAGGTACAACGATCCTGATGCATCGGGCGAACACCACGGAGAGGAGCTCCTACTCAGACAAATCGATTGTGAGACGGGGGCAACAACAAAAATGGGTACGAAACAAAAACACCCAGCAACAACTCTGGTGCAGGCGGCCGTAGACGCAGATGATGATGGTGGTGGTGGTGGGTGTGGGGGTGGGTGTGGTATCGGAATTGGAGCAGGCGACTGCGCTGCGGCTGCAATAGTTGCAACCGAATGCGGTGGTGATAAGGCGAGTGTGACTTTATTAATTTCCATGTTTATATGTGTCCTTAACAGCTAGTTCTTATCGATACTTGTTCATTGTTCCTCGCAGATTGGAGGCGCAGCCTACTGCGATTTTGAAATAGACTTGGCCGGTGGATATGGACAGGCTGCCGCAGCTCTCTCGCCCACCGATGCGGTTGGGGCCGGGGTTGGGGGCCTTAGCTCCAGCCGCACTTCTATGAACAATTCAACCGAGAATCTAAGCTATGCCAGTGACAACTTTTACGGTGACGACCTTATTTTGCTGGACGATGACGATGACGTCGAGGCGGAAGAGATATCACTAAACTCAGACGATTGCGTTTATGCCTATCGAGGTGACGGTGCGGATTTCGACCAAGCCCTGGAGGCCTCTGCAATGGGCCGAGGAAGGCAACACCACCTGGAAATTGGCCTTGGTCCGAGCAGCACTGGTGGTGCAGGATGTGGTGGTAGCTTGATATGCGGAGACGATGAGACCGAGTTCCTGGAAATGGACTTTGAACCGGACCCGTCGTCGGAGCTGGAGTTTGCCGGCGAGGGAGCTCAGAATCTGGGATCATCTGCCTTGCCGCAGGCTAATTTACTACTAATGCAGCGCGATTACAGCCAAATGAGTGGCGTCGTCGGGGCAACGCCCACGCACGTCAGGCAGCTCTACAGCTCACCCATTGACGATTTTCCGCAGCAAGAAGACATCCTGCAGCAACAGAAGCAACGCCTGAGTAAAAAATTTGCCCGCATTAGCTTAAACTTGGACCAGATCAAAGACGGAGGGCGAAGCAGTGGATGTGGGGTGCATATCGACGAGATAATGGGCGGTGGCGAAGAAAAGGATGTGGACACTATAACCGGTGGCGGCGGATCATCGTCGTCAGCCCAGGCGCACTCTCTGCCCAGCACATTATACACGAGTGTTAATTTCGGAAGGAGTACAAGTGTGACTAGCTACCATCCAGAACCCAAGTTGACGGGAGCAAAACCCAAGCGGCTGACTCACTCTTCGTCGGTGATGTCGAAAAGCAGTGCCGGCGGTGCCCCTACAAAGTCCCGCCGCTCCCACAACTCCGCCAGTTTCGATGAACGTTGTTACAGCTGCACCGATTTTCGGGCCTCTGCCAACCAGCAGCAGCATAAGCAGTCAGCAGCAGCAGCAGCGCAACCAGGTGCAGAACAAGGAGCAGCCAATATGCTTATGGCTGCTGCGGCCATGGTGGCCTTGGCGTCTTCCCCCTCGTCCATGGCACACTTTGACAGTGGCAACGAAGAAAACTGCTTGGACTGCCTTGAAAAGGAGTTCCTGGCAAATATCATCGGCAAGGTCCTAGACCCGAGCACGTGTCCGAAGTGTCGGAGGCGAACCGGAGCTCGTGGAAGCTGCATGTCCCTTTACACGCGGGTAGAGCAGCAGACACGATGTCGCAGCGGTTCGCCTGGATACTTCGACGAGGGCGGTAGACTGTTTGCCGGCTGGCATAGCTCATCAGGAGCCGGAAATGTTACCGATCTCGTTGGCAGCCCCAACCAAAGGTTTATTTCGTGTGATAATAATTTTTCAAGCGGCGTGCAGGTAAGAGTATGCTTTTGAAGTTTAAATTTTTGAATTTTGCTACAAAAATATTCATTTCTTCTTACAAACTTTTCAGATGCTTAAGAAAAAATTTTCAACTGTGCCACTAGTTACGCGTCTGTCCACGGATGGGACGTGCGACGAGGAGCACTTAGTGCAGGCACTAGACCATCTCCAAGTGTCATATGACCAGGCGCTCTTGCGGGGTTATTTTGAAAATTTGGGCGCGCGACGTCATGGCGGCGAAGGCTGTTGGAATCTCAAGCAGTTGTTGTTGCAGAGCTCAAAGCGGCAAGGGAATCATCGCAAGCTCAAGAAGCTTATTGAACTGGCGACCCAAAACCAGCTAGTCGTGCAATTTAAACGGGTTCGTCGACGTCGATTTTTAAGAACATTTTTGTAATTTCTTGTCAATGAAATATTTTATTTTTTGCAGGCCAAGGAATGTCAAACTGATCTTGTGCCTGTAAAGGTGTCTGATATACTGGATGCGTGGGCATGCAAGCGAGATCTCTCTATGTTGCGGCAACTAGATGCGCGCTTTCATCGGGCAAATGTGATAGGTAAGATTATTGTTCTTAACGAGAGGTATTCTTACAGTTTAAGTTTACTCGGGGAAAAATATATTGTGGCAAGGTCTTTGCTAAGACCTTTTACAAGAACGAGGACGCTTAATATTTTGTGTTTCCTCGGCTTTCAGGCAAGGTCGGTCACATAGTGCGGCAGGCTACAACGGCGACCTCCTCGACGGCTCTTGGCGCATCATCTTCCTCCTTAACAAGCAAACGCGACTTGCCAGAGTTTCTGATGATTCCACAGTATTACGAGAGTGGAGAGCTGACGCTAACCCGCAAATGTTAGGATGAACTCGTCGTCGCATACTCACTTCCAGTACATAGGATACGCAACCACAACATTAAATTGTTTACTTACATACATATGTACTATGTTAGTTTGTTTTTTGTTAAGTTACGTAATGAAAGCAACATCTGGGAGCATATTTTGCGGTGTACCCGCAAGTCCCAGCGCCTAATCTATACGATTACTGTTAAATAAACAATATATTTTAGTATGTGTAATGTTTATCGAATAACCAGCATTGCAATATTTATATGCTCTCATTATCCATGTATGTAAATGTCAAGCAACAAATACCCCGTAACCCGTCTCGTATATGCATAGCTTAGCTTGTATACAAGAAATTAGATCTGAATAAATAATAAGTATCTAAAATTACCACCAAGTACACCACTTAAACTTAAACTTAAACTATAGCTCAGTGTCAACTGGTGGCGGCGGATCCAGACTCCAAAGAGTTTCAGTGGAAGTTTTGCTTTTTAATAAAATTGTGTTTTATTAATTATTAACTTTGTATAATATGTTTAGCCGATAATAATATATGTTCTCTAGTAACGCTGCTGGCGTCCGGCGGCATTGTAATAGCCCCCACCACCGGGTCCAGGCTGTAGACTGGCAGGAGGTATCGGCGGAGGAGGCGCCGCTGTCGGGGCGCTGTAGTGCGTTAGCAGCGGCGGCTGCTGCTGGACTCCCCAGCCTGGAGCGCCGGGGTATGGGGGAATAGGCACTACAGGTGGTGGCGGTGGAGGAGGAGCGTGATACATGTGGTAACCGCCTGTTGCCTGTTGACCATGTGGAAGCGATGGCAGTGGGTCACTAGTGGAACCTAAGCCGGGCACTGCACTGGCCAGCGACTTTATGATCTGGATGTTGTTGACATCCAGCAGGCTACCATTGCCACTGCCGCCTGCTGGTGGAGGTGGCGGTGGTTGTGGTTGCGCGGCTGGCGCTATCAGACCTCCCGATTGATTTGGTGGCTTGCCAAGGGTGGGACTGTCCGCCCGACTGGGTGGCTTCTGAGGCGGACTACCAGGTTGGTGGGCCTCCTTCTGGGTGGACTGATAGAGGTCCAGTACCTGGTGGCAAATGTCTTCCAGAATTTCCATTGTAACATCAGACACGAACATGTCCCACCAGCGCTGATGCTGTGGCTGGCGGCCGTCCCAGTCCTGAACGGTGAACTTGCTGAGCTTGCTCGCCAAGTGGATGAGTGCCACGGCAATGATCTCCGGCTCCCACTGCAGGCAGACAACGGTGCTAAGCGAGTCGTTAACAAAATTCCACGCCATTTGCACCATCTTCTGAAGCTTTTGCTGGTCTCCCTTAAAGCATTTAGCGTACTTGAGCAGGAACGTGTACGGATGCTCCACCTGCAGGTCGAATTTTATAGTCTGCAACAAGATTCGCTCCAGCGTCATCACTTCCTCCTTCGGATCCTCACCAAAGGAATAAAAGTAGTTGTCACTTAGTATTCCACGAGCCGTTTTAATAATGTCGCGGCACTTCTTGGGCGTCTCCTCAACCTTGCCGGCGAAGAACAGGCAGCAGCAGGCTGTCACATAGCGTGGAAAGCTTCGGAACGAGTGAAACATGTAGAAGCGGTGAAAGTACACTACGCCGGTGGCCATTGTGTTGTGGCCCAGGCCCATTTTCGTGCCACACTCCATAATAAAGCGGGCGCCTTCTTTTCGATAGCGCCGCTCAGTCTCGAAACTGATTCCATCTAGGATCGAAGGTGTCTCCCGAAGTTCCTTCTTGTCATAGTACCAACACGGCATGTCGTCGGCCGATGAGAGTTAGATTCTCTTTTGTGAAATTGTGTGTTAGGGGTGCAACAATGTCAGCGAGGTTAGCATGACACTGGCGGGGGAGGGAGTCTGAGCTCAGCGTTCTTCCGATGTGCAGATTAAATAATGTAATAAATTATATCGCTGGAATTGTAAACTATATTATCACTTGTGTGCGACTATAGAGATGGGTCGTCTTCTTGGAGGTGGACGTATTTTGAAGAATCGATGTTTTCAATGTTGATTTGATATCGATACTTTAGTATTTTTTCCATTCATATATTTTGTATAATCCACAAGCGATATCTGAATATCGATATGCGAACAATTTGAACACTGCCGCCGGAATTTGTAAATAAAAGATCATTATTCAACAACATTTGATCAAATGAAATGAAAAACTAAAAGGAATTATATAAAGCTTTTATAAATAAAAAAAAAAAAAATCGGTTTTAACGTGTACCTATTAAACTACATTTACAGTTTTATATTCACAGTTTTGTATGTTCTTCTAACGATCGTATGCCAGCTATATGATATAGTAGTCCGATTTAGATCAAATTAAAACCGAAATTCTAGAATAATACAAAATGGCCATATCTCAAATTATGAAAATATGTTGAGAACTGGCTAACGTATAATTTTTTTCTTCAACATTTTCCGATCGTTTCTATGGCTGCTGTAAGATATAGTTGTCCGATCCGGTTCGTTCTGACTTCAATAGTAGTGAGAGCATAGAGGGCATAATAAAAGAAGTTTTCGACAATTGTCCCTCGATCTGCCTTTCAGTCTCTTCACTTATTTCAAATTATTGATCCCGCCGTGATCAATAATGTGCGAAAAACGGATACAAAAGTTCAGAAAAGCAAATATTTTCAAATTATAGTAGATTCTGATATTTTGGGAATTGGGCAATTGTAATCAATTACGTTAAGGAAACCGGCAAGAAAATAGTAAATGTAAAAATAAGGATGTCGATTACCATCCGGGATAAAATGGGACAGCTCCTCATCTTGTTTTTAGTCTGGCCGATCTCGCAGATCTCTTGTTGCACAATGTATTCCCCTTTGTCAGGATTCCCAGCCCATTCTTATGAATGTTGGATACCATTGGATTGCGGTTGCAATTTTTATCCGTAACTTACCCGATGGGTTCTTCGTAGGATTACGTAGCTACATTCACTAGTGTCACCATGTATTTTCCTGACCCTATCCAACTTTGCGTATAGAGCCAATATCCAAAATATATGCAGAGTATCTTACATTTTACCCGGTCTATCCTATGAAATATACTTAGGGATATACCATAACGATGGGTAAAGCTGAATGCCTATTAAGCTGAATTAGTTCCTAATTTATTTAAAAATAAGGTCATATTCCCCATAGTGCCGAAGCTAACGAGTTAACTCGCAACGGAAGCGTTTGCATAGCATGAACACAGGCTGAGGCTGAGGTCATCCAATGCATTCAGAAAGCTTTCATAGATTCATTGCATTTTGGGCCCAATTCTTTGGGGCTTCTCCGAAGATCGCTCCCCGAAGATCGCAGTATGGGATCTGCAAGTAGCTTAACCAGTTTCTTTGTTCACCTCATTCTTAGCTTTTACTTGGTCGCTTTTCGCCGCCGGTTTCCCTTACTCGGCGTTCTCTCAAACGCGTCCAAGACACGTTTGCAGCTCCGCTCAGTCGCTCTTTGTACGTTGCCATTGCCAGTTTACCAGGCGGGATCGCGCGCTCTTGGCTAACCGCTTGGCTTGTTAACGTTAACTGTTTTGTCTACTTGTATGTATACTGGCAAGCTTTCTTGCCTCTCTCTGGCATAATCCGTGTTCGGGCTGCGTTCATCTTTCGCTACAATAGTACACACATACAGAAAATGTAGCTTCAAGTGTCAAAGAAACCATCATCACGACCGACTACAATTATAAAAAAGGAATAAATAAATAAAATACAAAAAACGGGCAACGTAGGAAAAGTGCTTACCTTTTCATTTTGTCCATTATACACAGATACATATAAAGATCGTACATACTTGTGTATATATGTACAAAGAAAACACGTTCGAAAGGCAAAAATAAAAAAAGTGCCCTGAGAAAAATTATAAAATACCAAAAAGGTTATGCAGATATCTCCCCAACACTCCCACGCTGAACTTTTACCTCTCTTCATACATACCTACTATACATAGATATGTATGAATAATGCATGCTAATACATACAGATGCTGAGTATATCTTCGGATCACAATTGGAATACTTTTTACGTTATACCCTGGTCTATAACGTTAAATAAGTGAGTACGACGATACGAATGTGTAAAACAAAAATGATGTGAAGTTGTGGGAAATTATCAGTGCTATAAACTAATTAAAAACTTATCTGTTCAAAACAGAAAGTTAAGTTTAAATCTAATGCACACAAAGACATGTTTTGGGTTAATCTTTTATATTGGATCTAACTCGTACAATTGGTTTTGAAGATTGAATCGTAGATGAAATCTGCCACGTACTCTGCTTTTTACCGAACATCTCTGGTTTCTGTTTACCGCTGTTGCAATAGTTTAAGTTTGTTTATATTTTGTCTAGGCGAATCAGCGAAAGCAGTCGGCAAATTTCTACTCATTCGTCGGCTATGATATTTAAAAATTCAAATTTAGGTTAGAAAACAAGTATATAACCATTGCGTTCCCAAAACCTGACAAACAAAATGCTAATTGCATTTTACGACTTTAAATAAATGACGCAATATACAAATAACTTCTCTCAAATCTCTAAGAATTTCAAATTCGAAACGTTGGACCTGATTTTCTCCAGAATCTCGATTGTAGTTGCAGTTTTCTTCCGTTCCCATTATGGCTTCTTTAAAATAACACCAAATGATGTTTATACATAAATTAATTCGCAATAAAATACATATAAATTATACTCGTGGAAGAAATAATTCGTTATAATGAGAAGTGTATATGAAAATTGTGTAGTATCACAACTCGTTTCTTTATTAAATATGCTGGCTTGTTTATTTCGCGAGTTGCTTTGAATTTTACTGAGGGTTTGTTTCACAACATGCTAAACAGTTGGATTGCGTGGTGGTTGCATTGTTTTTGGCTCGGCTTTGTTGCATGTTGCAAATCGCATTTTTGGCCATAAGACCAACAGACTCTCGGGGGCTCCGTAGCATGAACGATTAAAAAACAAGTAAGAAAGTTGCAGTCGAGTATGCACGACTATGGGATACCCGTCACCAAAAGCTTTATGTGTTAAAAAAACGAGTACAAAAACAATAAAGGAATCTGACTTCGGCAAGCCGAATTTCATACACTCTTGCAACCACAATAATAACGCTCGGCAACCGTTATTGGAGTTGGTTTTTTCATTGATCCCTGCAAAATGGATTAAGTCAATATTTTTTGAGCTAAAATGTTCTTTTATACAAAGTAACATATATTTGGAGCTCCAACGTGTTATTATGTACTGACTTATTATTTTTGACAACTTATTTTTTGACTGTCTGATATATTAAATGTTATTTTTGCAATTCTCAAGAAGGATTTGTATTTCACCGACTGTGTAAATTTTCCATACATTATCTATGAATTATTTACGCAAGCAAATGATAAATGTTTATAAACTTAAAGCAAATACTACATGGTCTCCATTGACTGTCACTATCAAATTGTTGTTATCAGCTGGCAGATATTGTTTGGATAAAAATTAGTACAATTATGAAAAACATATAACACATTCAGTAATTACTTAAGTAAAAAAAAAAAAAAATTTAATAGTATAGTCCTAGGAAGAATTATGAATTTAATAAAATAAATTATAAGTTTGCTGTTCTTAGAATTTTTAGATTTGGTAATTTTGAATGATTCACAAATTTAGTTTAATGAAAATGGAATGTCTATGGTATATCATATATAGTATAAAATCTGATCTAAACGAGGTGTGTTACAAATTACGATGACGCTCTTTGAGCCCCGTTTCTGATGAGTCAATTGGTTTTTTAAATCCGGAATAGTAGTACTAGTAGTTTCCCTGCGCTTTCGGTGCTCAACACTCACAAAACTAATTTTATTTTTTAATTTTCCTAACATTTTTTTCCGCTTTTCATCGTTTAGTTCTTTATTTAATATATAATGGTTTTTGTTTTTTTTTTTTTTTGTATTATCATAAATTCAAGCATAACAAGACAAAGTGAAGTGTCCGTGCTCATTTTAACATATAATGCTAGGGTACTTGGTATCTCGCTCTTTTAGATATTTCATGTTTTGTTTTATTTCTATTTATTTTTTTGCTTGTGGAAATTATAAATTTTTTTACAGTGATGATGAGTTACTCTGTCCGTGTTTGACGCATGTTTTTCCCTAGAGCACACCTGAAGGGACGTAATTATTACCTCTGTATTTTCTTTCCTTTCCAAAATCCAGTAAAGATGTATCTATAAAAGAAAAGTTTTAGCTAAATATCCTCTCCAACCCAGTTGAAGGTTTCATAAAGTAAATTTGTTTTAAAAATATAAACATTCCATTCACTAATAATTCGGTTTGCTATTTTTCTACAACTTCTTTGTCAGACTTTTTATCTCAGCCTAGAAAACCGGTGCCCAAAACATTCCCAAATGACCTTGTTCCCACCGAACTTAATTTGCTGAAGGCAGCGGAAGAAAGAAAGAAACCAAAGAAAAACCTAGAGCGCTTGCCAGTCTGAATTCAAATCAGAGTTCAGTTTAATTTACGATCTGGGCGTTGGATTTGTTAGATTTGTGAAACCGTGTGCCTTAAACTGCTAATTGCATGTATTTTGGCTTGCCAAAGTGTTCATCTGAAACTTTGTGTGTTGCAAATGCATTATCAATACCTAGATCAACTTCGAAAAACATATCTCTTTAACAGTGCTTTAAAAGTGCATATGTACATCCAGTAAGATATTTATAAAAACAAAAAAACTTTTTCGTCATCGTTTTTACTAAACCAAGATTTTTTAAAAGCCCAAATTGTGTACAATCCTTTCCTAAAACAATATATTTTATTGGTATATGTAGCATTTTCAGTCCATACATGGATGCCAGTCTAAAGCATATTATACTTCATTTTAATTAAATTCAGCTTACGTCCTAGAGTGTAAGTGAACAATTTTTACAATATACAAGAGAGTGGGTTTTTTTTTTTTTAATAAAGACTCCATGTTAGATGTGAAAAAGAAAGCCTGGAGTGTGCGAAAACGTAGCGAGCTTGTGACTTTTGTTTTAATTTTGTGTGAAACGCTCAAGTTTATTACACTTTAAACTTTGACTCATGGTTTAAGCTTTATAAACAAAGCTGAGTAACTACGTAAAAGAAAATGTGACAGCCACCAACAAGACCGTGAAAAGCTTTAAATGTTTTTTTAGATTTGGACCGATTTTATCCTAATATATTACTAGCCCCGACCACTATTAATTCGTACAGCAAGCCTTTTAGTAAGTACATACATAAAACACCAAATTTAGTTTTTACTGAATGAATATTCTATTCTTTATATTTTAAAAATAAAAAATTATTCAATTTAAACGAAAAGCTTGCAAATTAATAGTGAATTAATAGTGACAAAAAAATAAGTACACGAGTACATATATGGTTTGTTTCAAGTATCATAACACTTTTTTAATAACCCTACAGAAAACATTTATTTTATATTTAGTTTTCGACCATGCCGAAGTTTGTATACCCTTGCAGGTTACAAATTGACCATTATGTTTTTTCTAATTGAATTAAATAAGAAGAATAACAAACAGTAATTATATACAACATTGCCATACAACATTGCATTGTTGCTATAGATCCTACGCAATCGTTTATACAAAAATGAGTGTCATACTGATACAATTCGACAGATAAATATACAACAGAGATAAAAGGCTTATGCTCACTAAAAATGTACACATTTATCTGCTACCCATTACTGATTGGAAATAATCCAAGACATACTAACTAAAACAGTTGCCTTGAAGTAGCACCTGAACATTGATATTTAATATCTAACAAATAGGAAGAGTTGCTTAAATTGTTTGTTTGATCCCTACATAGTATGTATGTAATACAATGACATGATTACAAGTCCTAAACTTTATATAATTGATCAGATCAGATTACTCCATAATTTCCAGTCCTTTGTATATTCCAAAATATATAAAAATATATACAAATTATTCAGCCCTATGCAGGGGTATAGGAAACTGGAATACGTTCTGATAGCGTTGCAGGCGTTGGCGAGCGGGTGATTGTAGGTAGTATTCAAGCGTACCTCAAACGCTACGGTCGGCGTATAGCGGTATCGTCGCCTTTACGGTCGGAACATGACCGAGCTCTGTTCTAGGGGTCTAGCTAACCGTTCACTAATCGGACTTGCGTTTCGTTCGTAAGCAGTGGTACTAAGGGAACAACGAAATGAATAGAAATTGACAACGGATCGCATATGCTATGTACATACCTGTGTACATATGTAGTTCGCGGTAACCGACATTCGACGCCGTGCGCGATATACATACATCTGTGAGTGTGTCAAGAGAGCGCTTATCAGGGCGCATGATAACCTTGCCTTTAAAATATAAAATTCTGTGCTTTTATATGGTCCGTTCCCTATCGAGCCGCATGGGGTTTTACCTATGTTCGGGGACGTCCAATGAAGTCATTGAGAAAATTTGCAGATCTAAAAGAAACTCGGAAAATAGTTAAGCACGATAATAAAATTACCGCTGTTGTGCATAACATCTAAAAAGTGTACTATGAAAACTATTGGGTAAAATAAAATCACTCTAAGGTTTTTCATATAAATTACAGCAGAAAATGTTAAGCTCCATAAATCCATAATTGTATGTGGCGAATTCCGACCTTTGTTTTGTTTACCCTTTAAATCAGGTGCTTAATCAAACAAAAACAACTTTTATCAAGGTGAGATAAAAGTGACAATGACTCCTTCAGTTATAAAAATTTTTAATTTCAAATTTTGCGACTATTTATAGTAATATTTACCAAAAACAAAATTAAATTACATTTATAGTAAATGTAAAACCCGAACTGCCATAGCTATTTTCTGGATAAAAAGAAATTTTTCGAGACAAGTGTTTGAAATTTAAAGTTGAGCAATATCAAGGACTATAAACCTTGAGTTAATATTAAAATATGTAGAGCAACTTCTGAAAAAATAGCGTAATAACTGACGTATAGCTGAATCTTTACACGTTTAAAAGTTGAAAGCTGCCAAGTATGGAAGCACAAAAGTTGGAGCTCGAGCTTCAAAAAGAGCGATTCGATTTAGTCACACAGGCAAACAGCTAAACCAGAAAAACAGAAAAGGACCTTCAAATTCAAATTATTGAATATCTTTTAAACACGCTATTGTGTTGTGATCTTGGGTGTGCACCAACATATTTTCTTAATCGAATACTTTTCCAATAGAGTACCTACATTTGATACATTTTGTTTGTATGAACATGTACTTTTTAAACAATTTGATAGAGGAAAAATAAAGAAAAAAAAATTAAAATAAATAAATACTAGGCGTAGCTGAGCGGAACCGACATATGGACATGGAAAAACCAACTTGGCTGGTAATGCTGCGAATATACATATAAATATGCGTATATGCAACCGTCTGCCAGCTGTATTCGCTATTGGTTGGTTATAAGTTATAATAATCTAGTAGGTAATGAGAATAAAAATTATACATTGCAATGCTTTTCATTTTCTTAAGAAACTTTTCAAAACAGGAAGGGTGTGGTATTGGCGCATGGTTTGTTATAGTAAGGGTGTGGCTCACAATAATTAATTAGTAAAAGTAAACATTGTATATACGCGAAGATAAGATTCGTCGATATGCGACTTAAAGATAAGTTATTGTGAAACCGCAAAAAGGTTTTTTTTGCGTAATGGGTTCGGCTAAGGCAGCTCTAAATACCGTTTTATTAAAAAATAAATCAAATTAAAATTATTTTTAAAGTAAGTAAAGTTTAACAATAATCAAAATCGGTATACTATATTTTATAGATGTCAATCCTTAAATATACAAAATTGTAAACACTTACTTATTGCAAGGGTATTTAAACTTCGGCTTTCCAAAGTTAGCTTCCTTCCTTGTTTTAAAAATAAAAATTTTACCACCACATTAATTAGTATGTATATATAGCATATTGTTGGTATTTAAATTAAACTTTCTCCCCTTTTAAACATTAATGAATTGTTTTCGACCAAATCTTAAGTAAATTTCCTATGTGTTGTGTTCGGTTTGTGTGCAATTGTTTGCTTCAATTTCAGTTATAAATAACTCGAGTTTACATAAAACAAAAAGAGAAATAAACACAGACGCGGAATAGGTCAGATTGCCCCACTGACGTTAGCGCGAATATGGTGTTCTCTTTACTTGGGGCATTCAAGACTTCGGGCTAACTTCATTGTTTTGGCACTGAATTATGATCATGGCGACTGTAATCTCTACTTGTCAGTATCAACAATATGGCATTGTTATTTCAATATCAGAACCAAATACATTTAAATAAACTTACAACCTGGCAACCCATTTTTTGTTTTTCATCAAACGATTATCTATTTTCAATTCCCCCTGCAGAGTATTCTAATTTAAGCCAGAAGTTTGCAACACATTGAAGCAGGCATCTCCTACCCCATAAAGTGAAAATATTCTTGATCAGCATCACCGGCCGAGTTGATTCAGCATTTTCAATCTTTCAGTCGGTATGCATGAAACAGAAAATTATTCATGATATTAGAGCTAGAGCAACCAAAAAAATGTCCCAATATGTTTTGATTTTAAAGCACAACAAAATAAAACTTTATAAATTACCTAATTTTGCGTAAGTAGGGGAGTACGTCCTCCAAACCCTGGTGCTACCCGGGGCTTTGACTATTTTAAAACTGTTTTCAAAGTAAAACCTTTTCTCTAAAGCTATACGTAAAAACTAATTGATCAATTTAAAAGTGTAAAAAGTAAACCAATGATTTACATCTCGCATTTTTAATACATATAAATTAGGAAATCAAAAATACATTTATTCCAAAACATCTATGCACTGCGGCCGGTCTTCCGCAAGTGGGCAATGCAACTATATGTAGCAATAAGAAATATCGAGCAGAATTTAAAATCAGCTGAGGATTGTACGATCGAATATTCTGACTTTTGAATTATCAATTGGTTGGGGAGAAGTTGGGGTAAAAGTGCCAATTAATTTTGTTTTAAAATGTGGGCAAGAGTAGAAAAATACCCAGATTTACTACCAAGGTTGTAGTCCATTTCCCAGAACGTAACGTATTAATTTCTTTTTTTTAATTGTGTGTTATAAATGTTCAATGTTTTACTTAATTTTACATAAATTACAGCAAAACAGACGAAGTTTTGGATATTTAAAAGTCGGTGTACACGATAACTAAAAAAAAATTGAGTAACTCGGGACACTTATTCTATAATTAACGCATACAATGTTTCTGAAAAAGGGCTCGTCTTGCTACAAAGAAACCTTATCTTTATTATTTATTTTATTTAAAATGAGTATTTTTTATGTTTTTTCAGGTAATTAAACAACAGAAATCCTAAATCAAAATATGTGACCAAGCAGGGCTTCAAAAGTTAAAAAATAAGTAAAAAGGATATCACGCTAATGGAATTCGAAAGGTGCAATACGCCACAGATGCATTTACAGAAGATAAGCTAAACGACAACGAAAACGCTCATGGAGACGAACTAATGTGATATTACAACAACGATAAATGTACGGATATATCCATACACAAATATTTAACTTTGAGATATTTACAACCGCTTGAGATTCAACCAAAGACTTTTTCTAAAAGACTTGTCAAAGACAACATTCTGAAATGGAACATCTGGACCTGGCCGGATATTTGGCCAACACAGCCACGTGTTGGAACAGCCTTGGTGCATTCGAACAGCAAGGTAAGTTACATTACACTATAATTATATTTTAAAAAGTTATTATTTTCTCAACATTTGGCGGCATACAAAATGCTAACGTTTATAACGTAATTAGTCATAAATATTTATTATAGTTATACTAGTATGGCCAAACAGTAGACAAATTCTATTAACATTTCTATCCCTTTCGGACTAACGAAAAAGTAAACCAACAGGAGAAATATAAAACAATTATAAGCAAACTCGCCGATGGTGACAGGTTGTCCTGGGTTCTTATATGACTTGAATGAATAATAGTAACTAAAAGGGTGTACATCGTCGACTAGAAGTTAGCTCCCTTTATGTTTTTCCTTTAGATTGAGGATATATAGGTGTCCTTAAAATACAATTTTCATCAAAAAAGTGAGCATATCGCTGCACAAATCATTGAATTTAAAATTATTTTCTCTTGACAAATGAGTTGACAATAAACGAATATAATTAATGTGCTATTTGTATTTTTTAGGTAAGTGAAGATAGAGTTGCAAGATCTTTATAGTTATCGATCAATATTCTATTAATATTCGACTAAACAGTTTTTAAAGCCTATTACTCTTTTCCATTTTGGTATGTCCGTATTTTATACAAATAAATGAGGTCATTCAAAATGTTAAATTCGGTATTTTAAAATACCAAAATTAACATACACCCTTCTCTTTAAAAAAATCGAGGCAAGACCTTAGGGCAACCTGTAAAACAGAACTGTGAAATCTTTAATAGAACAAAAGCTAAGTTGGTTAAAGTATATACAAGGTATATCATACGCATCAATGGTAAAGCTAAATGTATCTTTTAACAGTACACAAACTTATAAATGTACCGCATCTAATTTAGCAGTTAAACAACACTTGAAATATAATGCAGTATGTATGGTTTATTATTCTTTACGAAAATAGATTACGGGGTTGGGCAGATCTTATTGGAGGCAAGGGTCCTGAACATTGTTACGTATGAATATCTTAAACGCCAGTGTACGATACATGTGTGTTTTCTTCTTTCAATATTTTCCTTATTTATATTTGACATGCAACTTCAAAAAACAAGGAATAAGTAAATGTAAAACACCCCAACATTCAAAATGTAATATGTAGCAGTGGAATAAGGCTATAAATAAGATATATATTTTATTTTTTTTTAGAAAATTGCAAACTTTAATTCCCATTCCTTCTACTCTTGTACCTAGATTATACAAATTTAACTTACTCTTAAAAACGAATTTCTAGCTGCTAATCAAATTGGAAATACATATTTATAGTGAAACATTTTTTGCTGCTGACTGCAACTGATTCCGCATTTCCGCTCAATCTTTTACAGATGCTGTCTTCTTGTCCAGCTCACGTCAAATGCTGGAACCCATCATTGAGGAGACCAGTGAGGATGAGGAGCACGGCCAAAGCAGTTGGAACGGCTGCCAGGAGCCGCGTAGCAGCTTTTGGAGTTCCACGGGTTCTGTCATTTGCAACGAAGTAACAAAAGGTGAGCTGCAGGTGGAAGGTGTAGTATTCGGACTGCGAGCTATCTGACTTTCATTGCAGATGTCGATGCCATTTCGGAACGGGACTTCGCTTGTCCGCCAAAACGTCCGCGCCGTTGCCAGGAAATGGAGCTTTCACAGGGCCTGGAGGACATTGTCCAAATGCGACGCACTCCTCGCCACGAAGCAGAAGCCCACCACAGCCTGGAGCGTTTCCTGGCCGCGGAGGCCTGCGCGCGAGACAGCTACGGGAGCCAGGGGCAGAGGAACAGCACAGGCAGTCGCCGCGGAGGCGCCATTTTCGATGACTACTACTCGGACAACGACTCGTACCATTCACTGTCGCGCAGCTCGTCCTTGGTGCAGTTCGAGTCCCTCGAGCGGCAGCTGACGCTGCAGGAGCAGCACCTCAGCATGAATAGTCTGGGCAACAGCTCCCCTTCGCTGCTCAGCTGTGAGATAGGCGTCGGGGCCAGTGCCGGAACCAGTGACAGCAATCCTGAGAGCAGGCGAGGCTCCGCATCGTCCTTGTCTTTGATGAAGCGATACGAGTCGAGCGACGGACGCCTGCACCAGACCTACTTTGAACTGAACAAGCTGGACCTCGAAGACCAGCAGCAGCGACAGCTGTTCTCCAAGAACCTGCACCAGGCGGAGAATAAGTCCGACTCGGAGTCCTGCTCCAGCTCCAGCTCCACGTCCTCCTCCTCCTCCACCGCCTCCAGTGACAGCAGTGGCCACAGTCTGTTAACCGCGTGTCAGGGCAGCGGGGGAAAAGTGCAAGCTGACAGTAAAGATGTGGACGAAACTGCCTCCAGACGAGTGCCGCTCAACTCGGCAGAGAATTTGTCTGAGGATTCCGGCTACTGCGAGCCCAGCACGCAGCATCGCAGCGAAAAGTCTATATCGATACCCAAGAATTTTGACAAGCTTTGTGAGGAGAGGGAAGAGGAGCTGCTGCTGCTGGAGGAGACCTCGCCTCATTCACGAAACTCCAATGGCGGACATGATTTGTATCAGCCAAAAATAGAGCAGACAGCGGACACGGCTGCTGCTGTGCCCTGCTCTCCGTCTTCTCCATCGCCTATTAATAGCTCCTCGGAGAGAGCCGACTCTCAGCCAGAATCGGTGGGCCCATCGCCGTCTCCGAGCGGATCCGTAGCCTCCTCTTCGTCATCCACCGCGTCGTTCACTTGGCTGCGCAATAGTTTGCCCGATATACGCGAGCCGCGAGGTTCGCCGTCGCCCAGCAGAGCAATTGTTGATACAGAGTTCCACACCCACGGCTACGTGCTGGCCACCACCAGCGGCAACACAAACAGAATCAGCAGCGGGAGCCCCAGCAGCAGCAGCTCATCCTCGGGCCCCTGTTCGCCGCTCCTGGGTGCCACCACCCACTCGCTACCCAGCGAGCTGCAGCAGCTGGGCCGTCGGCGTCGACCGCGTCTCAGCCGCCGCTGCAGCCAGCGGAACTGCCAAAGCAGTGGCAGCAGCTCCAGTGACGGGCTGGACTTGGAGATAGAGGAGAGGCGGGACGACTTCTTCCTCGACGGCCACAGCCTGCCGCGAACTCGGCGCAGCTGCAGCTGGACTGATCGCAGAGCCGCGCAACCCTTTGGAGAGAGAACTGTGGTGGGCGTGGCCAGCGCGGGATACCTAAACGCTAGCTACCAAAACCTCACGCTTCTTGACTACACGAGTACACGGCCCACGTCCGAGCAGCAGCAGAGGAATCACAAGAGAAACCAGCCAGCAGAAACCAAGATGTCTGACCCTGACAGCAGAGTCTCTGGCGGGGACTACGAACAGATCATCTGCAAGGGAAACTTTTTGCTGGACGAGATCAGCAAAATATACGACAAGAATGTGTCCATCCTCAACGATAAGCCCGTTGTGGAGGAGGAGGCGCAACCACAGGATCAGGTCGATTCAGGAGCCGTCTTCGAGGAGGCAGAACAAGCTCAGCATATTCAGCTGACCATCAGAAAGGCACCGCCACGGCATAAGCATGGAGACGACAGGTCCCAGCCGGAGCCACGGCCACCGCTGACATTCAGTAGCTTCGGCAAGAAGACTTTCGACCAGGACCCCACTAACCTGCGCACCTCCTATGCCCAGAGCTTGGAGCAGTGCAACATCACCGGCCAGGAGGCGATACCGGCCAAACCTCCGCCTCCGCCGAGGTCCTCATCTGCCCAGAGACCTCTTCCCAAGCGGCGCTTCCTCCAATCGCAGGCGGCGGCCGCCAAGCAGCGCAGCCTGGTCAGCAGCACGCCCAATCTCTCCGCCTACGACGACCGGCAGCAGGAGCCAGAAGACGACATCTATGTGAGCAGTGCCCACACGTCCATGCACCAACTGCCCCAGGCTTCCACCGAGCCGAAGCCCCTGGGCATTTTGCTGCCGGCCGGCTCCCGGAATTCCTTCAGCAAGGAGGTGAGTTTCTGCCCCGTGGTAAGCAAGTACTGCTGGCAGGAGCAGTCCTCCGAGGAGCCGGCAGATGGTGGCCTCTCCGGGGAGGGGGAGCAGTCACTTTCCAGTGACGACGAGCTTCTGGACAATGCGGACGCCACTGTCGTCCACAACACCAAAGAGAACGAGAATGTCGCCGCACGGTACTCCGAAGAGCAGATCCGGCTGCAAAGAGAGGTGCCCAGAGAAGCGTCTAGAGAGGCGTCAAGCGAGGCGCTCAGAGAGCCGGCGATCGCTGCTGAAGAGAGCGACGAGAACAACGAAAACATCGCCATCAACAACGCCTCACCCGAAGGCCAGACGATCGTCGAAGCAGAAACCGGGGTCGGATCGGAATCCGAACCCGCCTCAAACAGGGCCGATCTGGGCACGAACGACGTCGGCCGCTCAGTCGACGTCGCGAACTCATCATCTTCGGTCTTCCAGCCACCAGCTGCTCGTTCCAGTCGATCCGCAGCCGCACCTTGCAGCGCCCCCGCTCGACCTTTGAGCCTCCATCTGCCCATTCTCAGCGAGCCGCCCACCAATCGCGCGCACCACATCCTATACGCCTCCCAGCAGCTGCTGCAGCGCTACGAGACGGATCCGGATCACCAGATCCGCGAGATGACGACACCGGACGACCAGAAGCCGCAGGCCAAAACCATGGCCACTGCCAAAACGGATGACAAGCATCCCAGCTCCAAGAGTTTTCTCTCCAGATTCGCCCACGGCCTGCGCTTCTCGCTGCGCCGCAAGAAGAAGCCACAGAAGCTGGAGAAGCCGGAGCACAAGGAGGAGTCGAGGCAGCCCAGGCAGCCGACGGTCATCAGGGCCGCCTCTGCTCCAGTGAATCCAAAGGCCTCGAGGGAGAGTGGTGGAAGCGCCGTAGACTTCATACACATACCACTAAAGCCGCCACGAACTCAGCAGTCCAGCCAACTGGCAGAAAGCCAAACAGTGCAGCCGGAACAGCTGGCGAAGACATCCACCCTGCAAAAGGTAGTCACCGGCAAGCCACCGTTGCCAAAACAGACCCGCAGCAGCAGCCTGGCGCATGCGCCTCCTGCGGCCACCAGTGCTGCCCATGCCAGCGATGCCCTCCTAAGCGCCGAACGGGAGGAGTACCAGCGGTTCGCCGGTCAGTTGACAGCGGGAATTGACGCGACCAGAATGCGGGACAGCGAGTCTCCGTCTCGGGCGAGTGTCGCCCAAAAAACACAGATGTTCAACCAGCTGGGCGGAGCTAGACCCACCATGGTAACCGCTGTGCCGGTGGCTGTGTCGCCCGTGAAGGAGGACGGCCTAATGGGTCTAATCGAGACTAATCTGGACACCCACGAGACGGTTATCTCTGGCAAGACTCGCTCTCTGATGGATATAACCAGCAGTCCGCATCCGCTGAGCCTGCCGCACAAGCGGTACATCGTGAAACGCCTGAAAGTTACCAGTGCGGCCTACAATGCGGACGATCTGGATCTGGACGGAGAGGATGAGGTCAAAACAGCGTCAAGAGGAGGAGGAGCAGGTGGTGTACAAATCCAATCTGTTCGAAGGCCTCACAAGAGCATGGAGTTTCTGCTGGACAAGGAGAATCAGATTAACACATTGGTAAGTGCCGGCACATGTTCATGTAGTTTGTTAAGCAAAGTATTCCAGTGCGTGGAATGGGCTCACTTTAAGTTTTTGTGGCTTTTGGGCTGGTGACTTTTAGTTGGAGCCGATCCCGTCTTAGTGGAATTTATGAAAAACGTTTAAAAAATGTATTTGAGAAATAAGAGTTTCAAGTTTAAAGCTCTATTTCACTATCTAAGAGGTATACAGAATACATAATGCTTGGAACACTACATTTTAAAATTTTTTAATTTCTTAACTTTCCTCAATAAGATCATAAGGGTGTTTGACTTTTAAATTGCTTTAATTAATTAATACCTGACCTTTCCGCTCACTTGACTTGAGCTGTCTTTCATGGTTTTCCTAGTCTATTTGCTTCTTTGAAAATTATGCTAACCATTTCCGAATGCTATAATAGGGCCTTAGATCTTCTTTATAGGACACGTTTATTGATCTGGGCGACAGTCGCACCCACCTCACCTGCTCAGTGAGCTGTGACAGCACAGCGACAAAGTTAATAGTGCGCTTTTCCAGCTTTTCCTTTTCTTGTCTCATTAGTGGCGTACTTGCCTAAGCTTCCTGAATTTCCATGTCCAATTATTGGATTTAAAAGCCATTCAACTTACTAGAAGCCTCGTTTCGCAGTCTTTTTGGGTCACATTTTACGCTCTTACATAACGGTGGTCCTCTAACACTAAAAATTGAAATCGCCATAAATCCGCAACAAAATAATAATTGAATAAGAATAAAAGTATGCACAACCATTCCCTGAAGCATTACTTTATGAATGGTATACTTTGTTTACGATTCGGACAATAGAACGCTTTCAATTTTTCGTTTACATAAGTATTCAAAAAACACTTTTTGACGAGGTAAAATAAAAGTAACGAATGCACCTTCGACGCCAAAAACTTCTGACATAAATTTCCGGGACTAATAATGGTTATGTTAGAAAAAATAAATAAAGGTACTTTGAAAAATATTTAGTTTATAATTTGGAAATCTTCTTTTACAATGCTTTTAATGACAATGTTTCAAGAATAATTAAATATAATTAAATTGCAAGTGCATTTAAATGCCCAGTTCATATAAAACCTAAAAGCAAGCTATTTTCGTGATTATCGAATTCAGATATATTAATATCGAATAATAAAAGCAAACTTTTTTTTAATTTGAGTAAAATATTTGGAGTTATTGGAAAATAAACTACAAAGATGAAACGACCACATCGCGTGTTCGAGTTCTGCTGCTGACTAATTACTTGTTATTCTTTTTATTTCTATATTGTTCATAGTTTTGATTAGATTAATTTAAAATTACATTTAAAAAATAACAATAAAAAATATTTAAAAAATAATAGGAGAAAGGAGAAAATATAATAATAAAAGATACATAAAATTAAGTTTGAGATTTTGGGAGCTTTGAACCCGATCTATTTCCGGATAGACAGTTAAAGACACAAGAGTATGAGGAGTCCCGAGATCGCATTGCATTCTTCTTCATCAGTAGTTTTTGTAGTTTTCCGCAGAAAGCATTTAGTACCGGGTTTCGTGTTGTTCTTAGTGTACACTCTTTTCTCTTTTGGTTTCCCCCTGCTGTTTTTCCATTTCCTTTTCTGGCCTCCACAAATTACTCGCATGTCGGCAATGCTGCGCAAACAATGACCACTTGACCTTAGTTTTGTAAATTGTGTGAACGCCCCGCCCGACATACCCCACCCTCCGACTCCCACTCCACTTCTGTCTATGCATCACGCCCTTTTTTATTATGAGGTTTATTTGACAGTTTTACACCCGGTATGACAGTTATTAAGGAATAAAGTTGTCATTTTGAGACACGCCCTAAATAAATAATGCTAAATTTAAAAATATAAAAAAATTATCGTTTGCACTTTATTTTTGGTGAATGTTATTGTTAATTATCAGAGTATGGTTAGAAATTTTGTTTGTCAAATGTAAAAAATCACTGCATAGAATAATAGCTATTAATTTTGATAACTTATTTTTTGAGATGGAGAATTTTTGAAGATGTATAATAAACCAAAAGTTAGCAAGATTAAATGCTATTAAGTCTCGGGTTACTATTAAACTATTTTATTGTAATTTATTTATTTTTTATACTTTTATTTGCTACCCAATAGTCTCATTAAAAAAAAATCGTTTGTTTTCATTCAAATTCTTCAATAGTTCAAGTATTTACAAACTTTTCCTATTTGCCACTTATCGATCGGTTCTCAATTTTGCGTGTACATATAGAATTTGCAGGTGCTCATCGTCCAGTGATATGTACATAGTATATAAACATTATATTCGTATATACTTATACATATTTATGTGTATGTATATTTTGAAGACGAAAGAATAACGGACAAGTCAGAAATTAGGTTCAAATTAGAGGTTTCTCTTGCAATTCGAGGAGAGACCGCATGATCGGCCTCACTCACTGGCTATGGCTAGGGAGAGTATCTGCGACGCACCCGTTCACTCTTTGTTTTTCCCTCTCTTTGGGCACTTAAACAAATTTCTCTTGATGTTTCTTCACCACTCCCTATTAATGTAGCAACACATATATATATATACATTTGTATTTTCAATGAGTCAATAAATGAGCACTAAAGTACATACAAAAGTGTGAATGTTGTTAAAAATTGTGTCATGCATAACCGCTTTCTAATACACACTTTAAGAGTGTCTGTCAGCGCCAAAGAATTTGCTAACTCTCAAAACTAGTTAACATCTGCCAGGGGTTGAGATCACTGCAAAGGCATTTTCATCGTCTGAACAAGAAGCTGTTTCAGTAATTTATTTAAATTAAACTTTTTTTTCGTTCTCCAGCAGACACCAGGAAATTTAATTGACTAAGTATGTGCATATGTAGGTTGTGACACTAGCGAGGAATTTATTTTTAGAGCTACCTCTGTTTGTATTTATGTTTGCAATATTTTATGAGCACAGGCAAATTTTGCAAACAATGGTAAGGTAGGGTTTAAAATAGGAGATATTTGCAATTCTAAAATAAATACAAAAAATAATTCAATACACAAATTAATTGAACAATAAGCTATCATGGTTTAGACAAAATAAATATATGTATACTTAGTATAAGTAAACTTAATCCCTTTAAAACCCCTTAATTCAATTTGCATACTATAATTCTTCTTAAATATTTTGCTGTATACAGGTTTTATTGTATTTTTTTCCAATAATGATTGCGGGAATCTTTTTGCGTTCTAACAGAAGAGACTTTCGTACAATAACAAACGAAAAGATCACTTCGGATTATTTTTCTGCTTTTATTTCAAAAATATGTATATTGTTATAATACCAAACATCTTAAATTCTTTTTATACATATGAATGAATTACATATTTAAATAATTTTTTGAGATACGTTTTGTAGAAAAATGTATTAAATATGCCTTCTTTCACTTTTATTTTCACATACATATATATATGAATTCATATAGGTGCTAAAAAATCCGTCTAGGTGGCATCACGCCTTATTGACTCCATATACATCATAAATATATGTATGTACCCCTCAGATACCATTTATCTTTTTTTTTTACTTATAGAAATATGAATATGTTAATTAGACGAATACAAATAAATTTGAATGTATCTGAAGCTATCAGTTAAACAGTTATATACTCATTCACGTCAGTATTTTGAATAATTCAAGGTCAAAGATTATTGATAAATAACTCAATCACATTGTGCTTACCAAGTAAATTAGCCAAATAGCCTAACGTGGCGGAAAAATGTGATTGAAATGAAAATGATTGAAAATGGCATTTTGCAGGCCCATGTGGGTAAAGGTTATAATTTCAAATATCACTTTTCAAATAATCGTAATTAATTATATATTAATTTTAATTAATGCGGTAAAAGTTCTTGTAACAAAAAAAAATTTTATTTTGCAGGTCTGTGTAATTTGCGAAACGTCAGCAAAATTTTGTATAAGGCATCTGTGAAATTTGTCTAAAAATAATGCAAGGAATAGAAAAGTATACAAACAAACAAAAATCGATGAGCATAAAAACTTAATTTTGAACCGCCAGCAGATTTTCTGTTTATAACTTTTGTATTTATTCCACCAAAGGTAAAAGCTTCACAGACATACATATGTACATATGTATAAACATATTTTCGTATACTTGCAAATTCTTTGTACTTTGATTCCTCTTTGTTTACAAGGCGTTTAAACGCTGCAAATATATTCATTGATATATGTAAATATACATAAGGACCTACACTATGATTCATAGAGGACGTAGTGAACTGGGAATAGAACGATCTCATTAATTTGGTATTTATAACTTTGGATTGGAACTTACATTAAGGAACCGCTTAGTAATTACTTGCACCGTAATCACAATTTGTAATTACACTTTGAGTATCGTTTTATGACAAGACAGCAGATTAAACAAAGAAAGTTACTGAATTGTTTAATTGACTACCGAATGCCGGTGCCCAAACATGTGCGAATTGAATTGACAAATGATTTTCAGAGGCACGCGGAGTCCGAATCGACTCGAAAATATGACTCTGAAAATAAAATAAACCGTTTTCAAAATACATAACCAATTATACCTTCTTGGTGGGCACTAAGCTATAATAGTCGCGTACCTTGCAAGTCCGGTATAAAAACACTCCATGAGCAAAAGTCGAAAGTGCCAGCTGTCGAAAATGCACACCTGCAGCCAGAGGTTGACTTCAGGAATCAAAGAGAGGCGACGCTGAAAACTAACAGAAAACACCCTCTCACCGAGGCCTGGGCACGGGTAAACAAAAACACATGCATAGTTCCATTTCCATTTCCGTTCTCTGCTGTCCCTCGTCCTCCTCTCTCCCTCCTGCCATCGAGTTTCCTCTGCCGCTCGGATACATTCCACAAATAGTCACGCTCACTCCGACAAACTTGGCATTTTTTTAATAAATCACATTTTAATGCACCCTCCACCCCATCCCCATATGTTGTGCCCCCACTACCCACTCTGGTTTGGGCATTTTTGTTTGTCGCGACCTAGTGATGGAAACCGCCGAAGAACTGGCTATGAATAGTGTACGTTTCAAACAGCACACAGCAAAAGTCAAAACAAAGATACAATATACTTTTACAGCTATAGGATACTCTGCTCTGGTCTTATGTGTACAACATACAGAGCTGATTTAATTTGACTTGGAGCAGTGAGTTGAAATCACTATTATATAAAAATTGGTCAAATTGGATCAACCTTAATGCTTAAATAGTTAGTTGGCTTATCAAAACGAGTGTGCTCCCTGAACTATGCGTCTCAATTTCGTAAATTGCCTTATATCCGGTCTCAGTATTGCAGCATCGCGAATTCGTCGGGTAATGGGACAAGGAACAAATGGTTGACAAATTTTGTTTCTCAGTGTGCTCCAATTTAGTCCTTCCATTTTTGTTTATATTCTTTGAACACCAATGTTATAGCAACAATTTATTTTACTTTTCTTAGAGGCAAACCAAAATTGCTATACAACTTTAAAATGTTCAGTTTTTTAGGGGCTTGAAAGTAACTATAAGGGTTTATCATAGAGCAAGCAAGTCAATATAAAGTACTTTAACAAAAATATTGAGTACGTTAGAAAATAGATCGAACTAATACATTTGTACAATTAATTACAATTACAATTACAATTACAATTATCTTATTTATTTAAGTCTATATATTATATATGGTGTATATCATCCGAGGTCGAGTAGTCACAATGGTCTCACAATATGTATTGCTTTTTACCAGTGCCCTGCGAATTTTTGCACAAATTATTCTGCACAAAACTGTGAAAAACAAGTAGCACTCAAGCTAAGTTCAGTGTGCTCGCTGCGAGATATCGCGTAGGCGATGTGCGTTCAATAAAAAAAAGTATGTACATAATAATAAGAATAGAAGGCGATCATGCGGTCCCATTCTCAAACACTCAGCTCTATCTGATCGCATTCTTGTATAAAAGTGAAGTAGTGTTTACACATAAACAAATTCAAATGTTTCTATGTCAGCTATATGATCTAATGTTCCGATTTCTATACTAATTGGAATAAAATAATCCTGTGTGCAGTCTCATTCATAGAGCTCAAACACTGAGAGACTAGTTCGCAAATTAACAGAATGGCGGGTGGCTTTCTTACTTGTTTAAATCCGTGAACGGAGTGGGGGGTTACCCTTATTTGGGTTATAACACTTGGAGCTTTCGAATTATCTGCGATGATGTCAGCAATTAGGCAATTACGCTTAATTGTCCCATCGTCAATTAGACTTATACACAAAGCAATACTTCTTCGTATACGTAATACGTATGTACATATGCAGCTATAATTAGTCAACAACTACAGATCGTATTAAATTTTTATCGAAATGTTAAGGGGCTACATACCTTCGTTGACCGAATGACCTTACGGTACACTTTCGAATACCCTTAGAGGGTAATGTACTTTTCGTCAGACGTTTGCAACGCATAAAGAAGGCATTCCGGTCACACAAACTAATCGCAAATAACAACCGAATCGATTTAGTCATGTCCATATGTCCGTTTATATGAAAACCTGTTCCTTACTATTCAATGATACTGACAGTTTTGTATTACTATTATTATAAGTCCGGAATGATCTGTCATAGTCAGGTTTGTTCAATATAAATATTTGAATATTTAGAAAAATCAGCTAAAGTTTTATTTTTTTTAAATGTTGTATAAATTTAAATAATTTTTTGATTAATTTCATAGTCAATCGAATTGGTAAAATTGGGAACGGTGAGGGTATACAAACTTCGCATGCCAAGGCATTGTTCGCCTGGCGCGTTGCCAGTAGAAAGCGAGGGACGGCACCAAGTAAATGCTACAAATATTTCATTTAAATAAAATAATTTAATCAATTTTATTAACGTTCGCTGAATCAATTTAAGTAGATCCCTTGTGTGGGTCTCGATTGAATTTGATAATTAATCTTAATTATTTTCTGTGCTCGACCCAGCTACATACATTTAATTTTCCTCAACAAATTCCCCAATTGAAGTGCCAACACTTCAACACAATAGTGAGTATTGCGGGGTATTTTGGGTCAATAACCCAGTACAAAAAGCATTAGAAAATTTGACTTTTTAAAATTTGGTTGTGATTTTGTGGTTCTTACGTCGATTGGTATCTTTACCCAACGTCCATATCAAAATTTAGATGACATTATCCTTAAAAGACTTCCTTAAAAAATATGTTCGACAAGTTTCAAAATCAAAACGATCTTTAGAATGTAGTATCTAAGTGTCTTAAGAGGAACATTTTCAACATGTCTGGAAAGACTGAAATGACAACACTGATGCTAATGCATATCTCTCGGGACGTCAGTCCGCAGTCCCCTCTCCACTAACAAATAAACATTATGTTGTTTTTTTTTTGTTATTAAAATTGTTATTGTTCTTTTTCTTTTTTCTTTACAATTAAATTAATATTAATATTAAAACAGCTTTTTGGTGTTCTGTCGTGACTAAAATCACAAAGTTAGGTAGCGCAGGGCCTTGTCCAGAAAACGCTCTTCCGGGGACCCCTGCAGACATGCGATGCCGCGACGGGATTTGTTGGTGAGCCTTCCGTACTGGCGACTGATGGTGTCGCAGAGTAAGTCGCAGTGTTTGGACTTCTCGTGGTGTTCAGCCAAAGGTGCCTTGGCATACTCCCGCTTCAAAACCATGCTGATTATGCGCGATCTTGTGGAGCGGTGCTTGGGCTGTGAGATCACCTGAGAGCGGGGTCGCAGGGCCGGCGGAGAGTTGATGTCGCAGACCCCCGACTCGGCGGAGTCGGAATCTAGGCTGGAAATGCCGCCACAACTGCAGTAGGTGACGCTGCTGCGCGGTGACTGGGAGGCGCTGCTGTAGGCTTCGTCGTCGCAGGTGTAGTACTCTGGCATACCGGATTCCGTATGGGCAGGCAGAGCACTAGACACCGCGTACGGAATGCACTTGGCCTCCAAGTACATCACTGGCTCGTCCGCGGCCTCTTCGGCACTGGGCGTGGGGCTTGGGCAGCGCTCATCCTCCAGCTCGGCCATTCGCTCCTTTTCGATCTTCTGCTGTCGCCGGCGTTGGCGGCGTTCGTGCCGTTCCCTCTCCAGTTTGGAGATGGTCTCCAAGCTATCGATGAACAGGTTAAGGTCACATCGCCCGAAGTGGGATGCGTCCAAAGTAAATGTGGTAGCCGTTTTCGCAGGCGGAATTTCGTTGAGGCTCAAAAACTGGGTGCACGTGTATGTGGCCATCTTTGTGCGTTCTTGTGACGGATTGCTGAACTGCAGAGACAATCTTGTATCTGGGCGTGTTGCTTGGCAACTGATGCTGGAACGTTGCCGCACACCGCTCTTTATACGCAACAGGTAGTAAATTTGCTCATTTTTAGAGTCCGCGCAGCCTTTACCTTTCTTTAGTTTACCGACAACTGACCTGTCACGCAGGTAGCTATAAACATTTGACCGAATGTGGATTCGAAATTTCCATGATCGCTTTTTAATTGACGTATTTCCCTAATCCACCCTTTTTAAGCTTACCTGCAGCATAGCCTGTACCTAATCTACCGTTATAAAATACACTGTCCTCTGACCTCTGCATAAGGCGTACTAAACACCTGGTCATACACAGGCACACAAATTATGTTTGTGGATTCCCAAGGTTGTCCCACGCCGCAGTCCGTAGGGAAGTGGGTCGGCTTCTCTGCTAGGATTGTGTGTTGCGGAGATCTTCATCTGCAGGGATACCTGCTCGTTGTGAGCTCAGAGCCGTTCCTGAATATGTTCAGTGCTCGGTGGCAGAACTTTATCCGTTATTATATGCAGCTTTACCTGGAGTTAGTTTCGTGAGCTGTGTGCTCTTTATTATTGCAGAAATCAAACTGAACTTATTTTACTGTTTTTTACTTACTCAAGCAGATTGCGGCCGGCCAGCCGACCGCTTGTCCAGCAAAAACACTAGACACTAGCAAAAACAGCATAAGTATCTCACCTTACCGGGAAAACCGATGGGAACCAGGCACGGCTCCTAAGGGTCTTTATGCTGAAACTGCATATAAAACTACTAGGGTGATCCAGTAATCACCACAGACTTATACCGACTTAAGTTTGCTCATTAATAGTTAACTTAACTTACATGCTTGTTTGAAATTCTTCCAGATGAATAACCAACAAATGCCGATAAGATATTTGCATTTAAAATAATTTTACTGCGTTAAAATTTGCTTCCCTTACTTTTCTTTTAAAACACTAAAAAACTAATGAAGAGTTCTGAGTATTGCTAGCTTCGCAGAAACCAAGTGGTAATTTTAAGGGAATATAATTACTCCTACTAGGAGGGCATCCGACACAGGCAATCCGTTTATTCTAGCAGAGCAGTATGTAGAGTATTGTTGTTTCCCCCCTCGTGGCAACGTTACAGTGACCTGAATATAAGCACGACCTCTTCCATCTGACTAACCAACCCTCATTGATTAACCGACGGATTCCCCCTCGTGCCTTGTGCTTTCATCTTGGCTAGAACTGGACCGAACGCCAGACTCCGTCGCCTGCCTGTTGCTGGTGCTTCCGTTACGTTTAGGGTGGTTAGGGTGGAGGAACCCGGTTACACAGGGTGTTCCATTAGTCCGTTTCCTGCAGCCTGCAGGGGTGCTATAAGCCCAGAGTCGGAAAGCTCTCGTTGGGGTAGTACTTGACATGCGCCAAAGCTGCCATAAAAAGCAAATCGCAGCACATTGCAGCTTCCTGGTGGCGTTGCAGTGGCCATGCCGTAGGTGGGCCAGTATCTACAACAAGCCGAAACGCGATACATACTCCCTCGGCTGCCGGAAATGGCACATGACGCATAGTGTTTGCTGCCCGCGCCGCCACAGGGTGTGTGCGTGTGTACGCGTACTCGGTACGTTAGTGTGGTTGTTGCATGTCGCGTACAATGTTTGAGCAAGTAAGAGCCACATTTGATTTGTTAATTTCAGCTAAGATGTGCAAAGAAGAAGTGTCGCGTCAAAGAAGCCCCTGGAGACCCTTTACCAAACCCTTTAGCCTTTGGCAATACCATTTTTTTTTTGTCGTGGGAGTGCTGTGCGATGTGTCACGTTGGTGGTGGGTTAGGCCTGCGTTTGCCTCTTTTTCGCCAAATTTGTGTTCCTAAGGTCGTAGCCCACTTTTCGGGGCCTGGGGATTAGGAGCGCGTAAATATAAGCATACAAAAATAACTTTAAAGACCGACCTATTTTCATCGATTATGTATACCAAACCGAGGAGCCGCATTTTTTGCTATGGGTGTGACTGCCCGGTGGCTCCTTTCCCTTCCGCTCTCCGTGGTAGGTGCTGATTGACTGCCTCCTCTACTTGTTCCCGTCCACAGTTCATTTTTTGTTCCAAGTTGGATTGCCCACTGAAAAGTTCAAACACTGCTTACAAACATCAATTGTTGAGCATTTCTAGCGCGTAAAGCACAGCTTTAAGTCGCATAAAACGAATATCCGTGGTTTAAATGCATTAAGGAGCACTTCCTTTGACTTATTTCTCAAATTTCGGTCATTGTATGCTTCCTAATTTTCTTATTGGGCACGTGTTCACAAACTCTTATTCTAGATAAAATCATTCTTTGTTTTTTTTCGAACAAAACGTCAAACACGAAAACCAACTGCGAACACTTCGTCGACTGTGGGTGGCTCGCTGTAGTTAATTACGTTTTGTAAGTAATTTTTATTTGACCTTAGAAATTCCTGTCCAATTATTTAAATAACACAATATTTCCTTTGCAATAACAAATTATAATGCTATTTGGATAAAATGCTGCCCCGCGATTGGGTAAGTTAGCATGAAGTTGACGTAAAATCAGAAGCCAACTTTTGTTGTCACTGATTTCCGCTTCTGTACAGTCGCATCAGTAGCAGCTGAAAGCGAAATGGGGACTGTTAACGACATCGCTGTCTCATGTTTACTCCTCCTAACTGGCTCCATCAACACTAAAGTGCTAAAGTGCCCAACACATTTCCTGTGAACGCTAAGTCATTTCAATGCTCTTAAAGTCTTGTAATCTTGTATTGGGCATTCGGCTTAACGAACCCGGAAAACAGTAGGCCTCTATTTATGCAGAATTCACAACAATATGAGTTAAATAGATTCACTAGACAACTTTAATCTTAATAATAAATTTCAATTTAGATTGAATGTCCTAACCCTATAAAATATATGTATATTCTTCATCAGCATCACTATCCTATTCCTATAAAACAACCGATATCAGAGACTAAAGAGCTAGGCCTGGAATTCAATAACGACATTCATATGTGCTGAATGTAGATTAATTTGAAGATATTTACAAAATTATAGAAAAATTTAAAAAAGAAATTTTCGTGAAAACATTCAAGGGTATACAAACTTATGCTGAGCGTTGATATTATTTTTCTTATTTTAATTTAAACCTCAATATTCAAGTTAAACAAATTATTAGAGAAAGAAACTAAATATGAAATACCAATTTATTTTTAATTAATAAATTCATATAACAAAATATCTAATAACCCTACTATTTTTATTCGAAACAGCCTCCAGAGAACGAGCTGCAGAAGCTTCATGATCAGAATCCTGCCGCGCTAAGCGAGCACCAGCTGCGTGTCCAGGCATCGCTGCAACGGCTCAATATCCCCGACTGGTTCCGGCACTACAATCAGGGCTCCGGACATGTCCCAGCAGAGGGATGCACTGCCGCTGGCGGCTATCGGCCGGGCAACTTCACCCGCAAGCGCGCCCAGGAGTCGGGTCGCTGGCAGGGGCTCAACTCGAAGACGACGTCTCTCAGCTCGCTGGGATCGCATCGCTCCGACCGGAGCCCCTTGCTGTTAAGTCCCTCAGCACACAGCCACCACGGCGGACAGAGCGGCTCGGCGGCGGCTCACGGATCGGCGCACGCCCCGACCGGCGCGGGAACAACTCGATGGTCCACTTCACACCTGAACTCAACCCAGACTTCGCCCAGCGTCTCCCAGCGCAGCAGTTTCGCCCGCGGCACACCCATTAACAGCAGCTTTATGTCGGTGGCAAGTAGCAGCGGAGTCCTGCGCAACTCCTACCGGCAGCCTTACCTGGGCTGGCGCAGCACTGAGAAGCTATCGCAGCGGACGCCCCATGAACGGTGAGTTTGACGCCTCCACAGGAATTTCCATATGAAATCGAGTGGTTTCTGACATTCGAAGATCACAAGGCAGGTCTATTAGGCGTCTGCATTAGTGCTAAATTATTATTACTTACGCCGACAACTTATTAACTTTTTTTTACTTAACTTAAAAGTGATGATGATCAAGTTTGTCTCAATATTTGACCCTCACGCAAACCTGAAAATCGTATAACTCTACTCCAGTATTCAATTCAGTGAGAACTAAAAGGATTTGTAATGATACTTGGGTGTTTACAAAAAGAACTTTGTTCTGGATAAAATTGTAACAATTCCGACATAAATTAAATTGAATTTCGCTTGAATTCTTTGAAAGTGTAAGCTTGTAAAATGTATCCATTGTATTGGTGGTCCTAGTGGTCCTAGGAATCTATAAGTGACGGATATAAAATCAAATAACCTAAGTATAAATTTTTGGTATTTAAAAATCTGAAATCAGGAGTAGTAGCTATATGTGATCATTTTTTGTTTTCTCAAAAAGCATATAAACCGAATGTATGAATATTTTAAAGACTAGATAAATATTTCATTTTTATTTTAATACTCCAAAATGTTATTCCATTTTGTTGACATTCAAAATTTGTATAAATGTAATAAAATTGAAAATTGCGCTAACATCGAATCTTACCTTATTGCAGGCTGGCGAACTCTCTGTTGGCACAACGCACTATACCGTCCCCCACATCGACGCCCAATGGACCACGACCCCAACGTCCCGAGGCGCCGGATATTCAGAGCTCAATAAAGGAGGTGACCTCCGCCATTGTGCATTTCGTGAACGACCAGCAGCAACAGCCAGCACATCACCAGAACAGCCGATCAGTCAGTCCAAATTCGAGGTAGGCAACGCCTTTCAGCGCGTTGCAAAGAGCTGAATAAAATATATATAAAACCAGCTTTGTTCATACTGCTGTTGTCCGATCACCTACCTTTAGCTCCTGTCTACAGATTGTGTAGTAGTTATCCCAGCACCCTATCTGCCTTTAGTCTGGAATATATGTATGTTCCATTTAGATGTGACGATTCATTTTAACTTTCTTCTTTGGAAAATACACACCTCGCAGCTATCTTTAAAAGTATACATCCCCAAAATGCACCATTATCAGCTGCACCAGAATATTATCAAACCAACACAGATCACAAGTTTTTCCAAAGGTAAGACACCCTCGAGTCGGGTTGTTCGTCTAGAATACTTTCCATGTGGCTAACATCTGTGACTAACATAGTATTTTACTGTCCTCTATGGCTGTGCTTAACCCTAAAAAGTACTAATAACTAAGGTAAAACAGTCAAATTGTTAATATTCGACTACAGAGCGTTTTAACTAAGACTAGATAACCAATTTCTGTGGGCTACTGTCAACGTAACACAATTTTCCAGATAAATTTCCTTCATTAGCAACTTGCTACTGCATTCCTTCGTAGCTACTTGGAAACAAGTAGCTACAGTCAAGCCTAATTATACTCAAATTTACCGAAATCACGAGTTAAAATATTTGTTTAACTTTGATAAAAATCCAATTAGTATATCATATACAAAGCTGGCATTAGGCCGATTGACCAATTTTAAAATCTCAATGCAGAAAAATCTTGTTTCCCTTATTTTCGAAATAGACTGATTTTAAATGATTTAATGAATTGGTTAACCTATTTCTATCGTTTGGATGCTGCTGGATGCAATTGAAATCTGCGCCAGTATAGCTTTCTTTCATATTTTATTTTGCCGACTGACAAATTTGTAATTCGCATTGCGTCTAATTAAGAGCTCCCGTCAGTATTTTATAAATTGGTTCATGTAGGGAACTACAAATTACTAAAAAATATCAGACGGAAGCTTAAGAGTTCGTTAAAAACAATGCTTCGGATTCAACAGTTTAAAATTAATGAAATAATAGAAGTTCTTCTTCGGAAGCATACAGATATGCGAATAAGGACCTCAATGGAAAAGTGCCAGAAAGCTATCTATCACCACCAGATAAACTTATCGTAAAGAAAATAGATTTTCTATCATATACAAATTTATCTGATAGGGAAAAAATAACAGCGCTGGTATCTGTGTTGTTATTTATTGATGAATTGAAATCAGAAATCAATACATACTTTTTAGCTACATATATCTACAACTCCCACTTATTTCCTTTTTTCAAAATCAGGCCGAAAGACCGCCACGAGGTGCCTCTCTATACCAATCGCTCTGATTTCTCTCTCCTCAATCTGTTGGCCACCCAACATCCCTTTCGGACTCTGCCATTTTTCGTTCGCATCTGTTTTCCTTCGTGTTGGACTTGTCCTGAACTGTTCTTGTTCTTTGAGCTTAGGTCAGCAGCGCAGTGCTCGGTGTTTTCAGTGAATTACATAAACTACGAGCAATACAAGCAGATAAAATGACTACATTTCCTAAAGCTATTTTTGGGATTTTAAATTAAGAAAATATTGTCGCAGCGGTTAGTGACAAAAGGGAGAAAATTGGACTGCTGCAAAGCTGTGCTTTTGTTTGCAAATGGCGCAGTAACGTCACTTATTGATTAATCTAACAATTGTGTGTCGAAGGGTTTACAGTGGAAAAGTAATTAATAGCATCTCCCTATCATCGCTCTTTGTTCTGTTCCGCAGGAAGTGCTGGCTGGAGAGCAGCTTCGTCGGCACCCGGCCCCTGGACTCGCCCCAGACTCCCGACATAGACCACAGCCCGCCCTCGTCAGCCCAATCCCAGCAGCAGAATCCCCAGCAACTTCTCGCGCACAATCTACATCTGGATGGCAGTCTACCGCCGATGAACGCCACTGGACAGCCGCCACTTCGCATGAACGGACTCAGCCGTGTCGGCGGCGGTGGCGGTGAGTCCACCATTTATATCTGACAAATCGCGGGAACCAAGTAGTTGTAGTTGTACTCGTAGATGAACCCGTAGCGATGCGTGCTAGTTATGTTATTATTTATATACACAGCCACAAATATATACATATGTAAATACATTTTTTATTATGACAACATACATATACATTACATATGTTTATGGCCCACGACATCCCGCACGCAGGATTACACAATTTCCGTTGAAATTACTTTTTAAATTTTGTATCTGTAATTCATTAATCGGCAATGTTGGAGCAAAGTGCAATGCATTTAAATTTCATAGAAAGGAAATATTAAAGTGCTTCGAAATACCGGTTTGACCTATGTATTTTAATTTTGTCAAGCCTTAGTGTTTCATTATTTTATTAAATATTTTAATTTTATTTTTAGTTGAATAAAAAAATCATTGGTCTAAAATTAAATATTGTATTATTCTTATTATACTTATTTTTATCAGTTCCCCCGCATTTTTGTGTCAACATGAGTGTTTATGGAATCATAAGCGTCTCATTGTCATTCTGCTCGTCGATAGTTTCAAAACCGATTTAAGCTATAAAAGTATATGCACCTATTTATGTATGATTTATATTTGGAATTTTCTATTTTAGGCTTGGTTTTTAAAACTAGACAAATTCATCAATAGTATAAATACTAATCGGGCAGCTCACAATCAAAACCGAACCGTGCTATATAATACTTAGCATTAAGCAACGAACAACTAAAGATGTTTTTATATTAATTTATATTGATAATCCCTTATTAATTTTTTATTGTATCTACACGTGTCCCTCCACACACGTTTGGTGGCTAAAATAAAATCTATATGTGTCCAAACTTATTTGTTTTTATATCCTTGTTTATATATTTATTTTTATATTTTAAATATTAGCCCATTGTTATCCACCTGCACATACAACTAAAATTTCTCAGCGTAATTTTAAATTTAATACAGGTTTTAATTCATGAACACATTGATCACGTTTAGTCAGTAAGACCAAACAATTTGGCTAAATCTAATGACCTGCTTTCATTGTGCTTTATTTTTATACCCTTGCAGGGTATTATAATTTTAGTCAGAAGTTTAATAATCAGTGAAGTAGACATTTCCCACCCTATATACATAGCCGTGCCGATCTAGCCATATCTGTCTGTCCGCTTCAACGAAAAATAGTCCCTCAGCTTTGAAGCTATCTGAATGAAACTTTGCAGATTGTTTTCTTTATGCATTCTATGGGCATTTTGTATTATTCTGGAATTTCGGTTTTAAATTTATCGAAATCGGACTACTATATCATATAGCTTTCATAAAATCGTTAAATATAGAAGAAAATATAAAACTGTAAATGTAGTTTAATAGGTAAATAAAATTCCTGTTATTTTTTCCTTTCATTTGATCAAATTTGGTGAATTCATATTGATCCAATTGGAAGCTGCAAGGGTATACAAACTTCGGCGTGCCAAAGTTAGCTTCCTTTCTCGTTATATATGTATGTGTACTTGCCATGCCCCGTCTTATATAATCAAACTGTTACAACCATTTCCATTTTTGGCTTGCCCAATTTACAAAAAAACGACCAATTTGCTATCATAGCGCCCGAACGCTCGTTGAGCAGCGCTTCGTTAGAAGACGTCCTTGCCTCGCTTTTAGGACTACCAGCTAACTCTTCATCCAGCCAAACCAGCTACCGCACCACTAACAGCAGCAGTACCCAACCAGCGCCTACGACGACAGGTATGCACCTGTAAGTTAATGTTCCATATAATCCAAAAGCGGTATACGTTAAAACAAAACGAAAAATAAGAGCTACGAACGAATGTAATAAATAAATTGGTACAGGCAAATCGTATTAAGTACAATATACATACTACGTGTAGGCCGTGAAAACTGTATTGGCTGTACGCTATTGGCTATAGTAACACAGGTACATACCTTCGAACTTTCAACACAGAAAAGGTTCCTTCACGAACCAATTATGAGAGCATAGATGCCATAGTCGAATGTTTAAAACGTGTTAATATTTAAGAAATCCCAAATAATCAGGGAATTAAAATTATAATTTATAATTATCTTTGATCTTCGATTAATAAGAATTTTATTGACTACAATTTATTTTCAATTGTTCATTTTTTCGCTCCATTTTAGACCCTTGCAAAGTGTATTGATTAATCAGTCATGGCCTACCCTATAAACTATATTTATTCGCATTGATCAGTTAACATAGCCAGCGAACAAGTTTCTCAGTTTAAGAGATGTCGGCTTTCTGGATTTTCCAACAAGTTCCCATCTAACTTCTTGGTTAGGATCAGGATGGCCTGATGGCCCTACCGACTACTCAATCCTGGCGACGCGCCTGAAAAACTGCGATTGCTCCGCATCTGGAGGCTATTCACCAGTATCTTTACATATAGACGAAAGGATTCATAGATGGCGTCTGAAAACGTCCTTCTAATCTACCGCCAACAGCCTGGCGATTTTGTCTCTAAATTCAATGCACAATACTTTGGGTCAAAGTCGAGAACATTCGACTTACTGTTTCATTTGGGCTAGGCTATTTTCTTATAAAAGTTTTTAAATATTATATATGTTCTATCTTCCTTTTTGATTTATTATTGCCTTTGTTTCAAAGCTGATTGACATTAAACATTGAAATTACACTGAGAAACAACAAAAAGACTCGCAGTCCTACCTTAAATTACTTTTCAGTCCAAGTATGAAGCATGAGCCTTAGCCTACGAAGTAGATGTAGCAGTCAAAGCCCCGTTTTTGTTTTTGTTGACTTGCTTTGAAAAATGATTAACTCCCATCTGATCTCTTCTTCACAGCTCCAAACGCAGCTAGTCGGCAACAGTTGGAGGCACTATCTGTGTCCGAGCAGCAGCGACTCCGTCGTCGCAGCGAGGGCGACTCCCCCCAGCAAAAGAAGTTGTCCCAAGATCAACCGCAATCGAATTCCACTACCCAGTCACAGTCGCAGTCAATTGGAGCAGAGTCAAGTAGGAAGCCAAATGACTCTGGGATCCGGCGCGTCTCGCTGGACGAATCTGAGTACAAAAATCAGCAAACGTACAAAGCAGGAGGCAGCAACCAGGTCAGCTGGGAGCTGGGATCCGGGTCTGGGTCTGGGTCCCGACTTCAGATCCGCTGCCGGAACACAAAATGCGAGAACAGCGCCTCGCCCAGCGACGCCAAGAAGCTATACAAATCGTGCCACAATTGTTCCCATCTATATTGTTCACGCGAGTGTCGGCGAGCCCACTGGGAGAAGCATCGCAAGGCCTGTCTGCACTCGCGCGCCTCCAACCTGTGCCGCCAAGTGTTAGCCACCTGCAAGGACGATCAGGACTCCCAGCGCCATCTCAGCCTGCTGGCGCGTAAGGGCAGTATCTCACAAGGAAGGGGTGTAGTCAGAGTGCTCTTTCGCAGTGCCGAGGCCGCGGAAGGGTTTATTAAGAACGGGTTTCAGTGCATGGGCGAGGCCTCCTACGTGCGCTGGCCGGACCTGATGCCGGCCGAGATGGGTCTGGAACTGTACTCGGAGCTCCTTAAACTCAGCACGGAGTATAAGCCTGAGTCCAAGATGCTTATCTATGTAGCCATATGCGTGGTCTCCGAAGCCCCAGGCATGGGACAGGCACCAGTGCGGTGGGAACGTCAGCTGGTTAGCCGGTGCGCCAAACTGAAGCTCTGCAAGGCGGTGCTGGCCGCGCTGGAGCAACAGGAGCAGGCACAGCAGCAAACTCAGTCAGCGTCGGCGGTGGCCGTTCCTGAATGCACCGAGATCCTCATCCTCACATTTAACCCCGGCCAGCGTTCTCTGCACGGAAACCGAGAACTGATTCTCTGTAACATCCTGGACATCTTATCACGGCGAGGGGTCTTGCTTCGCAAACACTACCCTGAGATTTTTCAGCGCCTTCAGACCTACACCGAGGGCCAGAGCGATAAGTTTAACCCGGTTACGCTGCATCCTCGGGATTCACAATCGGGTCAGAGCTTCGTCTGCATCATCATGCCAGTGCACACGGATACTGAGTTTATTAAGCTGCCTTCGGCGGCAGACGGCGGCAATCGAGTGACCACTATCGACGTTGGATCTCCCGCCGCCTTGGCCCAGATGGACGACGATGAGCTGCTCATGCGCACCACAACATCAAGTTGATTAAAGGCAAAAGACAACTTCTGCGGCGGCGGTCGGCAAAGAAGCAGCCGCTGCAGTAGTGCCTCGCCTCCCCACGTACTAGACTATAGTGACACCGTGGCATGTGGCATTGAGAGCACCCGTATGTGATGCGATGCGTCTTCTTACTTGCCTCTCTCTACTCATATCTCTTTACCATCGGCATCCACAGACGCTTATAGATAAAACATAAATTTAAAACATTAAATTTAAAGTGTTATGTTTCCGAAGATATACTTTATGGAAAAATTACTGGAGGTCTCGACATTTATGCATATTTAAAAATCAAATTATAGCCCTGACATTTATCGGGCGTCATTTTTATATCATATCGTACAAGGTTATTATAACTTAGTGCTGTTTAGGCATCATCTGTTTCTTTTTTTTTCTGCACAGACGGACATGGTTAAATCAACTTGGTTAGTGATGCTAATCAAGAATATATATATTTTATGCCTTCCGCTTTGTCTGTTACATATATTCTCGGAAGACATTAAAATCAAACTTGATCTTTGTGCTATACATAAGAATGTTGAAAACAAAGCTTGGGTTATAGTCTCTAAAATTCTCATTCCTATTCCTCTTCTCGGCTGGAACTGAATTACAGTTCCCTTGTACCCTATGGGTACTACGTATAAATAGACTACAATGCTTTATGCGGTTATAAGACATACATACGCACATAACTCACATATTATCTATTTATGTATATATTCAAACTATTTGGCATTTATTTTAAAGCAGGCTTTTAAGTTGCAGTCATCAGATCAATAGGTTAAATGTAAACCTATTCTTAATCTGCTTGACCTCACTACTTTTATAACTGGTACCCAGGGTACAAGGATATTATACTTAAATTAATGTCAAACAATACCCCAGCTTTACTATTGAGTTTATAATAAATATATGTACCTACTCGGAGGTACTCTGAAAGTTTAAACTAAATCGCATCACAAACATTACACAACAAAGCTCGCCTATTCTCTCGACCCCGCAGATACTTTAAAGAAAAAATTATCAACGATGAGACCTACTTCCTCCGGCTAATTTTAAATCGCTGAACACGCTAAAAAAAAATACATTAAAAATACAAAAACCCGTTAGTCCAACAAATTTTTAATATCATGACCACGGCAATCATTGTCCCAGGCCCCAACTCACCAAACAATCAAACAATCAGTCTGCTGACCCCTCCACCATAGGTGATTTCGTAATATATGGACAGACGCTGCATACACCTCCAGTAATGTTTTTGTTTTATGCCGAGGTTTACCATGATTTCTTATGTTAGGAATGAGTTTAAATATGACAGCTAAGACGATCTAAAAAGTCCGGTTAAAATCTTTAAATATGAGGGTATATACAATTCTCTCGTTATATTGGCAAAGAATATACATATGTATAACCCTTATATCTAATCAAAATTAGTATACCTTTGGCGGTATGAGCATCAAAACCCTTCACAAAAGGCGCTTTATTGGACAAATAATACTTTAGAACGCAAAGCTGGAAAATTGGAAAACAAAGAAAAACTATAATTAAAAACTTGTAAATTAAAAGAAAGGGAAAAAGTTTCACTTCAATATTTGTTACATAATAGACTAAGAATTTCGCAAATGTTTTCGTTTAAACTCTTATTTTATACCGAAAAATATGTTAAATCTGTTTTGAATTAAATTAATACCAATAATGTCTTTTCCAATGTGAATGGAAAGGAAAGCCTTTTGTTGAAAATTCTTTAAGATTTCATGGTTGATGGTCATATATAAACGTCTAAAACATTCATTGAAATATAAGACATTTTTGAACCATAATGCATTTCACTTAAAAAAAATTAAGCTGCTAATTTCAGTCAGTTGACACACTAAGCAGCTTACAGTGAGTTTGGATCCCTTTTATTGTTTGCTATTATATTTACATGTTAGAAAACCAAATTTTCATGGTCAAAACTATATGTGACAGCAAAATGTTGACAGTGAAGATAGAAAGCGGAATCCGGAATATTGAGAACTTAAAATACATACCGAAAATTGATTTTCATCTCGGAAGCTTTACTCGTTTCCATACAAAATAATTATTCTACGCAATAGATTCGTTTTAAATAAGCTCAGTCAAATCAATATTACTCACTGTTACACAAAATTTGGTTGCAACAATGATGTACTTGTGTACATAATTTTTCATACTATACAATATCACAACCAATAATATTATTACATTTTGCGTGCAGCAAGACATCAATAAAGAAACTCTATGAAAATTAGGCCCAATGAAACTAGGTTAATTAAATGTTAGTTCCAAATATAAACAAAAGATCACTTTCCTATATAGTCTTTAGCGCGGCTCAGATCATACATATATCTAGCTCTATTTGTATAATTCAATATTATCATGAAGTCAACACTTCCTGTGAAGTACAGTTAACTATCTAACAGCAGCTATCAGATAAAATTGTAAGATAAGATCAATAAATATAGCAAATGGCCTTATTTACAGATTGTTTCTCAAAAGAATAAATTATGTATTATTTTCCAGTATTGTGTGAAAATCTGTTTGATTCTAGGTTAGTTAAATTATATATCTTAGTTAAATTAATCAACAACTCGTATTAGAAAGGACCCTCATCCTAACCTAAGAATAATATTAGAACGGATTATTTGAAAAGTTTGATTAAGCTTTAATAAATAGTTAAATTTGCCTAATTGATTGTTTATTAAATATGTAAGTAACATAAGTCAACGGGCCAAAGCCGTTGACTCAACTTTGTAATATAACTTAGACTAATTGCCGCATTGGACCGGATGTTCAGTAACAGACGGCATGCCGGTGTGAGTCGACTTTGTTAGATTTAAGTTTTTATATTGTATTTAGTTATCATTTGCATTCTGAAAAATAAAGAGCCATCGCTCCCCAACTATAACTCCAGCCACCGCCTTTAAATCCTTACATTAAAACCCACCATCTCAAATAATAAAACCAGTTTATCGCAATTCATTTTCCAGAGAACCTTTTAGGGAGTCTACAATCAGGAGATTCTCTATACGACTGAAAGACGGAATCAGCCGTATAGGGAAAGACTTAAAAAACTCACTAGCTTAATGTTTAACCAAAAACCTAGTTGCAAGACACTTATTCCTTGTGTATATATAATCTTTAATTATTATACATTTCTGGACATCCCATTATCCAATATTTTCAGTGAGTAAATTACTGAAAATAGCAAAATAACTCTTCTGCTGCTAATATTTTCAGTACAGAGTACAGATTACTCTGAAAATAGAGATTGCTATTTCTTTCCTATCTGCATTTTTAGCCTCGGTTAGTGTATTCGTTATAATGGTTGTTCTTAAATAGAAACGACATAGACGCTGGTGAGAAATCAATAGAAAAGATGACAGACTTGTCACTTCAGAATATTTCCTGTCGACAGGCTTCAACTTCTTGGGCTGACCACAAGTAGAAGTCAGCTCCACATTCCTTGATGCACCTGGCCGCAGGGCGGTTCCAACCTTCCATGGTAACGATTTGGGGGTGCTGCGTGCCTTTCACCACAAGCATCAGATAAGCCCTAGAAGGGACCTCCACAGTTAAATTGACCGTGGCAATTAGAAGTGCCACGCTCCGTTTTTATTCGTGTTGATGGTTTCATAAGATTGCAGAGAAGAGAGAAGATCCATCCGTGTAAAGACTTGTGGTACCCGGGTAAGGAAGGCTTTATAAGAACAGGGGATGTGAATGCTTCTAAGTCAAACTAACTATCGGCACAGGTCTGGTTACACCTTCGTCCTGCCCAATACGATGATATACATGTAGGAAGGAAGAATGTAGGAGCCATTTATCATCTTTAAATTAAATAGAAATTTAGTAAAAATAATAAGAAAAATAACTAAGTAAAAATATGAATTGCATAGTCAAACCAACTTTTTAAGTAAAATTCGTTACTTTTATTCAAATGTTTATTTGATTTATGTATTTTAATACGCACTTAATATACATATTTTATTTTGTAAATTAATGGGTTTAGGCTTAAAACTGATATTGTATTCAAACGCTATAATGCATATATTTTTATGGTATATATATACATATGTATATGGTGTTTCCTGCGCAGATTCGTAAGTATTTTCCTTTCGGATTCGCTACAATTCCCCCATCCCCCACACCCTTAAAAATCCGATTACTTACGCCTACTATCTGTTTATGGATTAAACTATAACACTTAAAGTTATTATGCCTAATAAATATATTAGTATATATATATATATATATAAGCGTTTAAGAATTAAATGTATGTCTAAGTGTATTTTACAGGCTACCAAATAAATTAGGTTCATTCGTTTTCGTTTAACTTAAAAAGCGTTTAGGGTATTGCCCCAATTTAGTAGATCCTACCGGAGAGCTAGAGTAAAAAAAATATTTATATAAATGTATACCTATGCGATGCTTAAACGGCCGAACTTCTCAGTGTTCCGTGTACCGATTCAATAGCTGATCTCTGTAGAAAATGTAGTGCTCAGTTGTCCTGAGGTTGGGAGCGAAGGCAGCGGGTAGTAGTAGCCCTCAGCGCATTGCTGAGAGTGTTGGCTTACTTCAGGCTGATGGCCCGAATATGGTGACCCCCCTTCTTGACCTGCTGTCTCTGCTGAGATAGTGCTGCTTGTCGACTTGGCACTGACAGTTGTTGCTCTTATCTATAATCCTCCAATGATCACCTCCTGCTGGGCTTCATCATCCATATCGGGTATTTCTTGCTTGTGAACTATCATACCGTCGCTGCCCGATTGCCGTGGAGCTGTTTGGCCATACTTTTGATGTATACCGCGATGGCGCTTCAGTGCGAACCGATCTGCGAATGCCGCAGAGCAGATTTCGCATTTGTACGGCTTCTCGCCGGAGTGCACCTTTGCATGATTCTTTAGGTGAGCTGCCTGCGAAAAGGCAGAACCACAAATCTCGCACTTGTACGGCTTCTCGCCAGTGTGGATGCGACGATGGTTCCATAGAGTGGCGTGACGCGCGAATCCTTTGTCGCAGACCCCACACACGTAGGGCCGTTCGCCGCTATGCGTTCGTTCATGGTTCTTCAAGTGCGGTGACTGAGAGAACTGCATGCCACAGGTTTGACATCTATGTTTAGACAGAAAGTGAAAAACAAAAAAATTTAAGTATAGTAAAAGTAATAGACTTATTGTTCGTGAAATTTACTTGTACGGTTTTTCGCCTGTGTGAATGCGCGCATGATTTTTAAGATATACGGCCTTGGCAAAGGCCAGTCCACAGATACTGCACTTGTAGTTCTTTTCGCCGCTGTGCAGCTTCTTGTGCGACCACAGACTTGAGTAGCGTGAGAATAGACCACCACAAATATTGCAACTGAAGGGTTTCGATGGATTCCTGCAGGACGAACACCTTGGTTTTGTTAGCGTAGGATTGGCTTGCACTATGCTATATCTACTCACTCAGTTTTGACGGTAACGCCCTTGCTTATCGCCCCTCCTCCGGCTCCGCTATGGCCGGCATGAGAGTGCTGACCTACCAGGACGACGCCGGAACCATTGCACTTCTGGCATTTGGTCATCTGCTGAGAATTTCGCTTTTTCACTGGATGATGCCCGGACCCAGTGCTTGGCTCCCGCTTTGGTGTTGTACCGCCGGTCTGGGAGGCAACTATTTGTTGCAGCTGGGCCTGGGCCTGTGGTGTGGTTGATATGATCTGCACAGGATGGGCCATTTGACCTGCAACTAAAAGTAGTAAAGGTCGTTTTGGCTTAATTTCATCAAGTACTCACCATCTTGCGCCACAAAAAGCTGCTGCTGCTGCTGTTGCTGCTGTTGCGCCACCTGCTCCGCCTGCATGCAAGACTCACATCGCACCTGCTTTGGTCCTTTGCGTTTGGACTGCTGGAGCAAGGGGTTACCACAGCTAATGCATTTGCTCGCCTTTGACTCGTGCTGTTGATGCATCACAGATTGTTGTACTGGCTCCAGTGTGTCTGAGGCTACGATCTGTATTTGACCCATCTGTCCATTATTGATTATGTTCTGCGCCTGTACCAGTCCCTGGGCATTGACCACTGCTATAGATTCGCTTCCGCCCTGCTGCGTGTTGTGCTGCTGCTGTTGCTGCTGCTCACCATCTGTGTGCATCCGTTTATGTGCGTTTAGCAGGGCCAAATGGGGAAACATATCCGAGCAGACGTCGCACTTGAAGCTGATGTTAGATATGGTGTTCTACAAAAATGTTGAACTTATTAAACTGTGCTAACGGCTACAAGTTGTGGTTACACTATCTAACCGTTGCTATTGGCTTGTTCTGATTCACGATCTGGATGCGGCCTTGCGCGTCCACAGTGGCGATTCCCAACGCAGCACCCTGGTTGAGCGGCATCCCATTGACAAGGGCGTAATTATACCCGCCAACTGGTTGAGCTATGTAGCAGGTTTTGTTGTCGTCCGTGGTGGCCAGCTGAGCGAGATTGACAGTGCCTCCGCTGCCCTAAGGTTCGATAAGAGAGGTCAGAGGTCAGTTACCGAGTAGATGTAATGCTTTGACTCCTTGTACACTTACATTTGTCGTGTAGTAGAAGGTTGGCTGCTGCTCGGCTTTCTGGCCCTCGATTTTCGGTTGCTTGAGGATGGTGCCATCCGCTGTCTGGTATTGAATTGTGGCTGGCTGCCCATTGATCGCATTTGTGAAGATTATATTTTTGGTCAGGTCTTCCATCGTTCCGGCAAGTTACTTAAATGAATAAATTGTACTATTAAGCATATTTTAGCAAGAATCTTAGGGCTTTATTGTTTATTAAAGGCGGTCGAAGCCGCAAACCGACGCTTTCCAACACTAAATCATTCGAAGCATCTACTGGTCGAGTGTGCAAGGGGGATGCATATAGTGTACACACGTCACCCAGGCAGTGAAAATCAACTGATTAAAAATGGCGACGGTGAGACAAAAAATATGTATGCTATACACGACGTATCACTTTTAATTGCTTGTAGTGGGACCTTTTCTACCCCTAAACGTTGTTTTATTAATTTGCTCGATTATTTGTCACTTTCAATTAATCTGAAAACGCACTTCGCAATTTACCTTTTACGCAACCAGACCACACCACACCATACACCAAATATTTAGGTTTGGCTGCGTCTCGCAACGCCCTGTGCAATGCACAATGTACACGGTTTTAAAAACAAGGGCAATGTTTTTGATTCAAAGAGTTTTTCACGAACGGCAAAGTGTTTGTGCTCTCTTGCACTTATATTTTGTTTAGAATGAAAGCAAAACTCTTATTATTGTTTTTTCTTTCTCTAACAAATTCCAGCACTGAAAGTCTGCTCGCTTGTTCTTAGTAGGGTTGTTGATAATATATCAAAATATCAATATATCGATATTTTTCTAGGGATGATTTCTATCACGATGATATATATCACGTTTTTTGTTTGCCCAAATATCGATATAGCGATATTTTTATTTGATATTTTTTGTCAAGCCCGCAAAAAATGTATGAAAAGTTTTCATCGTTAAATAAATTCGCATTTTGAAGAAAAGGCAATAGCAATAGGCACTCAATAAGGCAATAGGTAACCGATGTTTCGTCAAACATCGATGCATCGCTTAACATCGATATCGGCAAAAACATCGAAAAACCTCGGAAAACATCGCTAAAAACAAGTTAGATGCTGAATTCATCGATGTTTTCAGCATCCCTAGAGCGATCCACCATTCAAAATCGGCAAGAAAAAGAACAATTGTGCATGTAAAAATTTCAGTATAAATATCAAACATCGCCGAGTAGCTGACTGGCTAGCCAGTCACGAAAGTTTCGTATTTACGTTTGCTCTTCTTTTTGCGTTTTTTGTTTATGGCATAATTAACCCGTTTTCCTAGTTTCTAAGTGTACCGCTTGAATGGAAGGCACAGTAGCGCCACCTAGGTGTCAGGCGGAGAATTTAGTTAGTTAATTCTGTTAGTGTTTATTTTAATTTGATCAAATTGGTTTAATGATTATAATAATAATCCAATTGTAAGCTGAAAAGGGTATACAAACTTTGGTGTGCCGATGAAACCTTCTTGTTTCTAACTACCCTACCCATTAAGTATTATGACCACACTGCCTCAGCGTCCATATAAATTAAATCCTTTAAATTTCCCAGAACTGCCTATACTGACCTTTTTCACCTTTAATATTAAGGTTAATTTAAGACAAAATTCGTTAAAGTAGTTTTTTATATATTTTTTTATTACCTTAAAATTAATATCTTTTTTTCGGGGACGTAACTAAGAGAACATGTATATTAGAATCTTTTGTCCAAGGCATGATCCAAGTCGTACTTAAGCATTTTTTCTATTATCCTATTATTAATCACCTCCTTCACATTGGAAGACCATAGAAAATCATAATGGTTCCAGTCAGAGTACGGAATTCGATAAAGTTTGGCGCAGGGTAACAATGTGGCTAGGTACTCCACGTCCTCTACCGCAGACATATAGTCATTGTCACTATAATACAGATCTACGCAACTTTTAATATTTTGAACATTATATGAAGGTGGCGTAGCTTGCTGGTAGATTATTTCATTCCGCTCACGCCCGTGGTCGTACTGCCGGAAATCTCCTGAGGTGTAAAGCTGCAGGTAGTGAATAATCTGACTGGTGGATGCTCCAGCCGGGTGGGTTGCACAGACGTCTGTAAGCAATGTCTGGAACAGGATGAATAAGTCTTAAAACTGCAATGAGAATCATCCTTACCTGATTTAGATGCTGTGTGCCCCAGCCTCCGATAAAGTCCAGCAGCCCAGAGCACAGAAACTTAAACATTGAGCCCTCAGAGCAGACATGCTCACACATTAGCTTCTGCATGGCTGTAATGGGTAGCAGTTCCATGCTTCCAAGAACCGAGCTTAAAAACGAGGGATAGCCCAGGAAGATGCCACCTAACTTCGATAGAATGAAAGAGTGGTTGCGCATGTAAGCGATCGGTGCCAATAAGTGCACGGATCGTACTTTCTCGTTATACGAGGGCAGAGAAGACATCAAAACGAAGAACGTGGTGGTGCCCTGCGAGTGGGCCACAAAGTGCAATGAGCTGGAGTGGCTCTCCGCCAAGGCATAGTCCAACATGGCCGCTAGGTCATAAACTCCAATCTCATGCCAGCTGAAGCGCCAGAAATCGGACGTATCCGGGTGGATATGCTTGTGCTGGCGAGAGTACGTGTTGCCCCGGGCATTTCCTAGCCATACGTCGTAACCGGCGTCTGCAAACATGTAAGCCAGCGACGTTTCCGGTCCATTGATAATCCAGTCGTCCGAAGCACATAGGATGCCATGTTGCAGAAAAACAACAGGTCTTTGAAGGGCGTCATTTGACTGCTGATGTTTTGGTGATGCAGGTATGCGGTAAATGGTGAGGATGTAATCATCTGGCGTGTGCACCGTGTGCTCTTCCACCGGATAGTTGTGGTTTGTTATAAGCAAAGCCTGAAAAAAACCATCGTTACAGAAGAATTGATTAGCAAATAATGCCGAGCATATTTATGTCAGGGGGTGTTCTTACTGCATATCAGAAATTTTAAAAGCTTAGATGTAAGAGGTAAAACTTATCCTACCCGTAACGAATAAGGGATAACTTCCGTAGGCCGAAGTTTATACATAGAGTGACGGTGACGAGCAAAACTAAGTGCATGTTCATGACTCCGACTTTGGCCCTCAATAAAAACCGAAAAACAATAGCGAATCCAACAATTTTGTTTTTTATTATTAGGTATTCTTAATATATTGATTACTAATTTAAGGAAAGAAACAAATCAAACCAATCATATTTGACCATTGACGATTATAATTCTATATTATAATTGTATAATTCTATAGAAACGAATTTACTGGTTTGATGAGTCTAAATTTTAACCACCATGCTTAACTTTAGCTCTAAAGTTTTTAGATATGCGCTACACGATAAACCGCCAGGGCTAAAAATATTAAATTTGGACTCATCCAAAAATACATTTGTATTCCGGAAGGAAGAATCCTTTTCCAATTGCTTTTCTGGGAAAGCCTAGAGGCTCTTGATGTTTTTCGAGCTAATGAATGTCTTCTTTCGAGCTATTCTTCTATTGAAGTCATGCTCCCGAAGCACAGGCAGAATTATTTTCGGGTGGCAAGACTTTCCCAAATCGTCCTCTATTTCATTGGCAAGGCACAGAAAAAAGAAGGCCCGCTACTTGTCTAACTAAAAGGACTTTGGACAACTGCAAACTACTTGGTTGTGGTCTGTTTTTTCGTAACGTTTCCGTTATTAATTTTTAAAAATTAATTAAAAATACGTGAATTAACGAAACAATATTTTAGAACATTTACCAAGTATCGTGCGTTAAATTTTTTTTGATAATCCCTTTGGTTCACATTTTATAGGCTTCTAAAGTTTTAGATTGGGTCTGGTTGAAATAAGCTGTGAGCCACTGTAGCACACATGGCTAACGTAAAAATACGTTTATTTTGTTAAAAATGTAAATATATATGAATTGGCAGAACGATTTCTGTTGAAAGTACAATATTTAAATGTTCTTGGTGTGAACACATATGGGAATGCGTGTGAGTGGTCAGAGATTATATTTACCCTTCGATTCTGTGCAATTGAAAACGACAAACAATCGACTTCAGCACCCGTATGTCACCAGCCAAAGTCCGAACACACCATGCGTCACAAAGCGAAGGCGATTATTATCAATAATAAAAAAGTTCGTCAAGTCGTGCAAGTAGCCCGTGTCGATGAAATTTAGATTTGGCAAGCTTTCTTTCTTTGGCTAGTGGGCCGATACCGGCCCACCTTATCAGAGCAGCTGGTTGTTGCTAATCGTAAAGGCGATGACTGCCGATTCATGACTGAAAACGGGCGTCCACGTATCGTGCAAGACGACTGCTATATATTTGTATTTACATATGTATGTACTTATCACGCATAAATTAAAAAAAGCTTACGATCGACCCATTGTAAACAATTCTTAATATAATGAACTTAGGTAAAGGCGGCCCATACTTCGACTTTTAAGAAATAAGGTTCCGAATAAATGGCTATGGAAATTCCCAAATTTTGAAGCAGTGGTGCTTTTTTGTTGTATTCATTCATTAAACTAAGCAGCTAAAATTTGCTAATATAGCTGGGATATTTTTAAATTCGTTTAGAAATGTTTAAGTTTCAGGGAGAATAGTTCGTACTCGCACTTTATTCCTCTTTACTATTACTATTTATTTTATATATTTTTTCAATTTGTTAAAACTTTTAAGTTATGTTGTTGGCTGACTATTAAAACCGCAAAAATATTGTAACATTTTTAGCAATGTGTTTTTTGATAAAAACCGAAATTCAGCCGGAGAATATTAAAAGTAGCATTAAAAAGCAGCTGGCGTATATTATTGGCAATCTTTACCAACCGTTTTTCAACATTTGCTATTGGGGAATTGCTACATTTGTGTATTGCAATAAAAACTACAACCAGTTTTTTGCAAAATATTATACATCGACTTACCGTCACCTTATGACCAGCTACCAATTTCGTCCGTCCTCCAAGCAGCAATAGTATTAAAAACAATGGCATTAACTTGGACACATTCGGGTAGCAGATGTGCCTGCTGGCAAACATTGTGTGGGCAATCTTTTTTAATAACTATTAGTTTTAATTGTACTGGCAGTGGGAACATACTACGTAATGGTCACAACACTAATACAGGTTATACGTCATGGACTTGCGTTTTGTCCGTTGCGCTGCTTCGGTTACCTAAGCCTGCGGCCGCCACTTCTTTGCCTGCTTAGTTAGCCTTTCGATTTGATACTAAACATTGTTTGGTTTTTTTCGATTGTTTTTATGGTTAATATATTGGTTTTTATTGTTTTTGTTTTAATGATTTGTTTTAGCCCGCAGTTGCTTGTACATTGCTTTCTTTGATTTCACTTACAATTTATTTGCTTAATTTTTCTTAATCGCACTTTCCCACTGATAAGTTGGACTCCGCTCTATCGGTGGGATGGAGTCCGTCCCTACAAATATACTGATACTTAATCAGCATGAGATGGGATTATATACACGTATAGTATTGGCTGGCAATTGTAATTTATAATTTATTATGCGTAGTATGTATTTATGCCCATACCAGTAAGTAGGCCTTGCCTCCCGACATGTGGACTTGGAGTTGACAAAGTTATCCAAATCATATCATAATTTTTTGAATTCAGTTGGCTTTGAACTCCATTATTAAATAGGTGATGATGAGTTGGTGCAAGCCGTTTAAGTTTAGATCAATGGTGTAACGTTTTTTTTTAACTGACTGTATATATTTATATTTGACATTATATTACGTAATGTTTTACTACATTATTTATTTCCAAACCGGCTAGCGCCGATACGCTCTTGTTGTTTGTGCCAGATGCAGATACGCGCAACTAAAACTAGCTTAGACTCGAGGTAGTGCTACTTGTAGCTAAAGCATCGATCCAAAAAGCTCGCGAAACGTTAAAAGCTTCTGTTTGCGATCGTCGAAGCTATTGCAAGCTTAAAATCACAGAGAGAGTTCATTAACTTTTGTGAAATTATGAATGCAAGGAAGTTATTATACCCTGGCAGGGTATTATAATTTTAGTCAGAAGTTTGCAAATCAGTGAAGGAGACATTATAGAAGTATATATATTCTTGATCAGCATCAATCTAGCCATGTCCGTCTGTCCGTTTCTACGCAAAATAGTCCCTCCAGCTTTGAAGCTATCTGAATGAAACTTTGCAGACAGTCGGACAGACAGACATGGCTAGTTCGACACGGCTGTTGATGATATATACTTTATAGGATCGGAAATGTCTCCTTCACACTACTGACTTAATTAAAATACCTTGCCACAAAAATTGAATACCTTGAAAATTAAAGTTACAACACCTCAAATGAACCGTTTTTGGACTTTTCAGACTAAAATATCTCAAAAAACCGACCTTTGGGCTATTCTGATGTCGAATTCAAACTCACCCCTTTAAAATATATAGTACATACTGTTCGTAATTTTAAGAACAGCTATGTAGTACAAGAAGAAAATTAAACAGAGAATCTGAAAATATGTAGCAGTGATTTGGACAAAAAGATAAAAAATTCGTATAACCTCAGATTAAGTTGTTTTATCCCAATCAATGCATTTACATTCTGTTTTCGTTTGTTTTTTCTTTCATGTGAAAGAATTGATTTATCCAATCTATCCATACAAATTTCTTGAATTGCATTATCTGATTATTTTTTAAAAATAACATTGAAGATAAAGTCCCACAATGAGTTGCTATTTGAGTCCATATCTTCCTTTCCCAGCTCGTCGAGTTTTTTCTTTAGCTTCTTCAGTTGTTTCTCGTCGCTAAAAATTGCCTTAAAAACACGTTCGGTGAAATTATCGGAGATCCCGAGCCTTTTGATCAGTTCTAGGATTTTGTTGTCAGATCGGGCAAGTTCCTGGTGAGTTTCAGATGCGTTCCTTGAGTAAATCATATTCTGAGTCTGTTTCCTTTTAATTGCGATGAGGGACTTGTCAGTCTCCTGTATGGCTTTAATTGTATGGTATGCCTCGATTTTTATGTCCAGAAGAGAAATTGGTAACTCTGCTGCCCTCTGAAGGCTAATATAGTGAGCAGGAAACTGGCCAAGACTATGCTCTTTAAGGATTTCCTTCATCCGAGCCGTGATGACATCGTTTAGTCTACTCAGGGGTTTCCGAAACGGTGGTTCGCCTCGAATGCCGTAAATAAGAATAATAACTATCAAGGCTTTCATTGTATCTTTCAGGTTACTGCACATGCGTCTACGAATCGTTTTGCTTTATAAAGCATTCGGTGCGCACTAAAATCAATGAGTTATTTTTTCTTGACAGGCAAATAACAATTAATGAGATAAGATGCAAATTATTAGTTTTTGAGGTGACGTTTGAAAATGAATTTGAAAACATTTAAATTTAGCCTCGCTCATGCTTCTCAGTTATGAAGTTTTTTCTTCTAGTTGTCATCTAAGAGAAAAAATAATTTCCTTTTTATTTTCTTAAATATACGAATTTTAAATTATTTACAGCAAAAATAGTTAAATTATTTAGTTTAGTATAATTATAATAAACGCACCCAACTTGGATTCGATTGAGTAATCCCTATACGACCAAATTACATAAGCCGAAATATTTATTCGTATAGGGGAACGATCTTCGGCTGGTGATATTTTAGTCATTAGTAGTACATATTGGAAAAACCCTGATTTACTGTAAGAGCAGAAGCTTAACTTTATTCTGTGTACACAAAAAAACGTACAATACAATGAGCTTATATACTATTTATACTTCAGTTCTAGTTTGTCTAGCAAGCGGTCAATTGCCTCCTCATCGAGTTCATCGTCGTTGGGAATTATAAAGTCAAACCCCTCAAAATCATCTAGATCACACTCGGAGGCCACATCGTCAATGCCTGCGGTAAATGTCCAGCCTCGCGCACAACGTGTTTCTGGGCGGGAAGTGAGGCGAATAGTCAAAACTTTGTCCTTGGTGAAAGTTTCCCGAAACCACTTGATATCGTTTTTACGTCTGACATCGCTGACCAACACGTAAGGCGTCGCTTGGTGGTCAATCTCATCTTTCATGGCGAGTCTACAGAAATAACCATAATCCTTGGAGCGCACCTCATCACTCCATTCTATCATGTCACGGCGATACTTTTCCTTATAAGGTCCATCGCTGAGTAACTCGACAAGGTTCAGGTTCAGCTTTCGGGCCCACTCTGATTTAATGGGTTCTGAGATTCGAACGATTCGCGATCGGCTCGCTAATCTAAAAATAAGATAAATTGTGTTGTGATGTTCTAACATTATTTAATTCAAGACAAATTCAATCAGTATTCATCTTACCGCTTTTGCAATCTCTCGGATAAGTAATCTTTTCCGCATTTGCGCTTGCCACTAATCAGCACAATTTTTAACATTTTTTTGTTTATAAACTTTCACTTTTGGATGTGCGGCGGCCACAGTTACAAAAGCCTTTGTATGCTGGATGTCTCGCCAACGCAGCGTACCGGGATTTTTAAAGATCTTCTTTGCCCAGACGACCTAAGCTTCTGACATCCATCTCGAGTATATTGTGTTGATGCAAATGCAAATACTTTGTTAAACATTCAGCTATTCAGATTGTTTACCTTTTGTATTTTAATGCCAGTGTGGCCACGTCTTGAGTTGTAAAATACACCAAAACACACTATAATTATTGAAATGTGTTGTTGCTTTCAAAAAATGCATTAATATGGATAACCACAAGAAAAATTAGTTCTTAAATGTTGATAAACAACAATCTACTAACTGCCAATTGTAATTGCAGCAAACGTTAAATAAGTAAATTGTTTTAAGAAATTCAGAGACCATAAAATTTTTACTATACAAAAAATGTTGTAAGAAGGGAATAGTCTGATTTATAAATAAACGCTTTTTACTATTTATCCAGGGTATCATATAACCCCATTAAATACATTTTTTTATTTTCCTCTTAAAGTACATGTACAAATGTAGTTCACTTAAATAAAAACCGTGCCTGCGTAAAAATCTCCTGCCCCTGGACAGATCTACGAATGTCCCTCATCATCTGTAGTATTGCGATTTCTGCCAGTTTCCACTTAACCCGCCCACTGCCATCTCAGTGGAGCCGCCACCTTGGACCACACTTGAACCGCTGGCGCCAGAAACGATATTGTTTGAATTTGCAGCAGCCGGCTGACCGGATGCAAGGCCCGGAGCGCCTGAACCACTCCCGAAAGAAGCAAGAACGCTGCTGTAGTATGAGGCGTCCGCCACAGACTCGGATTGGTGAAGCGGACCCTTCTTTAGGCTCTGCTGTAACGAGGCCTTTCCCTGGTGGCAGTCAACGGCGTTGGCGTTGTTGATCCTTGCCAGATTCGCCAGCGTGAGCGAGGAGTGCCCATGGATGGCGCTTTGGGCGGCGACGGATCCTGGTGGTGGTATAGTACCTATGCCTCCGAGGACGGGGAGTGGGCGTGACAGGGGGCGGGAAACGGAGGCTGATGTGGGAACAGACGACTCGGAGAGCTGCAAGGGCAAGCGGTTTTATAGACAGGACAGCTTAGTTTAGGAGCCATAGCTACCACTCGCCTTGCGCTGCTTGTGCAACTCCAGGCCCACGCCGCCTAGATCCGTTAGCTTAGGTTCCGCCATGGAGCCAAGCTGGGGCAGTGGCTGAAGCGATAGCTGAGGCGCTACATGTCTGTGATTAATATGTGCTTGGAGGTCCCGTTGTGACAAGTACGTTCGTCGGCAACCGGAGCTGCCGTACCTACTGCCACCATGCGTGCACATAAAAACGGTGCCCAGGCCACTTTGCTCCACGCGTAGCACTTTGTCGGTGCACCGGGGACAGTTCTTAATGGGATCGGCACGGGCGCACTTAAGACAGAAGACGTGCTTGCAGGGTATCATCCGACCGTAGACGAGGATCGGCTTGTCGCACTGATCGCAACAATGTATCATCGGATTGAGCACCTTTTCGCCGATCAGGCTCACCTTGTGGTTCCACTTCAAGCGCAGCATTGGCTCTGGTGGCCCACGCGACAACGTGGTGAATGTTGGCGCTTCCAGCTGCGATATGTCCGCCTCCATATCAACTGCAAAGAAGAGGGAAGATTTTAACTTATTGCGGCCTTGTATTTAAATGGATAAGCCCCCTTACTTGTCTTGCTGTGCACCGGCGGGGCAACCTGCTGCAGCTGCTGCGGCGGTAACATCTGCTGAGTCTCCGGAGGAGCAATGTCCTCACTCATTGCGGTCGAAGGTGGTGAATTGACCATCTCCATGTCGCCGGTCTCTTTGTCCAAATCAAGCATGACAGCATCCATTGGTGGCTCTTGTAAATCTGTATTACTGGTGACCAGGGCTGACGAGGAGCCGGTAGCGGCGGAAGACCCTGCAACACTGTGGTCTTCAATCTTCTTGCCACGTCCACGACCTCGGCCTCGCCCACGTCCCCGAGCCCTGGTGCCGCGCCCGCGACCTCGACCTCGCTTCACTTCTTCTGTGTCCATTAGTTTTTCCTCCAGATCTTCTGGCTAGCGTTCCTTCGTTCGCCTTTTGTATTTGTTAGGGTTGTTGATAATAAATCAAAATATCAATATATCGATAATTTTTCTAGAGATGATATACGATTTACACGATTTTTTGTTTTCCCAATTATCGAATTTGCGATATTTTGATTTGATATTTTTCTATATTTTTTTTCAAGAAGAAGAACCCTAATTTTAGTACCCAATACCAATACATGAAAGCCTGTGAATGCAAATAGTTTTCATCGTCACATAAATTCTGATTCGTTCCCTTTTCTTCCTCCTACTGCCTCTGGAATTCGCCTCTGTTTTAACTTCAGGAAACCGTTTTGTTTTGGCGCTCAGGTCAACGGTCGAGTAAAAGGGCAACATCCCTTTCTCTTAAAAAACTGACCGACACCTAGGGGGCGCCACCGTTCCTCCTTTCCCGGTTCGCTCTTGCTCACCTCTAACCATATCCTACCCCATCGATAAATCGTTGTCCCCATTTATTACAAAATTTAACCATGCATCGATTTGTTTTGGGTGATGATATGATTCATACATTTTTCTTGCGGACTTTTGCTTTCAGGCTTTCATGTATTGTAATTCATATATTCGTCTTGACAAAAAATATCAAATAAAAATATCGCTCTTTCGATATTTGGGCCAACAAAAAATCGTGATATAAATATATCATCTTTAGAAAAAATATCGATATATTGATATTTTGATATATTATCATAAAGACGGCTTTTTCCCCAACCAAATTTGCAAAACCGATTTTAAGTTAATAAAGACGCCCGCGAAGGTGCCAATTTTGTCGCCACGCCCACGTACCGCCCGGCACGGACGACGCGAGCAGAGCAGGACAGGAGCTGCACGCCCACCCACAGCGAAGGCCGAAGGCACACGAGTGCGAGCGAGAGGGCAGCAGCAGGCGACTGAGGCGAGCGAGACGTTTTCGCAAGTGTTGTGATAGAAAAAAGCGAAATTAACTGCGACAACGAGGTGTGTATCAGTGGAAAGTCGGCCAGCATTGGTCTGATTAATCGGCCGCACTCCGTTCCACGAAATTGTGCAATCATGCTGCAGGCAGCGGGAGGCTCGAGGAGCAGCGGCGGCATCATCATCGACGGCGGCGGCGGCGGCAACGCGTTTTGCAAATGTCTACTGCCGATTGATTTTTTTGCCGCATGCAGCGTCGCCTGCAGCTAAAAGTCTGTTTTCCGCATGCACGGAACGGTTCCAGGGTCATCGGAATTCCCAGGTCCAACGTAGTAGCCCCCCGGATAGCCCCTCTTCCACGCCGTCGAAGGGTTTTTGCCAAAATGGCCGCTGCCCCGGCCAATAAAAAAGTGTGTGCGTTAGTGCGAAAAAAAACAATCCCCTGCGCGCTGCTGCTCCCGAAAACAACGTCGAGTAGGCTCCACTCTGAACTCCTCTCATTTCGAGCTGCAAACCAGGTCAAGGACCCTGTGGGGCTCGAAGGGTCACATGTAGTAGAAGGCCTTAAGAGTTTACATTGATAAACAATGGGGGGGACCCTAATATGAAGCTATATATAGTTCTACAAATTAATTTACAAATTAAACAAATAAAACTGATTAATAATATTAATTAACCAAGTTTTAAAAAATATATTGTTAGAAGAGCTATACTTAAAGAAGGAATCATCTTACCCACTGATATATTTAATGATTAAGTTTGTACATAACCAAAGCAGCCACAGAAATCTTGATAGTTTTGAGATTTTCCCTTCCATGCAAAGCACATGACTCCAAAATGTAATCAAAACTCTCCCGTTACAGCCGCCCCGAATTCTATAATAGTCATGTCTTCAACGCCAGCCGCAGGCAGTGCCGCCGAGGTGGCCACCTCTAGCGCTAGCTCCAATGCCAGCGCACCCAGCACAGCGACCAGTAATGCCAGCAACGCCAATCAAACCACAGCCGCTGCCGCCGTCACGACACCAGCTCGCGGTGGCCGTGGAGCCAATGCCAATGGGGGTGCCTCTGGCAGCAATGCCGGCGGCGGTGATGAACCGCGCAAGGACACTAAGCCCACGCCCAGGATATCCAAGTCGCTGGGCACCTCGGCCAAGCGCATACAAAAGGAGCTGGCCGAGATCACACTGGACCCGCCGCCCAATTGCAGTGCCGGGCCGAAGGGCGACAATCTGTACGAATGGGTGTCCACCATCCTGGGACCACCGGGCTCCGTCTACGAGGGCGGAGTGTTCTTCCTCGACATACACTTCTCGCCGGAATACCCCTTCAAGCCGCCCAAAGTCACGTTCCGTACGCGCATCTATCACTGTAATATCAACAGCCAGGGCGTGATCTGCCTGGACATACTCAAGGACAACTGGTCGCCAGCGCTGACCATATCAAAGGTGTTACTGTCAATTTGCTCCCTGCTCACAGACTGTAATCCAGGTAAGGAATGGAAAATGGAGAAGATGAAAGAAGTAATTCTGAGCTCTGAAGAATGAAGAATTTTCTACACTGACTCAAGATTTCCCAGTCTCTTTTACAATCTGTATAACATATTTAACATCCTCTTTACAGCCGATCCGCTGGTGGGCAGTATTGCCACGCAATATTTGCAAAATCGAGAGGAGCATGATCGAATTGCGCGTCTCTGGACAAAGCGGTGAGTTGGCCAGATATAATAATAAATAAAACGATCCCAGCACTATAGATTTTTAAATCACCTTAACAGGTACGCAACATGATGCGTAAGATCTGGCTTCGTACATGTACCACAATCTACCGAAAACTGCAGCAACAGTAACGAAAATTCGCGTCTTGCAAAGGAGGAAGCCTATTTTATAAACATATATATTAAACTACGCTAACTATTAAATTAACAGTAACAATTACCATAAACAACGTACAGAGAACAGCAGCCAGGAAAATAGTCGTCGACCCGAAATCCCATTCTTATTTATATTGAGTTTACACACGAAGAATTGTAAAAATCAAACATTTTGGAGATAATTGCGATGTTTTAGGTCGCTTAGCAAACGAAAAACATTGACAAGGGGAAGAGAGACACATTCGATAAGAAATTGCATCGTAAATTGCACATATGTGAACACATTAAACTCGTAAACTATTCAACTGCATAATTAAATAGAAATACAACTAGTTTACATTATATGTGTACAGTGTTAGGTGAAAATGGAGCTAACGAGTAAAGAGAAAGCCTATTTTAATGCATAATACTTGTAACGAAAAAATGATATATATATATATTGATAACAACACACAACCAACAATGTCAGGGCATCAAACTTCGTAAACGATATTTTCTCAATCGCAAAAAAAACAACAAACAAAAAGTAAAACTGGCCACAGCAAGCGAAATTCTCAACAACAAAAGACTAAAAGTGTGAAGTGGAAAACGAAATAACGAAATAAATCTATGTATACAAAAAACTTAAGACAACCCCAAAATTCCAAATTCCAAAACAACAAAAAATATACAAGTTTTTGTTAATTATATATATTAAAATTTGATTCGGTTTAATTTCTTAATGTGATATCTGTAAGCGTTTGAAAATTGTTTTTTGGCCAAATACCTTTTAGAAATCAACTGTATTGAGCATTACCATTGATTTTGGGCTGAGAGTATGGAGCTGATCTATAAAGAGAACAACAGAAAGCGAAAATATATAAACAAACCAACTTCCTATTATGTTGTAGTTTTAATGACTAAATGACTTTCACATCCAAGAGAATAACTGAAACGAACGACAAAGTGCATAAAAAAAAGAGAACTAATTGTAAGTTTTTTCGTAAACAAAAAAGAAACTGAAATCGAGGATGGAAAATGATCTTAAATAAAAAATAATGGAAAATTCTTAAAGCTGCGTTTTTCAAATGCTTTTCCAAGGCTCTTAAATTACCTGCAACATATTTTTGAAACCAACAAGGTAAGGAATATTTTTATATTAGAAACACTTTATGGTAAATATTTTAATTTCAATTTTATTCGATATACATTGGTATCTTTGTTTATATAAAATATGTTTCTTATTACACCATAAATAATTATAATATGTCCGCCTCCCCGCTCCGTGGCTTGTGGAACAACAAAAATCTTGGCCAAACCCCCACGTTCCCGTTTCTTACACAGGCATGTGTCGTCCTACCTTAGAGATACATGCCATTGACCAGGAAGTCGGCCTCCTGCGAATACGGCGTCTTGCCGCCCAAACGTCGTGCCCTCCGGCTAACCGTGCGCATCCGACAGCCAATGAGAATGGCCAAGGCGGCCGTAACCAGCAGGCCCAGAGTCAGCGAGAGAACAGCTCCCCCAGGACGCTCCGAATGGCCGTCATGGTCCCGGAACTCCATCGCCAGATTCTCGTGTATCATCTTGTACTGCTCGTGCACGGCGGAAACGGGAACGAGCAGAGCTGCCGATGGCAGTGATGCCGCCGCAGCCGTCTCCTGCTGCTGCTTATTTTGCTCCAAGGCCAGTTCAATGGGATCCTTGCCCGTTTTGGCCTTGACCTTCTTGTGCTTGTGTTGCTTCTGCGGATTATTAAAGGATTACCACATTGAAAAGGCAAGGTTCAGGTGTAAGCCTCTCACCTTTTTCGGAGCCTCTGTGTAGGTTTCCTCGTCGTAATCCTCGTAATCCCCATCAGCAGAAGGCGCCTGGTTTTTGCCCTGAGCTGGTGCAGCATTCAGGACTGGCAGCATGGCCGCCGTTTGGTGCTGGATTGGCGGAGCTGGAGCATAGACCTGCTGTTGTGTTTGCTGCTGCACTGGCAACGTTTGTTGCTGCTGCTGCTGCTGTTGGGGCCACACCACATTTGTGGGTATTTGCTGGCCAGTGGACGCTGCCTGGAGCTGCTGCTGAGGATTCTGCTGTGGCTGCTGCTGCTGCTGTTGGACATACATTCCGGAGCGTGGCAGCGACATCCCGTACATGGCTTGATTGCTGTCGTAGGCAGACACTTGGAGCGGTGTTGATTGCCCCTGAACCTGCTGGACAGTGGCTGCTCCTCCCTGCGCCTGTTGCCCCGGGAGTTGTCCCTGAACTTGGACATTCGCCGACTGCGGCGGCTGCAATTGGAGGCCGCCTTTGTGACTAAATATGTGGCTCTGCTCATCTGCAAGAGAGTGGAAGGCAGGAGTAGGAAGTAAGAAGTGTGTCTCCCAGCTCAACGCACAGCTAATTGAATTAATTACGAGTAGACAACCGAGAGCCACAACACGCACACACACACACTACAAACTACACCCTACACCATATATCCGTAAATCAATTTTGAGCGACGGCAGCAACCGTCTTCCCCGTTTCACACAATGAAAACTGATGGGCAATTTGCGATTTTCCCAGAAGAAAAGCTTGCGAGCGCTCAGGGAAAGGCAGGCAGCTGGCCATCATGGCAGTGCGATTATTGCGTGCGCTCCAATGGCTCCAATTTGTGTGCTAATGTCGCGCACACTGGGCGCCAGAGGCTCCTCCGGGGATGCTCCCTTTCCCTCATAAATATTTACTTCATTCTTAGTTTTGTCCATGGCTCAGGCTCTAATTGCTGGTGGACATCCAATCGACTTTAATTAAAATGTTAAAAGTACAAAGAGGAAAGTCTAAGGCGGAAGACAAAGACAGTTTGTCTGAGGCAGATATAATTACAATTTTAGTTAAAACTTTATAAATGAAGAAAGGTGGCTTTTAATACCCTTTATCTTTATCTTTATCGTTATATCAACTATTTTATTTTGTAGTGTTTTTAATCTAAATACAATCCATATAACTCCTAGAAAAATCTCTCGATTTTTTTGTTTAGAAGCTCTATGAATTATTTTAATTTAATTAAATTTAAGTCCCTGATTCTCCCAGTTTAATTGGGAGTTTCTTTCACTAACGAGTTTATAATGTATATTTACCTGTAGTCATGCTCCCTCCCTGTTGTTGCTGCTGCTGCTGTTGCAATTGCTGCTGCGGCTGTAGTTGCTGCCCCTCGGTAATCATCTTGCGGTTGGCCCAGGCAGCGGCATCCTCGCGATTGTTGACCATGGGCGGTGGTGGCGGCGGCGGTGGAGGTGGTCCCAGAACAATGACATGTTGTGGCTGCTGTTGTTGCTGCTGCTGCTGTTGGGCGGCTACCTGTAGTTGCTGCTGCACGTTCTGCACAGGTAGATATTGCTGCACCATTGGCTTAGCGGGCTCCACGGTATTGCTGCTACTGCTGCCACTCGATTTCGTGGCACTCGATGATACGGTATCGCACTGAAAAGTGGGTTAGTTAGCGATCGCTGCAATGGGGAGTGGTGATGGGGGGTAAACTCACTTCCGGTCCCTCGTCGCTGCCATCTTCGCACTGGGGAATGCCATCACAGGCGTTGTACACAGCGATGCACTCGCCGGAGTGGCAGGTGAACTGGAAGCGGCTACAATGCGCTATGGGAACTGAAATCAAGCAATGTTGGTTATTCATTTGAATAGCAATCATATATGAAAGAACCCTAAGAAAATACGAATCCGACTATGATATACCCCAGACTAAATTAACATTAAATTTGCTAATTTTGAATACCTTTATGAACTTTTATGGGGGACACATCGTTTTCCTATATACCCTACAAAATCCAGAGTATCAAACCCACAACTCACCACTTTGAACTGGGTTAACTGCTTGGGCTTGGGCCACACCCACTCCAGATCCAGGTACCCCCGAGCCGGTGGGAGCCACCGCAGACGAGGCCACCGAGGGCTTGTCCCTCGCTTCCGGTTTTAGCTTGAGGTTGCTCAGCTCCCATTCCTGCTGCGAGATATTGTTGCTGGGTATGTGCGGCAGCTGTGGACGCGGCGTGCTGGCCACCTCGCTGGTCTGCCGGGCCTGAGGGGTCAACACGGCGCTCGTGTAGTTCGAGTGCCGCGTGAACTTGCAGTGGAAATTCTCCGGCGGACCGCACTCGAAGAGATAGCAGTAGCCGCCGGTCTTCCGCTCGAAGATGTACACGTCGCAGGCGTCTGTCTCACAGCAGAGACGCTCGCACTCCTCGATGGTGTCCAGTTCGAGGCCTTGGAGGTACTTTCCGCCAATTGCCTGCGACTCTCCGGTGCGTATTATGGTGTTTTTGTGGACATCAAAGTGGCCTTAGAGGAAGTGGAATTATTTATTATTAATAACTGGAAATTGTTAAAGAATTGGAGGGTAAATCTCACCTATGCAGACCTCCAGATCCATGCGCTTGCTCAGGCGGTGATCATAATCCGCCGGCGAAGATTGCCGCGGATGTGTAGCCAGGTACTCCACCTGCTCTGCGGTGGCCGCTGCTCCAGCGACCATCATTGTCAGTAACAGCACGTAAATGGCCATCATTGTGATGGTTAATGGTTATTTTCTGTGGTTTTACGTTCACGCCCGAAGCCTTTCTTTTATTTCGTATTTTTTTGTTTTGGGCAGCTGGCGGTCACAGTTCACCGGGGGGAATGGGTATTGGAGAAGGGTGGTTCCCGGGGGAGAGAGAAACCCAGAGAGGCTGGTCGAGGGCTTGTCGTGTTTACAAATTTTACACGCTTATTGATTTTTGGACTTTTCTTCTGTCGCACACACTTTTTCTTCGTTCACACTTCAACGCCTTGAAATAATTACAGCCTCGGACTTTCTCGGGCTTAGAATTGCTCACAGATTTCCAGTAAAATATATTGTTTTATTTAATATTCATTTTAGAAGATGACAGAAGACGTTGAGCGGCCGAAAATGTAAACCAATGGAAGTGTCCAGGAAATTTGTGAACTTTCTCCAGGCAGCTTTTTTGCACCCACAGCTATTGGGCAGAGCTTTTGTTATCAGCTGATGGGGGTGGCTGTTATCGATAAAGGTGGCTATATTCTAGTGTGTATTTTCCACGAAAGGACTTTGCTCTCCCATATGTTTTTCACTGGAAAGCGAAAGCTCTACGCTCTCTCTGTGTCTCTCGTTGAAGTCACCATATGTTGCCGCTTTCAACCCCAACCTTGCAAATCTTGTAATGTTTCTATATTGTCAATTTGGAACATCAATAAAAGCGGAGGATGTCGACCCGGCTCTTTCACTGGGGTCTCTTTAGATAGGGTTTGCACTTGGAAAACCGCAAACATGGTGTACAGAGAGAGAAAAAAGGTGGGAAAATAATATTTATTATTAAATATACCCTTGCTGGGTATATTTATGCAAAAGCTTGGAACGTGAAGGACTTATTTCCGATCCTATAAATCATATATATTCTTGATCAGCATCAACAGCCGAGTCGATCTAGCTCATGTCCAATAGGAAACAATTTTTGACCCATTTTTTCGTAAAAATTGATCAACATTTTCTTAATTATAATTCATCTTCCCTACTTCCTTACTTTTTATATTTAACTTAGTCTATTTTTCAAGTGACATTTATAAATTTTAGTATAATAATTATATAACACCATAAATAATAAATATTTATTTTATATTTATGTAGAGTTCTTTTAACCTTTTTAATATTTTTACAAGTATTTTATACTAGGAAAATTGTGTGTAAGGAACACATTTTTGGGTTCTTTAAACCAAATCTAAAATATATCATAATTTTCTCTACGTGCCCCTAGAAAATCGATACAAAGCTTTTACCTTTTCCTTGTTTCCTTGTGTCGACAGTGGCTTTAATAATTTAATAGCGGTTAAAGGGGGAGCAGAAGAAGTAAAAGGTACATAGGGGGTGTTTCTCCCATTCCCTGCTATGATGCTTAATCGAATTTAATTCGCCCTTTCATCCTTTTTACCCCTTTTTGTCATTTAGATATATGTACAATACCATATCATTGTCCTGTACGACTCCCTGCCAAAACCAATCATTACACCTACGAATTTCCAACCTGCTAATTGCAGGGACTCTGTTAGCTTACAGCTCCCTCAACGCATGCGCCGCTTTGTCCCCTGTAAATTAAAGCAATCCGAAGAGGCAACTTGCAAATGTTAATGAAAATAAAGCGCTAAGCACCCGCACAGATGCACCCTGCTGCCCCTACTGAGCTACCCATTAAAACACCCAACCGACGACGCTGCACAAAAGTCCAAACAAAAGCGGCGAATGTGCAACCCCTTCAGGGCAAGGAGGGTTGGGAAAACGCCATTCGGAGCCGTAAAGTGGGCGAAATGCGAAAGTCTGGTAGCAACATAACAAAAAACCATTGCATATTTCAGGGAGTCACGTCACCCAAGCCAGTCAAGTGGGCAGCGTGTCCTGGAGAATAGAACACACCTCCCCGCAAAAGCACACGCCCATGGTGTGCCCGGGGAGGGGGTGTAGTGCATTCCACGGGGTGTGTATGTAGTCGACTCTTTAGTAGCCTGTAATTCCTGACCTCTGTGTAATGTAGGAATTATAAATTATATTTACCATTATTTTGTTTGAGTGTATTGATTGACCCACCGCAGAGCCATGGAGAAACTTATTGGCTTCAGTGTCTTATCGATGTGTTTTCCCACCTCTGCATATACCGCTAGATCCTGGATAATTATAATTCCCAACTGAAATAGTTTTAAGGCCAAACCAAGGAAGTCACACTTTGGTTTAATTAAAAGTATTTGTAATGTAAGTATAAATAACAATTATTTAAGAAAACCATCTCAAATTCCTAATCCCTAGTCTTAGCCACCCCTCTCGCATGGCCTCAAACTAAGTGGACATCCCAACAGCATCGTTTAAATTGCATCTTTAGTTCAGTTTTTGCAATTTTTTCTCCCCCACTGGCAATGTTAATGCTTTTAATGAAGGACCAAGGGGGGCTCCTGGTGGAGGGCGTGGCATGTGGGACCGAATGGGTTTTACTTGGATGCTCTCCCTGGTGATAACATCCAACTAAAAGGTGATTTGCATTTATTTGTAGCAGCACAACAAAAACCATTAGAAGACGAGGCTTCTCGTCCTCTAATTGCAACACTTTTTAAGCAATTATCGATGGAACTTTAGCTTTTTGTCAAGGAAAATCTTGTGTCTGCCAAAAGGAATTTACAGAATGTCGTTGTCGACAATTTTCCGAGAAAATTGCATGAGCTTGCATGACTTGTGGGCGTTTTGTGCTTTTCCCCTAATAAGGGTTATTGACACAAAATGCACAAGCTGTAGTTGTAGTGTGTATATATTCCTTGGATTTGTATATTTCGGTGTAGTTATTTCGGCCAGAGTCCTCGGGGACTGCTTAAAATTTATTTACGTTATCCAAAAAACTTATTCGCTCTTGTCACAGACGTCGAGACGCCAAAGTTCAATAACATTCAAGTCGGGGACAGAAAGAAAAATTTAGAAAATTCCCCAAACCAGCACCCGCCGGCAAAGAGTCGACGGCAAAGACTCGTAAAGCATTTCGGACGGAAAGGACATGTGGTGCACGTGCAGCCAGAAAGCTCGTAAATTCTCTGCATTTAACGAAATGGAAATTTCGCCAGACGAACCACAAAGAAAAGAGGCCGCGACGAGATGAATAGACAGCGAAAAATGTGTATTAAATGATGAAAGGAATAAGAAAGGATAATTAAATTAAAGTGAAAAGTATTTATTTGTCCGTAAAGTATTAAAAGTATATTTGTTTAAGTCCTGAAAAAGAATACCGGATAAGTAAGTATTGGAAAATTGGTAAATGTATTATTAAATCAAGGCATAAAGTAAAATGCTTCTAAAAAATCCCTAGGATATTATTACAATCTCCTAATTTTGAAGTGTATTTAATTTCTGTGTATAGGGGGGTAGCTTTTGCAAGGGGGAATGACTGACAGGGCGCACAAGACGCGGTCTTCATCAGTTGCCAGGTGCTGCGACCTGGAGTTCGTCTGGTGGCTAGAATTTGTGCGGCCTTGCCGGGTGATAAAACGTGTTTAGGTTTTTTTTCACTAGAAAATTTGTTACTTTTCCCAGCTTAATTCTGTGTTTAAATTCCTTCTCATTTAGACACACAAAAGCTCAACAAGCAGCGCTCAGAATGAATGAATGAATCTCTTATTCAAGTAGTTCCTACAAAAAGCAGAACAGCAAACTTGGCTGGCAAGATATACGAGCTGTGGTAAGGCCAGAGGCGGGGCTAAGGGGCTCTTAAAATTCTTATATATTTTGCATATATTTCCACCTAATTATTTCTTTTAAGCAAGCCCCCTTTGAAAACAAAAAATCTAAGCCACTGCCCATTCAGCTCAGCATAAATATGGCTTAGGACTTGGTTGGGCCAAAGTAACTTTAATTAAAGCAGCCATAGATAATTTTATTGAGCTTGTGACATTAAATAAAAGAAAAATAAAATGCTTGCTTGGCTCGTTTACATAATAGAGCTTAAAAAAGACCTTGGATTAACCGTTCCACATAACAGCGAAATGTGTGAAAGAAAAACGAGAATCTTGAGGGGCTTGTTGGGTAAAGAAATAAAAATATAAAGAATAGAATTCATAGGAAAATGAAATCACATCTAATAATAGAATTAAACTTTTAAAGCATAGTTACATGTAGTTGAAACTACGTGAGTAAATGAAAGATATAACATTTTACAGCAGACTTGATTAAAATTTCTATTTATAGCTCTAAATAAAAGGCATTTTTGCTATATAAGTCTTGAGTCATTAAGCTCTGAACACACTTCTCTCACACTTCTTTAACGATCTTTCCACAAACATAAAAGAGGTAATGAACGGGGCAAATAATGATGCGTAAAGCCAAGCCCCTGAAAACGCCAGGGACTTGATGAACTGACCCAACTAATCATTAATTATATGCTAAAAAAAAAAAAAAAGCAAAATAAGAAAAATAAAGAAAATACTTTCAAATGCTCAGACGACGCGACTATTAAACCAATTTTCGCCTTTGTGAGTGGACAGGGAGATAGACAGCCAGCCAGCCGGCCAGGGTGGCCGAATGGAATTAATGGAGAGCATAAAGGCGAATCTCTCATCCCGGGGACACGTCAAGGAACCCTCGAGTGCCAATTTTTGTTATTTTTGCTCTGGACGGCGACGGAGACGGCGAAGACTGGCTTAACCACACAATAAATGCGCAACAAGGGGCCATAAACATGGCTAAGAAGGCAAGAGGCAGATGCTGCCACGAGATGAACTCTTGAACTTGAGTTCAACGATTTGGCCAGAAACAAAGCCGCCCCTGCAGAGGGTCAAAGGTGGGCTCTTTCCCTTGGCCCAATTGAATATTTAAGGACTCCCAAAATTAAGCATACGCAGCGTTGGCCAGGCTCGTGTCGTATCTTATGCAACTCCTACGGCGGTTAACTTTAATATTTAAAATAAAATAAAGAACTGAGAGGAGCAGAGAAGGAGCTAAGAAAGGCCAACCACCAGGGACATAAATATCTTATTGCCTTTCGTTGTCAAAAAGTCTCTGCAATTAAGACTTGAGACATCAGGCTCAACATCCGCTCCTCAAATATTTATTTATTGATTTTCTTAAATGCTTTGTGCTCGCTTCTTGGCCGCTTGAGTGACGTCTGTCACATTTTGTTAAGTCCGCGCATAATTGGCAGTTGCCTAACAGTTGCCTTCTAACAGTCTAACTGTCTCCCTAACAGCTCTGTAGCTCTCACCCGCTGTTAGCTGGCTCTGTTAGCTTTTCAAGTTTATGGTCAATGGCTATGGCTGCTGCGCTTTATCGCCGCTTTCCATGCAGCTCCTTTCCGCTCCGCTTCAACTGTAAATTCTGACCAGTTTGGCTGCCGCTGCTTTCTTCCGCTCTCTCCGCCTCTCTCTCTCGCTCCCGTTGCAGTCGGCGGCGCATTCTGAGCTCAGCGGCAGCGGCTGTCAGTGCTCAAAAGCGTGACATTTGTCGCCGCCGGTGTACAGTGAACACTCTGGTACACACTCTAAGGGGTTTTTAAAGTATTTATTTCAATTTATAAATTATTATCTTCTTGAAATCGCAACAATATAACTACAAAATCCATGAATAGGAGGTAGTGCTAGGTAATATCCTTTAACCATCAGCAAAAAACATAGCCTACCTTTTGGGTTCAGGGAGAGATATAGGTAATGTTAAAAACTCATTGCTTTTGCTTGAAATTTATCTAATATGTAATTAGTTATGTACTATGTTTAAAATTCTTTTAGTTTGGATTTTATTATTAATTACGTTTTGATTTTATTTCTAACACTAATTTCTTCGGTTTTTATATTAAAACGTAAAAGTCAATTTCCATTTTCGTTCCTATATTTCCCATTTATTTAAATATTTTATATTGCTATTTTCAGCTTCTCTTGATATCTTTTCGGTCACAAGCTCTTTTTCTATAGCTTTGATAATTTAATTAAATGTAGAAAAAACCCTAAACTAATTTTGATTGAGGCGTGACTCCACGAGCTCCCAGCTAGGATCGATACGGATCTGAAAGAAGGTAGCTTGGGCACTATAAATAGAAGTTTACGACGGCCAAAGCCGAATGGCAAGTCAATAAATTTACAGATCCCAGCTTGGGCCTATCTGTCGATGAGGTATACATGTAGGAAATACACGGTGAAGGTGCGCACAGGTAGCCGACTGGAATCACCGAAGCTCGACATATTGGCCTGGTCAGCTGCTGCGGCTGATCATTAATCGCACCCCAGTTCTCCACAAATCAGCGGACACATCAACACACAGCCCGAGCATTAACAGCGGGAGAGAACGGAGCGCGCTCTGTTAAGCCAGAACCGGCGTTGTGTGTATCCGGCAGATACTTTTCCGTCTGCGGATTCAGTCTTACATTGGTGCTCACCGGCTGCGCGTGCTTGGCTCCAGTTCAGCTCAGTGTTGAAGATACTTCTTGGCCCCTAACTCCGGCGAATCGTTTCGGCCGCTGCCTGATAAACAAACAGTTAAACAAACCGCTCGAGCATCGTCGTCGTCGTTGTCGTCGTGTGTGTGTGAGTGTTTTTCGCCCTCATTGTGCTCTCGTGCAAATGAAAATCTCATTGAGCAGAAAGTCGCAGCAGCAGCAGCAGCGGAAAAGTGGAAAATCCTAAAGCGGCACCAGCCACCTCAAAATAGGAAAAATAAATTTAAAATCTCGGCAAGTGAAATTTTTGCAGTCGAGAACAAGGAACAGAGCAATTAAGCCGAATAGTTACCGCTGAAAAAAGTCGAGTTCATCGCTGGAAATCTGCCAAAAGTAAATGTTATTTAAATATTAAGAAATTAAGAACGATTTTTTGAATGCCAAATAGTAAAGATATTGGGAAAAAGCTTTTAGTTTCATCATTTTTCTAACAAAATTAGTATTTTTGCTCTCCTTTTAAAATTTTATAGGGGATTTAGTGTATAAGAATGTTTTAATATTATATAACTAAAATATTTAATAGTAAATAAGTATAAGAAAGCCTTCATTAAAATAAGGTAAAATCATAGTGTTAGTGAATATCTCCAATATATTCTAAAATATAGATTTATCTGCTAATTAAAAGGTTTTTCGAGCTAAAACTCTGTTACTTATTCAAGGCATTGAATCGTTGGTTTTAATTGACAAAAAACACCATTCACATTTTTTTAATTTACAAGGTAAATGAGTCAGTAGAACTAGGCTATAAACTATATACTTGGACACTTGCAAACATTAATAACTTCTTATCGCACCTTAAACATTGACTTTTACTAGTAGCTGTAAAAAGCACCTGACGTGAATGTTTATCAATGAACCATCAATTGCAAGGCCATTTCTTTGGCTAGAAATTAATTGCAGAAATTAACCAAGAGAATTTTTTTAATTTCGTTCACTAATGATTTTATTAATTTTCAATTAATGTTCTGTCATTTTTATTACCTTGTATATTTTTTAAAAGGAACATGAAAGAAATTAATGTTTTCCAGACAGAACTTTCAATGGTGGCGAGAACCGGAAAATAGTTTTGGTCTTTGCTGTTTTTGTTTTTTGCGCTATTGCACTGAGATAAAAAATGGAATATAACATTTTAGGGACATAATGTTTGATTTAAAATCAAATAACAAATTTTATCTTTTAATTCAATTTAATATTCTGGAAATATCATTAATTTGTATTTTATTAGGTATTTGTACAACCTTTATTTTGTTTCGAAAGTGATTGGCATCTTAACATATTTCTAAGCCAAGTCTCCTTAGTTTTGCATTAAATTTTCTTGAAGAAGAGATCCCATTTGAATACTTTTTTTATTGTAGCCTTAATTCATCTCAATTTTCCAGTCAAATTCCCTGATTCTCAATTATTTTTCTCTAAGTGCTCAGATACCCGTCGATCGGGTCGATTGGCTTCAGCTGGTCAAGCCTCCAGGAGGAGCGTGCCCATGGCAGCCACCTGTCCAGTCCCAGTCCCAGTGCCAGTTTCGTTACCAGAGCCTGTCCGTCCTGCTCCTGCCACCATCCCATATACCCATACCCATTCCATACCATTCCGATTGCCGGGCTACCACTTCCAGCCGCAGACATTGCGGCACAGAAGCAGAAAACCTGCATCAGCAACGGGCGGGTCTGGGTGTGCGTGTCGAGCTGTGGAATTTTATGCAGTGGTTGCTGCTGCTGCCTCGTTTGCGTTTTTATTTCTATCTGTGCGAGTATTTCGCCTATTTTACAACTTCATATAAGTATATATGAAACTCTTTTATTGGCAGCGAAGGGTGGTCGCTGCCTCAGCGCTACTTGCCACGCATCCAGCGGAACGTAACGAAAACGCAACTGCGCTTCACGCTTCCACTGACCAGGGAGTGGAGGGAAATGCTTGGAGTGGAGTGGATATGGAAGTGGGTGGTGGTGGTGGTGGTATGGGGCGGCTTCTGGGGTAGAACACAGCCAGCGAGACGCGCTTGAATTGCGATTAGCATTCGTCCAGACGGAGATCTCGTGCTAGCCAGCAAATCAAACACAGAAGTTGTCTGTCAGCCAGTCAGCCAGTCTGAGCGTCCAAATTAGTTGGCAAACATAAGCATTAACAAGAGCTAGTTACACAGGGAAAAAGCCAGGAAACTGTGTCAATTTGGTGGCGAGTAATAGGAGAGGAGTCAATATTTAAGCTGAGTTAATTGCATTCCAAGGTGATAAAGACTTCAGGGAGAAATTGGCTTTAAAATAAAGTGAGATAATTATAATATTATATAGATTTTTAAATACGTTTCAAAGTAAAATAAATTTGTTCCCTGAGGTAAATAAAATAGAGCATGTTCTTTTAAATATTTTCTTATACACAGATAGAAAATTAATCCCGAATGGGCACGATTTCGGCCCAAGACCGGATTTTCTTAATCTAAGTATGAACGTACTTAATATTTTTGTCATTTAATCCCGAAACGGGATTAATTCAAGCATTTTTAGGCTTATTTTGCCATTTTAGTCCCAAAACGGGATCGATTTAACCATTTAACCCCGAATTGTACTTAAAAATTTTAAGATTAAGATGGATAGGGTTGATTTCAAGAATCTTTTCTATCTGTGTAGGAATGTGTTGTGCTATAAAATCTCTAATTTTAATAAAATATGGCTTAATAACTACACTGATAAAAAATCAAGAATTTTGGTCATAAAATCGTGACCATTTCGGTTACAAAAGTAGCGCAAGCATATTTTGGTCTTCTTTTAAGAATTTAGGTTTAATTTAAGAATTTGTGCATTCTTAGTTTAAGATTTTTTTAAAACTTGTTTCAACCCATAAACGAGCTTGAAATAAGAACGAAAAGCGTCTTTAATGTAGACCGAAAAATCTAAATTTAAGAACAAAAATATGATGAAACGGTATTATTTCATTAGTCCATTATTCATTGTCCATTAGTTTATAATTTTTATATTTTCATATTATGTTATTGTAGTAAATTATTAAATTAGTTTATAATTTTTATTTTTTCATATTATGTTATTGTAGTAAATATAATTTATAATTTATATTGAAAAACCATACTCACCAAATGTTGTTGAATGCAAAGGAGGATCACCCAGGGATTGAACCCGCGTCTTAGTGTTTAACATACCGACAGCGTACACATTGGACCACGCACGCGTTTTAGTTTGCGTCGCCGATATAACAATACATGCATTCAGCGACTGTAAGGGACAATAGGTTGGAACTCCTAAGGCTAAGGTTCGAATCCCGATCTCGACAAATTTTTTTTTCTTTTTCTTTTATTTTTTTAATCTTTTTAAAATAAAAATAAAATTAATGCTTCTTTGTACATTTGTGATTTAAATTGTCATATTTTTATCAGCGAAATAATAAAACTACTTGCATATGTACATACATTAGTATGTACAATGAACATGTGCATATTAACATATGTATGTAAGTAGTTTCCCGTTAGATTGAACCAAAGAATATGAATATATAGAATATTTAGATATCTCATACAAAAATATGTTCTATGGCGGGTTCCAGCGGTATAACCCGCATTTTACCCGTGGAAGCCGCAATGCTCGATTCTACATGGAATCTGGCCGCCCGATCGCCTGCTTGTCGTTTGGCCTAGTGGTTAAGGCATCGGACTGCCAATCCAAAGTGCATGGGTTCGAATACCGGTTTGACTTTTGATTTTTTCTCTTTTTTTTTTTTTTTTTTTTGGGAATTGTGTGGGGATTTGTTCTAAATGTATAAGGAAATACAACAAAACAATTTTAAAGAATATTTTTCACTCTCTAGGAATTTTAAGAATGACAAAAATCTTAATGTAAGTTTTTATTCTTGAAATTAATCTTTTTGGTGTTGGTTTAGGATTATTTCGTATTGTTATTAGAATATTTGGTCTTAAATTAATCTTTTTTATTTAAGAATGTGGAAAATCTTAAATCTAGATGTTTTTGTGCTTGAATGAACCCTGAATTGTTATTGTTATTAGAATATTTGGTATTAAATTAAGATTTTTGTTTTAAGAATGTGGAAAATCTTAAATCTAGATGTTTTTATGCTTGAATGAACCCTGAAAAATCTCACTTATAGAATTTTGGTCTGATATTAAGATTTTAATTTTAAGAATGCACAAAATCTTAAAAGAAGATTTTTTTTTTATCAGTGTATATTTTTATTTGATTCTTAAGCATTTGCTTAGTTAAAATCCTTATCGTTTGAGCCTTAGCAGACACAACTTTCTTCGAGTGTCCGAGAATGTAATTCAGTTTAATTGACTTTTTATCAATCGCAGACGTCGCAGCACTGCCCACAGCGCGTTTATTATGGGATGCTATTGCAAGGCGTCTTTCTGTACATTATATATACGAGTTAAGCCCGCATTTTCGCAGCATAAAAACCAAGAGCAGGAGCAACAGCAGCGGCAGCATTCGATGTGTGTCGGACTCGTAATTTCCTTTATGTTGTGTCTGCTGCGTTTTGTAACCTGGTTTTATTCGCAGTCATAACATTTCTGCGGCCGCCTGTGTCTAATCACTGTGCCGAGGCAGCAAAAACAAACAACACGCCACGAGATACAGATACAAGATACATTGAGTATTGGACACACGACGGCGAAGCTTGATTCTGACATGTTTACATATTTTACTTTTTTCTCGCCTTTCCTCAATCGATACAGATACAGGGTGCAATGGCTGAGATACAGATACAGATACAGTTAGCGATACCGATAGGCAAATGTATTATTGACTCATTACGCACGAATCGGCCGGGTCGTTGAGTCTTTAGTTCCATTGTTTAGCCATGACTCGAGACATTCCCCTGCAGAAAATCAATTTCGAGATACTTGTTGTGCCTGCCTGCTTATTTACTCACTTTACCGCCCGAGCCGGGCTCTCAGCTGGCTCAGATGGGGGATAAGCATCGCTTTGTCTTCTTGCCGGCGAAGGTTGCCACAAGAGTTTCCATCACCGGACGAACTTGAACCCAAGCAAATGCTGTGTGCTTTAATGCCAAACGGCCATAAATTAAAACCGAAACTGAACATTTGCAAACATCCTGTGGTCCGGCTAAAAATAACCCCAAAAGAATAACAAACAACGTATCTGTGTATCTATGTATCTCTGAATCTCGTTGTGGCGTAACAAAATTCGGTGGAAAAAATTGAAACGTAACTTCTCAAATGTCGCTGGTTACTGATGATTTCGTCAAAAAGATTAATAAGCAATTTTACGTTGTATTCTTTGGGTTTTTCTCTCTTTCGTCTCTCCAGACATCTACGTGTTTGGCATAAATGCTATCTGCAGATACACCGAATTATATCTACCAACGGAAATGTATTAAAAGCTCGTTCAAAAATTAAAAAGTAACGGCAGCCAAGAGCGAAAATAAAGCGAGAAAGATAGAAAGATACATCACCGATAGACACTCACTGGGAGTGTTCAATTGAATGAACTGCATTTCGAACAATTCAAATGATTTATGGCTAATTCATACAAATAATGATAAATGATTGTGTGCCTTTGACTTGGAAAACTGCCAGTGATTTAAAAAGCCATTTAAATGACAACTAAAAGCGGAAATATAAACAAAAGGCTTAATATTGATTGTGGCTTTAATTAGAAATTATTGTTCTGAGGCGAGCAAACATGAAACACTATTTAAAGAGCAAGTTAATACATAAATAATGCAGTTCCCCAATAAACCTAACCAGAGATTGACTTGACTTCAACTTGCATTTATTAATTACAACATTAATTAAAAGTTAAAGAAATTCTCTACTCAGACTCTCGTTCTATCACTCCTCTAGAAAATAAATATAAACTGAGCACAGACCGTGGAGATATGCAGTAAATGGTAAAATCATAGATTCGTTGAACTCTAACCCACTGCCGCCGACAGCTGGCTACGCACAGGGCCAACGTGGCGTATGTGTAATGTGATTGCAGCTATAAAACTGCACTTGTAAACACAATTATATATATAGAAACACTCACACTGTGTCTGTATATAGTGATAGAGGGCGTCCATTGTGCCAATGTTCGCAGTTCGTTGCATCTTTTATGGATCCCGGCGATAGTGTGTGCCAGTTGCCCAGAAAAACGCACTAGTTTTCACTGAAAAAAAATATTACAAAAAAGATATTGCAGCTAAAAAATTATATAGTTAAACTTAATAAATATAAGCATTAAGAAAGATTTTAAAACAAAAAGAAAAGTGTTTTTTAAACCCGAAATCCCTCCTTGAGAATTAACATATATAACATATTTTAGCTTCTGCTGTGGTTTCTAAAGCAAGGACTACACTAAAAAGCTAAAAATCTGTAAAAACAATTTATCTTTGGGGAAAAATAAATACAAATTTGTCCGTAATACTTTTTACTTACAGTGCAGCCTTGCCAGAGCAATATGGAGTTTTGTGCGCCTGATGATTTTATGACTTTGGCACTGCCCGAGAACTTGCCTCCATTAACATTACCGTTCTATGTATAACGCCCAGGCAATCATAAATAAATACGTGATGTACATATGTACATTAGTCGAGTGATTCTCATGATTTTTACCCTCCTCCTTCCCCTTTTACACCCGCTTTCTATCGCTCGATTTATCACTTATTTGCCTTTGTTATTTATAGACATTTTTTGTATTGACACGCAGTCAGACGTAAATATGCAAGTACACATATTTGTTGATTGCTCTTTTGGCTCTGCTTTCAGTGCACTGCCCCGAAACACCTCCACACACCACACACCACCACACAACCCACACCCATCAGCCGCCACATCTCCCTTGGCCTTTGTGACTTTGAAATGCGAGCGGTGTGCTTACATTATCGATTTCTGCGTTGTCTGGGAGTTCGGTAGCTCCTGATAACAGCGAGTTGGAGGAGCTCCCGGGGAGGGGCATTATGATATTAAAAACCAGACTCGGTTCCAGGCCCTTTGAAGCCACATCCATGGGGTAAACATTCGGGTGATTTACCATCTAACATCAACAGGAAATCGAAAGATACATATAGCGGGAGCAAACAGATAAGCGATTGGGTTTTCCCTGAATTTTCTCGAAACTTTTTGTACATTTAGCGGATGTGGGATTTTGAGGAAATTTACTTATTACTTTTACTTATTTTATATTTTTTAATGTTTTTCAATTACCTTACTGAATTCTGGTGAAAAGTGTACAGTGTTTACTAATTCTATGAATTTTATTACTGCAAATATTTACTGACTAGGAAAAGTCTAAAAAAATAATAACAAACATTTGTCTGGTGTTTCTGTTTGTTTTTATATTTTTTCTTATTTATTCAGTATCAATAAAGGGGATTTTGTTAAAAATTTCATGGGAACCCCGGTCAGCAGTAATTAAATTTTCTCTGCTGAATATTTTTCTGTGATTCATTCTACTGGCAAAATAAAAAGCTATATCCTGGATTTTATTTAATTTTCCTAAGCCAAACTAATCCATAAATATTATTATTCTTATCTGCTGTCATAAAACTGAGTCATCTTCTATAAAGAATAATATTTTACGAGCTATTAAAGGCTATAAGCTATAATGCATGCGATTTGTCATTTGTCTCTTATATAGATCTTAGCAATATTTCCACAATATACATATTTCTGGTAAGCGAAATGTCGGTCAATCCGCCTTGGACTGCCTGAGAAATGGCATCTATTTATAAATGGCACTTGCGACTATCATTCACCGAGATTTCTCACCTCCCGAACCGAATACTTTTCTCAGAGTCGCCGTGACGCAATCTCTCTCTCCGACTCGGCCAAGAACGACAAAAACATTGCGTAAACAATATATTAGCCAGCAAATAACAGTTTAGGCCATTGTATTTTTATTTGATTTTTTCCGCCTCGGAAACCATGTCAAGTAGACCGCCAACTGACTTTACCCGTGGACTTAGAATACTGCGAATATATATACTTTGCGCAAACATTTGCCAAAGGTAATGGTAATTTATGCTGGAAAACTTTTTTGCCCCGTCTAAAATAAATGCTGTGTATCATTTTTCCATGACAATTCCGTTTTGGCAACTGACCAGAGAATATGAGATGAGGCTCGAAGTCGCCCTGCTTTGGGGTCAACGACCCTAGCTGGAAGCCTACCTAATGGGCACTCGTGAATAACGTAGGTGTTTTCACTTGTAATTATTTATCCATAAGGTAGCCCCTCATAACAATTTATTTGGTCATTTTTTTCGTTTCGTTTTTTGCCATCGAGTGAAGAAAAAATAACCTGAAAAGGGGCTGACCAAAATGAATAAACAATAAGCCAAATTAACTTTTGAATATTACAAGCAAGAAAAAGTTTACCTCTCCCCTTGTGAGTCACCCAACATAATTTCCGAACAGACAAACTCTGGATTGCTCAATCCGGGAACCCGAGAGTGTGCCCTCCAACTTGGCCAGCATTTTTTTACGCGTCAACAACTTCGGTTTCGGTAACAGGGTATTTGTATCTGTATCTGTTTTATCTATGTATCTGTATTTGTATCTCAGAATCTGCTTTTAATTTAACTCTGGAAATTTTTCAACAATTTTATTCGTTTTTCTTTCCAATTGAACTGCTAGTCAAGCATTGTATTCATTGGTTTTCTAAACTGAATTACGCAGAAGTGAGTGTGTTCAACAAATTCAATTAATGTCTCAACAGATACTTGTCAGTTTTGGTTTATGTTTTTGGCAAATTTATAGCTGGAAATATTTTTATGGCTGCAGCACAATTGTTAGCCTTAATTAACCGATTTATTTTAATTATCAAAGCCAGCTGTGGCTTGCTTATGTGAGTTTTCTATGAATTCTTTTACCTGCTTTTGATTAATTCTTCTTTCTGGTAATTTCCCAGATTCTTTAGAGTTTTTCAGCTGCCTAAATTTGCCTAACAATACGAATTCTTGACGCATTAACGAGCGATCAACGTCCGACGCTTGTCTAAAAGGGGGCTGGGACCTCATCCATCCCCGTCAATCTATCAAAGATTAGGTGCTAAGTTCTCCCTAGAATATATATTAGTTATATAGTTTGCTTCGATTTTCAAGTGCATGATTCATGGACAGCTGGCTTATGTAATGCCTCGGCGGCTTATTTAAATGAGGCAGCAATTCAAATAATAATTTATTGTAGACCCAAGCCCTCGATGTTTTTGTCTGGCTGATAAGCCCAGCAGGGTTGAATAACGTGATTAATAAACAATATATTTAATACAACGTAAATTGATAGGGGCAGACCAAAGAGCTGGTACCCAGAGCTCCGATCTCGCCCTCTTACATATATCAATGAAATTTTGAGCCTCAGTTTCTTTCTCAAACTGGTTTCGAGTCATTTTTGGGTCTCGAAAATTTCGAATTCTGCTTTTCTACTTTTTTTTGGGGGGGATTTCACGGCCCGCGAATCATAAAGCATTTGCATAAACAAACGCTGGCCCTTTGTAAGCCTTATTTCGTAGGCTTTTTAGCATAAAAGCGTCACATTTCACTTTTTCCCTCTAAGCTTGGGAAAATTTTCTGCTTGAATGGAAGACTTTTCAGAAATGCCCAAAAGCTGATCCCACCTTTCTTTCGATATGGGTTAATGCCGTGCTTAAGCCGGGGGTCCCAATGAACTTGATTTTTCGGTTTAAGTCTTGATATTATTTGTTCTTAAACATCTTTCTCTCTTGAATGTAAATTAGGTGGTATTTGGTGACCAAAAAAGAAATAGAAATAGAAATCGAAGTGACCATTAGCCCAGTTTACGAATATATCAATAAATACATATATTTTTCATAAAAATTTGAGAACTGCGAGGCAAGAGTATTTCAAGGGATTTGCCAAAACATTTCTCATCTCTTTGGCAATCGTTCAAAAAGCTTTTCTAATTTTTCAAATAAGTTTTAAGTGCTTGACAAAGTGTTTTATAGCAATAGCCATATAGGGCGATTGGCAGCACAACATAAAATGTATAATTAAGCTATAATTACCTTGAAAATTAACATGAACTTTCCGCACTCGGCACTCAGCTTTTGGCGTCAGTCCAAAAACGATATATATTCCCCATTTTGGGGAGACCCAATCTGCGGCAATTGCGACACATTCGATTTGCATTTATCCATAAATGTACCACGAGGCAGGGTCTTTAAAAATCAATTTGTTTTTGGCTTTGGCTGAGCCGAAGGTGAAGCAAATTAGGCCTTTGTGTTCAGCCTGCTCTCGTTCTCGGTGCCTCCGACTCTGACTTGATTTCTTCGTTTTATGGCTCATCAAATTTACGTTTATTAATTGAATTTTTGTAACAAAACAAAATCTGATTAGCCGCATCTAATGGATAAATGATTTTCGGCCCCCAAATTGAGTTCAATGAATCAATTTGAACTCTGGGATGAGATACAAGGAGAAGGGCAAACGGCTTTCGGTTGATATCAAGCAGAGTTTCCATTCCATGTCCTCACTGAAATATTTACGGTTGACATTTCATTCTCGGCAGTAGAAGACATATGGGCAGGTTGCAGTTGCTGGGGGGAAATGTCAATTTACATTTTTAATTCGAACTGGGGCTATAAATTGATGAGAGCCTCCTTTGTCCGGTATTGGTTCCATTTGAAATGCATGAAACTATTTCGAAAATTGCAATTGCATGCAGGCCAATCCATATCCGTCTAATGGTTGTTCCTTCTGACCACACCATAGCACTAATTTCCATTCACAAAGCCGAAAGGTGAAGGAGAGCTGATAGTAATTTCAATTAGAACACCGAGAAAAATAATTTTAAATAATTTTCAAACGGGTTAAGGTAAGGGTTTATTTTTCGAATTTAGAATATAGAACTGTCATATATATAATAACTATGCATGAGGAATAAATCTGAAGACTAGTTCCCGAATTAACTAGAAGCTCAACTCTTATTATCCATATTTTCTGTGATGGGAAATATTCTGCCTCGATACCGGAAGGTGTTCTGCAACGCTGCCCTCTTGCTCGTATGGGGCATAGACTGGAAAAAGGGGTACACAAGCCTATTCGCAGTTACCTTCGGCCGTTGCACATGCAACATGTTGCATGTTGTTACCGCATTGCCGTAGGCATTTCAACATGATATTTATGCAAAGTTGCAACGTTAGATGTGGCAAGCTGCAAGCGATATAAGGTATATAATTTGCCACCCTCTCCCTGCAATCCACGGTCAAATAGTTTTTGCTCTCGTTTTTCTTGTTATTTTCTTTCTCACTTGTCGTTTGGGAAAATCTGTGTGGAAATTCCTTAGATAACTTTCTTGTTGAGGCAACATAATTCATTAGATCCCACAATTACCGTTGGCTCTACGAAAAAATTTCATAAACAAACGTGGGGAGATTTTTTTGTAAATTGTTTTTAACGCTACCCTAGCTTGAGGGTACTTTGAATATGACAATGTGTTCTTATCTTAAATTAATTTAAAGAAAATATTAATGTCTTAAGACAACGTTTTAGCAGCCATAAAATGGTCTGAATACATTGCCAGATCGGTTATATTAAAAATGAGACTCCCCTCTACTCGGTCTCACGCGTTTCCCCATCATCTTCGGTCTCCATAAATGGTATCTCATGTCTCAAACCCATCACCATGCCCGTAGGAGTTGTGTCCCCCGCAGCCAGTAGCCAGTTGAGTAGTAGGCCAAACGGATCCACACAATTAACTTCGTTTAGGGTAATTTCCGGGCCAAAGCCCTCGGAAAAGAGCAGACTCTGCTTTGGAAATAGAACCCCGAACCTCCGGCTCCTCCGCTCATGTTACAAATCTCTCGGGGCTCCAGTTCTTCGGGGCCAACATGCAAGTGACAAGTTAAACGCCGGTTTCATAATTGCTTATGGCTCTTGAGTAAATCTGGTATCAGATTTCGCACGGGCTAGAAAATTCAGTTGTTGTGTGAGTGTCTCAATGTGTGCTGGGGTTGCAGTTGTTTCTTGCCGCTTGCCACATGGCCTGCCAGATTTCGAAATGAAAAAAAAGCACAAAAAAATAGCATAAAAAAAATTACAACAACAAAAAAATAATATATAACGAAAACTATTTCAATACTCGACGAGTGCCAGAGGTATTTGCAATTCAATTTCGTTTTAGTGCAAACCGAGAACGAGAGTGAATCGAGTTTGTTAACTTTTTTCGGGGCAAAATTGGAAAATTCAAGGTTCAGATTTCGGGGTTCGGTGTGTTACTGGATCAAGGATACAGCCTGTGTGTGTGCGTGGTGTGTGTTTGGGGGGGTGGGAACTCACTGTGGGGCGGACAGGTGTGTTAACGGTCTCCTCCTCTCGGTGCCTGGCACCACGGCCACTGTTGCTATTGACATTCGAGGGGGATTGGGGCTAACCTTTGTTTTTTGTCCTCCTTCTTTTGTTTTTGGGGGAAAAATGCCAAAAAGTGTCACTCGGATTGGAATATGTTTATAAATAATATGTAGAGTCAATATTTGGGCCTCAATGTTTCAGGGAAAATTTTAGCCTAGACTTTTCTGATTTCCTCCTGTAAAAGATGTCTTTTCGATAATACCTAATAAAGAAAGAAACCAGAAAAAGTTTCCCTGCTTTATTGACCTTTACTATACCCTTAGTTACCCAATTACACAAAGTACACAGTCACAGCATACAAAGCTCGTATGTCAAAACTGATTTCCCGCAACCGAAATGGGCCAAAAGCCAAATGTCAGAAATCAGAAATCCGACTGGCATCCATTACACATTAATTTAATTAACTGTTAAACGCGGCAAATGTCCGCACACAGGCAATATATATATTTATATATAGTATATAGTATACAGCGCAGTTGGGAGATAGAGGCGGCGATAGGACCAGGATGAGTGACACGTGAGCAATTATTCCTGTTCGGTGTGTGGCTTGCATGTCGACGTTGTTCCTGGACATAGATAAACTATACACATCTAACTTGTATATATATGTACACATAATGGAATGTATGATTCAGAGCGCTGAAAGGAGGGCCGGTGAGTCACGGATGCGGGATTGGTGTAGGCCTCCAGGGCCCAGAAACGGGTCTTGAAGCTGGAGAAATGAGTGCGGGTGACGCACATTGGGAAAGTTTGATCTTTGTAGCCAGAGTGAAACCCCACCGTTACATGCGGTTGAAGTTTAATTTAATTTAATTTAATTACACAATACTCTGGCCAATCCAGCTCACTTGTGTCTCAATTTCCACAAATGTTTTTCCTCAATTGCAGGCCACGCCAATTAATTAAAGGCAGGAAAGCTCGCGCGAATTAAAGTTCAATCAACGATGCAGTGCGGCCTGGAACAGATGAACGACTGCGAGCGTTCGCCCAACCGGACGAACCTGCGGGTCAACTTCAATGAGAAGGGTGCCGAGGTCAAGGAGCGACGGGAGAAGTTCCTCACGGCCAAGTATGGATCGCACCAGATGAGCCTCATCCGGAAGCGTTTGGCGGTGGAGATGTGGCTGTACGATGAGCTGCAGAAGCTGTTCGATCCACCAGTGAGTAGAAGGGGTTAACTCTTAATCTTGGGATTATATTCATTTATTTAACTTGATAATTAACAACAGAGCGAGGCCATCGATGTGGACATTGATGAGATACTGGATATGGACACAGATGACATAAGGAGATCTCATCTTATAGTGAGTTCTATTATATCTTTTATTTATCAATATCCTTATTAATAAATATTGTATTTTCACTTCTCCAGAGATTATTGTCAGTCTGCAAACGCCCGCAATCGGACATATCGAAGTTCATCAGCGATCTCCTGGACCGCGCAAAAACGCTGTAAATGCCCAACTGCCCCCTGTCCTCATCATACAAGAGATCATTGATCATTCAGCTACATATAATATGCCGATAAACAATATACATAATATTAACTAGAGACTTAAGTTTAGCTTGGAACACAAAGAGTTTAGTTCGCAAGTCTTTAACCTGTATCCTCCTACCAATGTTGAGTTTTTTTTCCAAGAACTTTAGTTGTTAGCTCGACTAATTTGAAACCTAATTTAAGCTACCCCGAACACGTTAGCCCTAAGCTTATGGTATAATATCGAGAAAGCATTAATATACTTCATCAATTTTGTGATGATACTTTTTAATAATAATAAAACACAAACACACACGATATGGCAACGTTTGAATGGAAAATGGAATACAAAGTCCTGTGTAGTTAGCTCCATTTTTTGGGGGCGAGATTTGTGCTCCCCCTAGTGACTTTCTGGTTGTTTTTTTGCAAACAGTGTGTGCTTCATTTAATCACCTTAAACTAAACGATATAAACCCCGAGAATGTCCTGTAGCAATTGTTAAAAAAGAGAAAAAAATAACAGAGAGACAAAGTTTGTAAGTAAAATGTGTGCGATCACCAGACAAAGATGAAAGCTCAGGTTCACTGCCAAAAACGTGGAGGAGGAAGGATCTTGTATGCGCAGTTAGCAAGTACAAAGCGAAAAAGGATAACAGAAAAAACAGTAAAGCCTGACAAAAAGGAATTTTTAACACAGAACACACACACCCAACACAATGGAAAAAATCCAGAGATCAGAGATCATACAAAATTGGAGCTGGAAAATAATGGCACTCGCTTGCAATAGATATATAAAAATATGGATGTGTTTCCAGCTCTTAGACACCGTTATCTTAAAAAAAACACAGTAAATTTCATCGCAATTTCAATAGTTGTAAATAAAATTGTATTAACCGAGTCACAAAACCCCAACTAGAAATTGTAAATATCCTCGGAAATGCATCAAAACTTCTTCTTCACTCCACGAAATCTACATCTCTTTGTAGTAGTATCTAAAAGCATTTTCTAGCTATCGAAAAAGCCCTTACGTATAGTATTTTAAATGTGCTCAATAGAGGATCAGAAGAAAGATATGTAATTCCGTTTTAGCAATCTCACCAGTAGACTTTCCAGAACTCTCTATCGGAACTACGCAAGTATTAGAAACTTCTTAAAAACGAATGCTATTTGCATGTACTAGTAAAAACCAATTAATCACCGCATTATTCCATTATTACAACCATTAACAAGGAACGCATAAAACAATTAAGTATGCGAATTAAGCATTTATATTTAATCATGCACATTATTCTCATTTAAAAGGATAATCCACACACAAAAAGCACACACGCGCTAAAAAGCGGAGAAGCTGTAATGAAAAGCTTAAGGAAAATAATTATAAATCGCAAATGAAAAATTTACAATAATAAAATCTTGGTTGCTTTAGTCAACTTATTTGCGTGTTTCAGTGTTTTATTAAAATATTTTAAGTTTATTTTGGGTCGTTGGAATAGTTTCAAATTTTTATTTTTTACTTTAAATTTTTAGGAAGCTTTTGAAGCAAATACAAAATTGTATCGAAATTGTTATAAGTACATAAGGAACAATTCGTAGAACTTGAAATGTTTTTTATGTTTTGATATGAAAAAATCAATCTTAAATCGATTTGCCTTGGGTCTTTGGCTTCATGAATCCCTTAGATCGCAGATACCGGACTATAAACGGTGTGGATCCCAGCGTGATGCTTATCCTGACAGGTGCAAATACCTTGTGAACGGCATAGGCCACAACAAAAGTGCTTCCTGTGGCCACTTTCTCGGCAATCGCTGACGATGCAATTCCAAGCATTTCCAGGACAGGCACAAAGTTTATGCCGCTCGATACAAGTGCGTAGAAGCCTCCAAGGGAAATCAGGGAAATTCCCACATGGAATGCCACTATGGTGGCTCCATAGTCCTTGAATGCCCGCTTCAGCTGCTCTTTTTTGCTTAATTTGTCACCAGTTTGGGCATCTACTGATGATGATGATACTGACGATGATGATGATGCTGAAGTCGTATTTGTTGTGGATGAGGCCGTTGGTTGTATTGGTTCCGACTTTGTGCTATAACTGCGGAGTTGAGGGAAGAAGGCCTTGCCATGACTTTCGATAGTGAACTTTGGATCGTAGGTGACGCACTGCCCGGCTGGCGCACTGTTATGAAGGGCTCTGGTGGAGAGGGGAGCCAGGAGCGCTGAGGACATCTGATCACGACGGCATTGCTGGGGTAAAAAGCGGCTAGTTTCAGCAACAGCATCAACTTTAATAGGAATATGTATTTTTTGTGCCGCAGCGATGTAGCTGGGCTGCTTGCGTGCAGCCATGTGAAAGGCTTGAACTGCTGGGGTCCTTTTCACGTAATGTAGGCCGAAACGGAGCACGGACAACTTTCCGGATGTAAACAACATTTTGAAGAATTAACAAATAAATTTAAAAATGAAAGCAAGTTCCAAGCACTTTAGCAGCTGATCGAAATCGTCGAAAACAGCTGACGGGAGAAAACCAAAACATGGAAAAAGTGTGGCCAATTAAGAAACTTTAGCGAAGAAATCCCTAACGCCTGCCGGCTCAAAACGTAAACAAACGCGAGCATGAAGGAATATTACACCTGGACTTACCCGGATATTCCCGAAAATGTGGCGTAAGAACGAGATTAGGATCAAGATTGCTCAAAGAACTATATTTCACCTTTCACTCCTTCAGCCAAGAGCTGCAGCAGCTGCGGAACTCGCTGGTTGTGGTCGGCATCGTGGGACGGTCGAAGGGTGATCAGGCCAACAAAATGCAGGCCTTTGGCATGGAACCACCTTTGGAGCACACACCGCAGGATGGACAGGTGCAGTGCTACTACAAGCCTGGCACCTCCAGCCTGCTGCTCCACTTCGAGACGACCTACGACGAGGCTGTGCTGGACAAGATGTTAGATGCCACCATGGAGGACACCGAGAGCCCCTTTGACTTTGACAGCTTCTACGAGAGGATGCGTTGCCAGTTCGTACGCATGGTGCTGCTGGCCCTGCACACCTGTCATATCGTGGTCTATGTGGAAGTCGGCCAGACCTTTGACCCCACCCTGGTGACCGTCTTCCAGCTGCTGAAGTTTGCCCGGGAGCAGCATCTCTTGCAGTTCCTGCCCAACATGCTGAAGGGCACTCCCGCCGCCGCCAGGCTGGGCGAAAGGTCGCGCCTCTGCACACCAAGGATACTGTTCCTCTTTGAGAATTACCCGCAGGACGAGGCGACTACGCGTGAGCGTGTGTCTGCCTTCGAATTCCAGACGGAGGACTGTATCTATGAACTGCTGCGCCACCATAACATCGTGACCAAGAGCAGCACCAAATCACTGATGGCGCTGCCCAACAACAAGCAGTTCGTCTTCTTCAATGCCCACGAGGAGCGGCAAGCGGACAAGCTGCTCAAGGCTATCGAGTGCCTCAATATGGCCATGTACAAGCCGGATGCCAAGGAGGAGGAGGAGGACCAGGAGATTCTCGATCTGGCGCCATTTGAGGGCTTCGTCAAGCCCTACGGTCGGTCCATCGATGAGAAGGACCTGGAGGAGCAGCAATACAGAAAGGAGCACACGGTGTGGCACTTCCTGCAGCGACACGTGCAAGATGCACTGCACGGCTGCTTTGACGAGGGCTCCTTCAAGCAGCAGCAGTCCCAGCAGCAGGGACATTTCCAGCTACTCAACTCCAAGGAGTGGCACGAATGCATGGCCATTCTGTACCAACTGCTGGTGGAGAATGCCAAGGATCCCAGCAATCATGAGACCGGCAACGAGGAATATAAAACCTTTCTCATGACCTTCGACGACAGTTTGAATTTCGAGAAGCAATTCTGGGCGCATCTGTGCGAGCTAGGCCTCAAGAAGGGCATCGCCGCCTATAAGCAAGCGGCCCCCAGCAACTATGGCAGCGCCACGCACAAACAACTCCTGGCCGATGCTACCTTTGAGTTCGGCGAGGAGGGACGCGGTCCGCCGGTTAAGGCCGCTTTAGCCAAGTTAGCTGCCGTTTGCCAGAAGCACTGGCAGGATGGGCGGCAGCAGTGCGAGCTGCTCAGTCTGCGCTCCAATCCCTGCACCCTGCCCAAGGATGTAACGCACGAGAAGCACAAAAGCGGCGTTGTGCACATCTCCACCTGCAACTGTGGCCGCACCCAGGGCCGCCGCGAGGATCCGTTCAATCTGCGACAGGCCAACTACGAGTACTACGAGCACATAGCCAAGATGTGCAATCTCTGCGTGAAGGTCAAGCAGTACCAGTTCCCCATCTTCGAGCCCTCCGTCAGCGATTATCGAGCGGCCGCTTTTGAGGCGGCTTTTCCGCTGCTGCTGGGAAAGACCCCTCAGCAGGACGACGACGATGATGATGATGAAGAAGACGAGGACGAGTCACGAGAAGGTGACGGGGATGGGGATGAGGATGGTCAGGAGGAGGACTCCGAAAAGCCAGAGGAGACAAAAGAGGCCTCCGACTGTGGCCAGAATCTTTCGCCCACCTTTGGCTCGGATCTAAACATGTCCATTGCCGGCTTTGGAGCCTCGCTGAACGAGTCCCAGGGCAGCTCTTCGGATCTATCCAACTCGGAGCAGGAATCCACGAGTAGCGGCACCTCCAGCGGCAGCACGGAGAACGAATTGGTGCTGCAGCTCAAGGAGCCGGCTAAGAAGGAGGTGCGCGAAGAGACCACCGCTCCGCCAACAAATACCTACTGCACGTCCACCACGGAATATCTGCCGGGCTTGGTGCACACCGTCAGTAATTTCGGGCTGTTGCCACTCTTCCCCAGCTGGTCGCTGGCCTGCGTGGGTCCAAGCTCCATCTACAGTCATAATACCGGGCTGCAGGAGCACTTTCAGAGCGGCTTTCTCTCCGGCGCCAACTTCCTTCTGCCTTGGGATGTCCAGCTGCGGCTGGTCCATGCTCCCAAGCAGCAGCAGCAGCAACATCATCACCATCATCAGCATCCCGGCAAGAAGCAGCAGCGCTGGAAGAAGCAGGGCGATCGCCTCTCCCTCAAGATCTTCGTCGGCATGGAGTACGAGTGCTCGCGCGGCCACCGCTTCATGATGTGCGCCCCGGATCGTGTGCTGCGCGGCGGAGCGGATATCGAGCGGGACACCTGCAGCAAAGTGGTGCACAACAACATGCCCCTTTACTATCCCTGCCCGTGCCGCTCGCAAAACAACTACTTGGCGCAGCTGATGCGCATCCATGTGGTCACTCCCAAGGCGCCCGTCAATATCATCGTGGATCCCAAGGTGTGCGTGGGCAAGGGCAAGTACACCTTCACCCTGGGCAGCATCGTTCCCCCGCACCTCACACAGAGCGCCTACTGGATCCTCCGGCTGCCGTTTGTCTACCAGGGCGACGATGTTTTGATAGCTCCGCCGGAGAAACTGGAATCGGATGACATGATGGCCGGCGGTTACCTGTTGGCGGGAATGTTTGGCGTGGCGGAAACGGATCCCACGTTGGACCTGAATGAACCGACTCGGACGGCCACGTCGCCAGCTGGTACATTCACTAGAATATAATTATAATTTGTTGCGTTTCGGAGATTAAATCTTCTTGGAAAAGGTATTTAAAAAAATATATATCAAGGAGGAATTTGAATTTTTAGTAATTGTTTTTATATTAAGGGAAACTACGAATAATCTCCTAAAGCATAGGAAAATTACCCTGATCCTGCGAAAGGTAAAAGGAAATTGCTTGCCGAATTGGTTGGAGGTATGGAAAAGTTCCATTCCATTTTACACTCGTAATTCAGGTGGTGATTCTAGCAATGCTCTGCTCCTCCTCTGAAATATCCTGAGAGGTGAGCAAAGTAGCACTGGAATCCAATTCTCTAGCAAATAAAACACTCGATCTTCTTGTTTTTAAAATATAACGATTATTGTAATCTCTTTTCAGGCAATTTTGGAAAAATTACGCGTTGTGTAAATTGGGGAACCTTGCGAGTAGTTCCAGCATGGCCAAGGGATTCCCTATTGTGGGATGTAAAATGAGCAGCGCAGAGTAAAGGCTTAATACTAGCAAAAACTATAAAATATCTTTAAAAGATAATCGGGAACGTATTTTATGAGATATGAGAGTGGAAAGTGGAATTTTGCTGGGAGGGACCGAGGGGGAATGCTCCAGAAATCTCATCTTAATCCTTAATATTAGGCAATAAAATATCAACTGTTTGTGTAAATATTTCTAGTTAATGTTTGTAAACTATTTCATCGCAGGTTGTTATGTCAGGTCAACACTATGGAGTTGCTTTACAGTGTGTGTATAACTTATGGGATTCACTTTAATCTTAAATTAAATTTGTAAACTTTTTGAGATTTTTTGGAGCATTCCAGACTCCCAGTGACAGGGAACATTGTGAGGAAACGAAAAAAAAATGTAAAAAGAAAGTATGTAAAGATTAAACAGAACCTTTGACCTTTCCGCTGGGATGCTTGAATGGCCAAACCTTGTGCTTAAATCTAGATGAGTTCCTGTGTGTAAACCTCTTCCTCCTTGAGGACATAGTCGCCGAACACCTCCTCCTGGCAGCCCATTTCCATGTCTGCAAAGTCCTCGTAGTACATGTCCGAGTCCATGAACAGCGGCTCCTCCTGCGGACCGAGTATGGGATCGCTCAGATTCATGAGAGGCTTTTGTTCTGCCTCCTCAGCCTCAGCCTTGACTACAGCTTCATCCTCATCCTCTGGCGCAGCATATTCATCCTCGTGCTCTTCCTCCTCCTCCTCTGGATCCTCCTCCTCTTCGTGCTCCTCTTCATCCTCGCCTGTGGAATCCATGGAAGGCAACTGCGGTTGCGAGGGTAGCAACAGGGGCTGCTGATGTTGCTGTTGCTGCTGCTGCTGTTGGTTCATTTGCAGCAAAACAGTTTGAACCCGCTGCATGTAGGCCTGCTGTTCCTCCTGGCTGAACTTGCCCTCCGGCTGGAGCGGTTCACCTCCCGGGCATTGCTTCATCGTGTCCAGGAGCGCTGCATGCTGGCTGGTCACATGACTGGCCAGAGCCGTGGCATCCGCATGCAGGGAGCCGCAGACAATGCACACCAGGGTTTCATGCGGCTCCTGCTTGGCTGGGATCAGTAGTTCCGGGGGAGTGGAGGAGGAGGAGGAAGAGGCGGCGGCCGCCGCTGCCGCCTGATGCGCCTGGATGTGCTTGTTGAGGTACGCCTGCTGGCTGTAGGATTTCCCACAGATCGGACAGGGATAGGGCTTCTCCCCAGCATGGATCTTCATGTGGACACTCAGGCTGGAGGCCTGCGTGAAGCACTTTTCGCACAGCTTGCACTGGAAGGGCTTCTCGCCGGTGTGGATGCGCATGTGGATGTTCAGGCTGCCCGACTGCGTGAAGGAGCGATCGCAGATGGAGCACGTGAAGGGCTTCTCGCCCATGTGGTTCTTCATGTGCTGCACCAGCTCGGAGCTGGCGCGGAAGGCCTCGCGACAGATGGCGCACTGGTAGACCAGCTCCTGGGTATGCATGCGCATGTGCTCGTCGAGCAGCGCCTCCGCTTTAAACTCACGCTCGCACTCCGGACACGTGAACGTCTCCGTGGGCGCCGCATGCGTCTTCTGGTGGAGCAGCAGCGAACTGTAGTTGATGAATCCCTTGTCGCACTCCACGCACTGATGGGGCTTGCGCACCGAGTGGGAGCGCATGTGCACCATCAGGCTGCTGGACTGCGTGAAGGCCTTGGGGCACAGCTCGCACTTGTACGGCTTCTCGCCGCTGTGGATGCGGATGTGCGTGTTCAGGCTGCCGATATGCGTGAAGGTCTTCTGGCAGATGGAGCACTGGAACGGCTTGTTGGTGATGTGCGACCGCACGTGCTTCGACAGATCGCCGGCATTGGGAAAGCTCGCCTCGCAATGCGTGCACTGAAAGCACTTCTGGGCTGCAGGATTCGTTGCAGCCGGATTCAGCGTCGGATCGATAGCCATTGTTGGCGTCGTCATCACGTTGGCCTTGCTTCGTCTCCCACGCCTTCGCTTGATGGGAGTATGCATGGATTCCAGTCCCAAAGGTGGCAGCACCAGCGACGCCGGTTGCATCGGCAACGGCTGGTTCACCGGCGTAATGCTCAGCGATGGCTGATGCAGCATGATAATCGAGGTGGACTCCCGCGGATCGGCCATTCGGAGGTGGAACTCGTTGGGCACCGGACCGGCCATTAAGCCGCGCATGGGATGCATCTGCTGTGGCTGCATCTGCGCATTGGAATTGCTGCTGGTGGCCGCCTCCGAGCTGGTGCCCGTTGAGCTGGAGTTGCTCGAACTTGAGCTGGAGCTGCTGTCATCGTCAGAGCTGCTGTTGTTGTCCTCATCGTCGTCGTCGTCGTCGTCATCGTCCCCCGAGGAATCGCTGCTGTCTTCCTCCGAGGAGGAGTCGCTGCCGCCCTCCTCGGCCAGCTCGCACACTGGCTCGAATATCCAGCTATAGTCCTCGCCCTCGTCGGCTCCTGCTGCCGCCGCCTCCTGCTCCTCCCGCTCCCGCCGGCGGCGCTCCTCGCTCGACGGCTCGTTCGGATGCAGGGCGTTCATGTGCTGGTACAGGGCCACCGGATGAACGAAGAACTCGGCACAGCACATGCAGTGGAAGGTGAGATCCGGCGGCTGGGGCTGCGTAGGATTAGGGGCCGGCTGCTGCAGGACATGTTGCTGCTGCTGCTGCTGCTGCGGATGGATCTGCTGTGTCTGCCCTCCCAGGATCGGCGTAATCGTCAAGGGAAGGTGGTGGTAGCTTTGCGTCAGCTGCACGGCCATCTTGGCAAAAGGCTGATACACAAAAAAAAAGGAAACAAGTATATTAACATTTTCTCTATAATAAAAAGCCAGAGTGCGGGACGAAAAATCAATCGAATCCACACATACCTTGGGTGAGTGCGGGGTTTCACAGGATATTCTCCAGTTTATTTGTTATTATATCACTTTTGTGTTGCTCAGGTTTCGTGCTCTTGTATTTTGTTTATTTTTCTCTCCACATTTCCACTTTCTTCCATTTTATGCGCGTCGTTCAAACAAAAAATATAAACAACTTTATTTGTTTCCTTGAATTAGAGCTTAAATTTAGCTTTACGTTAATCCCGGATTTCGGGTCGAAGGAGTAGATGCTGCGCATTAAATTAGAGCCGCGCATTGCAATTGCCAAGTTACAAGTTACAAGCGTCCCCGCGTTTGGTTACAACAAATAAAAGAAAAATATTTTATGCTGCGGGCGGGCTTTGCACGGTCAGACAAGTGCTCTGCATGACAGCATACCATCATGCAAGCAGTCGTGTATGTAAAGACCCTTCGCGCCTTTTACATTTTAATTAAAAAAAGCGACGGGCACTCTAGCACGCTTCCCGGCATTTTTACCACCGCTTAATTTTCCCTATTTTTCGCTTTAATTAAATGTTAAAGAGATTATAGAGAGACAAAGGTACTGTGCAGGTGAGCAATGGCCAGCCCGTTTCCCATAAGCAGCCGCAGCGGCCTGTTGCGCACCACGCTAAACAGCTCCGGCGGCGGCATCCACAACCTGTCGCACTCGCAACTCCTTCAGGAACGCAGCGATGCGGCCGCCATGGAGGATCGATCGATGATCGAGGATACCGCCGGGGATGACATGGATCGTGGCAAGAGTCGCGTCGACGTGCTGTTCCCACAATTCTTCGAAGTTTTGCTGACGCACAGCGGCGGCCAGGAGATCTTCGACGTGATCCAGGGACTGACCCAAGTGTGCGGCGGCGCCGTCGAGCAGCTGGAGCTGGAGATTGAGCGCGGCATGGGCGGTGCGCAGGGCGCCAAACAGCGCGAATCCATCCTGGTCTGGCTGCGCCAGGAGATCTACACGTGGCGTCTGCTGCACGCCCTCTTCAAAGATCGCATTCTGCTGCAATCGGAACACCAGGCCGACGACGAAATGCAGGACGGCCCCACCTTGGGCGGCAGCGAGAAGGCGGTGGTCGAGCAGCTGTACGTGATCAATGCCACGCTGAGGGAGTACCAGCTGGTGGTGGATTGGCTGGAGGCCAGCTACGAGCCCGGGGAGCAGGAGAACCCGCTACACTGTCACGACCGGATGATGGCCTGGGAGAATACGCTGTTCGCGCTCGAGAACCTGCAGGGTGCCGCGTTTGGCCGCGGTCATGAGATTGTGCAGCGCCTGGATCCCGACGCCCCCATTCGCGAGAAGCGTCCACTGCACGCCCTCGACGAGGAGGACAATGCTCGCCTTTCCCGCGCCATTTTCATGGCCATCCGGTCGGGACGCGTGGACGATGGCCTGAGGCTTTGCAAACACTACGGCCAGACTTGGCGAGTCGCCATCCTGGAGGGTTGGCGCCTTCACGAGGATCCCAACTTTCAGGAGGGCGGCAGCTCAGTCGTCCGGGAAAAGCTGCCCATCATGGGCAATCCGCGGAGGGATATATGGAAGCGGTGTGCCTGGCTCATGGCCGATTCCAGCAGATACGACGAGTACACTCGGGCCACGGCCGGCGCCTTCTGCGGCCACCTGGGCTCCCTTAAGTCCCTGCTGCGAAACAACTGGCACGACCTGCTTTGGGCCCATCTCAAGGTGCAGATCGACCTGCGCGTGGAGTCCGAGGTCAGGGGCTGTTGCGGGAAGCGATATCAGCCGATGCCCGACGATTACTGGAACGGCAAGATGACAATGGAGCAGATATTCGAGGAACTGAACGTGGCCAAGGATGCGTCCGTGAGGGATTTCGCCAAGAGTCAGCTGGGTGTCATCCAGCGCCACTTAATCCTGGATACCTGCGGCGAGCTGCTGCAGCACATGGTGCGCTGGCTGGAAGATGCTGCCGGCCAGTTGGAACCGCACCAGCTGCGCTTTATGGCGCACATCGTGCTCTTTCTGCGGCAGATCGGACGCGTCGATCAGGAGAGGCTGGCGGAGAAGATCATTGGCGCCTATGTGGAGGCCTTAATCGAGCGCGGAGATCCCCACTTGGTGGCTTTCTATGCCGCCTCCCTTTCGAATCCCCTGCAGGTGCGGCTTTATTCGCGCTTCCTGGAGCAGGTGGAGGAGAAGCGGGCGCGGGACTTGGCTCTGGAAGCCGCCTTGCAGGCCGGCCTCGATGTACAGGAAATCACACGGACCACAGTGGAGAACGTTCGACGCACTCATGTCTCGCTCGGGGAACTCGGCGAACCGCCGTCCGGTGAGATCTCCGCCGAGGATCAGCGCAAGATCTCGGCCCTGGAGTGGCTCGTCTCACTGCGAGAGCAGCGCGGCGAGTTGCTGTGGCAGGCGAATGCCATGATTCGCACTTATCTGGCCTGCAACAAGGTGGAGTGCATGCGCCAGACCTTCCGCAAGGTGCCCGGTGACGTGGTCAACGACCTGATGTCTATCTACAGCTCGCTGGATAACATTCCGCCGCGCGAGGAGTGCAGCCTGAAGGAGTACCTGTGCTACAAAGTCTACTTGACGGGCGTCGACAGCTACATGGAGTGGAACCACATGCAACTGAACAAACCGAAGAAGCCGCCGACGCTGGCAGCCTCCTCGGCGCAGGACAACTTTACGGAGCGCATGGCCAACGAGCGCAAGGAACAGGCCTACAGAAGCGAAGTCCAGCGCTGGGAACACAAGGTCATGGAGCATGCCAAGCGTAAGTCATTAATGGGAGACACACCCTCAATCCACTTTTTCATCGCCTCTTTCTCATAAACCTCTCAGAAACCCAGGAAGCTCTGTACAATATCCTGCTCTTCCCGGAAAAGGGATGGCTCGTTGACCCCTTCATTCCCCAGGAGCCGGAGAACGCCAAGCTACTGAACTGGGAGCAACGCCAGCTGCAAATGGAGCAGCTGCGCTCCACCTGCCTGCCCGAGGTCATCCTTCTGCTGCACGACGTCATGTTCAAGACGCGCGACTTTGCCGGCTGTGTCCGACTGGCAGATGAGATATCCTGCAAAAAGCGGATGCTGTTCGATGTGTACACGAAACACAAGCTGGCCGAGCTTATGGCCAAGATTGCGGACGCCTCGCTGGAGCTGCTCAACTCGAAGCTGGATCCCTGGGGTTACCCCATCACCGCCTAGGAGGCGGAATTCAGGAACTAATTAGTTTGTGTGTTTTTTGCGATTAAATTCTAATTTTTTAACGTTTATTTCTGCACAAATTCACTTACACAACTAAAGGGGAAAAGGAGGGAGATGGGGATGGAGAGCCTATGGGTTGGTCTCTGCCACACTTCCGTTGTTCTCCTCGCAGCCGTTGCTGTGCTTCAGGAGGTAGGAGGCCAGGAATTGAATGGGATCCGTTGGACGCTCACGAGCGAGCGCCTGCAAGCCGTGAAGCAGGACGGGGGCCACTGTCTGGTCCAGGTACTGGCGCGTAGGCAGCGAATTGGTCTCACCGCTGGCCTTCTTGGCGGGCGGTTGCTGCTGCGGGGCCGCGGGTGTTGACGCGGAAGCGGACTGGACGGCTCCGGTTGCTGCGGCTGCTCCTGGCGTAGCGACTGTGGTGGCCTGCTGCGTGTTGTTGGTACAGTTTGGCTCCTTGGCAGCCTCTGTGGGCGGATTCGGGGTGGGCGCCGGCGAGATGGGAGCATCCATGACTATGGCAAAATGTAGTACAGGGAAATCTTTTAAGTTTTGGCGTCGCTTAAAAATTACATTCAGTTGCCAGTGTTGGAAAATGTGCAAATTTAGTTCGGCTGAAAGTGTTGGATAATGCACGCGCACTGTCACGCAGTATGACCGCATTCCTAAAAAAAGCATTACGGGCGAATAAGCAGACGTGCACATTAATTACAGCTGGAAACTGGGGTGAAAAAAATTGGAAAATTTTATTAATCAATTAAAATATGACCGAGCTGCTGATTGACCCGGACATCCGCGTGTGGGTGTTCCTGCCCATTGTGCTGATCACATTCCTGGTGGGCATTGTGCGCCACTATGTCTCCATTCTGATATCCACACAGAAGAAGGCGGAGATCACCCAGATCCAGGACAGGTGAGTGAACCAATCAGTCGATCCCCGTCCAAAGGGCAGATAGAGTAATGATGACTCTCCTCCATAGCCAAGCGATGATCCGGGCGCGACTGCTGCGCGAGAACGGCAAGTATCTGAGCGCCCAAAGCTTCTCCATGCGAAAGAACTATTTCAACAACGAGGAGACCGGCTACTTCAAGACCCAAAAGCGGGCGCCAGCGGCCCAGAACTCCAGCGCCATGCTCACGGACATGGTCAAGGGTAACTTTATCAACGTCTTGCCCATGGTGATCATCGGCGGCTGGATCAACTGGATGTTCTCGGGTTTCGTCACCACCAAGGTTCCCTTTCCGCTGACTCTGCGCTTTAAGCCCATGCTGCAGCGGGGTGTGGAGCTGGCCTCACTAGATGCCGCTTGGGTCTCCTCGGCCTCCTGGTACTTCCTCAATGTGTTCGGCCTGCGCTCCATCTATACACTGGTTCTCGGCGAGAACAACCACGCGGATCAGACTCAGGCCCAGGCGGATGCCATGACTGGCGCTGCAATGACCATGCCACAGGACCCGAAGGCGGCCTTCAAGGCCGAATGGGAGGCGCTGGAGATCACCGAGTACCACAATGCACTCAAGAACATCGATGCGGACATGCTGGCGATGGCCACGGATAAAAGCTCCGAGTAATTACTGTAATTAAGATATTTTAGCAAATTCCCAAATGTAACAAAACAGATTTTGTTTAGGAGTCAAAGAGGGTTAAAATAAAGATTGTTGTGACGGTAAATCCTGGATCCCGAATCCAGGAGAATACAAAATCAAAAACTATTTCGGTTCAGAGCCCAAGCGGGTTTAAGGCCACGTTATATTATGTCTTTGACGGGAAATTTGATAGCATGTCGTCCACTGCCCACTCCCAGTCTCTGTCAATGCGATGATGAAAAGTAACAATAAATGCATAGGAACAATAACTATTAATAGTAGGCCTCTGTTGGCTCGGTGGCTTCCGTTTGGGGAGCTGGCTCCTCGGCGGCGGGTGCGGGTGCAGCTGCAGCCTCGGGTTCTGCTGGTGGCGGCGGCGGCGGAGAGGGCGACTTCTGCAACACTGGCTCCGGCTCGCTGTAAGCTTCTGTAGGCGGCTCGGGTGCTGGAGCGGCTGTGGCATCAGGCTGCTCGGCCTTCGCTGGGCCTGGCTCACCGCGGGCTGTATTTAACGGTGACGGTGGACGGGCGGTAGCCTGAACCTTGAACTGCTTCTCTGGCTTTTTAAAGTCCTTGGGCTTGCCCATCAGACGGTAGTCGTTCGGCAGCTCCGCCTCCGTGTAGAGCTTGTCGGCAAAGTAGATGCGACGGATGCGCACGTTGGCGTGCACCTGAAGGGAAACCGTCTCCAGGTAGTTGGACCCGTAGGCACGGCGCGTAAAGTCGGCCAGATTGAACTGAATCTGATTCCAGCCTGGGGACATGCCCATCGGCATGGCGGTGCAGAAGGGCTTCACCGAAGTCTTACTCTGGAAGTTGGACACGCGGAAGCGACGCATGAAGCGCTGATCGTCTTGGATCTAAGAATTACAAGAAACCTTGAACCCTTTCAAACATAAGTGCCGCCGTCAGCTTACCTTAACTTCAAAGCAAAAATACTTGTGCATATTCTTGATGAGGAGCACCAGAAAGGGGAGCTTGATGCCCAGCTGCTGCTTGCATTCGCTGGGACAGTGTATAAATGTGGTGGACACGTTGGAGCCCATTATCTCGAGCACCAGGGACTTTATATCCTCATCGTAGATGCGCTTAATGTAGCCATTTTTGGTCTGTGACCCCGGGGAAAATCGGTTTAGTGGCACTGGACAGTGAGGACCAGCTTGGGATATACTCACATAGGATGACCAGTTGTCGAGGGGCGAGCTACCGACGCTGTAAAACACGGTGAGGAATCCCTTTTGGTAAGCTGATCGAAACATTGTCGGGTTTTATTTTACTCAAGTCTGTGTTAAGTTTTATACGATCCAGCAATATATGGACAAGTACCAAAGTGACAGAGTGACTGAAGGGGAACGGCAATCTTAACCTAAGCTCTATACTCTATAGACTAATTGTAAAAGGGATTGTAGGTGACCCAGTGGGCGCGCTCCTGCTCCTTCTCCGTCTTGTGTGAGGTAAATAACGACTTGTAGACGTCGCTGGCTTTTGGATCCTTGGCCACGCTGAAATCGCTCTTTAAACGCTTCATTTCGGGATCCTGCATAGCGTTGACGGCGCCCAGACGCTTGGGATTCGCCACAGCCTTGATTTTAGAGCTGGTGGTGGGCTTCTCCAACGCCACCACGGCCTTGGATGTGGATGTGGACTCCGGCGCCTGGGCCTCCTCCTCCTGGGGCTCTGCTTTGATTTCCTTCTTCTTAGTATCCTTCTTTTCCTTCTTCGACTTGGACTTGCGATTAGCAGCCCGCATTTCCATCTTGACTCGCATCAGCTCGAGATCCTCCTCGTTGCCGTTCAACACCACCACATCCTCAACACTGTACGGCGCCTGGCACAGTGGACATGTGCTGGCCGCGTTCCCTTTGATCTGCTTCAGAGCGCGCTCAGACATCACACATCCGCAGCTCCAGAGGGCCACGAATCGAAACTTGCCCGACATTTCCAGACCGATTAGCTTGCAGATGTACGGAGAATGGCGCGTGTCCAGCAGACCCTCCGTCTTGTCCTCCTCTGTAAAGGCGGGATTGGGCGTGAGCTGCAGCTGGCGGATGTCCTTCAGGCTCTTCACATGTGCCGCCGTCTCCGGCATCTTCTCCTTCTCCAAAAGCCGCTCAATAACGCTCTGCTTGGAGTAGAGTCTGCCCATGCCGCACATGGCGATTGGCTCCTGGAGGCTCTGCTGAGTCAAGGTGCAGTGGCGCCAGCGGAACTCCCTTTCTGCATCTTTGTCTTTCTGTAAAGTGCGCATTAGTTAGGGGTCTTGAGAGGTTTCTGTGGCCTTTTCGTACCTGTTCCGGCTTCTGCTTTACGCGCACTAGCTCATCGCGCCTGGGAATGGTTCCACCATCGCATCCCATGACAGTACTTTAGATTTAATTAACTTTTTTGTTGTAAATTGTTTCTTCAATTGTAAATATTTTGCAGATGTGAATTGGTGAGACCTTTTTCAGTGATCCAAAAAATCCCAAACACATTAATCGATAGATATCGCTCACTACTGGTGCTGCGTGCCATCCCTAATGTTTTTCAAAACACGCTGCCTGCGGAAAACGTGCTCCACTATTCAACCGGGAGAGCAGACTCCAAGCTGCAGAATTAGTTTAATTAAGTTAAATTTGCGACGAAACTATGAAGATCAAGGCGGCTAAGAACCTAACCAATGGCGTTACGGACAAGACAAAGGTCAAGGCAGATAGGAAAAGACCGAAACCAGTCAAGTCCGAGGACGATGGAGCAGAACCTGGACACCCGGCGAAGATAGCCAAGTTGTCCAAGGAACAGAAGAAGAAGAAGACTTCAGAGGAGCCTGAGTCTATCTCAGAGAAAGAGAACAGCACGCCCAACAATGGCCTCAAGTTGTCCGATATTAACAAAGCCGTGTTTCCAGTATTCAAGCGGCTCCAGAACAGCACGCTCTCCCAGAAGACGATCAATTCCTTGGTGGTCCTGCTTCGGGATGACACCAATGACCAACAGGTGAGAACTTACATAATGACATAGATTTTACCTTAGCTAATTTTCTATTTTTTCCAGCGTACGGCCACCTGTTGTTATGTTTTGAAGCGCTTAATCCGTTCCACGGGAGCCGATGACCTGGAGGCGGTGGCCCTAGCTTCCAGCTACATCCTTTGCATTCTTAGCGCTGTGCCCGGCCTTGATGCAATGGAGGTGCTAAATATCCTGAAGAGAGATCTGGCCGTTGGAAGCCAGCAGAAAGGCAAGGAGGACTCCCTGGCTGCCGTAGGTCAGTTGGTTACCGCTGTGTGTATCCTACAGACGCCGCAGTTTGCCGAAGCTTCGCCCAAACTGGTGGCAGCAGTCTACCAGATCCTGGCGGCTCATCTCAAAGGCCGCGAGTATCTGGTCTCCATGTGCGTTGATATTTTGGTCGAATCCTTTAAGCAGGTGAGTTTCCTAATCTCCACCTGCCTCATAATATGAAATAATCGATTTATTTCTTAGCTCCCCGTTGCCACCTTTGAGGAGTACGTTTGGCCGCTCTTAAAGCCACAGCTGGACAAGCCCCTGAGCAGCGGTCTCAAGCTAAACACCTGTGACCTCCTGTTGGCCGTGCACTTAACCTACCCCACGATCTTGGGGCGCGATCAGCTTTTGTCCAGTCTGTGGCCCAAGAAACCGCAATTTGGACAGCTCTTCGAGCTGTATCTCGCGGGCTCGACCATCCATAATGATGGTGTCTATGCAAGATTGGCGAAATTTCTGGCAGCCGGCGGCAAGGAGTTGCTCACTTCGTGGCAACAGTTTGCCGACTCCAAACAGCCATTGAAACTGAATGCAGCCAAGGCGTGTGTCTTCCAAGTACTGGCCAACATACTGCTCAGCTACAAGGGCAAAGACGAAAAGCCAGTATTGGATTTATTCACGCCCACTTGCCTGAAGTTCCTGCTGCAGGAACTGTCGTCCGTGAAGGCAGACAGAAATGAGGCGCGGAAGCCGTCGCAAAAGGAACTGCGTGAAATCTGCTTCAAATTCGAGGGATCCTTGGTTATCAGCTACGAGAAGCAGCTGCAGGACGGTGACATCAAGCTGCAGCTACTCCTCAAGTTCCTGGAGCAGAGGCTGCAGTTTGACTCTCTGATCACTATGCCGCGTTTCACCCAACAGTTGATCAATCAATTGGACGCCGCGGGTCTGCAGAAGCTTTACGATCATTACAGCAATCTGCTGGGCACTCTGGAGGATGAGGACCGGGTGAGTCGTGAGCACTGCCTTAACCAGATGCAGTTCATCCTGCAGCACACAAAACTGGAGCAAGAGGCCAAGTGGCGTCAGAAGCAGTTGCGTCACCTAATGCTCGCCGGGCTCTTCCATTTGGATGCTAGCCACGAACCGTGTCTGCCCAGCCAGGCCAGCTCCTTCAGTCGCCAGTGCTCCGCCCGCTGCGAGGAGATCTTTCTAGGTTCCCTGCTGCACAAGTGCTCCAGCCTAACAGCGCTGTGTCAGCTGCTCCAAAAGCACTTGGGTTATCTCAACAAGCAACTGTCTAATTCGGAAACCGAGAACAAGTTGCGTTCGCCAAGACCAGAGGCACTGCAGAAGGCTTGGAAGCAGGTGGAGAAACTGTTGGCGAAGCCCAGTGAGGAAACGGACATTGTTGGTCAAACATTCGAAGCTCTGATCTTGTTCGTATCGCTGGCGCTGTGCACGAAGAGTCCGCTGTCGGTATCCGTAGTGGAGGATCTAATTATCTGTCGAAAGAATGCTCTGGAGATGAGCAAGAAGAAGAAGAAGACCAATGATGGTGAGGAGCTGCAATGGCAGGATGTGCTGACAGACGTGCTGCTGCAGTTGCTGCTCCAAACTGGTCACTACTGGCGGGAGTTGGTCAATCTGGTGGCCATTCCCTTGATTCCACACTTGGAGCACGGTAACCTAGAGCAGATCCTGCAAGTGCTCAACATGAACATGAATCCGCTGAGCAAGAAGGAAGAAGCAGAAGAGGACAGCGACGAGGAAATGGAGGAGGAGGAGGAGCAGGAGGCAGAAGCTGACTCCAGCGATGAATCTGGCGAGGATGATGAGGAGGAAGACGAGGAGGAAGATGAGGATGAGGATGACGATGAGGAGACCCGTTTGGACCAAATCCGTGAACGCGTTCGCCTGGCCTTAATCGATAATGGCGAGGCCGATGAGGATGACGCCAGCAGTGTGGATTGGAACGATGTCAGCGAGGAGAAGGGTCAGCGGCTGAACGCCGCCTTGGAGAATGCCTTCCAATTGCGAAGACCCAAGTCGGCCAAGCTGCAGGCCAAGCAACTGCCCACGAAATCAGAGCGCATCGATAGCACCAGCCTACTGCACTTCCGCATTCGTGCCTTAGACCTGGTGGAGCTCTATGCCAACGAGAAGCCAACACAAGCGGTGATCTTGGACGCGCTGATCTGCGTCTTCCAGGTGTACCGCCATTCTTGCGCCGATACCAAACTACAGTCGCTGCGCGAAGCCAGCACGAAGTTGCTTAAGAAGTTGCTGACCAAGAACATTGCCTTCGAGCCTAACCAGGATAAGACTCCCATTTTGGAGGACATTGAGCAGCTGCTGTCCATCGGCGAGGAGGAACAGCCAGACGAGGAGGCGCCAGAGACATCGGGCAAGCAGCAGCCCACTCGCAAGGCCAAGGGCGAGGTCACCGTCTGGCGGAACAAGTGCTTCGCCTACCTGGTCGTCCAGGCGGCGGGCGCCGACAATCCCAAGGACAGTGTTGTGTGGCCTCTGCTCGTCAAACTCTTGGATCTGTGGGTGGCCAACCGCCGAACTACCCTCTCTCTCGTCAGCTTCGAGGCTCTATTCCAGGCGGACAACTGGCGTGGAGTAGCTCCGCTGGCCGCTCTTCTGGCCTCCCACTTGAACGTAAAGAAGACGCGCAGCTTCCGACGTGCACAGATCCTGAACCTACTGGGCGAGCAGTTTCGGCGACTAGAAGCCGCCTTCAAGGATAACAATGCGCCATCAAAGGAGTTTGAGAAGGAACTGGCCAGCTATGTAACGCAACTGGAGGCGGAGGCTGACAGCAGTAGTCCCAAGGAGCTCAAGCTGCTGCAAAAAATTCTGTCTCAGGGTGGCAAGAAGCGATCGAAGCTGCTGGAAAGGGTTCAAGTGCTGGCCAAGAAGCCGCAATAGAAGAAGTCATTGGAGAAGTAACTAATTAAAGGTGGACAAATATTGAGGTTTACAATTTTCAAATATAGTTTTTTATATAGCTAACTGGAAATATCCATAATTCAGATAATGATGCTTTTAAGAGTAATCTTAGGTTCTTTGTTCATAGAAGTAATATACAAATAATTACTGTAAAATACTAAATTAGTATTGAAGCCAATAAAAAATACACTCAAATTATAGAGGTTTATTTTTTTTAGTTTTTGCAATTATATATTTAGCCCTGAACTTTAATGTTTAATATCCTGAAAGAGGCTTACAAGCAAAAATGTCTTTGAAAATGTACTTCGTTGGACAACAAGTGTTATAATGGGTCCTTAAAAAAGGTATCTTATTATCAACTGCTTGGGAAATCAATTTTCGCATGTCCAAGAACGGAACCTAACCGCCTTGGGTAAAACCTAATAAACTTTTGCTGTGATGAATCCATAAAAAATGTCCTGGTAATATTATGTTTTTCTTGCATTTATTATCGACAGCTATATAACACAATTACAACCTATTAAGACCTGGTTTCTACGCGTTCACAAAGGGACAGTGCTTGGCATACGGGACATCGATGCAAATGCAGCCACGGGCGCTGAAAGTCAATGAAATCGTTTAAAAATAATGTGTGGAAGCTGACTTCGATGTTGTTTGTCAGAAACTCACTCATCGGGGGCATCATTACCCATGTGGTACTCCCTCAGCAACGAGGCAAACTCGAAGGGATTGATCTTTCCGCTGACAGGCAGGCGCCTTGGTCCGGTGAGATTCACGCAGCCGTTGGGACAAGGAACCCCCATGAACTTTTTGTGCTTGAAGGTGGCCGTGGCCAAGTAGCAGATGCTCAGAAAGTGAGAGCAGCGGTATCTTCCTGCAATCCAAGTCAGTTTTCCAATTACTTTTCTAATATATTTGTTTTGTGATCTTACTAATGGTATTTCCCTGGCAAAACGGCTGCACGCGTCCCCCGTTGACGCAGTAGTTGAGGTGTCCAGTGTTGTCCTCCTGGCCTAGATAGCCGGCATTGGTGTGGATCACCTGAATGACGCTGGCGTCATCAAGCGACAGCCGAAAGGTATTGCTCTTCCTGCGCTCGATCAGCGGCCTTGCCGGGTCCAGGCCGATAATGCGATATTGTTTCTTTGTCAGGTGGTTGCTGATCATCCCACAGATATGGGCGCCCAGCGAGTGGCCCACGCAGGTGATTCGCTCCCTCACGGCGCCGTAGTGCGTGAGGAAGGCGTAGATCTGGGCGGTGCACTGGGCTGTCAGGCGGGTATTGATCAGAGAGTGCAGGTAGCAGGGATATCGACTCAGTGGCCGCCAGTCAACGGTGATCACGTTGAAGTCACGCGATAAGTATGCTGAAAAGGGGGAATTTGATTATTAAGATTTCATTAGCTGAAATAATTTTTTTTTATAACGAAAAAGTATTCTTGCTTAAACTTACCATCCTTGAGAAACTGCAGATGAATGTCTATGGCTGTTCCATTGAACCCGTGGATAATGAAGACCGTTTCTCGCTGCTTGCTGAAACCTCCTTGATAAAGAGTTATGGGATTCTTCACATTTAGGGCAATTCCTCGACGGGGCCCATTGCTATAAGTGAGTTGAAAATGTAATAATATAGTTAAGTAAAATCAAAGAAATTACTGGAAGTATTAAATATTTAATTTAGCTTTATAAGTGTTATGTAGGTTTTGAAAAAATTCTTGGCAGATAACTTATTGTTATTGGAGCACTTAAGCGAACTAAATGGAACAGCCGGCATTCCCAGTGGCTATAAAACCGGAGAAACCTCTCGTGCGGCAAGAAGGAACATTACCTAGAGTCCACCACATGAGCAATATTAGAGTTTATGTTAAGTATTTCTAGTTTACCAAGAATTACGATAAGTACTAGAAGATCCTCAACTCCGCAACCCTCATCAATTAGTTCTTTAAATTGCAATTTCTCAGCTCAGAAAACTTGTGAAAATGGCTTTCCCCGTACTACTTAATGACATTAAATAATTGCAAAAGAAAGCCCCATCAGTCTCCGTTTGATACTCTTCCAAGAACGGAGGTGTCAATCCGGTAATTTTCCGCTGTTATACAACCGTCAATCTGTTAACATCTAGTAATTATCTTGAGCACTCCATGTGACCGTAACGATGGATCGACTATTGTCCGAAAATGGTCAATACCAGCTGCAATGTTGTCTCATCATCGGAGGCGAAGGCGGAGATGTAAGATCTTGCCCAGACAAGTCCGGGGACTTGTTCCAGGCGCCGTTTGTTAAGAGTTTTTATTTGCCAATTGGCAATTGCCAATTGATGTCATCGTTAACCACGTTTAGCGGTCAATGTGGCTGCTGCTCCTCCAGCCGGTCTGCTTTTCTCGGCGCATCATCTTGGCACCTTAGTGGGTCAGTGGCCGGTTTCGCGAAACAAGTTGCCAGCCCGCCCATTAAATGCACTCTTATTTTTCGGCATTCCTGCAGCCAATATCCTTGTGGTTGCACAAGTGAACCCCGTTGGTTGACACACTAACCGAGTGAGCATTACCAGTTGCCTAACACCTGGGGAGGAACTTTCATCGCCAGGTATTTGGAAACTCTCTTTACGGAGCAGGGAAGTCAAAACCATATTTTATAATCGATTTTGATGTGTAATAAATTATCCTTCTTTATGACAGAGAAAGCTTTTACATTGTATATATTAAAATTTTGATATATTTGCATACTTTTAAGATTAATTTAATGAGTCTTCAATTTTGAATAACCTTTTCCACTCTGTGAACTTACGGCGTGTACAGTCTGTGATCGATATGTGGACTGGGACAAAAGTTCTTGTCGCGCAAAAAGCAACGCATGACATTCAAGTCCAGGGCTCCACTGTTGAGCAGATTCTTCCAGTCCCTTTGGCTTAGCAGCAGGGTTTGTGCATCTAAAATTTTACTTTTTGTGGCTTAAAACATGTCGCCTTTTCGAACAAAATATGGTGAAAAAATGAGGAGTTACCAACAAATTATTTAAAATTTTTTTTCAAGCATTAAAAACTTTTTATTTTTTAATTCGATATATATGTACTGCTGTTACTGTTGATTAATAACTTTTATGAAATTTTCACCATATTTATTTAGAAATAAAAACTTAATATTTTTATTTGTCCTTGGTGTTATCCTTGTTTTTTTGTACCTTTGGCGAATACTGTGAATATGCAGAGGACGAGAAGATATTTCATTTTTTGTTTGGAGTTTACGAAGTGTAATTAATTCGAATTTATTAAATTTTTTTGTTTAATTTTTTATGAAACACTCAAACAAAATAATTTATTTTAGGTAAGAAAGTTGTTTTATTTATGTAAACATTTTTTTGTATATTTATTTTTGAGTTATTTATTTATTTTAACAGAAAGTTGGTAAAATATCCTAATAAATTTTTTTAAAAATATTTTAAAACTTATTTAGTTGCATTTATTTATTTATTTTAACCACATTTTATCTTCAGTTAGTTGTTATATTTTTCTGCTCTCCATGTATTAAATGGTATAAAATTATTAAATTATATCAGCATATTGTAATTTCCTGATTAACTGATTTTTACTGGTCACTAATCGAATTACACCGTTTCGAAATCGCAATTCGTTTGATTATTCAGTTTTTCTGCCAGGACTTGCGGCCTTCCTGCTCGCGCTTTTCATTTGCCTTTCACATATCTTTGGTTTCGCAAACCAGATTCCACTGCACTTGTCGCGTTCACATTGACAACTGGCACTGAGTTCACATGTTTCTTAATTGATATCCATTGGTTTTTGTAAAACGCTTTCATCGTAATCCCATGCATTGAAATTAGCAAATATGATTTTTTGGTACGCGAGACCAACGTCTGACACACTCGCGGTTCGCGCTGCAAATGTGCTGTAAAAGCGTGAAATGCGCGTCCAAAGGAAAATGCAGTCGCAGCAGCAGAAATTTCAACTAAAACTGCAGCAGCAGCGGCAGCCACTGCAACAATATTAGCAAAACCAAGCAGCAGCAACGGCAAAAACTGGCTATAGAATTGCGCTCAGTCCCAGCTCAGTTGTCTGTTGCCTTGACTTTGCTTCAGTTCGGCTCCACAGCGATCGTTAGCTTTGGCTAATAAATAATATATAAGTATAAGGCGGCTCTGTAACAGCCATTGTGGCGGCAGGCGACGTCTGTGAAATGAAAACTCATGGCACACGCAACGCTGCACTGATTTTGATTGTGAGTTTTCCAGGGAGTTGGGAGTTGGTTTTCCAGCTCAATGCCATTGGCTTCTTCATGGTGTCTGCGCTTGCCATTTACATAATATTTGCTGTAGGAATGCAAATTCTTATAATTTTTCTTTGACGACATTTGTCAAGTTTGTTTCCTAAGTCATTCGTTTTTGTTAAAACACATTTTTCGCTTTGGTAACCAACTTAAGCCCAATTGCTTTCGCAATAACCTCGTTAGGGAGGGGTTCAAGGCAGGTCCGAAATGGAAAGGTCCAAAAGAAGTTGGCATGACTTTAAGACCATTTATCAGTCTAATCTGGGGCGCGGAAAAGTGAAAGATCGAATTGTGTTTCTAGGCTTGCGTGAAGCAATTGCCCGTATAGTTAAAATAAAAATAAAAAACATATATAAAAGAGCGATTGAGAAATGCATTCATTTTAGCCATATAAATAGTTTACCATATACTGGTAAATTGGTAAAAATGAATGAATTTAGGCGAGGCGTAACGCAAATTTCAATTCATTTCCATTTTATATCGTTGATCATTGATATAAAGTTATGAGTTGTTATATTAATTACATTTAATATTCATGATTAAAGTTTTTTAAGCCATAACGTTGTATAGCAATTTTATTTAAACTTATACTGAAATTGGAGTTATATATATGCAAGAATTTAGACACAAAATAATAATAGGCTTATATTCTTTTATAGCATAAACTTTCATAGGGTGAATTTAAACGCAATTAACTTGTGAACTGTGACAGTTTTTATTAATAACACATTTTTTTTTTAATCTTAAATATTTATTTGAGTATGATGAGGAAATAGTTGATTTTATCGTGTGTGTAAGTCAAAGACAGTTTTATATTGTCATAGAAAATGAAAGGTACTTCAATAAATATTTTACTTAGAAAGAAAATATGTTAAGTCAGGATTTTTCTCTTTAATAAATCATGAAATAAAAATTATTATATTATCAAAATGTCATATTTTTAACCTGTTTTCTGGTTATTGTTATTTAATGTACACTTATTTAAACATAAATACTTTGGTCTCTTTCTCTGTTTTATGTTCGTTAATTTAAACATTGATCACATTTTTTTTAAAACCACTTTGCACACTTTTTCCTTTCCTACTTACCTCGTAAATAGGTGGAATCCTATATATCGCTTGGGGCACGTTTCCCGCAACAGTATGTGACAGTTGAGCGGATTCAAGTCGAAATTTCCGTTGCGCAAGAAGAACTGCAAGGCCTCTCTATGGTATTTCGCTATAACAAAAAATTGAGGAAGCCATATCACACAAACTACTCCTTATCACCGCCGCGATCTTCCCACTTACACGCGTCCGTGAGCGAATTCAGGGAAAGTAGGGTCAGCAGTGACAGTCCGATAAGGCCGGGCAGCATTTTAGCCATATAAAGTTCACATTTAAATTCGTAACACGGAGCACCGAACCGCATGGGGTTAAATGGAAGGCGTAAGTCTAATTGAACGCCGCACTCGCATCGTTTTGTGCCAAAACTGTGGGGCGCACCGACAGCTAGAGCTTTTAAAAAAAGCTGCATCCGCTTAAGAAAATGGAAAAATGGAATGAAAAACATCCGAAAATTGACACGAACGACCCGGCGCCATCGCTGTGGATTGGGTGACATTGCTTTGTGGCGAGGCAGATAGGCACTTGTTTTCATCTCTTTGGTTTTATGTCCACAGAAGTTGCGTGTAGCCGAAGCCCCGATTTCCATATGACCGAGTGTACTGGAAAAAATCTGAATAGTTATAATAATAACAAATATAGAAGTAGGAGCGGTAGTTTTTTGAATTAATACATGATTTAGCTCATTATTGGGCATTTAAGGTCTTCTTTTATTCAAGTTTTAGTGATTTTAATTTTCTGATATATCTTTTATCTTTTTTTACTATATTTATATTTTGTTTAAGGTGTTCTGCCATGTTGTTGATTGGTTTGATTGGAGTTTCACAATTGTCTATATAGTTGTAAACGACCATTGATTGCCACATGGGGACACCTGCAGGCTCCAACAGCATCCACGGCAATAAAGAATAAAAATAATTAAAAAAGCTCGAGCCAAAGATAGAAGCGAAATAAAGTGCCGAAAATATTGATTATTTCATTAAAAGTTGTGGCATTGATCTTAAAGAAGTTAAACTTTATTACAGCACATACTTTCCATTTCCTTTTTTAAAGTGAAGAACTACACAAAGTGGCGGGTCAAAATAAGGTCTGGCTTTCTATAGTAAGGCCTAAGTGCTAACTAAAGGTCAGATGACCCCAGATGAGTTCATTAGCCCACAAAAACAGCGACAGGTCAGGAAAGTCATCACCACTGCGGAAAACATCAACTGATTTTCCGCGGCAATTTTCTTACACGAAAGCAAACATCGTTGGGTCTGCTGCTAATTTAATAGATTGAAAGTAATGAGCTCGTTGGCCTACAACACCGCGAATCGGGGCAGCAGGCAGGAAAGACGCTTTTCATGGTTTTTGATATACTAAAGCCATTCAGTGGAAAGGAAAATGAAAATGCAAATGAAAAGGAAAACCGACATGAGCCAACGACAACGAGTTGCAGTGGGAAGAAAAACTTAAGACGCCGCAATTGTTTTTCTCAACTTTAACAAGAGGTTATTGCTCTATTTTAAAAAGGTTCAAGATAATAGGTTGCCAAGGTTGTCATTGTTGCTGTGAAAAATATATAATACATAATTATAAGCATTGTCTGCTATACTTAGGCATAATAAATTTAAAGTAAATCAATTTTAAAAGAGTCTCAGGGCTGCGGTGTTAACAATATCTTCCCTTCCTTAAGTTTTCCTGTGGCTTTTAATGGTTGCTAGTTTGCTCACTTATTTTTGTTGTTAATGTCTCAAGTGGCAATTGCATAAGATTTTCACGAACTGCAGTGATACTGAACTAGTTTTTGTTACAACTCGAAGGCATTGTTACCGAAATCTAGCCCTTTAATTGGGCTTGCAATTATGATCGGAATCTGGCTAATTAGCTCAGTATTCACACCGACTTAATAATGTTGCAAAAACAAGTTTTCCATATCATTTGCAATAACCATAAATCAGTTTACAAATGAAATAATTTCATATGCCTTTTTTCTCTGATTTAAAGCTTTTTAGTTAATTAAGCATGACCATTATTTTTAGACTCTATTCGCTCATCTCCATTTAACAATTTTGTAGCAAAGGCTTGGGGTAAAATTTGTAAGTTATGGGGCATAACGGAAGCTTCCTGAAAATATCCACAAAAATAAAAATTAAAAGTTCGAAATACTTTTTTTTATTAATTGTGATAAGTATATATATCTATTTAAATAAATATTTGTTATATATATATTAACTATTTATTATTTTAATAAAAAACATGCAAACATAAAAACGATTTTTGATTTTATTAAATACATTTTCTTTAACCAAGGATAAATAAATAGGAGCTTCAAGGTTTTATAAACTTTGATTTTCTTCGACCTATTAGGTGTCGAATAATACATACTCAAGAAATAATCTTTTTAAGGTGGGATGTGATTAAGTTAACCTAGAGCCAATAGCCAATAATTCAATAAATATTAAAACACTAATTAGAGCACGAATAACTGGAAATATTGTACAATTGAGCAGGCAGTAGATGGTGGTGACATTCGCTAACTGTTAAAATAAGGCCTTAACACAAAGCTCAATATGGCTGTTAATTTTCCAAGCTCTGAGAGCTTTTTTTATTCATTCATTTTGATGAAGCGTTCCATAAATCAAATAATAATCTTTGACTTGGAATGATGACAGGCTTCAACATTATCACATAAAAACACGCTTAGACTGATCTACTGGCTTCTGCTTCCCGGGAAAAGGTAGGAGGATGCGAAAATTAAGACCGACTGCTTAATCATAAATTCTATTATATTTTATTGTTTAAAGTGACATTCTGTTTGAAGATTCTTCTTAAATATTTTTCATTTAAAAAAATACATATTTTTTATTGGAAAAAAAAAATATTTTTATTTGGAACAGGTTTCAACATTATCGCGCTTGGGACTATAAAAGCCTAGACACGCGTAGACTGATCAGAGGTCGTAAATTCTCACTGCGATGGATTGTCTTCTAGTGCTGAAGGTGCTCACCCTGCTGTTCTTGTTGGATCTAGGATCGGCTGCTGAAAGCTACAAGTCCTATGACCAGATATTGGATGGTAAAGATTGGCGACAACACGGTTACATCTCGCCAGTCCAGAATCAGGGAAATTGCGCAGCAAGCTGGATCTTTTCTACGGTGGGAGCTGTGGAGGCTCACCTGGCCATCAAGAACCGCCGTCTGGAGGAACTTTCAGCACAACAAGTGCTCGACTGTATATCAAAATTTGGTTGCAAAGGAGGATACGCGAGTCTTGCCTTCAATTATACTTATAATCATGGCATCGCTTCCAAGGCATCCTATCCGTATAGAGGGGCAAAGTCACCATGTAGCTACGATCCCAGCACCAAAGTGGGCGAGGTAAAGAACTCTGTGACCTTGCACGATATCGATGAGAAGCGGCTAGCCGAAGTTGTCTACAATATTGGACCCGTGGTGGTGACCATAGATAGCCATCATAAGTCTTTCTCTGCCTACCAATCGGGAATCTACCGTGAGGAGAAGTGCAGGTCGGATAGGGGACATCTAACCGGAGCGTTTCTCGTTGTGGGTTTTAGCACGGATAGCCTCGATGGCGAATACTGGATCCTAAAAAGCTCCTTTGGACAGGATTGGGGAGAAGGTGGCTACATGAGGCTGGCCAGGAATGCAGGCCACATGTGCGGCGTGGGTACTTTGGTACAATATCCCATTGTCTAAAGAAATTTGTAAATAATGAAGTGGAGATTCTTTAAAAGAAATAAACTAAATAAAAAACATAACTTTAAAATCTGTTAGTTTAAATTCTTAAGTGCTTAAGTACAGCACATCTTGGCTTTATGTATATTATCCCTTCATCTCAATTATACAAACACGTCCTTTCAATCCCTTTTCGATCTAAAAAACAACAACAAAATATTAAATATGAAAGAAAGCTTAATTCGGCACGCCAAAGTTTTTATTTAAAATATCGACTCACTTTCTTAGGGACAAATTTTTGAAAAGTTTAGCTTTAAAAATATATAAAAAAATTATTTTTTTTAATTACTACACATAGATACCCCATTAAATTAACCGTGAGCCAATAATTAAATAAATATCAAAACGCTAATTAGAGCACGTATAAGAGGAAATATTGTACAATTGAGCAGGCATTAGATGGTAGTGACATTCACTAACTGTTAAAATAAGGCCTCAACACAAAGCTCAATGTGGCTGTTGATGTGTTGCTGCTCTGCTCTGCTTTGTTGTGCTCTGAGAACTTTTTTGGTTCCATTATAAAAATTTAATTTGCTTAACGACTATGCTATTCCTTAAATGATTTTTTATTGCATTTCTTTTTAATTAAATTAATTCAAATTGAAAGGAATTTTATACAATTCATCTTCTTTGGAAAATAACCTTCACGTCTACTTATACAAAAATATATACCTATACTCGAAGTGCATTTAAGTTGTCCAAAAATATCAAGTAGTTAAATATTTCCATTTAAATCCTAATTCATCTGTAAATTTTAGGAAGTGACTTGCAAGCCACAACTGCTGCCAATTTAATTTTCTCGGAAACAATCGCATAAGCCTCCGTCAAAAGACCAAATCAAGAATAAAATTCCATTGAAGCGTCCCTATTACTTATGCAAGTCCCAATCAATTTTCAATTTCTGGCCTACGCACACTCTCAACAAATTCCCAGCAATTTCCTCGACAAAAAAATAGGAAAAGCTACTGCCTACTTGCAGATAGTTTTTAGAACTTGGCGCCAACTTGCGTTGCTTTTCTTTAGCGAGTCTAATCAAAATGGGCCATAAATTCCATGGAAGGAGAGTATAAAATTGCGCAGAGCTTTGTTTTTGCCCAGACTCCTCCCTCCCTTCCCCACATTCCCTTCTTTGGCCCAACTTTACTAATTAATTGTGCACTTGAGAATTTTTGAGCAAACTCTGAAACTTAGCGGAGGATCCCATTGGGAAAGAGAGAGGGCGAGTTGGGTGAGGTGTTTGGCGCTGGCAAAGTTGACGAGTAAATAAACTAACAATTTTTCCTACTTAATTAACAAAATTGTTTTAATGCCCCGCCCCTTTTTCCCTGGAGCTGCCAAGTGAGGCGTGAAGCAATGGCAGCGGCGACGCGATGCTGTCAACATTGACAGACTGCCTGAGCGACAGACCGACCGACCGAACGACTGGCTAAATGACTGAGCAAACAAAACCGAAGTGCGCCGGGCTCCTGTGTTTTGGAGTATGGCAATAATTAAACTTGTCAAGGATGCTGGCGGCGAGAGGATAGGCCACAGGAAAGATGCAAATGGGCAGCACATAGGGAAAAAGTCATACAGTAGTTGCCTCAAAAGCTGAAGACTTTTCAGGGGTCAACTGTGGGTTGGTTTCTATCAATTGTGAAATTGTGAAATATATATTCATTTAAACTATATCATTGCGTTATCTATACTGTAAGTCAGTAAACAATGCTTTTATGGAAATTCTCCCAAAGGCTATTTCTTGATTTCAGTTTCACATCCACAGTACTAAAATAAAATGGTAAAATGAATGTTAGTAAACTAGTAAGAAGTTTATTATTAGAAATACCTATTCAAAAAAATCTCAATTATTTCATTGGTAAACAAATACCATATTGAATGGGTAAAAATTCATTCGCAAAAATATACACTGGTGAAAATTTCATTGGTGAAAAAGGAATGGTGAAATATTTATTAGTAAAAATTGTATTTATTAATTATCATCTGTGGAAAGTATTGAAAATTTCTCTAGGTATCAAAAATTTTAAATTTTATCACTTCTGAAATCATCACTAGTAAATAATATACATATATTAAAATTAGTCTCTGTATTCTCTAGCAATGTCACTGCCTGTTAGCCAAAAAACCATTCAGCTTTTTATGGCGAATAACATTTGGATTAACATATAAAGGAGTTCTTCAGTCCGGGATTGGCAATCTATTTGTTTGTGCTGGCCACTTGGCTCAGCGATAAATTGTGACTTTCGGAAAAGTGCAAGAGTGCAGCGAACAGAAAGCACCGAGCAGCTTATGAATTGCATTACAAAGTCGCATAAATTTTCGCAATCGCAATGCGCCAAAAGTGCGCGCAACAAATCGTTTTGGCGCCAAAACGCATTTATCATCGGCAAAAATTCAATCTGATGTCAGGAAACGCGAGAATTATGAGCTCAGCCTGAGCTCAGCGGCTTCGGGGGGTGGTATAGGTGGTTTTTGGGGGCGGTTTCGCTTGGTGTTGGCGTGAAATGTCTCGGCTGAATTATGCGGATGCTTTGACAAGCTCTTTTTCCGCCCAGCTCTCCATTGACTTTTAATGGCTCCGCCCCGCATTATTGAGATTTACAGCTTGCCGATTTATTGGCCATCCAGGAATCGTTTATGGAAGTGGCTACTGCTTCACGGGAAAAGGTAGGAGGATGCGAAAATTAAGACTGGCGGCTTATATTGGAAATGCAAATTCGAGCGAGTTTCGTATCAGAATTTGTGATGAATATTTTTAAAGGGAATTTCTGTTTGAAGATTCTGCTTTTAAAAATTTGACGAATGAAAAATTTTTCATTGGAAAATAAATACGAATAATAACATTTCCAAAATTTTCATTTGAATTTTAATTAACAGGAAACCTATTATTTACACATTCATTTCGATGAAGCGTTCCATAAATTTTATAATAACCTTTTACTTGGAATGATAAGAGGCTTAAACATTATCGCACATAAGGGGCTATAAAAGCTTGAGCATGCTTAGACCGATCAGTTGTCGAATAATCGTACTGCAATGGATTATTTTCTGGTGTTGAAGGTGCTCACCCTGCTGTTCCTGGTCGATCTGGGATCTGTTGCTGAAAGCTACAAGCTCTACGACCAGATCTTGCAAGGTATAGATTGGCGACAACGCGGTTACATTTCGCCAGTCCAGGCTCAGGGAAATTGCGCAGCAAGCTGGGCCTTGTCAGCGGTGGGAGCAGTGGAGGCTCACCTGGCCATTAAGAACGGGCGCCTGGAGGAACTTTCAGCCCAACAAGTGCTCGACTGTATACCGTATCCCAGACATGGGTGCCATGGAGGATTGGCGAGTCTTGCCTTTAATTATACGAATCATCATGGCATCGCTTCCAAGGCATCCTACCCGTATAAGGGGGCAAAGTCACCATGTAGCTACGATCCCAGCACCAAAGTGGGCGAGACAAAGAACTCTGTGACCTTGCAAGATATCGATGAGAAGCGGCTGGCCGAAGTTGTCTACAATATTGGACCCGTGGTGGTGACCATAGATAGCCGTCATAAGTCTTTCAATGAATACCAATCGGGAATCCACCGTGAGGAGAAGTGCAGGTCGGATAAGGCACATCTAACCGGAGCATTTCTCGTGGTGGGTTTTGGCACGGATAGCCTCTACGGCGAATACTGGATCCTAAAAACCTCCTTTGGACAGGATTGGGGAGAAGGTGGCTACATGAGACTGGCCAGGAATGAAGGCAACATGTGCGGCGTGGATACTCTGGCACAATATCCGATTGTCTAAAGAAATTTAGAAATAATGAAGTGGAGATTATGCAACAGAAACTGAATAAAAACATAACTTTAAAATTAGTTATTTTCAATTCTTACATAAGCTTAAGTGCAGCTCATCCTGGCTTAAAGTATATTATCCTTTCATCTCAATTAGACAGAGGACACGTCCTCTCGATCCCTTTTCAATCTAACGCTGCTTGAATTTACGACCTTCGTGCTGCCTCTCCACAAGTCCAACGGCGACTGATTTATACAAGTTAATTAACACTTTTGTTGGCCTAACCCCCGAAAATACAATGAATACCGAACGAAGCCATTCATAATACGGCAAAGAGCATATGGGCAAGTCCTTTATTTTGCACACAGCCTCCTGCTCCTCCTACTCCTCACCTATGTCAACACAAAGGCGAACAAAAAGGACAATTAAACCCTTTGAAAAAAGCAAAAAGGGAGGCAAATATCAACACGAACACAGGACACAAATACAACAGAGCTCTGAGCGGTGAAGGTCAGACCACAAACCCCGTTTGCAAGGACAACGATTTATTGGATATTGTCGCTGGATTTTCACAACATTTTATCGTCTCCAGACGGACGAGATAAACGCAATAAACAATTGCCAGGGTCAGAAGGATAGTCGGAGGATGAGGGGGGGAGCATATTTAGACTTTTCTTAAGTAAATTATTGCTGAAATCGACAGGCAGACAGCAGGCCCGGAAGCTCAAATGGGCGCAAAAATGTCATTAAATGGCAGCCACGACACAGGCGTCCTTCCATTTCCCCAACGTCTTCCTTTTCCTCTTTCCAGGCAATCCATCCTGCTGGTGGAGAGCGGGCAAGTTGTTGTTTCCGTTTCCGCCAGAGCTGAGGTCCTTTTGAAATCCTGGCGACAACGCAGCGACAACTCCTCATCGTGTCTGTGTGTGCCTTCTGTCTTTTGGGCTTGAAGCTCATTTGCGAAGTTGCCGCTGCAAATATTTGCTTAGCCTTTTGCACCCGGTCCAAACGATTACCGCAGGAGTGAAGGGAGCGGGCCAAAAGCAATGTCCTGGCCTTGTTTATTTTCGTTAGACATTTTCGCAGCTCGATATGGCGACACTTAACCCTTTAATGACTGCAAAGCTGTTTGCTGTTTTCTCTGGGACTTGTCTGTTATATCTGTGGCTGTTGCTTATAAAATGTAATTTACGAAATGGTTATCGATTATGTAGAAGAACATTAATTTGAGAAGAATGTTTTCTAAAATATTTTGGGGATTGTAAAATATTTGTTAGACTAAAGTTATTTTAATTAATTCCTTTAGTCAATCTGTGGTTATAGAAACTAAAGTATTTCTAATTTCAAAAAATATTTAACTTTCTCACCTGTCTCAAAAAAATGTCATAATAAAAGCGCTACGCATGTTGAAGTTTATACACTCTGTTTTCCAAACCAAACCCATCCCAGTTCACCGACTTTCAACGTCAGTACAAGTTTAAATTTCTGCTGCCGACATGGTGGCTCTCGGTGTCAGCTTGCTCCTGCTGCTGGAGTCCTCTCTGCGCTCACTCGCGGCCCCCTCGAGTGTGACCCAGATCGGTGAGGCGAACCTCAATGACACCCTGCTCTCGAACGAAGTGGTGTTCCTCAACTTCTATGCGGATTGGTGCCCCTTCAGCGCCCGCTTGACTCCCATTTTCGAAATGGCAGGAAATATGCTGAAAATGCAGTATCCCGAGCCGGGAAAGGTGTTGCTTGGCCGTGTGGATTGCTCCAAAGAACCGATGCTGGGACAGATGTACGACATCCGAAAGCTGCCCACGCTGCGCCTCTTCTACCGGGGTCAACCGCTTCGTCGGGAGTACCGCGGCAAAAGGTCCAGCGAGGCCCTGGTAGCCTACGTGCGGTTGCAGTTGCGCCCGCCGATTGTGGAGTTCGAGAGCACTGACGATCTGGCCATCATCGATCCTAGTCGGAGGTCTATCATCGCTTTTTTTGAGGATAGCGATGATCCTGTCAATGCGATTTTTGAGCGTCTAGCGGATCGTTTCAAGAACGACTGCGATTTCTATCGTCATGCCAATGCAATCTGGCAAACGAATGGTTCGGGGGTGCCTACCGTTCTGCCGGCCCTGATCTTCCGGCCGGATATGACCCGTAATCATGGCCATGAAGAAAGGGTCGAGGGGAATGCCTTAAATTACAATGAGCTGGAGTCCTGGATGCTGCAGCGTTGTGTCCCCTTGGTGCGGGAAATCGACTTCCACAACGTCGAGGAGCTAATCGAGCAGGGACTGCCGCTGCTGCTGCTCTTCCACCAACCCGAGGACCTTTTGGCCGTCAAGGACTTCAAGTCCATCGTACAGATGCAGCTGGCCGACATGAGGGGCAAGTTTGGTTTTGCCACTGTGGACGGCCTGCTGTTCCAGCACTCGGTGCTCCACTTGGGCAAGACCACCAAGGATCTGCCGCTCATAGCCATCGATTCGCTGCAGTTTATGTTTCCATTTGACAAGTTCTCAGACCTCTATATCCCGGGCAAACTTAAGCAATTCCTTGACGACTTTCTCAGCCGCTATTCGGAAAAGACAGACGCTCCGGCACCGGACTCTGCTCCCGCCAAATCCACCTTCAAGGAGCTGGGGCCCTCCAAGCACCGGTACTCGCTGCTCCATGATGAGCTGTGAGCAATGGCTCCTCGTTCCGTTCTGTTTGTGCTATTTTAATAAAGTTCCTGCTGCCAAGCATTCGGGTAAATGCTCTTGAAAACAAGCACAACACTGGACAGCATGGAATACGAATATTTTGGAAATATTTAAAATATCTATGTAAATAAAGTAAATGAGGCATGCTTAACTTTGTTTGAAGATTTTAAAGGCTTTTTCTTGATATTAAGAACTAATTTCTGATAATTTATCATTCAATATTTTATTTGGATAAATTCACATAATTCTAAAAATTATTCTTTGTCTATTTGGGGTAAGTTATTAATTAAATTAAAGCTTTTAAGATCGTATAAGAGGACTTTAATTTATTATTTATATATCTTATTAGATATCAAAAATTCTTTAAAAGAAAATGCAATTTCATTACCTTTTTAGAATCCCTAACTATGTAGGCTAGTGTACTCCAGCCCGAAGCTGCTGGGTGAAATTTTGAGCAGCAGCAAGATAGTAAAAATAGTTTACCTTGGGAAACACGGCAAAGAACAAATTGCCTGCAACTAAACATAATGGTTAAACAGACACCTGCTCAGGGCTTCCACTCCACTCGAGGAAAATCACTTGAGCGGCTCCGCCGGAGGTCCCAAGGATCTTGCCTCGTCCTTATCGCAGACCCAACACCCAACACAGATTCCGACCTCTCTCTCAACATAATTTGCTGTGGTTTTGCATTTACTTTGCATCTCGAGGATGCTTGAGGCAAAAACAAAACCAGAATCGGTTATATACAGAGAAAAATGTGACTCAAAAAAAAGTAATTCTAGGTTTAGTTTTCTAATTTCATTAATAATATAAAATAAATATAATATTAATTTTAAAAATATTTAAATTGTTTTGGGCTTAACAATATTAGTGGTATTTCATTGGGAAACAAAGCCTATGAGGTGTAAATAATTCTGAGAAAAACAAAACCAAATCATAACAATAAAGCTAATAAATAATTGGCTTAACACCCAAAATTGCTAAAATGTTTTTCCGTGCAGGAGCGTCCCGAGAAGCGTCTCAGCTGCATTAGCCTTGCCTCCTTGGCTGAGCTGCAGCTGATTCCCTCCATCCTTCCATCTTGGTTCTGGGCCTCATGCAGCTTCTTGCACTTCCGTTTCCGGTTGCCCTTTGCCTTTGCTTCTCATGCCTCTCGTTATCCCCCATCGCACTCGACTCAAGCGTTTCAGTTTGTTGGCTTTCTCGTCTTGCCAGCTGCATTTTCATCCTGTTTGCAATCACTCCGTCTCCGAGGTCCTTGCGGTTACTTCCTAGCAAAATAGGATAAGAAGGGTAGCAGGAAAAGGATTGGAGACAGAGGAAACTGCAGCCGTAACTTGTTTTTCGGTTTTGTTCTTGTCCTGTCGTGTTTTCTGTTTTTTTTTTTGGTTTTTTAAGTTGCTTGCCATTTGCACAAACATATGCGCATATCTAATTCGAAATTGTTTTACTTGGTTAAGGATTTGCAGGGCTTAAAGGGTCACGAAAAAATTATGAGCTAATGAAAATGTTTGTAAAAAAAGATTTGTTTAAGAACTTCTACTTTTTTTATGAACACCTGCATCATTTGCCTCAAATTTTTACCTTCTTTATGTTAATTCTTTGTGCGTTTTATGCAAATTTAAAATATCACCTCACTATGAAATTTCTTTCAGTGTGCATACGCATTTGTATGTAGTTACAGCCTGCTTCCACTTTGGTAACTTGGCAGCACGCGTTATTTGCACAGCAAGTTGGAGCTCATTTACAGGACAAGAGGAGCCAGAGGAGCATGCCTCCTTGAAGGAGGAGAGAACTGGAAGCTGACTTCTCTGGGAAACTATTTTTACTTTGTTTTTAATTTAATTAGCACTCAATTTGCCTGACTTTGTGTGTGTGGTGTGTGCTCACTTTGGCCCATTAGCGGAACCAGCGGCGGTGGTAAATATGATTTCCAACTTGTGTGCTTTTCGCTTTTCTTTGAGGCGGCACAGAAAGTTCCCCATATTAATTAATCGCGTTAAAATGATTTGCATTTGCCAGGGAAAATGGCAGACTTTTGTACTTTGCACAGAGTCAGCCAGCTCTTATTTAATTAAACAAAAGTTATGAATAGTCTGGTGTTAGCTGGGGCGACAGGTGTGAAAGGAAACAGCTGGGACTTAGCCTGGACTAGCGCCTGGATAAAAATTGGACTGAATGATTGATTGCTATGGTGAGTGCCAGGGACACCCCATTCTCTGGGGATGAAGATGGCCAGGACAGGTGTTAGTGCGATTGCAATTGTAATTCCAATAAATGAGTTCTCTGTTCTTGGGGGACAACTGGGAGATTTGTATTTGTTAGTTGCCTTGACTAAGAGTTTCATTTCGCTTTGTTTGTTCTCAGCCAAACTTTTCTTCATTCCCGTGGAATTTTCGCAACTTTGGTAGCAGTGAAAACATTTTCCTTTTAATGAGCTTTGTTCCTCGCGCAATTCTTTTGCAAGGAAAATGCACTTTTCTTTCGTGAGAACTCCGGCCAATTTGAGAGCGACTCTATAAATGCCATAAATTCTAGAGCAGGGAAAATGACTTATGATATCTAGTCTGGGCTGTTGCAGAGTTCGCTTCTCCTGGCCAAAACGTCAACACATTTTTTATCGGCTTAGACGCCGGTTTTTGTTTATTGCCTTTTATGGTTTCCTCGTGTGGAGACCGAACTACGAAATAGCGTCCGGAAAAAATTTAACTTTTTATAGGTTAATTTTTATTTTCTTTGTTTTTATCACACGCATTCAGCAGCATAACCATAAATAACCAACTCAGGGGACATCTATGTCAACCTCTAGGAACTCTTCCTTCTGCAAACACAAATACTTTTCGGTGACCAGTGTTTCGGCTTCACAGACAAAGGGAAACTCGTACGGTTCGCACTCGATATTGTGGTAGCCAAATCCATTGTAATTAGCATAGGCCACGCAGTCCTTTCGAGCGATCGCATTCGGTTGATTGGGACTCCAGGGCGTATACTCAACGGCTTTGCCATTACGACTACGAACGAAATTACAATCCATACCCAGGGATGTGAGTCCCGTCCAAATGGAGTCCTCCCAGCCGTTGGCGAAGGGCAGGCCCAGGACCTTGAGGGTGCCTGTCAGCAGCTGCCTGTCCTTGTCGTCGTCGAAAATCACCAGCGTGGAGTTCAAGTTGTGGCACTGGCGATCTGCATTAAACCAATTGGCCTGCGAAATTTTTAATATAATTAGGTTTTCTTTGATTAAAAAAAAAAACGTGATGTTCTTACCTTCTCGCGGGACACGTAATAGCATTTTTCCCCTATAAAACTGAAACCCTTAGGACAGCTGGTTTTTACTTGGGCCAAAGCCAGGGAAAATGTGAGAAGGATGCCGGGCAACACCAACTTCTTGGCGGTTAAAGCCATGGTAAGCAACTGACTTATTTTACCAAATTTTTGCGGGCTTTATCAGGCGTGTCATATCTTATCCAAAAATTCACGAGAGCTATAAAATCTAAACAATCTAGACTTGCTTATCAGATAATTATAATGACTAACACTTAAACTAATCAATAGGGGAATCCTGATAAGTAACTTCCAGTTATTTTTACCACCAATAATTATGTTATAAATTTAACGTTCAATGACTTCCGCTTCCCAGACAAAGTTGGCCCACTTTAGTTATTTTCATAAAGTTGATTTCCTACTTTTGCGGCCCTAGCAACCACTCCACGCAGTCTATGTGTATTTTTCCCCAGTTCTTAACTCGCTGGAAATCAATAAAAAGCCAATTAAAATACAGTAAAACCCCACAACAACAACAATGCAGGCCACAAAGAGTGGAAACCACATCGAAAAGTTTAAGTAGAATGATGAAAGGAGGTAAGCTTTTTACGATGATGATGCTGCCTGCATTGGTCTGCTGTCTGGAGTTGGGAATTATGGTTCATTTAATTGGCTATAATGCACCTAGAGACCGTATTAACAACTTTTGCGAGTCTGCGAGTTGTAAAAGTTGAGTTAATTAAATAATTATTGAGGGGAAGCTAAAGTGGGAAATTTATTTAGTTTAATTCTGGAGTAAGATAAGGGATAGATTTTTTAGTATCAATGACCTCTTTCGCTGCATTCGCAGTACAATGCTGCTTTTGACTTTAACATAGCTTCCATCGTGCTGCCTGTCGATGTCGCATCTATCGCTCTGTTTCCCAGCTACTACTCCTTCAGGGCTCCTTCATCCTGTCAGTTGGCCAGAACAAAAAGCTCCGGCACCCGGACATGGCCTGCTGCTGCTGCTGAATGATAACAACAAGCCGCAGAGGGAAGCGAGTGCCAAACCGAATGCGAGCGCTCCGCATATATGGAGGAGCTGTGGCAATTAATCTCTACAATGGCGAACATGCGAAATGGAGTTCATAAATCCCAAGTCACGCCGCACCGGGAATGGGGAATTTAGAGTGGCCTTTGATGACTCTTGACTCTGTTCGAGGGATTCAACTTTAAATTGGCACACAGAGACCGACTCGAACGCGGTCTACTTATGGATTAGCTAGCAAAATATATAACGATGTCAGTTAATTAGTGGGAAAGTATGACCTGGGAATACCTAAAAACCCAACAATATCTATCATGTCAAAGGAAATTTCAATTACCTTAAAAGTTTATTTTAAGACTCAAGTCCCAGGGAAACATTTCTTTAAGTTTACTTAAATAGCTTAACCTTTCCACCGCCATTGTGTCCCGAGATAAATGTACATTTATTCGAATGAAAGGGCACACCATGACGATGGAAAAGAATACTGAGGAGGACCGAGGAGCATAACGGCTCTGGTAATGCCTTGATATATTAGGGTAGACAGCGTCTACAGTGCGTATGAGTAATAATGCGCCAATAGATTTATGGCGAACGCCGCCTCGTCTCTTGCGTCTGTATAAGAAATGCATATAAATATCACATTTGTGCGCTATTTATTATGGCCAAGGCGATGTCCTGATCCTGTTATCCCTTCCGCCAGCAAAATTAGCTCATTTGTCTTCTTTTATGCCCGGCTCAAAAGCATATTCGGGCTTAAAATTCCAAGAGACGCTTTGGCTCTGGCAAAACAAGTTGAAATGTTATGTCTGCGGTTAAGTTGTGTTTATACCCGATCCGGAGGGGCCTGTGCTAATCCCCTTTTGCATAAATCAACAGGCGTTTTAAGGCAGCAAAAGGGTCGCCACCTCCTTCCCTGTGAACTTTGCTCCGCCTGCTAACAGGTCTTGTTTTACGGTCTCCAATTTATTGGGGTCAACTGCCCAGTCAGATCAAGAGCATATGGCAATTGCTTTTTATGTGTTTTCCTTACTTTTTTGTTGTGTATAAAAAATGTATCCGATTTATTCTGCTGCCTTTTCAAATCACAACTGATAATTGGGTCCAAGCCCATCGCCAGCTGAGCTCGTGTCCAGCACATGAGTGGCATTTAGATGGGTTGATTAGGACTTCGAAGAAGAGGTGATGAGTGCTTGGAAAACTGGGTCAGGTTTTTATTATTAAGATATCAGAAGGCAAGAAGCTGGAATTGCAGATCCCAGAAGAGTAAATAAAATATTCTAGATTTAATTTATGCGGCACCAGAATTTAACTAGTTGGGATTCTATTTGAATATATATTATATTTTCTCCTTTTATGTATTGAACAAATTAAAATAGCTTAACAATTTTATTCAGCAATGCAACCAAATTAGAAAATGGTATTCATTTTCCTGGGAGTCGCCGCAACATTCGTAGAATGCAAACAACTGGAAGTCCTCATCGTTCCCAACTAACTTTCCCAAAAAACTCAGTTTGTTGGTAGGCTGTTGAAGGATCACGACAGGAGCGTCTCTCTCTTCCAAAAGGACGTAAAAGTCTACAACTTTTTAAGTTTCCGTAACCCGTAACCCAAGACAGCTGGAAAGCCCGATGAAAACTCTTCCGTGTACATAGTTTCTAGCACATTTTTAGCCTTGCATACTTTCTCCGACTTCTTAACTCGATTTTACGCAGGATAAAGTTTATTCCGAAAAAAGTAGGAATATGTTTTTTTTTCTGAGCAAGGAAGTTGTTAATTTTCCGCTGCAAATCTGTCAACTTTTTGGCACAAAAAAATATAAAAAAAATTCAATAACAAGTGACAAAGTTTTTCGCCAGCAAACTTTGTGCATGTAGAGCACACTTCTAGGCTCAGTTGCCGGGTCTAATTAAAAGTCTAGACCTCGGGGCCAACTTTATGCTCCCATTGTCGATGCCGATTCGGATCTGACCAACCATTAACCGCAATTTCCAATTAATCAACTGGCATGCAGCAGAGGGGACAATGCACATGGGCCATGCAAATGTTATAAAGTTAATTGCCATCGCTGGCCATTTCACTGTCCATGGGGCGAAGCTCATCTCCTCCGGGATCGGCGTTCGGGGTCGGTGGTGTTCTGCGGCCTGGGTCAAAACATCGGGTTTGAGCCAGCTTTGTTGTTAGATAAAAGTTCGAAATGAATGCCACATGTGCCGCCCGTTGAACCCTCATTTTGTAGAAAGGATTGGGCTTGTAATCCCCGGAAAATGCAATTCCTTGATAAAAGTGATGGCTGTTCAGTGGCAAAAGAGTTGGTTTCGGGTTGGGGAAGGTTGGGGAAGCTAGGAAATTAAAAGCCAGCTTCCGAACATGTTTTTTGGGTTTTTTTTTCACAAGAGTTGGGCAGTTAATTAGATAGATTATTAAATTGAATTTTACTATGCAATAAATTTGATTTAAAAATATATTGAATGCTAAAAATGTCCTTAGATAACCAAAATATATAATGTGCTACTGTATCTTATGGATTAATCTACTACAAGAAGGGTAAAACCTAAACTGTTTTATTACTAGGGATCGATACATAGATACTGTGTCGACATTTCAATAAATAAATTGATATTTTGAGCTGTTGATCCTTGAGGAATAACTCATTACAAATATTCTCGAGAAAATAAACAAAGATAGTTTGTTATTATAGATATAATACATAGATATTATACATTTTTTATATTAAAATATTCAGTATTTTCTATATTTTTCAGATTTATCATAACGCTCTTTCCACCCAATGAACATACCTCATTACCAGTTACCAAAATAAAAGAAACTCACAAAAACATACACCATAATTTCCATGTATAGTAATCCCCCTAATGGATCCAATGTAACTTCTCTCGTACATGCATTCCATTAATTTTTGTATTTTTTTTTTGCCAAAGTTTATGCTTTCTGCTTGAAAAACCGCAAAATTAATTGCATGTCATTAGCAGAAATCTATTAAAAAGCCCGAAGCGAAGCGGCAGTCCAGCGAAGGGCAGCGGCGACTTAAATACCTTGGCAACCCGGAACGCACGGCCAAACAAACAAATGAGTAACCCAAACCCCTAAATCAAACATTTATCCGCAGGACACACACATCTGCACCCACAAAAGCGCAGGTGTGCATTTACATGGCTGAAAGTATGCAGCACAAAAGTGAATGCTAGAGATACCGAAGCGTGTAAGCCCTCAAAGGGGGCAACCCATTACACCGAACCCATTTCTACCGTGGGCTTAGCGCCCCTTTTCCAGACAGCCACCACCTCGGTGTGTATGCGAGTACTAATGTCCAATGATTAAATTTTAATTACCGTGCACAAATCGAGTTGGAGTTCGTTTCGATTACACCTCCTGCCGCCTGCCTGACTCTGAGGGAACTTTTGTGGTCGCATCTCCGCATCGAAGCTCGTTTTTCATCCTGGCGAAGTGATCAATGCTGGTTCTGGACTGAGTATGCCGGGGGTGCCTCTGGCCATTCAGAGCTCCTGTTAACATCATTAACTGTTGCCAATTCAACGAGGTCGATGCTCCCAGATAGGTAACGTAAAAGTAAGTACTGCTCAGACAATGCCAAGTATCTGCAGTTGGTTACAGAGGGAGAAAATAGGGTAAAGTGCTAGGGAGCTTTTATGGGATTTTATTCGGAAACATAAGAACATTTGTTATGTCCAAATTAAGAATTAATTTTCATTAATGGGTTAGTTTTAATCTATACTTAGTATTTTTTGAAAATAAAATATTGTGCCAAGGTAAACGGCAAAAATGAAATCGAAAATGTAGAAAAATAATCATTAATAATGGATAAAACTGAAGATTTATATTTATTAATATTTTCAAAGGAATACAAAAAACTTGTTTTAGTTTAAAAAGCTCCTATAAATATCTTTTTTATATTATTCCAATATGTACCACTACTTAAGTAAGGGAAAACATTCATAAATATTTTAAATAGTGGTTTCATGTAGCTTTTTAAAATTAAATTCTAAAAAATATATTTTTTAATAAAATCTCAATCTGATATTCATTTGTCGTGTATAATAATTATACTCCCAAACTTTATCCAGCGTAGAAAAACGATTAAACCCGGCAAATATATGGGTTGTGCTCCTATTCAACCTTTTGCGCCATATTAACTGGGCTTATTTATTAAACACGTTCGTTCGTTCGTTCGTTCGTTTGTCTGGACCAGGCCAACGCAGCTGCTTGGCCTTCTAGGCTGGCTACCCCCACATCACATTCAATGGTTCCATTTGTACTGTACGTGTGCATACGAAATGGCAGAACGGCGAGGTCCTGACTCCTGATCCTGACTCCAGTGCAAAACATGGCTCACTGAGCGCGCTGGCCGGGTGTTTGTGGCCTCAATAAATCAACCGGAATTAAGTCATCAATAATGGAAAGACATAAAGCAGGCAGCCGAGCAGAGTAGTTGGAAGCTGCGTTGGAAGTTCGGTTGAAAAATACTTGCGAGGGCCATAAAGAAATGCAAATTGTTGGTCGATATGTTCAATATGTCGGAGCAGGTCCTTTGGCGTCCAACAGTTGCTTAACTAATTTGCTTTTTGGTTGATTTTATGGGGTTGCAGTGGCTTTTATATATCAGTGGGAATATAAATCAAGTTTTTACGTTTTTAGTTAATATTCTCAGAATCAGCTTCATTTGTTTGTCTTATGAAAATCAATAAACATTTGCTAATTGCTAAAAGCTCACTGACTTTTTACTGCTTAGAGAACCCGGATTGACAACGTAATCAAGACAATAAAGCAGATAAAGGCCGTAATTATTATTTATTAGGCTCTCAGTGATAAATATGCAAAAATAAATAATTGCTGGTATTGCTTTAGCGAATGTGTGTGAAATTTAAGCTCACAATTGTCTAGACTTTTATTGGTGATATGGGGGGTTTTCCTGAGATGAGATTTGCATATTTGTAACTGAGAAAACTTCTGTAGAAATATCAACAGTGACGTGGTCGCCATAATTTAGTTACAAACGAGTTTGCTTAGCAATAAACTCTTCACTACAGTTCTTTGTTCCCATTAATGAGCGTGTATTTTTTAGGTTCTTGATAACCTAAACAGAAAATGTTAGCTTATGCTCTAATAAATATTTCAATGAAAAAATAAGTATAATAAACTCTAGTGTCATGGTACAAAAAGCTTCAATTGTATCGTCATGAAATTATTATTCTAGTATTTCATTCAAGGGGCACGTTCCTCGTGGCGTATAATTAAAAAATGTTATAGCTCGACTTGATTCCCATTATTTTTCTTAATCAGAAAGATGGCCACATGAACGACTCCGAGTTACAATTGACGCCTGACTTTTATCTCTGGCAGCTGACTTTTCTGTATTTGCTTCTCTTGGACGGCCTTTTGTGATTGCCAGCTAATCAAGATACTCCCGAGCACGTCTCTCGGCTGCCTTTCTTCTCGCTTGTCTTTTAAAAGACAAATTCATAAATATTTTAATTAAAATTCGAGCGAGAGGCGGTTCTAAGTTAAAAAGTTTTCGTTGCAAGCTCCCAAAACGGAAACGTTTTCTACAACGTCATCAGAAACGCATAACATGGCCGAAAAAAGGGGAAAACAGGAAGCAAACTTTTTGGCGCAAGTTCAGCGAAAGTTTGCGCGAAGAGAAATTTAACTAATTCCATTATGCATTAAGAGTGTTACAAAAAAAAAGTTAAAATGATAAAAAGGCATTTGGAAAATGTTAAACAAAAATGTGAAAACTTTGCCCTCGTTGCTGGTGCTGCTGTGAGGCCAGTGGAATCTTTCCCGGCTCGGACTTGGCAAGGTGGAAATTTGCTTTTAAAACTTGCTTTAATTCCGCTCGAAAACTCGCGTTTTGTTTATTTAAAAGGCGCACATAATTCGGGGGATCCTTGTTGCGAAAAAGCTAAATAATGGATGCTTTAGCTCTATTCATTTTTTATCCAAGGTGCTGAGCGTGAACTGAATGAAAGGTTTTTAAGTTTTTAAAAGTTCAAGTGAGGTAAATCGATTTTGTAAGCAAAACTTTCTCAGCTCAAAATATAATAAGCAGTCTGTTAGATCTATAAGAGTTTTAAGGCAATAATCACTTAAATATCTTGTTTATTTCATTATTTGTTTAAGGTTTTTTTCGTTAAGTATGTTAGTTTCCGCTGAGCACTTCAGCGGATTCACTTAAGCATTTCCTTGAGTATGCTTCTCCTTTTTTGCACATGACCTACCCCAAGTGAGCATTAGTCCTTCCATCTCCTTTGCATATTCAGCCCGAAAAATCCTATTTATAACCAAAATGAAATCATTAAGCGGCTTTTACTGTCAACACAAATGGCACGCAAACATTTCGAAAACCATTCACATTCACAGGGGCATAGGAAATAATAAAAACCAGGGGAAAAAGAAATAAATATATTTAGAAGAGTGGGACAGGCCCAAAAGTTGCCATGCAATCGAGTTGAAAGACAAACAAAGTCGCGGGAAAGGAAGCTCCCTCTGAAAAGCTGTTGCCACAATAAACGACACGATTCATTCACTCACTTACGCAGTCTGTCAGTTCGTCAATTACATTGATTTCTCGGCGCGGTTGTGTTTGCGTTGGCACGAGCCACCGGAAACCGTGGGGGAGCTGGAGCTGGAGCTGGAGCGGAAACGGAAAACCCCCACCAGCCAGTCAGATTTTGATTTGTCTACCTGTCGTCGCTTAATAATACAAAGTGTCTCATGCCGCCGACTTCTTTCTCAATATTTTTCAACAATTTCCTTTAACAACAACAGCGACTGACGATTGACTTTTGTTTGCCGCCATTTTCATTACTATTTTCATTTTTCACCTCCTGCCGTTGTCTCGTTGTCCCATTGTCCTGGGTTCTTTCCTGTTTTCCTTTTTTTTTGCCACAAACTTGTTTACCTCGTTGTTTACTCGTCGTAATGATTTTTCTATCGGAATTGTTGGCGTTTGGCCCCATTGTATTGGCGGCGTAACTCCATTCCACCTTTATGCCAAAATGCTTAATGCCAAAAATGTCAATTGATGTGTGGCATTGAGTTCGCTCGATTCGCTCCCGTTTATGGCTCATGTTTTACGAGGCGTAAAAAGTGTCATTAGACCAGATAAATACGTGTAATTTGTGCTCGATTTTATGGCTGGAAATTTGAAATGATGATGTGTTTCACCTGCATTCGAATACAGGAGGGGTATTTATGCGGAATAAGTTGGGCTTTGGCTTGTCATTGATAAGTTATCGGAAATGAAACGGTGAGAAGCTTGTTTATTTTTTTTTATTTGTTTAATAAAAATAGAGATTCTTATTTAGCTATAGAAAATTCACTGGTCTTTATTAAAAAATGTAATTAAATGATAGCCTTTTAACTTACTTTTTAAATATTCAGTTTCTACCAAAAATTCAGAAAACAACTTACAAAAAATATATATGCAACAAAATATATTCAAAAGAATTAAATTCTCTCCGTTCCAAGATTAATGTACTGAAGCCCAGTTCCCGCTCACACCATTAAAGTCTGGCCTACGTTTCATAAATTTGCCAAATGCATTTTTTATTCCGATTCCCCGGATCGCAGCGACCGTTGTAACCGCAGCCAAATTAATTTCCAACTCTCTGGACATCAGTGGGCAGATGTGGGCGTGACAAATGCATGAGCACGAGTAAATTGCATAATTGCAGCTTTATTAAATTTAATAAAAATTCATACATATGCAAGTGCCGGACATGACACGCCCCCCGCTCCGCTCGGATTCAGACGGAACGGCCAGGATCTCGCACCCTTGTGCGCTTCCGTTAATCGACTGCACTTTTGCATCCTGTTGACTGCACACAGATGCCGTGTCTGCCAGAGTCCTTATTCCTAAGGGAAGGAGGGAGAGGAGCAGCAGCAATGGGCATTGCGTGTCCTTTGTTGCCAGTCGCACCGCCGCAATCCTTGCGGGTATTTTTTCCATTCCTGTTTTTGGATTCCCATTTAATTTGGACCTCGCTTTCTTTGGCCTTTTATTCATTTGGGTTTTTTGTGTTTCCCCTTTTTTGTGCATAATTTTAATAAAGTTCGCTGGGATTTTTTCCTGGCTGTTCTTCAGCCGTCTGCGTAGTCAATTGTTATCTCTCCCAGCGATAAGTAAACAACGATGGTACCGGCAAGTGGTCTGCCCCTGAATTGCAATGGCAACAGGATTCTCCAGACTCCTGCCCCTCGGGTATGAATATTGCTGAGTGATAAAGGGGAGTGCAATTATTTGAGAGCGTTTCCATAAGGATTTTGGCCAGGATAAGGCTGCCCAGGCGTTATTCAATATATTTTATTTAAGCTTTCAGTTAAGCTTTATTTAATTACGAATTGCATTGTCCGGTATTTTTTTGATGGTTTTAAATAACAACTGAACATTTTCAGGAAAGGAAATTACTTTATATGGTTTTCTGAAAAAGAGTTTAAAAATATTTTTGTTTCGCCAGAAAAAATATAGTTTGAATATGTTAAAAATAATCTTTTATAAATTTATTTTGAATAACCTTTTCAGAAAATAATATTATAGCTATAAGTAAGGCAATTTGAAACCCACTAAACTCACTTTTCGGGCAACCCAAACCGTATTTCCAGCATGAATTCGATTTAATGGCGTTTAGTCAAGCGGAAAGATGATCTGGAGCAGTGGGAGCCGGAGCTGGAACTGGGCAATTAGTGCATCCGTGCCCACTCAGACCAGACCAGCTCAGTTGAATGTCCAAAATGAATGAGTTAGGCTGGATCGCCGCCGTCCAAGTCGTGGTCATCGCGTGTGCCATCAGTGTCGCTCCGCCGGAGTCGCGCTTCAAATGGACCACGGCAAGTGTCAAGCAAGTTAAAGAGAGGCACACATTCCTGTTTTTAGTACTCTTTAAATGAACACTTTGGCAATCTTATGGGAAAATAGCTTTTCATAAATTTATCTAATTTTTTTATTGTAAGAAATTTCTTCCTCTGAACCTTTTCCTGCTAGCTGCATTGGCTGGAAGCCCAGAATGTGAGTCATGAGGTGCATAATGTAAGCACCGCGGATGGTTATCAGTTGCAGTTACAGAGGCTTCCGCGCCCGGGAGCTCACTCAGTGCTCCTGGTCCATGGACTGCTGGGCTCCTCGCTGGGATGGGTCTGCCTGGGGCCAGAGCGGAGTTTGGGTAAGCGAAAAAGCACTCCAAAAAATATAGAATTCATTGATCTAACCAAAAACTATACCTTGTTAGGGGTTTAATAAATTAATTAAATACTAAACTAAAAATGGAATTAAGACCGCTATTTAATTAATTATTTCAATATAACTTTTCCACTCATATCTTTAAAGATTTGTATTATTTTTTTTTATTCTCCGTGTAGCCTTCCAGCTGCACCAACGCGGCTACGATGTGTGGTTGGCCAATCTGCGCGGAGTGGCGCCATACGGAAGGCAGCACAGCGACTTGACCGACGTGATGCCGGCATTCTGGCGCTTCAGTTTTCATGAGCAGGGCGCCTACGATTTGCCGGCTATAATTGACCACATGGCGGTGGTCATAGGTGGGGAACAACAGCCAGGAGGAGCAGGAGGAGGAGGCCCAGATGCAGCAGAAGAGGAGACAGAGGCAGAGCCAACGCCAGATCCAGAGCCGGATGCAACGCCAGAACCAAAGTCGGAGCCATGGCAAGTCCTGCTAATTGGACATTCGCAGGTGAGCTTGGCCTGGGTCAGAGGTGGCGAACTCCCTCCTAAACCTTGCTCTTAGGCCTTCAATGCCTTCCTGGTGCTCTGCTCGTTGCATCCGCGGTTCAACCAACGCATCCGGCTGATGCAGGCCCTGGCGCCACTAGCCCGACTGCGACGCCAGGTGCGCTTCGACTCTGGCCAGGTGCGGCATCTCATGAAATTTGTCAAGGTAATTGCAGATAAAATGTTTTAATTAATTTCTTAATTGATCTCTAGAGTGTACGGATTCTTAGAGAGTAGAAAAATAGGTCTATAGAACTCTTTTTGAAGTCAAAGAAAAACAAAACCAGATTTCCTTTTCTGTAAAATTTGCATGGCACATTTAATTCTTGGGCTTATTGTAGTAATTGGCTTTCACAAATGGCATTTTCACGATCTCGGCCTCGTAAAGCTTGTCCCGCACCTTGAGCTCCACTTTGGTTCCGGGCGACTTAAGGTTCTCGCTCACATAGCCCATGGCTATGTTGTATCCTGCACTGGGACTGGGGCAGCCACTGGTCACCTGACCGACCTGCTGACCCTGGCTAAAGATGGCCACTCCCGAGCGAGCTGGCGGTGGCTTGGCTCCCAGCATTTTTAATCCAACACGCCTGCGGCTCACACCTTCCTTCAGCTGACTGAGGATCACCTGAGCTCCTGGGAAATCTTGAGTGGAGCGGCGTCGCTTGGCCACTAACCAGGCAAGGGCTGCCTCCACAGGTGTGGTCTTGGCATCGATGTCGCTGCCATAGAGACAGAGACCCGCCTCCAGTCTTAGGGAATCTCTGGCGCCCAGGCCAGCTAGCTTCAGGTTGCCACTCTCGAGTAGGGATTCGGTGAGGTTGCGAACCTGGCTGGATTCCACGGAGATCTCTACGCCATCCTCTCCGGTGTAGCCGCACCTTGTGATCCGGACATTGGGAATACCAGCCAGAGTGGTGACGAAGGACGTCATGAAGTAGAGTTGCTCCAGGGAGGTGTTCTTTGGCAGGAGTTTCGCCAGGTTAGCTGCTACCTGGGGACCTTGAGCCGCCACCAGGGATTGATCGGTGGGAGTGAGAAACTCGATGGTCACATCCTTGCCCTGGGCTTTGAAGTTATCCTACAGGGAAAACGTATATAGAAAGAGTTCTTTCTCAGGGGCACCCTCCTCACTCACCACAGCTGTGCTCATGATTCCCATATCCTGTGGCTTCATCGCCGCATTGGAGACCACATAGAGCTCCTTCTCGCTGACTTTGTTCACGATCAGGTCGTCCAAGATGCCACCTGCTGGATTGGTGAAGACGGTGAGGCTGCCGCTGCCATTGGGAGTGCCCAGGATGTCCGCCGTGCAGACAGACTCCAAACAGGCGGCGGCATCCTTGCCGAAGACCCGCGTCTGCAGCATATGCGACACATCGAAGATGGAGCCCACCTGGCGGGTGTACAAGTGCGAGGCGATGATGCTCTGGTCGGAGTACTGAACGGGCAGAGCATAGCCGCCGAAGTTCACGATTTTTCCACCTTTCTGCACGTGGAAGTCGTACAGGGCGGTGCGCTGACCCTCGCCGGCGGAGGAGGCGTGGCGTAGGCTGCCAAGAAAGGCGGGAAATCGATTGCTTAGTCTGAACATCGCGCGGTGACTGAAGCTGGGATAGAGACTGCTGAGAAGATCTGATCTGGGGTGGACACTGCAAATAATATTTACATATTAGGATTAAATAAAATGTAAATTAAATTTAGAGTTGCCTGAAAATTTATTTGCTAATATTGCTAGTGTTAATAAGTTTCAATATCAGTACAAATTAAATATTTAAAGTTTTAAGTTGTAAATTCAATTGCATACTTTTAATGATGTATTTTCCACTGTGTAGTTGATAACGTCGCTGACACCAGTTGACATCGACGCACAGATAGGGAACTATTGAGAGCTGGAGAGACTGAAAGATTATTTAGGGAAAGAACGAACACGCTCGGAGATAACCCCCTGGGGCGATACGAAAATAGTATTTTAGTGGAACTTGAGCTTTGCGATCAGCTGAGTGGATTGTATTCCTGTGGAAAAGTACAAACAAAAATAGAGCTTTAAAAGACAAAACTTAGTTACAAATCACAGAAAAATCAAGTACATTTCGCTGTACAAATTTAAGAAATTAAAATAAGTAAAGTTTATAAATCTAAAGTAAGTTAAGCTATAGATTTAATAAATTAAGTTAAATTTTAAAATATATATAACAAGAATACTCCCTGTAGAAACGTCAAAAGAACAACCAACTGGAGATATTTCCGACGGGTTACCTACCCAAAATATGCCAAAGTAAGCGGGATATCTGCGAATATTACACAAAGCAGCTGGCAGGCAGTGCCCAGAGCAATAAAAAGGTACTTAATCGTTATATATAATTGATGGTTCATAATAATAAATACTGAATTAATGTAACCCCTCAGCTCCTCGAAGCCTTCAACTATGAACATCTCCTGCAAGGCGGTTCCGCCCGGGAGATACGTCACCTTCAGCAGATCTGGAAGTCGGGCGACTTCATATCCTACGACTTTGGACCCATCGAGAACATGCAGATATATCGCGGAGTGGAAGCCATAAACTACAATATCAGCCAGATCACGGTGCCCATCATATTGTATTTTGGGGAAACCGATGCCCTAGCGACTCCCGAGGGTGTCCACGGAATCTATGCCCGGATGCTCAAGTCGGTGAAGGGTGTAAGGCGCATCAACTCGCCAAAGTTCAACCACTTGGATTTCCTCATCTCCGGCGATGTCAAGACCCTGGTCAACGACAAATTAATCGAGCAAATGGAACAGTTTCTGGCGGGCCGATTGCCCTACGTAATTGAATGACCGCCAAAAAATAAACAAAAAGGTGTCATCAAAGGTCCCATTAAACTGGAAATGATGGAGAAAGAAAGCAAAAAAATAATAATCCGCCAGCGAAATGCTTTATTTGCCCTGGCAGCCGGCCAAAGTGCCAATTATGTAATGCCAAGCCGTTAAAAAGAAATATATATATATGCATAAAAACATATAGATGTATAATTCAAAAAGGCAGCCGCCACAACAACGGGTCGACACTTTTACTTTCGTTTGATGGTCAACAAAAAATTTATTTGTTGCCGCTGCTTTTTGGCCACAAAAGGTTTGGCTTATTAAGTCATTTCGATGGTCGAAAGAGGAGAACGAATGATAATTACCTTAATGGAATTGTTTTGGTGGCGCACTTACTAAATGGACATTATTTTGTATGGCCTATGCAAACGTGTTAATTGATATTTTTAATATTTCATTGCCATATATTGAACAACTTTCGAAATGTAAATTTTGCATAATTCATTGTATATATTGCTTTTATGCCAGTCAGCGGAAAGTTTCTGAAAAGAAAATTAAGTTTTTAACAACATCTAATGAACTCTACATTTTTTAAAGAGAAATTGGAGCAGACAGAGAACTCTTTGATAGATAAATACCAGTAACTGTTGTAACTGAGCTCTGATAGAGACTGTCTGAGAGGTTGCTTCACTGTACTTCTTGCACTTGATAAGTTTCTGGTTTTCTGATTACTACGCCCCACGCATCCCAAATATAACTTCCCCCCTTTCGTGGCCATATTTAATTAACTTGGCCGAAAACGTAAAACGCAATCAAAAGGTAAACAAAAGCAGGTAACACGTCACAGTGCGCAATGTTGTTGTCTGATCGAAAGTTTTTTCGTATTTCGGCATTCTTTTTTATATTTCTTTTTGTTGTTTCTTTTTTTTTTTGTTGCAAGCCCTGCAGAAGTTCGTTGGTGTTTGACAGTTTTCGAATTGGTCTTCAGTTGGGTTCGCGTCGCGTTGCCTTGTGGTCGGGAGAGCTCGCCGTGGTTTCACTTTCCGTAATTTAGCCGCAAATAAGATGCGCCAAAATCTGAGGATGCGGCTGGTCCTGCTGCTGGGCCTGTGTGTGCTCCTCTGCAGGACTCAGGGACAGTTGATAGGCGGCGAAGAGGACGAGGAGGACGAGGAGGAGGAGGAAGAGGAGGAGGAGAGCGTGGAGGATGAGACGCTGGAGGAGCGGCTGCAGCGCAAGAACATTAAGCAGGACTCCACACTCAGCGTGGTAAGAAGATTAATGATTGCACAGGGAAAAAACATTGAAGTTATGATTTCAAAGTAAAGAAAATTGTTTTTTTAAATCAAGTAAATGTAGTGATTGATCAAATTTTGTGTCTGATAGTTGCAATAAAAGAGATATAAAACACAATTAATTAATTACACAATTATCACCCTACTTGGGAGTATAGATTTACAATATACAATTTTTGTACAAGAACTTATTGGGATAAGAAATAAATATCCTAGAAGCGATATAGTTTATATTTATTCGCCGTGCTCTCACTGTCATCGACCATCTCACGCAGGACAAATTAATCGCCAAGTACGGCTACGAGGCGGAGGTGCATCATGTGACCACCGAGGATGGCTACGTACTCACCATGCATCGCATCCGCAAGCAGGGTGCCCAGCCCTTCCTGCTGCAGCACGGCCTCGTGGACAGCTCGGCGGGATTTGTGGTAATGGGTCCCAACGTGAGCCTGGGTGAGTTCTGTCCCCTTCTGTGATTAATGACCAAGTGCTAACGGCCGGATCTCACTTGGCAGCCTACTTGCTGGCCGACCACAACTACGACGTGTGGCTGGGCAATGCGCGGGGGAATCGCTACTCGAGGAACCACACCACCCTGGACCCGGACGAGTCCAAGTTCTGGGACTTTAGCTGGCACGAGATCGGCATGTACGACCTGCCGGCCATGATTGACCATGTGCTGAAGGTCACCGGGTTTCCGAAGCTGCACTACGGTGGCCACTCCCAGGGCTGCACCTCCTTCTTTGTGATGTGCTCCATGCGGCCAGCTTACAATGAGAAGGTTCTGTCCATGCAGGCAATGGCTCCGGCTGTGTATGCCAAGGAGACCGAGGATCATCCCTATATTCGGGCTATCAGTCTTTACTTTAATGTGAGTTTGGGTTAAATACTTTTCTTTAACTTAAATTTACACAAATGTATCCAGAGTCTGGTGGGCAGCTCCATCCGAGAGATGTTCAATGGTGAGTTCCGTTTCCTGTGCCGCATGACTGAGGAAACGGAGCGGCTTTGCATCGAGGCGGTGTTTGGGATCGTGGGTCGCAACTGGAACGAGTTTAACAGGGTAAACCTCCTCCTAAAATTACATTTCCATTTAGGAATAACTTTTCAGAATAATTTCAGAAAATGTTCCCTGTGATTCTGGGCCACTATCCCGCCGGTGTGGCTGCCAAGCAGGTGAAGCACTTCATACAGATTATCAAGAGCGGTCGCTTTGCTCCGTACAGCTACAGTTCCAACAAGAATATGCAACTGTACAGGGAACACCTGCCTCCACGATACAACCTCAGCCAGGTGACAGTGCCCACCTTCGTTTACTACTCCACCAATGACCTGCTGTGTCATCCCCACGACGTTGAAGCCATGTGCGATGACCTGGGCAACGTGACGGGCAAATATCTGGTGCCCCAGAAGGAGTTCAACCACATGGACTTCCTGTGGGCTACGGATGTGCGAAAAATGCTCTACCGCCGGATGCTGCAGGTCCTTGGAAAAGTGCCGGAGGATGCGCCGGAGGAATCTACTCGATCTATGAGACGTTTTCGTATCAGATAGCAGGGATTACAAACTTGTATTTATTTATTACATTTTAATTTAAAATTAAGTATTTATTTATCTAGAAATATAGAAAGTAGAATGTCAAGAGTGCTTCACAATTAAAAACTAGGGGAAAGAAGCCTTTTCTCTGCTTACAGCGAAATCCCATAAGCTCAAGTTGCCCCAAATTCAATATTTACTTAGTTATTCGTTCTTTGTACTTAGCTTTAACTGCGGAGAATATGCGAGTATTTGCATTTTGAAATATGCATGGCGAACTTCAGCGGAAGCGGAAGTCAAGTGTTTCTTTCGCCCCACAAAAGCCGTAACAGATTTTGCAACAGCAACAGCAGCAGCAGCATCAGCCAGCCGGCGGGTCGAGATACATGCATTTGTAAGCAGATTTCCTGCGAGTACAATTTTCCATTTGCTGCCCCAGCAGATGCCAGTGGGCCAAGCCAGCTGTATCCCGGGGCTGAGATGTTGCCTCTTCCGCACCGACTTTCTTGGGATTCGGCCCACATTGTCTCGGCATTTGCATTTCTGTGGAGCTCAGCTGCGCTTTTCCTGCATGCAGGCGCACACCAGCCAGCCAAGTAAAGTGAAAAACTGTGTCTAAGTTGGCGAAAACAAAGTGCACGTTGCCCCGAGAGTGGAAAATATAATTTTGTATCTATTTCTGGGGTCTAAGAGGGGCTTAAGAAACAAACGGAAGCTGCAAATAAATCGCTATTATTATTGAAAATATAATCAAATTCATAGGAATTGGATCTATTAATGTTACATTCATGACCCGCGGCTGCGGGAACGGACTCTTGTCGTCATAACAGCTGTAGACACGATGCTAATTTTGTCAATCGTTGATTAGGCAAATTAATTGCTGAAAGTATTTATAGACTGGAAAATTATGAATAAAATAAAAGCGAGTTTAAAATACCCTAACCTTGAGTTGGAAATATGGTATGAAAAATTACTTGAATAATAAAATGAAGGGAAAAAGAGTTATGCAAAGTTTCGAAGGTTATAGATACATTTTTGTTTGTTCTAGAAATTTTTAAATTAGTATAGATATGTAAATCCCTAAAGATATATATTTTTTAACTTATTTAGCTTGAGTTTTCTTTCTTAAAAGTATGGCTAAACCCTTACTGTATACAATCGTTGACTTCAAGAATTGTTTGACTTTAATCCAACACTAATTTTAATATTTTCGAGGTGAATCCCCCATGCCCAAAAAGCATCTTCCCTAAGCAAAAAAAAAGCGTTTGATAGATGCTTTGAAACTTGTTTTTCCTTCTTTCCGTGAATTAATTAATGAAAAACGTCACCAAATAATAATTATGACAGTGAAAACTCCTTAACTTTCATTGCTAAATTTTAACATAGTAAAAATATAATAATGTTTCTTATTGTTTATCATACATAAAATTAATTTGACAAAGGTTTCATTAACTTTACTAGAGTTTAATTTACACAAAACTTTTCCTTACTTTAAATCTTCTTTCTAGACTTTTAAGACGAAGCTCAACTGTAGAAAGTTATGACGTCTTTTGGCATCTAGGCAGACGTATTTTCGGTTCTATATAAGCTTGGCGTTTTCTCGGAAAGCCGTTAGTGACATTTAAACAATGATTCCCACGGGATTGCTTTTACTCTTGACTGCCGGCTGCGTGTCCCTGGCCTCCGCCGGCTTTGGATTTGGCTTCGGTGGCGGAAGCATTGGACTTGGAGGCAATGGAGGAGCCTCCACCGTCCAAGGAAGTCTGCCTGGCCTAAATCTGGGCGGCAGCTACAACGGTGCAGGATCCAATGAAGCATCCATTGGATTGGGAGGCTTCTCGGCCAGCGGCACGCATTCCTCAGGATCTGCTGGATCGTTGGTGAACAAAGCAGCTAACGGACTAGTGGGTGTGGCAGAGAGTGGAGTCAATGCTGTGACCTCCACAGGATCCACTGTAACCTCTCTGGCTGCCCAGGGGGCCTCTTTGGGAGGCCAGGCGGCAGAAAAGGTTGCCAGTGGTCTCGCTGGGGCTGCCACATCCGGAGCAGGAGCTGGATCTAGCCATGGCGGTCATTTAAGCATCGGTTCTACGGGAAATTCCAATACAGGAGCTGCTCAATTGAGCCTTGCCACCTCCGGAGCCACAAACTCCGGCTCAGCTTCTCTAGGCGCCGGACATTCGAGTATTGGCTCAATGCATTCCAGTACTGGATCAGCTCCTATGGGAGCTGGTCACGTGGACATTGGAACCACTGGAATAACTGGCTCCACTACGGGAAATGCTGGTTATTTGAGCCTTGGATCGTCCGGAGCAACTGGCTCCAGTGCTTTGGGTTCCCATTCCGGCTCAGCTTCCTTTGGAGCAGGTCACCTGAGTATCGGAACTTCTAATTCTGGGAAGGACTCTGCCAAGATCAATGCAGGACATGCCAGCATTGGATCTTCATCTACTGGCTCCGGGTCAGCTGCCCTGCAAGCTGCCTCTACCAAGATCACTGCCGCACACTTAAACGTTGAGTCCTCGGGAAATAAGGTGACTGGCTCATCGGCTACTACATCCCATGGACATGCTGGTCACCTCAATATTGGAGCCACTGAAGCTAGTTCCATGCGCACTAGTTCTACTTATCATAAAACAGAATCTTCGAAATTCACAACCGGCCATGCGCACTATGAGTCCTCTGGCAGTACGATTTCTGGTGCATCGAACTCAGGTTCTGGATCTGCCTCCGTTGGTTCGGGATCTGCCGGTCATCTAAGCAGTGGCGGGTCCACTGGTTCTGGATCTGCATCCCACGGAGCTGCCACACAATCTGCATCAGCCCAGATCAAGGCGGATCACTCAAAAGTTGCATCAACTGAAAATGGACACCTCAGCCTTGGCACCTTAGGAAGTAGTGGTGCCTCGAAGACTGGTTCCAGTTCGGCCTCCCTGGAAGCTGGCTCAGCCAAGATCAGTGCCGGGCATTTAAATATCAAAGCCTCTGAAACGAGTGGATCCAGCTCATTGCACACTGTTTCTGGCGTTGCATCTCTTGGAACCGGGCATCTGAACATCAAGACATCCGGAGCAACCACTTCCGGAGCCACCAACTCTGGAGCATCGCACACCGGACACTTGAATATCGGTACCTCTGGTTCTACTACCTCTGGTTCTTCAAAGGGATCTTCAGGCTCTGCGTCCCTTGGCGTCGGACATCTGAATATTGGCTCCTCTGGCTCCTCGGATTCCGGGTCTAGCCATCTCAGTATTAGTTCAACTGGAACTACAGGATCCTTAACACCGGGTTCTACCGCGGGATCCCATAAGATCAGTGCTGGACATTTGAGCATTGAATCCTCTGGCAACACAGGTGCTGGATCATTGGGTTTGGCAGGAGCCCACGAATCTGCATCTGTGACCCATGGAGTAGTCAGCGGATTGTTGGGAGCTGCTGGAACAGGTGCCTCCGCCTTGTCACCAGATAGTTCTGGAACCCTATCGCTGGGCGGCTCTTCTGCAACCCTGGGGTCAAACGGAGGTTCACTTTCCCTTGGTGGATCTAATGGATATCACAAGGGTAGTGAAAGTCTGGGAGGAAATGGCTTGAGCCTTGGCGGTAATCTGGGAGGAAATTCCGGAAGCGCAGGACTAGGACTGGGTGGTGCTCATCTCGGTGGCTCCATTAACCGAGGAGCAGGACTATTCCTTGGTTGACTCACACTTTAGATTTATTAACTCAATAGTATTCTACATTTTCAAACAGAAGCTGATGAATAACGCCGAGATAATACAGGCTTAGAATAATGTTACCTAATATGTCAGAAAAATGAAAACAATAAAGAATAGCTAACAAAGTACTTATAACCTTTTTTATAGGAATCGGAAATGCTTCAACTTGCTTGAATGTACTTAAATTTTCAATAAACCTGTTATAGAAAAAATAATAAACCTGCATTTACAACCGAAATAAATTTTCCAAATGCTTCATTACAATGTGTATTTAGGGGTTTACTAGCTTTATATAACTCATCATCGTCCACGAGTCTGTTACGATTGTATTTTAATCAGTGGAAGCTGTGGAGTGACGTAGACCTTAAGGGTCATTGTCGTAACCATCGAACGCCTCCACCGCATATCATTTGAATGAAAATCAATCTAATCTTGGCCCAACCAAGAGTCAATGCAGTTGATTCCAAAGCAAAACGATGATTAAATTTGTTTACATAAGATTCAGTGATTATAAATAGTTAGTGATCACGAGGCCTAGATACTCTCATTCATTGGGTTTGTTTTCAATATTTTTTAAATACATTTTTGTTTGCTTTTATTTTTGATATTTTTTTTTTAGATTCTTGTTAGGATTTATTTGCTTCATTAACTGGATTCATCGATCATTTCATCTGATGCGTATCTTGATCTCCCGCTGCTAGAACTTGCCTTTTAAAGTACGAAATTCTACCTAGAGAGAGGGTAGAGTGTTTTTTCCAGCAGTTGAAGACAATCGAACCTATTAAAATGTGTTGAAACTCGTTATTGTTCCCCACGGGAGCTAATTACACTGCGCTACAATATATTACTAACTATTAATAAGTCATTTTAAAATATAACTGGGGATATTAAAACTTTATGAAAAAACTTGGATGTCACTGAAGTTAAGTACTTTAATTATTTACTTTTTAATGAAAACAAATCCGACACAGAAATTCTCTTAAAATAACAAAATAAGATATTTAGCAGATATTTTAAGTAAGACCTTTAGGAATAATAATAATTCCTAAAGTTACCACATAATTAATCATTTAAACTCTAAGATAGAACAACAATTTTTTAAAATATTTGTAAAGCTTTAAAAAGATAAAAGTAAATTATACGTCAAACATTCATGGCGTATCGATACATCAATATATTCCTTTGCTAATAATTTATATTTTACCTTAAAAAATATATAATTATCAAACACACTAACCTGCAGCCAAGTGCCGTTTGAGTTTTTGCCAGTCTTGACCCTAGGGATCTCAGAACTGGGAACGTGACTCGGTTCTCCGTTGCTGTTCTTTTTTCCGCGCTCTGCGAATTTATTTTCGCAAACATTTTTGCTATTATTTGTATTTTTTTGCGGCTTGCACGCCGGCTCCTCTTATAAAAGCCCAAGCAGCTCCAGGGAGCGCAGTCAGTGAGCCAAGTAGAGGCAAAGGTTCCGATGCGTCTGTTCTTAGTGCTGAGTGTTTGTGTGGCAGTGGCCTCTGCCGGCGGCTACGGAGGCGGCGGCTATGGAGGCGGAAGTGGTGGCCAAGCATCGGCCTCGTCCTCGGCGACAGCTAGTGCCGGAGCTGTAGGTGGCGGCAAACATGGTGGTGGACACGGAGGAGGTGGAGGAGGTGATTTCGGAGGCGGCTTCGGCGGAGACGGTGGAAGCGGCGGCCTGGGCGGAGGATCCATTGGAGGTCCCTTCGGAGGTGGCGGCCTTTCTGGAGGTGGCGCTCATTCTGGCGGTGGCGGCTTAATTTCCGGCGGCGGCGGCGGCGGCGGAGGCGACTTCTTAGGAGGCGGCTCCATCGGAGGCGGTCATGCTGGAGGATCAGCTGGCAATGGAATCGGAGGTGGCCATTCCGGAGGCGGCGGCGGCATTGGAGGTGGCGGAATCGGAGGTGGCCATTCTGGAGGCGGTGGATTCGGCGGCGAAGGACCTGGATTTGGAGGAATCGGAGGCGGTGGCAGCTCTGCGTCTTCGTCGGCCGGAGTAATTGGTGGCGGCGGCGGCGGTCACGGAGGTGGCAAGCCCGGAGGTGGTTACGGAGGCGGTGGAGGCTTCGGACCAGGAGGAGGAATCGGTGGAGGTCACTCTGGAGGAGGTGGCCACTCAGGTGGCGGCGGAATCGGAGGAGGTCCCGGATTCGGAGGTCACTCAGGTGGCGGCGGAATCGGAGGCGGTCCCGGATTTGGGCCTGGCTTCGGTGGTGGACATATCGGAGGAGGAGGAGGTGGTGGAATCGGAGGAGGAGGCGGTCCCTTTGGTGGCGGCTTCAGCGGTGGTCACGGACACAAGCACGGTGGCCATGGAGGAGGCGGATACGGAGGCGGCCCTGGAGGCGGCGGTGGGGGATTCGGAGGAGGACCTGGCGGCGGCGGCGGCGGCGGATATGGAGGTGGCAGCGCCCACTCAAGCGCTTCTGCTTCTGCCAGCTCTTCTGCAGGTGCAGGTGGTGGCGGTGGCTACCATGGATAATCCCAGTTCCAATAGAAGAAAACATTCCTGAAAAACCCTCAATTGCTTCAAAGTATTACGAGATTTCAATAAAGATTTACCACTTTTTGATTGTGGAAAAAAAAATAATTTTGTGTGTGTTTACGTTAAATTTTAAATTTAAATTAAAAAAGTATTTTTATAATTAATTGTTCCTTTCAGTATTGTCCGAAGAATATAACTAGAACAGGCTTGGAATTAATTCCGTATAAAATATTTCGGAAGTAGAAACTTAACAGGTCTGTACACATACCCCATAAATTTGACAGGCAGACATTAAAAGTTTTCCGGGGAAAAGTGTTAATAAGGAAACCACGTGAAAAGTGTGAAAGTCACGTGATGTCCTTGATGGTGAACACTTTACCCATGGAGCAGCTGTCGACCGAGCAGAGTCCGCGATGAAAACTTTCCCCCCTTTTGGCGGTTTTCAAAGGAAAATCTGGCATGCAAAGTTTTTCATCGGAATTAATGGCCTATTACAGGGCGACTTGTATTAGCCCCAAAACCCCACGAAGACATTGATGCCACTCATGGCCACATAAATCTCTTAAATGGCCAAGACAGACCCTTCGCTCTCTTCTGGAGTTTTATGTGTCCCCCACAAACATTTATCATTAGGTAAAGTTTTACTATTGCAAATTGTTGCACACACAGAATGGCAACAAATTGAAATCTTAAGCAAGCGAAGGACGAAGGACCTCGCCAGAGGCTGAAAGTGCAGTTTTATTGCCAAAGGAGCGCAGCAGCTGCTGCTATGCACAGGAGAAAATATTGTTTAATGACTATTTAATTTTCTGATGAACATTTTTAAATGGAGAGCATTGACTTAGGAAGTTTTTGACCAATAATACATCCTTTAACTCATTATGTTTAGGTATTCTACAGAAAAATATAGTCAGTTTTTATTTAATTTTTTGTTTTTAAACTTTGTCTAAAACTCTGCTAATTTTCTGATGCTTTCTCATTAAATATTCTTAGAGTTTCCTTCAATTACCATCATTTTTATTCGCAGTGCTGTTCTTAGAGTCTCGAGTCCGCTGTCTGGACCCGGCAATAAACTCCGAGACCAATTTGCACAAGGACGATGAACCCCTGTGGTGCAGTTTTGCAACATAAAAGCGGAAAAGCGGAAGTTGGGCCAACAGACGGTTGGCGGTTTGCCACAGAAGAGAGTCGAGTCGCTCGGCCTGCAACAGTTGTTGGCCTTTTGTCGGATTGACAATATTGCCCGGCACCGACTCTGGCACCCGGATCGAGCCCTTTGTTTGCTGCAATTTATGTTAGGCAATAAAATAAAGTAAATGTGAAATGTTTATCAATGTGCCAATGTGCATATTTCAGCGCCCAGTCGGCTCATCTCAGGTGGCTGTGGCGCCACAAAGTATGCAGTATTCCGGCCGCCCCGGACAACGATACCTCGCCGCTTCATGGGAGCCCGAAAGTATACGCAATAAATGCAGGGCGATCCCCAGCATTTTAATTAAAATTAAATAATTCAGATTGCATATCATACGATGGTTTACGGTGGTCATGTTTATATCGCTTTGTTCATTAGCCCGGCGGTCGCATAATTGAAAAGTTTGCCCCGGCACAGCACACGGCCGCTTTTCAATTTGTGCGGGAAAACTATGGCAAACTGCAATAACAATAACGATAAATGCTTCGAAAATATTACAAAGCATTGATTGCAGCTCAGAGTGTGTGTGTAGGTTTACATAATTAACATGACGTTCATTAGTTGGCATTTAAATAATATTTGATGTTGTCAGGGCCAATGGTCCAGCCCGCTTCCTGCTCCTGACTAATGGGATAATATTCGTTTTTGGCCAGGATCAAATTATTTCCATTTGATGGATTTTAATAAACAAATATTGGCAATAACAGTTCATTACAAGAGCGAGTATTTTCGGTACATATTCAGGAAGAAAGTACATAGGAAATTAACATTCAAATTTTTGAATAATCCCATTCGATGCTGCGCCATTTCGAGGCCATTAATCATGTCACGCAAAGAAGAATTACATAAAGCCCAGGCGGCTTATATAAAGTCATCACTAATTTGGCAAGAAAAATAATAAATAAACGAGTATATAATATAAACAAATGATCCCGAGGGGGACCGACCGGTTCCATTAGGCGATTATGTTACGGACTTTTTGCATAAGCCGAATAACGAAAACAAAATTCAAATCACCGGCGAATTAATGAATTTATTTACTAAAACTACAACTCAGGTAGAGTACAGCCTAATACTGCGAATTAAGGATTCCCCAGACTAATTTCGACCGCCAAAAATCACCGAATTCTAACTATACTGATAATTGACTTTTCACAACTTCCAGTCAGGGCCCTGGAAAACCCCTTTTGGATATGAGTCGCTAATCGTCACATATCACCTGGAACGGTGTGTGCTATGACGACACTGGAACTGGTTTTCAGATTCTCTATAGCTCTGGTATTTGTGTTTGTTTGTTGTTTTCTTAATTAGCAGCGAGAACGAACGTCTAACAAATCTCGTTCTTCGCGCTTGGGAGACTTTATTGTTATGGGATCCGATCCCGAACCCCCAAAAAGTGGGGTTTTTTGCAATTGCGATTGAGAGAAGAGTATCATTAGGGCCTGTGATTTTTTCTTAGCCCGCTAATGAGCGGCGCAAACATATCATTTTGCATAAAGTGAGTGTGGAAAGCTAAAATAGCCGTGAATGAGAGATTTCACTCTCCCGGCTATATATCTCACTTAGAGCAAATACAGGCAAGATTTATTTGCTTTAATGAAACCGATCGGGGTAAACAGAACTACTGTTCGCTATTCGTAGGCTACTGCTTACAGTTAGGGTTGAACGGGTTTGCTTTAAAGGTTTTATAGTTTTGCTTTTTATAGATTATAGATTGATTGATGGGATATATTTTTATTATTTCATTATCGAGTTACTTTTTTATGTACTTCCCATTCACTTGAAGCTTTCTCTTTTACTTTTATCTATAAATAAGAGCAAAACTATTTTTCTCCAGATTGGGTTTAGTGTAAAACTCTTTTTTAACTTTTAGATTTTGTTTAAAGATTTCCTAGGATAGTCTATATATCCCTTCAAGGATTTAGACTCTCAACGAAGATGATTTAAGCGATCGTAGACTGAAGACTTTCTGGGTTAGACTGAACCACCTCTCCGTGCAGAAAGATCGCAAAGCCTAGAGAAATGCCCAGTGATCTCACCGTCACCTGCTTCAACTGCTCCAACTGCCTCATCCACTCCACACGAGCATCTTTTGTTTGACAACAACGCCATCGAAACCGCTTTTGGGCGAACAAAACACAACCGAGGGGAATAAACTCTTCAAGATGAACTTGTCAGATGATCGGCATTAGAAGAGATCAAGCGACGATGAGTAAGTAGTACCCTCGATCGCAGTGGGGAACTACGCAGATCAGGAAGAGCACAGCCCCTCGAATGGGTTTTGTAAACACTCGGACGATCCTCTATTATAAATACACGCAGCTTTACCACTTGGGTCACCTGGGCGTGGGTCGTCCAACGGCGATAATTATGCGTTTTCAAATATCGAAGCCTGTTTGGGGAATCACCCGGCAAACAAAGTCACCATTCCGGCCGGCAAGACACTGGGCAACAAAATATTTATAAATTATTGGTTTAATTCGGTTTATAATAAGGTAACTTTAAAATTTTGTAATTAAATATTTTTAATTATTTAAAATTTGAGTTTTGAAATTGGATAGTTTGAATCTTTTCTATCTATCAAATTATAAATTCATTAATAATAATATTGAGAAACAATTATAATTATTAATAGAATTATAATTATTAAAATATAAATTGTAATGTAAATGCTTTTTGAAGTAAGTAATATATAGTATAATTTATATATATATATATATATATTTAGCTAGACTTCTAAGCACTTACTGCTAAATATACCATATAAACAAAACACTTCAAAACCTAGCACCTTTAAAAGCTAATTAAAATGATAAACTCTCTAAGAAAAACCCCTTAAATAATGGTTGTACGTTTATAATTTATTTCTGTTTTTTTCATTAGCCCGATTAAAGTATAGTTCAGTTTTTGTTGCCCTGTGTAATTAGATCTCAAAGCAAATGGACTGAAATAATATAAAGAAAACCGGTAGGTGATCGGTAGGTGATCTGCCGAAACCATTTATCACCGCCATCTCGTCTCGTCTCGACTCAATCGCCGCATTTTTGACTCGCCGGCTCCGGTCTTTTGGAGACAATGCAAACACAAGCGGTATAAATACTATAGCCAGCCCGCCGAGAGTCCGTCAGTTCCAATCGAGACAACTCAGTGATCGCAAACGGAATCCAGATCGAGATCGAGATGAAGACTCTTGTTGTTCTTGCCCTACTGGTGGCCGCTGCCTCGGCGTTGCCTCAATTCTTTGGAGGTCCCGGAGGATATGGTGGTGGATTTAGAGGTCCCGGAGGATTTGGAGGACCTGGAGGATTTGGAGGACCTGGAGGATTTGGAGGACCCGGAGGATTCGGGGGCGGACCCTATGGACCCTACGGAGGTGGAGGATACGGAGGAAACCCCTATGGTGGTTTTGGCGGAAATCCCTATGGAGGATTTGGCGGAAATCCCTATGGAGGTTTCGGTGGTGGTGGCCGTCGTCATCATGGAGGCGGCGGGCGCGGAGGTGGTGGCGGAGGTGGAGCTGCCTCAGCATCTGCTTCTTCGAGTGCCTCGAGTGCGGCAGGTGGAGGCGGCGGAGCGGCGTCCTCTTCGGCTTCCTCATCGGCCTCGGCTGCCGGCGGTGGTTTCTACGGATAATCGTTAGATCCTAATTTAGTGATTAACTTAAGTTATTTGTAAATGTTTGAAGAAAGTCTGAATTAAACAAAGGTTGAAAATTGTTGAAAATCATATTTATATATTGTGTTCTTAATTTATTAATACATTTTTTTTATGAACTTGTTTTGATATTTTTAGACCACATAAAAATATGCACACCTTTTCTTTTAAGCAGATTTAGATTCTCAACGATTTTATTAGCTATTTTTCATTATTTTCTTGTTAACAAAGGAATATTTTTACCTGTGTAAGTTTGGTAGGTACCTAAGAAGTATATTCCGATTGTTTTACCTGTCTGAAGCCGCCGGCCATCCCAATGATAATTACCTCTGGCTCCTTTTCGTAATTAGTTAATTAGCAAAATATTACAAGAACATTAGTAGACTCGCAAGAGATTTGGTTAAATGTATTTATTTCAATATTTATTTCCAACATTTTTTTTACTTGACTTCCTCAATCGTTCATTAAACTATTTCTATATTCGCTCTTAAAAAGCTGCTTCCATTAGTCATCAATATTTTCATTATTTTAAACTCAAACAGATGTTCTATCAGAATTGTAGCCGATCTTCAATTCCTTATATTCGAAATCTATCGGCAGCCATAAAACCGCCGTTAAATTATGCATATAAGTCGTCAGAAATAATAAAAATAGTTGCACATACAGTTGTCGAGAATTTCAACTGGATTTTGGATTGAATGATGCGGGCTAATGGGATATGTATATCAGACTATCAATGCCCTACTGCATATGTATGTGCCCTACTAAATTTTAGTGGGACTCCCCTCAAAGCATGACACCTGTTCGGATCCTTACTTCAAAAAATCAAAAATGAAAACCATATCAAACCCATTTGAATTACAAATTTAGTTGTGTGATTTTTGTTTTAACTTTATTTTCTGCCTTCATTAGAATAATTAAAATTTCGACAAAATACACGTTTTATAATATTATCAATTAAACTCGGCTTTTATGGAAATCATAAACAAATAAACAAAAACAAATATATAAAAAGCTGAGAGTCGCGAAAAAAAGAAAATAAATAATAAACCTGAGCTCCAATCGAAAATGATTTTAGCATAAATTATTTTTCGGACAGTTAAATCAGTCATCTGCTTCAGATACAACGAAGAAAGTTAATCATTAGTCTGGCAGAGATGCCTCCGAAGGGAACTAGTTCCTTAGAGCTAGCCTTAGATATTTATTAATAAGATTAAAATTGATTAAAAAATATATTTTTTATGGTCAGGCCTCTCATTGAACCACAGGTACAATTTAATTAAACTAAGGCTAAGGATATTTATCATAGAGCCCACTCAAATTCTAACGAAAGGGACAGAGAAAGCCAGGTTGTAAGAACCTATATGATTGAACGGATCTACGACCGATGTCCTCTACTGCTATCAAGAAAATAAGATTTATTAATTAACAAATGATAGTTATTATCTTCACACCACATCAAATTCAAATTCAAAATAGTTAAAATTCGAATAAAAAATTTGTTTGTTTTCGCAAACCCGAAATATACCTTTGGGAATAATTATGTCTGCCCGCCTCCAAAACTAGTGACACTAATGACATCACTGGCGCCTCATCTACGATTGTCTAATTAATGTATATATACATAGTTTATTGTTGTTTACCTGGAAGCGGGCAGCAGCCGCCAAGGGGGGCGCGTCCGAGGTGCTCGAGATGAACGTAGATCAACCGGTTGCAGCGGCGGTGTGTAGGGCAGCGGCCGATCTCGTACGTTCCGAACCTGCTAATGAGCAGGGCCATAAATATATGTGATCCGTTGTTGTTGCTGCTGGAAAGATAGTGCGGCCTGCAGGGTGGATCACCGAAATCGCCGATCGCCGAAGCTCTTTCCCGAGGCGGAACTGAATAAAAGCCGCCGGCCGGCGGTGCAGGGACCAAGTGTTCGGACCACTCTCGAGGCGACAACAACTCAGCATGAAACTATTCATCGCGCTCTCCGTTCTGGCGGCCGTGGCATCGGCCCTGCCACAATTCGGCGGCGGCAACGCCAACGCCAATGCCAACGCTAATGCCAATGCCCAGGGATTCGGTGGCGGCCGGCAAGGAGGCTTTAATCGCGGACCTGGAGGTTTCGGAGGCGGCGGCCCAGGATTCGGCGGTGGTGGCTTTGGTGGTCGCCCAGGAGGTGGATTCGGCGGAGGTGGCCCAGGATTCGGCGGTCCAGGATTTGGCGGCCCAGGATTCGGTGGTGGTGGCTTCAATCGTGGACCTGGAGGATTCGGAGGCGGCGGCCCAGGATTCGGCGGTGGTGGCTTTGGTGGTCGCCCTGGAGGTGGATTCGGCGGCGGCGGCGGTGGCGGTGGCTCCTCTTCTGCTTCAGCTTCGTCCTCGGCGTCAGCTGCTGGAGGCGGCGGACGTGGCGGCGGTGGCTCGGCATCCGCATCCTCCTCGTCCTCTGCTTCTGCCAGCGGTGGTGGTGGTCGATTTGGTTAAGCCAAGCCAGAAATAAAAACTATTAAGAATTTAAGCGATAAGAAATGACTGTGAATAAAACAAATAATTAAAACAACATAAACAAATATGAACGAAATTTAAATGAAGTGGGAAGGGGGTAGAAAGAGTAATTCGAAGTGAGTATAATTAATTATAGTTAAAGGTATATTAAATTTATTTTATTTTATTTATTTATAACATAAAAGAATAACTAGCTCTATATTGTCTAATGTTTGCATTGGTATTCACATATACATATATTTATATATTTACATAAACGATCACCGAAACACATTTATTTGATTTGAGTTCACTATTTAGGCTTGCAAACTTTTTATGGTTGGCATATTATTAATTTTTTATAAATGTGTAGAATAAATAGTGCTTAAACAATAATGCCTCGTCTTACTATAATAATTTATCAAATATTATTAATATAGAATAAAGAAGAATGAAGTTGTTTACATTAGCATAAACTAAATTCAAATTTTAAAGCCTACCTCTCAAGCTCGAAAATTAACCAGCAAGAAGAATCATATTTTTATATATTTACTTAAGTTATGATTACCATTTCTAAAGATTCTAGGTTTTTAATTTCTACAATATATAAGTGTCATTTATTTTCTCATATATAGTTGCCTAATCCGAAATTTAATTTAATGTTGGTTATTTTATAGATTTTCTGTTCAAGATAAAAGAGTATTTTACTTTAATTTAATATTATAAATTCATTGATTCCTTTGTATTTACGTATCTTACTATATACTTTAAAATCTATAGCAAGCAGCTAGTGTCAGACGATCTGATGTGATAACACGTGTGGTGAATTTCATCGATTTGACCCGACTTCTCCCCATGCACGTCCACATCTTAAATTATCATTTTTATTTCCCAAATAATTTGCATTTCAAATATGGTTTGGATGGAACAAAAACAAACCTTTATCTTTATGCCAGAAAATTATGTTAATTTCTGTAGGGGCTCGTGTGCGGTTTACAGGAAAATAAATATGAATTCGCTGTGGAATAAATTGGGATTGATAGTAGAACAAGGAAGCGCTTTCAAAAGTGTTAATTTGGGCAAGGTTTGCGGGCTCTGACGAAATCAGTTTGTAATAAACATATGGATGCGAGCTAAGGTCTGTTTCAGGTATAAAACAATTAAACTATTACAATTTAATAGGTAAATTTATAAAGGGTTATGATTGCTTGTGATTACTTCTTATGATTTTCAGGGGATTCCAGACCCGTAACACCCGTCTAGCTATTCCCATTTTATATACCTTGAGTAGTTCTGTTTGTAGAATCATTGAAAGACATACATATGTATATATGTATAAATAGTATGAGTATATGTAGGTAAAGTACCCCGACAGATGCTATGATAATTAACTGCCGTCACATTGCCTTTTCCCAGCTAAAAGCGCGCTGTGACTCTGCCAAAAAGGTAAAGACTTAATGAAATATAAACACAAATATTAATAATCGCTTAAATATTGATAGCGTCCAACCGGTTCCAGAGGAAACCACCACGAAGACGGCTCGTGTTAGTGTCTAAAGACATTTGCAAACTTTCCTCTGACCATTGCATTCGATCGCCGCTCTATCGGGCTCTTTCTGGCGCCTAGATTCCCCCGATATATCGGAGCTTATTTTTCGGCAGTGACTATTGTTTGCATGCTAATTTTTACCGGGTGTCTAGTTTCGTTTTTTTTTCGGCATCTGTCCGCGTCTGCCGGTCGTCTGGCTAATATAAAAGCCGGGCCCTGCGGCTATAGCTACTAAGTTAGCTCAGTTACTTGTCCGGAGTAGCAGATCCAGCATTCAGCATGAAGGCCTTTGTCGTTCTCGCCGTTGTCCTGGCCGTGGCCACCGCTGCCCCACAGTTCGGTGGTAATGCCAACGCCAATGCCGCCGCTCAGGCTCAGAACCAAGGTGGATTCGGTGGTCAAGGTGGTCCAGGTGGATTCAACAAACGTGGAGGACCTGGTGGAAACCAGGGATTCGGTGGTCCAGGAGGACCCGGAGGATTCGGTGGTCAAGGAGGACCCGGAGGATTCGGTGGTCAAGGAGGACCCGGAGGATTCGGTGGTCAAGGAGGACCCGGAGGATTCGGTGGTCAAGGAGGACCCGGAGGATTCGGTGGTCAAGGAGGACCCGGAGGATTCGGTGGTCAAGGTGGACCCGGAGGATTCGGAGGCAACTCCGAAGCCAATGCCAATGCCGTGGCCAATGCTGAGGGCAATGGCTTCGGAGGTGGTAATGCCAACGCCAATGCCAATGCCAACGCCAACTCCAACTCCCGAGGAGGTGGCAATGCCAGTGCCAGTGCCAGTGCCAGCGCCACTTCTAACTCCTTTGGCAAGTAAATCATGAGGACGAACCGAATTTTTTCACTGAATTAGTTTTTTAATATTTATAAATATAAAAAAATACTCAAAAAAACTGAAACATTGAAGTGCGTTTTTTATGAAAAATGGGAATAGATTTGGTTTTTACATTCTTAGTTTGAATTTTACTAGAAAATTATGAAGTACTATTGTTTTTGTTTTGACTGGCAAAGTCGGGTAGTTTTTTTTTTTTTTATTATTTAATGTAGATTTTCTATTAAAAAATCGGTTATTATACTGCATATTACTTTCCAAGAACTTATATATATCGTTGCTAATCAAAAGTAAACATTATCAATGCATCATATTTTTACTAAAATAAAAACAGGTCTGCTGAATATCTTTAACGACTTCAGTTCGTGATCCATTAGTTCTATTTTCTTGGCGGGCACCAGGCAAAAAAAAGTATTTAAAAGATGCTTATAAAAATCTTCGATTAAGACTTTTTTTTCATTTTAATTCAGACAAGTCTGAGTCAATCTGCAAGAAAATTGAAACATAGCCCGAAAATAAGAAACATAACAAAAATAATTGAAACCTTCCTTATTTAGTCCATGAACTACAATTATGTAAGTAAAGATTTTAAATGAATACTCATTGTTATATATTCAAATAATGTCTAATTCAGAATAATTGATAAATAATAAATTAATTATGTATAATAAGATATATCATAATAAGCTATAATTGCTTCTTTAGATAAGTATTTTAAGTATACATTTTTGTTTTTCCAAATACAACAAATTAATAACAGGACAATATATTTCCTAATGTAAATTTTATATTCAAATTCAACTTCCTTTGGTTAATCCCTTAGGGAAGGATTTTTTATAGAGAAGAGCGTTATCTGAATAAATGTATATATCTATTTAAAATTGTTAAATTTAAATTTATATAATTCCGAAACTTTTATGTTTGATCCACTTTCTAGAGCAAAAGAACTGAAGTGATCAAAAAACTCACATTGTTATGTTTAATCAGATGCTTTTGTTTTGTTTAGTGAGACAGCAATTATGTAAATAATATGCAAATAATTTAAGCAAATCGAAGATATAAATTTGGCAGCGAAAAACGGGTTTCTGGCCGAAGTTTGGCTACCGTAGAAAAAAGAGGCAACCAGATGGGACTCACATATGACGATTATCAAAATGTAGACAATTTTTAGGCGCGGCAAGCTTAATTGATTGACGTCACACTATTTTGTTGAATTATTCAAAACTAAATGGGAGAAACGCATAAACTAATGCTTAAGGGTATCAAAATGTGCATATTAAATATGGGGACTTTAAAATAAATTAAGGCCTTTTTTGTTTTTATTATAGAATTTAATAGAGCCATCTCCTGTATCGCGATAGTTAAAAATATTTATTTTTATATAAATATATAAATATATAATTAATATATAATAAACATGGTTAAACAAAAAATAATTTGAATACTACATTTTCGAAATAATTAATTATATATTTCAATTGTGCTTTCAAAATGAATGTAAAACTTATATTAGACAACACCATCTTGGTGTGAATGATTCTTAACAGTTCAAAGTTCCAATTATCATTTTTATTAAACATATACAAATTAAAAAATAAAATTTTAAAATAATCAGAGTAATAATTATTATGTCCACTTATCAAAATATTAATTATGCGAATAAGTTAATTAAATCAAAATCAAACGAAACAGGTTTTATGTGGCTGCGGAAATTGGGGAACATCTGGATTGCTCTTAATGTAAAAAATGGCCGTATTTTAGGCTGCCTAAGTTAAAAGAATTGTCGTCACAATACCTTTAAAAAACAAGTTTCGGCTACCAATAAAAAATAACAACAAGCTCTGTTGGCATTCCGACAAAAACAAATAGTTTATTTAAATATTCTCAAATCAACGCTCCACTTTAGTACAAGAGAGGCCCGTCCGGCGACGTGCCCACTTTTGGTTGTGGCTGCTTTAAGTTGTTTCAGTTGTCCAGTGTCCAGTTGGGGTCTTCTCTTCAGGATAATTATCCGTGGTGGCCACCACCGGTCTGAGATGAAGCAGAGGCACTTGCGTTGGCATTGGCACTGGCTCCTCCTGGTCCTCCTTTGCTAATGGCACTGGCGTTGGCGTTGGCGTTGGCCTCGGCTTTTCCACCACCTCCTTGGTTGCCACCATGTCCACCAAAGCCTGGTCCACCACCTCGGTTACCTCCAGGAGCAGCCTGGACGGCCACCAGGGCGAGGAGCAGGAAAATACACAGTGCCAGGAACTTCATCGTCGGAGCTTGTGATGCCCTCTGAGCTACTGCCGGCCTCTTTTATAGCAGCATCCAGTGGCAACAGGTGGCCTAGACTCGTTTTCTGATTTTTTATTTGTTTTCCTTTTGTTAATTTAGTTTATTGCTAATATACACAATCATATATATCTGGGGGGTTCCGTTTAGCACACTAATTAGACATATATTAGAGACGCGTGACGTTTTGTATTATTTTGTGCGAGAATACTATAAAATTATCAGTTGAAAACTAGTTAGTTGAATAGAAAGTTGCTGAAATCTTATATCTAAAGCATATTTCTGGGCTAAACTGTCTTAGGAAAGCCCACTTTGAAGCCAGGTTTTGTAGTAAAAAAGCTCTGAAAAAAGGCCTTTAATCAATTTTTTAAGCTATTAGTTGGGGCTTCCGTGCTTTACTGCATTATTTTAAATTGATTAAATAATTGATTTCAGAGACCGACATTATCTGAATACAAAACGGTGTCTATAATTGATGTATTAACAGGCTATTACCCAATAGGCAAAAGTGTTTAATTATGATGAGAAGATATAAGAAATTAATATAATACAATTGTTTTCTTTTCTGTTTTTTTTTCTTCTCATAAATAAAGAAATCAAACGAACGCTGGATTCGTTAAAAAATTTAAATTTAAATGTTTTAACTAGTAGTTAAATCAAAATATATTGTATTGCCTTTTAAGAATATAACTATTGTATTTCTTTGTGTCCATATAACATCAAAGCAGGTTTCTTTAAAATGTCTTATTAATAATAACTAACACTTTTTTCTAAATTTTAATTACATTTTTGAAATGGGATATATTATTATATTCGATTTATTTACGTTTTCTCTCAGAACTAAATTTATATTCTCGATTACATATATATTTACTTTACGCAACTCCACATACAAACTAGCGCTTGTAGAAAATATCTATATTATTATATTAATCCAGTACAATTAGATATTTCAAAGATGGGATATATCATTTATTCTGCTCGATATATCGGACTAATATTATAGGAAAAACAAATGAATACCACATTTTCGGATACTTTTAGAAAATATCGATTTATTATTGTTAAATTCGATATTTGTCGTTTTGAAAAATTAGGAAAAATCCTTTTAGGAGATTATTAATATTCTTTCATATTATCAATTAATAATGTAGAATTTCTATCCTGTGTATTGGAAAATTAATAATACAAAAAGGCACTTTTTCAATGAAAGTTTTTATTAGACAACAGTTGCGTTTTAATTCGCGGATGCTTGGGCTTCAAAGTGAATTTGCTTGGATTTCGATTCGGAAAAAGGGTTTCCTATTTCCCGTATGAGCCGGCCATAGCATTTGCCACGGCATTGGCAGTTCCGTAGCCACCACCACCGCCTTGAGCGCTGGCATCAGCCCTGGCATTGGCACTGGCAGAAGAACCTCCGTAGCCACCGCCACCGCCACCCCGATTGAAGCCTCCTCCATTGAAGCCTCCTCCATTTCCTCCACCATGTCCGCCATGTCCGCCATGTCCGCCATGTCCGAATCCGCCACCTCCATGTCCAAATCCGCCACCTCCATGTCCAAATCCGCCAGGAGTCGCCTGGACAGCCACCAGGGCGAGGAGCAGGATAGCGCACAGTGCTAAGAACTTCATGTTGAGTGTTTGTTGTGCCATCTGGGAGCAGACGGGTGACTTTTATACCCAGATTTTGGATCTCGGATTATCTGGGACTTGTTTTCGTCTTTGTTTATGGGCAGTCCAATAACTTGGCTAATTGCGGCTGACAAAATGCAAATTGCAATCGTTAATTGCTCCCAATACAGTTAATTTTCAATTTCTCCCAGGCTCCGAATGTCTTATTAAATAACATCTGGAATATAGAACTTGTTTCCACCAAACTGGTGGCTCTTGGGACTGCTTTGAATAATTTAATTTTCAATGTTAATTTGCAAAACAAATAAAATCATTGCTTGAAATAAACCTTGCTTAATTTATTTTCCTTTTTATTTTTTGTCTGTGTTTCGGGATGTCCCGGACTGCAAGTTAATAGCTTGGCACCTGTTTGTCATCGAATTATAAAATTTATAAATTCGAAATGCACTTTAATTTACACAAAATAAAGAAGAAATAAAGCAAGCTGTTAGGCGAAGTATAAAATATAAGCATAGTTTTAGGGATTTGTATGAGATTAGCTGTAATATTACGGAGTGAAAAAGCTGTTTTTTTTAATTTGTTCAATAATGAAACTTGGATAATTTGTTAATTGTGTTTGGGAAAGGCTTTCAAGAGTTATGATTATTGCAATTTTTTGAATGGAACTAAACACCTATCTTTAATAGCTTCTAAGAATATCATTTTATTTTTTTAATAAATATTTTATAATCAATTTCTGGAGCTTTGGACTTTCTTCTTATATTTTTCAACAAAATACTTGGCAAAGTACATTGTTAATGGTTTGTGGGAAAGGATTTTAAGAGATTTACTCAATGATCTAATTTTTTATAATTATAAAATTGAACTTAGCCCTAAATATATCATCTTTGAATCTACCCAAAGTCCCCATATGTCTCCTGGCATTTCCCGCAACTCAAGCGAAGATGACTAACCCAGCGAGCCATGTACAACCAGCTTTGGATCCATGGCCCAGAGCTAGTCAGCTGTCTAAATGGGTAAGGCAAAAACCAGCCGAAAAATACAAAAAACCCGTATCGCCAAAACCTTCAATCCGCATTCATTCGATTCACATTCAACATGCAGTTTAGCGCCTGTGCCGCTCAAGTTCAAATGGAAATTAGTGGCTAGTGTTTGTTTTATGGCCGCCGCCGAATGCTTTCAAATTCCAGCGAGAGTAAGGCGAAGTAAGCGTGATACTCATTGCTAAAGCCAATCCAGAGCCCTGTCCCTGTAAAATCGATCGATGAATGAATAATCTGCCACTGGACCAGTCCCCTCCTGTCGATCCAAACCGATCCGGTCCACGTGTCCATCCGTCGTCCGGTTGTCTGCATTCATGCCGGAACATAAAAGCCCAAAAATGTATGACGACAACTCTTGAGACGATTGCCGGTTTTTAGTTTTAAGTTTATTTTTTCATTTCATTTTTTTTGAACGCAGGTGGGCAGCGATCGAGTCTTGTGGGCTGCCGAGTGTCTCTGTGCTGGTGGCTTTCTTGATTTCTTGGGTGCGCTGCTTTAATGATCTACAAAATGAATCATAATGCAAAGATTGGGAAAAGGTGGCTGAACTGCAACTCTTTAGAAGACTTCAGAAATATAATCCAGTGTAAATAAATTGGTGAAAATGTGATTAAACTCTTACTAAGTACCCTAAAATGTTTTAATATTTTTTGCACTTCCGCGTATTAATTTTAGGGTATAGGTAAGCTAACTTTGCCGATTCGGTATTCAGTATTGTGTCATATTTTTCTATCAACAAATGGTCAAAAGACCTACTAAACGCTTTTTGCAATCCAAAAAGCCAAAGCAAACACGAAACGGAACATCATGGGTGGTTCATGTTTTATTTATAATTTATAAAATCGTTTCTCTCCAGCATTTCTTCTCCTCCCTTCATTTTCTGTACACAATTTTTGCACAATATTTTTACACATTTGTTTTTTTGTTTTACTTCTTTCTCTTCTTGCGGATTTTCACGTATTTTTGGTTTATCACAACAACAACACTGTGCCAGGTCCCGCCGATTGAAATTTAAATATATATTTTTGTTTTCTTTGCTTAAAACTCGTTTAGAATTGAAAATTGCCTAAAATGAACGAGCGCGCTTCCATCGCTCAATGTCTCTTTATCACCGTCTCCGCATTATGGCAAGTTGTCCGACCTTGGCAAGGTCGTGTTCTCGGTGGCCAAACCGGGCCCCAGCTCCAGATCAAGAGCGGTTTGTCCGCACCACCGAGGAGTAGCCATAGAGCACCTCCACGCCGTCCGAGTTGAAGATCCGCTCCACGCGGGGCGCGCGCGTCAGAACGGGGCGAGGCGTTGTGGTTGTGGTTGTGGTTTCAGGAGCTCTGGTGGATGGAATTGTGGCCAACGGAGCGCTAAAAGTGGACGTCGTGGTCTCCGGGGCACTGGTCGTCGAAGTCGTGGTCTCCTGAGCACTTGTAGTTGACGTCGTGGTCTCCAGAGCACTGGTTGTAGTCTCCGGAGTCCTAATGGTTTCCGGAGAACTGGTCGTCGGTGTCGTGATCTCCGGAGCGCTAGAAGTTGATGTAATAATTTCCGGAGTATTGGTCGTCGATGTCGTGATCTCCGGAGCGCTAGAAGTTGATGTAATAATCTCCGGAGTACTGGTTGTTGAAGTCGTGGTCTCCGGAGCACTTGTAGTTGAAGTCGTGGTCTCCGGAGCACTTATGCTTAAAATTGTGGTCTCCGGAACTGTCTCTGGAGCACTCGTGCCGATCGTGGTTTCTGGATACTCAGATACTGGATACTGGATATTCAGATACAGTTCCATTCGGGCGGTCAGTGGCTCCGGCTCTGTGGTTGCGATGCTGCTGGGAGCAGGAGTTGTGTTGGTTTCCGCAGGCTCAGTGATGCTTTCCGTAACTTGGGTAGATGAAGACAGTGGCACTTCTGCGAAAAGGGAGAATTACACCAATTAAAGATTAAAGAAACAATATTTTAGGTTCAATTAAACAGTTAAGAAAATCTGAGAGGTGCTTCTCAAAATATAATCTAGTAAAAGTTTCTCACCCGTGGTCTCCATCAAAACAGGCATTGTGGTGGCTTCTTCTTTCGTAGATTCCGGCCAATTTGTAGTCGTTTCTGGCTGTGGCTCCATAAACAAGGGTTTTGCAGTGGAAGCAGTGAAGAACCGGAAGAGCGGCGACTGGGTGGGCACGGAGTTTGCACTGTCGGTTGTCATGATCAGGATGGGACTGGTAAAATAATCCTGCTTCTTGTTCTGTAATGCCGGGACCTCCGTGGTGGTTTCCATTCGGTTTTCGGACATTTCCATATCAAGACGGGCTGGCCGGGCTGGCCGTTTATGATGATGCTTTTCGGTTGTGAAGTCCTCGTATTCGGTGGTGTCTTCAATGTTCTCAGTGCTACTATATTCCGGCTTCACGGTGTAGAACCCACTAAAGCTCATAGGCATTGAGGTGGTAGATCCGAACTTGTAGCTCTTTCTGCTGATCTTTTTCTGGGTAGTAGTTTCTTCAGTCGTTATTTTTTCCGAGTCAATGGGCTTAGTTGTCAGTTCCTCCTTGGCCTGCACCTCCTGGGCCTGCACCTCCTGGGCCTGCTCCTTTTCATGCGGACGGATGACCGAATCGGGCAGCGGCTCCTCTGTTAGCTCCAGAGGACTGGGCTCGCTAAAGGTCTCGCTCTCGGGACTGGTGGTCAGTATCTCGTCCGCATCAATGTCCACCGTAATGGTACCGTCCGGCAGGTGCATGAAGGTTGTGTCCTCCGTAGGCTCCGTGGTTGTGGGGATCTTCACTTTAATGGTCCTCGCATCTATGTTCAAAGACGTCGTCATCAGCACCATCAGCAGCATCAGCAGCATCGGAGGTACGGCTAGGGATCGCAGCATTTTCGGCGGATTTGCTGGCTTTTGGGTATTCGCGGAATGCGAGGCGGTTCAGTGGCTTGGTGGCAATGAATCAACCGAGTGTGTGGTTTCCACACGCCGAGAGCCACGTTCACTTTGGCTCACGACAAAACTTGCTCCTGTCTCGGAAAGCTTTCAAGCCAGCTTTGCTCTCTCTCTCTCAAAATATCTCTATTTTTGCAGATAAAAAAATATAAGCATAAATGATTTATTTTTGATGATCACTAAAACAGAGATTTTTTATAAAATAACTAGGGGTGATGACTGATTAGTGCTTGGAGTGTGTTGGTTAGCACATGTTTAAGGAGATTTAATGTCCAAGTTTGAACATTTCTCTTTTAGCTACATATTTTTTTATTTTTAAATTAAAGTCTGAGGTTTGAGTTAGATTTTTAATTAAAATTATAAAAAGTGTTTTCTGGCCCTTTGTTTTGTTAGGAAAGTCTCTTAGTAAAGTTGGAATGATCACTAGACTCTTATCCCATTTTATCATTACTCCTTTGCAGTATTTCCATTAATATATTTAATTAAATATTTATTTAAAGACTTTTCACTTGCACTTCTGTAATTCCACTGTAAATTAACCTTTTTTTTCCAGCGTAAGTCTACCTTTAGCGGATATGTCACTGGGATCGCAACTGGTTCACTCGAGGCTGCTGGCTTCCGCTCCACGTTTGTTGTGACTAGTTTTGTTTGCGGCGAGGAACTAAACCGTTTGCAGCTCCGGCTCAAGCTTTTAAGGCGTTTGAAAAAGAAACCGTTCCCGGTCTGGGCTTCGATTTCGATGGCTCAGCTGCGCCGCCAGCTGCTCCTCGGTCTCGTCTCGGTTTCGGGTTCGGGTGAAGTACAGGTGCAGGCAGACGCCGCGCACTTGGCCCAGAAACATCTTTTAAATGCCACTTCCCCCTCTCCAGTTCAATTTCACTTTCAACGCACTCGTCGCACTCACCTGTGCTCACCTCTGATATTGATTTTGCTTTTGGTTTCAGTTTGGCCCGGAGCGGCAAACCGGCTTTTTGGTATGGCAATTAGGCGGTTACAACTCGATGGCCTCTCATAATTCGCGGTTATTCAACGCTCTTGTCGGAGTCTGTTAAACATTAACTTAATGCGATCAGAACCGCTTGGGAGCTGTGCGATATGGTCTGGTCCATTGTCTTGGTCAGAAGAGTGTCAGTTAGCCGGCTGAGTGATTACATTAATTGAGTGGAAATGTGGCAGCTTTGTTTAAGTTCTCGTGAACATAAACACTAGTGGTCTTTTTATAGAAATTGATTCCGTAACTTGAGCAATGCAACGAAAAGGAGTTTGATTTCGTCTAGAAAATTGTTCTACATAACTTTGATGGGTATTTTTATGTTTCCAGAGAAAGCAATTGATTTTGAACAAAGTTCTTAGAGTTTAATATAGAAAACTAGAGTTGTATATGTTCATGTTTGCCTTAAAGTCTAAACTAAGCTTAGTTCCAGTTCTAGGTCCAGTTTAATAATTTATTGCAGCATTAATCCCCGGTTGTATTTCCGGTAGACATAAGGAATTTATGAAAAATACTATAGTAACCAAAGCTCTGATTGTTCTCATAAATATATAAAGCTTTGAGTTGATGACCTTAAACCATTTCTTTGTGACTGATGAAACTGGCTCATTTTTGTGAGTGTTTGACATTTTCCACAGAAGCAAACAATAAGTTGGGGCTTTTTATACACTTGGACATGAGTCAGCTCCAGAGCAGGCATTGGCCAACAAATTTCATTTGAAATTTTAATGTATTTCCTCGCATTCCTCGTATCTTTCCGGTGGCAATATCTATTAGGCGCATAAATTCCCTTATAACTGCCACGATTTGCTCTGTGGGAGAGCAAATTGTGTAAGAACTTTCATAATTAGTTCTTATCGAGCCAGAAAAGCGAGCACAAAACTCTCGTTTAGCGACCAACTTGAACAACAACATAAATATGGTTGACCATAAGGACAAGTTTTCTGTCAACTCAACACAAAATGTCTTCGGGACGTGGCAGGGAATCTTAACATCACACCACCAATGGGAGGCCATAACGACCATAACTACCACAACTGACAACTACGAGGGGCCATAACAATGAACTGGCCTTTATTGAACCACAGTGGGACTTGGCTAAGACGTAGGTGAAGATAGTTTCCTTTATTTATTTATTTATTTTTTATATTCCTCATCTCTTTATAGTTTGTTTTCCAGAACTCTCACTGTTCGCTTATGTCCTAGGTTTCTGCCTAGTTCAGCGTAAATATTTGGCTGTGAAATCATTAAACGAAACCGACTTTGCTGGAGGCGTGGCTGGTGCTATATGATTTATTTAATGATTGGTTTTTGTTGCGACTACGAGTGCTGCTGGTCCCGGACACCTTCAGTAAACTTCAATAACATCATTAGAGGGCCAGGGACCGGAGTTAAGAGGCTGCTTCTCCTGGCAGTCACTTAAATGGAGCTCCTGCCATTAAAATGCCGGACACAAAGCCTGGCACTTGGCAGGCGGCCAACGTAAATATGACTTATAAAACGCTCTCGACGAAAGTCTTTTTGGCAAGCAAATTAGTTTGTTAAACTGATGATGGAGGAGTGCTGGCTGGCTCTTGGCTGAAATATTTATGCAAAATTCGGAAGGCTGATGAATTGAGAATTCAATTTTGCTCGACGTCGGGGCTACTTCAAGTGTAAACAAAGTATTAATCATACGCCCTGTGGCCAGCGAAGGAGAAGTCATTAGCCGAGGCAGCCGGGAAATGACTTGAAATCATTATTATTAAAGTGCTTCCCCTGCTGTGCAGAATCGGAATCAAAGTTGGGCCTGGGAGAAATGTAATTTAAATGCCGAGTGAAGTAAGCCCTCATCACACTTGGCTCCGTTGCCTCCGTTGCTTTTAATGCTTCGGAAAATCATTAGGGCAACATTTCGCATGCAAATTCGCTTCCTTACCAAATGTAATTTTGCCCATCGTAGGACTTGCCCCTCGAAGACTTTGAAGTGTCGCCCTTGTGGCAGCAATTTGTCCGTAGGGCGTGGCACTTTATTGCTTAACGATTACGATTCGAAATGCTAATGTTTATTTCTGAATTACTTCAATGGAAAGTGCAGAGGGGAAGTTACTTCAAAATCAATCAATTTGGGTTGGAACTGGCATTGGCCATTGTTTTAAGCTCGTTACTTTGTAATCAATGGGGCGGCCCTTTCAGGCTTTCTGCTTCTGAAAAAGAGTCGGTAGAGTTTCGAATGACTCTTCAGCTTGCAGGAACTCGAAACTCTGCAACTCTGTTTACGTTTCAATTTCGATTGCAGAATGAAAGAATAGAGCGAGCCTCATCAAGAGGACTTTGTAAATGCTTCACAGAAATGTCTATAATATCATTGTTTAAATGGCAAAATAAAAGACAATACCAATGAAAAGTATGAGCATTGTCTTTTTATAAATTCAATTATCGAATCACAGAACGAATCGGAATAACAGAGATTGCAGGAATTCGTATGTATTCATATATAATATTAATCCTTAATTAAAAGGCTTCACTTAATTGTTGGTCATTGTTGTGACAGTGGTTAATGCAATTAAGCTCGGCAGTGTCCGAGTTTTGTTGTGCTGTGTATATTTATGTTTAATAATTTTAAGCCTTAAAGTCCATCATATCATTCAAAGTTGAAATTAAATTTATTTACCAATTTAATATGCTTTAGGGAAATCTGCAATAGAATTACTTAAGTATAAGGCTTGAATAAAATTACTGCTTTAAAGAGAAACACAAACTACATAGCCTAACAAGTATCTTTAATTAAAGCCAAGTTAACTTTGGCATAAATTACCTAAAGTTGAGGAACAAGTTGATTTAATAAATTATGATGTGGCGATGCTCGCTGAGCATGTGTATCTGCATCTATGACGCTAATGACAGCCACTGAAAGAGCCCTACAATGCCATTATAAGACAAAACTAAATCAACAACAACTGAGAGCCAAAAGCCAACTTGGCTAAGAGCTTAGAGGGGGAGGATGAGGAGGATAGCCCACCAGAAGGAGAGATAGAAAATGCTAGTAGTTGCACGAGGCAAGAGCCACTAATTGACTTTAATTATTTTGTTGTACTTAATGTCTTGTTTACACGAGGAAAAGAAGCGGGCGGCGAGAAAGGGGAAAGCCCAAGGGAGGCGGATAATGTGGGCGGGGCTCTAACAAATCACTTGTTCGTACTACACATAAAGGCAAATGAAGAAGAGCAGAAAGCAGAAGGAAAACTACATAGGAGCGAAGGAGCAAAAAATGACAGCTAAGCGGTAGTCCTGGGAGTGCGGGGGTCCCGGGAGTCTGTCAAAGTTAGTTAAAAGCAATGTGTAAACATGTGGGCTCCCATCTAGCTTAGTTTAGTGGGAAAATGGGCCAGAGTGGAGGTGCTCTCGCCACCTCCGGCTGCTCCTCTTTCCCTGGCAACGCATCCTCTGGCGAAACTTTAATTAAAGTTGAATTTGTGTCAGTTGTGCTCCTGCATCTGTGGCTGCATGTTTTGATGTTTCGCCGTTGGTGTTTTTGTTATTTAATTTCCTTCCTTCTCTTATTTTTATCCCCCCCTATCGACAGCTAGCATAACCAAGTGAAACAGGGACAGCCTGGCGTATGCTTGATGTCACACTGCAGAAACAATACCTTTCATTTGAAGGGTGAAGTGCTAGTATTGATTCTAAAGATTTAATGTTGATTTTTTTAAATACAAATTTAAATTTAAATATAAATATAAATAACTCTAACATCTTAGTTCGCTGTCATAGGTCTTTCCTTAAATATTTTGCATATTTTTCCTAGAAAAACTTTCTGTTTAAGTCTCATTCATTCCTTTGATTTTGTTTATTCGGAACGGAAGCAATTCGACATTAGTCGTCGACAACAACTCAGCCACCGACAGGAACTGCATTTTTCATTTCCCTTCGGACTGGCGGCAGCAGTCGTCATTCAGCCCAGAGGTAATATCACCTGAAAGTTGCGACTTTTATGCTGGCTTCCTCGCAAGGCGCCGCCGCCTTGCCTTAATCCCATTCTGTGGCTGTCACCCACTGTGTTTGTGTTTGGCTGTTTATTCAGCAACAGTGCGCGCGGTAAGTTTGCCTACAGCCACAGACTCTGCAATTTCTTCCTTGCTCCTGGACGGTAGATGGTCGACGGTCTCAGGGCGCGGGTCTCCGACTGTCAGACGCCAAACGACGACAAATGAAGGCAATTCATTGGGAAGGCGGCTTAAAGTTGTCGCTGCAAGTGCACAACTGCGGTCCGCGGGCTCTCACTACGACATTTCCAGTCCACGTCCGGGTGCAGGCACTGGGAAAATGAATATTTTATTAAAGAAAAATGGTTATTCACAGTTCAGATTAAAAACGCGATTAAACTTTAATTATATGCAAAATTTAGAAGCAACTTACCTTTTGAGTATATTTTACTTAGAGTGATTAGTTCATATTATATTATATTAATAGTCTACATTAAAAAACAAACATTATAATTTGTATTTAATCTTTAGAAATATTTCTCAACATTTTTGTAGTGTACTTTAAAGACTCCTTTAAATTATTTTTATCAAATTTTCTTCCCAAATAAATGGATTGAATTGTTAATTTTCCGACATTTAAAATTTAACTTTCTCCAGAATATCTTCTGTGTAACCTAGGTCTTGGTCCTGTGGCTGCGACTCCTGCTGCGGCCAGGATAAAGTTTCGCGGGCTGGCTGTCGAAATGAGTTGCGTTTTAAGTCGCAATTAAGCGTTGGTGCTGTTTGCTGCCTGCTCCCGCCTTTTCATCCAATATATATATATATATACCTATATTTATATTCTCCCAGGACCTACTGCTTTTTGGCCAATTCTGAGGTCGAGTCCGATGTGCTTTTTCTTCTGGAAAATTTGTATTTGCTCTTTCATTAATTTCATATTTAAAATCGATGTAATCGATAAAAGGCATATCATGCAACTGGGCGCAAAGGAAAAATAAGACAGAAATATGTTGCATACTTCCCATTGCTTGCAGTAAGACTTTACATGTCGTCTACATGTCGTATGAGTAATAAATGTTAAGCTTTTCGCTACTGATCAAAAATATATGTGATTTATCAGGTCGGAAATGACTGCGTTGCAAGCTCTTGACTGAAATAATAATATTCTGCAGCGGGATACAAATATTTTAGAAAATCCTTTAATCTTTTTATTGTTATGCTACAATTTCAAGAGTCCCACTTGGATATAAATCTTTTTTAAAAGGGTTCAGAGCCATTTCTAGAAGACCTAGGCCGAACACCTTAGTTCCTCTTTCCTTGTTTCATTATGAAGGCTTTATATTTTGGTAGTAATATAAAAATTGCTTAATATTTCCTTATAATATCTCTTTTATTAAACATAAACGTACTTTTAAAATTACTCGTAAATTTGTACACATAAATTAAAGTGTTTTGGGGTAGCACAGAAAACGGATCAAATAATTCTGGTGGAAAAAGAGCGGCTCTGTGTGTGTGGAAGGATGGTACTTGGATGCATGGATATGGATTGCGCCTGAGAGATTGCACCTGACCTGGAGGTCTCCCCTCCTCCTGGCGATGCTGCGATCGGTAAATTGTTAAAAATGTCATCACAGTCATATGAAATTGAAACGAAAAGGGCTTGGTCAAAGTCACGTCTCCGTTGGAACCTCCGTTGCTGGGCTGCTGTAGCTGCTGGTCGTGGTCAAGGCCTCCTCGTCGTCGTCATCCCGCGGCTCCCCTGTTGTCGTCGGCGGCATAGTTGTGGGCGGCGGTGTGGCGGGAGGCAAGGTGCTCATGGAGACCAGTTCCATGCCTAATCCGTGAGGCAAGTGCACATTAGGCGGCAGGCGGCCGTCCCTCATTTGCTGCTCCATCATCTGCTGGCGAAGATGCTGGCGCTGCAGCTGCATGGCCAAGTAGCTGGCCAGATTGGTCGTCAACTTGGCCCGGTGGTTCTCCATGCGGCGAACATTTCGCACCAAGCGATTGTAGACCAGCGGCTTCACATCGATGGCCCAAAGGAAGTCCAAGTGATTGAAGCGCTCCATGGGCACCAGGTACTTGTCGATCACATTCGGCAGTTCCCGGGCCAGTCGATCCACTCCGGTGGTGGACACAAGCAAATCATTCACGGAGTAGTACAGAGCCACGGGAACCTTAACCCGGGACAGGTCATAGTCCGGCGGCGTCATTCTGTTGTACTCCAGCTGGTTGCGCAGGTAGCCGCGGTCGAACTTCCGAAAGTGCCCCGACTTCATCAGCTGGCCAAAGTGCTCCAGCTGCTTAATGGAGGCGCCCGAGGGTGTGTGGCTCAGCATCACAGGGAGCATGGTCTATAAATATATTTGTAATTATTATTATTATTTTAAAATGTATACAAATAACCCTTGAAATTTAACAAAATTTTAAACTTATTTTGTCTGTTATTTGTCCCCTTGTTTTCCCCAGTGCATGGTCTGCCTGTTACACCTGTTCCGGACACATTGTAACAACGCCAAACCCTGTTTCCAGTGCCCCTACATGCCTATATCGGGCTAAATTACTGATAAAGGGCAAGTTGGCGGTGTGGGTTCGGGTTCAGGTCCATGTTGGGTCACAGAATCGCGCCTAATTTGCATGCATTGTCGCTTGTTGTCGGGCATCTCTGGCAGCCAGGCTCTGCCAGCATCCCAGCATCCCGGCATCCAAGCATTTGTGCCGGTTAATTATGCCAATTTCAAACATCGCCGGCGAGGACAACACGAAGACAATCCCACGCCCACTCTGGGCCGGCCGTTGACATAATGGATAATGACACCCTTTCAATGCCGGGTCAGGGGTCGGAGTTGCATGCGGTTCGAGTAATTTAGCCGCCGCACTTTGTGGGCCATAATTTTGAATCTGCGGGTGTTTAGCTTGCGGCCGATTATCGGCCTAAAGTTTTGCCAGGGCATTGAGCTTATTTAATGCAAACATTAAGATGGTGTGTGTGTCGTGCGGGGAATTACCTGCAGACCATCGATAATTGCCGCCGCCGCATTACTGCCACTACAACTGTGTGTACATTTGCATTCTGGGCTGCAAACAGCATGGAAATTGAGGTATTTCGCGTTCGGTTTAATTTGAAAACTTTTCCTATACTTGACTCTGCCATTGGGAGTTACATGTCCAAGTGCAAACCCAACTGGCAACTAGTTGAGGGGGCTTAATTAAGTGCCAACTTAATTAAGGCCATCGAGGGGACAGCCCGAGGACCGACACCCAAATCGATGCCTTTCAGCGTGCCTGCAAGTCACGCGAAATCGTGGCCAAAAAAACACAACGAAAATCCAATTTTAGGACTTCTCTTCCAAACATACAGATGGATAAATCCACACAAAAAATTGATTTGAACTAAATGAGAGAATAAGCTACCTATAATGTAAGCCTGCTATAATTATGCTTTACTTCTAAAGTAAAAAAAAATAAACCATCTTATATTCCCTTCTTTAAAATATAAACTAAATTGAAGCTACCAATTCTGAACCCTAACTCTTAAACCCCCATAACTTTGCCCAGTGCACTTGCTCTTACTTTGTTCAGCTGTTCAGAATTGTAGCCGGCGACCAAAAACAGGATATTGGAGCAGACGTCCTGCGTCATGGCGTTGTCGTGGCACACAACCTGGCTGTGGTCCACTAGGAATTTGGTGTTGGGCATGAATTCCGTGATGCGCAGCATTCGTGTGGCCGCCTGCAATGGGGATGAGAATGGGGAGAACATGGATTGGAAACGAAAAATGCAAAATGCGAAATGGAAACTCACCGTGAGAAAGTCGAGGAACAGCACTAGGGTGCGAAACAGAGGGCTCTTCATGTCGTGGATGTAGGCAATGGGGGCCAAGGCGTGCATAGAGGTTATCTTCTGGGTGTACGACGGCTGCTCGGAGCACAGGACCCAGAAGATTGCCGTGCCCTGCGAGTGGCCGATGTAGTGCACCTGCTCGTAGCCGGTCTTGCTCAGGATATAGTCGATGTTCGCCGGCAGATCGTACTTGCCCATCTCGTGGAAGGTGAAGTCCCAGAACTCCTGGTAGTCACTGTTCAGGCTGGTGTGGTTCTTGGAGTAGCGATTGCCGCGCGAGTTGCCCATCCAAACGTCGTAGCCGAGATCGGAGAGCATGTAGCCTGAAAGATATTTATTGTATGTACAGAACTATACATTTTTCGAAAATAATAATATGTTTTATATTTATTTAGATTTTTAACCTTACTCTTACTCTTTTTTTGTTTCAAAATCGCCTGAGACTCACCCAATCCCGACTTGGGACCCATCAGCACCCACGTGGCCGATGTGTCCAGGATGCCGTGCATCAGCAGCACCGGTTGGGCTCCCTTCTTGGGGATGCGATGCATTTCCAGTATATAGCCATCCTTCGTCACCACCGTGTGCGTCTCCGATGGATAGCCGTATTTGCGTATTAATTTGGGCTGTGCAAGGGCAGGAAAAACCGGAAAGAAATCCAGGAGAGAAAGGTGTTAGAAGTGCAAATCATGGCAGTGTGAAATTGAGTTGCCTTGGTCGAGGTTTATTTCTTTTTTCCCACAGCTCTTCAATTTGCATAGCTCGGATGGGAGGCAGGTGCCAAAGCAGGTGGAAAAACTCTTGGGAACCCACTGGGGGCGTCATCGTCAAGGAGGCATTCCGTCTGGCCTTAACCACAGTCATTTGAAACTAATGAATTTTAATTTGTGGCATCAACAAGTTAATAAAGTTGCCAGTTGCCAAGCTGTTGCGGTCCTCGAGCAAATTGCTTGTGCCTGGCTGGGCTTTGGATAATGGAATTATTCTGGCTGTCGACAGACTTATATTTATATAAAGAATGTCTTTATTGACACCGCTGAAAACTATAGGGTGATTACCATGGGGAGACGCTTTATTGGAACTACAGGTGACGCAAAAGTACACGCGACCCTCTCTATAAGTACATCGCCATAGTTTAACCCAGTCACGTATCACGCATACGCACTGTATGACAGCATACTTTTCTTCCTGCTTATAGGTTTTAACCAAAATCCGTGATACTTTTGATAAGTTCGTTATGCAATGGGGTAGTGGGTGCCCGAAAAATACAGAAAAAGAAAAACTCATAACACAATTGCAGAAGTTAAGTTATAAACACGCGATTACTTAAACTCACAAACAAACAACAAAATAAATAAATGCCGCCTGAGACTCTCTGGGAGCTGCTGGCTGGCATTTTAATTAACCTTGGCAGCGAATGGCCCGAAAAAAATAACAAAAGCAAAAATAATACAAACACTGCAATTGGCCAACTGACTTTGCCGGCTGGTTGGACAACACGAGGAAGTGGTACGCAAAGTAAGGCAGCCAAGTCTTTTTTCCTGCTCTGTTTTCGGCCGATTTTTGCCAAATGTTTGAGCATAAATTTGGTTTGTTTTTATTTACCCGAATGTATCTTTTTTTGGCAATTTCCTTGCCTTTTAGAGTGTTGCACAATTTCTTTGTTCGCCTAAAAAGAATGAATGAGCCAGCGAGCGAACGAGGTGCGAAGAAGCCGGCGCAGAAAGTGACTTGGCCAAGCCCCGAAAGGTTGCAACAGCTGCTGGAGATGCCGCTGGCGATGCTACCCGGTGAAGTTTTTGTTTTCCTTGGCTTGACACACATTTTTGCGAAACAACAGGCCTGGCCAATATTAGCACAGAGCTGGGCAGGAAGGCGTTGCAAAGACGCGCCAAAATGCAACAAAGTGCGGGCCGGCAGCTGGATTTTCCCGCCCGCCCCGGCCATGTTGGCCAATCTCTAAAAGTTTGGAAACTCACGTAGATGGACAGTAATAAAAAATGCAGTAATGCTTATCTTCGGACAAAAAAATATCTATACGTACAACAAGCAGGCAGGCAAATCCCATAAATTGCACAGATATTTATAATTTTGTTTTACTTTGATCTTCTCTCCCCAAAATAAAATAAGAAACAATGGCATCTTGTTTTAAATAATTCCTCTTTATTTAATTGAATATTTTAAGGTTTCATCCGATTCAGAGGCAATCATGTGGAAAACCTAAATAAACTCATTTGTTGTGTAAACTAATAATAAGACAAAAAGCACACGCTGGACCAACAAATATTGCACAAATATTCGAATTGTTTGTTTTAACGCCAATTTAAATACAAAGACCAGGCACAGGCGCAGTGAATAAATCAAATAAATTGCCGGCTGCAAACAATGCGCGCAAATGTTGGAAAAACTATAATTAAATAAATAATGGGAGGGTAGGGGAGCTGCGGAGGCGGAGGCAGGCCAGCGACCGGTAGAAAAAGTAAATGTTCAACTGTAGTGATTTTCGACCTGGGCCAATGCGAAAATGGATTGTCTGCCTCTTATTTATTTTCCCTGTTTCTTTATTCATATTTTTACGGTTTCGCTAACTGAACTTATGCGTTCGCTTGGGCCGAAAAAGCCGCCAAAACTTTATTAGCACCTACAAAGTAGTCTTGGGCCGCGATTATCATATCGCTCATCATGACCCACTAATTTTTCGTGTGTTTTGCCTGCCTCCGGTTTGTGTCCACGCTAATTGGCAATGTTGCGTGTACAGTGGGTACTGGCTAGAAGGAACGATCGGATTCCTTATCGTTATTAACGAAGGCTCAAAATAAAGTTGAGTTCTTACCAAATCATTTATACATAAACTACACAATTCGGTACATCAATAATAATGGTACTTCCGATTAGTTGTTAAAATTTCATTGATAATCATATGTGTTTTTTCCGTTCTATTTATATTCATGATCATTATTTAGTATGAATATTACCAGTTGGGAAGGCTTTTATGTTTTTGGTTTATCTATGGTATATATGCAATTCAATTCAAGAAAAGAAAACTGTTACTTCTGATAAACTTTTCTCTACCTGTCAAGATATGATATGAAGACTTCCATAAAACTGACAAAATAAAGTCAGTAATGGTAGATTTATTACATTTTAAGATTTGATTTAATGTAGCCGATAGCTACTGTACATCCAGTGTTGCATGGGACATGGACTTCCATGTTTTCGTTTGCTTTTGTAAATTCAATGCAAATTTTTGGTGTCAACGCTTGGAGGGGCTGCTATTGCTTTCGGCGCGCCTTTATTTGAAACATTTGCATAAAACACTTTTGATGCTCGAACTTGAGGTGAGCTTGTCAGCGGATTTACCTTTTGGAGGAGCCCAGGCCCCAGAGCCCGATGGATGGGGCTCAGCGTCAATATATATCCAAGTTGGAGACCATCGCTCATTTTGTAACTGACCTTGATATTGACTTGGCTTTTATCACTCTTCTCTCGGAGTATAATGATTGCCGTTCGAAGCGTCTCGATGTCAGCGCATCATCGACCCCAACTGGTTTTTCATCATCCATCCAGCCTCCTCTGCTCCCCTCTCCGCTCGCCTAGCATTCGGTGTCAGGTCTTCTTCGGCTGCATTTTCTGGGCCGCAGCTTTGTGCCGCCGACTGACATCGTTTTAATGGCATTAAAATCTTAGAGGTTAATCACATTTGAACTCTTCGATTGAGATGCTGATCAAGTGGAGCAGAGACTTGAGATAATTATGCAAATGAGATTGATCGATTAGGGTTTTTAGAATTTGATTACCGTTCGATAAAAAACAATGTTAAAAGTAAATAATTGCCCTGGTGATTGATTTGTTTTTAAACGAAGCTACTTTTTGGCTACACATTTATTTAGGTTCACAGATTTTTACAACTTTCTCAAAAGCAAAAATGCCAAAACAACACAGAAACTTAGGAAAAAGTAAAATTCACTGAAATATCCCAATATTAGATACATTTTGTGCTGGTTTTGCTACAACACCTCGACATAATCACTCCCAACGACATCTATTTGCCAGTCTTTGGCAGCCCCGACAATGCGGAAATCTTTAAATTCAAATTAAGGCAAAACAAAACCTATTTTCTATGCAAAAAACAATGGGGGAAAACGGAGTGCCGAGCCAAGAGCTGCGACCATGTTATTTCCTGATTATCGGGGATGCCTGCGGGCCTTCCTCGTTGACATTTTGGGTGGGAGGACGACGGGGTGGCCCAGAGCCAACTCCGACTGCTAACCCATATTTCAAAGTCAGTCAAGCGCTGGACGTGGACGTGGTCGGGACCAGGCTAATTGCACGTTGATTATTGTGTAGCGTTGACAATTTCAATTTGTTATTGTGCTCGCCGCCGTTAAAGGTGTCCCCCGCGAGATATAGTATCTGTGTATCTGGCCATCTCTCAGGCCCTGCTATTATGCAATTTGGCAACGTGCAGAAATTACGGAGAGGCGTTTTGGTGTTTTATTCCGAGCAGACACGCGCAGCAGAAAGCCCAGCGGTGACTTTGCATAAGATCCACTTGAGCGGTTGACAATAGACAGGGTACCTGAGTGCCTGTGCACCCTTTATTAGTTTCTGGGTCTGCGCCATATAGCGAATCACGTAAATCGCATAAATACGTTACGTTACGTCGCCAATGTGTACTCGTACACATGTTAATAACTCGTTGCCCACCGGCGCTTGGCCTGGCTTTATTGGCTCTGCTCATTTTCGCCCCAACTGTTTGTTGACTTCTCCTGAAATATTGGGTAATCTTCGGCTTTATTTGGTTACTGATCATACTAGATGGGTTTTTGTGAAACGACTTTTCAACATTTTAGTGCAATGCAAATTTTCTGGCCTTCGTGGAAACCCAGGGAAAACCTCAGGTGCGTGTCTGAGCCAAATGAAAATGTTGATCTAATTGCTGGACACGTACCTAAGCGTTGTAAATGGGCGCAAGGTCATTACCTAACGAATCGGGGCTATCAATTCTAAAAAAGCGCTCGCTTTCGACCATAAAATGCTTATTTCGTATCCGATCCATATTCCATCGAAGGTTAAGCCACAGGCTTACGCTTTTGTTTGGCTGTAAGTGGGGGCTTGAAAGCAATAAACAAATAAATAAATACGAAAACCTGTATGGATTTCTCTGACGCGTGGAAGATTGCAGTCTTGATCGTTCTTTAACTGAGATAAGGCCCCAACACCTCAAGTGTTATTTAACAACACCGGCATTGCAATGCAATGCTCATAAATCTTTTAATTAGCTTCAGCTTAAGAAATTAATCCAGCCGTTACGTACGCGCGAGTTAACTCACTCGCCGAAGTTAGACATGATTAACGCCATAAAAAGGCAACGAAATTTTCACGAGTTACGACCACACTCTCCCTCTCTCTGCCCGCTTGCCAAACACAAAGGGAAGTCTGTGTCGGTGCAATTCCAACTGCAGTTGATCACGACAGGTGACCATTACCCTCCGCAGGTAACTCCCAACAAACTCGTAATGGTTCTTGGTCAACGAACTCTCAGAACGGAAATTTACACTTTTCACTAGACGATGGGGACTTTCTCTTCCCCTCCTCGACATGGAGTCTTCTATTGAAAAGTGTAAATTCATTTGACACACAAGAGAGAATCCAAACGAAAATAAATACCAGAACTACAGCGATTGTTCCCCAAGAAAACCGTAACTATAACAAAGCGAAAAACCAAACAGAAATCAAGTAAAAACTGTTAGATAAACCCATGTGAATGCCCGAGAGGAAGTCAAGCGGAAATATTTGACCGACTTGGTTGATATATGAAAACTAATGGGAAAAGTTAATACTCTGGGGTCAATGTTGTGGTCTCAGTCTTTTAAACTAGTCCTCCAGAAATATTTTTCAATGGGAAATGATGGGATCTTATTGAACTTTGTTTCCCAAATGCTTGACTTACAATTCTTTCCCCAAACTCACCGTAATTAGTGAGGCATCTTCGAGGACATCCGACTTGAGGTTACGTCCTCCGCCGGCTAGGTTGGCGTTGCTCGACAACAGCACCGAGTTGAGAAGGTTCTTGAACGTCAGCGAGGTGTAGCTGAAGGGCGAGAGCAGCGTGAAGGCACCTGCCCGGCCGCACACCTGCATGGCCACCAGGCAGTGCAGCAGCAGGGTCATCAGCAGACGACCCCGGTCCTCCACGGTGGGCCGCATTGAAACGAGACAGATCGAAGCACTCACGAAGCACTCACTGGGACACACTCGGCACACTCACTTGGCACACTCGGCACACTCACTCCCCTGACTCACGCTCAGTCGGACACACAAAATGGGGCAAATTGGCAAATGCAGCAACGGCGGCGGCGGTGGCCTGCACTTGGGCGTAACGGTTACGTCGTCTCTCGGCACTGTCTCTCTATCTCTCCGCTTTCGTCACACTTGGGGCACGCTACGGGTCGGATCGGTTCGGAACGAATCAGATTGGACGGCAAACGGGGGTATCCTTGGCTAGTTCCCACGGAAAGTGACACACTCTAGTCCGTAGCACTCGGTCTGGGGGTCTGGCGCGGCGAACAATCTGCTTTGGCAACCGTCTGGCTTGGGCTTCGTCACTCGACTGGCCGAGACTTGGCTGGCAGTGAGCTCAGCTAGGCCCGAGTTTCAGCCACGATCGGTGGCTTTGAGCCAACTTGTTGGACTGTGGATCGCGTGCTTGTGGATGGGAAATGGCTGAAGCTCCCGAAGTGCTGATTTAAGGCAGATATTGCGGCTTGCTCCTCTCAATATAAAACGGTTGCTTAGCTACCGCCTCTATGAGGTGGTAATTGAGGTACGCAGGGGAGAAAAAAATTGTTTAAAACATTGATAAATGTAACCTATATTAATATTTAAAATATATTTTTATTGGTAAATAAACTCTACAAATAAAATTATTATTAATTAAAAAGGAAATATTTTTAAATTGGCATAGAGGGCTTAAGTGCTATCTTTTGAGGTGTTGTCATTATAAAAATTAGCTTATATTATATAAGACCCAAAATTAATACTCTAGCTTTGGGGAATGCATGAAATAAATCTTCATGGTAATTCTAATTTTAAAACTTTTCTCCCTGTGTAAATGTTTACCGACCTAGCTCAACTTGCCCACATTAGTCAGCTGATCGAGCCGACATGTTCGACGCCCCCAATGCAACCACAGTCCGCCCCCCTCTGGCGAGCACACTCTGGCGCGTGCCGAGCAAGTTTTTTGCCTAAGTCTTTCGTTTCGTTTCGTTTCGCTTTCCTTCGGCGAGATGGGGCTTGTCTGTGGGTTCGATCCGTTTAGCCCGTTAGGCGGCGGAGCACTTGGCACGTCCACGTCCCGAACGTCCCATACAGTGCCTCGGTTCGGTTGCGTGCTCCGGTGGTGCGACGCCAAGGTAATTGCAATTGAAGCAGCCCCCATCCCGGCGGGAACCGGGCTGTCGAAATATTTGCCCGGCGTCGGGTTACGTCTGCATTTGGCCAAATTAAAATGCAGGTAACACAGACAAACACAATTTCGCTTTGTGCCGCGCCTGGCTGAAGGCGGGAGCACTACTCCTCCCTCCCGTGGCATCGCTCATTGCGCGATTTGTTGTGATTGCCCATCATTTGTTTTGTTTATATCTCATTTCAGGCTATCTGCATCTTGGGATTATTCCACTGCTGACTGACTGCCGGTGTTGTCACTCTAGCTGGGCCTTGTCTTGGCTTTATTTCTTTGTATTTTTTCTGTTCCCACCGCAGCAGCATTGGCAGCTATCTCTTCCCGTTTATCTTGGGGTTTCTTGGTTTTCTTGCCGCACTGGTTGCCCTTGGCCGGGCCAATTTGTTGGCTCCTCAATGACAACAATGTGCACAGACATTAATCATAAATTCAATAACCATTTTTACATGCATTCTTACCACATCCACGGTGAGCAAAAAACTGGGGGATATAAAAGAAAAACACTGGAAGGAAGTTTCGCAGAAGCGAACGCTGAGAAAAATGACCTTGCAGCAGCCCTAAATAATAATATTTACTGGCCAACTTATTTATGGATATTGGGGCAATTTTTTGTAGATTTTAAGTAAAGTGTTTAGGTATAAAAAAAGGCATAGTTTTGGCAGAAATAATAAATGTTTACAATGTAAACTTTACATATCATCATATCAGTGAAACATTTCGTATTAATGTTTTGAAATGTTATTTATTTTTATGAGCACGTTAGTTAAGTTGAAGTAACATCTATTGAAGTTTGTTTCAGAATCTATAATTTTTTTTACAATTACAAATCGAAATGCAAGCGGTTAGCGATTAAAAATGATCACATAGCATATGGTCTGCACTCCCAAGGCGATGGCAATTGGGTCGCAATGCCATTAAAAGTGCCACTGACTTGGACTGGGAGGAATGTCATGAACACGTGCCACATGCAATCACCTGAGGGGCAGGGCCATCCACTTCTTTCGCCGCAGTCCAGCTTTGGTAATTGTGTTGTTTTTGCTTCTTTACTGCTGTGCTTTTCGTTATTATCTCGCTCGGATTGTTACGACTGCAATTATCTGAGGCTTTTATTTTTGGCTTTGGCTCCGCTGAGATTCTTACAACATTTCATGCGTTTTTGGGCTGGGGAAAATTGCCAATACCCAGAGTAAGGCAAACGTGGCAATGTCAGCGATGTGTGGCAGCTTAACCCATTTCAGACTTGGCTCTGGCTTTATTTTGACTTAAATTTGATATAAACAAGAAAGGAAGCTAGGTTTGGGAAGCCGAAGTTTGCATCCCCTTGCAGTTTGGAATTTATTATTAAAATCTTTTCTGTGATTGTTTAGTGAACTCGGCAATTGATGTTGATCAAGAATATAAATGATTTATGGGGTCGGCAATGATTCATTCACTTCTTAGCAAGCTTCTGACTAGGGAATTAAGATATATTAATTTAATATGCAGTCTAATAGCAATTTAAAGCTTAATCATTCTCTCCTATATTATTTTTCTTTATCTTCATCTCATAACAACACTGGACTTATAAAAAATTTAATACGTTTTAAATTTGTATTTAATTGTTTACCCATATACTTAATATATTTACTTTTCTTAATTGCTAAAAATCGCCGTCTTTTTTGTAAAGGGTTAATGCCGGCAATCTCAAGGTCGCAAGGCGCAAGTAATGTTTTATTTGTTGTATTTTTATTTTTGTTTGTTGCTGCTGCTCCATCGGAATTGTTGTAATTTTTGTGTTTTGCTTTTTTCGGTTTATCCCGCATCGCACCGCAGCGTGACACTGAAAATCACTGTTGAAAGAGAGTCGTAAGTTTTAAGTGCCGGGGACAAGGGGTTAAGTCCCAGTCCCAGTTCCAGACCCAGTACCCAGCTTCTCCTTGCCTTGTGGCCTTGTCGAGAGGATTTTTGCGGCTTCTGTTTTTGCTGTGTTTGCTTTACGGCTGACACACTTTCCGGCCGTCCATCTCATTTGCATATCATCTTACGACGGCTTATAAGACATGTTTGTGTTTTGGTATAAGCATGTGTATCAGGCAGAAGTGCTTAATTGCCGCACACGGGTTTAACAGCTAGGGAGACTCTTAATTGTTGAGCTAACACTTTAACGACCCCTTAACCCCAGTCCCCAATTGTTCTGGGGAAACCTACGCTTGATTTCTGCTGACCCCAGAAGCGAGCAGGAAACCTTTCAAGGTTTTCGCTTCTGAGCCCCTAATGGTTTGAACATTAAAATTTACTGCAAACATTAAAGTTTTAAACAGAATTTAATGTCAGAACAAAAGGTTAGACTGTGCTACTCAGTTGGGTAACCAAATATTACTAACCTAAGCAGCTTATAACAATGTTTTCAGTTGTATTTTTAAGCTTAAGAAAATACGTAATACTTAATCAAAATACTTAATTTATATGACAGAGCTTACGTAATATAATTAAATTCCTCGAAGGATTAAATATATCTCTTTACAACCTTTGTGAATTTTCCGCTTAAATTTCAAACTTGAGATTTTGAAGGTATGTCCCCCTCTTGATTTATTTTTGTAACAAGACGACCTTTATTCAAATCAAAAGGTAATAAGAGTACACATTGTTTCCGCCAAAATCAGAGAACATTGTGGTTAAGGAAACCACAAGACAGTTAGCCGGTCAGTGAGGCATTCCCGCAAAAGGTGGCGCTTTGAAACCGCATCTTAATTGTGGCGCCTGGATCTCGGCTACGCCCAAGCTCTCGCCCACGCCAACAGCATCCAAGCCAGTCTGAACGGCCGACGGGCCCACATCGGCTTTTGGCCAACAACTGTAATTAAGCCAACGGCGGCAAAAATTCACAATTGGTGGGGCGTTTTTCTCCTCTCCGATTTTTTATAGCCCAACTTGGAGTCTGCGTAACGTGGTAGTTTCGCGGATTTTATTGGCGGCTCCGGTCGCTTCTCTCCGGCGATTATGTAAAGTGATTCCTAACGCTCAGAAAACTTCGCGGCATGCTCCTGGGGCTATTACTGTCATCAATATTTGGTAACGAATTCCAATCGCATGGATTTCCACTTTCAGGTTGATTGCACCCAGAGACAGATGCAGTGGCGGCGGCCCACTCCTGGCGGGAGCTTCTCTCCATCGCATCGACTGTGGCCTGTTATTATATAACCTTCCAGCCGGGCCACCGTACCCCGCTGCTGCTCAACAACGTCCGAACTGCACAAAAATTTTCCAAACCAAGAAAAGTCTGCTAATGGCGACATCGAAAGTAGTTTTTGAGTGTACTCTATAAAACGGGGAAAGCTGCACGAAAATCGTAGGATGTTGGCACCATTGCTATTAAAGTTATTAATATAATGTTTACCAAGTTGTTGGGAAATTGGTAATTAGGCTGCATCGGGAATTTCATGCAGCATACGCAGGATCTCCGGCAGCAATTCCTGCAGTTCGGGATCGTCCACCAGATAGGGTTCCAAGAACTCCCTCAGGGGATCCAGCTCGGCAGACCTCCTGCTTCTCTTAGAACGTCGTCTCCGTACCATTGTGCCTTTACTATTAGGGGAAAATAATTTTTATTTATATGCTCTGTCTTAAATTTTGTATATTTAGTCATGAAATGAATAATATTTTCTTGGCAGCCAAGCCGAAAGTTTACTTGGTTTGTTGGACATTTATATTTTAGGAATTTATTTTTAGACTTAAAGAGCATTCACTTTTTCTGCACTAATATTTACTGGCTTTCCAAGCTTTTGATTTCAGCTTCGATGGCGAGAGTCATGAGACATGAGGCACGCGGCACGAGAGAGCCCCAGCGGCGTTGTTTGTTTGCTTTTCCAACTCTGCCACAACAGCAGCAACAATAACAAGAACAACAACAACAACAACAACAACAGGTGGGCACCGACCGAATGCCTTGCCAGATTTGTCATTCGCAAAATGTTGGTAAATGTGTCATGGTACCAGGCAGCAGCCAACAGGCTCTGTTCCTGTTTACATTTCTTGCAATAATTTTGAGCGAAATGCCACAGCACAAACAACTCACCAGCGTCAGCAGGTTATGGCTTGTTCGCTAGGTGCCACACATTCGATTGACACATATCTCATCTTAACAAAAAATTAAAAAGAAGAAATACAAAAAAAAAAAGACGGTAAATCTCGGGGGATTTGTTTACTAATGCTGATGTCAGTGTCGCGAAATGTGGATTCTAATCAACATCTTGTTCAATTTGTTGGCACTTGTTGCAGATGACGAGGCAAAAAGATGAGGCGAAAACGATAAACTCGGTACAGTTTTGATTAATAATACATATAATTTTCTTTATTTCAGAGGAAAATAAAAATTTAAAACATTGATATAAAAAGGTGATCAACTTGTAAGAAATTAAGTTTGGTAAGGAGCCTTAAGAGTTGTTATTTTTAATAATTATTTCTAGTTTTATTCAGGCAATGTTTGTGACTTTATATAATAAAGTTTATAATTATATTTAGTGGTAAATATATTTTTATTAATAAGTGCTTGCCCTTAAGAATTTATAATTATATGTATTTATTCCGCTTTCGCCACGAGCATCTTCTTTGCCTGTGCGGTCTTCTTAACCGTATTCGTCGCACTCCCTCTTACACTTACTTCTTTATCTTTCTTTTGTTTTTGCTTTTTTGTGACACACAACGTACGCAAAACACGTAACAATTAAAAACATTAAAAGCATTTTATATAATTCCGCAGAGACAGCTAAACAATAAGCACTTCACACGCTTTGAACCTTTTGCGCTGATCCCCAACACACCCTTTGAGAAATGTGAGTCTAGTTTTGACATAACATCGACCGACCCGTAATAAGTGCTATAAAGACAGTAAGCGGCAGAAAAAAGACTGTGACTGTGGCATATAAAAAGTTTATTAGGTTGTGACAAGTAAACGAACACATAACTTACAGCCAGATAGCATAGCTTCGCATATTATTTTATATGATCTATAAAGTGTGTTTGAAAATTTGTCAAAGAGAAATTTGAGATTTTCTATTCGATTTTTATTATAAATTGTTGCATTTTTATTAGGGTTTTAAAATGATCAGCTTCTTTAAGGCTCAGATTTACCTACAACAGTTTTAAGAAATAAGATTAATCCTTAAGATACTCTCAAACCGAATGAATACTTTAAGGATCTACCCATATATGTTTGATAATTAAATTTCCATTTATCAGACTTAGGACGCTTTATTTAATATGCAAATAAGTTAAACTACCTCGGCATTTTGTCCAAGTGAGCATTTTGCCGAAATTATGTTAATTGCACAGATGCAGGCTGCATTTGTATCTCGACCTGTGGGTATCCGTATCTTTGCGCTGCACTGTATCTGGGGTCCATACGCAAATGCAAATTAGTCGCCAGAGTCGAGAGTTTGCCCTGGAGAATGTGTTTTGGTTTCGGTTTTGGTTTTGGTTTTGGTTTTGGCCTCGCCACGCATAAATTTCCTTATGCCTGAGCGATTGAGGCTGGCCCAAGGGGAACTTGGATGTGAGTGCGAGTGGCAGGAAATGGCGAATGTTTATGCTGAAATATGTTGAAAGGATATTTTATTGAGCGAGAGCGGGGGCTGGCTCAGTTTGCCCAGCCACAAAGTTGCATAATTAATTTGTTTACACAGTTGTACACGAACTCAACGCAATTTTCCGAGGGTCTGGAGTGCAGCTAATATAAATATGTGCAAAAACATTAACAGCTACATGGAAAACCAGGAAAAAAGAGTGGTGATGCATTTTTAAAAGGCCATTAAAGGGAAACCCACAAACATTATGAAAAATAGCATAAAAAGTATATTTAAATAATTATATTTGGCTTTTAATAACTCATAACAGAAATTAATTAGTAATTAAATAAATAACTTAGGTAAAATAAAGTAATACTTTTGTTCTGCTTGATAATTTGCGTTTAAAATATATTTCCTCACTTTATTTAATAATTTTCATTTAATGAAACCACTTAAATAATCATTATTATGCAGTTTCAGTTCATCTGCTTCATGGCTGTCATCGAGTCAGATAACTGCAGACGGACAATGGCAATATCATTAACTATATCATTGATAAAAATGTCAATTTCCCGGGCACATTTATTTGTATTTTTCCCACCCCTACTCGTATGCACATTTGCGCAGTGGAAAGCGTGGAAAATGCGACAGCAACAATACCAGAAATGGCGTCAAATGTTTTACAGCCAGATAAGAAGTTTAATTTATGCGAAAACATGTTTGAAGCTTCTGCTGTCTGCCGGCAAACCGGCGACCAGACGAGGCCCAATGGGTAGGAGATATCCGTAGCTATGCGCCAGGATGTGTGACCAACCATGGTATTGACCTTGCCCCAGCAAAACCCAAACAAAGTAACAAAGCTGGGAGGACAACAAAAAATTGGCCATAAATATTCTTCCTCCCAAGTCGTCTGTTTGTCCGTTTTTGTGGCGGTGTCAATGTCGGCGGCGGTAGGTGTTGGTTTTTTAGCTGCTATTATTTATTTATTTAGCGCCATGTTTTGTCTAGACTCCCGCCGACTGGCAGTGGCGCTCTCTTTTCGATATATCTCCTTTTTACGGCCACCATTATCGTCTGCAGTGGCATCAGATTTTATGCCACTTTTGTCTGGCGACCGAGGGAGAGCGTGCCGATGCATAAGCAGGCGGGCAATTAAAAGCAAGGATTCCAGACAGTGGCGGCGAGAGAATCGCATCATTAATTTAGCCCGGAAGTGCTGATAGTTCCCCCTCCCAGCCGGAAATGTGGATTTCTGATTCGGTTGCACCGTAGCTTGTTGCAGCAACATGTTGCCGGTAAACATTTTTGAATTATCCCTGAAAGTATGCAACATGCTGCAGGGATCGTGTAGACAAACTTATAATAATTTTAATGTGAGAAATAAATGTTTTTAACAGCTGCAATTATATAAAAACAACGCTTATGTTTCAATTTATATTGCCAAAAGTATATTCTGTATTTGGAGAATATTAGTATTATTAGAGGATTTATTGGCTTTATATGTATTTAATTAAACTTATTGGTTCTTTTTAGAAAACAGATTTTTCTGATTTAAAAATGATATGACAAACGAATTTAGGCATGAAAAACCACTCAATTGAAACTAATGTCAATGTAAAATAACACTCCAAGTCCCTTTAATATTAATATATACGTTACCATCTTTAAGTTACGTTTTTGGATTTTAGGGAGATATTTATTTACTACTATTATAAAACATAAAAAAGCTAGATAGATCAAAAATAAATTGCAATTAACACGCAGCATCCGATCCGGACTCTGGTGGTTAAATCGACCTGCACTCTGTCTTGCCTGTCTTGCTTACTATCCCCACCCTCTATGAAGTCCCTCTGGGTAATCCTCCATCCTGGTCACTGATGGGGCAGGCGCAGCAGGTTGCGTTGGTGCATGCGCCCGGTCTCGTGCTGCTTCACGGACTTCAGGTGGTTCAGTGTCACGTTGCAGGCCTCGCAGTAGTAGGCGGCACTGGGATCGCCCCATGGACGATACTGGATGGAGCCGGTGCCCTGCGGACGCAACGGCGCCAGGGTGCCATTGTTGTTGATCTCGAACATGTGGCTGCCATCGACGGGAACCGGGCCCAGGCCGAAGATTCCGCGCACGCGTGCAATGTGGGCGCGCTTTCGGTGGCGGACGCCCGAGACGTGCATGGCCATCTGGGACTCGGAGGTGATGCTCACGTCGCAGAGCTCGCACATCAGCAGCCTGGTGTCCTTGCGCATCCAGTGGCTCTTGATGGCGTAGAGGTTCGGCTCGCACACCTGGCGCTCCATCTGGCGGTGGCGGCGACCGAAGAAGTGCTGCTCGGCATGGATAATCGAGGTCAGCCGAAGGTCGCACAGGTCGCAGTACAGGTCCGAGGGGCGGTCCTTGTGCAGATAGTGGACCACTTGCTCTGGCAAGGCCAGGATATCCAGTAGGGCCGTGCCCGAGCCCAGACTCTTGTCAATTCGCAGTCGGCCCAGGAAGGTGCTGACCCGTCGTTCGTGGGCCCGAGACGTGTAATGGTCAACGGAGTTGCGCACCGTCCGCATGACCGTGTGGCACAGAGTGCAGTAGTTCCAGCGGAAGAACGTCGGCGGCTCCCGGAAGCCGTGGGGCTGCGGCAGTGCCTCCGCCGGCACAACAACATCTGTAAAATGGCGAAGGAGTTACTACAAATTCAATAAGTTTCCCTTTTCTCCATTTCTTTTCTTTATGGGAATCTGGAATTATATATTACCCCAATCTCTCAACACCTCACCTGTGACATTCGGCAGGGGCTCTGTGGGCTCCGTTGGCATTAGAGCCATCAGTCGCTCCATACGCTGGTCGACCAACTCGCTTTGGGCCGCCACCTGATCCGACCAGCTCTCGACGTGCTCTTGGAAATGCAGACGCATCACTTTGTCTTGATCGGTATAGGCCTTGCGCTGGTCAGCGGCCTTGTATCCATTCTTGTGGGGGCCGTTCAGGTGGGGTGGGTAGCCGTTGAGACCCTTATAACCGTTGAGACCCTTATAACCGTTGAGGCCTTTCAGGCCATTAAGTCCATTGGGAAGGTAGACCGGCGGCTGCTGCTGCTGCTGCCTGGGATGCTGCTGCTTGGGATGCTGCTCCACTGGGTTGCTTCCTGGCCGGTGACCGATGAGAGGACGCTGGAGCAGCTGGCTATTAAGTCCATTGGGAAGATGGACCGGCGGCTGCTGTTGCTGCTGCCTGGGATGCTGCTGCTTGGGATGCTGCTCCACTGGATTGCTTCCTGGCCGGTGACCGTTGAGAGGACGCTGGAGCAGCTGGCCATTAAGTCCATTGGGAAGATGGACCGGCGGCTTCTGTTGCTGGTGCTGCTGCCTGGGATGCTGCTGCATGGGATGCTGCTCAACTGGGTTGCATCCTGGCCGGTGACCGTTGAGAGGACGCTGAAACAGCAGGTTTGGTACATACTCCCCGTTGCTGTCCAGACACAGTTCAGGGATTCTAGCCAACTCTTTCCGTGTTCTTTCCACCCCCGTCCTGTGCCCGTTCATTGGACGCTGCTCCGTGTAGGCCACGTACTCATCGTTCTCGTCCAGGAAGAGGAGTTGTGGAAAGCGGCTGGGCAGCGACGGCACATCCTGAGAACGCCGCGGTGACATTAAAATGGGGGATGAAGCCGGAGTAGAATATGCAGCCGAAGCTGATGGAGAAGCTGAATCTGAGGCAGAATCTGAAGCAGGTGTGACAGCTTCCGGATTTTCCGGCAGCAAGTTGTTGGAGTGGGGCAGCGGACTCAGCTGCTCCTCGAATAGAGTGGGCTCTAAGTGCTCCTCAACGGGGTTACCGGCTCTGCCGTCCACGGCTGGGGCACTGTACGTGGATATGATCGCCGGGGCGAATGGAGAATCTGCTGAGTGGACCACATGGACGTAGGACTGGCTCATTACCAAGGGCGGTGTCGACACCGGAATTGCATCCAGGCCAGAATGTCCATGCATGGGACAGGGTGGTATATCCGGCAGCCTAGGAACCATTGATTCCGTTGATTCGGGAAGCATCAGTACCTGGAGATCGGTGTCCGAGCCGCTGCCGAGGTCCGCCGAGGACGGCCCCTGCTCTGGCGACCAGACCCAGGGCGGCACGTTCACCTGGTAGCGGTAGACGGTGGACTCGTCTGTGCGGCGCAGCTCCACCAGGATGGGCACATGGCCGGACGGAGAGCGGGACGGCGGCTGGGGCAGGGCGGCGGCCACGCGCATAATGCTCCGGGCGCACTGCATCGCGATCTGCTCGTGCACCACCGGCACACGTCGCTGCTGGCTCATTGTATATTGTTGGTACCACATCATCTGGATACTCGGTTGTGCGGTTGGTTTCTGGGACGCGGAATCTCCGGCTGACTGGGGGATTTTAGTTTGTTGGCTCGGCTGGACTTTGGAGCGGAGGTCTTGGCTGGCGCATCTGGTCCGCCTTCGTCGGTATCTTGGACTAGTTATTACTCGCCGCTCTTGCTGCTTGCTCGCTTTTCTATAGAAAATAGAGAACTCGGGTGCTGTCAGAAAGGTTTTCAACTACACTTGGGGCCTCGCGAAAATCCTCGACCGCTTCTTAGTTGTATTGTGCTTCTATTTTAATACGAAATGTTGGCGAAACATTTGAATTTGTTGTGATTGGTGTTGAAAATGTGTGAAAGGTTTATCCACCAGTCGAAAACTACATAACAGAACACAATTGCTGCCGGACGACCTGTTTTGGTGATGGAAATGTCAAAGCTGTCCCAGATTTCACAAATCGTAGGCAGACAGGGCTGCATTTTCCATTTCAGCAATGTTGCAAAAACTGTGTTGGAAAATTGTGGTTTGTGGCTTTCCAAACTTGTGTGTTAAACGTTTCAGTAATGTTTTACTTAAATTTAATTTTTATTTACTTATCAAGAACTTCCTTAATGCCTTCACATATTGCTTTAAAGCTGGCCCACACTTTTCGAGAGCACAGCTCCCCGGCTTCGATTTGTGGCAAAGCCATCTGTCTCCGTACTTAACCAGCATTCTCATTCAATTTCAGGCCCAAATCCTTCAAGGACACGACCCGGCTTGATGCGTGGGATCCGGAGAGTCGGAATCAGGGAGCAGAGTGCCATCGCTTCCCAAGGGTCCTCTTGACGCACACGCAAATTCCGAGAAACGAGAACCGAGAACCGTGCTGGCAGGGCTTTAAAGAGTCCCTGCGAAACCGGAAACAAAGAGGCAAGGAGGGACAGTAACAGAGGCAGCAACTCGAATATACATCCATATGTGACTGCCTGGGGACATTAAAATAATGTTTAGCGCGTGATTTGGCTGGAGTATCCTTGGCATCAATTGTCAGCGCTTAGCCGGAGGCCAAGTTTATTGGAGGGCGGAGGGTGGAGCAGAGAGGCCGCACCTGTGGGAGGTTTTTTGCGAGCAGGTTGACAACGAGCCCCGCCGCTGCCAACATCAATAACACTAATGGGAAAAGGATAAAGATAAGCATTAAATAACACACGTACGCCGGGCTCGCGACGGGGGAATCGGAATCCGTTCTCCATCCAGAAGGGCCTACCATGCGAGGAGAAGCAGTGCTGGCAAGGATATATCATATATACAAATGCCGAAAATAGTATTTTAGAACTAACTATTAATTAATGGTGGTTATATGACATTTATGCCACCGTAATTTAAAGCTAGATTTTGTTTACATTTTTTTGCATAAGAGGGTAAAACTTGTTCAGGAAAGATAAATCTCTTAGAGCAGAGACATAGTCCGACGAGTTTTGAGTTAAAATTGAACGAATTCTAGCGTGTAACACAATCAATATATACCTACATTATATAAATTATTATTATAATTATTCTAAGGATGCAGTCTTACCTTTTTAGTTATCATTTGTTAATTGATAGGAAATAAAACTCCAGCAGATAAATTTATAATTTAAGCATAGACTGTGATTTAAGTAAACCAAAAAAATAGCTGAAATTCGGAAATATATTTCCATTTTCCGACTTGGCTTGAAAAAATAGAAGACGCCACCTCCAGCGAGGTGACTCGAGCCTCGAGGGCTGCGTACGTGCAGCTGTTAAGCGACACGTCCCACCTTCCCGTTTGCCCATTTGCCTTCCCTTACCACCCCAACCACGTTTTGTTTGCTCTGCGCATTTTTCACATTTCGCGCTTCCGCTTCCGCTTTTTCGCCATTGTCGTCGTGACTGCTCCGCTCCGGCGAAAGAAAGAAATGTGTCACACACGTGAGCAATTTAAGGCCTTGGTCCCGGCTTCCTTTCGCCTCATTTCGATTGCAAACTTAATTTGGAAACTTGGCCTCGCGGCGTGTAAATATGCGTTCAGGATGTGAAATTTATGGCAGCGCTTCGGGGCCAGGGATATGCAAATTTTTAGCGCAGCTCGTGAGCATTGATTTCTCTTGTCTCTCGCTCGGTCTGTGAGTGATGCTGATGGGAAGGGGCACTAAATTGCAGATCCCCAGAGGGACCTTTATTATCAGTGGGTGAAAACCCCAGTGATGCTCTTGTCTCCAGCTTCAATGATGGCATTTTCCTTTCTATTTTTTGTACAGCGAACGTATTAACTTTGGCACTGAATTATAGTTCTGACACCAAGGAATAGATATATTTATTTTTTAATTATTCGTTTAGTGATAAAACTGAGAGCCTAATGTTCTGGCTAAAGGTGGTTTTTTAGATGGCCAAGAACGCTGTCGTAGACCAGTGAGCGCACATCCTTTGAGATGGTGAAGTCAAAGTGGGCGAAACCCTCGACCTTCCTGCTCTCGACGACGTTCGGCAGCATTTTCTTCAGATGGCCCACATCAGAGTCCACTCCCAGCCAGTCGCGGGAGCTGTGGTGAATCACGACCTTGGTGACCGCCAGCGATAGGTTGTAGCTGGGCGGCTCGTTGTCATGGTACCGAATGTGATTCAAAATGCGGCCGTGGTCAAAGAGCTGGAAGTTAAGTTTACCCTGCATCTGAGCGTAGTGGTAAATCTGCTTGGCCGAAGCTCCCTGCGAGGCGTGAGCCGCCACAATGGGGGTGAGTGTCTGCAAAGGAGTCGTCAAGAGGCAATTTTGAACTGTACTCGGTCGGGAGACCTACCTCATTGAAGCCCCTCCAGTCGAAGCCACAGAGCACGAAGTCGAAGATGGTGCAGATGCGACTGGCCAGCTCTGAAGTGGTGCAAATGTGGTCGCGAAATTGCTTGATGAGCCTTGTCTTTGACGAGATCTCGTATCCGCCCAACAGGTTTACCAGCATCTGAAATGAAGATATAATAGAGTTTAACACATGTGAGGATACTTTCCCTCTTCTGATACTCCTCGCACTTACCGAAAACTTTCCCTTAAACATTCCCAGGAACTTTAGCACCGGACTCTGGGTATCCTGCAGATACACCGTTGGCGCCAGGGACTGCATAAGGTTAACCTTGGAGGCGTACTCGGGCCTCTCACTGCACATCGCGAAGAAGACGGTGGAGCCCTGGGAGTGCCCAATGTACTGGACCTTTGGCTGTTGAGAGATCTGCAGGATCAAATCGATAGCAGCCGGCAAGTCGAACTTGCCGATCTCGTGGAATGAGAAGTCCCAGTATTCCCGCGGCTTCAGGTTTTCATTCTTGTGCTCCCGGGAGTAGACGTTACCCCTGGTGTTGAGCATCCACACGTCGTAGCCATTCCGATACAGAATGTAGGCCAGGCCATTCGACGGACCGAATTGCACCCAAGAGACAGAGCTGGACATCAGTCCATGGACGAGGAGTACGGACGGAGCTCCGGGTCGTGGAATGCGGTGCATGCAGAGCTTGTAGCCGTCTTCAGTGTAGAAATAGCGGGTCTCTGATGGGTAGCCGTACCTTTCGATCAAGCCGAACTATCGGGTTTGGAAAATATTAAGATTATATATTGCAGATTTACGGTATAACTTACCGTTTGAAGATCGGAATCGACTTTGATGTCCGATACCGTGAAGAAGAGCGGGGGATTCTCTACTACGTATTTCGTAGTTGTAGTTATTAGTAGTGTGGAGTTTATAGTGGTTATTATTCTAGATTGGTTGTGCAACTGTGACTGAGACAGAGAGTCAGACTCTGATCCTGTCTGAGAATAAACCTTAGAGTTGGTCACAGTTTGATTTTGCAATTGAGATTCTGATTGAGAGGCATGTGATTGGGCTGGGTTATTTTGAGTTTGATTTTGTAATTGTGACTCTGGCCCTAACTGAGAATGTGATTGGTCTAAGCTGTTTACAGTCTGATTCTGTAATTGAAACTGGGACAGAGAACCATAAGATTGGTCTGAGTTAAGTACTGTTTGATTTTGGAACTGTGACTGTGATCCTGACTGAGAAAGATCGTACAGTGATTGGTCTAAGTTCTTTACAGTTTGATTTTGTAATTGAAACTGGGACAGAGAACCATAAGATTGGTCTGAGTTAAGTACAGTTTGATTTTGGAACTGTGACTGTGATCCTGACTGAGAAAGGTCGTACAGTGAGTGGTCTAAGCTGTTTACAGTCTGATTCTGTAATTGAAACTGGGACAGAGAACCATAAGATTGGTCTGAGTTAAGTACTGTTTGATTTTGGAACTGTGACTGTGATCCTGACTGAGAAAGATCGTACAGTGAGTGGTCTAAGCTGTTTACAGTCTGATTCTGTAATTGAAACTGGGACAGAGAACCATAAGATTGGTCTGAGTTAAGTACTGTTTGATTTTGGAACTGTGACTGTGATCCTGACTGAGAAAGATCGTACAGTGAGTGGTCTAAGCTGTTTACAGTCTGATTCTGTAATTGAAACTGGGACAGAGAACCATAAGATTGGTCTGAGTTAAGTACTGTTTGATTTTGGAACTGTGACTGTGATCCTGGCTGAGAAAGACCGTACTGTGATTGGTCAAAGCTGTTTACAGTCTGATTCTGTAATTGAAACTGGGACAGAGAACCATAAGATTGGTCTGAGTTAAGTACTGTTTGATTTTGGAACTGTGACTGTGATCCTGACTGAGAAAGATCGTACAGTGATTGGTCTAAGCTCTTTACAGTTTGATTTTGTAATTGAAATTGTGAGTCAGAGATTAATCCTTGGGCTGAGAAGTTTTTTGTTAGACTCTGTAATAGAGATTGTAACAGGGACTGGTCTTCTAGGAATTGGGCTGAGCTATCTACTGCTATATTTGAAATAGTCTGCGAGGCAGACTTAAGATCACGTATTTGGGCAGCTAGAGTTTGTATTTCCGACTCTATTTTGGTGAGTTTGTAAAGTGATTGCATGAAACGATCTTTACCAAGATTCTGTGACTTTGACTTTTGATAATCTGCGAGCAATTGGGCAAAGCTATAAAGATTTTGTGACTTAGACTTTCCATAATCTGCGAGCAATTGGGCAAAGCTATAAAGATTTTGTGACTTTGACTTTTGATAATCTGCGAGCAATTGGGCAAAGCTATATAGGGTTTGTTTTTGGGTTTGGGGTACTAAGACCAGATACAATGGTGATTGGCTTGGCGGAACACGGATTATCCATATTGGAGACTTTGGTTGGCTTTGGTCCACCTTTAGTAGGTGAGCAGAAAGTGCCGTTGAAAGACTGCCACCTAACTCCTCAGTACTGGGAGCCAACACGTACCGAGGTCCTGCCTCGGATTGGGTTCCAATGACCTGTTCACCACAGGGGTTCACGGTCCCCAGGGGCAGGCGTTCTAATTTGAGTTCCTGTGGGCTTATTGGGAATTGTGACGGCAACGACGGCAACGACATCTGGCAACGACATCCAAGACCCTAATGTAAAGCAATCACATTTAATGGAAGCTTACTTTTTGATCAAATTAAATACCTGAGGATAGTCTACTCTTATAATTTCTCCATTGTCTGCTAGAGTTCCAATAGTAAGGAGCGTAAGTAGCGTTAAAGATGAACCGATTGCCATCCTGATATTAAATACACTTTCGGGGCGAATCATCCCAGCCGCTTTTATAGTTTCGACGCTAATTTACCATGAAATTATAAAGTTAATGCTTGAAATGGAAATGCCTAGGCGAGAATAATGCCATCAATTGGCGATTGTTGCATCATACGCGGAAAGATTTACTACAAGAAAGGAAGCTAACTTCGGCAAGCCAAAGTTTAAATACCCTTGCAGTAGGTATTTAAAATTTTGTAAATTTAAGGATTGCGGTTCTTTTCGCTTTCGCGTGTTCTTAGATTCTATAAATGTTGAGCGAAACATGTTGACAGTGAAAAATGTTGCGCAACAACTAAATGTTGCTAGCAACTAAGCTTTCAAAATAAATTAATTGATAAAATTAAAACCGAAGTTCTAGAAAAATAAAAAATGGCCATATCTCAAATTATTTGAAAATATGTTGAAACTTGGCAAAGTTATTACTTTTTTCCTCCAAAATTTCCGATCGTTTTTATGGCAGCTATATGATATAGTCGTCCGATCCGGCCCGTTCCGACATATATTAGTAGTGATAGCATATAGAAGACTATCTGCAAAGTTTCACTCAGATAGCTTTAAAACTGAGGGACTAGTTTGCGTAGAAACGGACGGACACACAGACAGACATGGCTAGATCGACTCGGCTGTTGATGCTGACCAAGAATATATATACTTTATAGGGGGAAATGTCTCCTTCACTGCGTTACATACTTCTGACTAAAATTATAATACCCTGCAAGGGTATAAAAAGATTAGGTCGACGCTAAAAAGCCTTGAGAAAGGCGATGCTAATAACCAAATATATCAATGATACTGGAAATTCATATACTCATACTGAAAATTCTAACAAAAAGTAATGTAGGATCTGATTGAAGAAATTTAACCATTTTAAATTACATATGTAGTTATTTCTACGACCTACTACTGTAGGACTTGCAAGTTCATTGCAACTAAGGCAATATTATATAGGTGATATTCATTTAAATTATGTTTATATTCCCGGACTTAGAAATTGCACATATAATTTGCATACAACAAACATTTAGCTCATGAAAAGCTCTTTAAAAGTAAATTCAAAAGACGAATTGACGTCCCACCGAATGCCCAACTCGGATCACACCATTGGCGCCCTAGCAGGAGCTGAGGACATTCGATCGATCCTGCTTGAACAGCTTACTAATACCCACATCCAAACGCATTTGGTAGTTTCCATAGATTTAGTTTCATGCATCAATGTCCTTGATTGGACATAATTTTATTGAAGCAAGCAAGCAATCAATACGATGGCGACTGCGATTTCGGCTCTCCCAACAAAATCGACCGCAGCTGCGACTGCAACTGTGACTCCAACTGCGATTGCCACTGCCTCTGCGACTGCGACTGAGGAGACAACAGTGACTTCAGATCCTGCTCCTGCGTCTGCCCCTGCGTCTGCGTCTGCCCCTGCCCCTGCCCCTGCAACTGCGTCTGCAACTGCAACTGTTGCTGCAACAGTGACGCCAACTGCGATTGCCACTGCGACTGACTCTGTGAATGTGAATCACCCTGTATCTGATGTTGCTCCTGTGAAGCCCGTTGCTGTAACTGAGGCTGTACCTGACTCTTCGGCTCTGACGACGACTTTGGTGACCTTGATGGTGATGACGCCAACTATAATAGGAACAGTAGAAATATCGAGTGACATATATATAGAAAGGATATTGCAATGAGCTCGCTTACAGGTTCATCCAGTCTCTGAATTTGTCCTGCTCTCAACTTTTGAAGGTTTGCCAGCACCCGGGAATGAACCTTTTCTGACAAGACCCCAAATAGGTTTTGAGACTTAATTAAACGGTCAAGCTCCGCAATTAACTCTCTCTGGGCCTCTTGCTGTTCTTGGGCCTTTTGCAGTGCCTTCCGCAATTGCAGCTGAGTGCGCAATAAATATAGTACCAAAGTAATGGGACTCGAAACTGGGCTTGGAACCGGTGCTGGACTTGGGAGAGGTTTTGGAGCAATGCAAGGACTAACAACGATTTGATCCTGTTCTTCGGACTGATCCTGTTCCTGCGACTGGTCCTCGGGCCGGGATTTATCGCTCTTGTCTGCGGCTTTCAACTGTTGGCGAAAATAATACAGTTAGTTATTTTCGCGGGCTTTCAGACCATTTATGTACCTCGGCTGCCATGGCACCAATCGCCAAGAGCGAGAAGAGTGCATAGTAAGAGACTATTTTCATCTTGGCTGAGAGATGATTTTGATTGAACCTGTTCACTTAGACTCTTTATATAGCCCTCAAACTAAAATACCGCGAAATTTGAAATAGTATGCCTTAATTAGAATACTGTAGATAATTTTATTGAAATGTCTTTGTAATATGATTATAGCATTAATTGCCAAGGGTTAAGGTCAAACCACCTGGAAAATTTATCGGAATGCCTTGCAAGAATATATTTAGAAACAAATATGGGTGCCCAAGGCTTTTCCTTTTTACAAAAACACTTCTTTTCAAGTTAAGGATCATTCTAGCAATGTTTGATGATATGAAAGGAACTCTTCTACCAAGTCGATTGTCGATTAGGAAAATATGCTTGACATTTTTTCAAGGCTTTCCATATGTAATCTCAAGTCAAATTCCAAATCTTATGCGTATGTTCCTTTATATTTCCGTACTTGCAAATAAATCTCTTTAAGGGGTTCACCACTGTAGAATTTAAAAAAAAATCGAACCACTTTGTTTCATTGCAAAAGGTCATTTAGGGCCTTAAAAATAATATACTAAAAGATGAATTGCGGGAAAAATGTGTACATGCCTGAATTTCGATTTCTGCCGCAGGACCTCTCACGATTTTAACCACGATTTTACAGCACTAAAAACTTAAAGCGCGTTTATCTCAAAACTATTTTTTGTTGAGCTGGCCGGAAACATGACTCAAACAAATCTTTACCGATCGATTTAAAATTATTACAGTACGTTTAAAATTGTTGTCTGCAGAGAAGTACGTATGGGTTTTTTGAAAAAGTGAGTATTTTGTTCTTTTATAAACAAATTTCTGATTAGTTTTTTGGTATCATTTAGAGTTTTTTTTTTCTCAAAATGTCGCCATTTTACGAAAAAACCAATTTATAAAAAATTCGATACGTACTTCTCTTGCTACTGTAATATGGAATCAATAAACTTTTGGTTTTTTGTTCCAGATCAATTGAAATATATGTGTTTTTGTAGTTCAATATTTATATTAAAAAATACTTTTTACAAAATTTCAATAGCAATAACACAAAATGTGTTTACCTACAAAAATTCTAAAAATATGCCTCTTTTGATGGGGTCTACAGTGGTGTAACTCCCTAAGGTTAGGACTTAATCTCGGGACAACTTTAGTCAAAGTCAATAGAGGTGGTGGCAAAACTGCTTCGAACCTCCGTAGAATTTATTAAAATAATAAACCAAATTTACGAACTGTACGTAAAACCCAATGTTATCAGAACTGATCCTATTTGCACTTCAAAAATGAAACCTTATGCAATGTGTTTTAACTTTCATTACCGATTTTTATACCCTTGCAGGGTATTATAATTTTAGACAGAAGTTTGCAACGCAGTGAAGGAGACATTTCCGACCCTATAAAGTATATATATTCTTGATCAGCATCAACAGCCGAGTCGATCTAGCGATGTCTGTCTCTCTGTCTGTTTGTTCGTCCGTTTCTACGCAAACTAGTCCCTCAGTTTTGAAGCTATCTGAATGAAACTTTGCACATAGTCTTCTATATGCTCTCACTACTATATATGTCGGAACGGTCCGGATCGGACGACTATATCATATAGCTACCATAGGAACGATCGGAAATTTTTGAAATTTACTATGCCAATTTTCAATATATTTTCATATAATTTGAGACATGGACATTTTGTATTATTCCAGAATTTCGGTTTTAATTTTATTCAAATCGGACCACTATATCATATAGCTGCCATAGGAATATATATATAAACTAGCGGGCCAGGCGAACTTTGTCTCAAAAAAATTGCGTTTTCAGAAGTCTCGAATCAAGACAGTGTTGATTACTTTTTATGATTCGAAGGGTATTGTCCACAAGAAATTTGTTCAGGATGTCAAACTGTCAATGGAGAATATTATTTAGGCGTTTTACATCGTTTATGGAAAAGAATCGGTCGTGTTAGACCAGAGTATTCAGCAGGAAAACAGCTGTTTTTATTGCACGATAATGCACCACCTCACAAGACCAAAAAAGTGAACGAATTTTTAATGAAAAAAGGGATTTCTCTCATCGACCATCCTCCGCATTCGCCTGATCTATCAACATGTGACTATTTTTTATTTCCAAAACTGAAAACCAAGATGAAAGGAGCATTTTATGATGATATCCCAGCCATTTCTATAAATGAGATAAAAAAAAAATGTGCATGCGCTGGTTGATCGTTCCAAACGTTGTGTTGAGTCAAATGGAACCTATTTTGAATAAATAAGAACTTTCAAAGATAATATAATGTGTATTTTATTTTATATCCAAAAAGTTCGGTTATTTTTGGGACACACCGTGTATGAATATAACTAATTGAATCACTTTAAAACTTGAATCTACCTTTAAAAAAATACACACAGGTGTGCCACAGAAACCTGTTCCTTTCCAAAAACCAAAAAAAATAATTACGAGATGCCACAGCACTGTCACAAAAATATAATTTGGGTATTTAAAAGCATAAAACGACGTAAATTTCCATAGACTCCAAATTTCTAATCTGACAGTCGGTAGGCAGCGACTAAAGCTGTATTGCGGACTACCCTTATCACTTAGTGGTGCGAAAAATAGAATAGTTTTCCTATTCCCTCGGGACACTTTTACGCTTTTAAAGCAAAAAAAAAGATACAATTAAAGCAACTCAAATTTGGCGAGTATGTTTAAATTATTACTCTTCCATAGCTCTATTATTGGTGAAAAAGTTGAGTTCGGTCAACTTTTCATTTTCAAGATAATTTCAAAAAACTACCGATGTCGCACGGGACAAAAAATGGAAGTCGTTTTGTCGGCCTACCGTTTAAAGTCAAAGTTTAGCGAAACCTAAAGGAATATTTTAATGAGTCTAATTTTAAAATGTTGTGCCATCATTTATCTTAATAATGTTTTTGTCTTAAAGCAAAAAGATCGTTTACTTTTTTTTTAAATTGACTTTGTATCGATGTCGCACGGGACATGTCGCACGGGACATGTTTTTCCATCGTACTTTTCATGATGCTTTTTTACTATTTAAGTAAATCAGAAAAGTATAAATGTGGTCACTTTTGACTCTTTGCAATCTCCCAGAGATGATAGAATGCAAAAGTCCAAGCATAATTCCTCTGCTTTGGAAGTTTTTAACGAAACACAAGATGATCTTATTTATGGTGTTTTTCATCAAAAATGATGAAAAATCGCATTTACTCGAGTATGCCTTGGAATATCTCGAAATTTGTTTTAGAATATGATAAAGGATTTCAAATTTGATCAATTGGAACATTTCTTAATGTTACTATGTTAAAAATATTAATTTTGGAGCATATTATCTGTTTTTGCTGCAGTTGACCTCCTCGTGGAATTGCCCATATATATATTCATTTAGTTCGTTCGCAACATTTTCGCTCGCAACATTTTTTGCTCGCAACATTTTTCGTTCGCCACATTTTTTCGCTCGCAACCCGAAAATACGAAAAAAGTCAGAACATTTTTCTTCTTTTTCTTCTACTTACTGCAAGGGTATTTAAGCTTCGGCTTACCGAAGTTAGCTTCTTTTCTTGTTTTTATCTTTAGCTTTCTTGCAGATCCGCAGTTTGTTCTAGTTTTCGGGAAAGTAAAGAGCTGGCACATTTTAAGAAAATATGTATATTCCTGGTATTATCCTGGTAACAAAATTCAAAATAAATAAATAAAACACAGACATCTTTGCACATTTATTGGATCCATTCGACCAGCAATGTTTCTGGATTTCAATCCTTCTTTCATAATAAAACACCAATAACATTGTACAACCAAGTATCGCTGCAATCATTAACCTGTGCTGCAGCTACTACTGCAGGTGCAGCACTCGTTAAGCACCTGTTCGTAGACCAGGGGACGAACGTTCGTCGAGATGGTGAAGTCGTAGTGGGAGAAGCCCTCGGACGCCACCTTGGTATTTCCGATGCAGTTGGGCAGGGATTGCTGCAGCCTGTCGGCATCTGAAGTGGATCCCACCCAGTCGCCGGGGCCGGAGTATATCAGGACCTTGCTCTGCGCCTGCGACAGGTTGTACTGGGGCGGGAAAGCGGACTTGTAACGGAGAAGATTCAGAATCTTGCCGAAGTCATAGCGCTGGAACACCTGCTGGCCCTGCTGCTGGGCGTAGTGGAGGATCTGCTTGGCGGAGGCGCCCTGCGAGGAGTGGCCCTGTATAAGAGGGGTGAGGGTCTGCAAAAGATGGTATTATAATCATCCTCCTCGTAGATGTGGGAAATTCGTACATGATTGAAGCCGTTCCAGTTAAAGCCACACGTTATAAAGTCGAAGATGGCACAAATGACACTGGTCTTCACCGACAACGAGCAGATGTGATGACTGAATTTACCGATTAGCGAATTCGTCAGCGAGATCTGGTGGCCTCCCAGAAGTTCGACCAGCATCTGCGGAATAGCATGGCATTGCAAATTTGTTTTCCACTTCCAGAATTTCTCCCTCTAAGCACTCACCGAAAACCCACCACTGAAGAGACCCAGAAACTTGAGCACTGGACTACGGTTACCCTGCAGGTATACTGATGGGGACAGCGACTGCATGAGGCTCACTTTGTTGGAGTACTCAGCCCTCTCGCTGCACATCACGAAGAAGGCGGTGGAGCCCTGCGAGTGCCCGATGTACTGGATCTGCGGCTGGTTAGTTTTCTGGATGATCCCATCCACGGCAGCCGGCAGATCGAAGGCTCCGATCTCGTGGTACGAGAAGTCCCAGTACTGCGAATCGGGCAACGTGCCCTGCAAGTGTTCGCGCGAGTATTTGCTGCCCCTGGTATTAAGCATCCACACGTCGTAGCCCTTGAGGTAGAGCAGGTAGGCCAGTCCAGAGTTCGGTCCGAGCGTCACCCAGGAGGCCGAGCTGGACATCAGTCCGTGGACGAGAAGAACCGCCTTGGCCCCTACCCGAGGAATGCGATGCATACAGAGCTTGTAGCCGTCGGCGGTCTGGATGTTATGGTTCTCAGCCGGAAAGCCGTACTTCCCGATCAATTCTAACTACCAGTGTTGTGGTTTACATATCTGAATAACTTATGTTGATATTAATTACCCAAATATTTACTCACCGTGCCCAGTTTGGCATCGGCCTGGATGTCCGCTTCTGTAAAATATGTCTGCTGGCTCGACGCGTTTAGCGAAAATGAAGCCATCGAATTGAATTGTGTCTTGGGAATGGGTAATGAATCCAAGTAGGGTAAACCGCCTCGTTCCAAATTCCAATATCCAATTATGCTCCATGCACTGGGCACAGCAGTGCCGAGAACAATAAACAAGAGCAGCGCTTGAATAATTGTCATTTTGTGGTTAACATGGAGCTCGAGTCGCAGAATCCTTCTTTTATAGGTTCTTCCCCTAATGACCGCATAATATGCAATATTCTTGATTTGCTAAGCTCATTACCTAAGAAAAAATATGCGGAACAGACCTTGAAAGTTTCTTCTTAGATTATAATAAAGTTTCTCGGTAAAAGAGCCGTACTATTTGATGGAAGCTACTGCTAAAAGTTGTTATATGTGGCTCTCAACTCTTTACTTCTTTAGAGGTTTTTCTAAATTAAAATCAATTATTTAGTAAATTTAGGGCAGCAGTTATATTTAGTACAGGATATAAAATACGTTTTTTTTTTGTGAAACCAATCAAGTAGGAGCCACTCAAAGATTTTCTCTTGCTTAGAAGTGCTACTGAAACGGCAGAAACTTTAAGTTTTCCAAATCTAATTGTAAGAGTGCACGGAGCCCAATCCTTATTATCCTTGGCCCTTGTTTCCTCCTCGGTCCTTGTTCGCCTGCCTGCGCAAATTTGATTATCAAAATAAGCAGGCAGAGTGCAGCCGCAGGAGCAGGGACAGGACAAACAGGGAACAAGGATAATGCCATGTCGCCGCATTAGCGCCTCTCTGGTGGCACCCGGGTCGTCGTGGCGTGAAACAAGCTGGAATTTGTGATCCCTGGCCACTGGCACTGGCACTGCCACTCCGCCTTCTCCTCATTGGCACTCCTTTCGCTGATTAAAGCTCCACCGGATGCCGCTCCTTTGGCTGCCAACTGCGGTGATTTGCCATTCTTTCAAGCATATCATTAGGATGCAGCGCGGCGGCCCTGCACAAATGGGATATTAAGCCCCCGTCGACAGGACTTGACACATATTAAATTTCGCCCCGTCTCACTGACAGTCGGCATCGGAATCGGGCGCCTAATGAAGGTTAAGCAACTTTTAATGTCCCGGCCCCGGCCATTTTGCAGACCATTAAATGTTTCGCCTGGCAATATGCCATATGTTTCCACCATGGACATAAGCCCCGGCAAAGCGTTGCGCAAAAACTTTTCTTATCATTTCAGCGACAAAAGCCATAAAGACGCCACCCGACTCTGTGTGTGTGATGACACGACGCTGACAGTAATCGTAATCCCAGTCATGGTAATGATGACACCGGAGTCCTGGCCCCCCAAGCAGCCATATGAGCATATGTCGCAGTGGGGTCCCGTGCTCGGAGCGGGAGCTGACGAGCGATTTCACCCTTTTCGGGCTCTGAACTGGAATGCCTCGGACTCTGTAACGAGTGCTTCTTTCAATTAGTAATTGAACGGTGCGAATTGAATCGATATGATTGCTCTTTATTTGATTAGTATTTATGGCATTCCCTTCCCTAAAGTGACCGTCAAAGTTCTGCTTCGGTGTCACGCCCGATGGACGCCTTCCGGGTTCGTAGTCTCGATTGGTGTGACTTTCGACTGGGTCAGTTTCCTCTGGGCGGAGGCAAGTAGGAGACCGAAGACGGAGACCCTTTCCCAGTCGAGCAGAACGCAATAAAGTCTTGGGTGTATGAAGCCGTTAACGTTTGACCTTTAACTGCAGTTTGGGAAAAAACTGAAAAAAGTTACCTTTAGTTTCTCTGTAAAGAGCAAGGATAAAAACAAAGGCTTGACAATAAAATTATAATAAATTGTTAGTTAAAAATTAAAAATCTCTTTAGATTCCTTAACTTCCGCTAGATAGCTTTATTTTTTTCAGTGCCTTGTTTTCTGTATGGTTGTGTGAGCATTTACATGTTCACACAAGCTCAACCCTCACTCTTACTGGCACTCCACTCCCTCTGTAATTTCATGCTCCATTGGCCGAGCAAATCGCCACACAATCAAAGGGAATAGCTTCAGCCTGGCCCATTGGTCAAACGCTTTAAGCTGCTCGAATGCAAGCGGAATGGACGCCCAGAATGTGTCCCACATTATCAGAATTTCGAAATACTTAAGATATATTCAAATTCCTTGGCACAATTTATGCACTTTGGAACTTTGGTGGCGGGCATTTTGGGGGGCCAAAACGCGACTCTCCTCGATTGGCGTTTGTCCAGGGCCTTTGTTGCGTTATTTATGCAGCTGCCTCGCGCCACACTATCTCCAGCTGTCTTTGTTGCTGTTCCTGCAGTCATGGCCACTTGTTTCCGCACGCCATCCACCCAGCCACCCATCCACCATTTCTTCTGGGAGGGAGCAGAGCTTTCCCTCCATTTTTATTTATTTTTCTGCGTTATTTCTTTTTTCTTTCGCTATTTTCTGTACATTTTTTGCTGTCGGGGCCCCAAACACGAGAAGTCCATTTCGAAATTTATGTACACACAAATTGAAAGCGCAGGGAGGAGGGACTCGAACTGGAACTGGGACTGAAAGAAAGCAGAGTGTTTTGGCAGGACAAAAAAAGGAGAAGCCTGCCTGCATTGCTCGAATTGCAGTTTCGGTAAAAAGAACTTGGGGCCAGAAAAAACAAAACGATATCGCTTTAAGTGACACTTGCCAGGGGGGTTCGGTGGAGTTTCGCCAACAAAACGCTTTGTCCAAAACAGTCGGTGAAAACGCTTTGAATTCGCGCTGCTCTTTAGAGTCCAAAAAGCACACAGCAAAAAGAGCAGGACAATTGGAAAGAGATCAGTGAAACCCCATAGGGTTGGGCAAAGCGTCCAAGAAATGGATTAACTTTAAGCTCTAGGGTGAAAAATAAGGGGGTCATGGGAAATATTTGTATTAAGAAGGGCAATTTTCTTCAAGTATAAAGTTCAAGTATCTAAAGGAGAGTTTATAAAAATGAATGGGGTAATAATGACAGGGAATACAGATTTATATTCTTGGCAAATATTTTTTAAAATTTAAACAAGGTTGAATTTATTTTTTATTTATTTTATTTTCTACCAGTTTTTACCCCGCTTTAAGCTCCCATTCAGGCTTAAACTTCCGCTGAACTCATTTGTTAGACCCACTAAACAATAAACAACCGTTGCAGTTTATTGCCCTCTGAACTTCGCGGGGCAGCGCGAAAAGTTCACCTCGTTTATAAGGCGGCATTGGCATTTAACTCGTTATTGCAGTTGCAGTTGCCGGTTGCGATTGCTCTTGGCATAAATTAGATGCGGCTGTAAAATAGGTTGCATTTCTGCTTCTCCTGGCTCGTGGTCCCAGGTTCCAGGTTCCCTGGATCTCATCAGAGGCGCCCGCAGGCGTGTCTTTGTTTCGGCGGCAGTGTCATCATGGGTTAACCTGGGCTACATTTAACCCTGAGCTGAGCCAACGAAGCTGCGGCCCGTTTCCTGTCAGTCCTTCTGACTGACTGACTGACTGAATTTGCATTTCAATGCTGTGGCGCACTTTTTAACGAGTCTAATTACAGAGGAAATAATTAGTACCGTGCTAAGCTATACAATATTGACATTTTAAGAATCTGAATAGAATATGCAGATTTTTATAGCTAATGAGAATCAGAGCAGAAAAGCTTTCAGAACTGAAATTAATGCATTTTTTACTAAGTAATGAACAATTTTGATTGTAAATTAGGCTATACAAACTTGCGAATCACATTCCCAAAGCTAGCTTTCTTTCTTGTTAAATTTAAAAGCCTCCATATTTGTTCTCAGTGTCATTACCCGTTTGTACTCCCATTTCTAAACTCAATTACCGCTGAATGCGCGACTGGCAACTTTGTCTTGTGTATGCTAATTCCATTACAATGCACTCCGGTCCGGTTCCAGGCCATATCCCCCATCGCAACCTCGGGCCCCAACTCGATACCCAATGAATTATGATGGACGTTGTCATGAATGGGGCACACACTCTCTGACACACACTTAATACACTCTGTGGTCTGCGGCATGTGAGAGATGGTGTGTGTGTGCTGGCCATGTTTATCTCTCTGGCCAACGTATACTTAGCGCATTTATCAGGGAAAAGGGAAAAGGGATGATGAGATGGTTAGTGGCTAGGTCGCCCGGTGGGTTGCTGGGCTGCTCAATGAGCGTTTGGCGGGCACACACGCTATCGGTAGATTGCTGGCTAGGCGTTTTTGCCCTGACACGCCCCGCCGCCGACCACGAAGTTGTGAAAATGGCCAAGGAAAAGGGGGCGTGGCAGGAGAAATGAAGTGCTTAGCGCCTGGCTACTCACAATAACGCGGAAGGTGCACCTGAAAAAAATTGGGAATAAACAGAAGTGTATAAATTTTTTAAGGATTATTTGTAAGTTATTTTAAATTCTGTTAAACTTAATTGAGACTTTCCTTAGTGTTTAATAATTACAATAACAATATTCTTTAATTTAAATATAGATTCAAAGTATCTATTAAATTATTAAATAAATTATCTCCTTTGGTCTTTGATGGCAGTTTATTCCTTGATAGTTCCAGTGCATAACTGGCTGTGGTTTGGGCCAAAACCCTTTTGGCAGCGCCACTTCATTATAAACATTTCTCAATTGATTATCGTTAGTTCCGCGTGTGTGAGTGTGATAATGCCATAATTATGCCCCTGCCTTGGCGTGCTCAACGTTACAGCTCCGTGTTATAGTTGCGGCTTTCGCCTCGACGATTATATTTGCACGCATGTCCTTTTGCCATGGTGCGCCTTTCCTGTGGATTTTCCTCCGTGTTTTCACTTTGCTTTTTGCATGCGCCTCTCACATTTAAGTATGTAATCTCCATAAACTGCTCTTGAAATATTTCATTATCGTAATGAAAAGGGCTACAGCGCATATTACATTTATTTTTCTGCTTTCAGCGCCAGCTTGCGAGATATTGATAATGAAATGAGCAAAGTGTGGGTCTTTTGTGGATATTATTTCTTGATTGGTCAGGCAACGGGGTAAGGGTAAGCTCTTGGTTTTTTTTGTAGTATCTTAAGATATTTGATGAGAGGTTTAGGTGGATCTGACAGCAAGATATAGTTTCTTTTTGGAGGGAAGTGAAGAGTTAATCCAAGAGGACAAGAACGTTAGATATAAATTTGATGCGTTTCCTAACCCTTTAGATGCGAAATTTACAACTTTAGTTGAGTAATTTCCATCTAACATAAAGACATCAAATTATTTTCTTATCCTCTCACAAATGTTCCCCCCAAATCAAAGTCAAATCAAATGTGCTTTAAATTTAATTCTTTCCCACTCTTCTGTCGCCTCTGCAACTCTGTGTGCAATTAGTCGGTAAAACAAGTTTTCATTAAATGGGCTTAATTCAATTAATTTACGGCTTCAGTTTACGAATCATATTAAATTAAATAACGATGCATCTTTTACAAGGCTCAAAAGTGACACTCGCCAGCAGGGAAGCCTTTCAATTGGTGTTAATTCCCACGTAAGAGGGAATTCCGGCCGAGTCCTGTTGGCCAGTGCTCACTGCCCGCCAGCCGAAAGTCTTCTCGATTTCCATAAATTAATCAATTCCGCGGCCATCGCCGCTGTCAGGCTGTAATCCTTTATCACTCGTTTGTTTTATTGATGGCCGGCCAGGATTCTCCGACTCCAGATATGCCCGGAGTCGGGACCAGGCCCCTGACAATACGCAAATAATGGCATAATTAATGGAAAGAGCATCATATTTTTATCGACAGAAATTAACAAGCCCATCATCACGGGCACGGGGATTGGAAATGGAAATCGGACTGCGGCTGGGTCAGAATTTATGGCTAGGCTGCTGGCTCGCTTGGTTAAATCAACTATTTAAATGGCATTAAATATTAAAATTAATTAACTTTTATTCCACATTTGCTATTTCCCGCAAAAGATTTAAATTTAAATATTGAATTCCGACAAAGAGGCCTTTCTGTTTCCGATTTACAGCCGCTGACCCTGAACTTGTCGCACTGCAGGAATAAATTCCGGAGGCTGGTCCCGGATCCATGTACTGTGGCACGTGCACAAAAGTAATTACAAAACGCAGACAAGGCGGGGGCGGGATCTCCCTTTTCACGGCTGCCTGTGGGCGTTGGACTTGAGTGCGGCTCTGACAGCTAAAAAACGAATTGTAATTGGCTCCGAATCAAGTCTGGCCACCATCAGGCAGAGTGCAGAACCCTCGACCCAGGACTTGACTCCGAAGGGAAGTTGCTCCTTTGACTGGCCGACGAGAATGGAGTCGCTGGCGCTGGGCCAAAAACTTTTCCAAGTCGTAAAGATCCAACGGCTGACCTTCTACTACTTCTACTTTTTCACTTAGGCTCCACGCACTTTTATTTTTTTCGCCCTGTAAGCCTTAATGAGCCAAATGCTCGTCTAGAAGCCAAACTCCTTTGGGTTAAGACAACGATTTCGCATGAAATTTTATGCGCGCGTGATTAAAAGTCACGTGCGTGACATAGGGGGGTTGTTCGAGGGGCTTTGTGGCCCCCTGAGCAACGGCTGCAACTAATGTGGCCCCACGACTGTGGCAAACAATGCTGATCATAATCTCCAGCAGGCAGGCTGCTGCTAACGAGCTTCGTGCCGAGGTACACTTCAATGCGAATGCTCCACTTTTGTGGAGCAAGAACTTCAGGAAAGGTGGACCAAAAAAGCAGAGCTGTGAGCACTTTTCCCCAGTGTAGTTAGCTAGAGGCTCTGGGCATTTAAGGCTACGAGCTGAAGCTGTGCTCCCATTGTCTCAGCTGAGGGCTGCTGCTACCAAGGGCTCAGCGGGCCAATTGATTGGTCTCGTTTTCATTGTTGGCCAAGCGGCCTGGGACTTCGGCTAACCGCCAACTGCAAGTTGCAACACACTTTAGGCCTGTTGATTGTCCTCTGATTGGCAGCTGGCAGCATAATCACGCCAAAGCCTTGAGTATTGGGCTAATTGTCGTGGCACGCGTCGGGACTTAAAGGAACCGCCTCCCATTAAGGTGAGACTGGAAAATTGTGCAATTCGGCAGAGAGCTTAAGTTTTGGACTTGAAAAAGTGGGTCAAAAGTGCAACGGGCTTATTTTAAGTGTCAGTTAAATATATATATCTGTAAATGTAAATAATAAGCCATGAGATTTGCCCACAGCAATTACAGCAATATTGAAGTTTTTATTTTCAACGATCCAATTACAAATTGTAATTGTAAACAGAAGTTCGGCATTCCGAAGCTGGGTTTCTGTCCTGTTGACCTCCAATCAGAGGAACACCATTAAGGGACCTCTGGGAGTGTCCAGATAATAAAATACTTCTCAGACACTGTAACCACACCGATTAAATCGAAGCTTGACATCTTTCCACCTTACTGGGCCTTCGGGTCGGTGTTATATTGATAAATTGACCCGGCTCGCAGCTTAATTTTAAAGCCTCCGTCCCCGATGGCACTGAGTGCCCCTCGGAGTTCACGCCTGTCGAGCATGAAACCGAGGCTTCAACTTCAACATGCTGCCAACTGACTTGTGCAGAGCCACATCCACAACCGCCCACAGGCGCCCACATGCCAGGGGACGTCAACTTGCCAGGACCACCAGCCTTGTCCTCCTCCCGCTCCCTGGCGCTTCCTGGCGCTCCCTTGAGCTGCCTCGTCTGCGCTGGCATTGCCAACATGTGGTGACAACGCCGAATTAAGTTATTTGTCAAATGTCGAAACGTTGGCCAGCGCACATCAGGCCTATCGGAGTCCGGAGCCGAATCCGGCAGGGAAGGATTCCGAATCCGATTCCAGCCCAATTCCTTGCCATCCGCGCCGCTTTGTCAGCCTGTCAGCCGTCGTCGCCCGTGACAGCAGTTGCTGCAAATAAAGGAGAACGCCAGATATTTTATGCAGAAGCTGAAATCAATTTTTGCCAATCAATTGCGAAAAAGAATGCGATGACGTGGATTCGGCTGACTGAAAGGGCCGACAACGATTCAAATGTTTGCCGAGTGGACACGGGCCACTCCACACACAAAACTGAGTTAAAAATTTAATTTTCCAATTAAGCCGGCAAACATTTCTAGGAAGTGGCCATGGCAAATCGGATTAATAGGAGTACGCTTTGATTTGGCCGGCAGTGCGGAATAGGATATGGATGGGCCCTCGAATGGATCCAAGGGCTCTGAACACATTAGCAACAGCGGTGGGCAATGTAATAGCACTGAGAGTAAAAAAATATTACATTAAAAAACAAGAAGAAGAACGTTAGAGGTCAGCGGACACGACTGTGAGATACCAATCTTGACAGGTTTAGTAATGGAGGTGTGTTTCCAGAAGCAATTTACCGATTGATTGAAAATAAATATTTAAGGCCAAATAAAGCTTGCAGTATAACGATTAATTAAATATACTGACTCAGAGAGATCTTTGACATTATCATCAGTAGCCAGTTTCCCAAAGAAAATTAAAACAGCAAAAAGAAACATTACTGTGTGATTTCATACTTTCTATTTAATACCTTAATGTTAATAACTATGGTTAATATCTGATTTACCATTCAAATTTTAAAATAATTATTTCAGGTGATTTTTGGAAGTCAAGACTACAATGCAATTCCCCAACATTATACAGCAATTATTTCTATATCTAGTCTAGCCTTTTCGCATGATTTGGCAGAGAATTGTAAACTAATGAAAAGCTGTGGCTTCCGACAACCAATTAATGCCGCTTTCCGTCCACTCTCTGAACTTTGCCCATGATTTTTATAAAACACAATTTTGATTTGCTCAAATTTGAGCGAGTTATAGCACACATTTAGTGTAACATAACATAGTATATACCAAATTCGAAACTGAAATTGAGCATGCCGTGATTTTCCGATAAGCACGCCGAAAAATATCACCAGAGAAGAGCACGTACTAATTACTGCTCTTTAGTAGCCGGTGGGTTTCCGGAGTAAGCTCGATTTAGTCACGGATCGAACGTCATGCTAAACGCGATCTGGGTTCTCGCAGTGCTAGCTGGAGTGCCCCCGCCCGTTTTGGGTGGCATAGAGGACACCTTTCCGGCAAGCGTCCTTGAAGATGCTCGGCTTACCACGGTTTGTCTTCATTCCTAACTTGAATTCAAATAATCAAACTCTATCCATCGAGCAGTTGCAACTCCTGGAGAAGTACAAGTACCCGGCTGAAGCTCAGCAGGTGACCACCGAGGACAAGTATGTCCTGACCCTCCATCGCATTCCCCGGCCAGGGGCAAAGCCTGTGCTACTGGTTCACGGCCTGGAGGACACCTCCGCTTCGTGGATTCTAATGGGTCCGCACAGTGGCCTGGGCTACTACCTCTACGACAACGGCTATGACGTTTGGTTAGGCAACTGCCGGGGGAATCGGTACTCTCGGAGCCACGCCAAGCTGAATCCAAATACGGACAAGGCCTACTGGAGCTTCTCCTGGCACGAGATCGGAATGTTCGACCTGCCGGCCATGATCGATGCTATTCTGTCCAAAACTGGCTACCAGAAGCTGAGCTACTTTGGTCACTCCCAGGGCACCACTAGCTTCTTTGTGATGGCATCGAGCAGGCCGGAGTACAATGCCAAGATCCATCTGATGAGCGCCCTGGCTCCGGTGGCCTTTATGCGGCACATGAAGTCACCGCTCATGGGAATCGCGCGCATGGGTATCGGGGTCTTGGGAGGGAACTTTGAGCTGTTTCCCCACTCGCCCATCTTCCTCAACCAGTGTTTGCAGTCCGCCGGAGTTTTCAAGACCTGCGTGCGCTTCTTCTGGCAGGTTGTGGGCAAGAACAGTGAGGAACTCAATATGGTTAGTGGCTTTACACTTTGGCTTTCATTCTTAATTTAACTCTTTTTACAGACCATGTATCCGGTGGTGCTGGGCCACCTGCCCGGTGGCTGCAATGTTATGCAACCCGTCCACTATCTCCAGCTGCAGAGCTCGGATCGCTTCTGCCAGTTCGATTACGATGCCAAGGAGAACCAGCGCCTCTATGGGCGACCCACTCCGCCGGACTATCCTCTGGAGAGAATCACGACACCGGTGGCCTTGTATTACGGCAGTAATGACTTCCTCGCGGCGGTGGAGGATGTTCAGCGGTTGGCCAAGCTGCTGCCCAATGTTGTGGAGAACCATTTGTACCGGAAGTGGAACCACGTGGACATGCACTGGGGCATTAGTTCCCGGCGTACGGTCATGCCTAGGGCCCTAGAGGTAATGCAGTATTGGGAGTCGGCCGAAGGACGCAAGGATGTGACCACAGGATCGCCGGTGGAAGAGGAAGTCACCCAATTGACCACAGAGGCTTCGCTGGAGGGGAATCAGCCAAGTGAGGAAATTGAAGGTGATAGGGTGAACAAAGAGGAGCATACCGAAAGTAATGGGGGAGGAGAGGAGCAGGAGGATCAGCTGAAGGAAGTCACTGATTCTCCAGGAGAGAAGTGAATATGCAAGTTTTTATATTGATCTTTTATTCGTTTCAATAACTTAAAAACAGTTTAATAATAAAGGCCTTTATGAGAGAAAATATTGTTATCGTTTCAAAATATTAACAGAAAATCCTCAACCCAACTTTGGCCATGTTTTTTGATGTCTAAACAAGATAAAAAGATATTTGCCAATAAGGTCTGAAAACTCAGCTATACTTCCTATTTATGAGCTTCTGCGGGAAAACTGCTGCAATCACGTGCCACATCCGCCATGTAGCCAGCACCAACACCGACAACTGGAAACGTTTTGGGAATTTGAGAGCGCAACGAGGCGCGAAAACATTTACTCAACACTTAGCAGCTGTTGGTTAGTTTGCGGGGGCAAGTTTTCCGGGGGGCACCGAGGGGAGCTGGGGAAATGTGAAAATGTGAGGCGGCGGTTGGGAGTTTCTCTTGTTCGGCGACGTGCGGCAAAAGTTTTCCTTTTTTATGATTTATGAAGCAGACGACTATGGAGGAGCAGCTGCTGCATGTCCTGCGTCCTGTGTCCCATGTCCTGTCCCTGCCATCTCTTGTCGCCTGTCTCCCTCGACAGGAGGCGGAAGTGGGGCCGCAGCTAAGCGCTTTTCCTTGTCAGTTTCGCCAACTGCAACCCGGATATACAAATTGCACTTTGATGCGTTTCCCGCTCGCAGGACTCTAAATATAGAGTTCCAAACAATGTGCATCCCAAATAACAATAGTTTCTTTGGCGGTTTTTCTGTGCACCGTGCACTGTGCTCATTAAAATTTATGCTTTTGTCAAAAGCAGCAAACAATTGTTGTCCTGCCCGACTCTTGCCGCTGACACATGCCTTTCTAAGGCTTTCTAAGCAAACGCGGCGCCAAAGTTAAGTGTGTAATTTGCGAAAGTGTGTGGGGCATTGTGGGTTGTGTGTGCTGTGTGTGAATGAGAATGCCAAAACAACAAACCAGAATTCCACATTGTCGGCGACACATTTGCCGCTTAAGCAGAACAAACACGGGAATCCGCACAGAAATTGGCACAACGAACTCCCGCTTGCGTGAGGCTTTTCCATTAATGCAAACGCGGAAAACTGGGGAAAGTTTTTAGTTTTGCACTCAGCTTAGCTCTAATTAAAAAGTATTTTTTCTCTTCGGTTGAAATCACCCGAATTCCCCAGATTGGCTTACCTTAAATCCACCTATATAATAATGCTTAGAGAAGCTATTTAGTTTTATTACGCCTTTTTTCATATTTATTTTATTTCTGTTTTTTGTTAAATAAACTCATTTACTTGTGTGTGGGTGTGTGCTTGTTGCCTATGCAATTACATTTTGTTTTTGTTTTTTTTGTCGTTTTGCTCTTCGGTTTGTTTGTATATTATTACAATTATAAATATTAAACATGCATAGTACTGGTAATTAAGTTTAATTGTTGTTTTTTCGCTGTAGATAGGCTTAAGTTGAAAAGTATAAATAGTCCGTACGTACAGTGGAATTTAATGTTATGCATTACACCTTAAATAGGAAAAAACTAGAATAGCCGATGGTTTTTAGGTATTAAAAAATACATCAATATTTACAGGGAACTTAATTGTACATTAAACATTTATATTCAGATGCATATGTGATTTTATAAGCGAAACTGTTGGCTTTAAATTGGTTTTCGTTTTATGCAATTTCTGCAGTGCTCTTAAATATTTAATTTGCAAAAGGTTTCTGAATTTTTTAGTGATTAATTTGAGGCCTTAATTTGTAACGTGTTTTTTTTGTCGCCGTACTTAAAAAGAGTGCTTGCTTTCAGTCTTTAAAATAAAAAACTTCTACCCGAAAAAACACGCTGATTTTGATTCCATTTTAGCCTCAAACAAATACGTTTATATATATTTATGACATACAGATGCTGATTTTTAGCTACACTAATTGCTAATTGGATTTTTACCTCAGTTTTTTATTCGCTTGCGTTAAATTTGATTCGTTTTTTGGTGTTTACGATTTAAGTTTAAATTTTGTGGTTGCACGGTGCTTGATTTTTGGCTTTATTCTGTGTGTGGCAAAACATCCAGAGCTTCTTTATTATATTTTTTACACGTAGAGTTAACGTTAAATGCTTCAATTATTTTATTTCCCTTTTGGCGCAGCGTTTTTCAAACAGTGAACCTATAGAACTACGAGTAGAGATACGATTAAGTGGAGATATGTCGCCGAACCTTGCCCGAAACTACACGTACACACATATAGTATATAAGCTGGTTGAGTAAACTGTTGGTTCGTATTAAGGTAATGCTCTATATAGACACCGATAACTGTCGTCAAATGCCAAGCTCTCTCTCTTTCACTTTATTTACACAATTTGCTATTTCGGATCCCATCCGACCTGCCCTAGAAGTAGTCCATCTTGGGCGCATCCAGGGCCGTGTGCATGGTCAGGGTGACGCCGCGGTTGATGCTCACCGCCGGGTAGAAGACCCCGTAGAGATCCCGGAAGGCCACCGATCCCTGTGGCATTTCGTTGACCAGGAAGCTCAGTGTGTGCCGCTCCAGATCGAGGAGTACTCCGATGGTGCTTCCCGTGGTTATGCCGCCCTCGACCCGCCTCTCATGCACAGAGTTGTGCTGGAACCAGGAGCGTTGCCGGTCGATGTACATGGCGAATGACTTCTCGTCCTTGCCTGGGGAGGTTTTGAAAAATAAATATAGAAAAATTTGTTAGTTTCGGTTTTTTTAATGAGAAATTCTTAATACACTTTAAGGGGTAAAATATATTTTTTTAAATTTGATCGACTTCACATTCGGTGCCCTAAACTAATTGCAAACTACAGCAAACTTGACAGCACTCGGTTGTCTGAAGTAAGCTTCCTTTTTATGTTACAAATAACTAAACTATTAGGTAGTAGTAATACACATTTTATCCCCAATCTCTATTACAATTCAACAAACCCGAATTTTAATTTACTGCTCATAGCCTTCATACTCATAGTCTTCACCATCATAATCTTTGCTCTCCGTTTCGTTGACTTCCACCGCTGATTCCGAGCTGTGAACTTTAAAGTTTAACCGGCAAGTTGCGTCCCAGGACTCCTGCTATCCATAGCTTGTCACTTTCCTGTCTCAGTTGCTCCGCCAGTCCTGCGGAATTATAACTGACAAATGCAAAAGCAACAAGCGGCAGGGTCCTGGCAGCACGGGGGATAGGGGACCGAGTGGGAGTGGGTTAAGAACGCACGAGAGTCGTCGTAAAACAACTTGGAAAACTGCAACTGTTAGTGTCAATGTCAGTCGCTGGGGGCACCACCTGCCTCGCTTTGCATATGAAAATTTAATTCGAAAACTTAAGTTTTCCGTAGTTTCAGCCGCTTCTCGGCTCCCTGCTGCCGGAGGGCACGTGTTAAATGGCGCGTGAGCAGCTTGGGGAATAAATTGTCTAAGTGAAAAAAGATACACGGAGAGTCCCTCTAAAAAAATGGAAATAAACAAAAAAATAAGAGCAAGCGATGCTTTGTGGCAGGAATAAACTTTTGCATTTGACAAAGTTTAAGTGCCGCACTTTTAATTACTTTTGTCTGCATTCTAAGTCGCCCTGGGTATCGACTCGCGCCTCCTCCCACGCAACCACGCACATTTTCAATCAATTTGCCGCGGCATACTTCAAGGCGCCTCAGCTCCTTCAGCTCTTTGTGCTCTTTTCCGCCTTTGTTTGTGTTTGTCTCAGTCTGGTAACAAAAACTCCGCGCCTTCCGCCCCACGCACATGCAACAAGAAATGGCAAAAGTTTTCGTTACGCCCCCGCCCCAACTTGGCACTCGATTTTATTGGCTTCGCCTAGCGAGGCGGCAAAATGGCAAAGTTTTAAGTTCCCAGTCCCCTGAATTTCCCCCCTGAATTCGCATCTATTAGCTGCGAACTTTCCGCATACGTATTGGATCTTTTGTCAACGCCAGAACCTATTTGTTGTGCAGATTTTCCACTTCTGGTTTTCCCCTTTTTTTTTTTGATCAAAACTTCTTTTCCCTCCTTCTGCCTGCTCTGAATTTTTAATTGAATTTCCAATGCAACCAGTAACCCACTGAGCTGAGGTAAGGAACAGCCTGAGGAGGAGCTAGAGGGGAAGCTAGAGGAGAGTCTCGGGGGATGCACTCACCCAGCATTTTGTTGCGGGCCACATCGATACGTGCCACTCCGAAGGCCGGATCCGTGTCCGCCGTGTAGTTGTCGATGGTGAACTCCCAGTAGTGGACGCCGCGGGAGAACCCAACGGAGCCGAGGGCCACGCGGTGCTCCCAGCCCTCGACGCTAACGGTGGCATTGTTTTTGCTAAAGATTAAGCCCGATCCGGCGCCGCCGCTCAGAACCGGATCAAACGTGAACCAGGCCACTGCAATGGAAGGAAATGAGGAGAAAAATGGAACTTATGAGTACAGTGGGGAAAAAGCTATATATAAGTAGAGAAATATATTTTATAAAATCATGGAAAGTGAGGTGAGCATGGAAAATTAATTAAAACGCTTTTTTTATTTCAGAAGAAATAATTAGATAAGTTTTTATATGTGATTTTTATATTATATTACTTATTGTTTATCATTTAATTTTATATAAGTAATAAGAATCTTATTACTATAAAAATCACTTATAAATATATTAGTAAATTCACTTCATTCATTTTTTTATAGCCATAAAATACTTTGTTATTCCCTAAACCATAGCTTTCTTAGCAAAATCTCTTCAAGTAAACGCCATTTCATATCTATTCCCATTCCAGCTTATCCAGCTTACTTCTTGCAGTGTCTCGAACCAGGGGAAAAGTGGAAAGAAAAACAAAGTCAGACTGGTTGCAGTTTGCCCCATTGTCAAAGCTCAAGTGGCCAGTGCAATCTGGAGTCCGAGCCAGAGTCCTTTCCTTATAGTTTATGCTGTTATGCGCCGCAAAGTAGGCAACGAGTGGCGTCGTGTCGAGTGCTTTATTAAATTTCCTTTTTTATTGTTGTGGCCGCATTAAGTGGCCGAGGCTAGTCTGGAATCAGCTGGGACCAGCCCTCTTTATATATAGTATATATAGTCGGGACTCCAGTTCTCGGTCTGCTGACGACGATGACGTTGCCTGTTTTATTGGCCACCAAAGGCAATTGTGTGGCCAAACATGCCACAAAGCAAGCATCTGGGCCAGGAGGACGGACTCCTCGGCCGGGCATTGTTTTGTTTACTTCGGGGATATGACTTTGCGATTAAAACTATGAGGGATTTGAGCCAAGCACCATAGTCCTGGATGCCGGCGTTTAATTAGCTGTTATAAACTGTTCCCAGTTTCTTAATTGGATAACTAAAAGGAGAGGAAGAGAGACTGGAAATGTTTGCCAAATTATTTTGTCTGAAGTTGGGATTAAGAGTCTATTAAAAGGGATATGGAAGAGTACTAATCCGATCTAATTTACGAGTGTTCTGTCTCTTGGCATCTCTCTTAATTTTTAGGAGATTTTAGAACTATGCTTGGGAGCTTATATTTTAGCTAAAGAGAGGGTTTATTTATAACGGAATTTATTCTAGGGAGTATATTTAACTTAGACTTTAATGTAAACTTAGTATGCAGATTTTAAATTCAAACAAAAACTGACACAAAACAGCTTTCTGAATTGATATTAATGCCTTTATGGCTTGGTTATGATATTTTTAAGGAAATTATACAATTAAAAATATCGATTTCAAGTGCCTATGATATCTTCACGAATCGCTTCTCTGCCGGCCTAAGTAATTGGAACCCCTGCTAACCCTTTCGTTTCGCCAAGAACCTTGTCCTTGGACCTTTCGGCTTGTCTGCGAGGTGTTAGAGCCATGTCATTAGCGCAGACCGCCCGCCAGTGTCACGAGCCATAAACTGTTAACTGGGTTTTCCGTTAATTACTTGGGGACACGCGTTCGGTGTAAACACTTTATAAAATGGCAATTTGCAGTGGGATCGGGATCGGGTTCCGGTTCGGGTTTCGGGAACCCCCGCTTGGCGCCGCCGCGAAATAATCAATTAAAAGTTGCAAATTAATGGCGGCCAACTAATAACAGAAACAGAAACCCAGAGACCGGCAGTAAAGTGGTCTAGGACGCGTCCTGGCCATTTTATAAATTAAATAACTTTACGCGGCTGTTCGCCTTGCGGAGCAAAAGGAGCTGCTGTCAGGTGGCGCATGCATCAATCAAGTGAGAATTGGATTGCACAAGACATTCCCTCCCCCACACCCATTCCATCCCCGTATCCACTCCCATTTCCATTCAAGTTCTCGTTGGCCCCGGCAGGCGTAAAAGGGGTCAATGGCTGTTTGACATGCAAAGCACGGAACGAGGGGGCAGGACAGGCGGAGTCCTGAATGGAAATGGGGTGGCGCATGACCGAAAAGGATTAAATTATAAAACAGTTGGAAAAGTAGCTCACAAGCAAGCAGCAGGCAGGAGGAGCTTAATTGAAAAAGCTAGTAGAGGTGGACTCACCTTCGGCAGTCTGTAGTCCAATCAGCTCCGAGTATTCACCTTCTCCGGCGGAATTGAAGGCCTTCACCCGGGCATTGTACATCGAGTTGAAGTGCAACCCGTCCACGGTGCAAATTGTTTCCTTGCCGCAGTAGACTTCCTGTTGGGAATCAAATTAAAGTTCTCGGTTAATAAATTGGAAGATGACAGCCATTCACTGGGCCAATCAACAGTCGGATTGGGCCACTCAGCTCCTTTATACAGGGAGCTATTCATTAAGGCATTTACTAGGGTAAGTTATTTGCAAGGAATTCAAGAAGGAAACTGAGAAAAATTCAGGAAAAATACTTTATTGATATAAAAAAAATGGTTAGGTAATTCTTTAGGAAAAAACAGAATTTTAAGGCTTTAAACTAATAAAAGGAACGCTTTTCATTCCTGTATTCAGTGTAAACTTACCCTAAATTCACCACCGCTGCCATCGTCCAATTCCAGGACGTAACCCTCCACAAAGGAATGATTTGGTGGCTGCCACGCCACAGTCACGGAATTATTTTCCGCTGAACAATCCGACGGCAGTATGGTTGGAGTCATAGGAGCTATTTTCAGGATAAAGAAAATATTTAAAAATATGTTTCATAGGTTAAAGAAAATTGTGTACCAGTATTAGTGCAGAAAAATCAATAGTATTGCTAATTAAGGGCAAATAAATACTCAAAAGAAAGTGTACAAAAATATTGAAGGACCCAAGAAGAGTGTGTGTGTTAGCAGAGTGATTGGTTAATAAATAAGAGTAAGCCAAACTATCAATACAACTAAGCCAAAAACATAAACCACAACCAATAAAAAAGTTTCAGTGAATGGAGACCCGAAAACCAGCAAATGATCCCTGCAAAAATAAAGATGAAGAGGAGAGAATCTGTCAAAGGGACATCAAATGTTGGGGGCTTCCATTTTTTATTAATTGCCCGAAGGGGGACGCCACGGCCACGCCATAAAATCGAGGCATAAAACCAACGCCTGGCAATAAAAATTCATGACACAACACAAATGGCAGAGAGCGAAGTGAAGCGCCTAAAATTATGCCACAAAATAAACATAAAAATGACGACACTTTCGGGCTTTCCGCTCCCTTGACTCAGCGCCGTTTCGCTCAAATTAAAAAGGCGCCAAAAGCAGTCAAATGTCAAAGCCCAAACAAAATCCCGCAGAGTCGTGGGATGTGAAGCCACAGAAATCAAGGTGCCTCGGCGCAATCAGGCTAAAAGTGTAAGGGATAAGCCGCAGGGATACACATAAAAAATAATAACAATATAAAGAACGGAAACGGAAAATGCGAAATGCGAAATGAAAGCTTAAGCATGAAATAATGAGGAGGCAGGAGAGTGCGGGCGAAGACAGAGTCAAATGAAAAGCGACAGGACGAGGGAAAAACGCTGCGTAAAAAGTAAAAAATGATGTCACTTCAAGTGACATCGCTGACCGACCGACCACGGCCACCGCCTCCGGAGAGTTGACAGGCGGCGGCAAGACCGAGCCAAGGCATTGCTGACATTCGCCAGGAACCGGAAGCGAGAAACGAAAATATTTGGACGCCTTTTTCGGGGCATTTTGTTTTATTTTATATTTTTTTATTCCCTGCCAGTGGCTTTAATGAAAATGAAAAATTATTATGCGTAGGCGTGAGCCGCCCGGAAGTGAGAGTGAGAGAGGTGAAGGAAAAACAAAGGCAGAAAGCAATGGCCAAATCCTTGAAAACAAAATGGCCGACCAAGACCAGGTCGATGTGTGAGTGCGTGTGGGTAGGTGTGTTCTTAAGTGAGTGTGTGAGGGGTTAAAAGCACCAAGGAATTTCCAGAAACAAAAGAAAAACAAACTATGGAATTAAACTTTTGTGAGTTTCCGTGTCTGGTATTGATTTTTTAAATTAATTTTATTTGGATTTTTGTCTTGCATTTATTTGTGGTTTCGTTTTGTAGTTGCTCACCTGCCGGACATCTTTCATCTCCATCTTTGACGGCTTTAGATGGTTTTGTTTATATTTTATGCGGACATTCATTTAAATGAGAGCACAAGCGGCACAATCAGAATGAAAGAAGCACAAAAATGTTAGCGACATATCAAATGCAAGGGGTCTGTCCTGTCTTATATTCTATTTAAGTCGTTAAATAAATTATCGTACAATGAGGCTGCACTATCCGATTTCAACACTTTCACTTTAATTCTTCTCCAAATTTGTCAGCTCCTCGAATTCCCAGCACTTTCAGTTCTAAATTTAGGAACCCTTCGCCCACAAAAACTATTCCTGAAGCCCTTCACAGTCCCAACTCTTCAATGGCTCTCGATTCGAGGGCCCTTCCGCTATTGTTTCAAGGGGAGGAAGAGTGTGGGCCCCTTGTTTATGCTTAAGTTTTCTGTTTTTGTTTGCAGGGTGGCCCAGAGTCACACCTTTGCCAGGTGTGTGCGTATATGTGGGTGTTTGTGCGTAATTAGTGACAATATTTATGAGGCGGGGTTTGCTTAGCACATACAGTTGGGCCCAATAATTCAGCCCCTGTGGTTAGGACACAATAATATTGAATTTGGGGAGAAGGAATGATTAGCTTTCTTCGAAAATGTTCTACGTTTAACATATTTTATTTACGCTAGATCTTGCTACAAGTACTTCCTACATTTTATCTATTCCTATTCGACATACTTAGTATAACTATTAGTTGTGTACCAGCCTTAACACTAAATAATTAATTTAGAAACCTTATAGACTCACCTTTCATCTGTATAAAGTTCAAGTTATCTATGGCTCGGGCCAAGGCCGCATCATCGAGGGTCAGGTCCACGATGGGCGAGACCCGCGGGGCTGCATTGGTGACCTCCTGGTGCCAGGTCATGTCTGTGTTGGCCACTCGATTGATAAGCATGGAGCCCACCTTTTCAATGAAATAATAAATTTAACTCTTATATAATTCAATATTTAATCATAAAGCCTACCTGAAGAAAGGCGGCGCTGTCAGTCTCTTTAAGAGCTTCGATGCAGAACTGTATGAGTCCCGTGGTCTGCTGCAACTTGCCAGTGCAGTTCGACTGCTGGTCCTAAGAAATAAAAAAGGATACTTAAAGTCTTTTTCAAGTCAAATGAAACCCCAAAAACCCACCTTGAGTATCCTGATCTTGGTATCCTTGTCATTGCGAATCGCCTCCAGCAGATACTCGCGTCTGTCGTGAATGGCCTGGATTAGGGCCTCGCACTGGGCGTGCACCAGCCGCTCGAACTCCATGCAGGATTCCTGAGGATGACGCAGAGTATCATCAAGACGGATGCCAGATTTTAGGGTCCGGGAATTCCCCTCTCGCCAACTTACCGTTACTTTGTCGCTCATGCCTTTGAGGCGCTGGATGAATTCGGTCGTGGAACGTGCCTTCTCCGACAATTGTTGCAGATTGTGCGAGAGCTCCGTCTGGAAAGTGATACGAAAATAGGAAAAAATGAATCTCCATCGCCAGGACAATGACATCAGCTCGGGAAAATTAAAAACAGCCCAGGAATGTGCACTGTGTTGTGCGGAGTAATAAAAGTTTACGGTTTCCGCTTTCTTCTTTTATGGCAACTTTAGTCACGCCCGCGGTGACAGCTCGCGTTTGCCATATAATATCTTCGTTCGTTTTTTCATAGTTACACGTCAAAGTCGAGAGCGCCCGAGGGCAGAGGGGAAAGGGTGAAATTCGTTAAAAAACAACCAAGCCCGACCACAAATAAATCGCTCGAAAAATCATTTAAACAACGGCAGGCTACAAATAATAAATATCACGCAAGCTTTGCCATTTTGCCGACATTTGCAAACCTCATTTGTTGAATGTTTTCCTTTTTTGGGGGGAGAGACAACAATGTTGATGTTGATGTTGCGGCATTGGAAACATTTGCTCTTGACAGTGACATGACACGCCACGCCACCCAATGAACAATTCAATTTTCATCAGTGGAAAATTTGCTCAGCAATTAAATTGCTCATACGCCCCGCGCGCGCCTCCGACAATTTCAATTCATTAGCATTCGGCCGCCGACGACGCCCCCTGGCACTTGGCACATCCTTGTTCAGGACACTCTGCCTGCGACTCCTTAGCTTCCCATTTTTCCCCCTTTCCGGCCGGTTGTTGCCCGCAGGACACCCTCGCACAATTATTGTCCAGCTGGCTGTCGAGCAGCTAGCTCGGCCTCAAGTGTCTGCTCTCTGGAATATAGAAATCGGAGGAGGATAGGGTTGGACGCCCTCCCCCTTATAATACCCGCCTTGGGCATTTACATGCTTTTCACTTTTCCAGACAAACGGAAAAACAGGCAGCGCCGTTCCGTTTCTGTTTCCCCCTTTTGGGGAGCTCCCATTGTCAGACACGGCGTATCCTCATTACCACTTTCTGCGTTTGCTTTCTGATTATTTTATTCTATTTGCCAGCCGGCACGGCACGGCGTAGGGTTTTTCTTTCTGTTTCTGCTGCTGTTTGTCGCCTTTGTTTGCTTATCAAATCAAAATAGCTGCAGGTACACATAGCTACGAGGATGTCCTTGCCACCGAGCGGCAAAAGCAGGGTTTTGTTTCGTTTTCCCGGTTTAATTGAGGCGAGATAAAGGTAGTTACATATTGCGAGGAGGCTCTGGAAGACATCATTAAAGTGTTTTTTTCAATACATATAATTTTTCTGGACTCTTATTCCCAACCAAGTTAATTTTTAATCCTTTTCCTTCCATGAAAGTTTTTCAAAAGACAAAGCTTGCCCAAAATTCCTACCCACAAACAAGCAAATCCTTATTCAGAGTGGATGCATTTGCCTGGCTTTCATAATTCTTCGGAAGGCTTCCCAATGAAAGCCGTCCAATTACAGGAAAATATTTTGTTGAATCCGGCTCGTCATCGAAAAGGGCAGCTTATGACGATTACATTCATTAGCCGAATGCCTTCTCCTCCTCACTTAAGCGCTGTCCATTTGGCCGAAAAGTGAGCAGATAGACAGTTGCACAGATGGCTAAGCGCCGAGAAGTCGGCAAGGGATTTTCCGGGAAAGGAACAGGAGCAGGAGGAGGAGGAGGAGGAGCGTCACAAAGTGCTGGCCAAGAATGCGCAACGCGGGCGGCAAACTGTTGAAATTTAATCCCTCAAGGGTTGCTTCAACGCTTCCTGCACAATGCAGATGGAAGTGGGGGATGGGGGAAGTGGCTTTTAGGGATGCGAAAGTGGGGGCGTGATTTCAAATATGAAGTGGACGGACGGGAGAGTCGAGAGTCTGTTTTGCATTGATAAGCTGCCCGCTCCTGTTGCTGCTCGCTGTCCTTTAGAAAACGCTCTTTTTCTGTTCTTTTTTGGAAGCTCACTGCTGCCTGTTTTTTTATGACGCATCGCCATAAAAAAAGCACTCGAAGCAGGCGAAACTTTTATCAGACTGTAAAAAATAATAATAATATGACATGTTTATGCGCCGCAGACGCAACCTCTTTAAAGCCGCCAGGCATGCAAGTCGTGTAAATAATTTAAGAACCCTCTTCTGAGCTCCTGACGTGGCCCTGACACATGTTCCGCGGGCGGAGGGCCAAATAAATTATTAAGTTGTTAAGAGACCCGGCCAACGATGGCAGTCACTCACATTAATATGATAAACGCCGCAACAATGTGCTTTAAGTGAGCTCCCAGCTCCCGAAACGGAGGAAGACTCTGCCAAATGGGACACGACACGCGAACCGCAAAACACATGAAATTGTGCATTAAATTGTGAACATTAAAATGGCCAAAGAGAGGCAGGAATCATGCCAAGTTTGCCTATGAAAAATCTGGTAATAACCAGATGCCTATCTTTAATATTATTATGAAATTATGAGGCCATTACAGCTATCTCGGTGTCTTTAAATAAATATAAATGACTCTTGAACAATATATTTGTTTTAAAAACACAAAATCTCAATTAAATTGCAAACAGAAAATAGTTGAGGGGCTAACAAAAAGTCAAATAACAAAATAATATAAATCTTGGGTTTTTATTATCTAATATTTAAATTTTGAATCATTTAATTTGAGAGCTTCCCATCGAGAAATTCAGAAATTCAGCTTGAAAATTGCTTCTTTAATTTTGTGTACAAATTAAGCAATTCCTAAGGCCTTTGCCTTTAACATTTATGCTGTTGCCATTTGCTTATCGCCCCACATGAAAGCCAAATGAGTCTGCGACTCGTACTATAAAGATGCCCAGATACGATCTCTGGGAAATGGCAGCAGGCCAAAGGCTGTACAAGAGCGTTGACAACGCTGTGCCCAGCTCACCTCACATCTCGCACAATTTGTATTTGGCCAGCACAGGAGCAGGGCTGGGATAGGCTGGCCAAGAGCGAGAGATTAAAATCGCAGACTGGCTGGCGACGACGTGGTCGTGGATTCAACAGAATGTTGCCTGGCGCCGCTGCAGTCGCAACAAGTTGCCAGCTACTGTGTGGAAGTACGATTTTACCCTAGTCTACAAAGATTTGGGTATATTATGGCCTTACTTTAAGATGTATTATAAGATACTACCCTATATACCAGGAGTTTAAATATTATTTAAGGTTTTTAATAATTAATTAATTATATACGACTTCTACGATTTGATAAGATTTTTAATTCTGCTGGTGAAATAAGTATTGTGTAGTCCAGTGCTGCCTCATAATGTTGCCCATAATTTAGACTGCAGCCACGACGCAGTTCGCTGCTATAAATAAACTATATTCCGCAGCGTGGATCGTGCCACAGCCTGGGGCTCATTAGGTGCGTGTTTTGTTCGCGGAAAATTAACAAGAAGTCAGAAGGCACAAGGAAAAATCGGAGTCAAAGGAGTCGTTAACCAGAGATTGTGCAACATTTCCCAGCCCAATAAGGCCTGAACATGTTAGAGCGGAAAATGCGTTGGATTTCCCCCAAATGAGTGCTCATCGAGAGCAGCAATTCACAAGTCTTGATGGGATTACTAGTGGCCAATATTTATGTTGCGGTGGAAGTGAGGCCGAGGAGCAGGGACGTGACAACGACTCAAATGTCCGACGAGCAGGTGGCCAGCAGTCGCCGGCCGGGCTTGAATTATAACGCATTTAAGCCATAAAGCCGCGGATATATGAGACGGGCTCAAGTAGCTCGTGTTGCGGATACCCCCGGACACATGTAAGCCCCGATCCATATACGGTCTTTCGGCGTTAACGCACATAAATATTATTTACAGCCATTCCGTGTTGCACATGCAACACGTGGCCCTGGCAATTGCTCTTCTTGCCAGCGCCAATGCAGCCGAAAATGGCCAAAAGACTTAGCCACAAAAATTATGGTGTCTTTAGGTCTTACTCAGGGGCTTAGCAGGGTAGCCAATGATGATGAAAATTAATATTAAACAGTTTTGATATATAATAGATTAATATAATCTTTGTATAAAGCCACATTAACCATTAGCCCTATTTCATAAATCTTAGCTTTAAAAGAATATAAAACGTAATGAATTTTAAGCAACCTTAAAAAGCTGTAATAAAAATGACTAAAGTACATCTTGTGAGAATTCCATAAAGAAATATTTTGATAAATGACATTTAAGTAATATCTGATCATGATTCACCCTAATCGAAAGCTATGCAGTCTCCGCTGGCCTTCTCTTACCTGGCGCAATATTTTGACTTGTGCCTCACCTTGTGGCGGCAGTTTCAGTTCCCCCTTTGGCTTTCCCTGCGTGGCATTTATCCATTCATAACCACCCGCGTCCTCTGAGGCATGAGTAATGCGGGGCGCATTGCAGCCGTCTTTTGGGGCCCGATAAAAAGCTTAAGATACAACTTACACTCTGACAAGATATGAATTTTAAGCGCGCATCTCATTGATTTATGTGGCAGTCAAAGGAAGCGACTGACGGCTATGCTTTTTTAAATTGGATTACGGGCTACGCCGCCGTCGTCGTCTGCCGAGTTGGCGAAGTCTGGCTTCCTGCCCGACTGCCTTGCATGCCAAGTTGGCTATTAAAAATAAGTCGAGATGACAGCTTATTGAGCCACTGCCACTGCACTTCGTCTAATTAATTAGCAACTTCAGAGCAAATATCATTTGAGAGGAACAAAAATAAATGAGGAAGGAAGAGAAAACCAAACACAGCGAGTAGTAAATAAACAAATGAGGGAAAGTCCCCTGCCGTCTATTGATGGCCAGACAGAGAGAGCGACTGACATTCGGAAACCGCAGAATCTAATTTGGAAAACATCCTTCCAAACATATAGCTACATATATGTAGAGCATGTGGAGGCATCTGTCGCAGGAGGGGACAAGACTCCCATCCCATCCGATGTCCCGGGGGTGTGTGAAGCATTATTGGAACACTCGCCGGAGAACCCAAGCGAAAAGGTGAGGGCATCGAAGGGGAGCGGTGTGAATGCGCAACAATCAAAATATTTTCATGACAAATTTAAAACAACAGAACCGTGAAGGGGAACACGTTGCCAGCGCTTGGTCAGCAGTCGTACAATTGCTAAAAGCGGAAAACGAGTTCTGCACAGGGAAAAAGAGTTTTACTTACAAATAAAAATATTAATAAAAATAGCTTACTAGTTTTTAATTGTAAATCAAGAATATATTTTGTAACTCTATAATTACCAACTGGTTCGTGCTGTGTAAACATTTAAATAAAGTTTTAAACATTGGCATCAAGAAATAATTACTGGCGTTAACAAATGGCTCAAGTTAAAACAAATAATATTATATTATTCATAGGAATGAGTCATAAAGAAGTCAAGTCAATAAGTCAAGAAAGAATAAAATATTAAAGACTTGTAAAAAGTATTTTCAGTGCAGTCTAGCCAATCAAGCGGAATGGGACATGGGAATAGTGAGTCTGGCAAAGGGAAGTGCCCACGTCATGACCACGCAGGGGTGAATCCTTGAGAAACTTTCGATCCATCAAAGTAAACCCTGACTTCGAGAATCCTTGCCGAAGAGGCGACACACGTGTCTGCGTTTACAATTCATTACGAACGCCTCGAACTAAGCCCTTTTTTCCCGACTTTTCGATGACCCAAAGTCAATATCCAGAAAGTCGCTATAGCTGGTTGACATCCCCATTGTCTCCGGGATAACTCAGAATGCATAACGGCATCTGGCCGAGGAGTGCAGCTTGGGCAAACTGTGAGCCACTTAATCTCGTCGACGGCGGCAAAAGAAAGAGTCTCTCTGCGGAAGGGCAACCAGTCTTCATCATTATTTGCGCATAAATTAGGATTAAGTCGGCAAACGACAGAGAGGAAGAGATGGGGACTGGGTCTCACTTCTGCAGAAATCATATTCGCAATTTTGACCTTATTTGGATGAGAGCTGCTTCTCGGGATTGCCTTATACGGATGGCCACTGAGGGACCAACTAAGAAGCAATTCCCCAGCCCCACTTCTTGCTCCTAATTTCACTTCGTTATATTCGTTATATTCAGCATTCAGCATCAATTTGCAAGCGACAGGGAGAGGTCTCCCCATTATTTTGTGCCAACTAATGCGACAGAGTGTTCCTCTGAAAAGCTGTAGCTCTATGCAATTTTCGACACTCTCCATATTCGCATTAGTTGCGCTGACAGTTCATGTCAAATTAGTGACATTTAGTGTCATGAAAATGCGCAAATGGGGGAGCTTATATATCAAAGAAAAAGTATTATTAGAGAGATGACAGATTACACATGTCAAAGGAAAAAGGCGACCCTTAAGCTCTTCTACATTTTTTCTATATTTGTCTTTCAGCTTATATTTGACAAGGTTTTAAACTCTGCCTGGCCTTATCTCTCTCTAAAAAAAAATATTGAATTCAGAACTCCGCCTATCTAAACTAAATTCTTAAACCACTTTTCTAATCTTTAAAATATATGCATATAAACCACAGACCGGCATGAAATATGCATAAAAAAACACATTCTTTTATCAACCCAATCGCTGTATTTTTCGTCTCTACAAAAATAAACCCGAAACGAAAACAAAACTCTGGAACTTTTTGCGTTGTTCCCCCAGTTGACAGTTGCAAACATTTTGGGTGCCTTCTTTTTTCGGCAATGTTTGTGTTGGGTTCTGTTCAGCATCGGGGTATTATTATTTTTATTTTGATTGTCACAACAGGGCAACCCAAACTGGTTTCCATTTTGTTTGTTATTGTTATTGCTGTCGGATGCATTGTTGCCATTGCCGCTGCTGCTGCTGCTGTTGTTGTTCCCGTTGCGGTAGTCTTCTGTTAAACATGTTTGACACGGACTCTCGTGGGATATATCCCCCAACCCGATTCCTCTGGTAGCGAGTATAAATAAGTTTCGGCCCGCAGAATTCTCCCTTTCCCCCGCCAGCCTTGCCGCAGATATTCCGAGCTTGGGGGGATTCCCAACCGAAACAAACAAAACCCAGCAGAACCGAACTGAAGCCAGCGGAACAGAAGCGATCTGGCAGTGACAAGCCGCATACCAGAGAGAAGCAGGAGCAGCCGGCAAAATGCTGACAGCCTGACAAACCGATGTCGCTCTCGAAAAGGGGCGACCCAACGAGTATTGGCTCTGCTCCTTAATAATTTAATTTGTATAAATTTACCCAATATGTCAGCAGTCCATCAATTAGCGGCCAAAAAGGGAGTTGACCGCCTCAGGCCCAATTAGACGGCATTCTTTCGTGGCCATTTCTTGCCAGAGCGGTCAATGACTATTGAAATATCAGGGTTCAGTGGAGATATGGGTTCTTATAGGGCCTTATTTTAGGGTAACCAAAGGTTGCCCGATATTTAATTAATATTTCCAAATTATTAAACATTTTTAAGGTATTGTATCTTCCTGAAACTTCGCCTAATAATCTCATAAAATATATATTTTCTTTAATCCCATTTCCAAACACTCCTCGCAACAAAAGTGCATTAACCCTGTGGTGTTCCTTATGTCCCTAGTTATTTTCTGTTCCGCGAGAGTGTTCCGTGTGCTGCCACCCAACGATGCCTCATTTAAAAATTAATATTTACACTGATTTCTCGTGCACTTTGCCGGCTTCCCAGCTCTCCACTGCCTTATTGATGGCTGCCATAATTTGCCTGCTCGCATTCTGCACTAAATGTCCCACAAAGTGGTCCCTGCCTGGCTTCCACTCGGAGGTGGGACCGGGTATGGCGATGCCGAGATGTGACTTTAAGTGTTATGGGAGCGGCGGTGGCCATTTGGACGACGTCTCAGCGACGGGTTAAGTGCTGGCTAACTGCTGCCAGTTTCGCATTTCTTTTTTCGCCAGCCATAAAGCCAGAAAACATGTTAATTGAGCCAGGGGAGTCGGAGTGGGATCGGGTATTGTGGATGGGAAATGTAAACAAGCGGCAAAAGCATCGATGGAGCGTGTCAAAACATGGATTATTCAGGTGGTTACTAAACTGTAACGGTTGCGGAATTAAAGAAATATTTGTGCACGGGAGATTTAAGAGAGAGAGTTATGGAAATCAAGCAGAAAATAAAAATACAATAATTTGTATTAATTAATTATATTAATATAAATTTTTTTGGAGGTTTTACATACAATTTACTTTTCCTATTCAAAGTATTTTCAAGTATTAACTTTGCTCTAAATATAACATACTTTTATTTCTTTATTATGTGTTTTAACAATTTCCCACTAAATTGATACGTTATCCTTAGGCGAGAGCAGCCACTGCACCCGTCTATCCACTCTTCAAAAAATCCTCGAAACCCAACTGAGTAACTGGAGCCCAGCATCGAAAATCAAGGCGCAACTAATTTGCTGAAATGTCAAGTGGGCTCGGATACTCCGGTTGCAAAGGGCTCTGCGCTGGTGGCTGCTGCTCCCGATCTGGTGGCATTGCCCACAATGCCACCTACGTAGCACAGTGTACCCGCACACAACACTTGACAACAAAGCCGGCAAACAACAACTGGCAAATTTGTGAAGTGGCTGGAAAAATTTCACGTATTTCCACAACGACAACGAAATTTGTTTGTTGTGCCACGAAAATTGTTCGAGTGCCGTCGCTTCACACATGCCACAGCAGCAACAGCAACAACAAGATAACAACAACAATGAAGGCAACAAGTTGTTGTACATATATATATTTTTTTTTGGCAACCGAAATCCTTTCAAGCCTTAATGGCATTTCATTGAGAAGTGATGTCGGTAAGGAAATTTGCTAAATAAATATTTTGTTGCATCAATTTCGCTGGAAAGAGGCCAGAGAATTTGTCATCGAGAGGTGAAATCTGAGCACCGCCGATGATCCGGGGACCTGACTCACACACATATGTTGTTAATGCGAATCAATTTGCGAAATGAGTCAGCACAGATGGCGCTATGGAATTGGTAATACAAGAGGAGCCAGGTGGAAAAGGGACTTGTAATTATAATAAATCACAATAATGCTTGGGAACTATATCATTAATACTTTTTAAAGAAATTTAAGTAGCATTTAATGATACAATTTTTAGGATAACAAATACGGCTAAGAAGACTTTTGTGGAATATGAAATAATATCACAAATACCCAAATTAATATGTAATTGCCTTACTGAGAGTACAAGAAAAATAAATTGTTGACAAGATAGAACATCTTGTCAACAATTTATTTTTCTTGTACTCTTAAATTTTATACATTTATTAAACCTCAAAATAAAGATACCTCAATATTAATAACTGATGAAATAAGCCCCAACCGAGCCTGCCATACCATCTGTCTGTAGATTATCCATTATACGGCTTCATAAATTAAGCAGCCCATTTTAAGAGCAGAGAGTGCTCCTTTTTAATAGGGTAAAGGATGTGGAAGTCCCAGGAGGAGCTGCTTCATGTATAGGCATGCCACTTTCCCCACGTTCACGTACACTGCCTGCGATGTGGATCGCTGGGCGGAATGCAGCCGAGTAAACAATTTTAATTGCATTTAAATACGACATTTATTTGCATGTAAAATTAACGCGAAATGCAAATGACTTTATGCAATGGCAGCGAGCATAAATACCGGGTATCCCGGAGTTGGGGCAAAAGGGCCAAGGCAAATAGAGGACCAGACAGAGGAACTGAGGACCTGGCCTTATGTTTTCACTGCGGCTGCGTGGGCACAAGCAACATCACCAGCAACATCGACTTCAGCCTGGCCAACACAATGTTGTGGTTTTTGGCTTATGTTTTTAGCACCCGCAGGAAATGTGGCAAGAGCTTGCCTGAATTTTTAAAGGCCTTCTTCACGTGACACCGAATTGGCCACGTTCGGTCCGTGGGAATTCGGTAACTCGAGCTGATAAATGGCCAAGCGTTGCATGCAGGGCCAACTGCAATTTAATAGGCCATAAATCAGCGACGAATGAAGACGTTGCAAGTCCAAGTTATCTGGGCCAAAGCCATTTGAGTGACGTATGACAAACAGCATCGCATCGCATCGCATTGCCAGGGCCTGGGGCCTCAATTAATTGAAAATTCTGCCAAAGTGTCAGAATGCACATTATTCATTAGGCCAGGGCAATTATTCGGTTGATATATACATATACATATATCCATTGGAGGTGCCCGGGAACTACTGACAAACAGTTTTGACAGCCACGACTGACAGTTAAACGCCGGCTCATTTTTGATTTTTGCAGAGTTTTAATTAAAACTTCGGTCCGTTGGGAATCAGTCAGCTGCTGATCATGGAGAAGGGTTTCATTTCCCACTGACCCGAGCCCCTGCTGCTGCTGCCGCTGCCGCTGCCCGGGATGTTGCAATTTTTCATGCCTCATCGTTGCATTTTATGTATTTCGTGCGCCACGTGACCCCGGGACAATCAGTATTTGGGTTCGATCTCTGGGACAGATCAGGCAAATGCGATTCGGTCGGAGGAGGCGCGTGTTTCATAGATTTATGACCAAGCCAAATGGGATCGAAGTGTGTAAGCCTATATCGAGTCTGGGGAATGGTAATTGAAACCCAGGAATGAGATGTAATCATTATACCAGAGAAAGTATAATTTGAAAGATAAAGAAATCTAATAGAAATACTTCTGGAATTCTAGACAACTTATTTTTGAAGTCCTTACTAAGAAGTCCTTTTGTAAATATTAAAATATCTAAGAGACAATTTTTAATAATATTTCTTCTATGGTAAATTTATTACTGATCTTATAATAGACCTCGTGGAATTAATAATTTACTTTCCTTAGAAAATAAATAAACTGCAACTGAAAAATGTTCCCTTAGAAATACATATCCCCTCCGAGATAACGATAACAGACCTTGACATTTAAACAAATTGCTGCTTACCCCGTCGTCACACAGCCCCGGCCACACCAGAAGCAATTCCTTCTAATTAACGTGAAATACCAAAATAAAATTTTGGGAAATATTTGAAAATATCCAAAGTCATATTCCCCGTTCGAAGGGAATAATTTCACGGCACAATGCCATAAATTCAACTAATTGAAAATTCCTGGCTGGCAGGGACTTATTGCCGGACATAGTATATAGTCCCCCGCTCGCACACATGTCGGGCCTCATTAAACATTTCATAACAAGAAAAGCAGAGCGGGGAGAGGGGTCTTTAAATATGTTTACCTAGAATCGAAGTGCTCTAGCCGAAAGGTATTTTCTGGTAGTTCCAAAACCACCCTCGGAATGCCGCAACAGGAGGAAACTACTACGTAGTTAGGCGAAGTGTTAATGGGACACGCCGCAGAGGAAACTGAGAAATCTTCGTATGGGATGGCTGGCTGGAGGAGATGGAGAAGAATTTTTGAAAAATGTGCGGCGTACGTTGTGTCATCAACCCTCCCCTGACAACAGAAGCAGACCAGGGGAAGGCGATTGGGAACAGGAAGGGCAATGGGAATGGGAACCCGAATCGCGGGCCACATCTGGGAATCGGCGACGTGTGCATTGCAAAGCGGGATAATGTGCAGCGGCAGAGACGCGTGCTGAGGCAGCGACATCGACAGATGTTTACCAAATTGATTACTATACGTATTATATATACTTCTGCCCGAAGTATACCCATTGAGTGATCCATAAAGTGCCCAATTGCCAGACGAGGGGACTGCGCTACTGTGCAGTTAACGATATTGAAAGATTAAAGACAGATTATGCGTTTCGGGGGGTTCGGACTTATAGCACACTTCCTGCTGGATTAATCACACTGGAGGAACTGCATCATCTTCCTGGGTGTTCTCGACGTAAACAAAGTTTATGCTGCTGAGGTTAGTCCCCTCCGATCCATAAACAATTCCCCTCCGACGCCATAAACACCAACTGACGCCGCTGGAATCGGCAAAAACATATGCAAAATATGGCAAGGAAAAAAATCTCATTGCAATCTCAAAAACACAACAACTGACGCCGTCTGCTGAGGTGGCAACGGCGAATAGGATGACAAATGTGTCTAGCCGGGGCCAAGAAAGCGGGGAAACCCCTTCGTAACAAGACAAAGGATTAAAGTTGCCAGAGCAACTGTACCCGGGATTTCCCTGCCACCTTTTCAAGAGTTTTTCTTTCCACAGGAAGTTTCCTGCACGTGTGCTCAAGTGATTCCGTTATTAAAAACGAATTATGAATTATGTGTGTTTTTCATAATTCTTCATTTATGGCTTGCGTTTTTCCCTTGTTGTCTAGTGCTCTCCTGATGAGGAGAGCGGCCTGGCTTATATTCGGGTTGCCTCTGCACGTCGTAGTTGTGGCACATCCAGAACCCAGAGATAAGGCACATTTGTTGGGGATTATGGTTCGGATGGAGGCAACAAAAAACAGAGGGAAACTTTGGGATGAGAGCAAAAGGTGCAAAGAAGTGGCTGGGGTTGGGGAACATATGGTTTTCATACGACCGAGATTGGATGGGATTAAGCTTTGCCAGGAGTTTCTCTTCTTTGTTTTCATTTTTTGCCAGCTTAAGAAATATTTTTAATTTTCTGAATTACTTGTGATCAAGAACCAGAACAGAAAGAGCAAGATTCGTTTAAGGTTGGCATTGAAAACGAAGTTGACTAAAAGCTGTAGGGGCAGATTTTCTTAGCAAGACGTACTATTTAAGTTTATTTCATTAAGGATTTTAGTTCTAGGACAGATAATAACCTCAAGTTAAACCCCAGTGTCCACTTCAATCGCATTGACACTCTGTCATATCGATTCCTAGAAAACCCATTAAGAGGGCTGCCGAAACTCGTATTACTCCGAACACGGAAAGCCATTAAAGTGATTTAATAGCCGATAAACTTCGCACATAAACCCACAGCCAGAACACTGAGAGAAAGGGGGCAGCCCAGGAGACAAGAGGCAAGAACAAAAGAAGCGGACTTACAATGGGAACTAACACACACTAACCGCATACAATTACCAGGGCATTGTTCGCCTTTTGTCCACTGGGAAAAAAAGAGCGAACTATTCCGCTGCTCAAGTGCTTTTCAACACTTTTGGCAGCGAGTAGGGGGCAGGGGCCTCTGAGGTGTGAGTGAGGTGTGTGTGTGCAGATGGTTAGCGCAATTAGAGTGCGGTGACAATGACACAAAAGCGCGACGGAGCAAAGCCCAGGAAGTGGGGGGCTTAACAAGCGTCCTTTGTGCAGCAGCAACAGCAGACATTCCGAATCTCAGTTGGTTTTTTCGCACAGTTGCCTCCGAGTCGCGTCGCTCAATCAGCAAACTATGAAAACAAATCGCTATCAAATCTCTCCAGCGATTTGGCATACGAACTTGTTAAATTTCCGTTTGAAAAAGCGGACGTATCTCTGGCGCTGCCAAAAAAATATTGTACAATATTTGCATATTCCCGGGAAGAGAAGGGCTATAGCTTTGATTGATGAACACATGTGAGCCGCTCTATACATTTTTTAAACCTTTTTGGCAGGAAGCATGAAAAATTCAGTTGAAAATTCGTTTCGGTTGACATTCTGTTGTTTCGCTGGCGTTTCTCTTTTACGGCTTAAACGAGCCTGGCCACGTCCTAAAAATTTTTGATTACATTCCACGTTGACCAGACGGTGTTGACCATTTTCAAATAGTTGCAACGTTTAGTTGATTAATAGCCACAGCGGGCAGCAGGTCTAAAAAATACAGAACCCAGATGGGGGGATTCCCCGAAACCGGACTCATCCGGCAAGCTTTTAGTTTAAGCCCTGGAAAGGCTTTTAGCAATTTAACGCACAGCTTAACAGATGGCCAGCAGGGGTGGGGTAAGGAGGTGTCCCATAGGTGGTAGGTCGGAGGTCGCAGGTCGAGCTCTGTCACATCACGGTCCGAACTCGTCTCGTCTCGTCTCGTTCTGTTTGTCTATCTCGGTGGTGTGTTGCCGTTGTGGCCTGAGTGTGTGTAAATATTGGCATTGCAGGTGGGTGTTGTGTTGTGTTGTGCAGTGCTGCTTTGCAGGTGGAAAAGCCAGGCAACCCCAAGAGGCCAGACAGTTAGGCCAGGTTAAAGTCCATCCCGGAGTTGTGAAACTTACCTGCAAAAAAAGAGAGAAAATTTTGAGTTTAGTTTGGGCATCAAAGAGGTATAATTGGGGATAAGTAAGAAGAGAAATCGATAGGAATGATAGCAGAACTTCAAGGATATAAGGAACATATTATATTCCTTTAAATTTAATTATTAAAAACTTTCTCTTCTTCTCAAACTTAAATAAATCTCCCTGGCGTCACAATTCCTTCCTCATGACATATTTATTTCCATCAAAGTAACATTTCAAAAAGAAAATCCCTCAAACCCAGGGTTTTCCCTGCGCTCTCGAAACTTTTCATTAAATCATTAAGCACTGTCGAGCTCTGAAATCACGGCATTTTCCCTACAATGAGCGCATGGAATTTTCAATTAAGTCCCTCCCCGGTCCCTGTTCAACTTTGTCACATCATCTGCATAACTATTATTAAAAGCCCTGGCCCGCCCACATTAAAGGCCCTCGAAAGTTCATTAAACCATAAAGAGTGGGAGGGTTCCCGCATCCCAGGGCCGCAGTTAATCGCCAAACTATGCCAGAAATCACGTAACCTTTCATTAATCAAGGCAAAGTCGTAAAAAATTGTTACATCTCTCCCCCTCGTTTTTTACGCCCCTTTAACTGGCACTTCCGCACTTCTGCGAAGCACCCATCCCCAGTCCCAAACCTAAATGCAACATTAGTCAAGTCAAAGACTTTGATTAGATGAGATGCGCAGCGGCAGCGGCATCCAACGCTGGCTGCAGTTTGTCTTGGGGGCATCCCATTTAATTATTTTGACAGCCACTTGAGGATCTATTTGAGGGATAGGGAAGGGAAGGCGACTCAGGATGATTTTTCATATTTCGCTGCCCGGCGAGGGAGCTCAGTAATTCATTTAAAGTGCGGCGACAGTCGCTAAGTGAGAGACGCGTGTCTGCCGCCGCCACTTTGGCCACCAGTGACACCATATAGATACATACAGATATATGGTAAGCGGAGCCAACAATGCACTTGAAGAAATTGACATGAAATATTTAAGATAATTTTTGATTTCAATATAAATGTTTTTTAAGAAAAGTTAAGTTAAGAAAATAAATAAAAAATATTTTTTAAAAGTAGTAGATATTCTATAAAATATTTAAAAATAAGATTTTATGTCCAATAGTACTGTATTATTGTAAAATTTTGAAGAGAGGATAGTCTACTCTCTAAAAGAGTTAATTATTTTGAAGTACTAAACTATCCTATCTACAAGAGTTATTTATAACATGGTGTTAGATTTTATATACTAAAGATTTGATTAGTTGATTTATAAACTCCTTTTTTCCATCTCTTCTTTTTAGTGTACGTTTATTTTTTTAAAAACTGAACTGCAAGACGCCTTGGAGAAGAGGTGGCAAAGCCAATTTGGATGCGCCGCCTTCCCGCACTCGCAAGACGTCGCGTAATCAAGAGAAATTAGTTTTCGACGTGCTCGATTGGCGGCTGCAACCCCCTGGCTCCCCTTATCTTATTTTCCCTTTTCCATTTTCCACTTTTCAGCCCGACGGCGCCCCCCGCGGACGGTAACATCTTGTCTGTTGGCGAGATGCTTTGGCTAATTTTGAAAAATTGTTGAGCAAAGTGCCGGGAATCCAATGCTCGGAATGAATGGCGGCAGCGCTCATCTTCTTTAAAGTTGTTTTGCTCAGCTAACAAGAGCTTTTCCCGCTTTCCCCGCTTTTCTTTAGGGCTTCCCGCCCAGCCGGCTGGTCAATTGTACAGTTTGATTAATGCCCCGATCTCTGGCTGTTGATTTTCGAGTGCATTTTGACATTTGATGTATTGCATTGCCTCATCCCAATTTCCTTCACTCTGGATCTCCTTTTGGCTCGTTTTGTTTTTTGTTTTCCCCTCCGGAACTCCAACTCCGAGCCCGTTTGGAAAAGTCGAGAGCAGAATGGTTTGCAGCATTTGCTATTGTGCCATTATAATGAGGTTTCGATAACTCCATTTGTCTCTGTCTCGGGCAGATTTTTCGTCTACTCCCCGCCACCCGGAAAATGTCTTTGGCAACAGCTGCTGGCCAAATGAGCAAATACTTTTGCAGGAAAAATATGAACTGTTCGCTAAAGTCATATCCAATTGCACTAAATGGGTCATTAAGGGCATAAAGTATACAAGGGAACTTCTTGAGGTGTGGAAATTATCATTAGAAATGCATTAACTCAGTTTAGTTCTAGTTCTGGCATTGACTCCCTATTGCATACCATTACTTTTTATTTATTAATTTATCTTTCCTATATCCCTTATTCGATTTAAGCAAATTAGTCAAAAGTAAGCTCCCCTTTTGGAACCACAATAAATTGTTGGTGCTTGTTGCTTTTGGCATTCAAAAACTTGGTCCTGCTTCCTGCTGCCCCGCCGAAACACTTTGGCATTACAAATGGCAACACATTTTGTCTACAACGGAAACGGATATTAGTTGCAGTCTGCCAGACGCCCAGCCCCTGACCCTTGGCCCTTCCTCAGGCCTCCTCAGCAAATATGGCGCGACTGATTCGATATGTGGGAATCCCCTTCCGGTTGCTGTTCCTGATCCCGCTCCAGCTCCAGCTCCTGTTTCTGCTTCTGCTGTTGTTGGCTGGACAAACACGTTTGTCAGGCAGCCCGGATATGCAACAACAACGGCCTGCAATTTGGCAACTTTCAGAGCGTTGGACGCCACATGGCAGGACGATTACCCCCGCATAGGATCCTTTTAATGCGCCCTTGACAAACGAGCCGCTCTCAGTAGCAGTAGCAGTCTCAGGCCCTCAGCTTGATAATAAAAACTACAGGGCCAGACTGATAAATGCGGAGTAAACTCTATATAGAGTGTATATATATACGGAGCCTGCCAAGTGACCAGGCAGCCGCCGACGCACACAAGAAATTATTTTATGGCGCGTAATGTCTTTATGGACCAACAAAATGGCATCCATTTGGCCGAATAATAATATTTAAGCACATTTAAATAAAATTGCACTCCAGAGAGGGAGCAAAGCGGAATTACAATTTGCATAAAATTCATTCGTGTTTGGTACCTCCTCCGCTCCAGTAAAAAATTGACAAAAAATGTAAATGCTGCCTTCCGGGTGCCTAATTGACATTTTGACTCCCTAGCAGGTCCATTGGCAGCGGGAGAATGATCCCTACTCCTCTGGAAAATCAATTGATTGCCATGTCCCTGCTGCCCCGGGCTGGTCTAATTTGTGTTTAGTAGCATGTGGCATGTTTGTCAATTACTTGGTTCTCTGTCTCTTCTGGCCTTCCTTCCAACTTTCTGTCCTCTGTTCTGGCCAAATGTTTGCCTACAATTTTCTCAGCGGCCCACAGTGCGTATGTGTATTATTTCTTTTGCTACGTGCTCTCACTTAGTCCTGGCCATTTTCCTTCTCTCCTCGGCCTGGGAGCCGCATTACGTGTGCGACATTTTCGAATAGCCAGTGTAATTATATTGATTAGGATGGGTTTTCTCTGCCGAGGACATTTGGGGTCCTGAAAGAGGAGAAATTAATTTTTTCCTCAGGGTGGCGCATCTATGTGACCGGCATCTTAAGTGGCTCAATGAGGGAGAACGGAGAAAGTCACTGTCTTTAGGTGATTAGCCTTCATTTTTAAAAGTATTTTGGAAGATATATATTTAAGGTTTCTTATCGGTAAACTTTAAAATGGTATTTATAGGTTTTTTTCCGGAAGCTATAGCTTTGTTTTTAAATATATTTTTGAGACTCAAAAAGTAATTAGTTAATTCATAATTAATTCTGTATCTTCAATATTTGTTCTGGTATATTTGACCCTAAGGCATGAAAATATATAATATATTATTCTGTTATTTCAGTTGCGAATAAATATTTGTTTCATCCTTTTTACCTCACAACGAACTCATAAATCTGAAAAACAATCATAACATTCCGAGAAAAATCGTCTATGGTCTGTAAAAAATTAGCGACAGCCGCAATTACGTGACTTGTCAACTAATTGCAATATTATGTCCATCCGTCGCCTAGCAGGAGATCCTTTGCCTGTCCTCCCCTTGTCCTGGAAACACTTCGCCTCCTGCAGGTAATTAACGAGTGTCATTTATGCGTATAGCAGTGCAGGGGGAAAAAGAGAACACACAAAAAAGTGAGCCAAGGAAGCTCATAAAAATGCCACCAAAAGAGGAGTCGGAGGCACGCGTTCATAATTTGTTTTGGGGCTCTGCCAGTCATCATCTGGCTCCTCGCCCGGTTTCTCTGTGTCGTTTTTATGAAAATTCAGCAATAAATTAAAAATTATTGCTCCCGCTGCTTTTGTTCTTATGCGGCTTAATTCTTTTCTGTAGCATTTTATGTTAATGTCTGCCATTCGCGCAGGTGATAAAGTTGGTCCATTACTCATTTCGTAGCGCCAACAAAGCCAGGTCGGAATTAATACTCCCTACGGCCGACCAGGAGAGGAGTAAGCAATTTATGCAGGAGCATGCTCAGGGCCGCCTATGCCCGGAAAATACTGTTTGTAGAAGGTTGACAAAGGCCACTGACTTGGGGAGATTAAAGGTGGACTTCTCCAGCGAATATTTGGCCTCTGAGCTTAGACAAAGAGCCAGGTCTAAAGGTATTATTATTTAGTAATCTTAAAAATGTATATATTCCCTAGATAAGTCACCCAAGGAACCTGCTAATCTATTAGCTGGTTGACTATGACTTGGGCTTTCTTCGCATGACGCTTTATTACCCCGTGAATACAAGCTGCCTGGCTCTGCTCCTCCATATTTTCCGTACCCTAATCAAAACCGGAAACGAAGAAAATAAAATGGAAACTCATTATGTGACCCTCTGCCGAGGTCCTTCCGTCGTCGAACCAATTTCTTTCCTTATGCATTACGTCTCACTTTTATCGAAGCCAGCACGCAGGCCGCCACACCTCCCAGAACTTTCCACTGAACCACTGAAAAGCCTTTTCGATTTCGAAGGGAGCAGAAAAGGCGAGCGTGACAATACCAAATGTGACTTTGAAAATTTGATAAATGACCCAAAAGTTCCAGACGGATTGGGGGGCAGGGGAATGGGGCGTTTGGGATAACTGTTTGGGTTCGATGTCTGGAAATGAAATAAAACCCGGGGCCATAAACGAAAAGCCAAAAGCGGAACTGAAGCGGCTCACGCAAGAGCCGAATGAATGAATGAACGAGTGAATCGATGGAGGAGACGTGCAGGGAAAAAAATAAAAGCGACTTGGAAAACTCGCGACACTCTTCCTTTGACAGCCGACGACGAAAGGGAAGGGAAAGAAAAATCGAGACAAGCGCCACATGTGAGTCGCCGCCGCTTCTCTTTCTTGTTGATTCATTTAGGCGGCTGCGTCGTCAAAGTCAAAGTCAACGCGATTGGAGGTATTTTTCTTTATTTTTTTTCACTTCCTCCCAGTTGGGCCACGCCCCCTAACGAGCCTTCTCCCATAGCCATTGAATTGGCCTTCTCTCCGACATTTATTTTGTGCTTATTTGATACTCTTTCTGCCGCCTGCTCCGGCGCCCACAACTCCAACTCCAATCACAAATATTGATATTAAGAAATCGCATCACGTCGCTTAAGTTTTTTGTAAATAATGTTGTGGAAAATTTATTACACAAGCGAATGTCAGTGTCTTTTTGAGGAGATGAGAAGGGGAATCCCGAGAAGGCCTGCTATTTTTTTCTGCTTTTTTGAGGCAGCTGGATAAATGCGATTTAGTGAGAGATTTACGCGGCGCAAGCTTTGGAGGGATTTTGATAATTCTCTAAAGAAGCTGAGGGCTTGACAGGTGTCAGTGAAAGGTGAAACGTAAAAGTGAAAGACTTTGCCACCCACTTCAATAATGTGACGTTGATTATGCGGTAAAACACTTGGGAAAATATATGATTAAATAAAAGAAAATATAAACTAAGTTGCAGTCTTAAGGTTTATGTAGAAACTGAAGTGTGCAAGTGAGTCACTATATATTTCCCATTTTCTCCTATAAAAACTTAAGCTAATTCCAGCTTCAGAGCCAATAACAATGCAAGTCCCACCGCCATCAATTAGAATTATTCATGAATCGCAAAGGATTGAATTGCATTTGAATTATTTATGCTGTGTCAATATAAGCAATAAATTGCAAATGGAAAGAAAAACCTGGCAGCCGCAGCGGATGCGGCAAAAAGGAGAAGAAAGGAAGCTAGAATAATATTTACAATATATATCAGGAAAAAACGGGCTAAACAAATGCATAATATGCGAGAAAAAATGTTTATGAGGCGACAAAGTGAGCGGACGCAAGGAAAATATGAAGAGAAATATACATAGTTCAGGCGGGTTAGAAAGCTGAAAAATTGAAAAGGACAAGTTAAGCGGCCACAGGACCTGCAAGCAGGGCTAATAGAAAATGGGAAAATGGAAAAGCGGACAAAGCAGCAGCATAATAAATCATGTCTGACTACTCGGACCCACCAGGATCAGGGCGGGGAAGGACACTTGCTGACTTTCTTTTTTTTTATCATGAAAACCAACTAAAATAAATACACGGACCAGGCAGTCGGGGCCGACAGCCTGATGAGAAATAATAGCGAAAGGAAAAAGCGACAAAGTCAATTATGCAGGCGAAACGGGTCGAGGACGAGGACGAGGACGAGGACGAGGACTGGGACTAGCACCAGGAAGAGGAGCAGGAAACACAAAGCCAAGGCGTCCTGCGTTATGCTTTAATAAACTCAAACTGCCATTTGCAGAGCAGACGCCAGACAGCATTATTGAAATATTAATGACCTTCGGCATTATTAAAAAGAAGCAGCCGCCGCCATTGCCGCCCGGCGGCAAAGTTTTGCTTCTTTGAAAATCGAATTGCGAATTGCAATCAAAACTTAATCAGTTCACAGGCTTAGGACGAGTGCTATCCTGGCAATCCTCCCTGCCCTCGTACCCCAATATTTACCCAGAGCTTCCAATTAAACAAAAACGCTTTTGGGTCAGTCCCACAACCCCCTTTCAAGGACCAAAAATGTGAATATTTTTGCGAAAAATTAAAAGGATTTCGTGCGTCAATATTGACACAAGACTTCAATGCTCCTGCACCGCTGGCTGACTTGATGGAATGATGGAGTGAACTCTGCTGAGTGCGCGGCACAAGAGCCATGTTCCGCTTCAGCTTTTTGGCTTGCTGAATGAGAATATCGCAAATATGAATAGAACTTTCAGCATTTGCGGTTTTTTGGCTGGTTGGTGATAGGAACTAATGGAATATCGAGGGGTTGTATAGGAAGAGTAAAAAAGTAAATGTAATTAATTTATTCCAGAAATAAAAATATCTTAAAATATTTGTACTTCATTTTCCATATATTTGATCACAAATAAATGTTAAAGAGCACTTTAATTTCAATCATTTTCCTTTGACCCTTTTCCCTATTAAAACTGACTTAAAAGGCAGAAAACTTTTCGTAGTTCCCCCTCTTCCTGGGTAAACCACACAGGTCCAACCGTAACAACCGCACAACCGACCACAAAAAGGATAAACCAAACACAACAACAGATGATAACAATTGCGAATGCAGCAACAATAAATAATTAAATGCAAATTTTCGCACCTCAAAATGCAAATAAAAGGTAATTGCACTTAAATGTGCCCCAAGCAGGTGCAGGATTGGGACAAACGGCCGATAAATAATGGCCTGGCAGCAAATGAATAAATGATAAGCAGCAGCAGGCAAAAGGCACCGAAACTTTGTGCAAAAACAGACATAAACAAAAACTTGGGAAAACCACTTGAAAAGTGTATATATTGAAGCCGAGAGCTTGGTTTATTATTGCTTGCTCTTAATTGTATTTTATTTGGAATTTTTTTTATTTGTTTGCTAGCTGGCAAAAACACATTTAACCCATTAATTAAATGGTCAGCGGGGCGTATGCGCTATCTGCAAACTGCAAAAATAGTGGGCAAGTGTGAAAAAGACGAGCCATTGCGTGCGATGTTTTTTTCCGTTTGCGCTTCAATTAAATTTAATTGCATTTTGAAGGGTCATAAATCCCAAACAGTGGCAGCCAAAAAACGACGCACCACGCCCCCGCTCTTCGGTTCTTTTCCGAACCAGAAGCGGAACAAATTGCAGTATGCAAAGCGGGACAAAGTGCGGCCATTGATTAATGGGGTCCGAAGATGAAAGGAGTGAAGGAAACACAGCGGCGGACAAAACGAAAATCAATCAGCATACAAATTTGGCTTTTCATGGGGTTGAACCGATAAAGAATGGATCGAACATTGGGGCTACCATCCAGAGATCATCAAGCTTATTAAATGCGGTCTCCCCGCCACCATTTATCTTCTATTGCTTCTAAGAGGGGGCATCATCAGTGGTGTGTGCTGGTGTTAATTTATTTATTGCTTTGACTCGAAGGCTATCAAAATATTGGAAAACCTAAACTTTTCTACGACTCATGTGGGTAGGAGATGATAGCTTTAAAAAGCTATAAAGTACACTTTTGGGGGAGAATTTGGACTCCAGGCAATTCATTTTAATTATTCACGCAGCCAACGCGTAGATTTCACACTCTCCTGAAAAACAATACCAACTTTAAGGGATATTTTTGGTGTACAGAGGAGGAGGGCGTTTGCTTTCCACTTGATTTATGGCCTTGGTTCTGGTTTGAACTCGAATTAGGTGATAAGAACATCGAATTGTTATTTATTGCTCAGAGTGTCCCCCAATATGCGGTTTTAATTCAAGTTGATTGTAAAGTGAGATTGTTTTTAAAGGGGATTGCACCTTTAAGGATGTTAGATAAGCTTAGGAAATTTCGTAGTTATTTCTTGTTTAATTTTACAATATATAATTTTGTTCCTTTTGCCTTCTTTGATAATCTACAAGTAGTTTGGTCTGGCACTCGAATCTCTTGCCTTGGGCCACATGGAAGTCTCTTTGGCTGAGGCCTCTTGACTTGGCCTGCAGTTTAACCAGCTGCTACCTAGTGGCAGGCAAACCCTTCAAAAAATCATAACGCACTTTGTGCCTGGTCCACAATCGAATGGCACTGCACTGGCAGACATAAGAAAAACCTCAAAATCTGGAAATAGTCGATGTCTGGTATGGTCCTCCTCTCGCTCCTTGCCAGTTCATGGACCGTTAAATGAGGTTATGCTCGGGCTGCTGCCTCCTCTGATGTCTGTCGTCTGTCGTCTCCGATGGCAACATGTTACTTCTGCCGATCTGCGCCGCTCCGTTCCGTTCTCTACTGTTCGGAAGGAGTGTGTGTGCTCGCCTTCTGTGTGATTTATGAAGAGCAATTTTAATGACATTTCCTACGAGAGTATCGACACATATCGGTTATGTTCCCCGTCTCTTACGGGAGTGGGTGCCAAACTACTGCTGCTGCGGATGCGGATGCATTAACTGCAGCTGACGACGGTGGCGGAGCAGCAGCTTTGGCAAGTCATGCGTGCCAGTCAGGCCCAGAAAGCCCAACTATCCAGCGACCCAGCCCCGAACTCACGACGCTGTGGATGAGGTACTTGCACTCAAGACCTGGACACACCTCCGAAAAGATGGCCATTTAAATGGGAATGGGGATGTCGGGGTTTCTACAATTATGGAGACACGACTTAAATACCCTAAGAAACTATTTTATATTAAATTAATAGGTAAATTATATAGAAAATTTGTAGAGAAATTTAAATAAAATATTTAAAGATATTATACATTTAGTGCAGCTATATTTGAGGTAAATTAAGATGCTATAAAAGTGCACTTTTCACTTAACAATAATTTCGAAAGTCCCATAAAACCATTTGGCAGCTCCATTATAACAGAAAGTCTGATTTTAAAACGATTATAATAAATTCTACAAAATAAATCAATACTAAAATGCAAAAATATGTTCAATTTTTTTATATTTCAAAGTAAAAAGGCTTTTAATATTACCTTATAGTGTTCATGCATATAAATCTCACACTAAAAAAAAAGTGTAAAAATGATCTGTATGATTTTTCCAAATTTTTATCAGGTTAAAAATCACACAAATAATTCATATTTTCTCTCGGCAAAAAGCCATATAAAAACCTCCTTACAGAACATATAAAATTAGTGTGGAAACCAACGATTTGGAAGGGATTTACAATGGACCGCGCCCACTCGCCCACTCCCTGGACTCCTCTGGCTGTGTCCAAAACACTTTGCATGAATAATCGCCGCTCGTAAATTCGACTCTGATATGCGGCAATTGACTCCCTTTGTTGCTGCAGTGATAAGCAATAGTTTGATGTTTGCCTTTTTTTATTGTGAACTTTTTAGTGGGTCACATGAATCAGTTTCCGATGATTGCCCAATGCCGAATCCGCAGCGGCACAAACTGCAAAATCATGGATTTGCGAAAATCTAGCCAGCAATGCCCAGCTTTGGTGTCCCATTTGAAAGAGGGCACGAGATGATATTCCCTGCAGATGCAGTGCTTTATTTGAGTAAATAAATAACGAGCACGCAGATATATATTTTGTATGGAAATTTACTGCATTTTCCATTTCAATTGCCTTTTGAGTGGAAAAATATGTAAATTTCGATGAAGCGGATGGACAATAGTCGTGGAGACTAGGCCATGGATGGGTATCTAAGAGGGGGGCAGGGCATTGATGCGATATGTGCAGTAAATTGCAGTTTGCCAAAAACATTTTTGCCATTTGTTTGTTGCGTCCCCGCATTTCCTCGCCCTCATCCCCATTCGGGAATTTATGGCCAGCAGCTATTTTAATGTGTGGAAATGAGAACTTTCTTGATATACGACCCATGTTTGAATGGGAACAGATATTATATTGACAATAGCATAAGGGCAACAAGCTGGCCGGTTGTGGGTTTATAGCTATGAGATGAAGATATTAGAGGTTGAGGTGATAGAAAAGCTTGTTAGGTGTCTAACAAAGGTCTTGAATTCTAATTAATGTTTCTATAAAAATGTACAAATCTTCAGCGAATATTCTTACCTATTAAAGATTTGAAGAAGAAAAACATACATCTGTCCTATTACTCCTTACCATTCCTTTTCCATTTCTATAAAGAACTTGTTCAATTACTTACATACAAAAATAAGCTAATGCCATAGAATCAGTTTGCAGTTCAAAAAATATGTATATTGCTAATTTTCCAGTCTAAATAAAGAAAGGCATTAGCCCGACTCCCGACCAAGTGAAGGTCTCCTCCATGCAGTTTTTTCTTGTGTCTCGGTCTCCTCCTGCTGCTCTTGATTTGCTGCCGATGTGTTCTTTCACTAAATTCACTTAAATTCATGTTATTTCCGCATGTTTCACACCACTCACCTACCGCCTCACTCTCTCCTCTTTTCTTCACGATGATTTTTTCTCCTTTGGTCGCAATTTGCACTTCATGAATACGAGATACCAAGGAAGGCGACACCGAGGAAGCAACGAAGCTGCTGCTCCATTAGACAATTTTCACATCTGTCTCCGAGGAATGTGTTTGTGTTGTTTCCAAGTGCAGTCCCCCGTACCTCTCTGGCAAATTATTCGATTGATGCAAGGAATAAACTTCCGATTGACCGTTTTATGTTGCTCTACAGGAAAGGAAATTTGCTCCACAAGCTGCCAAGAAATTAAGATTCTTTTGGCAAACAAACTGTGAAAGTTAAGAAGAATCTTCAAGTGTAGTTCAACCTTCAGAAGATTTTTAACTAAAACGGCATTTCTTTTTGAACCTTTTCTGTAAATAGGTCTGAAATTTAATTGGTTCTCATCAGCGAAAATCCCATTAGTACCTCTCATTGTATACAAGCCACAATGTATATATTCTTCCTTTCACTCCATAGGCCCTTCAGTTCAATGGCTAAACATTTTGCCTACTATTCTCCACCACATCATTACAGTCCAAGCTCCACTTGTGTGCCACTTCATTAACAGATTTCCATTTCCCGCACCGCACAAAAACGCAACCAGAGCTATTAAAATGCAATCGACTCCATGGCAACACAGACGCAGCTGCAGCTGGCCAAAAATATTTTACCAATAATGCAATTTCGACTGTGGCCTGCTGACTACAATGGCCAAAAACGAAAAGGGATACAGAGAGCGGGACTAGAAATGGGAATCCCCTTTGGCAAACAGAGGCTGTTGCCAGGAGGGCCTATTAAATGGAATTTGCAGACCAGAACTGCTGATTGACTAACTGTCCATGATTTCCCCTCACTCTCTACTCCACACAGATTCCATTTGTTCAATAAACGCATAATTATGCGCAATAATTGCGTTAGCAAATATGGGATTGGAATTAAAGGCCAGAGTATAATTACAAGTGTGGAGAGTGAGTGGCCCCTCTGTCTTGAGGCCCTTAATTAAAGGCGTTAAGTTGGCTAATGAATGCGGCAATAGCAATGAGCATCCAAGTGCACTCACTCTCCGGTCCTGGGCACGTTCCTAACCAGTGCACAGTCTTCAGCCAGTCAGTTAGTCATTCTGGAGTGCACATGCAGGATAAGTGAAAAGCATTAAATAAACAAACTGGCGAACAGACACACAACAACTGCCGAACAACAGCCGGCAGGAATGAAAGCTTACAAACTGCGCTGGAAATACAGAAAAAATACGGTAGCAGCAGAGGCTAGGAAAAGTCTAAAGGTGACTATTCGATGCTCTAAATAATACGAACTATCTTTGAAGTGAAGAAAACCAGTCAAAACTTAAATATTTCCCATATACTTAGGCTCTTTTATAGTTCGGAAAATGAATAAGTGCACTCAGTAAATTATTGTATAGAATTTGAGGATAATATTTTCAAAAATGTAACATTAGGTAATTTAAAAACCCAAGGATTAACGATAGTATATATTGCAAAAATAGTTAAAAAACCCAACACCCTTTCCCCTTTTTTTATGGCATGACTACTGCCTGCAATCCCCAATCAAAAAATCCTTGTTGCCATCATGAACAGGATTTGAGCACGCTCATTGTTGGTGTATATGTAGTCGCCGGTTTGTTTTATTTTCGTGCCCCATAAAAATGTTCTTTGGTTTCGGAATCTGATGCATTTGATAAGCGTCACGTTCCGCACGCCAAAAAGCAAGCTAGAGCATTTTCCGCTTTTCACTGAGCTTGGGCAACCGATTGCCGAGCACTTTATTATCTATACCCCAGTGGGGGGCCAGGACTATGCATTTGTTTGCCACTTACACTCACCCACACACACTGGGGGGAATAGCAAAATGGCGGATCGAGGTACGTACCTGCAAGGAAAGGATACAGAGAGAACATTAGTATGGAGTCTTGGCAGAACACACCTGGAAAAGAAGCACCCCACCCATCCAATTGCATTAGAATTTAAGATAAGTTCGAAGAGAGTGCGAGTAATGGCAATGGGATTGAATAGAGGCAGCTCCAGCTCCCAGATTGGGATACTCGGTTTACAGGCTGCTCCTCCCGCTTGTTGTGCCTGTGTGTGCGGCAACTTGTTTACCAAACTTTATTACAACTTGGCAAACAGTCGTCGCCTTTGTAGCTGGCTCGAGTCGGGTTCTGTTGCTTTGTCTGCTAACTGATTGCAGTTACAATCAGTTTATTGTACGGGCCTCTCTGCTGCAGCAGGATACAGATTCCCTTGGACACACACAAGCACCTGGAGCTGATGCTGCATTGTATCCTGGCAGCCATGTGAAACATGGTGGGAAAAGGACTTTGTAACAAGCCAGGCAGCAAGCTGCCTGAAGACGATGCGAAAGTCGGCACCTGAGAGCGGATAATTCGAAAATTGTATAACTTGAACTGGCAAACTTTGTGAGCATTAGAATTACATAGTAGCAAATGGCAACATAAATTTACCAGAGTACGAGTAATGCCAACAGTTCTTGATTTGTTTTTATGTTCAAAATAATATGGAATCCGTGAGTTAATATCTGCAAACTCTCTATAAACTTTACTAATTTATACCTCCATAATTCATAACCCTTAATGAGCAGCAAATGTGAGTTTTGCAATTTAAAATCAATTCCTCCCATTTTCACATCATTTTGTCACCCACAAAAATTACTGAACCCGAAATCAAAAATCAATAGAACCACACAACCAAGGAAAAGGCAAAATGTCATAAGTGATTTCCTGTTCCGTTTCACGTTCCAATCAAGCGTAAAATAATTTTGTAAAAATATTTACACAACTCCCGGGGCACCGGAGCCCGCAGCCCGAACTCTGAACCGAAAAAATATGAAAGTGGGGACAGTGGCAGTGAAAGATGAAAAATGAATGGGAAAATGTGAAAAGCTAATGGCTCGCCCGCCCGGTTGGGTTGTTGTCGCCTCTTTGACGGCTGTCCAAGGTCTTTGGTTTTCGGAGCCACTCAACCAAGTGGGTTCGCCTCCGGTGGCTCATCTCATTTCGGAGCGGTGCGCTTGAATGCGTATCCGCCACCGCCGCTGCCGCCCCCAAATAGAATGTGTACATCAGTGTCAGATTAGGGCGTGGCTGTGGGCCAAATCACAGACATAACCGCCACTATGACACAGGCACTGCCAGAGTTTCCCAAGAAGGCGCATAAATTCCAGACACAGCCGCCCGGGTGATTTGTGGCACGGAGACCACATCAAACATGGAAGATTTTCACTGGTCGCTGAGTGCGGAGTGTGGGGCATGGCGACGGGCACCGAGGCGGAGGAGGTTTCTCAGACAGAGACTAAGTGTGGGTTAAGCACACTTGAAGTATGTGCACGCTTGGGTTAAGAAAAAGGATTTGCAGGCACACCAAGGAGATCCCTTGCTGAGCACCTCTCATTCTCTATTTGGCTCGTTTTCCCAGTTGGAAATGCACCAGAAAAAATAGTACGGACTCGGATTTATGTTTGTAACTTATTTTAAATTTAAAACAAACTAGATTGATAGGAAACTATGAAATATTATAAAAATGTATTTCATACAAAAGGAAATATAGTTCCAATAATCTTTGTTCAGTGTAAAATGACTGAAAAGAAAACTCACAAGCCACCCAAAGTCTGACAAGCAGAGCCATTCCCAACTGTATGGTTGATGGTTTGGGGGGAAAATATGAAAAGTCGTCGTCTTGCCGGGAAAGCTGAGTTGGGATCCCCTGCCAAGGTGAGGATTGTGGTCTCAGTGCGGTCCTGCGGTCCTTGCGGCTTACGACATACGTATACATAAATATATATATTTATGTACGGAGTGTTGATACTTCTTTCCTGTATTTTTCCTCTTGCGCCTTTTCCTCTATGCGACAGCCACGTGTAATGCAATTATATTGAGGCAGGTTTTCTGTCACAACTTTTTCACTTTTCCTGCACACACACACAGATTTTGCACTCCAAGGAATTGGATAAAATGGATAAGGACAGGTAAGCAGGAAGCAAAGAACTATCGAAACTATACAAGAATTTATATAGACATCAAGGCAATGACTTGGTAAGGACTTGAAAGTGAAAACTTGCTTGTTTTATCTCCGAATCGATCCTTTTTGCCGCCACAAATCCCGGTAATTTACGGCAACAGGCAGTCGGGATAATTGCCAAAGTTTATTAACGGAAACTGCAGAAAAGGACAAAGGACCAGGACGGCAGGAAAGATGGAGTTGCGGTGAATTCTGCGCGTCCATGAATATGAAATGAAGTCAAAAGCCCACGACGGCGATGCCCAGACAAAGGGAGCAGATCCCCATTGGGAGGCTTTTTCGGAAGCCCACGAGGTCCACGAGGGCCATAAACAACAATTTATAAGCTTTAATGGAAATTGGTTGAGAGCTCCGAGGGGTGCCGGCTCTTTTTTAGAGCGACTTGCAAATAAATTAACTCCGTCTAAACCGGCAAATGCAAATTAAGAGAGCTGCGTTGTTTACACCTCGGACAGCCATTAAATTTATGTCCCGTCCCCGTGCGACTGCTCATAAATCGAGCACCTTTTTGCCTCCATCACAGGCGGCGGCTCTGCCAAATGGAGTGTCCTTTCGCTTTCGACGACAAATGCATATGGAAATTTTATGCAAATTTCCATTGTGTCAGCAATTTGTAACGAATTTGGGATGTGAAATTGCTCGCAGGCAGCAAATTTAATTTTCCCCGAGCGGTGGGTAAATCAAATTGCATAAACGTCAATTTGCTAATCCAATATTTGAGCTAGAGTTCGGCGCTCGGCGGCGTTTTAAGTGCCGCTCTTCAATTTCAACTTTCGGCTGGAGGACTTTAAGTGGCGATTGCAAAGTTTCGCCATTGCTCAAGCTCCTGCAACTGAAGCTGACAAAATATTTTCTGATTACTTTACTCCTCAGAAACGTCCCCAAAGAGTGGCTGACAAGTGGAGAAAGAAAAGCTATGGAATATTTTCAAAATAAATGTTATTGTAGCAAAAGTTAGTGCAACTGATAAAGAAAGGGAGTGGAGGCAGCCTCCTTGAGGTCCTGCTGATGGCACTTTGATGGCGGCCGAGGACTTGGAACTTGGTCAGCTTCAATTACTCGGACCCTGTGATGCTCGGATCCTGGAATAGTTCCCTGCCAGGCCGTGACTGGGCCGCATTAGGAGCCACCGAGGGCATCATCATAATCAACAGTCCACAAAAGGAACGGCCAACACGTGACTACACCACAAAACTCTCAGGACTATAAAAGTTTCCCCGTACTTCGTCCTTGCGGCAAATGAGCTGCTGGCATTTCGGCTGCTGTTTCCATTTTTTGTGTTCTGTTTTCCCGGTAGCTGTCTGCACTTAATGGAAAATGTCAGTTCGCCTCCGGCGTCAAACGTTTTATTGAAGTTTCCACCGAACTCGGGGCACCGAACACTCAAAACCTCACAACTGTGCGTCATCTGCTTCCCCTTGGCCACCTTTGCCGATTTTTCCCGTTCCCCAGGAGGAAGTGTGGAGTCCTTTCCTTGGCCAGCCGTTAAACTTAACGAACCGGAAGTGGTAAAAGCAGAAGTGCAGGAGGCCAGATCTCCTTCGCTCTGCTCCTCAGACAAGGTGAAGTGATAAAGAATCCGTGCTGCCAAATTACCGTGAAAAATTGTTGTTCATTTTAACGGGAAAAGTACAAAGAATAAACGGTAAATGTTGCCAGAATGTAACTGTTTTCAGAATAAAAATCAAGGAAAATTAAAATAACGATTTGTAATCTTTGTAGCTTTGAAAACTCGTTCATTACCTTCAGTTAGTTGTCGAAAAGCATTCAAAGAAAGTTATATTTTAAAGATAGAAAACCAAAAGTCTCACAATGAGTAGCAAAACTAATAAATCCAAATCAGCCGCCCCAAAAAAGGTGGAATCGGCTCCAAAAACTATTGAGAAACCTACTGAAGAAAAAAAGCAAATCTTTAGCTGCCAGTTTGAGGTCTTTGGAGTTGTGCAGGGTGTCTACTTTCGCAAGGTAACTTCTTATTTCTTTTTAATATATTTTTAAAGCTAACGGAAATAAATCTTTTAATAAAAGCACACTCAAAAACAGGCCAAAGAGTTGGGTCTTACAGGCTGGTGCATGAATACAAGTCGCGGAACTGTCCAGGGCATGATGGAAGGACCTTTGGAGCAAATCATTGACATGTGAGTGTAAAGGCTTTCTAAAATAATACGACTTGTTAATTAAATACTCTCTATAAGGAAAAACTGGCTCAAGTACAAGGGCAGTCCCCGCTCCTCCATCGAGAAGGCCGTCTTCTCTGAAAATGAGCCTCTGCCCACTCACAATTTCAAGATGTTCTCGATACGCCGCTAACGGTGATATATTCTATAAATTTTAGTAACCTAACTTTGTTAATCTGGCAATTATTTTGGTGAATTCCTTTGCGAGATGAAGTCTTTGTCACGTAATAAATACTTCTGTCCCTGCTCCCCAATCAATTTTCATATTAAGTGTTGTCCAAAAGTTGGCCAACTGCCTTTATTTTTCTGCCCATCTCTGGGGTTCTGCGGCCTCTCTGCGGTTGCTGGCCAATTAGTCAGGCCATGAGCCATCGTAAATGGCTTTTCTAATATTTCTCCATGGCAATTTTTACACACTGATGCTGCGCCAATTGTCAAAACAATTTCAATTTTGTTTTTTCAGCCATCAGATCGGACAAACTTTGCACTAGCTGCTGCTGCTGGAGTTGCTGTCAATTTTGCGACAAATATTTTGCATTCCGAAAAAGGCAAAACAAATTTACATAAATAAATAAAAGTTGACTGAGTTCACAAATGGTAACAGTTGGCGTCTGATGGCAATTAAAAGCCTCTGCGCCACTTTCCACGGTTTGTTTTTTATTGTGTTTATCTTTTTCACCAGGGGATGGATCCAGCCTGCTCCAAGCTGACTCCACGGGAAGCTCTCTCCGCCCTGCTGCTATTTATTTGCATTGTTTTGTGTGTCTGGCAAACACTTTATTATAAACTGTTGAAACCGCAAAAAGTGCACTGACTAAACCAAATTGTTTTCGTAGTGTCCCCGGGAATGGGATGCCAGGGAAATTAAATATATATTCGTTCGAATTATCAACCCTTTTATGCGCAGGTTGGCCATTACCAAAAGCGTATAAATATTATTTTAGATTTTGTGGCACGAAACTTTAAATTAACAAAATTCTAAAAGCTCTCAAAAGTTGCAAAAACTGTTCCCAAAAAATACCAAAATTTATTGAAGAAATTATTTCAATGCGGGTACGTAAACTCTACAATTAAAGGTACAGTGTTGGTCCACTTAAGATCTTGGAAAGCGGCCCATATCCTGCTCCTGCAGTCTCCTATTTCTGTCACGGATAACTGTCTGGGCATCCTTTACCTCCCTGGCCAACTCTCGACTTAGCAAGCGTCTATAAAGAAGCATCTTGCGCTTGGTTTCCGCTGTACCGACGGCGGTACTGAACTGCAAACCAGGTTGACGCTGGCCACGAGCAGTTGATCTATAAAAAGAAATAGGTCCAGAGAGGATAATGGGATGCTGATGAGTTATAGCCACTTGGATACAATTTAAGACCTAAACACAGCTCAACTCTGGGCCTTCACTGCTTGCTCTCAACTTACGCCTTTTTGTCGGACATTCCAGAGAGAAAATTAATTTTATTAGTTGAGCCGAGAGTTTACGTTACAATTTTGAAGAATTTTGATTACCAAATGGGAACGAAAGCAAAGTAAGCCTGAATAAGGTAAATGATAAAGCCTGGCCAACCTACACCATAGTACAATTATTGTAATAACTAAATATTTTGCTTAAACAAAATTTGTTTAAAATGTAAATGTAAATTTATAATTTACCAGACACTCAATTCCTAAAGACCTTTAGACAGAACTTTTCTTAGTTGCGAGTATTTGTATCCCAATCGGAAGTGTATCATGTAACTACTCTCTAAACAAACATTCCCCTATTTTGTTAGGGACTTTTCTCGTGCATTTTCCACAGTTACCGTTCAACGAGGAGCCGGCAAATTAAGTCATTAAATGCCACCGAATTCGGAATGCACAACGAACCAAACGACAACAAGGCACGCAAACAGATACGATGAAAGCCACTGGGAGGACCTGGGCCTGGCAGGGGGAAATGGAACATGGAAAAGGGTGGGATCGGCTAAAAGCCGGATTCGGTAGCGCCGATAATCAATTCCGTTTCCGGCTGACAGTTTGCCGCATCGTGCGTGACCCAGAATATGCATAAACAGCGCAAGTAAAATAATAATAATAATAATTGTAATAATTTCGGAGGCAGCACCCAACATGGGGGGCGTGGCCGCATTTGAAACTCCAAACTCGCGTGCTCGCGTGTCGTTGGGAAACCGAGGAAAGCCGTGGAAAACCCGCGCTCTATTAGCCGCCAGTGAGCGTTGATAACGAGTTCATTGACGAGTTCATTGGCACATTCATTGATTCCCATTGATCCGGGGAGCAGCTCCTCGAATGCGGTTAGTGTGGCGGAGCTCGTGAAAATATATATATATCATGCGATTATTTCGGAGTTGGAAACTATTCCCCGTTGCCATTCGATTATTCAACGGCTCTCCAGCCCTGGCTCTGCACACGGCTTATTAGCCATGCAGACCATGTTCCTAAGGCCCGCTGACTCTACTCCAAATCTCAGAGCACACACAGAGTGGGCATCCAGACAGCTACGTGGGGCCAAACTGCCGCATCAGCCGGAGAAGCACCCCAAAATCCGCTGCCCCTGCGTTGTCTAGACACAAAACCCATTTCTATGCCACCGAAAAAATTGTTCTCGCTGCGCAAATGTTGCATTATAGAGTCGAGAGCAGCAAGGAGGCAGCAAGTGTGGCAGTTGGGTTCGAGTTTAGATATAGGAACAGCCGTTACCCCAAAGAAAAATCTTATTAAAATTTTACAGCCACAATTCCGGCTGTCAAAAATGGCCAGCCAAGGAAATTCCTACATTTTCTTTGTCTTTAAAATATTTATTTATACTTAAACCCTTCATATTAAAAATTACACATCACGCTTTCCCACAAATTAAAGAAAACTTTAAAATATTTCCTGTGGAATTGCATGCCCTGGCCTCGTGTTGCGTGGCAATTTGATGAATGTGTTCCTTGATTAACCCTGATCCCGGGTCGAAACTCCTGGACGGTCATGGAATCATAGGGTTTTAGGACCTTTTTGCATGCAGTCGAAAAATGTTCAGCGGCTGGCAAACTTTGCATAATAAATGAAGGCGATAAGAATGCTGTTTGTTGCCTTCTTCGGCTTTGTTTATGTTTCCTTGGTCCTTTATTTTTATGGAATACCTAGGGGCCACCGGGCAGGAGGGAAACTTTTCTGGGCCGCCCAAAAAACCATCCCAAACGCTTCGGGGCAGCGAACAAAGTTGGACTGGCTTTGAAGATTGCCACACAGTAGGCCTTTGTTTCAGTTTTCTCCGAGCCAAGTCAACGGGTCAAATTGGCCTTTGAAATTATCTTCAAACTGCCAAACAACATCACAGTCAGTCAGTCAGTCCAAAATGTAATGTGAATCAAAACGGGTCAATTTTTTGTTAACAAAAAAAAACAATGAAAATTTCGTCTTGCAAAATGGAGGAGACCAAAAATTTAGAAAATCACGAAAAATTTCCGGCAGTCAATATGAAAGCACCTAATGCACATGGTGAAATCAAGGAAATCATTTCCCATGAACCCTCAGACAAAGACGAGGTTCTCAAAACGGAACCGGGAATCCCGAGTGCCGAGAAAAACCCAGAAGCCAAAAAGGTGATCTTCACGGAAGCTGTCACGAACACAACCAACCAAGAACAAACGTTAAATGAAACATTGCCAGTTGAAACCCACAACATACAACCAAAAAAAGAAAGACCCAATACCAAGGAAATCTCCACAGAGACATCTGAGACGAGTCAGGCGCCTGCCGAGGAATCTACTGCAGAAAAGGATAAGCCCAGCAAACTGAAGTCGAAGCTGCCAATCGAGGATCATGAAGTGACAGAAACGACGAAAGCAGATCAACAAGACGAGTCCAAGGATGCGCCCCAAGCTGTTCAAGAAAAGAAGAAGGACAAGTCCAAGAAATCCAAGTCGAGTGAGGCGAAGAAGCCGGTAAACATTGAAGACCAAACCAAGACGCCGGAGAAGAAAATGGATCTTGAGGTGCAGGAATTATATAGGCAAAGCAGCGCCAAGGAAATTCAAATGGAACAGGATAGTAGGAAAACCTGGAGATCTTTACTTACAGAGGTCAGCCTGGTCTCATCCCTGTCCACATTTAAGTGAGTTTAATATATAAACAATCTGTAATTTGGAATGTATTAACCATTCCCGTTCTCACAGATTATTGTTTGACAAGTCATCCACGCCAGAGTCCTCGGACGCGTCCGTTCGGAAGCGCACAGCAAAACAGCTGTACAAGAAGAAGATGCAGATCCTCAGGGAGAACTACACGTACCGTTTGGGACTGCTCAAGCAGCTCAAAGAAGGCATGAGAGACAAATACAACAGCGAGGCCCAGCAGCTCTACACCGACTACACTTCCTCCAAGCGCAAGCACAAATTGCAGAAAACACCTAGCATACACGCGGAGGACTCCCAGGAGTCGAAGGTGACGGACCCCGGCGAAGACCCTGTGGCGCTGTCCACACTGGGCTAGCGATTTCAGACTCGGAGCCAGATAGAACCAGGACATATCCCGGCCGGAAAGGACAAAGATGACACTTGATTCCTTGCGTTCATTATGTGCACTTCTTGCTTTGCATCTTGAAGTGCGGCTGAATCTCGTTGGCTAAACCTCTCCAGGCCATTCGCCCAGTTGCAGGCAATATTCTCCAGCACCCAGCTTTAATTTGTGCCACTTCTGTTTTGCATGACGGAATGAAAGAAAAGCATAAACCGAAAACCAAAGACAATAAAAATTGACCCAAATACCACCTGGCTTTCTATTGTAATTCAGCTTCAGCTTCCTATGCCATTGTAATTTATGGACGGTCGGAGGAGTGAGAGTGGAATTTTTTGGGGTCGCAGCAGTTGGGAAAATGTAGAGCAGTGAAGTGAACAAAAGGAGTGGAATATCCTGATGGTATTGTTTAAGTTGGATTTAAAATTTAGGGTTACCCGAATAAGACTAGGGAATCATTTTATTGTGGGGGTTCAATAATAAATAAATTGAATTATCGCATGATAATTGAACACACCCGAAACTAATCAAAATTACTATCTCAGTTACTTTTCCGATCAAGTTAAAGCTTCTTTTAGCTCTCTCATACCTTCTTCCGCCTTGGAAAATCTTTAAACGTAGCCAGATTTCCCAATAAGGACTGTCATGGACTGTCGTCGTGAGTGGAAAGCGCTCTCTGCCGGACGGATAATCCGTTCAAAGCCGCCAAAAATCTCTGGCGTTTTTGTTCAGGATGTGAGGCTGGAAAAAAGTGGGCACTCGGCCGCATGGATGGACGGACACTCGTGGCTGGCGCTTAGCAACAGACAGACAAAGCTTCAGGCCTAAGCTCCTCACACAACCACCCACCCACCCGCTGCCACCCCCTGCGGCGGCTTACAACAAAGGCAAATGGTAAATAAAGGCCGAAAGGCAAAAGCACCGCTGTCAGCGGGCGTTGAAATGGAAATCAAAATCCGAGTCCCATCGAAATCAAAGCAAATCAATGCGAAGCTTCCTCCCCCCAATTCCCGAATAAATTTGATGAAAATTGAAAATTTACTTTGGCAATTTTGATGGCAGCACGGGCTCGACAATGAAATATGTCAATTTCAATTATGCCCCAGCCACGCCCTCTTGCCGCGGGCTAAAAAAGTACTTGTCGAATCCCCGAATTGATTTCAACATTTCCACATTCCCAACAAATGTGTCAATTTCGCTGTAAAGCTCTATCGATTGCAGAATTGGCAACGCCTAGGAAAGTCGCCTTCAATTGGGGGTTGGGCCCTGGCCCCGGTAATTATAGTTGTTACGACGGGTCATGTTAGCCGGGAATTTGCTGACAGTTGTCAGCAGCCCGAGGCTGGCGAGGATTGCGCAACGTGGGAGGAGTAGGAAGAGTTTGCCAATAAATCGAATGTTCTTTGTGGCAGCTTATTTACTTATGTAAGTTTAGTTTGTTTTAATCAATGGAACTGACTTCTTTACGGGTTGTGTTTGCTTTTCTTTTTGTTATTTAATTGAAGGTATTTGAAATTTAAATTAAATTGTTGTAAAATAAAGCATATAAAACTAGTAAAATGCTAATCCGGATTAACTTTTTTTTTAGACCATAACAAATTGTATTTGCCAAGAAAACATCCTTATATATTTGGTATTTTAATCTTAAATCAATAGCAATAATTCGGAATTTTAAAACATGTTCAGGCAGTATATTTAATAAACTCGGCTGGCTTAAAAACTTCAATATGCAGGTATTTACACAGAATATTCTCCTAGCTGAAAACATAATTACCTCGCACACAAATCACTGTGAAAACTTGGCTACGCTAACGTGAGATTTCCTGTAATATAAACTCCTGCTGCACTTGGGCTGGCTTTATCAATGGGAACTATCAAAAGGCCATAAAACTTTCGCTCGACACTTTGCAGACAGGAAATATGACAGGCGGCGCTGCAGCACAATAAAACGGGTTGCTGCCGGTCATTTGCCAAGTCCAACTGGCTAACAGACTGACGGACTGACTGACTGTCCACCAGATTGATTTGCAACTGGAGGGGAAGAGCAACAGCAAAAGCCAGAGCTGGAGCTGGACTTGAAATTGAAATTGAACTTGAAAAGTGCACAACAGACAGGCGAGGCGTCGCAATGACAATCACAAGGCTCTCACGATTACACAAAAGCCAGCGAGCAGCAGAAAATAAAATGCCACGACTGCCACTTCGACTCCGACTCCCGACTCCCTGTTGTCGATATGATCTCGTCATTATGTCGCCAACGGCAGGGACAGGGCTGTGGAGGGACCGGAATGAGGGTCTGGCTGAGGAACTCTGGAGGAGCCAAGGGCAATGGTGGCGAAGACGTCTGCAAGTTGCGTCGTGTGGGCGACACTTTTATGTGAAATTGATGATGATTGAAAGCTGCATGAGATGGAAAAGCGAAGCATTCCTAGACATGGCAGCGTGATGCTCACGACAAAGCGGCCATAAAATCGAGCGATCAAGAAAATATATGGCAGAGCGATGTTTCTAATTTAATTTGGAAACAATATTATTTGAATGGGATATATTTTTTAGAACTTTATTGAGAGATTGCTTCTTTACTTAATACGAACACAAAATAAGAGAAATAATAATAAATAATTGAATAACTTTTCTTGAGCTTCAGATAAATATTAAACAACTATAAGTCTTTTAATAACAAATTTATGATTTCTGTATCATTTTATTAGTTGGAGTGGTAAAGTCAATTAAATTGTAAGACAAACTTAGTTAAATGTCTTAATTAAATCCTAAAAGAAAGGTAAATATTATTTACTAAATAATTAACTAAGAAATAAAGGCTGCACAATTTAATAAAAAATATAAATACAAAAAAATTATCAATCAATAAAATTAGTATTAGTATAATATTTCCCAAGAACCCCAAACAACTACCATCACTTGTGGAAATCGTAAAATGGCTGTTCCTTTCTCATGTCGGCATACGAATTAAACAATTAATAGGAAAAACTGGCTGTATTCTTTGCCATGTACCCCCTCCCAGCTTGCTTCCCACTTAAGGCTGGCCACAGATTTTTATGGCGCCACGATGTTCTTTAAGATATATGTGTCAAAACTACTTCTGTGCCATCGTAAATTTAATTCATAGGCGTCTGCGTCACCAGCTGACGATTGTCATCATCGCAATGATCATCTCCATTCCATCCCAATCGCAATCAGTACCACGTGTGGGACTTGGATGCGAATGCGAATGCGAGGGCTCATTGCATTTTTATCACTTACGCGAAATTGGTTTTTATGTGTCGGGAGTCTCATGTGCGCCTATTAAGTGGAAACGCCACGCCGCCTCCTATTCCCGTGGCAACCGCACTCACTCACCGACATCAATTCCGCAAACGCAACTATAGTAAGTGAGTGCCCTGGCGGGAGTGCTACACGTAATACGTATACGCAGGGAGGGCTCTCCGCGGGCCGTTTAAGCTGCGATGACAATCAGCCGAAGACACAGTGAAGTGATATATGGCTGAGCACTTTCAGCCCATGGAATTAGGTCTACGCAGAATAGTGTTCTTGTCATTGTTTTATTGATTTATAGGAACAGCAGCCCGCTGATTGCCAGAGACAATTTAGCTTAAACTTACGCACTTATTTTTTACGGTTTGGAATAACAGAAGCAATCAGTGGGACTTTACCTGTAATGAAAGTAAGAAAAGGAGGGTTTATTATATAAAAGATATCAAGAAGTATTATGATTAAATTTATTTATTTCCCTATTCAAAAATTATTCAGCCCTTAACATTATAACACACCTCGAGGTATTACCCTTTAAAAAGATTTCCTTAAATAAAACTCATATAATTGTCGGCAACCTTAAAGTCAACATATTTTTGTTTGCAAAAGGAGTTAGAAATTATAGACTATTAAGTCCATATGCCTATCTATGACCTGCTACACACAGACCAAAACACAGGCTGCCCCCTCTCAGACCAAAGCAAATGAAAAATCTGTCAAGCTCAACAAACAGACAACTTAATGCCACAAGCCGACCGGCCAGGCAATCCCACCAAGCCACAGGAGCAGTCACTGGCCAGAGAAGGAGGATGAGTTTGAGGAGGCGGAGGAGGACTCAATGACTTGGCCAGACTGGTCTCTGTGGTAAAATTTAATTTAACATACAATTCAGAAGGCCCGGCGACAAATTCACTGGCCAGCAACTCCGGCCGCACAATGGCAGCCAAAATTGTTGCCAGGACACACAAAGTTTCCTGCCGGCGAGGAGCGGGCTCAGGGACTGAGAACTCTGGCCAGAGGCTCGAACCCTTAATTATATTGAGTGTATGAAATCCTTTGGCCACACAATGGCCAGCAGCAGCAGGAAGTGAAAGTGGCCATGTCCTTGTCCCTGTTCGCCGTCGTGTTTAATCCAAGCAATTTGCAATTTTTGGTAATTTAACTTGACAAAACTTTTTAATGGGGCGCATTCGACGTCAACCCCCTCCGGAGAGGCCTTCGGACAATGGAATGAATGGCATTTGTGGCTCCCGTTCGATTCGATTCGCAACTGTTGCCAGGACTCCTTTCATAATCCCGGGAAGAACCCTTCATCCGGCCTTCAATAAAACCATCTTTTTTGATTGTTGTGTACTTAAAGGCGAATCTCGTCATGTGTGCGCTCTTTGAATGCAAATTTTTCGTTTTCAATTTCGTTATCCGCCGCTGGTCTATTATATTTCATGATTTATGATTTGCAAGGAGAAGGGGTCACATTAAGCGGACTAAGGCGTTAATATCCTTGGTGCAGGCTTTGAAAAAGAGTTGTGGCAATTTACGAGATGATTTGATTTTAATCTCTCACTGCCCTCGGGGGAGATTCATTCGGGAAAAGCATTTTGTTTCTGCCAAAAAGCGGTGATGTGAGCAGATTTGTGAGCAAATATTTGGAAGTTAAGCAGATTAGCTGAGATTTATGTGAATGGGAAAAGTTTGGGAAGAGGTTGTGGAGTTAAAAGTTGGGACCTAACCTGGGAAATCTTTAAGGGATTGGCACGTCTCATATATACATAGAAAATAAAATTCATGAAGCAACATGAATATCTGATAAAATGTGTGTTTCATTTTGAAAGTTTCTTAAAATTATACATAAATAATTTATATATTTTACTGTAACTTCAACCTTCAAAATTATGTATTCTAAAATTCCTGTATAAAGTTGAATAGACTATAGACATATCTTATTTCAAGTTATCTAAGGACTTACAAGATATCAAAGAAAGCTAAGTATCTCACAAAATTCTTCATTATCCGGTTTATTAAACGCCTTCCTTTTCCAAAACAAACTTAACTTGAAAACTTCCGGAAAAATCCCCCTTAAGCACAACTTCAATATTTCCTGATAGCTCTAATTACAAACAACAGCAGATCGCGTTGACAACAGAAGTTGCGACGCTGCTGAGGGAATATAAGTTTGAGGGACAAAGGAGGAAAATAAATGTGCCACCATAAGCCGCAATTTTTGCGCCAGAGTCGCAATTTCCTCCCCCCCTGCCGCCAAGCAGCAGTTTGAACTGTCAAAAATGACAAATAGTCCGTCGAGGATTTAATTTTGAATGCAGCGTTGCAGTGGAAATTAACTAAGCGTCCAGGTCTGTCGGAGAAAAAAAGCGACTTTCGCAACGGGGAAAAGTCGTAACGCAGCAACCACCGAAAATCTCACCGAGGAAGCCAGACGGAAAAGGGAATTAAAAGCGATCCATGGACTCACACACACCTTTTCCGAGGGGGTGTGTGTTTGCCAGGGGGTTGGATGCAGCCGGGCCGTTTCATGTTTGTCCGGGAAATTAGTTTCCCTCGGCAGTAGCATCAGCAGCAGCTTCATCATTGGAAAAGAAAGGATTTTCAGTTTAGCGGGACGAGTATTTATAAATTACTCGTCCGGAGCGCAATTGCTCAGCCATACGTTTTATTGCAATTTCTGGAAAATGCCAAACGGCAGGCCCAACGGTTGCCGGGACTACTGCGACGACGCACGTGCACCCTTCGGGCCTCTGCTATCCACTTATTAAAAATATTTGTTTGTTGTCTCTCCAACTGGGCATTGTCTGGCCTTGCTTACGATTCGTTGGGGCATGTAATTACATTTTTGGATTGCACCTTTTCAGATAGCCCAGTGCCGGACAGGTCAAGGGATATGGGATTGTTCTCTTTTTGAAGTGAGTTGTTTTGAAGATGTTGTCTCAATGATTCAATCCAATTTCTGAATGAATAAATATAATAATGGGGTATTCCTTTAAAGAAATAAATCATTTGTGAAACAATTTTAGTACAGAAACTATTTTTAAACAACTTTAAAATCATATTCTTTGGGATTCTTTAAAATAAGTTAAGGGTATTACAAATAAAATATATTTTAATCTGTTTTATTATTATAAAACAATTTTTCATAAGATTCTTTTATATGATTGCTAGTTTCTTGCTTTCCCGGAAGTATAAGCTTTGCAAATATACTTTCACAGCCCCGAAATTCTTTAATTAATTATTCCTCAACCCCTACCCTGATCTGTTCACCTTTGGCACCGAAACTTGTCCTATTTATCGCTATTAATCATCGCATAATTTCGCTCATCGGAGGACCGTAAACTAAACTCATTAATTACTACAATTAGGCAGAGCACAGTTTTTTCCGCTAGCTCCCTTAAATTGTTTAATCTGCGCTCCTCCAGGCCAAATGCAACGCACGCGACTGAACAGGAAAACAACTTCCCAGTTCGCAGTCGTTAAAGGAACCCCTGCTACAAGGATAAGGAATAAAAAATGAAACGGAATGGAAATACAACTTATATATAGTATATATGTAAAGCTGCCGTGCAGCTGTGATTAATGGTTTCTTCCAGCACGTCATAAGCGGGCAGGTCCTGGAGAATCCCAGACCCCGAGGCCCAGACCACCGCCTGCCTTTCATTATCAAAGGCTGAGTGAGCAAGGTATCGAGCCGGGTACCTTTTTTTTGTGTATTTCCAGGACTCTGTCGTCCAGTCAAGTATAATTAACAACTTTGTCGGTGGGATGGCGGCTTTCCTTTGGCTGTTCGTTAAGAAATTGCAAAAAGTTGTTGCCCGTTTTATGTAAATGATGTGTAAACACCACGTGCAGGAGTGCCCAGTGCCGGTGCCCCGAGTTCATAATAATCCAGAGCAGTGCAACAATGTGGCGGTTTTTTTGTGAAAAATACTCAGTGCATATTTCGTGGCGCATGTCCATTAGGCGGGGAGCAGGGGAAGTCCTCAGTAACGAGAGTACAACGACACGTGTCGCCGCGATTTATTAGCATAATTTCTCTTCCTCAGGTTTTACATTTTTTTTAATGCTCGCCACGGAAGCATTAAAGCGAAATGGATGTTCATCTACCCGAAATGATCCGGGGGGAGGTGTGATCCGACCGGGAGGACTCACCAAGTTTTCAATTTCCATGGCAGCCCCCGGGCATCATCTTCGTCAGCATAAATTTCCCAGGAACTACTGCTTCTTGCTCACTTAATTGTTGTGCATTTGTCAACCTGAGCACACTCCTTGAACGCCGTCAAATGCCCGAGGAACTCTCCCTGGCAGAGCCGGGAAAATCCACTCTCTCGATGCCACGCGAGACACACTTTAAATTCTGGAAAACTCACTTCGACTCAGACTGAGTGTGGGGCTTGTGCTATTTATGTCTTACTTAGTAGCACATTTGCTGTGACTAGTTCGTAAATTAATTGGATTTGCAATTACATGCCCCACAAGAGCGAGACTGAGACAGGGGCAAGAGAGGGCTGTGTGTGGAGTGTGTGTCAGCAGACGGTACACTCAATGAAAAGCGCTGAAAGGCGAGATATATAGCGTCTGGAAAGTGAATGAAAACTGCCATGAAAAGAGCATGAACAATTTAGAGAAAGTAAAACGAGGAAAGCAATGTTTTATTTTTCTTAATCAATGGACATAAAATGCAAACCAAAGAAAACTCGGAACTCTGTGAACTCCACCCTTGTAGCCTGCATTCCTATCCATCCCTTCGATCGACCATTAAACTAATTGCTGGCATACAACATTTTTATTGCATTTGCCGACGCCCTGCCTCCTTTCCTGGCATTCCATTCCGTACATGCCAGCGCTTAATATGCATAACAATAAATGGCCATATGCGAGACGACGACGAGTGTGTAAGCCCAAACCAAATTTGACAAAAGAGCAGTCAGAGGGGCAGTCAGGGAAGCATTCGGAGGGAGAAACACCCACAAAACTCCATTTCAAACACAAACGAACACTCGAAATGGGAAAATCAAAAGCAGGAAAAGCGAAAGCAAATTGCTCGAAGGCCTCACCTGTTCAGACCACAGTCCCAGGCGAACATTTCAATACAAATGGAGATTGGAAATAGGAGGAGGGGGAGGGCTGGAATAGGCAGCAAATTTCATTCGAAATTAAATTAGATTTTTCGGCTGTGCGAGGAAATTGCTACACGCACGCAAACAACACCGGAAAATATTGAAGTTACATACTATACATACAGAGAGAGAGAGCAGCTCAAAATTATTAGCCAGGACTAAAAATAGCAGACACAGGATTTGCACGCAAAACTCTCGCCGAAATGACCGCCGGCAGTTTGTAGATAAACATTCGGCATGGCATTCCATATCTCGTGTTTATAGTCCGAGGTACGAGCCACGAGAGTGAGTATCTGGGCATCTGCGAGTGGTTTGCGTGTCCAGTCAAACGGAAATGGGCAAATGCCTACGCAAATGTGCGCATTTCAATTAAATTTCCGTTTTAATCGCTTTTACAGCGGGCATGGGTTAAGCACGGGGTTACATCTGCATGCCTGCCATGTCTACTCATTAAAACCGTGTCTGGGGTCAGGTCATGCGTTATAATTTGGTGGGGTTGATCCTTGATCTCGAGTTACTATCTGAGGTGTACTTGTTGAGGAGCACGGAGGGGGGTGCTACCCTTTTTGAGAGGCGCAGAGTGGGTTTTTAAGTTTTTAATGAAATGCACAAGTACATTTAAAAAATAATGATGAGTTTTTTAATAAAAAAGTTTGTCCCCCCACATTTGATAATTTTGATAAATGCACTGAATTCAACTAAGCGGAGCTGCAAAGCCTTAAATCATTTAAATTTCGAGGCTTGTTATTGGAAATAAACCTTTGCCCGTCCGGCTTCAAGGTGGTCTCGCTGTCCGTGCTCTCCTTGGCGTATTCCTTGTTGTCCCACACCAGATGAACCGGAAAGCTGACCGAGATTGAGGAGCTGGTGAAGGACATGCCGGTGAGCGTGGTCTCCGATTCGCTCTTGTCGTTATGAAGCTTATTGTAGGGCACCAGCGCCATCTCTTCATCCTCGCTGAAGGTTAGCGAGGTGCTACTTAAGCGGGTGTCCAGATCATGGTCTTGCAGGCCACATTCCACGACAATCGGCGAAGACCGAGTGCCACTATCCGCCGACTTCCATCCCGTGCTGGCATGTCCGTAGTCGCCGCCCACCAGGGCCAGCATCGAGGACAGGGCCCGCTGCTCCTGGCGCCTGGCAATGCCTCCGCCGGCCTTGGACCGTGGAGTGCTGACCAGACTCTCCTCCAAGCTCATGGGATTCCGGCGTAAAAGTTTTTGAAGAGTTTTGAAGGCGTCGCGCATTTCCTGCAGCTGCCCCTCGTCGTAGGGCTCCGTCAGCAGGGTGTTTGGAACCGACAAGGCGTTGATGAGGAACTCCAGATCGTCCTCCATGGCTATGGGCTTAGGCAAGGATTTTTTAAAAGGGGTACGACACTACAACTCGTTTTGAATTTAAGATACAATTTTGAGAGGCGGTGAATACTGAATGATTAAAAAAAACAAGCATGCTATATATATATTATGATACATTTTAATAATAGATAACGGGTACCTATAAAATCGTTTAACCTTTTTCTTAAACCAACTATTTAAGTCCCAACTTAAGATAATATAATTTTAAATTTCTTCTCTTCCTCAATACAATCTTTCCATTTGTCGCTTCCAAGGAGTTGTTCTTATCAAGTGTCAAACTTTTTTCATTAAATCCGCCTGGGAGGAGAACACAGCTTTAAGAGGAGCCGGAGTAACCCCCGGACCCATATCAGCCACTCCTACCCGTCCAAATACGCCACAAAGTCATTACGAACAACTTAAGATTGTGTTAAACACGCCTACGTTACCAGATTTTGCATTGGGAGCCGGCAAAAAGCAAAGTTTAGGGGAAGCAGCTGGGCCCGAGAGCCAGAAGCAGCAGCAAACTGCAAGAAGAAGTGGAAAACTCCGGGTGGGAGGACCGAGTAATAATTGTAATTTCGCAGTAACATCGGAAAAGCGCCAACCGTGAGGAGGAGTGGAGAGCCGTGCGGGCGAGGAAACACGAAAAATAACAATCAGAAAGCATTTAGCAGCAACTTCTTCTCCCGAAAGCGAGAGTCTAGGGAGTGGAGAGTTAAGTTAACCGGAGTGTGTTCGTCCTGGCAGGTGCCTTCCCTCGAGCCGCAAGTTTCCGAGTGCGTGTGATTCCCCCCCTTTATGAGAAGGGACCTTTAACTGCTTACTGAAACCATGGCTTGCTTTAACGATTAAACAAGGAGCTGCAACGGAAACCATATAGGATATACCCCTCGCCCCACAACAGCCACATAAATCTCCCTTTCGGGGGTGTTTCCATGGCCTGTTTTAATGGCCTGACCTACTTACGATTGCAACCCACTCCCGGTCCTGCCTTTTATTGAACACTTAAAGTAACTTGCTTCTTTTAATTGCGCAAATACCTATGAAAAAGCCAGACAAGTTGAAAGTTTGTCCTGCCATTTGTCAGGCAGCAGCAAAATATGTTTAATAATCTGAACGCATTACCAAAACAGCAGCAGCCACACAGGATAGGTTAGGTAGGTATAAAGGAAGGAAGCAGCCAAGGAAGGCGCTTGCGGTTGGGGTTGTGTTGGTCCTGAGGGTTGCAAGAAAACGACAACGGGCAAACACATGTAGACTACTCTGAAAAGGCAGAGGACTTCCAGTCAGACAAAACAAACATCGAGGGTGAGATGGGAATATATTTGGAGAGGGGCAAAGGAGAGATAGCAAACAGAAGACGTTGTTTGACAGTGGTATGTCTGGGATTTTTTAAAATATTTATACTTTATATTCTTAGGTTCTTTAGACTTAATAGTATATTTCAGATAAAGTAGACTCTACCAATAATTATTATTTATATTTGTCTTTACTTTTCTAATTGAAATAATTTCCTTTCAATACTTATACTTCAAATATTTACCTTAAATATGGTATGCTTGGTGTTTAAATTTATATTTCATAGCTCTGCAAATATTATGGTAGTTCTTACCACCTTCTCCCCACTGTGCCGCACTCTCAGGCATTTGCTGCTCGTCTTTCCACTCACAAAAGCCTATTAAATAACATGGTCCTACACATGCGACCTTTCAGAAGGGAAAGCTACGGAAAGCAAAGGAAAAGACAGCAGCAGGAACAGCAGCCGAAAGTTTGGCTCACAATTGCCAGGATAAGGCACTAGTAGCCGGCATAGTAAGCGGTTGCAGGCAGGCTGGAGCGCCACCAAATTGGTAACATGAAAATATGAAAATATTCATGGCTCAAGAGAGAAAAAAAAAACCAAGAAATAATGATGGCGGAGACGACCATGACAAAGTGGCATGCAGGCAAATGGCAAAAAGTAAACAAATAGAAATGGGTAGCGGGGATCGGCATGTATCCAGGGTTCCTCCATCTGCTCTTTGGACAGGGGAAAACTTCAAGAACGATGACGATGATAGTCTCCCAACCATGTCTAAGACATTTGCATATGGACCGAGGCATCTTGGACTAAATTTAGGGGAAAATTCTATTATTTTAGCTGCTCAAACACAGAGCTCCTCAAAAGTTCCTGCAGACCACTTGAGTCCTTTGGGCTCCATGTCTACATGTCGATGCAAAACACTCCACCCCCGATCCCTTTGAGCGGCAGCTGGAAAATAAATGTTCAATTTGTAGTTGTCAATTGGCTACTTAGAGCAAGTTGAGGGAGATGTGCATCATCTAAAGCGGAGGCAAAAGGGAAATGCCGATGCAATTGAAAAGTAAACGAAACTAATGTAGGAATTTGGCAAAGTGCCATTGACAGAGGCTGCTCTCTTGAAAGTGAAATGGTCTGTGAAGTAGAAGGGGAAAATGATGTGAAAATATACCGTCAGAGGTTCTTTATACATATATCTGAGGAATAAGCATTATTTATCTCCAACGCCTAGCATTAACAATTCAGCAAACGAGATGAGCACGCACAAGATGAAGTCATATCATTAACTCTCGCAAACCAGCCGAGTTATACCTTTCGGCCTCTCGATAAGCAGCTCATTACTCAACGGCCAGAAGACCCTTTGCCTCTGGCCCTGATTTAGTGGCCAAAAGGAACCCGCTTGGATCAGCTAAAAATGGCCAAAGCATAATAATAATTTGTTACATGTAAAAAAGCACAGTGCCAAAGGAGATAAACAAAATAAATGACAAAAGCATGTCAGCACAAAGAGCGGCAGCAGCCGAAAAGCAAACTAAAATGGAAATGGAAAATGGATTGGGAGGCTTTTCTATCTCTCTTTTTTCCTGATTGTTGCAACCCTCAGCGATTTTCCACGGGACTACGACTACAGACATTTGCATAAATTATCATTTGGTGAGCCAGAACAAAAACGAAGCCCAGCAAGGAAGGAGATATACCTTTTGGCTGACTCTCGAGAAGAGCAAAATGGCTTGGGGTTGGGTAATAAAGGCAAATGCATAAAATAACATAAAATAAAACAAGAATTTATGTTGCCGGCGGAGAAGAACAACGAGCGGCGGCAAATATCAAACAAATTGCAATAAAATGCAAATTTAAATAGAAACGCAAAAAAGCAAAAGGTATAAATAAATTCTAGCTGCTGAGGCATTGCGCATTAAAGTCCTCGAAAAATGTTCATTTCATTTTGAATTTAAATATTTTATTCTTAATTTTAAAGCATTTTATGGTCACAAAGTAAGTGGGGAAAGGGACAAGTCCCCGGGCTTCTGTTTTTTATTTTTAAGGGGGTTTTGGGGTTTGGGGCTTGGCTCTCCCCTTGTTTGTTTCCGAGCAGCTGAGCACAGCTGTGAGCCAGTGGGAAGACAACATTTCCTTACATTTTAATACACTTTTCCCCCAAAACACTCCCCGCCCACACTCGCTGGCTGGGAGAAAGAGCAGAAAGCAACAGCCAAAGGCAGGTGAGGTTGGCTGCCCCCACCGCCATTTTTTAAAGGGAAAACTTTTTCTGCACAATGAATTTTTGCGCATTTTCCACCTGTATGAGCTCTCCAAGGGGCTGAAGGAAACCCTGACCGGGAAATCGATTCGTTGTGGTTGTTGCTCTGGTAATGAGACTTTCCACGTCCAAAGCGGAAAATGCCACAAGGGTAGGGACGGGACATCACATTTTCCAATGTTTTTTTTTCACTCTCTCTCTCTCTCTTCCATCTCGTTTCGGGGAATTCGCAACTATGCAAATACAAGGTAAATAACATAGCTTAGTCCTTCGGTTCAATTACTAGCAAAATAACCTACCAGAGCTTCTCCTTCTCCTACTTCGCCAGGGAAAGGCAAAAGCTATTAGCATGTGTAGGAAAAGGGGAGAGAAGACCACGGGGCGCAGCAACAAATCTCAGCTAATTAAAGTCAACAAGCAGAATCATTTGAAATGCAAATGTCAAGTGGCATAATGGCAAAATGTGGGTGTGCGAGTGTGTGTGTGGGTGTGGAATAATATGTGTGTCGGAGGAATTAAGCAAACAACTGAAAAAAGAGCAAGGAAATTTATGGAAAAGCAAGATATAAAGGAGTTTCTAATGGCAACTCTATGGGAGCATGTACTTTCAAATGAAATTTCAGAATTCGTTGATCCTATTTTTCTTTTATTATAAATCCTTAAAATATTTAAATAATTATTTACTGTTCTTTTCTGGAAATTATTTTTAATATTTCTAAGAACAAATCACATAAGGAGTTATTTAAGTAGTTATCTAAGTGTTGCACTACAATTTCTAATGTGGCTGAAAATCAGCAATGGGGCACTGATAAATCCACTGACAATATCCGAAACCTCTTCGAATCCAAGCCTTCTTTTGTGAATTTATCAAAGAACTCAGTCCAAAGAATCGACCCTGAATAACTCCTATCCTAGGGTAACCCCAAAAATAAAATTTCTTCCCTTCCAAACACTTTCATTTAACACTTTTCCCGGAAACCCTCACATGCCTCCATAAAGGTCCCCTGCCTAACCCGCACAAGGAAAACAACAATTTTTTGCTCTTTAAAGTTGGAGTACACAGAAAAATTTGATGAGGGTAATTATTGGCAGACGCCGGGGAAAAGGGTAAACCGAGATTTCTGCTTAATACGGATAGAGGAAGCTGAGGCTACGACAAAATAAAAGAATTAAGATAGACAGGACTCGGAGTACCGCCCCCCTCGAAGCAGGGAATTTCAATTAAAATTAGCACTTTGGTCGTTAAAATAAAATATTGCTAATTAGATTGGCATAGGACCAGGGGCCACACAGTAGTAGCTTCGTCTCCATCTTTTGCATTGATTTTAACATGGTCATGAATATTAAATTACCAACACACTGTGGGTGTGTGTGTGTGTGTGTTTGGGGTGGGGGAAAAGTTTGTCTGCCATAAATTAAAATCAACGCCCATAGAACACGCCCCCTCTTTCCGCTCCCACCCCCACCCTTCCCTTTCTCTCTCCCTCCGACCAGCCGCCACTCAGAATGTTGACGGTAATTAACTTTTAGGCATTTTCTATGCATATTTATGTGGGGTGTTGGGAGCTCTCGCCTTGCTTGCATAACATTAACTTGAACAAGGGGCTGGTGGGTGTCCTCCCCCTGACAGATGATGCGTGCAAGGCCGAATCTCCCTGAGAAGCCTCTCTTGGATGCCTTGCTTACACCTACAAGGACCTTGGCTACATTCATCAGGCATTCGCTTTCTATTTTTACACGCCATCTGTAAATGTCATAAATAAATAATGTATTAATCATACAGTTTAGCGGATTTTTCTTCGCTCTGCTTGAGCACTCTCCTCCTCCTTCGAGACTTTTCAATTGTGAATTCAGCTGAATGAAGTCCTTGAGTTCTGCCGTTTGTGCATTCATTTATAAATTATTAATGATATATTAAAAATAAAAAAAGCTTTGAATGGTTTTCCTTATTTGGACCTCAGGGGAGCTTGTCAAAAACATAAGGATGCCTTCCGACGTTTGATGGAAGTTAAGGGGCTTTGAAATATTCCTTAATGGTTTTTCATTCATCCAGATTGGTTTATTCTTTAAATTTCAAAGATAACAATATGGCAAGGCAATTACTGATCATTCCACCAATTTAATATTTTTGCAATAAAGTTAAGCCAGCCTCTCCTTGACTTAATTCAATTTAAACCTTTGCCCCTAAACAATTTGTTGTGTTTTTAGTTCTTGCATGTTAATTGAAGGAAATAGGCAAAGGTTTGTTAGAGAACGGCACTTAAAACTCAATCAACTGCAACTAACCATATTAAAAGGAGCAGCAGCCCCAGGACTCACACATATGCATATAACGCATACGCTAGAAAATAAAAGAATGCAATCAATTTGTCAACGTCTGTGTGCTCTGGTGTTGCTGTTGCTGCCACCGTTACACGGCCTCATGTGTGTCTGCATTCCGTACGTCCTTCAGTCCCTGCGTCCGTCCCGTCCATTCATTCATCCATTCGTTCGCCTGTCATCACACACGTATGCCGGCAATTTATGTGTCGTCTGCGTCTGGACGGTTTTTTGTTGCCTCTGCATTCGAGGGTAACCGGCAACCACAACAGCGAGGACGATGAGGACGACAAGTTGCTAGTAAATAAATTTAAAAGCGCTTAAAAGAGGGGCGTGGCGCATCTGCAATTTACCATGTCGGAAGGTGACTTGACAACATTTGCCGTCTGAGCTTCGGTTTCAGTTGCAACCAACGACGTGGACATTGTAGACGAGACGATGATGATATTCAAATTTACTATGACACGAGTAAATTCAATTAAAATGTCATGACCCTTTCTTCGGGGCAAGTATCTGGCTTACTTTTTGGCTTAAATCAATTTGAGAGGAAAGTTTACTTACATCGCACTCCCTAACTCTATCAGGGGAAAGACACAACGTAGGTTGAAGTAAATAAAATGTATTCCAGGAAATTGTAACCAGTAGTATTTTGATTATTATTTAAAACTTAAACTCCAAATGCGAGTTTATCAACTCTAATTTATGATATTTAATAAGCCGTTCCTGATCATAAATATTCATACTCCTATCTGAGTAGGTACATGTATACCGACCCCTAATTTAAGGCTCTCCTCTTGGTCCTTAATCACATAACGCAGCTGCTCGAGTCGAGGGATTACTGGAGATTTCTGCACTTGTGGGTTTTGTGAACTTGTTCGTGTTTGTGTGAGAGCAAAACACAGCTCGGGGGTCTAAAAACGGCTCAGAAAAAACAACAAACAATTCATAAAAACAGGAGCCGTAGCAGGAGCAGCAGATAGCTTGGAGTAAGAGCGAAACGTGTTGTTCCTGCCGTTGTGCTTATGATATTATTGCACTTGTCAGGCTCAACACACACTCGTGCATTCCACAACAACCTGCAACAGACGCCACAAAGTATGCAAAGTTTTTCTGCCAAAGCGCAAATGAAAACAGCAAACGAGAGACACACAGTTACAGCAAGGGGCAGCGGGGGAAGGAAGGCTCAGAGAGTTATGATATGTGAATGGAGAATGAAGAGTGCATCCTGCTCAGGTATGCCTACAAAGGCATACCAAGGACCCAACAGCCCAACAGTCAGCATCCCAGCTGGAAATATGTCAGCACACTGGGCGTATGAGTAATAAGCACGAGTGCTGAGCGAGGAGACATAGCTGCAAGTCAACTCAAAATCAAATTTGCACATCAGCATTGGAATGAAATGCATTGAAATTTTAGCCACAGAGCTATGGCCGGGTTATGCATACCCAAAGAATGGGAATCGCCAGTCAAAGGTGGGTTATGGAGCATAGTAAATCATCGCTGCACAGTGGGATATGTTTCTAGCCTATAAATATTAAAAAAAACGTATTTTATTTAAAGGTATTAATTGTTGCTGTTGTCTCACTTAAACTCAATTATAGCCTCGTATTTTATATTTAATTAATAAAATCTGTTTACTAATTCAACTTATTTTTGTATAATTTTAACAAAAGTTAACCATTTATAGTGTTTCCAAGCTATCAAAATATTTCTCTCGCTGTAGGTGAAACGACAGACTGATACACCGAGAGCTTAACCTCCTTCTTCTCGGCTGTCATCGTTATTGCTTTTGGGAATATGCACGGCATGCCAAACACTCGCTCGCTCCTCAGTCCTAATTCCATTTGCATGCCGCAGCTCGAATCAGTCTTCTTCTGTTTTATACATTTTAATTTGAGTGAGCGAGTAGTCCTGGCGCAGGAGCTGGGCCCCGCATGGGGCTGACTGCCTGCCAGGCAGAGTCGCCGCAGAACCCATGCTCCTGCTCCTGCCATATCACACCGTCCCATCTCGGGGGCCAGCTCTCTTGGTATTTCGCCGCATTTCGTTTCGTTTCGTTTCGTTCCGCATCTATTTTTTATAAGCAGACGCAATTGTTTCGAAAATGAAAGGTTAAAATGTTAAATGCGACTTTGCATGAGAACAATGGGTTAAGGGTTTGGTGGCTGCTGTCATTGTCGTTGTCGTTGTCTTTGCTGCCACAGAGGGGTTGGCCTGCCAGGAGTAAAGGAAACCAGGAAATGCAGGCCCCTTTGGGGAGATCAAAACATGAACTTTGTCAATGAACTTCACATGTAAAGTTGCGCAGGCAGAGCACAAGCCCAATCCAAACTCTGAGTTTGATAAATGGGCTTGGGGAAACTGGGAAATGGAGTTGAAGGAATCGCAGGATCACAAAATGAACCAGTATTTTCCCTATTATTTTCGTTGAAAATTTCATTAAATCAAGGAAACAGAATCTCTGGAAATATTGCTAAATGCTCTGACTCCACCTGCCTTCCTTTGGTTTATGAATATTTTTCCATTGGCTTGCGGACAAAAATATGCAGTTTTCTGTTACAGTTTCACCAATGCGTCAGAGCTTCAAAAATGCATCAAATTAAAAATATTTGCGCAGGGATCCAGGCACTTTTCAGGCTGCCTCTCGAAATTCATCTGCAATCTGACGATAAAATTTAGTTCTTGGCCCTTTGTTCATATTAAATTTTGATAGCCAGCCAGCCACAAAGGGATGCCGAAGCTTTTTGTTCATAAACATTTTTGTGTGTGCCCGGAGGGAGCCCTCTGGAATGCCTTTCTTTGCCTCCTCTTTTGTGGGCAATTCAGACATTAGAGATAGGCCGAAGCAGGAGTGGTCAAAAGAAAAGGAAAATTAGGTCAGGCAAACAATAAAAATCATCAGACAACGCAGAGACTTGATGAGCTCGACGGCTCGATAATGCCTGGAAAAGGAAAAGGACATTGGGGCTGGGAGCAGGGCTGTGGAGGCTGTCAACCCCTAATGGCATAATCTTCACTAATTTAGCGCTCATTAATTTCTAGCGCTGCCATTCTGTTTGATAACACGAAAAGCGTAATTGAATTAAAAGTGGATGCAGGACAATGGCATTATACTATATATACCCGATTCGGCTTCTGGCCATCAAAAACATCAACATGTCGAGGCGAGGCTTTCATTCTTTTCTTCTGAGCTTTAATTAAAATTGCATAATGAGGAGGGGCTCGGAGGTTCCTGCTCCTGTGTCGATATCTTCGACGTACTCTCCTCCTAATCAGCATGCCATTTGTGTAATTTGTGCCGGAGCTCCTGCCAGCTATCGCAGCCTAATCATCTCGAGACCCATTCGTTCTTACGGCCTCTGCCATTTTCGTCCTGCCCTGAGCCTCGTCGGGTTTTATTATAATTAGATAGGAATTGCCAGGCACTCGAAGACAGAAGACTTCTCCTGTCCTGCGTCTAATGTCTAATGCCTGTCATCCCATCAGCACGCACTCCGGTCTCCGGTTTCTTATCCTTTTGCTACTTTGACTTCCTGTCGATCCTGTGGATGCTGGGTCAGCAGTTTTTAATTGAATTGCACGCGGTTTGTCTTTGGTCCCAAGTTCGTTTATTATGCGCATTTATTTGCATTTTTCCTCCACAAATCGTGGAATGCAATTTCTTCTGCGGCTAATTGTGTGTGTTTTTCTGCGGCTGAGCAAACTTTAACTCAAGGAGTTGGGAGTCAGCAGAAAGTGAAGGGAAAATGGTAGACAAATAACTAATTATTTTTGGCAGAGATAATTTGGTTTAAAAATCTTTATTGACCCAAATTCTAGTTTTGCTAAGAATTCCTAAAGTACAGAAAACACCTTAATTAAAAATATTCTTTACTAATATCATCAATTCCTTGATTTATTTTTCCGATTTCCTTCCCTTATCCCATACCCTGTCCTCGCCCCATCATTCTCCATCATCTCTAGAAGTCTCTCGCATTATTCTGGTCACTTTATGGGCCAGAGATAAGTCCAAGGACTAGCTGGAGAAAAAATGGGAAATAATTTAATAAGGGAAAGTTCCCCCAGATCCCCATTGACCTTTTTTTGTCCCCCTCGACTGAATGTGCAAAGCGGTTGACATAAATAAAAAATGTTACTACATTTTGGCACATTACACAAAAAAATAAGAATAAAAGAGGGAAAAGAAAGGGCGAAAGTCTACCCGGAATAAGCCTGAAAGGAGCCTGATAAAATTGTGAAAAACTGTTAAAATGTGTTGGGCAATTCTCGGGAAAAACGTTGGGGCGAAATGGGTCAAGTAATCAATTCTGGTGGGAGCCGCCGTCAGGGTTTGGCATTTTTCATGACCCGGGCAATGGATTCGCTTAATTAGATCTCATGTTCGGTGAACACTTTTGGCACTCTCCTCCCGCATGGTGTTCGCATTTATCTAAATTATTTTGTTAGTCGGGGCCAAACAAATTAAAATAAATGTTTGTCAAAGGTCCGAGGGCAGGAAGAGTCAACAAATTAAAAATTGTTTGACTTGTGGGCGTGGCAACAGCACGAGGAGGAAAGGTATTTTTTGGGGTCACTTGGCCAGGTGTTTGCCAAAAAGGTTTTTCGTGTTTGCTTTTTTCTTTGTGCTCCCCAGAAAAGTCAACCCCTGACAATTGCTTCATTAAGTGCTATGGGGATATGGGGACACTTTAAGGGTACTGGTTCAAAAAGGTTGCCAATTTTAAGTAAATAATGTTGGTTTATCATCAGGGGCTTATAAGGAAACCAAACGCCTCTATATATACGATAATTTATATAAAAATGGATATAAAATGTATCCCTTTTTCTCCTGTTTCACTTAAAGAGCGTACCCCAAAATAATAGATACAAAATCCCCCTTCTACCCTTGATGTATTCACGGACTTACTAATTTTTTCCGAACCACACAACGAGGTCCTTCATCACTAGAGTGAGGTTTCTCCGCCACCAGACGACACATTGATGAATATTCACAAAAAACTGATTCCATCACAGAAATGCCCCTGGCAAATGGAATGATATAAATTTCGTATCTGTTGTACAGGGCACGTCATAATGTTTATCAACAATGGCCGCAGGTCGTGTATTGATTAAAATTTTTCCAAGAGAACGTGCGGATGGGAAATGGGGAGGAAATTCATACATACATACACTTGTTGACAGCCCCTCGTTGCCTGGGGTCATAATTTCAGTTCAAAGGCCGCAAAACTTTACAAAAATTGTGATTTTAAGCGGCTTTCGCTGATGACCAAAAGCCAGTATAAGAGGCGGCGGTAGAAATTTAATTAATAAAAATTATTACGCAGTTTTTTTTTTGATGCGGATTAATAAGCTTTTTTAAGTCCTTGTGGCCGCTGCCACGTGTTGGAAATCTGATTATAATGACACTCAACGACAGCTTTGCGTAAAAGCAAAATGACCAAAGGCTAAATCCAGACTTACTTGCGCTTCACAAATCAAAGAGACGGAGATTAACTTACCTGAAAAAAAGCGGAAAATAAGAGGAGATTTTATTAAAGTATTTTTAATGACTTGCTTCCTTGTATACAAAATGTGAGAGTCATAAAATCCCCATCGGATAAGTTGCCAGACAAATCGATGCAGATAAGCCTGGCTACAAATTAATTTAGTTCTTATTCCTCAGCGATTATCATCGCAATAAATTATAGCCATTTGGCTGACCCCCCCATTAGCTTTATTTCGATTATATATCCTTTCCCATTTAGTAATCAACTCAAGTCAACGCCCTGCACTATCTCTAAATAAATCAAATTGTTATTGCATTTGAAATCAGAAGCCCTGCATTATTAATGCCGCCCTGCGTTCCGCACAAAGGAAACATGCTAATGGAATGGCGATGCCTTGGCCAACAGCAGCAGAAGCAGCGGTCTTAAATCGGCTCCAAACCAAAGTCGCAACTCTGGGCAAAACGCTGACAGCTGACACGCCGCAATCCGCAGGGCCAGTTGGTTGCCAGGATTGTAGCGCAGTCCGAGTGAGAGAACAATAAAAGGGCCAGAGGCGGCCCTTCACTTCACGCGCGCTGACCACAGGACATGGCTAAGACCTGGCACACCTGGGGGGAAGTCCACCTGAGCAGAGACAGCCAAGTCTCTTTGAATAGTTCATGAAGTTGTCACTTTGTCGTGCAGAGCAGAGCTCACACCCTTGGACAGTGGTCTAATGTGTCATGTAAATGGGTTACAACTGGAGGGATAGGGATTTATGGTCATTTTGTGAGAGAGAGAATACTAATTTTGGCGTTAAAGGATATTTTATTGTTAGCTGGAAAATATTTAATGGAACTGGGAATTCCCTTAAAGCAAACCTTAGAAAATGTGAAACAGAATTTAGAGTGTTCTTTACATAATATTAAAGTTATTGCATAATAATTGTAGTAACAATTTCTAAAGGAAAGGATATGATTTCTTAAAATGTAAAAATAATACTAATTAAATAACGGATATGTATGTATATCCATGAAATCTCAATGATGTCCCACTGTTTCTTTTATTCTCCCAGCTAGGTTTCCCCATTGTTGTTCCCTTTCCTTGTATATTATTCTGTCCAGTTCTGAGTGATTCACTCCTAGTCCTAGCAGAGTCTCTAAAAAACAACCTCATCCTACCTCCCAGTGTCCTTCGATTGACACTGTGATTGACACTGGCCAAGGTAAAATTCTTGTGGGAAAATTCTGGAGAACCCTTCGTCGTCCTACGTGCCTGAAATTCGATTAAGATATTGTCTCACCAGATATCTGACGGAATGGAGAACCATTAAATTATCTGCGATATATGATAATTGGAAGCGAACCACAATAATTTTCAGTGGCCATAAAAGTTGAGAGCTTGTTTCGTTATTCGTTATCGATTCCTGAGCTGTGTGCTTTGATTTCATTTCATTCCCTCGTCAGCTTGTCGCTTTATCAGTTTTATAGTGTGATTCTTGTGAAATGCAATAAACTTGCTCGTTGATAAACATCTGTCAGTCTGTCGTCAGCGAGTGGGTCGATTTAGGAACAGGGCCCCGGCTACTCCTCCTCCCTCCTGGCTGTGCGGCACTTTTATGGCTTACGTGCTGCATGTAATTGCACCCTCATGCGGCGCTGAATGCTCAAGTAGCTGATCCATAACGAGCTCAACGGCCAGGTGATGGAGGTGGTAGAGGGAGACGGTGGGCGACCGAAGGTTAATCCACATTCGACCCATTAAAAGGGAAGATCCATGGATGGGTTTAATAGAGAGGTTTAAATGTATTTTTGTACGTTTTTATCTACAGTGTATTTTATTAGACTATGTTGGGAGTTATCTACACAACATAGTCGAATTATTATATACTGTTACTAGTTTTTATAAGATTTCTATATTTATTAAATTGACACCCAGACTAGTCAAGGAGCTCTTGGAATGTCTTTAAAGCTTGAGGTTACTTTCTGTTTATTAAATGTATCTTTTTTATTACCAACTTTTATTTTATCCAGATAATTTTTAAATAATAAATACCTACATTTCCCCTTTAAATATATCAACCAAAAATTCCCTTTCATACCATTATCACATGTCAAACTGACATTATAAGGATTTTCCCCTTTAATATTCAACCCTTCGCATATTTGCCTTTATCTGTCTTTCAAATTCCATTCTGAATATTTTTATACAAGCTGGAATTTCCCTCAGTCTGTGCTGAATTTAAAGGACACTCAGACAAGGGATTACCTGACATTCCACGGAGCCAGCCCGTAGCCATTGCAAATTGTTCTCCTAGCCAAATCCCCCTGTAATTCCTCACCTAACTATGCCATTAACACTTGACCAGGAACCTCCTCGGACGCTGGGCATCGGGACAGGGATCGGGGGCATATAATAACCCGGCGATAGGCATCTCTGCACCCGGGAGCAGCCCACACACGCAGCCAGCTAGGAAATTTAAAACGTCAACAAGCCCGTTGACAGTTGGCGCTGTGCAGGACTCGTAAAAAACGGCGGCTCCTGGAAGGGGACTGGACTGTATAGTATATATGTGTGTAGGGATAGGGGACAGGGATACCATATATATGTATATATATATAGCCGCAGTCGGGTGTGCACAATGTAGTTTTTAACGACACCTTACAACCCAACGACGGCTGCTGCTGCTCGTGCCACATGTGTCATGCTGCGGGGTGACTTTTTATGCGGCGGCTAATTAAAAAATAAGAGAGAAGAACGGGAATATTTTTAGTGCCCCATTAAAGGGGACAAACGTTTAACAGTCATAAAAAAACAATGGTCTTTTCCTGAAAAAATCCTCAGAAAAAAGCCACAAATTTAATGTCGTTTAATGCATTTACAAACAATGCGAGTTTCATACAATTTTCACATTGAATTTTCACAATTTTCACATTCAACTTTTTGTAGCGAAGTTCATTTAGTTGGAAAATTTGCATATTCATGTAAATTAAAAACTTCCGTTCTGACACTCGAAGGAACAACAGAAATCGTTTTGCAAAAATGTATTACATTGATTTTTCGTACAAAATTGGAAACCCTTTTTTCGCATAATTAAAAACCAGACGACGGCTGTTTGTTAACTGTTGGAATTTTCCATTCCCATTCATTTGCATATGGATGAAAATGTGGGAAAATTGTTGGAAAATATTATTGTTAAATCGCTTGTAAATTTGTTTAAAGTCCCCTTTTTTGATTTTTTGTTTTGTCATAATGTATAAATCAACCTTTACAAGCTGCTAATTGAATTGCAACAGCCTGCGATTAATTTCCCCCATTAAATTTAATCATTTTAGGCCCTGCATACCTGGAAAATGTTCCCCTAATTTGTTTTTAAGCCTCCGTTGCCTTGCAGTCCGGCAAATCAATCAACAAATGGAGTCGAGTCTCTCACCTCATCAGAATCGGTAAATCAAACACCGAGATACTGAAACACAACCTGCAATCGTTCCATGTGAGTTCTGTGTCATGAACCGAAAGCTCGAGGGTAAACACCAACCAAGGAATCTCCAGCCTTATCTGCAAACAAGGCTGATAGCATAGACAAACCCATCTAAAGTACCTGTATTGCCCTGGCTAATTATGGCCCCCGATAAAGGTAGACTTGCAAAGATAATTATTCGATATTTCTGCTTTATTAGGGATCATTTGAGGAGGTTTAAATAATATTTCAAGAAGGTTTTATGCTAAAACAAAATATAAATTATATATATACATAGTTTCATAACATTTTACTCCCATATATTATAAATGGTTATTTTACAGATAAATATTTACTATTACATGCACGCCACAATATATACTAAAGAAAGCTAGGAATTCTATATCATTTTTCAACAACTCTCTCCCAAAATTAGCATTAATTTATTTTCGGTTAATAATAGTTTTCGTCGTATAATCTCCCACATATATACACTCTCATCGTCAACCGCAATCGCACAGAATAATTTTCCAACCAGGAGATAATTTATTTATTTGTTAAAAAAAATGATACCGACCGCAAAAAGCATGGCTGGCACTTGTCGGCGACATTATTTATTTATTTATCATTTAAATTAGCGCTTAAATAAATAGAAAAATAAACATTTGTTGCAATTAAATACTGGAATAAAAAAAACCGCCGCACTTTATTAGAGAGCAGCAATGGAATTTGCATAAATTAAGTGTAGTTTGCAGCCGGTATCGGGTTAATTTTTTTCTCTCTCTCTCAATTGTGGCTTTATTTATGGCCAGTCGAGTGGGCAATATGTTGCCACTTTGTTGTTTATGGTAGAAGATATTTATTTCTAAATATTTGCATACATAGTTCGAGCATTAATTTATGGAAACCTTGTAAAATCTTTAAAGAGCAATAAAAACATCTCGCCCTAGACCAATTTCCATAAATAAACAAATAAAGCCTCACTTAAAAATCCAATTCAAGGCAAGTTCCAGTATTTTACTTGTATTCGAAGTCCCAAGTAAAATGTAGAACACAAAAATGCATTTTCAGAGACAGCAGGAAAAACAATAAAATCATTTGGGGGAAAATTCGATGCGAAGGCAATAAAATTTTAATAACTTTTTCGACCGGGTCAACCCAGACCCTCATCGCTCAACGCTGCCACAATAAGAATTTTTGAAAAACTAAAAACACAGACCGAGACAAACAAAATCGGAAATCAGTGAAATGGCCAGCGGCCACTGGAAACTAATTAAATTAAATCAATAATGGGCGTGATACGGGATGAGGGCCTGCCCTCAGAATAACGCTGACACCGAAAAAAGTGAGCTACCAAAATCAAATAATTTTTAACGCAATTTTCATTGCCCCGCCGGCTTCCTTGGGGGCCCAAATAAACCAAAAAACGAAAAAGTTCTGCGGTCAAAGTTGGGGTCGACGGGGGCAAATAAACAAAAATAATTATAACGCAAAAAAAGACGAGAAAAATATGAAAAAAGAAAAGCATTTACAAAAAACCTTGACAATTGCGCTGTGACATGCAAAACTCGCATAAATTACAGTGAGAGCAACAAAATTACGGCCAGAGAAATATTATATTTTCGTTTTTTTCTGAACTTTTGTAATTTCGCATTTAGCGCTGAAAAGGCTCGCGAAAAGTAATTTCCAGATAAGCGCCGTTGCCCTGTCGAAAATCACTGGGTGGGGTCACCCGGCACACAGCTGGCTTGACATTTATGGTGGAAATAATTAGACGCTCTCACAGCGGGCACTTTTCCGCGGGAAAGCCAGGCAGGATGGCTCTCCACATGAAGCGTGAAAGTGAAGTAAGCTCTGGCAAGTTAATGGAAAATGCGTGTACAGAGAGAGAGAGGGGTAAAGTATATGAATAAACATGTATTTATGAGATTGGCTTTGTGGTTTTGGCTAAGCTTAAAACAACAACAAAGGCACAGGTCCTTGGAAAAGCGTTTTCCCTTATTTGCTGTTCCATTTGCTTATTGGGTTTCTGACTCTGAATGAAACAAAGAAAAAGGGGTTACTTAAATAGTGTTTTTTTGCGTTTATTTGTGTTGCACATTTATTTCTCAGGAATAAATATTAAACATTTATAAAAGAAGCTCAGATCATTTAAGTTCACATACAAATGTAAAAATATTTTTCATCGCAACTTTAATGTATACATTAAATTTCTATCCCATTTTTCACTTCAAATGGGGTCACAAAAGCGAGCTTAAAACTTGACTTCAACTCCAACTTCCCTTTCAAAAAGGACATCCATCCACCCATAGGTAAACCGCCATAACAACCCCTGTACCTTATCAAGATCTGGAAATATCAATTACCCTGGCTTTATCTGTTCATCGCCAAAGTAAACGACGAATGCGTACCAATTAAAGTCATGATGATGGCCTGGTCCGGGGACAAGTTATCCAAATGCAAAATCCCTGGGGAATCCAAGGCTGGCTGGCTAAGGACTTTTGGTCATTATTCCCATGTAGATGGAGCTGGACACGTGACGCCATAATGCATATGTCTGCAGGTCTGGCCAGCAACATTTACGGCCACTTAGCATTGCTTCTTCGATTCACTCACCCACTGCCTCACTCCCTTTTACCAGGAAACTCCCTCTATTTTTTCGTGTTGGCCCCTTTGGGGATATATACCAAAAACACACACCCAAAAACAAATGCTGAAAAAAAAGCCCTGGAAAATTATGCACTGGGGAAAAACGGGTTCCTTTGACCAAACAGCCTGAGGGTGGATTGGAGAGACAGGTAAAAATTACGGTCTCGTTGCGTTTGTTATTATTTAGCGAGCAAACAACTGTTGAAATTTACTCGTGACAAAATAATTTTAGAGCTGCAAAAAAGGGACAATTCTAAATGAATTAGAGAAGCTGCATGTTCCTCTCCCTTCCTCTTCAGAATTTTCATGGTTTCCATTTCATTTTATTACCACGATTTTGCTTCTATTTATTTTTTATGTTGCGCATACTTTTCCCGTGTCGTGTCTCTCTCCCTGTTCCTTTCAGCAATTAACTTGGCTTTCACCAACATGTTCCTGCCTTTATTATCCTGTTCCTTTCAGGCTCTCTCGGCTCATGTGAGTTTGTTTGAGTTTCTGAACCATCGCAGCTTTAACTTCCAAAGACTCGCACGCTGGTGTGTTAATTAGCCTGGCGCTGAATTCTGTTTATTAATTATGTAATTCATTTTTCCGCTTAATTATATTGAGAGCGAGACAGGCAGGGCCTCTGAAATCCAAATGTATCTACACATAAAATTCCTGTAATTGGACTGTAATTAAGTGAACTGCCTGACGTTCCTGGGGAGTTGGGGAAGGAAGAAAGGAAGAAAGGAAGAATTCCCGCCAGGTTTCTTTTGGCTAAATGAATTTGTGTACATGTATTAAGTACACACACAAAAATAACAACCAAATGACCAGGAGTAAAGCTTTGTGGGGGCGTAGAAACATTTTCTTGGATTTTAATGGGGCCCGGGTGGGACTAAGCTTAATTTCAATGGATATTGAAGGAATTCAGATTAAGAGATGAACGGAAGTCTCTTAATATTTAATGTGAATCGGAAGTTTTATGTTATAGTGTCTTTTTATTGAAGCTATTTAGATTCTCTTATATAGAACATACTTATACCCTGATGATCATCGAAGTATCAAATATTTTCCACACTTTCCCCCTTTCTCATCGTGTTGCAAAACATCAGCGAACAATTACGATTGTTTTCGCTTCCCCTAAAGACTATATATATAAAGTAACCTATTTAAAACCACCATTGTTAAGCGCCTGAAAAATCCGCTTGGTAGTACATACAACCTGAACTCTGGGCGGTTTCCGATGGATTCGACACACATCCTAGCCAAAGTACGTTGCCCCAGGGTTGGTGGTAATGGTGGCGGAAAAACAATGGAATTCTGCCATATTAAACGGAACAAATGCAGTGCAATCATCTGACACAGGACCTGAGAATCCACGGGGAAAAACGAGGGATAAGGGCTGCTTTTTGGTGGGGTGGTGGCGGTGGTGGTACCCAGGGTGGGTACAACACGAAACATGTTGCAAAAAATATTACAGACGTGTGTGTTCCAACTGCACTTTGGATGGTGTCATAAATCTCAAAGGAGCGAAAGGAGAGAGAAAAGTATAAACAACAATGAGGAATGTCGAGGTGCAGAAAGCAGGCCAAGGATACAGGCGACAGGATACTCGGCAAACTGCATAATAAACATACACACACACCGAAAATTAATGATTTACGAAGGCGGACAACAAGTTGGGAAAGTACGCTGCCACCACCCACCGGGTATTCCCGATTACCTGTCCTAAACAGGTAGAGATGAACCCTCCGTTTTGGGTGTGAAAAATGGTACAAACACAGAGGGAGAAAGGAAGGACATTGCTGCAAATGAGTCTTAGAGATGCACAGAGAGAATTTATGATCGATTTCAAGTACAATTAATTATATATGCAACTGTCCAGAAAACTTTGTTTTTACTTTTAAGTTTCAGGTCGTTTGTTTTTTCATCCAAAAGATAAGTATATATATTTTTCCCGAGTGAATAACTCGTTGGATGACTACCACTCGCTTATCTAATCAACTCTTTTGGGGGAAAGGTGGCGTTGCCGGCGTCACTCCGGATTTCGAACGTGTGTCATCGTCATCCATGCGGGAGCTGAGCGGGAAATGGGAGGAGCACGAGCCTGAGCCTCACCTGGCTTGTGCCATTATGCGGTGTTGGTAAGCAGCTGCCCCGAATCATCTGCCCCTGGGACAGGGGACAAGGACTCCTTTTGGCATTGTTCGCCATGAGTTTTGACTCTGCGAGCCTGCAGGCGAAGGTTGCCGAACAATGGAAATTGAAAATCAGTTGCAGGCCAAACGAAAAGATGCGTCTGGATAAGCATAGGCAGGGCAGGAAATGGCAAATCTGTGGAATCTCGGGAAATTCAACGCCAAGGTGGGTGGAGAGGAGCAGCTGCCCAAAAATAACGTTCCCAAATGAGCCTCATTTTCGGTCATGATAAAAACGATAAGGGTCTCTCTGGAATGCGTAATTTGATGGGGAAACATTCAACCCAAATAGATACAAGAAAATTGGGCCAAAAGTATCTAACAGATATGGTTATCAAAGCGTTAGGGTCTTCTATTAATTCCTATGAAAATGTAGTGATAAAATATACATATTATAACAAATATTAAGGCTTTCAGTGTAAGACTGTTTAAGCTCTTCTTAAAATATTAAAAGTGTTCTTATTTAAATCATAAAGATATCATATTTAAATAAGGTAGAGAAATACTTAAAAAATATTTAATCATATCTACAGATTATAGTTTTCTTATATTACAAAAGAAGAAATCTTATTCTTATTTAACACAACTCTTGCCGGATTAAAGCATAAGCCACGTTTACTCTCTGACTTTATATACTGTCACTTTCTGCTGTCCCGAAACAAACTGTGAAATATTTTGGCGCATTCATTTCTTTAAAACAAAAATGCCATCTATTCCAGTGCTGACTTTGTTTCTTCCTTCTTTTTTGTTGGGCATTATCCCTCTTGACCTGACTCGACGACAGTTGATTCCTTTCGGGGTTTCCTTTCTTTGTTTTGGCAGCCGCTGCAATTTGTCACTTTTCGCACTTTCTGTCCGTCCAGAGTCCTTTGTTCTCCTCGTCCTGCCTAGATGACAGGATGTGCAGGCACTTGAAGCATTTGGCATATTAAAATTGTTTGCCAGTGATTCGGTGGAGGACGACAGTCGTGAAATTCATGATTTCAGCAGGTGAGACAGACGCAGAATTTCAGCGATATTAAATTCCCAAAAGGTAGGAAGAAGGGTGTACTGAAAACTTATCGCTGAATTAGCGTGCCAAGGATGGGAAATTGTGGCAGTTGGAAGGCTCCTCCCGTAAAAGCAAAGAGCTGAGTTGGACTTAAATTGTGTTGGAAATTTGTTTGCACAAAATACTTTGAATAGCTAAAGAGGAGCGGTGGGTAGAGGTCGACTTAAAGATACCCTTAGGGAATAAAACCAGGTATTAAAATTTATTGAGTAACAAAACAAGGATCTAGGCATCAGATCCTATATACACCTTAAGTAGAACTTGGTACTCTTTGCATACTCAAATTCCTGCCTAAGTCCCATTTATCTCATGTAGGTCAATATCCCCTGAAATACTAGCTCTTCTATTCGCACATTCCCAAAAATACTAGCTCTTTTAATTCCACGATATCTTCCATATTCCATCCTATTCCTATATCCCCAAAAATACTACATAGCTCCCAAATACACAATGTTGCATGAAAAATGTTCCGGGCCAGCAGACAAGCCATAAATTTAGCACCAAATAAAAAAAACTGGCAGACGAAAGGCAAAGAGGAGAGAAAACACGAAATATAAACAAGCTGAAAATGGGAGGAAGCGAGTCAGGATGTGGTCAGGATATGCGGTGGCTTCGCAAGTAAATACATATTTATTTCCCGAGGACCTTACTTTTCGCCCCATAATTAGTTTGTCTTGAAACCGTATTTTTCTTCGTTTCAAGAGGAGGATCTTTCCGGGCTGCTCCGCTGTCATGTTTTTGCATAAACGGAAGTCGGACTTTGGTGTCGGAGAATCACAAAAAGTTTTTCCCTTTTCATAACTAACAAGAACTTTATTTGGCTTTTGCTTAATTAGTGCATTCACATAAAAAATTAGTTACAGCCAGATTGATGCAAATATATATAAATATGGTTGTTGAAGTTTTATTTCTGAAAAAATCCTATTTGTCCATCAATTTCAATTATTTCTTCGAAATCATATTTGAATATAGCACAGACGCGTGTCATTCGGATAATGAAACACGAAATTGTTTATAAGTTTTCATGTATTCAAATATTTGCTATGTTTTTGCACGTATTTTTTTGATTTTATTTAATTATTATTAAATATCTGTGAGAAATATTCCCACCCAAAAAAAAAAACATTTGTAATTTCATGTTTTCATTGGTATTTCCATTTGTTATTTCAGAATTTTGTTTGCTTTTCATATTGATTTATTATTTTATTAAAAAGTTTTCTGCAGGTAATCCGTAATTTGTCAAACAACTTTTTAAATATTTTTTTGGAATTAAAACATTTTTAATAATAAAAACAAACTTATTTTAAAATAGCACATTTTAAAAATAAATCAATTTTGAGTACCCACAACACGTTGAATTACTATTTTTTTTATTATTAAAGTAACTTCCAATATTGAACATTTGTTTTACTGAAAAGCCCCCTTAGGACACTCACCTTTTGAGCCTTGCAGGTGACGTTGATGGACTGGACGTCGTGGGCCTGGTGACGCTGCTCCCCGATGCACAGGCCGCAGGCGGGCGCCTTGCAGCTGAGGCAGTACTGAGACAGGGTCTCCTCGTGCTCCCCGCAAACGGACTCCCGCTGCTGGGCGGCGCCTCGCGGCTTCACCAACGTGTGCTTGGCCAGAGGGCCGCGGGCGGGATGGCAGAGCTCCCGGCAGGCGTCGCAGTAGCGAATCTCGCACTGCTCGCAGATAAGGGAGGCGACCTTGGGGTCCGTTTCGCACATCTGGCAGCGCAGGGCCTCGCGGGCACAGAATCGATCCACGATGGCCTCCATGGCCCGGTAGGTGGGCAGGTTCCTCACACCGCCATCGTCGAAGAACACGAGCTTCCGGCACAGCGGACAGGTGAGACAGTAGGCGGCGCCCGGCGGAGCCACCACATTACCCACATTGCCGTTGGGCAAAAGTCCTGTGCCGGCATAGGACACCGGCCGTGATGTATTGGAGCAGCAGACAACACCGGAGTCCGCCTCACTGAAGATGCTCACCTTGTCGGACTGATCCTGGTCGGAGGTCACGCTCTCGGTGCCCGTGTTGGAGCTGGCCGTGCTGGCCGCCGAGCTGTGGGAGCTGTGTCGCGTGCCAGGAGGGGCACCGGGATTGCCACCGGCGGAGGCACCTGGTCCCCCGGCCACAGAGCCACCCCCGTTTCCGTTGTGCAGGCCATTGTGTCCTCCTGCCGCAGAGGAACTGCCCCCGCCACCCGTTCCATTAGTGGTCACTGGCAGACCCGATCCCGGGCTGTAGGGCGTCTGAATGTCCAGGGCACAGCCCAGGCAGAGGGCGTGGAAACAGGGCAGCAGCACGGGATTGGCGTACAGCTGCTTGCACGTGGGACAGCGAAGTTCGTCCTCCATTTCGGTTGCTTTAAATGCGATTGGAAGCGGCAATTGGCGAGGTTTTTATCCTTGGTTACTCGGTCTTAGCCGGTTGGTTTAGTTTGGTCGAAGAACTCCTTGGGCAAACATGGTTCCAATATTTTTGTCGAGTTTATTGAAAGTTTTCCAAACACTTTTCAAATTTTTAATATTTATATAATTTTTCAGGAAATTATTTTCACTCTTATTCAATCTGTTTTCAAATCTTTTGTTTTTTCACTTTTGAAAATATTTTCAAATATTTTTTCCAATTTCTTCACTTTGAAAGGTTTTTAAATCCTGGTCAATTTCCTTTCATAGTACTTTATGTTTTTGAAAATTTTCACTTTAAACAATCAATTTGGGCCAATTTTTATGTTGTTTGTTTTTTTTTTTTAAATCCTTAAAAATTGCAAAATTTCACTGCTTATGCTTTGTTTTTCTCTCCAAATTTATTTATTATTTGTTCCTCGATTTACGATTAAACGCGACGAACTCTTCGGTACTTAAAACATCCGCACCACGACCGACCTCGATGAAATTTTTTTTCGACTGGTTTTTCAAACGCGCGCGTTTCAAGGCGCCCGCTTCAAGGCGGCCATTTTGGCTGTTTTCCCGTTAAATTTGGTTCGTGGAAGATCAGATGCAGGAAACAAATTATGAATTATGGGATTATGGGAAGCGGAAATTCTGAATTTTTTTAAATACATGTGTATTTTATATTTTCCGCCTTTTTTAAAGTTGCCATAATTGCGAAAAAAAATTACCTGTTTTTATCTAAGAGTGGCGCTCCATCGAATCTATATAGATACAGATCTATATTTTCGGCTGTCATTTCAAAAAGTGCGGTAAATGGATCGCTCACAAAGCGCCGCACAGTAGCGCATTAGATATTTTAGGGTTACAAAAATCATAACTCTTGAACCAGTTGAGATATTTTCATAATTCTTTTTTTATATGAAAGGTAATTTTAATACCTTTCGATTGAGTGGTCATACTATATGGTGTGATTAATAGTAGATTTTATACTTGAAAATTCATGTTTTTTGAGGCAGTTTTCTCAATTTTTATCCAATTTCGAACAATACATTTCGTTTGTTTTCTCTGAAAATGCTAATATGGTGCATATTTAATATTTTAAAAATAAGAAAAGAATACATTTTAAAGAAAAAAAAATTTTTTTTTTTTTGACCAAATTTTTGACTAATTTTCAATCATTTATGCACTTTTTGTTCAAAATAATCATTCAATTTTACATTATTTAATATTGTTGAAGAATATTTATTCACTATACATTCATTTCAAATCATTAAGTGTCCTTACAAAGTCAGGAATGGAAAAACAAGCCGCCAATACAGGAAAAAATGTATGCCCGCCATACAATTTCGTACTGCGCAGCGACTGCGCTCGTACCAGAATTTGTATGAAGTCGCGCGTTTTTTACGCTGAGTTGAAAGTATCTTTTGCTTGGGAAATCCGGGGTGGCAGATTGGGGCAGCCGATCTCTTTTGAATATGATAAAGAACACATTCAAGAACAACACCTCATACGCCAAACCCATCATCTCGTGTAGTCTCATTTTTGACATTCCATCAAAGTTGAAAAATAGGTAAAAATTAGTACTTTGGTAAAACAGGTATGCCTGCACGTGCAAAAAAAAATTATAATTTTATTCTACCTTGGTTTTACAAAGATTTGATGACCCTTTCGATAGAGACCATAACCATACCGGTCGGTTACATATTTTACCTAAAAATCTACCTCAAAGTCAGAATTTTTCTCAAAAACGACATGCTTTTTTTGCAACCCAAAAGAGGTTCAACTTTGAACACGTGTAACTTCTAAAATACTAAACCGATTTGAATAATTTTTTGGATTCAACCCTTTTGAACTATTACCTGTCGAATGCAATAACAAATTTTACGATCCGTTGTCATCAAAAAGTTGATTTTTGCAACCTATCTGTATCTTTTGCGCCATTGTGCATCGCGAAGATTTGTATCTATATTTTTGAACTGTCAGTGCTCACAAAGCGCCGAAAAGGCCCGTATAGAAACACATATATATCTTTCGGGAATTTTTTTAAAACGTAATTTTTTTCTCTTACTATCTGTTCCGTTCCAATTCACTCCGAAAATTCACAAATTCGTTAGTTTTCTAAGATTTCATTTCCAAAACAGCTTGGTGTATTCAAAAAGTGTCAGCACTGGCACAAAGTCTCAACCCACAATCCACAAGGCAGGTTTGATTGTGCTCCGAGCATCGAACATCAAACTTCGTGTGGACTGCGTCGCATCAGACTTGTTTTGCAGTTTGAGATTCGCCGCTCTTTAATATAAATATTATTAACAATTAAAGATAACTTTATTTCTGATACCGGGTATATTTCCAATAAGTATAAGATATAAATAAATATACAAAATAGGAAAATATATGGTATTTCTAATATTAGTTAGTATATTAAAGCCTCGATCAAGGCAACAGCCATCAAATAATTATAATTTATATGTTTCATAACTTTTTTTTTAATACATTAAATTTGATTGTTTTCAGTCCATTAAGGCATAATCCAATTAAAATTATTTGATAAATATTAATATTTACACTGACTACCGAATGTTTATTTGTTTGAAGAATAAATATCTCAGCTAAATACTTGACTAAAGTGGTCGTTGCCCTTACTCATTATGAGGATTGTAGTTAAGTCAGTTAAGCTTTACACTTGTTGTACACGTGTGCGGGAAATTGAGGAAATATTTTCAGTTATACAAACATTCATTACATTTATTAAACAAAAAACAGAAACCCCTGCACTAGCTGCACATTATCGTGCTTATCGGTGGCCAGCTACTGATAAGCGTCAGAAGAGTAAAGTTCCTTGACAGCAGAGGTAAAATTAGTGTACAAATTCTAATAATAAACTTAACAATATTGTTAGTGATAACCAAATTATAAATACTATTTTTGTAATGTTTTGGAATGTGAAATATTTATTTAGCTTTAACTTATTTCAAATTCCAGTAATGTCCCAGTAATGTCAAAGTTAAACTCCAGAATTTATGTATCCTCAAGGAAACCACCTAAAATACTGGGCATTTATATTTCAGAGGAGCAGCCAGGTGTGGCGACCATTCCTCAACTTCAGTTTCCACTTGCAGGTCTATTATTTCGAGCCCAACTGTGGCTGCAGCTCAGGTGAGGCATGCCGGGGCGAACAGGTACTGACGGTGCCACCACTGATAAGCCACGGCCAGCGACCCATTCGCGACATTCCTGCACTATATATACCTATATCTCATTCCGCTGCCAAGGTGTCAGCGGCGTCCACGATTCTACGATCAACAAATATTATTAGACCGAGCTAGCTGTTTGTTCTGACTGATTCTGAAACCCGGTCTCGAGAATGTTTTCCAGTTTGTTTTGACACCGAAGCGGCCAATCGAGCGGGGAGGAAAACGCGGAGAATGCCCACGGTAACTGACATTCGATATCGGAAAGCCAAATACAAATAGGTGACCTGCTCTAGATGTTTATCTACACAGCGAGAAATTATTAATACAATTTTGTATGTTATGTGGAACACTAAAATGAGGCCAAAAGGGCTAAGAGACATTTTCAAATAAATTTGATTGATTTGATTTGTATTTTCTGCCATCTCAACATATAACTCATTCCAATATAACGCAGATTAAAATACGAAAATCGATAAATTTCCAAAACACTACTATATTTTTCAATATTTATGGTTATATCTCTTAATATTTATTATCTATCTATCTATAATTAGGTATTAATTAGGTATTAATTTTTCCAGAAACTAAAAATTCCAGTGTATTTTATTGAAGAAAATGTGGAAAAGAGCGCAACAACAAAAGCGTGCGTCGTGTGGAAAGCGTGAAGCTCCCTTTCCCTTTCCTCTTCCCACTGCAATGCGTAATCCGTGTGACTTAATAAGCCACGTTCCTGTTCAAGTATTTGATCTGGATTTGGAACCGGGAGGTGTTAAGTGACTGCCCCACCGCCGACCCCTCCTAGACCCTCCGGCCAAATGAACATCTCACTTGCCTATGCAAATATTGACAGACAGCGACGCATTCGTATGCTTAATTTGCCTCAATTTATTGTTGTTTGTTTTACTTTTTCCACGCACAAGTTTGGTATTCATTTTTTCGGGCTCCCTAATAAATCACAAAATTGGACAGCAAGTGGCTATGGAGAGAGGGTCGGATCACAGGGCGCCTAATTGCTGGAGTATTGATTTTTAGTGTTTTCCCGCCCCAAGTGTGAACTTTCGGGAAGGAGTTGGCGCCAAAGAGGAAACATATGTATATACGAAACTGTAACCTTAACCCAGGATTGATGGCCCAAGCCTAATTATCGCCTTAATCTGGAATTGAATAAGCGTGGGCTTGTCTCAGATATATTACTTATATAGAGATAAATATCAGACGGTCTTCTCTGTGGAGTTTTTGTAACAAAAAATCATAATTTCATCACCCTTGAAATAATAAATAAAGCTAAGCATAACATTTTGTCTTAAATTTCTCGTCAAGACCCGTTTTATGTTAATATTGAATAACTCTATAAGCTAAACATAAAGCTTGGTTCATTTTTATCCCGACACAATTTGAAAATTGACTTCCCAGAGAGAGAGTTTCCGAGGTATTGGCTAGGAACGCCTATAATTCACTGCAGCTTAAAATATTTAAAAACTTTTATCACGTCCACATCCGCAGCGAAAACCACTTTCGCACCCCGAAAAGTCCGCCTCATCCTCGCGAGCTTTTCTGGTCCACTTTAATGCCGTATATCATGTGGTGTAACCATGGCCAAGGACATTCGCCATATGCGAGCATGCATAAAAACGCAATAATAACAGTGCTCACACCCCGTCCGGAGTCCCGGTCCCAAATAGCACGAATACTTTGGTCACCGCGGGTGCGAAGCATTTTTTGCACTTTTTTCAGCTTTTTTTTTTGGAAAGCTGGTCGCCGGGAAATAGGATGGAGGGAAAAACAGGAGGAGTGACAAGAAAAGCAGCAAATTTTTTGACTGGCGGCATTTTAGCCTGGCTTTTGCCGTTCCACCTACCCGCCATTTTCTCTATTCCTCCTCTTTTTCCTTCCCTTTTTCCTCTTCTGCCCTCTTCTCTTTAAGCCCCAGTTCCACTTCCATTTTCCCTCTTGCATGCGTTTTGTCCTCCGCCAAAGGAGAGACAGCGGTTGCAGCGGCCACAGGAGCGGGCAGGATTCGCCATCCGTCGTCATTGTCGGGTTAACAAACACACCCAAGCACACACAGCCACCCACAACCACCCACACGTACGCGGATAGCAAGGCTAACAGCAAAAAATACTTTGACTATAATAACCATAACCAAAGGGAAATCAGAACAGGAGTCTCTGAATGCCCTGTAAAAGTTTGTGATAAGGTAAGCATAGGTTTTGGGAACCTTAAATATATAAAATGTAGCATTAATTGGGGGTAAATGCAATTTAAGGCCATAAACTTAAACATTTATATTTAATGAATAATATTACCTGATTAATATCATTTCTTAAGGTAGTACAAAGCCAAAACTGTTTACCTTGCATCCTAGTAAGAAAAGAACAATTTAAATCAATTTTCAAATTATTCAAATATTTAAAACCATTTTTACTTTAATTAAAATTTTCAAAAAATTCCCCTATTAACTTCAAAGGCAAACAAAGTTTAAAAATCATTCCAAATGTGCAAATACTGCCAGGGTATCATAACAGGGATTCTTTTATTCAACTTTTCGGCAAACAATATGTAAAAAGTTTAACCAAAAAACGCTGAATGAAGTTGCCATTGAACGGGAGGAGCTCGCTCCGCTCCTAGCCTCGCCCAGTTGTTGCTCCATGGAGTCCTTCTGGCTCCTGGCTGGTCCGCTCCGCTCACTCGTTCAGGATAACATCACCAAATGAGATTAGGAAGGACATTCGCGTATTTAACACAGACGGACGCTGTAACTGCTACCCCCGGGAGGGAGTTGGGGAGATGGTGGCTCCGAGGGTAACTGGTAACCAGTAGGATATCCTGACTGCCTGTTCGCAGGACCGCTGCAGCACGGCACTGTCCTTTCTTTCTTTCTTTTTTTGGGAAAAATGTTCAACAGGGGAAGTGGGGGAAAGTCTGCTGCCGGCTGCTAATATTGTGTACCACGCTTAGCGCCTCTCTGTTGTCATTGCAGGAAGCTGCAACAGTTTGAGGCATTGTAATTGCTTTTTTGTTTGTCCCTGCGAGGCTAGCACTGGATAGTGGAGGGTGGTGGTGGGGGCTCCCATGACCATCTCGAATTGCTGCAAATTTTTAATTAGATTTTTTGATTTTTTTCGGTCTTTTTCAGGGTATTTTTTGGACGCCCGAGGTTGTGTTTTCTGTGTTTTAGCAAATGACACTCGCCTTAAATTGGGTTTTTCTTTGGAGGAGGAGTACCAATTTTCGTTGGGTTTCCCTGACTGGGGGTAGGGTCCTTGGACATGTTGGTTAACGAGTTAAAGCGAAGATAAAGCGCAAATTATGAGGCATGACAAATCGTTCGGAGTTCATTACTTGGGGGCAAGGATAGTTCTTGAATTACGGCAAATGGAGTTTTATTTTCTTTGTGGTTACAGCGGGAAATTAAGGAATGAAAAACAAAAATATAAGGTAAAATAAAAATGTACCCATTTAAAAGTATTATTTTCTCTTCTAAGGGTATTTTTTCCTTCTCCAATTAATTAAATTAATTAAAAGGCAGTTTCATACAGCTAAAGAGTAAAGCTTATCCTTCGGTAGAAAAAATCCCAACCGCAATCTAAAGCCAAAAACAGCTGCTCAAAGTTCCCAACGAAACCTCAGAATAAACAAAAGGGAGAACATATTATTAAATACTCTCAGAGAGTATTCTATTGCGGGGGAAATCTAGAGAGGAAAGTTTTGGGAAGTCTCGCATGGAAACTCCATTGCAATTATGAAATTTTAGACATTTTGATGTACTGCAGCATGTAAAGCTCTGCATCCCCCTTGCAAGTCCGGCCTTTGTTGATGGCCACAAAAGTTGTTGGGCTAGAAAAACATGAGACGAGTGTCTATGATATGGGAATACTCATGGAACAGTGAGCAGTGAGCACAATGGGCAGGATGTTTGGGGGTTCGTCCTGAGACTGAGCAGAGGATTGCGTGGTATTCAAATTGCGCTTTTAATTGTGAAATCAGATACTTTGTTTTCTGGGGAGCAGGAAAGATAGTTCTGACTGGCAAACGTTAATTAAACCTTGATGATTGCTTAAGGGTGAGTTTAATTTAGGTTTTCACTTGAAATATAGAAATCATATAATAAACTCTACAAATGTTCTCCTCAAATGACTTTAAGTCTGGAAAACTATAATTTCTTACCTTCCCTAGACAAACTACAACATCCAATATACCATAAAACTCAATTGAATGTATATAAATTTCCCGTTTTATATCCCCACTAGTAATTGAAAGTATATTTTCCTGCATTTCCACCAACAAATAGAGGAGCAAACAATGGCAGAGCTGATGGCTCGCAGTGGAACCACATAGCATCAATTATAAATGCACTCGATAAATTATTTTCCAGTATTAACTTGGCTTTCAGGCACTTCAACAGCAGCAGGTGAGCGCTGCCCAGGTGAGCTGCGCACTCACGTGCTTACAGATTTATACACATACGAACCTTCGCCTGGGTGTATATGTGTATTTGCAAAAATTATTTTAGTTTACTTTAGTCTTGCTGCAAGTTTCGCCACGGAAACTAACCCAACAAGTTTGTTTCTCCACTTTTCTTTAGCCCAGCTTTTCATTTTGTTTTTCCCTGAGTACGTGCGTGTGTGCCTGAGATGGTGTTGGTGTTAAGCACTTCCGGTTGGCTGCTGTTCGACTGCTCACCTGACATGCGTTTCCCACCGAAAGGCAGAAGGCAGCCACAAGAGGAGCCTGACTGTGCCTTTGAGTGCTCCGAAGATAGGATACCCTGCACTGACCTAAATATTATTTAATTAATTATATTTATTTATGTTTTTCGTTGAATATGTTGCTATGGTGAAAGGTTTGTAAACTTGGGTACTTTATTCTATAAAAATAAGCAAGAATTGAGCAAACATATAAGAATTTAATTATTTTTCAAGCAATAGATTTAATATAAAAAAAATAATACAATTTCGTAAAGGATAAATTATACCCTAAACCTTAATTCCATATAGAATGGACTCTGCTCTATGGCTTCCACAGGCACTTGCACCTCTTGGCTTCTGACAGCTTCCAGTCTTTCATCCTTATACTCCCCACCTGGTTTGATTTTTCATTAAGTTTTCAGTGGAAGCTGCAGTGTAAGCCGTTCATTGTATGGTTTTTTCTCTCTTTTTCTTATTGGGTATTGTAAGTAAAAATTATTTTCAATTAGCCGGCAACAGGAAAATTGATGGGCAACAGTTTTCTGGTACGAGCGGTGCTCTCTCCTGTTTCCACTTTCCTTATTGCCTTAACAATGCAAGGGGAAAGGATAAGGAATCCTTGGTTAACCGATTGGCAAACCACTCAGCGGATATGACAGCTGTTATTGGAGGAGAAGAAATTTCATTTTAAACAAATTTCACGGATAAAATAATCACTAGAATGCTCTCATGTTCAGTTCATATTTAAGCCTGAATATAAATAAGTGATTAGCTGAAAAATACACACCAACAACCATAGCTTAAACACCAATTGTAAGCCTTTATTTAACAAAGTGTCAAATGAAATTTGTTTGTTTGACAGTACATAATTTAATAGCATGTGTCTCGCCATGATTTTGACAAATATTTAAAATATTTTCAGCCATAAAGTATGAATAAATAATTACAAAATTATTCCAGTTTCATTTTACCATGAATCTTTTTTATGCCAAAAATAGAGACAAGTTAAATATGTCAGAATTTGCAGTGAATTGCTAATGAAAAAATATGCAAAAAAATTCCAGTAATTAAAAACTAAGCCCTAAAGGCTGAGGTCCCATAAAGTGTTGGAGGATTTGGTAGTTTTCTCAAGTCTTAAGCCGTCAGCCTCCCCGAAAGCAGACAACACTTGGGGCTAGGCTTGGTCCATTGTCGGAGCTGACAAGCCAAAGAGCTTGGGGCGATTTCTGGTGTGGCTACCATGTTGTTGATAGTTTCCACAAACAATCGCCTAACAATGCTTGTGGGAGTGGTCCCTGACCTAAGCCTGGCCGAGAAGTGAGAGAAAAGAGGGCCAAACTTTAGCCATTCAAATGCAAATCGTTGCGCAAATCTTCAAATGACTTCGATTGGTTTTGTGGCCTCGGCTTTTGTTCCTGCCGGCGATCCCTGCTTGAAGGCACAATAGCCCTGCTGCTCCTAATCGGAGTCCAGGAGTTCGGACGAGAACATGTAAATGCATTAAAACAATGGCCGCCACAGAATTTTAACGAATTTCCCAGACCCAATTGAGGCACAATTTAATTTGCTGCCCAATCTCTGCCGTTCTCTCCTGGAGAAACTTTATGAGCCCAAGTCCCATTTGCATTTCAGTGAGAACTCGATTTCCGCTCGGTCAAGTGACATGATTGATACTCCCGGGCACCGGACGTCCGAATGATTCCAGGGGATTGTCCCCTGTTGCCTTCTCCGGGGTGTAAAAACAACACCCAGGGCTTTGACATCTCCGGACAAGGAGCAGCAGGAGCATGAATAGCAGCAGGCGGTAGCGACAGAAGGTCGACATGGTCTCCGTCAGGACAATGCCACGAAGGGGTACGGGCATCAAGCAAGGCATCGACATCAAGTAGCCGACACGTTGCAGCTTAGAAAGTTGTGCAAAATGATTCTTGTTCTCTGGCAGATGGGGGTGTAAACAGCTTTTCTTGGTTATGAGAAAACTATAAAAGCAACGTCGTACAAATCTTATTAAACATTCAACTAATTCTAGTTTCTCTCCACTAATCCATGATCTATGATAAATCACCTTATAAGTAGTATACAAACATCTATTATTATTAGCTTCCTTAAATGTCAGCTGAAGTCTCGCGCTACTCACATTAATTTATCTGAATAATTATCTGAATAACACAGCAAATAGATTTCCAATCATTTGAAATTGTTATTAATCCTCTATAATCACCCTACCTTGTTACCAATTATACCAGGGTAAAGATCCGTCGCATATCTGGTTTGTATTGCACTTTAAAACGATTTCCGACACTTTTGTTTCAATCACAGCCTGTATTTTCTATAAATATATTTTTCTATGGGCTTCGTTGAGCAATTATTTTTGAAATAGAAACTTGCTGCTGTCTCTTTGTTTGTTCGGCTCGGTCTCGGACTCAGACTGCAAACAATTAAGTTTGCATATCTGTATATAGAGAGTGACACTTTTATTTTCTTGTGGTCTTCCTTGGGGGCGCAACCAACATGTGCCAGGGTTCTTTTTTGGCAACTACCACAAGAGGGAAAAGAGCTGAAGGGGCGAAATGTCAAATGCAATGGAGTTTTAAATAAAATGTACTTGCAATAAATTTCCGCCAGCTCTCTCTCTCTCTCTCTCTATGGAAATATATTATCAGCAGCCTGCTGGCAGCTCCTTCTGTTTTTTGGCAAGCCACACACTCTTGTCCGATTTAAATATTTAATCTGATTTCATGTTTCAATGAGTTCGTTGCCTGGTAATTTACAGTAGCACTGTGGTCAGGAAATCCTCTAAAATGTATGTATAATATTTACAAAAGCATATCGAATCTACACACTCTCGATTGATGCTCTGCATTTTAATTGGATTGGGAATTATAAGTTTAAGCAATCACGGGTAGTAAGGGGAAGCCCTAAGAATGCCAAATTGTGGCGAAATTTAAGCTAGTGAAAGTTCTTGGGCCTTGATTGTGGCTTATGGAAAGCCTTTTAATTATGACTGAGCTAAGAAATGTAAATACTTTATGCTCATTTTATTTAATTAATTCAAAATAGTTCACAAGGACTTATAATGTAATGTAATATAATTTAAGCTCTAGGGACACCCGCTTATCCTGACTCCAATACCTGAATTTCCTATTGTCTTAGTTTGGTTTTGTATTTGGCAGTTTCTTATTCTTAAAATCATATTTTAAAAATTATAATTTGATTTAAGTTATACTTCCCTTAGTAGTACATCCTTTACCAATTACATCTTTTAAAAAGAAAACATATCCATTAAGTTAAGCCTACTTTAACCAGGTGGGATAGAGTTTAACTAATTTTTGGCACTTTCTATTCCTTTCCAGTAGCTCTCCTACAACTCCCCCTTCTCCACCTTCGTTATAACTTCCAAGACCCTATCGTTGATCGTCTTCACATTGTTACCCCATATAAAGTTGACATGATTGAAGCGCTTGTCGGGAATCAGATAATCGAGGATCACATTCGGCAGATTGTCCCGCAGTCGAACCACATCGATGTCCGAGGTCAATCGATCGTTTTTACTGTAGTAGAGGGCCACCTTACAGTCCACCCTGGAGAGGTTGTACTGTGGCGGCCTGTCGGCGCCATGTCGTCGCCGATTTTCCCAGCTATTATAGTAATCGTACTTGAAGAAGCCGCCGCTGTGTATCTCCTGGCCATAGTGCTCCAGGGACTTGATGGACGATCCTGCCTGCGCGTGGCCCAGAAAGAGCGGTATTAGGCTGGTGTTGAACTGCTGATAGTCCACGCCCATGATCTCCTGCACGAGGTAAGTGCAGGTGTTCTGAAAGGCAAAGCTACAGAGGCGGTGAAAGAGCTTGCGCCACACCTCGCTCTCAGGGGGAGCTTCATAAATTCCAAAGGATTTCAGAAGAATCTGAAATGGAAATATAAAGTGTGTTTAAACACGAGTAATTCCGACCAGCTCCTCACTCCACTCACCGCTATGGGTCGCATATACTTGACTAGTGTCAGGAGAATGGGTGAATCAATGTGATCCCAATAGGCCACAGGTGCCAGGGCCTGCATCGACTTGATCTTCCTCATGTAGCCAGGCCTCTCGCTGCCCATCACAAAGAAGGAGGTGGTACCCTGCGAGTGGCCCACGTAGTGCAGCTGCTGAAATCCCTTTGTCCTTGCCAGGACATAGTCAACGGCAGCCGGTATATCGTACATCCCGAGCTCGTGGAAGGAGAAATCCCAGAACTGCGGCTGATACCGATGGTATCGCTTGTGCTTCCGCGAATATCGATTTCCTCGGGTATTAAGCAGCCAGATGTCGTATCCCAAGTCACTGAGCAAAAAGCCCAGAGAGCGACCAGGTCCCAGTATCACATAGGTCGCGGAACTGTCAAACAGGCCATGAACCATTAACACCGGCTGGCCGCCGGGCTTCGGTATGCGATGCATCGTGAGCACAAAGCCATCTTTGGCGACCACTTTGTGGGTCTCCGCTGGATAGCCATACTTAATGATTAGATCGGGCTAAAATTATGATTTCTTATTGAAAAATAAACGTTTATATCCTATTAAATTAAGAATCTTTTACCGTAATCAGCTGGCCATCTTCCAAAGCGATTTTGTTAACCTCAATCAAGTTGCTTGAAACAGGGTTAAGAGCCAAGAAAAGCCAAACTCCAATGGCAAGCGAGCTTGTTGATCTATTTAGCACTGACTTCCTAAACATTTTGCCTACTCCACAAGTTAAGTCACAGCTTTAGTCACTGCAATTTGCAGCACGCACTTCAAGGTATCAGGAATTGATTTATAACGAAACGTAAATCACAAATTGGACAATCAAGTGACTAAGGCAAGGTATATTCATGACAGAAGTGTTTGAGAAAAATTATTGTAATTGCATCTAATAGATGTGGGAACTTGACTTATTGATGAAAGTTATATACAGCCCTTTTTTTATTTTTTAACACATTTACAAATTATTATATAATTTTAAAACATTTTAAACATTTTACGCTTCTTATTACTAATTATTTTCATTAGGTTTTGTATAAATAATTTAAATTTAAGTTCTAATTTTGTGTAGAAATTGTATCTTCTGCTTCCTTTAACATTAAAAAAAAAAAAATTTAATTAGTTTAGAATTTTCTTTACTGCTTATTTATATCCTTGTTCTTTCATTAAGAAAACATATCACAATTAAATCCTGTAGCATTTGTATTAACAGCATTGTTGATTCTTAAATCCTTAAGCCACTATCATTATAATACACTATACTTTTGATTTTTATCGATTATTTAAAGGAATTCTCCGAAAGTTATCCTTATCTTTATTCTTTATAAAATAACATTCATTTCTCAGACATAGAACTACTCCCGTTGCGCGATCGTTTGCCACTGAGCTGTGAAATTAAGCCGAGTGCCATTTTTGATTCGAGCAGCTAATTTCAGTTAGTTAAAGGCTAGTTAGCCTCTCCCCTCCTTGACCCGATTGCTGAGCACAATTTACGTGAATCAGGGTAATCAATATGCATTGAAATGGAATCTCCACGCTCTCATTGTTTGAAATGTATTAAACAAGTTCTCAAAGCAATATAACTAAATAGAAGTGGAAATAAAACAAGTCGACGCACAACGGACGGAAAGATACAGATACGTTGCAAAAATCAACTTTTTGATGACAACGGATCGAAAAATTTGTTATTGCATTCGACAGGTAATAGTTCAAAAGGGTTGAATCCAAAAAATTATTCAAATCGGTTTATTATTTTAGAAGTTACACGTGTTCAAAGTTGAACATTTTTTGGGTTACAAAAGAAGCATGTAGTTTTTAAAAAAAATTCTTACTTTGCGGTCGATTTTTAACTAAAATATGTAACCGACCGGCATGGTTATGGTCTCAATCGAAAGAGTCATCAAATCTCAGTAAAACCAAGGTAGAATAAAATTATACTATTTTTTGCACGAGCAGGAATACCTGTTTTACCGAAGTACTAATTTTTCACCTATTTTTTAACTTTGATGGAAAATAAAAAATAGAACTTACGCCGACTGATGGGTTTGGCGTATGAGGTGTTGTTCCTGAATATGTTATTTATCATAATCAAAAAAGATCGGGTCCCCCGACGTCCCACCCCGAATTTCCCAAGCAAAAGATACTTTCAACTCAGCGTCAAAAACTGGCGGTTTCGTGCAAGTTCTGGTACAAGCGCAGTCGCTGCGCAGTACGAAATTGTATGGCGGGCATACATTTTTTCCTGTATTGCCGGCTTGTTTTTCAATTCCTGACTTTGTAAGGACACTTAATGATTTCAAATGAATTTATAATGATTAATTATTCTTCAAAAATGTAAAATTAAATGATTATTTTGAAGAAAAAGTGCATAAATGATTGAAAATTGGCCGAAAAATTTGGTCAACAAAAAAAAATTTTTTTTCTTCTTTAAAATGTAAATTTTTTTTTGTTTTTAAAATATTAAATATGCTCCATATTAGCATTTTCAGAGAAAACAAACGAAAAGTATTGTTCGAAATTGGATAAAAATTGAGAAAACTGCCTCAAAAAACATTAATTTTCGAGTATAAAATCTACTATTAATCACACCATATAGTATTACTCAATCGAAAGGTACTAAAACAACCTTTCATTTAAACAAAAAATTATGAAAATATCTCAACTGGTTCAAGAGTTATGATTTTTGCAACCCAAAAATATCTTTCCGTCCATTGTGCGACGGTTGACTAAGGTCGTGCAATTTGATGTGAAAGCTGGAAAACTCATTGATAACACGATAAGTCACAACGAGTTGCATTGAAAGAGTAATTATTAAATGACCTAATGTTATTAAAGCTTTATAAATAAACATTATATTTTATTGTGCGACAAATAAAAGCCTGTTTATAACCGGTCTGTCCTTAGTGGAATTATTTTGAGTTAAAGAATGACAAGCGGTTTACTTTAATCCAAGTGATGTAATGGCTATTAAATGTTTTTGAATTAATAAATTGAAACCGGAAATTTTTGTTGTTATATTTTTAATTTATTTCATAATTAATAAGGTAAAATGACCTAATCCTAAATACTTGCTTTCACGTCATCATAGCTATCGGAATATACAAATAAAGATCTCTTATAAGATTTAATGAGCGTTCGACTAAAGATACTTCCTAACAACTTTTTTACAAGCTTTTCCCATTCTCCGTCAAAGCCAACCAATCGTTTTTCCATAAATACCTATGGATATCTGGCTACAGCCTCCTTTGAATTCTCATTCAACGATCTGGTCAATAGGGTATTATTCATTCTACTTTCAAAATAATGTTGTATTAAAGCATTCCTCAAACTTATTCGTAGAAAAAAATTATATTTTTCGTAGAATTCCTACAACGCGACCTTTAAAACCCAAAGTACAATAGGTTCTTTATAAGAATTCTCCAAACATTTCTTTGATTATGCGAGTTCAATTTGATTTATACGCTTTTCAATAGTGATTACCATGTATTAAGTATTATATTTCAACTATGTATTGTCGCTGATAATAAAAATTAAATACATAGAATATACACGTCCCAAAAGTATGCACTAAGAAAATAGTAAATATATCAGGTCTGTCCCGGTTATCGCTTTATTGAATGAATAGTAAATGGTTTTTTTTTTTATCAAAACACATATAGTTTACTCTGGGAAAAAAAAAATTACTAAGTGGCCAATTGATGTTTATTGCACATCACCACATGATATTTATTTATTATTTAATTATTTTGTGTTTTATAAAAACTTTAATTCTGACCCCACCTTTTGTTTATGCTATTTAATTTAATTACCTAAATGGTCAAAATGCAGTGAAACTAAAACTGTAAAAAATGTGGCAGCCTTAATATGTGGAAAACAAATTTAGTTGAATTAAACAGTTGTGTTAAATTGAATTAATATTTTGAGATGAAAGTATGTACATATTACATATGTATGTATTTGCTCTTGTTCGATTAAACGCTGAGCTATTGTTTAGGGGAATCCATAATTCAACACTGATATCAATGAAACATTCCTATAGCAATACAATAGCAATCGAAAGATTTTGCTCAAATCGAAAACGAAAAGAAAACTCAACATTTTTCGAGTTGATGGTGTTAGTCGTCCGACCTCGTTATGATGTGTTTCCGTTTGACTTCTAACTAATAATCATAAACAAATAACAGGTAAGAATGATAAATATTAATTATTATATTTGCTTTAATTGTATAATTTTAAGTTTTAAGTAATAAATACTTAACCATAGCAATAGCACTCGCCCCATAAATATATACTGTTTAACGCAGCCCCATTCTTAAGGTACTAACAACCATCATTAGATGACGGAATTCTCATGGGACCTCATATTCTCCAGCATTCGGTCCCACAGCAAAGTCCTGGCATCGATGCCCCAGATGAAGTCCAGGTGGTTAAACTCCTTGTCTTCCACCAGATACTTGGTCACCACATTGGGCAGCCGGCTGTACAGAATTGAAACATCCTCGGGCTGAGATAGCCAGTCGTTTTGGCCATAGTATAGGGCCACCTTGGCCTTGACATTCTCCAGATGATACGTCGGAGGCACAATGGAGCCATAAACCCAGTGATTCCTCAGCCAGCCGTAATCGTACTGCCGGAAAGCTGCAGATCTTTTGAGCTGACCGAAGTGCTGCATCTGCTTGGTGGAGGCACCGGCGGGAGAGTGGCCTACGATCACGGGGAGCATCGTCTCGTTCAGCTGTCGCTTGTCGAATCCGGTGGTCAGGAAGATCACGTTCGAGCAGATCTCCTTCGTAATGGTGGTCTCGTCGCAAATTATGCGATTGAACATGCTGATGAACTCGTTCTTGGGCAGGAACTCGTGGACGCCAATCATCTTGAGCATCAACTGGAGAAGGAAGTCATAATAATTAGTACAAAGGGGCTAAGAAAGGATGTTGTCAGGAAAGGGGGCTTAGAATTGGATATCTCCTTATTCTTATAAAGTTAAAGGCTTTCACACTACGTTTATGTGATAATTGCCACCTTTAGTTTCATTTAAATGCAAAAGAAGTGACGTTTTCCAATTCAAAAACCTCCCAAACAGGATAGGATTAAAGGATGGGGTAACTTACTCCCACTGATAGCTGCCAATCGGCCAGGAAATTAACCACAGGACTCTTGCAGTGCTGGAGAAAGGCCACTGGGGCCAAGGCCTGCATCGTGATGATCTTCGACATGTATTCCGGCCGCTCGCTGCCCATGATCCAGAACACCACCGTACCCTGGGAGTGACCCACATAGTGCAGCTGACTGGCCCCCGTGTAGTTGAGTACGTAGTCGATGGTGCTGGGAATATCATGCTTGCCCATCTCGTGGAAGGTGAAATCCCAGAACTTGGCATGATGTGTGCTGTACTTCACGTGATTCCGCGAGTAAGTATTGCCTCGCACATTGGCCATCCAGACGTCGTAGCCCTGCTCGTAGAGCAGGTAACCTTTGGAACGAAAAAAACGACTGTATCAGCATGGAGGAGCTCGGACAGATAGCCTTTGATCCACCTACCCAGTCCCTTGTTGGGGCCCATCATCACCCAGGTGGCTGAGCTGTCCAGCAGACCATGGACCAGGAGCACGGGGGTGGCTCCGGGACGAGCTATCCGATGCATAGTCAGTATGTAGCCATCGTCGGTCTGCACGGTGTGTTTCTCTGCCGGATAGCCATATTTGTGAATGAGACCGTACTGTAAGGGAGGGGAGAGAGCTTAGAATGTATTTCAGGAAATACAAAATGTTACAGCTGTATAGATATTATATTTGTATAGGAAGACCGGTGAAACCCTGAACCCCCAAGGTCATACGAACCGTTCATCGCTTTAAGTGCATACATGAGCAGTTAGTATTCATAAACGAAACACGTGAAAGGTATACAAAATGTCACGTATATCGAAATAAAATGTTAACACAATTTCTCACACTAGATAAATTTTAATAAATACTTTACACCAATTAAAGTATTAACGTTAAGCCATTTCTATGTTATATAACCTTAACACATACATATCTAAAGCCACTGTTTGCTTACCGTGTCCAAGTGCGAATCCTCCATTATATTGGGATCCACATCATCGATCCGCGCAATGCTCTTCACGGACAAGGATCTACCCAGAATCGTGGGCGTTGTGAAGTCAACGTTGAACAAGGTGAGGTTGCCCAGGGTGAAGGTCAGGCCCGAGACCGATGTCTGCAGCAGGCACAGCAGGCACAGGCCAGAGATTAGCAGATTCGCTGACATTTCCCTCATCTTAGCTCCGTTTTGGCACGATTTGTCTTTATAGTAGAGTCCGTTTTCTATAGAGATGCGATCGGTGCAAGGCACAGTAGTTGACTGATGTCAGTGCCGATTGGCGTTCAACAAAGAAACCTTCTGTTAGCGCGAGAAATTCGACACTTTCCGCTCGGCAGTAATCAGTAGTCACTGGAACGTATAATACTTTCGATCGAATTGAATCACCGCCACAGGGGCGGCGGCAGGGAGCACAAATATTGGTCAAATGCAGCGATAACCCGCCTGCCTTCGTCACTGGCTAATCACTGATAAGAGCCCAGGGTCCGGCTTGGAGCGGTCTTGACTTTGGAACCACATACGCACGAGATGTGGCAGCCCCCCGAACGGCGACTGAGGAAGATGTTTTGTCGTTATTCCCATGCAGGGGGTCCGCTCTACCTTGGCAACATTCGCTCGTCGGGGCAAAACAAACAACTCAACATGTTGCCAGGCCAATTGAGCGGCCCGAGACCCAGTCAGAGCTCAGCCCGGTTCAGCAACCAACTCTGCTCAGCCGGAAAGGGGTAATATTAATTTTTATTAATTACAGCCACACGCGGTGTAAGTTTTGTTAAGTTGTTAATCATTGTCAGTTTACAAGCAATAATGCTAATAGTAAATAGTAAATAGAAAAACACATGGCGTGGGTCCCAATATTAGTACTTCTAAGCTCAGTTTCAGATTAAATTTCGGATTATTATTATTATTAGGTTAAACACACACACACTCTTTTAAAAACAAAGTCCGAGAATTGAGGCTATAAATAATAAGCAAATAACAACAAGAACAATTAAGAAATAAATTATCAACGTAATGTAAATGTTAGTGAGCAAGAAGCTTAGAAGACCTTCGTATGCTTAGTTTTCAATCTATTTACTGAATTTATTGCCTTGATCTATATTTATAGTGGTCATTATAAATATTAATTGTAAGCTCTAGAGTCTACTTATGTAGAAGTTATTAAAGCAGTATTTATATAAATGTAGACTTTAAAGCAAAAATTAAATGTTTAATGTTTCTGTACTAAATCTAAAAATTAACTAATAAATTGGGTAGTAATAAGGTAAGTAGTAGTGTTAAAGCCACTCTTGGCTTAGTTATCATAAATTTAATAAACTCTACTATAATACATCTATTTTCGTAACATTTTGAAACATTAATCATATTAGCTTATCATGGGGAAAACCCTACACATATTTTGGGAATTCGTTCAGCTAATCAAAAATATTAAAACTTGTACCTAGCAACATACATATAGATATGCTCATTTATAAGATATATAGTACATAGAAAAACCTTTAAAAATTTATTTTAAATAACATAAAAGAGGTCAATGAATTTTAAAAGCAGATTGACAGACATTGTAAACAAATTCAAATTTGATTTTCACAAATTAATATTTTGTTAAACCTGTTTTGATATCCATTACATATTTACAAAAGTTGAAAACAATTACATTTTATGTTAAAACAAATTAACATTTGAGTTTATCTTTCCTATAATTATTTTCTATAATTAAACCTAGCCCTTCCCTTTTTGCTAAACCCCATTTTTGGGATCTGACATTGTTATTTCGTAAACAAATTACTCATTTACGCGATTACTTATTAATTGTTTTCCGATCAAAGTGCAAGTCTGAAGACCGAGTAATGGTCATTAATAAGCATTTATACAATTTATCGCCCGGCGATAGAGACGAAGCAATACTTACGTACATACATTGAAATTAATTTTAACAATTTTCGTATTTACGGATAGTAAACAAACAAATGCCAAATTTGAGATGAGTCAGTGGGAAATGGGAAAGAGAGAGTGCCGTGCCAGACTTAGCTTATCTCACTGACCAGTTGTGGGAGTTCAGTTGAGTCGAGTGTTATTCAATTATTAAGTGTAGCTTATTCTGCATTTAACGAGCAAACAAACACGCACTCGGACACAGCGGCAGTAAGTCCGTCACACAGATACAGATAAAGGCATACAGCGGCAAGTGCACTTAGAGAAATTCTATAAATTGAATTTGTATTTACATTTTTTTTTAAATTCATCTTTGTGCTATTTTTAATTCTATAGTTTTAGTTCGAAATAAAATACTTAAATACTAAAAAATATAATACAATCTTTAAATTTTACATTATTTTATTGATATTTTAATGAACTAATATTATTCCTTATTTTTATATATTTCAATATATTTATAATTTAAGCCATCTAATTTATATCCAAGGATATAAATATACATATATAATATACATATATATCTGCAATGCCAATTCGACGTGAATCGCCAACAATTCCCAAGAATGTTCTTTTCAGATTTGATGTAGATAAATTGATTTTTATTTTAATCTTTTTCTTCGACTATAAGCTAATATTACAAAAAAAAATATTGTTTTTTTTTTTTATTTATTAAATAAATTATTTTCCGTGTACTTTAGCGACGAAATACGCAGCTACTTGCTATGCAAATCAGCACAAACAATGTGCAGTTCATTAAATGAGCTGTTGAGCATAAATACGTATGTACATCTGCATATATATGTATATTTATAAATTTATGCATGTTGTTATCGCCGCTCTGTGTGACCCCTTCCTATTGGCATTTGCAATGTCAGCTTCGTCCCCGCTCTGCCCCCTTTTCCCACAAGCTGCATATTATCATATGAAAAGCTTTTCCAGCTGAAAACTCGTTTCGCTTGCAGCAACACTAAAGATCTGGCAACATGTTGCCAAAGTGTGATTTATTTACAGTGCGGTTGGGATTTTTTTTATATTGCAAATATAACAAAAATTCCCCAGCTAAACCCATTGATTCGATGACATTTTTTAGCCCCACTAATTTCCCTCTTGGGCATTGCGAACAGAGGAACCACAAACCAGCCACAAACGATTGCCTGACACAAAGTGCGGCCAAAAAGTTATATTCAAACTTTTTAATAGTTCGCAAAGGGAGAGGCAGTAGAAGAGTGCGGGAAAGGGGGAAGCAGTTGGTCAATTGCCATCGAATGACAAATATTTGCTTGAAAATGGCTAAAGTTCCAACAATGACAAGGCTAAAAAGAAGCAAAAAGTGCCTAGATAATAAAAGTCATTCAAGATAGATGTAAACATTTTTCTACATTTATTTATAAGTTAAAAAATAAATCGGTTTATCAAACATAAAAATGTTATTAAAATATTTAAGGCTTGTGTTTATTAAAATAGATTTGAAATAAACTTTATTTCAAATCTAATTTTAAAGATTTCTCTAGATTTATGTTAAGTAAAATTACAGAAATTACTCATATAGATTTCTATTTATAGAAAATGCCATAAATAACATTGTAGCCCCTATTCTTATCTTTAAAGTTTCCCCGAATTCCTCAAGGCCTTCTTCGTTTTTAGCAACAAGCTAAATGCCATTTCTGTAACGCTGAATACTTCAACAACTTCAAAAGGAAGCCAAAAATACCAGAAAATCTGACACTTGAACGCCAACATACACAGAGCCCGTGAAGCGACCTACTTAACACTCCCACGAAATAAAACAAAAATAAAACAGAGGAGGAAAAGGGAGCGAAATCAATGTGCAAATCTCATAAGATGCGGGCGTTCCAGGACCTTGGGGAGGATAATTCCCACACCCGTAGACAAATTTTGCAAATACCCGAGTATTCGTAAGTGCTCACTGTGTCAATGTGGCAAATGTATCTGTATCTGGTGCGAGCATCTCTCCTTGTACGAATATCTGCACCTCAGTGCGCGGCCTACCCTCCGAACACACGTACTCGGATCAATTTCCAGAACGAGATTTATGCGCTCGCCAAAAAGGGGCCATAAAATATTTATTGTTTTCAAGTTCCCTGGCCATGATAAGCAGAGGCAGGCTAACAGAACAAAGGGAGCGAGCAACAGGAACAAGCCTTATCCTTATCCTTGTCCTGTAATGCGATACGAACAGAAAAAGGGGGAGCTGAAGGAGCATAATATATTACCTTTAAATAGGAATTTATTTTCATGCTAAGCTCGAAATTTAAATGAGAATGAAAGGCTAGATGAGAGTTGGGAAATCAATTCCAATCGCAAAAGGGCAATCAAATATCTGGGAGAGTTTTGTAATCAACAAATAAAGAGGAAATGGCATGAAGAGTCTTTTTTCTAATTTTAAAGATCAAGTTAGCAGCTTTGCTTTCTTGGAAGGCACATGTCCCATTCAAATCCATTTAATTCAACGTATCTGAACTTAACCCTTCAATGCCCGCAACATCTGCACGGATTTATACAAATAATTAACTGTCAACTGCAGGCAGCAGGCGTCGGAATTTCCTTTCCGCCCTCCTTCCTGCTAAGCGACACCTTCGGGAACCCCAGCATCCCTATACACTGCAAACTTATAGGCAATTTCTGGCTGCGAGTTTCGGTTAAATGTGAAAAATGAAAAATATAAATAAGTGTTGATGATTGTTTGGCAACCCTGCCGGCGACGGCGGCCGGGTGATTTATAAAAATGTGCGAGAAAAATGATTTTTGCACGCCTCGTAGCCGTTGACAGGCTCAGAATACATCAACCATCAGCTCAGCCCCTTTGCGTGGCCCATCATCATCCACGGGTGCTCCTCTCAGCTGCTGCTCCTCTCTCGGCTGCTGCCAAAGTCATTAACTCGACAAACCGCGTCAACGTCAGCCGACCAGCTAGAGGTGGAATATTTGGCAAATGCGGGTCCTTCGAGAGGATATGCGGGTCTATAACTGGAGTATATGAATCTGAATTATTTCGGAAGGAAATATATTTATATATTTTATTTACTTACAAAATTATTATTAATTTATAAACATTACTAATATTTGTTTGGTAAGTCTTCAATTAACATTACAAAAATGATTTGATCTAAAAATACTTTTTATTTTCGTTATAACTTATTTAACTATTATTCTAATTAATCCTTATATATATTATCGAACATTGGCTTATATCTCCTCTAAGGACTCTTCCATATATCGAACATTGCCCATCTCCAGCGGGGGCGACTTACGTGTAAGTGGAGCGGAAGTGCACCCACACACACGCGTGGCAACTCGAAAAATGTTAAGGCATTCGTTATGTCAACAGGCAACAATAAGCGAGTAAGCAAAGAGGATTCCGGGAGGGAGCTCTTGTTAGGCACATTACATCACTCATTTTGAAGCAGCCAGTGAGCTTGTCCTTGTGTTTGTAATTGTAAGCAAGGGAGTTTCCTGTAACGACCAACTTGCCGCTCAGCCTCGGCTTCTTTTTTTTTTAATGAAGTGCAGCTCCTGCCCCGCCGCGCCGTTTGCAACTGCAGCCAAGCGACAAATGCCGAGCATTCCCATTTTGCGGCAGGAGAAGTCGCCGGAGAAGCCGGGTTTCGGGATCAGAGACTTCGAGGGGGAACCCCCTAACTGACTGTGCGGCCTTTTCTGCTCTGTGGCACGTTCACGATTCCTTTTTGCGTTTTGTTTTTCTGCCTTTTGCCTTTAAAGGTATACAAATCTCTCGCTTCGCTGCATGCCAAGTGGAAAATGCGTTAATTGGGCATTAAATGGAAAACGGGTGGGGGGTGAGTTACATATTTCAGTGTGTTTCATTTTTAGGCGGTGTTTTTTGAGGTTTACTTACTAAAAATATTTCTATAAATAATTATGGATTTATATCAACTTTCTTACAATTTTTAATAAAGAAAATTAAGCAAGGTAATTATTTACGTATTGACAAAAGCATCTTAAATAGCTAACTTTAGACAAATTGTTTGTTAATCGATTTCCAAACTCCACCTGCCCCGCATGGCCACCCTCGGAGAGCAATTTCCCCATCCCCGCTCTCCAGTCTTTGTCTCGCCACCTGTGCCACCTGCTGGTTCAATCAACTAATAAACTTGCCGAAGACGACAGCGACTGCAAAGTGATTATTGATTTAATTACACATCAAAGCACCCAAGAAGATCAGGAACTGAGGGGTGGGCTGGGAGTTGGCAATCAAAGTTCCTATAGGAACTCCGACAGAACTGCCCGGGCTGCTGCCTTCGTCACTATGCCAAAGTAATAAAATGCTAATGAATTAATTTTCGCAGGAACCCGGCAGTAAAGTAACTTCCCCCGCCAGGCTGATGCTGCTCCTGATATTTTACACTTAACGTCTTCATTGGCCCAAAGACATTCCGCCCGTTGCATTAAATTTAACAAGCCCTTATTAGGCGCTGGAAAATGAATTATGCATTTAATATTATTATTAAACATTTTACTAGGCTATAACCCATCAAAGTCGCCTGCAAATATTTGATGTTGTTAAATTTTAATCATCTCCCCCTGGTCGGGACCCTGTTTGCCCAGGGGAGCGCTTCAAATTGAAAGCGCTCCCTAAATAGTTGCATTAAACAAATATTTCGGATGGAGCCAGCTCTGCGCCCTTTGAGCTGGTGGTAGGAGTCGGAAGTAGGCAAAAGCAATTTCCTAGTCACAGATTTGATTTTGTTTGCCCAAGCGGTGCGGCATAAAATCGTTTGCCAAATGCCAAAGCGCCCAGATGTATCTCCGAGATACATTCGGCTAATGAAATGCACGCTCTGTCGAAGTACTTCGCTGCCTGAAGGGGGAAAGGGAGCCTAAGGAGGGGGGCCTGGGCAAATAATCAACTCCGGAGCGGGAAAACAACAATATGGGGCAGTCGGCAGTCGAAAACGCCACAGAGCTCGTAAAAAAACTCACCACAAGATAAAAATCAAAGAGAAATAAGCCAGCAAATATTCAATACGGAGCAGCAAAAAATACGACTCGATAAGGCGATACCTCGTTACTAAAAAAAATTATATAGGCTAAAGAAGAAATAAAGATATATTTTTAATTTTTCAAAGCTATTAATAATCAATGGCAGCACCTTCATTTCCGTTTCCGTCATACCGCTGGACTAGGTGGCAACCTTAAACGGAAGGCCACAGCAACAACTGGATCCCGTCTTCAGATATCCCTCTGACCCTCTGTAATTCTGACTTCCAGGATATCTCTTTATAAATCCATCTATAATAATACAATTATTGTAGTGTCTTTCCAATGTAAATAATTTACAATAATAAAATATATTACTTATTTTAAATAGTACTAGGTATACCCTTTTTACCCACCCAATACCCTTTATTACAACAGTAGACCTCTCTCTCTCTTTGGCTGACCGCAAAACAAACTTTTTGCTTCAGATTTATGCGGCAATATTTTGCTTTGAAATCGCTTCGTGGCCAGACCCCATCCCCCTAGCCAACAGCCCACGAAACCACCCAACGCCCATCGAGATAGCGCCCATCATCGTCAGAGGAGGAGGAAACAAGGACAAACACAAATACAACCTGTAGCATTCATCCGCCTGCCTGGGTTTCGGTTAAAAGCGGGAGCTCTATTTACATTTTGCGCTTGAACGCATTTTTATCTTTATCTTTTATGGCAAGCCGAATGGAATGAAGGGGATGAGCATCTAAATTTTAAATTGAAAATTGATTTTTCCCAATGCTCGAGTGTGTTCCTCCGCTGTAGCATTTGATTTGGCCAACTTGCTGCTTGGTCAATTTTTTTCTGCGATTGATTTGCCTTTGGCCCGCGGTCAGTTGGAAAAGGACTCGCTGGGAGCTGAGCATTTTTCAACGAGCCAGGATGAAGGGGCCATTTGCCAACAATAAGTGCGCCTGAGTGACTTCCAATTTTGTATTCGAATGCCATATGTATGTACATGTTTCTGTGAGATTCATGGCAATGGTAAATAAATAAGAGTACTATAAGGAAATGGGATCCTGAAATCAAGAGATATGTATTCCATCAGGGCTGCTCTTTGTTATATTATACATTTATTCGAGATTGGGTACGTTTTTTTGTATGGAATAAGTATTGATTTTGAATTTTTGATGCATTTATGGAATAATAAGGAACCCTTTTTTTTAAATATATAATATTGAAAATATTATTATTAATTAGTAATTTTAATATTTAAATTTACATTGTCTTGGGGTTTTCTATATCTTTCATACTAATATATACCTTAATACTTATGTCTTCACTTATATGAGTTAGTTCGTTTAGTTGTAATATTAAAAATCCTTTTAAGTTTATTTAGGGTTTCAAAACCTTCCCAAAGGAGCACTTAACACCCCTCTTAACCAATTTAAACACTCCTTAAACTGGGAATTCCTTCACACCCCACTATTGGCAAAGTTTCTTATATTTTTCTGGGTGAGTTTATTGATTTTCTGTTCAGGCCTTATCTAAATTTGCTGTAACAGTTAGCAAGTGAATTTGAAATATTATTAAGACAAATATATATATATACAGGAGTGAGACCTGCTGGTCATAAGCCTATCAAAACGTTTTTATTAGATCCCTGCACGCGCCTGGGACGACAAGCCCCCACAGTTTGGAGTCCTGAAGGAAGCCGAGGGGTTCAACGACGACAGTTTCGCGTGTGTTTGCACTTTTCCGGTCGTTTTTCCAGCTCTGAAGGCGACTCTTTTTGGGGGATGTTGTTGGCTTGGTATTGTGTTAAAGAAATTGATAGCGGACGACAAATCATACCTTGAGACGCAGGCGGAGTCGCTAAACTGGGCTTGCACTGGCGGGGGTGGCTTGTGGCTCCACCACGGCTTATGAAGCCCGTAATGTGGTGGCTGATGTACTGTTGTTGCAGCACAATTTGCCGCCGCCGCTGCTGCTGGCCTGCTAATAAAATTTGATAAGCCAAAGTGGAGCCAGAGACAGACGGGGAGGCGGAGGCATATAAAATGTTTACCCGCTGCACGCAAATTGGGGATAAATTTTATGTAATGCAGGGGGAGTGACGTGACACAGCACCCAGACATCCCTAAGTTCACCCCCAGGATGGTCCCCAACTCCTCCTCCCGGCAATTGCAAAGTTAATTTGCGCATAAAAATGTTGCCAGGGGAGTCATCTGTCCGGGCTTTGGTCCAACGCCGACGCCAGGATTAGCCATAAAAGTGTGTGTTTCTCCCAATTTTTTGTTGCCCTTTGCTCTTTGATTTATGCCAATGTGTTTTGATTTGCGCCATTTCATTCTATTCTATTTGATGATCCCCTCCTGGACGAGCCCATTTCGGTTTGATGCATGCGAAATGCATTTTTGATGACAGTTAATGGAGTTTTTACTGTCTCCGAGCGTGGACTTTGGTGTCCGGGGGACTTGTTAAATTTCCATTCCCTGAGCTGAGTCGGCACATTTTTACATTTTAGGCATTTTGTTTTTGGGATCCGGGACAGTGCCAATGATTGGGGGTTGCTTTTATTAGAGAGCGGAGTCGGAGCTGAGGCTAAGGAGGCCAGACAGACGAAATTTCAAAATGTTTTTATATATGGTCTGGATGGGCTGGTCCATAACGCTTTTCCTCCTTTTATGTGTATATAAAATATACTAATTTGTGTGCTTACTGATTTTTCATGGGCTTACGAGTCGGAAAGTCAAAAAATGTGGTGCTTAGCATACTTTAAAAAGGAGAAGACTGGGCCAAGACAACAAATTTAATAGGAATGGAAGTCAACCATATAAAGGCGTTCAAGTAATTCAGATTTGAACTCTAAATAAAGTTGACTTTGAGGAAAGTGTTAAAACTTTAAGAATGAAACTCCCTAAAACTCGATCGAATGCACCTTTAATAGCTGATAGAAAACAATGCTTATAGAAGATATTCTCAGAAAGCAGCCCACATTGCTCTGTTTTTATTCAAATATATTTAATTCAACTTGTAACACTTATGCCCTACAAAGCGTATCCCTCAACCCCCTAATACCATATGCACATCGCTGTGATTTCCTATCATTAGGCCCTGACATTGCCTACTTGTGGGCTTACTGACCGAACCGTGGCGAGTTGCAAATGTAAAGTCATGCCAAATATTTGCGCACACAAGCAGACACAAAGTCAGGGCTAAAAGCGCAAAAACGGCAAAAGGACATCGTGTGGAGCGCACACTCCCAGTTACACATACACATCTGCATGGCAAACAGAAAACGAAAGCCTGCCGATGGAGAAGGAAGCGGAAACGGAGCAGCCAGGACACTTAAATGCTGCTCAAAATTGGATTTGGGGCAGCTTAGACGAAACGCTCTGCTGATAAACATTTTTATAGTTAGGCCCGAGTTTTGCCACAAGTCATGGCTCATCCTTTTCGCTCTTTCACGACTCGATTCCTTCGCCGCCTTATTCCCCAGCTGCACATTAAAGCCTAGAAAAAGCGCAGAGTGGGAGTGGCTGGGACTGAGGCTGTGTCTCTGCAAGGCTGTGTCTCTGTTTATGCTTATTTAAAAAAGTGGCATCGCTTCGAAGTTTTGATTTGATAAAGCTAAGAAAAAGTAAAGGAAACCCAAGCGATAAGGACAGACGAAGAAATAAAAGATACATGTTGAAGCACAAGTTGGGATACCCTTCCACCTATATAAGTCTGAAGGAAGTAGAAGATACAAGTTAAATGAAGAACTTTTACTCACAATTAAGAGCTCTTGGTAGCCAATGTTATAAAATCTTAATACAGAATTAATAAGAAAACATCATAATAATATGAAATATTAAATTTTAATTCAAAGGGCATTTACATTTTTATATATCATTTTTAGGTAAATAAATGAAAATTCCTAGAACCTTATAAGCTCGAACCTATTCCCGCCATAGTGTACTAAGAATTCGTGGCCTAAAAAAAGGACGCACTGTGGGTTGAGTAGGTGTGCCGGCTGATAAAAAAAATCGTTTATGCAAGTCACATACGCACGAAGCTTTTAATAATAAAAACAACGAGCTTCCTGTAATACGAAAACAAAGTAAGCAACCAAAGGCGTGCGTGTGAATGTCTTTATGCCAGCGAAAAGAGTTACCCGGCCATTCCAGAACGGTTTTTAGCCGATATAAGTTAAACGTTGATTCTGAATAACCCAAAATCAATGCTTTATCCTCTCATGTAGTGGAGTTAAACTATTCCTTGGAAACTTTACTTACTCATGCTGACAGGATTAGAAAGTTTGAAATCCCTTAGTTTTCTCATACTAAAATCGCCTTTATTGGCAGCTTAAATACAACAATGTGCCTATAGACTATGAATGAAAACATTAATGAAATTAATTCTTTTTGAAACTTAAATAAAAAATGAAAAATTTGTGCTTAAATGAGAGGCAAAATAGAACTTAATTTAGAGAACGAAGAGGACCTGCTACGATCGGGAAAATACACAAGTGAACAGAGACTTTAGCTGCCGCGAGGCACTACAAGTCGGGCCGCAGATGACCACATCCGCGTAGATCTGATGCTCGCGGCTGTAAGTCAGGTTCTTAATGTTGGTAAACTTAGGCTGGACGACGCGCTGGAGAAGATCCTCTTTCCTGAGCGCGTAGCAGAGCTGACCACACAGGCACTTGGGCGCCTCACAGATGAGTTCAATGAGCACTGCGGGCAAGGATCCCGCCGGCAGAGGCAGTTTATAGTTGGCCACCGCCCGGGCCGCCTGCAGCCACAGGGGTTGCGGCGCGCTGGCACCCAACGTTCGCTTAGACAACAGCTGGGCCTCCTCGCTGTTAAAGGCTTTGAAACAATTGCCCCAGACGTCCAGTAATTCGATGTGCAGGTCCTCGATGGCGGAAGGCAGCGACTCCAGCTTGTTGCTGCACACGTGAAGCTTTCGCAGGGCCTGCAGCCGGCGTATGGAGAACGGCAGTCTGGTCAGTTGGTTGTCGTTCAGATTCAGCGAGACCAGGCTCTCGCACTTGACCAACGGGGGCGGAAAATGGGTCAGTCCATTGCTCGACAGGTCCAGCTCACCGAGAGACTGGCTCAGCTTGGTGCCGCGCAGCCAGCACCAGTCGTTCACTTCGCCCAGGCAGTTGCTGCCCAGGTGCAACGAGCTTAGCGCCAAACGGCCCAACTCTGAGGGAATCTGTAATTCGGGATTGCTAGGATTAGGATCAATTTCATAGGTTTAATCCCAAACTCACCTTGGTTAGCTTGTTGCCGCTGACGTCCAGCTTAGTGAGGTTGCGCAGGGAGCAAATCTCGAAGCTGAGCTTCACCAGCTGGCTGTTGTTGATGGTCAGCGACTTGAGGGTGCGCGGAAATCCCTTGATGGGGTACTCACTCCGCTTGCTGACTACCATTTTCACTTGCGGTTGCGCCTTCTGTGGTACGGCCGTGGCGGCAGCGATGTTCAGTCTTAGATTAATAGCCTCCTTGCCCTCCATGCCCAGCTTGAGGGTCTGCAGGAATCCCTTCAGCTGGATGGGGTCGCACTTGATTAGCAGGTTCTCCGCCGGCTGCTTGAAGCCAATTGTGGCCTTGCCGTCCAGCACGAACTTGGTGTGCACGGAGTGTATGTTGTCCCGCACCTTGAAGCGGCTGCCCGTCTTACTTTGCCCACTAAATAACACCATTTCCAGCTCCTTCTTGGTGTTGCCGTTGGCATCGCGGGCGCTCTGCTTGTAGCCAATGGCCAGCGTGGACTTGACGGGCCGCGGTGTCCGGTTGGCCTGTGTGGTGCGGTTTACCACCTGTACCTCGCAGACGATTTTCATGGCGGCAAAAACACAATAATAAATACGCGCTAAATAAAACAAAACAACATTTGTGGTTTCCGAGGTTGCCACCTTGGTGCCACAACAGCTGAGCAGCCGCCACCTCGAAGTAAACACAGTTATCGATAGATCATTCGATAGTTGAAGCTCATTTCAGAATTGGTTCTGAATTGTTTTTAACTTTTTTAAATATGTGGCAGAATCAATAAATTGTGACACGCAAACGCCTTCTCCATTTCCAATATTTCGTCGATATCCATATTGGAAGTTTCGGGATGCACTTTTTATTCATCGAACTTTATGGTCGCTTTTAATAGCGTCCTATGTATGTAATTACCATAGATAATTATCAGCCTCTGTGCTTGGCAGCCTCGACTTAATAATAACAAATATTTTAAGCAGGTTTTAATGCACTGTGCAGGTGGGGGAAACTAAGAAACCAACATGCACAAACACGCATGTTTATCACGACGATTTATCCGGGATTAAAAATTCCAACTCCATGCATTCTTCAGGTACTTGGGAAATAGTGTAATCTCTGGATTTGTAGAATGTTTTAAGATTGCGATGTACAAAATGCTTAGCGATCTGAAAACAAATATATAAATTAATAACATAATAAGGTAAGAAACAAAAAACAATGTTCGCACCAATTCTTCGTGGCCCGTTCCATGAAACCGTATGGACAAGGGCTCGATTCGCTTATCCAAGGCCCGTTGCATAGTAGAGGCACTAAAGGCAAAGAACTCGTCGGCAAGACACTGATTGAAAACAGTGATTACCTCGAGCTGTGGACATGCAGCCACTACGTCCCAGATGCCGTCGGCATTTGGCCAAATGCGTGAGTTCTCCAGATGCAGTTGCTCCAAGTGGGGAAAGCTTTTGAGTATAGCACTGAAATCGATGGCGCAACTGCCCTCATCATCTACGAGTGTTAGGCGGCGAAGGTTTTGCAATTTCGCCAACACCTGAGGACTCCATCTCACAAAATTGTCTCTACAAGTGATTGCCACTAACTCTTGCCCCCGTATTTGAGCAATGTCCTCCAAAGCACTATCGAAAAGTTCAATGTTGTGCAGGCGAAATTTCGCCAAGGTGGGTATACTCAACAGCTTTCGGGCGTTCTCGGTGCTGAGGTGGACAATGTCCAGGTCGAGTTCTTCCAGATCCCTTAGCGCCGAGATGGCCTGTACATAGGCATCTTCCTCTGCTCGTCGCCATTGGACGGTGAGTGATTGAATGTGCATTTTCTGACAAATATCCTCAAAGCATTGTAAGCCCAGGTACCAGCATAGTTGCAGGTCCAGGCGACGAATGTGCCGCCACTGGCTGATGTGCTGGCCACTGGTGTTTCCGCTTATCCCAATAGATTCTAGCTGAGGAAAGCAATTCACCAGAATCATTATGTCAGTGTCACCATCGGCTTCGTCGTATTCGTCTCCTAGGTAGTACAGTTCTTTCACGTTAGGAAACGTGTGGTCCTTCCACTGCTCGAGCTGTTCCATGGGCAAATACCGAAGGGTTAGCTCCGCGACAGTGGAACTGATGCACTGCAGGAAATCCCGTTGAAGGGCAGGTCTTCCAGCAAATGTTTCCCGGCACACGCAGTGCTTGCTCTGGCGCTGCCAAGAGTATGCAAGAACCGAGCAGAGACGCGAAGTGGACTCCGTGGCCTGCCATAGCTGCAGTTGCTCTTCCAGGCTCAGGTACTCTACAATTTGACTGAAGTGGAGCGTTACTCCATGAAATATTTCCTACCATAGTTCATACTCACAGCAGGCAGTCTTCGTTAAGGCTCGCAATGGTCGTCATTTTTGTGAGTTGTGTTGTTTTTAGTTGCTTTAGGAAAGACCTGAAATTGTTGTGAATTTCGTATTTAAATCAGCTGATGAAAACCGTCATCAAAAAAGCTCATTATGAGTGAAAGCTTTATCAAAAAATTCAGTCGACGGTCACACAGAAAATACAAGTAGAAAGAATCGCTGACTCTCATAATCTTATCATCACCAAACCTGTGACATCAATCCCAAAAGGTTACAAAAAAATATTTCTAATATGAAAATTGAACGAAAAAATAAATAAGGAATACTTTTAGATAATATAATAATTCAATTAAATGTAAAATTCCACAGAATTTACAATTACTAACGTAAAAGATTTGAAAAACCCTTCAAAACCCGGTTGGCGGTAATTGGCGGTAAAAACTAGGATTTATTGAATCGAAAATAAATATATGTTATGTATTCTTATTAAAGAATTCAAAGTTAATTAAATTTACTACCAAAGGTGAACTTCGCTGACGAATGCTTTCTTTGACAATTTTAAAATCTATGGAGAACTTGATTAAAGATTTTCGAATGTTTCAAAGCATGTTGAAGTGTGTAGGTAATTCCGTTGGCCAATGTAGGTTCCGATTTAGCTGGCTGAGACACATTTTACTACCTGAATACCAAATATTATCTATATATATAAAATGCTTTGTCCTCACTGACTGACTGACTGATATATCACAGCCATGGCCAAAGCACATGTCTTAGAGACTTGAAGTTTTTTTTTTAAATCAGAAAAAAAAAATCCAGATTCGTATGGGTATTTTAATTTTCTAATTCCACCTGCAACCTATTTTAAAAAATAAAAAACATAAATTTAAATTGCATTAAATGCAAGCTCTCTAAGCAAGCATTGAAAACGTTCTCAAAATTTTCCAATATTTACTGCTTAAATAATTTGTAAGAACAAAAAGCGAAGTCGATTTCCCTTACTAGAAGAAAGAATCAACTGAAAGATGCACAAGCCAAATACAGGTTAATGCACCCAGAAAAATACCGAACTGCAGCAGCTAAATATCAGGCCAGTAATCCTGAAGTGCACCAAACTGCAGTAGCTAAATATCAGGCCAGTTAATCCTGAAATGCACCAAACTGCAGTAGCTAAATATCAGGCCAGTAATCCTGATATTGTTAATTTAATACGAAATTTTAAGTGTGGATCTGCATCCGATGAAAGCGAGGATGCAATAGCGGGCCCTCTAGTTATATTATAAAATATTTTGTAAAGTATTCTGAAAAAATGTTCCAAAAGATATCTAAAAAATAACAATAACAGTAACATAGAGATTTACAAAGCCGTTTTTATTCACACCAGTACAACGAACTATACATTTTTACAATTATAATCGATAAACTCGCTCAATACTTTGCTATTGCGACTGAATTACCGTGATAATAGGCCAAACAATATTTATACATTACCGGCTAATCAGTCGATTTCCAGTTTTCGAAAAGAACCAACAGCTCCAAAAGTGGAATGATCGCTCGGTACCTTATCTCCAAGTTCGCGCAATTTCTCCTGCGTACCGAAATTTTGGGAGGCTCGGAAGTAGGGTGCGTAGCTAGTTAGTTTCTCTTCCATAGCTTGGCTTATGTCCTGAATGGAGCCGGCAGTTCCTCCATATTCCTTTGGCAAATACTCGCGGCGAACTAGCTGAAACACAGCCTCCGGATCAGAGCTCACCGAGATCTATCGTAAATAAATGTAGAAACTAACAATGGAAGAAACACCAATTAAAATGCTTCAGACTCACTCGACTCTTGATTTTTGAAGGAAAGAACGATTTTAGCGAATTGAATCCGGTTTCGAAGGCCGCTGGGACATTGATAAAGTGGATGCCCTTTTGGCGCGTTGGCATCGCCTCGTCCGCGTATGTGGAGAACTTACTCAGCAACTGAGGCTGCAGAGCAAACAAGTGAGACCCCGTAACTCCACTCATGTCCATTATTTCAACATAACCGCTGACCGTGGCATTTTCATCCTCAAACATCATGATTTCGCCGAACATGGAGCCCACGCGAATGATGTCCTGGAACTTGTACTTGCCCGTGTCGTAGGAACCAGCACGAATGATGGTCACGCAAGGGCCCGGATAGTCCGCGTCCAGTGGCAGCCGGAGAAGGATTCTGTGGGAGAAGTAGTGAGTGAGGACGAAACATTTGATAGCGATTAAAGTCCTCACCCCATCCTTATGATGTCCAGCACTAGGGGATCGGTAGCCAGGCGATGTTCGTTAAATACCTCAGGAATTGAGGATTGCAGCGAGTAAAACCGATCGAACTTATCCTTGGCTCGCTCCAGGCTGAACTTGGTGCCGCGCAGGAAGGCGAGTAGGAACTGGTCGTCGGTGCAGGCTTGCAGATGTGGCTGTTTCAGTACCCAATCCCTTAGAGCTTCAATGTCCTGGGGCACTCGCTGGGGTACCTCGTTTAACTCATTAATGGCAATCGCCTGCAAAGCGGGCTTCAGTGGTCGCACTGAACTCATAGCGCGAATCCGGAGAAATCTTTAAAATTGTTAAAAATCGTTAATGCGCCTCTATGTGCTGCAGCCTTTCTTACTAACTCTGTCAATTAGAAAACAGAACTGCGTGCATATGTTTACTGTTTGGAAATAACGCGCCGACTGTCCGACTGATATGCGAGCAACATGCGGATTCAACGAACTTCGAGGCGCTTGTTTATACTGTTGTTGCCTGATCATAAGCCGATTTAACAATGCATGAACACATTTATCGGAAACCTCACCGGCGGCTTCTTGTGGGTGGGTAGTGGGAGTGAGCTCTGCCTGCGTCACTGGCAGCGCTTGCAGTATTCAAGCTGTCGGTTCAGTTCGCCATGGGTCGCTTTGGGATTGATTGTCTTAATTGGCTTTGGATTTATTTTTTGAGTGCATACGGCTGCGGTTTTCGCTGGCCCAGATATGAGCTATGTAATCCTATTGATAAAGAAGGTTAATCAACTGCAATAATTTAACAAAGTGCAAATTGATAACAAATACTGCAATACAAAAAGTCAGGAATCGAAATGAACACAAAAAAAATCAATACAAAGTTGAGTTTTTCTCATATCCTTAAGTGTCTCAAAGCTAGGCCGCATACTCTTAATTAAATTCGAAACATACTTATATACTTTTATACACTAAAAAAGAGGAATAATATATATATATTTGTAAACAAGGCAGTTTTACTCGGCAATGGGCACGTATGTATCGTTATTGAACTTCATAGAAAGGCCTGACAGGACTCTTGGAGATCTGATATTGTTAATTTTGTAGGCTCTTGTTGGACCTTTTTAATTTAATCTACTTATTACCGCTCAAGCCGTCCATTTGTCTGTTCCCATGTTAAATATAAATATGCTAAGTTTAAATATAAAACAGGAAATAGAAAAATATAACGATTTTTTACACCACGTAAAAATTTGAATATGTAAAAGAAGAAATTGTAAATACTCAGTCGAGCGGGAGGCCACAGCAGACAATGCTTCTATTTAATAAGTTAGCTTTTAGTTTACAACCATTTGCTAGCTTTATATAAATAAATAAATACATAATTTTTAATATGTGAATAATACGAAATACGTGTTTTTCGGACTCTTGGCGTTGCCACACCTGTCGTCAGCTGACTGACGAAACATCGATATGAAACTTTTTCGTCAACTTGGCAGCACTGTCAAATCATCTGTGGGTAAAGTTTCTGAGGAAATACTTTTTCATTGTAAAAGTAGATATATCGCAATTGAAAGTTCTGGAGTTGTGCATCAAACTAAATCAGGTGCCCCCGACCCACGCAAGCACACCAATAGAGGATGACAAGTGTCGGCGATAACCCGTTCGCCGCCCTGCTCCAGCAGGGCACGAAGTCCGATGATGTGTCCCACAAACTGGTCGAGGATGTGCTACTCTTTACTCTGAACAAGGCGAGTGATGCTGCAGATCATCTTCTTTGCCTGGCGGATGTGGTGGTGGACACTAGCGACGAGTCGCTGGGCGAGGACCTGGTAGCCCACGCTCTATTCGAGCGCCTGATGCTAAACGAAACGGCGCAGTACAGTGGAGGCAAAGCCAGTGCCGAGGCCCTGGAGATGCGAGCTATATGTTATTTGCACGGAGCTTTCGTTCGGTGTGAGCGGATCCAGGCCGCGCAGAAGGCGAACTGCTCCACAGTCATATCTCTGATCCTGAACAATGCCAGCACCTGCATGCGCCAGCCGGATCTCTTTGCCCCGCAATCGTTTGCCAGCCAGTGGCTGGAGCTGTTCGAGCAGGCCGATGAGCACGACAACAGCACCCTGGAGTTTCTGGTTCGTGTGGCCTGCAAAGTTCTGGAGGAGGACGAGCCGATAGAGGCACTGGGTGCCCTCAAGTCCATTTTCTATCCCCTGCTGACCGAACTGCAGAAGCTGATTGTAAAGGAAAATTTGGTGACGATCAAGAAGAACATTTTTTGGATACTCGGCTTTTTCGTGCGCGACAAACGGGCTGCGGTGCTGGGCGAGCTGCTCATAGATTACACTACACCCAATCCCAAGGCAAAAGGTGAGGTCCATGGATCCTATATGGCTTAAATTCATTTACTCAGCTCGTTCTTTTTTGTCCAGGTGGCGATTATATGGACACCCTTCTGGGCAACCTTCTATGCATCTCGATCCTGCCCAAAACCCAGGGGGCCAAGTACGAGTTCTTCCAGCAGATATCTCTGAACCAGACGGATCCCGCGCTGTGGGCAGTGCTCGCCCGTCATCGGGATTCCATATTTCAGCTGGTTAAGCAGCTGCTCGTGCTGTCGCCCGACACCAAGAAGAAGACGCTTCAGTGGCTGGCCAATTGCCTGGACGCAAATGTGTCGCGCGGCCATCTATGGAGCAGCATCAACTTAAATCTGGAGCAAACGGTTCACAGTACTGCCAGCGATGCGTTCATGACGAACCTAAGTGCGGTCCTAACACGTCTATGCGCCCCACTGTGTCATCCATCACTGAAAGTCCTCCTTGTTGATCCCACATACTGTGCCGTTGAGGACAAGGATCGGCTGGCCAAAGGCGTTAGCTTGCTGAAGGCTCATGACGAGACCTGCCTGCTGCCGACCCAAGAAGGCGAAGAGCGTCTCACGGCCGAGAAGTACAATTTCGTGACAGAGATATTCTTCATGACCCACAAATGCTTCGAGCTCGCCAACCGGCCCTGCCTCGAGCGTCTCAGTCGGGGAATGCGTGAATTGCAGAACACACAGACGGCCTACGAGGAGCTGGTGAGCAGCGATCCCAACAATGAACTGACCAAGAACCTCTTTCGCACTTTGCTGGAGCAGATGCAGCAGGTTCTATCCATCAAGAACGCCCTGTCCGAACCCACCAACGACAGCGACGTGCTAAAGTTCTTTGAGGCCTCTGCCATCTGGCTCACCGAGGTGGCCATGCTGCCGCGTGAAAGCTACGAACAGTGCGTAGACAAGCTAGACTTTTCCCCGCAGATGCTGCGCAATTTGGAGCTGATCTCGGACACACCACCCTTTGTGGCGCCATATATGCAGTCCATTCCGGAGAGCATTATCGACAATATTGCAACGTATTTGAATTTCTGCCGGCGCCTCAATAGCGATCTTTACATTCACTTATACTTTTCCGCCCACGATGCCTTCTTCAAGATGATCCTGCTGTTCATGGGCAGCTCTGACCTGGTCAAGAATCCTCATCTGCGCGCCAAGTTGGCGGAGGCGCTAGAGTTTCTGCTGCCCACACAGATCCTGGGGAGCAATCGGCAGGCCTTTAACACGCGTGTCTTCGAAAATCACCCCGATAGGCAAAAGGTGGTCCGCAGTCTGCTTAATGTTTTTGTCAGCATCGAGATGACCGGCCAGTCGGTGCAGTTCGAGCAGAAATTCAATTACCGCAGGCCCATGTATGCCATCATGGAGTACCTGTGGACGAAGCCGGAACATGTGCAAAACTTCCGAGATCTGGCCACCGAGGCGGAGGAGAACATGGAGGCCATTGAGCCACCCATTTTCCTGAGATTCATTAATCTGCTGATCAATGATGCCATCTACCTGCTGGACGACTCCTTGTCAAATCTGGAGCAGATCAAGCAGCTGCAGCTGGCCCAGGCCAATGGTGAGTGGAACAGCTTGTCGCACAACGACCGTCTGCAGCAGGTGTCAAACCTGCAGCATATGGGCATGATGGCGCGCTTCGACAACATCCTCGGAAGAGATACCATCAACATCCTAAAACTGTTGACCACGGAGATCAAGAGCATCTTTTGTCACAACAGCATGGTGGATCGTATCGCTGCCATGCTTAATTACTTCCTGCTGCATCTGGTGGGACCCAAGAAGGAACGCTTCAAGGTGAAGGACAAAAAGGAGTTCGACTTCAACCCGGCAGAGACGGTGCTCGAGATCTGTCGAATCTACATCAACCTGAGCACCGATGACAGCTTTTGCTTGGCCGTTACCCAGGATGGACGCTCCTACAGTGACCAGCTCTTTGGCTATGCCGAGAACATTCTCGTTCGGATTGGAGGCGGCCAACTGATCGGAGATATGTCCGAGTTTGCTGAGAAAGTAAAGCGAATGGGTATCCAATACAAGGAGGAGCAGGAGCTGCTGGCTGATGCCCCTGAAGAGTACCTGGATCCCATTATCTCTACGCTGATGACGGATCCTGTCGTGTTGCCCAGCTCCAAGGTCACCGTGGATCGGTCCACCATTGCTCGCCACCTTTTGAGCGACCAGACAGACCCCTTCAACCGCGAACCGCTTACCATGGACAAGGTCAAGTCCAACGAAGCCCTCAAGCAGGAGATCGAGCAGTGGATCGAGGGCAAGCGGAACGGGAGCCTGCTCGAAGAGCTGAGGGGGGCTTCAGTAAAAGGAGGGGCAGCAACAGCAGTAGGGGCTGCTGTCCTACCAAAGAATTAGCTACAGACTCAATGTGTTTTTCTCCTTTTTTGATGAATTCCAGCCTGCATTGTATCTAGTGTGTGTGCTTCTATTATTGTACAGTTCTTTATGGTTTTTTGGTCTAATTGGGCGAATAAACGTTTCTATATTTTCCACTGTGGTAGACAAAACTGTTTACAGATGTTTTCACTGGTTTTTATACCCTTGCAGGGTATTATAATTTTAGACAGAAGTTTACAACGCGGTGTATATATATATATATATTCTTGATCAGCATCAGCTTTTTAAAATGTACAAATTTTTAAAGACCTATCAAGACCGTGCTAAAATCACAGAAATCAGACAAGTGAAATAATTAAAACACATTTTGAACAAACCATTAATTGTTAATCTTAAAAGAGTCTTGCAAGTGAATCCGGCTCTAAGTTGTGCTTTTGTTTATTATTTATTGACTTATTTGATTGGCTTTTGAAATCTTCCAATAAGAACAATAATAAATATTTAAATTTAAAAAAATGTTCCCTACAAAATCATTCACGAAATCACTACTATCGCTCCTGAACGGCGCACTACATGGGTAATTCAGTGATAGTCCAGTCTGGGCACACTGCATACGCTTGTTTCCATATGAACTGACTGTTTTTTTTTATACGAAGTGGAAAATGGTTTGAGCGTTTAGAGACAATTATATTTTATATAACGGAATTACGACTATAACAACCGAAAAAAGGAGGCCGCAAGAACTTCCCTGGCGCTGCCTGAGCGTGGCAAGCGCAGTCCTGTCCTTCTCCAAGTCCTGTCTCCCCCCCTCTAGGTGTGCGCGAAATCAATTACATCGTACCGCGCGTCGCGCTCACAACGTTGTAACGCGAAAATCGATTTCGGATGCGGGCGCCGCATGCAGAAGCAGGCATCAGAATGTCTCACTGCAATATGGTTACGGAAATAGACATGACATCGCCGTCGTCGCACGGTCGCTGGCGGATTAGCCTACTTCTCCTGCTGGCTGTAGCTGCTACAATCCCGGGCTGCTCGGCCACGGACACGGACATTGCATTGGATGCCAAGGCCACGCTTAATCACCGCATCCAAAGCCTCGATCTGCTCGTATTCGTGTTTCTTCTGGCCCTCACAGTCTTAACCATTTGGCTCTTCAAGCACCATCGCGTCTCCTGGCTGCACGAGACCGGCCTGGCTGTCATCTACGGTAAGTAGGCTCGGACTCAAGTTAAAGGCCATCGATTTGGTATGAACCTGATGCGTCGCCGCTTTCACGGACACCTCTTTGTTGTGAAACTTTTTGAATTACTCTTTGTGCACGGCAATCGTGACACCTGCCGTACCTTCATTGGGTGGGCATTAAGAGTTAGCACCCTCCGGGCCACAGCAGTAACAATGGCTAGATAGAAGAATCAACACGCAATGCCACCAGAACGAACACTTTATTCGACATTTGTGGGGCCTTGACGTTGTCGGGGTTTTCCGAAACCAATACAGTGTCCGTGCCGCCGCATGATCGTGCCAATGTGCTGAGTACTTTGTTATTCTAACTTTTTCATCTACAGTACGTACTATATGCATATACTTACATTGTTCGTACGTCGTACCTTTGGAAGTCAACCAGATTTCTCCCAAACTAATTGAAGCTAATGAATAAATTCAATAAAACAGGTTAGGAGACGACGGGACGTTGCTATACAAATATGCAGTGCAGTCAGGCAAAGCTGGGCGTAAATTAGAAAATATTTTTAAAGCGAAATCGTTTGATCATTCCAGCAAGTTGTGCTTTTTACGGGCTTCGTGCTCTCGCAATGTATGCGGAAAATAAAACATTGATGATTCCGTATGCGAAAAGCCCGAATGATAAGCATTCTTAAGCACTTGTCGAGCGTTTTTTTCCCCCTGCCGATAAGGTTGAACTAAACAGAATTATCAAGTCTTAAAGCATATTAGTCATTCTCAAAATTTGTGATAGGTCAGGCCACAGTGGAACTTTCAGATTGAACGTGGGAAACGAAGGTTTAAAGGTTTTTTTTTGTAATATTAAAAATATGAATAAAACCCGAATATAAAGTTTAAATAATATTGTACATTTTCTTTTATTTGACTTTCCTTATATATATTTTTAATATAAATGTTAAGTCATTAAAAATTTTCCCTTAACAATATAAGTCTTTCTGGAATCATTCCTAATCTAATCTAATTCTAATTTTTACAATAAGCTTAAGCTTACAAATTAATATTTTATCATTATTTTGTTGACTCCACAATTCAGGCCTTATTGTGGGTGCAATCATTCGCTATGCCGGCACCGCCAACACCCTTGTCCACATGCAGGTGGAGCCGCAGGGTACACCGACATACAGTGATAAGCTGCCCCCCGACACGCTCTGGTTTAAGGTAAGCCAAGCCGCTCAAAACCAAGGACCATAAGTAATTGTTTTCCATTTTTTTAGTACCCCGTTAATCAGACGAACGGAACCAAGCTGCCGGAGGGCATTAAGACGTACGCATATGTCTTTCGTGGCCAGGTGCATGACGTGGATGAGAATGAAATCGATTTGAAAGCTACATTCGATCCCGAAGTGTTCTTTAACATCATTCTGCCGCCCATCATCTTCTACGCGGGATACAGTCTGAAGAAGGTTCGTTTAGTGGCACTTTTGTTGACTTTTTGATATTAAAAACTTTGGACTTTTGATTTGGCAGAAATACTTTTTCCGGAATTTGGGGGCCATCCTTACCTTTGCCATTGTGGGCACCACGTTGTCGGCCTTCCTAATCGGCGGCTTCATGTACGGCTGTGTGAAGCTGATGCCAAAATACTTGAGCAGCAGCTTCACATTCCTGGACACTCTATACTTTGGAGCCCTGATATCGCCCACAGATCCGCTCACCATTCTGGCCATATTCAACGACCTTCGCGTCGATGTTAATCTATATGCGCTGGTCTTGGGCGAATCTGTGCTCAACGATGCGGTTGCCATTGTCCTTAGCGGGTGAGTTTGAGTTTGTTGCTTGTCTGTCTTAAGAGGAACAAAACAAAACCTAATGCTAATCTGTACTCCCCTCTGCAGAGCCATTCAGAACTATGGCGAACATTATTCCAACACGGGGGAATTCGAGACCACGGCATTTCTGCGCTCCTTAAGCGACTTCTTCTCCATCTTCCTGTTGTCACTGATGATAGGCGCTGCCATGGGCTGTTTGACAGCACTGATATCCTTTTTAAACAATTTAGACTTAACCCCTTAACCATTTCCATAGCTAGTTTGGTTCCTTTACTCCTCCATACATGACCAAGTTTACGCGAGTGCGGGACTTTCCGTTGCTGGAGTCGGCGCTCTTCGTTCTCATGAGCTATAGCACCTTCCTACTGGCCGAGGCCACCGAACTCACCGGAGTGGTGGCCGTGCTCTTCTGTGGCATCTGTCAGGCCCACTACACCTACAACAATCTGTCGGAGGACTCGAGGCAACGCACCAAGCAGATTTTTGAGCTGCTTAATTTTCTCGCAGAGAACTTTATCTTTTCTTATATTGGTGTTTCGATGTTTACCTTTCCCAAGCATCACTTTGATGCTGGTTTCATCATAACAGCTTTTGTGAGTGTATATTTTTTATTATAACGAAAAGATTATGATTATGAATGATTATGAATTTTGTATGCTTAGATCTGTGCCGCTTTGGGACGTGCCGTGAACGTCTACCCATTATCCTGGCTGCTTAACATCAAGCGAAAGCCAAAAATCTCACCAAACTTTCAGCATATGCTGTTCTTTGCTGGCAAGTTCTTTCCCATTCTTTGGGTTTCCAGAGCATTCTCTGAATTATTTTTATTCGTTGAATTATTTTTAGGACTGCGTGGCGCCATGTCCTTTGCATTGGCCATCCGGAATACGGTGTCGGATGCCCGTCAGACAATGCTGACCGCCACATCGCTGATTGTCATCTTCACAGTGGTTATACAGGGCGGTGCAGCCAATTTTCTGCTCAATTGGTTGAAAATACCGTGAGTACAAATTGCACGTCAGTCGCCGAATATTAACTAACTTCCTGTTTGCAAATACAGAGTTGGCGTCGACGATGAGACTGAACAATTAAATAATTATCAAGTGCACAGTGTGAGTATAAGAAACAATTTATGTTTTATAGCTTGCAGCATTGTAGCCACTTTTGTCATTTTGTGGCTAAACATATAAGGCGGTCTCATCAGCTTTGTTGAGAATGATAAATGTTTTCAGATATCACCTCAGAAAGACAATCGTCGTACAAAAAATGATTGTGATTCTTAAATAGTCAAACAATTAATTAAATGTGCTGTTTTTTTTTGGGGAAAGAAAACAATCTTTGAAGTGACACAATTTCCATTTTAATATTTCTCTTTTAATTTTTTGTGTAAAAGAGTGATATTTAACTCGTGATTTTTGAATATTTTTTGTACATTTTTCTGCGCACCTCACGACATTTGAAACCATCTATTAAAAAAAGGTTTACAATTCAATGGACAATTCACACCCGCATACGGTAGGTTCTCGGATATGATCTTAATTTTCATTGAGTTTCTGTATTGTATAATTTGACGATTTATTTCCTGCTGTTACCCTTATTTAGTCTATTTAAATTAATTCCCATTCATTCTTTATTTTTACGCCCATTACGCCTTTTTTTCCTGGTAGAGCTAAAATCATTTAATTGAAATCCGTGTTAGTCTGATGGTTATTTGCAGGATGTTGAGAGCGGCGGCGGCGGCGGAGGAGGAGGCCGTGGGAAGATGCGCATGTCCGGGGGGGGAACGGAGTCAAACCTGGACACACCAGTGGATGGGCCAAATGGCAGCAGCTTAGGCGGTACGAACGGAAGACGCCGCAACAGTCATGAGAAGGCCATTCTGGCCAGGATATGGGGAAGCTTCGATACTAAGTGAGTGAGACAAGCAACAAATGAGTATTAATTCGACTAAAAACTACATATTTCTTACTTAGGTACATGAAGCCTTTGCTTACGCACTCGCGTCCCACTCTCCTCGAGACGCTGCCCGTTTGCTGCAATCCCATTGCCAGGCTGCTTACCACTACGCAGCAGCTGACGCAGGTGAGTGAGCAGGAGAGACTCTGCCGCATCAACTGAATATAATATCTAATCCTATGTGCAGGATGGAAGCGAGTTCAGGCGCGTTGACTCTGACTCGGATATCTGCATAGACAACGACACTGGGAATGTCAATGGGCTGAGTCAGCAACAGGACGGTGCTGGTCCTGGGTCGGGAGCAGGAGCAGGAGCCAGCTTGGGGCGGCGCAACTCACTAAGTCGCGTAAGTATCAAGTACACCACCGGCGATGCTCACCACCTACTTGCTAGCTACCGAAATATTGAATAACAACCGAAAAAAGAATGAAGAGAGCACCCCGAAGCACTACCAAAGACTAATCCTAGGCGCAACAAAATCCGAAAAGTCAAAATGATTCTATATCATAGATAGTTTGTTATTGAATTTGGCCAAATACTTAACAACTGTGCATATATATAAAACGTGTGTTTTGGTTTTTGTATTATTTTGAATGTGCTGACAGGAATCTTATTGTTAATTATTGTTGATTATTTGATTAAGTTGTTAGCGGCGGCAGGCAGGAATATCTAGTCTACGATTATATACAACACGTGTGTAATATTATTTTGACTGTTAACTACTGATTACTACTGATTAATGCATGCTTACCAAATATATATATTTATACTTGTATAACCAATTTGTATTAACTGTATTCTCTCAGCAATGAAATATTAATTTATTGTATTGATTTCTGCGGCATCTTTCTTTCTTTTGTATCTTTCCTTCAACAACAAACCAACCAACCAATCATCTAACTAACTCATCTGGACTCCTCTTTCAATTTCACTTTGGTTGCTATGTCACAATAACAATACTACAACAAACTCAACAATTGCAATTCAACAACTCATCTTGAAAAATTCCAAACCAACAAATCTTAAACAACTCATCTTTTAAAAAAAAATTACATACCCGAAAGTCTATCCAATTAAACGAAGCCAGTAATCACTTCGCGAATGAACTCAGTCTGGTTACAAATAATTTCATGTAAACATTTATCTGAAACGTGGACAAATCAAACATTAAGTTGTTCTTTTTATTTGTAATTTATAATTTTTGTTTCTGTCTTATTTCCCTTGATAAACCTAATATTTTGCATGGGAAGCACAGATGGAGAACCAAACATGATTACCCCCCGCGAGTTGCAGAGTCAGAATAACCAATTAACAAAGGCTTCTTATAGCGCACAGAGCAGTTGAGAATGTTTCGTTTTAATTTCTGTATTTGTTTCTCATACTCTAATTTCTTAGATTCTAACACGCGACTAACCATGTAAGTACAAATTACGTAAATGCAGCTTATTTCTTGGGTTCCTCATCGCCTCAATTGTACATACATTACTCATGCATATTCACACATTTTTGTTTAAAATACCCCCGAAATACTTTTGATTTTTTCTAAACGTCTTTTTATTTTCTTATAGGTTAGAGCGAGTGAGCAGCGAAATCTGTACATATAAGTTAACTTATTTTAATGTTTTCTTTGTTGTTATTTATTTGAAAATTGGTCTCATTTGAAATACGAAAAAAATGTACAAATTAGATTATTAAACTTCAGTTTCCTCTTGTGATTTGTAACCCTAGCTGTAAACGTAAATAAAATATAAAATGTTCAGTTAATTTGAAAATGTGGATTGCAACGATTAAAGGCGCAGTAGTCAGAATATTGGAGCTTAAAAGGCTGACAACACACTCGAATATTTGATAAATACGATATATTATACATAAAGCCTATTATTATTTTTATTTCACTATCTGTGCATACACATGTGTAACTTATATTTAAACATATTCTCGCATACACGAATGGGTTAGTAAATATTAATATAAATACTTATAGATTATAACCTTTTCTCTTATTTATTCGGCATCGCAAAATATGCAAACTTACAAAATATATTCGCTGAAACCGCAAAACAAACATATTCAGATGGAGATAATGGAGCATGTTCAGAGTCCGGTGTCAACGAGAATCAGACTTTTAGGATTTTACGGAAAAAAGTTATAAGAGGAAGGGTATATTTCGCTTACGTATGTTGAAATAGAAAATTCTTGTTCGATCTAACACAATTGGTGTAAATACTCCCCGATTCGTTTATTCAGTTACATTTATAATATTTATTTATTCTGATAAGAAACAATTTATTATCTCCGAATATATTTATTAACTGTTGTGCTGTTAATTTTAAGTCTGAAAACAGAATATATAAAAAGTAAAAAAACAAACAAATAAAATTTTGTTTCATTTTAAAAATTGAGCGCCCTTCTTCCGATACCAGTGTGGCCATTCTCGGTAGGTTTTTCTTTGACATATTAGGCACGGTCACATTGCGAGAGCGCGGCTTTCTGTGAAAACATAATAAACATAAAATTGCTTCCAATAATATTAGTCATGGAGGTGGTAAAACGTGGATTTATCCGAGCTTGCAAGAACCACAGCTACCTCTGCTACGAGGAGATCAACGACATCCTGTCCCCTCTCTGTGCCAGCCACAAAGTGTCGAAGCCCTCCAGCAAGGAGGCGATAAAGGCGTTTGTGAATGAAATAAACGACTCTATCCGGGATCTGGGGCAATCACTAGTCTTTCTCAAGTACCCGCTCATGGATATGGAGTATCTGGTTTATGCCAAAACAGACGCCACGCCGGACAGCATCGCAAACACGGGTCTGACGGCAGAGGAGTGTCAGTATTTCTCCAAGCTGGTGGACAAGATAGCAACCGCGGATGACTGCCGCATTCCGTGGAACGCTGCCTACAACGAGCTCTTTTTGGAAGGTCTGGCGAAGCCGCCAAAGAAGAGCCGCATGCAGACACTACTCCTGAAGTGGAGCCAGATGGGCTATTTCCTAGACAAGGACGAGTACATCTACCTGGGGCCACGCAGCCTTGTGGAGCTGAGCTTCTACCTCAGCTCAAGCTACTCGGAGCATATCAAAAACTGCACCCTTTGCAAGGGCTTGGTGCTGTGGGATATCAGATGCGGTTCCTGCCAAATCCAGTTCCATCGCGATTGCATCCACACCTACTTACAGAAGCGCGATATTTGTCCGTCTTGCGGTAACCTGTGGACAACGCCACTAAGGCGATCCACCAGCTCAACCTCATCCTAGCTATGTTTAATAAATGTAAACAATATGAAGTATGTATGTATAAGCTATGCCTAAATATTAGCATTTGTGTAATAAAACAGTTAAAGATAACATAATGGATAGAAGTATCATTTAATTAAAAAAAGCTTTGTGGAATACATGTTAATGCTGATATATAATACATTTACTTGACAGTGTCGACGTCCTTCAATGTGTTGCAAACTGCTGACTAAAATTAAAATACCCTACAATATTTTATAAGCCTGCATTTATATGAATATTTGCTATTTTTAAAAATCCAAAGACTTGTTTCTTTCGTTACAATACCATTTTTGGAATTTTGTTATAGAAAACCTTCTCTGTTATGGTTTCAGAATAAAGTTAAATGAAAGGGTGTTCCATAGTTTAGTTACAAAAATTTTAAGGGACTGCCAAAGGTTCTCCTAACTGTAATTGCTCTCTCTTACTCCCAAAGGCATTAGGCATAGACTGAGTAAGATGGCGCTATCCCATCAGTATGGTTTTTAATGTTCGTCGAGATGAGTGTGTGCGATACTCCCAGTAAGAATTCAAAAATGGACAAAAAGTCCCTGACGCCTTTTACGAAAATGCGCCGCAAGAATTGGCAGCAGGAAACGGCGGCCTACAAAGTACAACCAAACGCAGATCCCCCCAAAGAATACACTATGTAAAGAGAACCATTTTCAGAATGCAAAGACCAAGAGCCAAGACTTCCTCTGCAGCAGCAGCGCCGGTGACCGGTTTATACCCAAGCGATTCCAACAGGATGGCGTCGACTTCAATCTGAAGTTTATTGGCCAACGCGAAGAACGGGATATTCTGGAAACGGTGGGCAGACATTTGCAGCAGATTAGTGTCTATAATTCATTTGAATACCTCTTCACATAGGGCGTCCTGTGGACGGCCAGCTATTGGCGGCAGAGCGGCTTCATCTCAGCCATCAATAGCACTTTCGGCATCCAAGAGCGCCGCCTGTTGCAGTTCAGCAGTTTGCAGGGCACATCGCCGGAGGCAGTGGCCAGTGGCTCTGCAGACTTCGACTGGCCATGCAATCCGAGACCAAGGCCATTCGCCGTTCAGAATGCCACCCACGAAATGCCAGGAATTGTCAATTCCCCCGTTGACTACAATATGATGGATTGGTCACCCAAAGACATGGTTGCGGTGTCAACCGGGCAGGACATCATGCTTTGGCACAACCTTGACGAGACCACCATGATATTCAGTGTGGACTCACCAACTGCGTTAAAGTACTCGCCAAATGGGAAATATCTATCCATTGGCTGCTTTGATGGCAATTATCCAGGTAGGGCAACATACCAGATCAGATAACTTCAGATTACTTTTTGGTTTAACTGCAGTCCTGGACCTCTGGGAGGTCAAGACAAGCATGGAGTTCGAGGTCGCCTATCGCAAGTTCTTCCTCAAGTCCATCGGTTGCATCACATGCATCGAATGGTCGCCCGACGGGGAACAGATTCTTTGTGGCACCATGAGCGGGACAATAATGGTGCTTACCCTGCCCAAACTGAGGTCACAGCTAATTCGCGAGCACCGCGAGAAGGTCACCAGCATTAAGTTCAGCCCAACCCAAAAGTATTTTGCCTCTAGTGACACCAGCGGCACCATTTACATATTCGATGGGACTCTAAAGAAGCGAATACTGAAGCTTGGTGGCAGATCTGTTGTCTTCGACTGGCATCCTTGGACAGGAGAGGATATGGTCGTGGGTGAGTTAGAATTGTGATATTAATTTATTTGTTAAGTTCCTTAAAATAAAAGTTGATAGAACTCCAAAGGTGTGCTACTAAAACTAAAAACTCCAAATGTTCTCCTATTCTCCCTTCAGCGGAACGTCGTCCTGCCTCCATATTCATCCTAAACATCCCACGCCGCCAGTTTGTTGCCTCGTACAAGCGCCGGGATAAGAGGATCACCATTAAGACGGTTACCTTTAGCAAGATCACGGGCGAGTTGCTGGTCAACGTCCTTCGGCGCGGTAAGCATTTTGGGCAAGCCAAAGCCAACGACTGAAACTAGGATTGGGACTCTTTTCTTTTTCAGTATCTCCAGATGACATGAACTGTGTGACGTGTGAGATCTTAGTATTGGCTTCACTAAATCGATTGGTAGACCTGATGTGCAACTCTGAACGCGGCACAATATTTCTTATGTGGAATCCGGATGGGACGAACATCGCCACAGTCGGCTTGGACGACACCTTCTCGGTGTGGAGCTTTATTCCCACACACAAGCAAAGAGCCATTCTTCGGAAGAAAGAGCAACAGGGAGCCAAGGAAAAAAGCAGCTCTCTGAGCCTGTTCAAGGGAATACGGTGAATCAGCTGGCTGGTTTCTCCTTCAATGTATTTTTAATCCGTTTTTATTGCTTAAGTTATCGTTTGTATGCTTATTTATTTTTCCAACCAATACCAATTGTATGTTTATGTATGTTTCACTGATTATTCAAATTCAAGTATATTGCTTCCATAAAATTTCAAATTGGATAAATTAAACATTATAAATTGAACATAAGAAAATGAGTTAGCTTCTGGAGGATAGACATCGTGTCCTCTCCTCCCAAATTGAAAGTATGAGTGTAGAATTCTTCTATTCTCCACCGTAGTGGTTACAGCATTGAAATTTTGAGCTAATCCCTACACTAAACTCGATATAGTAAGTAAAAAGAGAGTTTTTATAAAAATCACTGGCATTAGTAATCGCTCCGACTCGGACTTGATCTTGCGACTGGCGACGCATGCTTCTCCTGCTGGAACAGATACTCTGCACATGATTCCGCCTCCAGTCGTCGTTTCTCGTTAAAGTGGGGCTTAATAAGTAGGCGATGGGTGGTGTAGATGACAGCGGTAGATCCGACGCCGATGGCCATTAGACCTACAGTCGTGGTGGAGAACTTCTTAAGGCCGTTAATGAAACTCATCTGAAATGGAGAAGAAAAAGGAGTTAATGAGGTTAAGTGTGTGTATGTAAAGCTGGACTAATTCGAACTTTTTAGGATCAGTTGTCGATTCGCCGGCGCTTTCCGTTTTCTTCTCGTTTTTGTACTTTAGGATCAGAGGCTGCCAAATGTAAATCCCTCCCAGCACACCAATAGCTGTGACCACCATTAACTGTGGAACTGTTACACCCTTCGGACGACGAATTTGCATGGCACGAGCTTTGGCTTCGGTTATTTATATCCTACTATTACTTATTGTTGCCTTTTGCTATAAACTCAAGCCAATTTGATTGAAACTAGAAATGCATGAGTTCAGTTTCCTTTGCCGGCGCAGCTGTTACATCAACGCAGCTCAGTGTGACCGTGGGTCGATGACAAACATAATCTTTTGACATACTATTGGTCGACAGAGTTACCAGACCGCAGCACTGGCGTAAACTAATTTAAAATATAAAATTTAAGTTGCCTGCTTTTTTTTAAATCGAATATTGGACTGGGGCGTTTTAGCCCCTTCGATAAGGGGAAGCAAAATAAATTTTCCAATTCCACGGATGGAAAGTAACATAAATACAAAAAGAAGGATTTTAAAAATTCAGTTGTCTGGAAAGAAACTGTTGCATCACTCTGGAATAGCATTAGCTAAATCGCGGCTTCGGAGGTCAGGCAAAAATTTCGTATAAGCGGATGATATGGGGAAAATATGAAGAAATCACATTAATGAATTTTAAATCAAATAAATTCTTATATGATATGTATCTCCATTGCCCAAATTTAAGGTAAAAAGTCTCAATAAGACTATTTGCCATCCCATATTCGCATCGTTCTCAGTGTAAAGCAAACAAATACATTAAATACACATACTTATTGGGCCAGAAGATTATGACGTATGCACCTTTGATTGGGAGTCCCAACAATAATAAGTAAGAAAGCCACAGTCGAGTGTGCTTGGCTACGAGATACCCGGTACCCAATAGGTTTGGTTTGTGGTAGTTCTAGCTTTTTAAGTCTCTGAGATTCGAGGTTCTTATAGGGACAGATTATTGACTGCATTCCAATCATTCCGATTTGAAATACATACATGCATTTATTTGCTTCAAGATGGGTTCTGCCTGTTTTTGGTTGGCGCCAAACTATAATACCCTTGTACTTAATGGGTACTTAAATAAAAGCACACATGAGCAGCCTCGGAAAGAGCAGCTTTGAAGCTGGTTTTAAAATGGCCTGTCGCTCAGCCTCCCGAGTCACTCTCAGTTGGAACGGCGCGTCGAACGGTTAATCGCTAGCTTGACGCTCTCGCGTCCCCCGCACGTCGCTCTCCCGCATCTATTTAACAGTTGTTTTTCCCGCTGCCTCTTCTAGCAAGAAGCGAAAGAAACGCAAAGCAAAAGCAAAAGCAATCGCCGATCGAAGATCGAAGAAGATCGAGCGAGCAACACCGAAAGCAGCCACAATGGAAATGACAATGATAAGCAGGAATCCGGACGTGCTGCTGCTGTTTCTGCTGCTGGCTTTGCTGACTTTGGGTGCCACCGATGGCAACTCCATACCAACTACGATGACGATAACGACGCCTCAAGGCGTGTTTGAAACGCGCACAGACAAGGTGCCCAGTGGTGGTGTTGCTGGGACGGGAGCGGCGCTATCCGGCACAGGAGGAGGAATATACGATGATGTGGACACCTTTGTGCCGTTCAGAAGCGACTCGCACGACCCCTTCTCGTGGCATTTGCTCAAGACGGTGCTGCAGAATGAGACAGCGGCCAAGAATGTGATAATTTCGCCGTTTTCGGTGAAACTGGTACTGGCCCTGCTAGCAGAGGCTGCCGGAGCCGGAACGCAGACGCAGCAGGAGCTGGCCAACACGCAGACGGACATCCGTTCGCAGAATAATGTGCGCGAGTTCTACCGGAAGACCCTCAACTCGTTCAAGAAGGAGAACCAGCTCCATGACACGCTCAGCGTGCGGACCAAGCTCTTTACGGACAGTTTCATAGAGACGCAACAGAAGTTCACCGCAACGCTAAAGCACTTCTACGACAGCGAGGTGGAGGCGCTGGACTTTGCCAATGCGGACGCCTCGGCGGATGCCATTAATGCCTGGGCCAACAACATTACGCAGGGCCGACTGCAACAGCTGGTGACCCCGGAGAATGTGCGCAGCAGCGTGATGCTTCTCACGAACCTCATCTACTTTAACGGGCTATGGAGGCGGCAGTTCTCCAGCACCTTCCAGGGAGCCTTCTTCCGCGGCAAGGATGCACAGTCGCAGTCACGCGCCGAGTATATGGAGCAGACGGAATACTTCTACTACACCAACTCGGAGAAGCTGAAGGCGCAGATCCTACGGCTGCCCTACAAGGGCAAGAACTCCATGTTTGTGCTGCTGCCGTATGCTCTTGATGGCATCCACGACCTGGTCCACAACCTAGAGAATGACGAGTTGAAGGGCGCCCAGTGGGCGATGGAGGAAGTGAAGGTTAAGGTCACCCTGCCCAAGTTCCACTTTGACTACCAGCAGAACCTAAAGGACACGCTCCAAGGCTTGGGTGTGCGCGAGATCTTCGAGGACACTGCGTCGCTGCCAGGACTAACCCGAGGTGCTGACGTCGCTGGCAAAGTTAAGGTGTCAAACATCCTACAGAAGGCCGGCATCAATGTGAACGAAAAGGGAACGGAGGCGTATGCCGCCACCGTGGTGGAAATTGAGAACAAGTTCGGCGGCAGCACCACAATCGAGGAGTTCAACGTGAACCGGCCCTTCGTGTTCTTCATCGAGGAGGAGTCCACTGGGAATATACTGTTTGCTGGAAAAGTTCATAATCCCTCCTCCCAAACCTAATTTGCCATTACTTTTAATTATGCAATAAAATTACGAAACGAAACGAAACAATAGTTTGGCTTAGTGAGAGTGGAACTTTGTTAAAGATAATCGAGAATCAGAATTAGGGCTTAAGCTTTGCTTATTTTCATGTATTTATTAAACGAAATAAACAAGCTCTTGCTTCTGAATCGCTATATCAATATACGTAAGCTCTCTGCTCTTGACATGATTTTCATAATCGTGCGTGCCGGCGCTCTTGACTTCCCCTTACCGAATCCATATACCAACTCGGAATCTCCGCCTCCGTTCCGTTGATAAAGCTTAGCAATGTTGAAAATCATTTTTGTTGTATATTATTATGCCTCCTAGCCCCGTAGGTGCTATACACAATTGAAAGCAAAAGCCCGCAAATCAAGCAAAAGATGCAAATAACTTTTAGATCTGGGAATCTCCCACATACGTAACATGTTACGATAATAAGGGGAGGAGATCGATGATGGGTAAAACGCTTGAGCACATAACTTACCCAGCGGCAAATACAATATGTGACTCACTGAAGGGGGGGACTGAGAACTTCTCTAAGAGAGAATGTCTAATGCTTGTTTAGTAAAGTAAATTTCGTAATAATAATAATAATGATAATAATATGATTGGTAAACCCATATAACACTTTGCAATTAATTCGAACTGATATTAAAAAAAAAACGTATTCAAATAACTTCAAATATACAAAAAAAAAAGATCAAATTGAAAAGAACAAACTTTTTTGTAAACAAAAAATGATAGAAGTAATTTTAGAAATTAAATATTTATAATATTAATCGAATGGTTTTTTGTCTTTAGGTCATTATAAATAAATATATAGATACACGATAAACAAATATTTTTGCTTTATAGAAATATCCATTTACACAAATCCAATAATAATCCTTGACGAAAGGCATTCAACTGATACTCTTAAATCAACATCTTGGTGCTTCGAAGTGAGTAAACAATAACTGCAATGTTTGCAGCAATCAAAAAAACCAGTTTACAAATACAATACGTGAAAGCGTTCATAAAGTGCATACATATTTGCAGTGCATTCGAGAAATGCGAAGACGAAGACGACCTCCTACCTGACTCAGACAGACAAAGATAATACAGAGAAGAGAAAACTCCAAAAGTCTGCGATAATATACCAAATATATATGATGTGATGTGATGACTAATGGCCAGACCTTAAAAAACCTAATGTAGCATATACTCCATTTTGAGCATACATTTTCAGAAGCACCATAAAAAAGCTACCAAAGTTATAAAAAAAACACTCACCTCCGCCATTAGGCAGCATTGCAATCGACGGTTGGGCCTGCATTTGCGACTTGTTGAAGTTATTGTTTCCGCCTCCTCCATTGTTGTTGGAGTTCTGGTGACGCATAATCGGTGGCTGTTGCTGATACTGCTTGTACTGCGATTGGAAGTGAGGCTGACTGGGATTAGCAGTGCTTTGGAATTGTTGGTTTTCTGCGAATCGCAAGCTTGTATCAGCAGCAGCAGCGATACGTCGATGGACCTGCTGCTGCTGACCCGGTGCCGCGAGATATCCAACAGCTTGGTGGTTGTTGCCAGTGCCAGAAATCAGGGCTTGCAAGAGAGCATTAGAGGCAACTGCTGCATCCTGTCGAGCAACATTACGTTGTTGCTGCTGCTGATGCTGCTGACCACCTCGAGGTAGTTGCTGATGCTGCTTGACACTACCACTATTCATCAATTTTGAAGTCTGCTCCTCCATTTTGCGCTTCATCACAGCATTTCGCATTATGACATTGGCATGGGCCTGCAGATCCTCTTGCGACAATTGCTGGGGAGGCTGCTGCTGCTGCTGTTGCTGCTGTTGCTGCTGCCTCGCGGCCAAAGTTTGTTGTACAACGGCCAGATTATGCAGATTCTGCAACTGGCTAGCAATGACGGTGCTCGAGAGCATATCCAGCTGCTGTTGGTGCTGTTGCTGCTGTTGCTGGGTGTTTGTGAACTGCAGCACCGCTGTGATGGCCTCACGGTCCATGCTTGGCAAACGTGGATTGGCCAATTGCACCAGAAGTCCGTGCTTCGAGATCTCACCTGCAAGTAAAAGATTAATCCATTCAACTTGCTATTTATTTAATGCTATTATTATTATTGATTTATTATTTCAATTTCAATTATTTCACTTGTACTTTTCAGGAGGAAGTTATAACTTACCTTTGGTGAGACGCAAAAGGAGCAGTTGGGTGTCGGCCCTGCCTAGGATCGCCTTTAGCTGGAGGCCCGCCAGAAAGGCGGTCTGCTGTTGCTGTTGCTGAATCAGGACATGTTGCTTCTGCTGCTGCTGTTGGTACTGATGCTGCTGGATGATAAAATTGGATATGGCATCATTGCCAACGACTGGCTGCGACGGCTGAACGGCTTGCTGCTGCGTCTTAGTGGCGCTGCTGAGGGAGCCAATCAACTTTTGGAAGTTATCATTATTATTATGCTTCTGGACAGGCTCCATGCCAGCGGTTAGAGAGTTGCGACGCCATTTGGCCTCCAGCTGCTCCACCGATGGCATCTCATGACCCAACGACTTGGGCTGCTGTTCCAGGTTGTTGTTGTTGTTGGCATGTCCTTGGTTATTCATCGCCTGCTTGAAGAACTCGTTAAGTGAAGATGAGGAGGAGTTCCTTTCTCGGGAAAAGAACGACATAAATTTGGAATTATTTGGATTGGTTTGCTGCTCTTGCTGATTTACATAGTTGCCACCATCATTGCCATTTTCAAAGGTCTGCTGCTGACCTTGATTGACTTTATCAAACTGATGAAATGAGCGGATGCCACCACCGGCGCCGCCGAAACGTTTCTCCTCCTTCTTCTGCGGATAATAATTATCGCCGGAACCAGCTGGAACTTTGTTCATATTCTCAACATTCTGGTTATTGTTACTGTCGTGCTTGGCCTGGAATTTATGACGGGCCATGACCGGCGGCTCTGATGGCGCCCATTTGTACTTGTTGTTGTTATCCACCTTATGCTTTTGCGCCATCTCTCGCTCCGCCTCTCTACCTCCTCCTACCTCCTTGAGCAACCGCTCTTCGTCCTCGTCAAAGCCACACAGCTCGATGGTATCCAGCCGCGAGGTGGGGCCGCAGCTAAACCACTCCGGCTCTTCGCTCTGGTTCCTGTACCGTCGATGATGCTTCTCCTCCATATCCCGAGACTTTGGCTTGGACACAACCAGAAAGCCGGACATGACGCGCTTCACATAATTCTCATTGGCACGGCTCAAGTCTTCGCTGGACTCGTTGGACTTTAGCGTCTCGTTCTCCCCGCTCCCCCGATTGTTGTTGTTGTTGGACATTCCCATGACGGGAGTGTTCGGTCTTCCTCCCATCTGGGTGCTACTAATGTCACCACTATCGAAGAATTGCAAGACCGTCATATTGCTGTTGCCGCCGCCGCTCTGGTGCTTGACGTTCTTCGTTGGCTCATCAATTAGTGGTTTCCCGTTGTGGTATGAAGTCACAGAATGGTGATAATCTCCTCCGTTGGATCCCCATTTGGAATGGTTGAAGCGTCCGCTCCCAATACGTCTTTGGTTGACAATCGCTGGATCCTGGGATTAAAAAATAAATTAAACTATTAAATAGTTATAGCTTTTTCACAATTCCTTGTTTTTTTGAAAATTTGTAAATTTGCTTTTCTTTGTCAATTTTATACTGGGCACCTCCAGAGAATGCGTCCAAAAACTAATCGATTTAAGGGGGTTTTCTACTTACGAATTTTTTAAAATTTGATTTTTTTATTATTAAAATATAGAGGATCTGAGGAATACACCATAGAAAGGGTTTTGTAAAACTCGCATTCCGAGTACGATTAGCTATACACACTTCAAATTTTCCAAAGTGTTAAGTTTAAAGATGTACAAAAGTAATAGTTGTATAGTTTTCTCACAATTAATTAAAATTTAGAAGAACCCCTTAAGGGGTTACACCACTGTAGAATTTTTTAAAAATCGAAAATTTTTTTTATTGCTAAAGGTCATTTAGGGTCTTAAGAATGATATACTAAAAGATGAAGTCCGGGAAAAATGTTTACATGCCTGAATTTCGAGTTCTGCCGCAGGGCCTCTCACGATTTTACAGCCACTGACAATTTAAAACGCGTTTATCTCAAAACCACTTTTTTTGAGCTGGCCGGAAACATAACTCGAACAAATCTTTACCGATCGATTCCAAATTTTTACAGTACGTTTGAAATTGTTGTCCGCAGGGAACTACGTAGAGGTGTGATGAATTTCATGGTCAAATTGTGAATTTTTTTTTAAACTGTCGCCATTTTACCAAAAATTAATTAAAAAAAAAACCCCAACGTAGTTCCCTGGGGACATCAATATGGATTCAGAAAATGTTTGGTTTTTTGTTCTAGATGAAAAATTGTAGAAGATACGTTTCCGGCCGTGGACCCATCTGAGAAAAAACATGCTACCGCAGAACTGCTGCGGAGTCACCATTTTTTTTTTTTTTAATTACTTGAAATTTATGTTTTGTTGTAGTTTAATATTGATATTATAAAATACTTTTTACAGAATTTCAATAACTCCATTGTGTTAACCTACACAAATTTCGAAAATATGCCTTTTTTTGGGTGTTTTACAGTGGTGTAACCCCTTAAGCCTCCAAATGCATTAAGATTAAGAAATAAAAGATTAAATGGACTTGGAAATTGTCCACAGTTTCCGTGAATGCTAATAATGAACCCTTAAAAAACACATCTCGAAAACGCCTGGTAATTCTGTAAGATATTCCCTCGATTTCGCCGAAATAAAATCTCGATGAGCTTTTATCGTCGCCCACACACCACTAAGGGCTCGGAACCGAATGCTCACATCCACACACATACAAAGTACACAGCCATATCATCCGCCGAGTGAGTGGGAGAGATAAAGGCTATTAAAGGCAGCAGCAGCTCCGCTAAAAGCTAAGTGCGTGCTAAACTAACCAGAGTTCCAGAGAGCGCAGCACGGGAGAGGCGGCGACAGAGAAAGCAGAGTGGGCTGAGAGCGCCCACCGTAATGAAGGCAAGGGGAAAAGTACGCTTGGCAAAGCGAAAAACAACAATTTGGAACGCTATACAAACGGCGGCGGCAACAGCTATGAGTTGTGGAACAAGCAATCGTAGCCGTAATCGCAACGCTGCAGGTTGACATTGCGCTGCTGTCCCGTGAAACCACACCGCCGCCCCAAATGCAGAGCAGCGACCAGTAGTCATAATCCGATCGCAGCGATACGAGCGCGCCGAGACTTTCGACACGATGATGCAGTTTGTGGCCAGCGGTAAGCTAATTCCTATTAGAATCACTAGAATCGGGGTTCATTTGATAATCATTCCCTAGAACATCCACACCGTCGCCTGAACCCCCTCACCGGACAATGGGTCCTCGTCTGCCCACATCGTACCCAACGACCGTGGTCGGGTCAGCAGGAGAAGGCGCAAAAAAACGAGCTGCCCGAATTCGATCCTACCAATCCCTTGTGCCCCGGTGTAACAAGACCCAATGGAATAGTAAGCGAGACTAGTGCTTAGGTACCATTACGTTCTAAAATGTATTTTTTATCAGGAAACTCCTGCCTACGAGAGCACCTATGTGTTTGAAAACGACTTTCCGGCTCTGGTTGAGAGTGTGCCGGTGCCCCCCAATAGCGATGATCCTCTGTTCCAGATAGCCGGCGCCCGGGGCAACTGTCGTGTGATGTGCTTTCATCCCAAATCGAATCTCACATTGCCCACAATGAGTGCAGCGGAAATTAACATTGTTATCGGCGAGTAAGTGGGCGGAAGGAAGATATATGGTTGGAGATAGCGCAAGCAATAAACTCTGGTTTTTTTGCCTCTAGGTGGATCAACCAGTTCAATGAGCTGAGTGCCAAATACGCCTGGGTGCAGATATTCGAGAACAAGGGCGCCGCCATGGGTTGTTCCAATCCCCATCCGCACTGTCAGATCTGGTCTTGTTCGTTTCTACCCACGGAACCACAGATGAAGCAGGATCGGCTGCGTGCCTACTACGCCACCAATGATCGACCAATGCTGGCGGACTATGTGGAGCGGGAGTTGCAGCGGCGGGAACGGATCGTGATCGAGAATCCCGACTGGCTGGTGGTGGTACCCTTCTGGGCCACCTGGCCCTTTGAAACCATGCTCATCTCCCGCAACAACAATAAGCGTATCAATGATTTGACGCTGGAACAGCGCCACAATCTGGCGGTGACCATAAAGGAGCTGACCACCAAATATGACAATCTATTCCAATGCTCCTTTCCCTACTCAATGGGCTGGCATGGTGCACCGACAGGACCCGAGCACGCGCACGCATCAAGCGCCCACTGGACTCTGCATGCCATCTACTACCCTCCGCTCCTGCGCTCAGCCACAGTGCGCAAGTTCATGGTCGGATTCGAGTTACTGGCAATGGCCCAGAGAGATCTGACCCCGGAGCAGGCTGCCCAACGGTTGAGGGAGGTAGATGGTAAGTGTCATTACCTACAACAACAAAAGTGATTGGCTTCTTGGATAAGGATAACTTTTCTATATGTTTCATTATCACTTGTCTTCAAATTGTTTTTTGTAAGCCTCGTCAAGTTTTTCAACGGAAGTAAATAAATAAATGTACAAAATGCCTACAGAACGTAGGCAAACAATTCGCTATTCTTTATAGCTTTTTATGACTTTAAGTTTGGTTTTTGCCTGACATTCTGGAAATACATATTCACTGCATGGTGGCGTCTACAGAGTGATCAGCATGATTACCAACGACCCTTGTAGGTCAGTCAGTGCAATAAATAATCATCGATTTATCAGATAAGCCTGACATGATGATGCGCCTTAAGGAATTACCTAATACACAGAGTAGCACACAGACCACCTCCTGTTTATTATTATATTATATAAACTCTTCTTATTATATGGCCAAAGTTCAAACGGGAGGCAAAGTTCAGCATGTAAGTTTTCTAAATTTCAGGAATTTTATTTGGCGAGCGTGAAAATTGCCAGGTGATTTTAAATATATTTCCATTTCCATAGTTTAAAAAAGTAATTGCGAACTCTAGATCCGTAATTGTTTCGAATTGTAAGAGAACTATAAGGATCCTACGCTCGAAACAGTAAATAAAAATGAATTTCATAATATATTGGCTGGATTTACAGTAAAAAAAAAATGTAATAATAAAATATTTTCTTTATTAGAAACTCACCTGGAATTCCGTTTGGGGCTGAGGGGGCTGACTCTGGATTATAGACTCATCACTGATCATCTGAGGCTTGGTTTTATTCTTGTAAAAGGCTGGCATGCATTCGTTGTTACTGCTGTTCATAGCCAAGCCGCCGTTGGTGCTGGAACGAGACCTTAAGCGAGTGCCGTCCGAAGTGCGCCACAGATTCATGCGACGCAAGCGGGCCTCCAATTCGATATCGTCGCAGGTGGCGATGCGCGGCATAACAAAGCTCTCTTTGGAGCGGTGCATCAAGGCATTGAACATCCCGTTGCGAATGTCCAGCAGCTGAGAGCGTGCGTAGTGCTTAATGATGGTGCTTGCTGTAGGGACCGAAGGTCGACCAATTTTTGGAGCCCGTAGGGCTGGAAGCTTGGTGATGCTAGCGCCGGGAGCACGCTTCTGCTGCTGCTGCTGGTGCGTGTGCTGATCCGGAAGTATAACTGCCGAATGGGCCTCCTTGCCTCCCATTTGCTGTTTCCTTGGCGAGTCGTGCTCCAAGTCGCAGCTCACCGCCGTGCACGACAACATACTGGAGGGCTGCGTATATGGCGTAGATGCCCGAGCCGATAGCACCTGCAGAGTTAGGCCCTCATCTTCGTGTGACTTTGAGGTAGGCGGCGCGGCATGCATTGGTATGGCTTCTCGTGAAACGGCTGTCAGGACGCGATTCAGCTTGGCCAGCCGATAGACGATCTTTAGACGCCTCTCCAGTTGTACGATCACAGCCGGCTTCTTGGTCTTAGGGTGTAAAATCAGGGCCATGGACATGGAGGATCTCATCGATGGGCCATCGCCTAAAGTTTCTAGACTTGAATATCTAGGCAGCATTTCCATGACCTCCACATTGGCGGCGGCGTTTTCCGAGAAATAAGGAGATGACTTTATGCCACAAACAAAACAACAAAAACATTTAAAAAATGGCATAACGTAAATGCATCTGTGTTTGTTTTCACCAAATACTTAAATACTTTGTCTCATATGTATAATGTTAAAACACAGACCTACTAATCATTAAAATCATTTCATCGATTATAATAAGAGCTTATCTTAATATCAAACAGTTTTAAATATTCTTCTTAAAGCAAAAACTTAGTTACTCTTCAGTAATGTAAACCTACATACCTCACGGCTGCTGATTTTAGGGAACCGTCTGTTTGCCTCCAGCTTGGTAATGGCTTTCTCGAGGGCATCCTTTAGCTTGAAAGCGGGCAGCTTCAGATAGCCAAGCCCGGTTGACAGGAAAGCATTGGTAGGCAGGGGTGGTGGTGGTGGTGGTGCGCAGGGATCCTCCCACTTCTCCAAATTCTCGTCGTCGTCATGTTCTAACGGAACCACCGGCAAGGCGGCTGCTTTAACCGGCGGCGGAGCCTGCACAGGAGTCGGCGGCGGTGGAGGCGGCGGATACTCAAACTTGCCTTTTTCCGCGGGGGTCAGCACCTCCTCCACCTGCTCCTCCTTGGACAGGGCTAGGAGATGGCGCGGGGGCTGCTCGGGTCTCAGTCCCGCGCTTGGGGCAATTTTCAGGGCGCCAGCGCCATTTTCTTGCTTAGCTTCAGCCATTTGCTTTGCTCCCTTGTACTGTGGAAGTTTCCATTCAAGTCATTTCATTTGTTTTTGCAAATGTCAAAACTTACCAGAGTAGTTGCTTATTTTTGGTTAAAAATTAAAACGAACACTTATTTGATCAGATCAGAAAACTTCAGAATGTATGGTAAAAGTACGAAATCACGTTTAACACAGCTCGGTCTTAAGATCCGTTATTTGGCGTTGGTACCAAAGGTACGCTAGAGCACTGGAAAATACTGAATAAGAGACCACAACGAATAGGGAAAGGGAGAAGAGCAAACGATAGGCAAAGATCATTTGTGGTACCTTTATTAGGTACCCAAAAGCCATAGAAAGAAACTGGAAAATAGCCCCAAATCAAGTAAAATTTCTTTAAATGACACTCTATGTGAATTAACTGCCAACTGACAGCTAATATGTATTTATTTGTCATTTTTAAATTCGATCCTTTTTTAAAAATACCGAAAATCGAATATGTAAATGAAAGAAAAGTGATGTTCACATAAAAGTCACATGGGAACCTGTCTCGAGGAAAGAAGATCCAATGGAATTAAATATATTGTCATTTTAATTGGAATACTGTTTTGAATACAGTCCGTTTTATGATAATAATTTATAATAATAAGGTATCGATATTCGATTTATCTGGTATACATCGAAACAACGAAAAAATGTTTATAATATCGATAGTGGTGGTGGTATTCTCAACACCAATTCTTAATATCGATAGTAAAATCGAAAATTTTGCAACTCTACTACACAAGCCAGCCGAAAAAGTGAAGAAAAATTGAAAAATCTTTTTCGGACAAACGATCTTATAGTTGGTACTTAGTTCAAGTACCTAAAACTATATTCTTGCCAATCGAATGGCAGCCTAAAGTGGGTTGACAGATTTGGTGGGCGGAGTAAACAAAAGGAAACATAACCTAAATGCATTTTTTTTTCTCGCAGACGAGGGAGCTCTAACACACAGGAAAGGTAAAAATAAAAAGCAAAAATGACCCAATATCTTCCGCCCAATCTGCTGGCGCTATTTGCGGCCCGGGACCCTATACCGTTCATGCCGCCGGTGGACAAGCTGCCGCATGAAAAGAAATCGCGTGGCTACCTTGGAGTGGCCAAGTTCATGGCCGACTTCGAGGACCCTAAGGACACGCCGCTACCCAAAACTGTGGAGACGCGACAGGAGAGACTGGAACGACGCCGGCGCGAGAAGGCCGAGCAAGTGGCGTACAAGCTGGAGCGTGAAATCGCGCTGTGGGATCCGACCGAGATCAAAAACGCGACCGAGGACCCGTTCCGTACGCTGTTTATCGCACGCATCAACTACGATACCTCGGAGTCCAAGCTGCGGCGCGAGTTCGAGTTCTACGGTCCTATTAAAAAGATTGTCCTGATCCATGACCAGGAGTCAGGTAAACCCAAGGGCTACGCTTTCATCGAGTACGAGCATGAGCGAGATATGCACGCCGCCTACAAGCACGCCGACGGTAAGAAGATCGACAGCAAGCGCGTTCTCGTAGACGTGGAACGAGCTCGCACTGTGAAGGGATGGCTCCCGCGACGCCTAGGCGGCGGCCTTGGCGGCACGAGACGCGGCGGAAACGATGTCAACATCAAACACTCCGGACGTGAGGACAATGAGCGGGAACGCGAACGCTACAGACTGGAACGAGAGCGTGAGGACCGCGAAGGTCCCGGACGCGGTGGCAACAACGGCATGGAGGCCGCCAGGGGCGGTCGCGGTTTTGGGGCAGACCGTCGTCGATCCCGCTCCAGGGACCGGCGCGACAGGGAACGCGATCGCGGGCGTGGTGCTGTGGGCGCTAGTGGGCGCTCGCGCAGCCGATCCCGCGAGCGCAGAAAACGACGGGCCGGCAGTCGCGACCGGTACGACGAATTTGATCGAAGGGATAGGCGCGACCGGGAACGGGAGCGTGATCGTGACCGTGATCGTGAGCGTGATCAAAAGAAGAAGAAGCGTTCCAAGTCACGCGAACGCGAATCCTCCCGGGAGCGTCGCGAACGGAAGCGGGAGCGAAGAGATCGGGAACGAGGCACCGGAGCTGGCAGCGGCGGTGATGTCAAAGAGCGCAAGCCAGATTTCCGGGAAATGGACATCATCAAAATCAAGGAAGAGCCCATTGACGACGGGTATCCGACATTCGACTACCAGAACACGGCCATTAAACGCGAGGTCGACGACGATGAGGACGAAGAAAAATACCGTCCGCCGCCGCCTGCGCACCACAACATGTTCAGTGTGCCGCCGCCACCCATTCTAGGGCGTGGCAATGCCAACGCCAATTCCGACAATGGCCAGCAGCAGAGCTCCAGCAACGACCCGAGCTGGTGGCGCCAGTAAGGTTGAGGTTTATAATTGTAAACAAAACAGCCGACGACCTCGTTTGTGTCGCATGCGCGCCTATTTATTCATTTGACTTGAGTGTCCCGAAGTAGAGTCGCAATCTAGAAGGGGAGTCCACATCCACACCCAAAACCAATCCACGGTTACCCATTTTACACACACAAAATTTTAAAGGTACAGCAAAAACCCAGACCGCAGAACGCAGAACTCACTAATGTGTGCGTCGTGTAGCTTAAAAAATTTAACTTTATAAGTAATTCTTAACAAAAAAACAAAAAAGAAAATGAATATGAAAGAAAAGTAAGTAAAATAAAGCTAGCCCTACACGTGTTTGTTTCCCCACCTTTGGTAAGGGGGTCAAAGGGAAGACTGAGGAGGATCCAGTGCAGGATGCCAGATGGATAGATGGTATATAATCCCATGGTGGTTCCTGGGACTTTCTTACTCTCATATTAACTTAAGCTCAACAACAAAACGCAACTTGATCACAAAAACTCGCACTAACTCGTGCCTTTTATTTTCTCTCTGTCTTTTTGCAGTTTTTCAATCAGTTTTCTGAAAAATCTGAATAATGTGAGAAAGCCTAAGTATTAAAAATGCATTACAGAAAATCCAAATTAGTTCCGCAAGAATTCGTAGCAAAAAGTCAAAGTCCAAAGCCTGCAGGTAATTTGGTCAACGTACAAACCTCACTAATCTATGCGTCGTCTACCGTTCTAGGACAGAATCTCTAGAATCGAGACAGCGACAGCTACAGAATCTGAATCTGAAACAGAAACTAAAACAACTCTTCTTCTCCTCCGCTCTGAGTTGCCCGTTGTGGGGCTTTGTAAGTTAAACGGGGCTTAAGTTTCGAAAACCTTCCGAACCGAATGTAAGTTGCCTCCGGTAAGATTTTACGCCTCTGGGCGAATTTTTAAGCGAGTAGCATTCCTTTGTTTGGTACACATTGAGAAATGCTCCGATGGTCGTGTGTGGCAATCCTCATTATGTCTGTAACCAATTTAAAATCTCGATCTTTTCATGTACGTTGTTGCGCTGACGAACTCGCGGCGGAGACTTGCACATAGAAAGTTAAAAGGTTTGAACGGTTTTGGTAACTGGTAAACTGGCTAATCAGACAGGTCAAGTCCTCCCTGGGGTGCCAGATTCAATCAACGAAGTAGGTTCGGGACATTCAAAAATTTATGTTATTATTTTAATATTGCTCGGCTCCCACGTTGAAACTGACGGGAAACAAATATTTTTTTAGCTACTTAGTTGCCTTTGAATTGACCCATTATTTAAGGCAGTGTCCAGGCTTTTTGCTTGGGATTTAACTTGAAATAAAGGAAAAAGGTTTGATCTATGAAAAAACGTTGTTTTATTTCTCAAAACAAAAATCAAAAAGTAATTAGAGTTGCTTTTTAAGTCAAAGTAACGCTGTGAAGGAGACATTTCCAACCCTATAAAGTATATATATTCTTGATCAGCATCAACAGCCGAGTCGATCTAGCCATGTCCACAAACACAAACTAGCCTTTCAACCTTAAAACTATCTGATTAAAAGTATTTTATATGTTCTCACTAATTTATTATTCGGAACGGGAAGGGTCGCACGACCCTTAACGATGCCGACCGTTTTACAATTAGCGTTTTTTATAGATTTAGGATGATTTCGCTAGAGACAGTAGCACACGGGAATTATTTAGACTGTCAGCACTTCACAATTATGAATTAAACATAAAGTAACATAGCTGAAAGTGACATACGAGGTTTGACAATTAAGTAATGAGACTGATATTATAAAAACCGTATATTTCAATATTATTTTTCAACTCTGCCATCCCCTTCATAGTAGTCCCCTTGGGCAGCTACACAGCGATTCCAGCGCATTTTCCATGCTTCAAAACTTTTCTGGAACTCTTCGACTGGGATGTCCGCGAAAACCCCGTCACGGCCGCCTGGATGTCTTCAATCGAATCAAAATGCGTTCCTTTGACCACCAATTTTGTTTTAGGAAACAAAAAAAGTCACAGGGTGATATATCGGGCGAATAGGGCGGTTGTTGCAACAGTGCGATCTCTTTAGAGGCCAAATACTGAGACTCGCTGAGGGCGGTGTGGCACGGCGCGTTGTCGTGATGAAGGATCCAGTTACGAGCGATGTCTGGACGCACCCTGTTGACTCGTTTCCGCAATCTTTCCAGTATTTGGCGATAGTAGATGTGATTTGAACTGTTAAAGATTGATCTTCACAGATTAGAGAGCTCACAACCTGCGAATTTGTGTCAGTCCGCACCTCGACTGGTCTCCCACTCCGCTGCTCGCCTTCCACGCTTTCACACCCTTCCTTAAATTTTGTTTGCCATCGAAACATCTGTGCACGACTGGTAGCACTATCACCATGAACTTTTAAAATTTTTTCGTAAGTTTACGCTGAAGCTGTTTCATCCAATTTGGCACAAAACTGTATCGCGACGCGTTGCTCTTGATTTCGTTTTTTCAATTTTGGTGACGAGCTCCTCGAAGGCACGTTCACTCATCATGACACAGCAGGTGAACTAAGAAAGCTAGAGCTATGGCAAATATATCAATAGAGAGAGGAAGGATGCCCGAAGAAGGGAGAGTAAAGGGTTTCAAGGTCGCAGGGTTACCACAATCACAGCAATAAAATCAGTCTCATTACTTAATTGTCACACCTTATAGAGCAACAAAACGATCGAGTTTCGTTTTGAAAAGGAACAAATGCATTTCACACAGGAAAGGAAAAATTTGCAAATTATGCAAAATGGCAAAACGTAGCCCTGGTTTAAAACAGACCATACATAGAACACCTCTGTCCTTGGTCTGTTATACTGATCTGGCAACTCTTCAATAAAATCACATTGAGAGCTTAAACTTTTTTTGTGGACGAATCTAATTGCGAACCGGAAGTAAAAAATCCACTGGAGAAACCGTGTCGACGAGCTGGCAGGTGGGCAAGCAGGTCGCAAGTCGGTGTCACTTAGAGGAATAGAACGAATTCACGATTTTTTAGTTGTGCATGCATATTGTGCTGTCAAAAATAAAAAACATACAATTGAGGTTATGTTAGTAGAAGACTTATTTACATAAATGTGTTATTTGTTCCTCATCTTTGTTCCTATAGAAAGTTAAGAACAAATATTATTTTAATTAGGAAACTTGTTTGTTATCGCCGTTGAAATTGACTTATATCCGCATGGAATATTTTGCAGAAGGTATTTTTCTACTCAAATTATTCCTGTAGTGTAGGATTTACATACCTTGATGAAACTTTTATTTATTCAAAACAAAAAAGTTAATGATTTGCATTTTATTTAAAGCCTACAATTTTCATTTATAGCGGGACTATCCCAAATACGTACATCAAGTGCCTAGAATGCCAGGAATGATGCGGTGGTCTTAAAGCAGATTGCTTACTTCTACGGGCGGCTGAAGAACCAGAACCCCAATCCACTTAGGTAATTGCAGCATTACATCCAGCGTAATCCTTGATTGCCAGTTGGTGAAGAAGGAGGATCATCTTGAGCATTGAGTGTGCCGCGGGTATTGGCTGGATATCGCCCCCTCCGTAAACGTTAACGAAGCTATTTTCCTGCGAATTATAGAAGTTATGAATCTCACAGAGAGCCAGACCGGAGGTACCGGCGGTTCTGGTGTGGAGCAAAGCAATGTGCAGGTGATGAAGTCGCAGATAGATACAACTATAACCTTGACCGAAGATTTAAAAAAAATAATCGACCAGATTGATGTCCCAACGCAAGCCGAAAACAGTAATAAGCAAAATAGGGAACCCAAATCGTCCGAAACTCTCACATGCGAGGAAAACGAGGAGGTTAAGTTCCTCAAATGGGCTAAGATCCGGGGCCTAGGACTGACTAAGATTCGGCTCGGTATCGCTGGTATTTCGAGCGTCCACATGCTTCGCGATCAAGCCCTTGAGGTTTTTGCCAATTACCAGATCGTCGCGGACATGTACAAACCGGACATAACTCCGGAGAGACTCCTGGTGCCATCCAAAGCTTCAGAATCAACAGACAAGTTCCAGGGGGCCGCTGCCAATGCCACCAACCAGCTTCAACTCTTCAAAAAGGAGCATATAAAATTAAAGAAATCAGCGGAACTACCGGGTCTATCGCCTATGGTCCAGCCCAGTGATTTATCGTTGGTAGCATCGCCTCTCACATCAGCACCTGCGACTTTGAAAAGCCTTCAAGGCCAGAACCCAGAAGAATCGAAGAAAAATGAAGACATTGCGCCGCGGAAATTAGAGGAAATGGTAAACAGAGAGGGGAACAAGAAGCTGTTGCCTAAGCACAGAGCCAAGCTGCTGCGAAAGAAGTGGGATAGGAGGCAGGATAAAAAACCAGGCTCCACCAGCATCTCTTCTGACAAATTCTTCTTTGGTTTTACCCCAGCCGCCCTTCCCGCAACTGGAGAATTTAACTTCGGAGAACTTGATAACAAGTCTTCAGCTTATGCAAATCCAATGACAAAGAGCAATAGTGACTTAGCATTTCGATACTCACCGTTTAGATTTTCAGCTGCAGCGGTAGCTCAGCGGCAGCCAAGGTCTTCATTGAGCAATAAGGTAAGTGGATCTGAATTACTGATAACTGATAGCATTAACAAAATCTGAATTCCGAAGGTCGAGGAGCTGCTGTTTGTAATCCGCGCAAATCTTTATCGCCTTTCCGATGGCGACTGGATTAAGTGTGGTCCCGGTCATATCAAGATTTGGCGACATATTGAGACGAAGACGCTGCGTGTTGCTATGTGGCAGGAGAAAGTGTTAAAGGTCTGTCTCAATCATCTGCTTACCTCCGATGTGGTGTACAGGTCGATGGACAGAAAGTCTTGGATTTTTGCCGCTTACGATTTTAGCGAGGGAAAGCGTGTTCTGGAGCGCTTCACACTGCGATTCAAGAACAACAATGCGGCGCAGGAGTTCATTAGTGCCGTGAGGTCTGCGCTTAATGGTACTGCTGAAGCGATTAAAAATAAGACCGACGAAGGACAGCGAAAAACAAAGGAGCTCAAGGAAACCACGTATGACAACTACGATTTCGAACTGGACACTTTTACTTACTGCTAAGTTCTAATGATAAGAGCGATAGAATGTTATCCACATTATACAATATTTTGTCCTAAGCCATTATTACTTTGCCAATTCAATAATTTTAAATATGTACATGAATAAGAACACATTATATTTGCAAAATGGCTCGAACAATTTTTAATAAAAAGGCTTTACAAATATATTTAATTGTTTGACTTGCAATATTTATTTTAAAGTTGGTTGCCTAACGGAGTTGTTTTTTTTTTTTTTTTTTTTAATAGTATATTTAAATTTTTGTAATGTTCTTATCGCAGAACAATAGTTTTATACATTTTTCTGTGTTTAATTTATTTAAATAATAGTAATATTAAAATCTACGTTCCCGAAATTTTTTCATAAAGACATCCACCGTGTTAGTTAGATACAGGTACTTTATTTGGTTAGATTTAGTTGTTTATTAACAAAATAAATAAAAAATGAAAACCTCCTCAGTGTTCCATTTCCCACCGTTCCATTTCGACGCTAACTCTCCGATTTTCGGATATTAAAATAGTTATGCCAGTTTTTAAAATAAAAGTTAACACCAATATTAAATAGAGGTGGAAAAACATAGACGTTTTTGGAGAAGTTTCATCAATGTTTCAAATAAAAAAATACAAAAACCAATGATTTTGATTCCCCGCCAAACACCGAATGTTGGCGATGTATCGATCACATTGATATTGGCATCGATGTTCCCAGCTCGTGTTCGTTTTTGTTATAGCTATATAGTTAAATAGCCGCTAAACTGTTCAGCTATATAGCTATCGATGTTTGTGAAAACATCGAATGGCGTCGATATTTCGACACCTGAACTAAATACAGTGCTAATGGATTGCGTTCCCCTTGCAGCTTGGCATAAAATATCGAAAAATATCAAATTAAAACATAAGAATTTCAATATTTGGGCAAACAAAAAATCTTCATATACATATATCATTTTTAGAAAAAATCGATATACTGATATTTTGATATATTATTAACAGCCCTAAAAACATCGATACATGTTAGCATCGATGTCTTGCCACCTCTAGTGCCCGATAGTGTCATCTTTTGACAACCATTTTGGCGTGTGCAAAAGGAAGCCGACGAAAATTTTAACAGCTAGCAGCCGAGTAGGAAGCCAAGGGAAGCAGGTAAATTTTTGCAGCAAATTGCATTTGCTACGTTTACTGCTCAACAAACCAACAAATACCTTTCGCGGCCTCTAATTTGCATATGCCTTGCGGCATTTTCTCGTTTTGTACAGCACGCCGGCATCAGCAACTTAACTTTTACGGACAAGCGCGAACGCTATTGAAAAAAACATGTCTGACGAAAAGAAAGGCGGTGAGACTGAGCATATTAATTTGAAAGTTCTCGGGCAGGACAATGCCGTGGTCCAGTTCAAGATAAAGAAGCACACTCCACTGCGGAAATTGATGAACGCCTATTGCGACCGTGCCGGACTCTCCATGCAGGTGGTGCGTTTCCGTTTCGACGGCCAGCCTATCAACGAGAACGACACTCCGACCTCGCTGGAGATGGAGGAGGGCGACACCATCGAGGTATATCAGCAGCAGACTGGTGGCTCTATAAATATACTTAGTTAAGTTAGTTACCTAACATTTTATATTAACAAAAAATAAAACAAACCACATTTAAATCTACAACAAAACAAAAAGTAACAACAGAAACACACGGGAGTACGCTCTGTACTCTAGGAAAATTTGTCTGTACACAAAACAACAAAACAGCAGCAAATAAACAAACTATTGTACGAGATGGTAAATAAAGCATTTTATAAACTATTAATGTGAACAATTAGTCTTTTTGGTTGCGAACTTGATCGGGTAGCATTTTTTATCCCCCTAATGCCGGTGTCGTGAATTTCCCGCTTTATATCCCTCTAAAGACGCACATATACGTGCGATGTGCATCGCATCGGGGGAATGGTGCGTGTGTGTGTGTGTCTCGCGGCCAGGACTGGGACAATCGCGTGTGTGTGAAAATTGGTATACACACACATACGCAACCGGTGCAAACTGAGTTTGCGGGAAAAGTTAATACACCGCTATACCATATCAGTAGGGTAGATGAACATAACTTAAGGTTTCATAATTTAGAATTGAAACATTGCGTGGAACTTTCTAGTAGAAAATTACAAAGTGTAGACATAACCTCAAACCAGAAAGTGCTACTTCAGCAGAAACCGCACCATGTATGTAATGTACATGGAGGTACATGACACTACATGACGATTGTGTATGTATACTAGAATGTAATTTAGTTTGTTAACCTTCCCTAGGGTACAGTTTTGTCAAAGCAAATTTTGGTATACCCACAAACTTATACATCCATATGCATCTCGCTTAAAATATTAACCAGGGGGTGTTGTAGAAATAAATATTAAATGTTTTATAATACTGATTTTATTTTTATTTTTTTGCTTTTTCTTCAGAAGATTACAAAGTGACATTGTCTGACGGAGTTCTTCTTCATAGGTATCAACAGCCGATTCAATCTAGGTCAGTAGCTTGTAGTGTTCGCAATTTATGTATGTATGTGTATTTAGAAGTCCGTTTACAACAAGAAAGTGTTTTTAACATTTACTAATAACAATATTATTTTATTTTTTTTTTTTTTTTAATCGCAAGAGTATAACATGTTCGGCTTGAGGCAGTATGCTTCCTTACGGCTTAAATAAATTAACAAGTTTCCATACATTTTAGCAGAAACTAATTTGTTCAAGAAAAATTTGTTGTTTTCTAACATTAACTTGCTTTTTTCAAGATTAAGAATTATAAATGTAAAAAAATTAATCTGTTTAAACCTGTTCGTTTAATTTTGAATATGAAACTAATTAAAATGAAATATTTTTTATAACAATCCAAAAATCAAAATTGACTCTTTAAAGAAACAATTTTCATGTTTATTTGAAACAACAAATATAATAGGTTTGTATGTACATAATGCAACAATTTTCATGTTTATTTGAAACAACAAATATAATAAGTTTGTGTGTACTTAATGCAAATTTCTAAAATGAACTGAAGAAAGGCACCATTTCCCGCTTATGTAAATGTACATATTTGTAACCCGCCTAGACCCAATCCTTGGGGTTCTTCAACACCTTCATAAGCTTGCCCTCCTCCGACTTGGCCTTCGGCTCGTGCATGTACTCCCACCGGGCGTGTAGGGGCAGAGACATAAGTATGCTCTCGTACCGAGCTCCGGGCGTGTACAGGCCAAACTTGGTGCCCCGATCGTAAATCAGGTTAAACTCCACATATCTGCCGCGACGCAGCAGCTGCCATTGGCGCTCATTGGTACCGTACTCCCGGTTCTTGTGCTTGCGCACCAGCGGCACGTACGAGGGAATCACAGCCTTGGCACAGCCTGTTACAAAGCTAAAGGCAGCCTCCTGGTTGGGTGTGTCGATATCGTCGAAGAAGATGCCGCCTATGCCACGGCTCTCGTTACGGTGCAGGATGCGAAAGTAGTCGTCGCACCACTTCTTGAAGCGTGGATAGTAGCTGGAGTCGTGCTCGTCGCAGGCGGATTTTAGCGTCTGGTGAAAGTGGGTGGCGTCCTTTTCGTTCAGGTAGTACGGCGTCAGATCTGTGCCGCCGCCGAACCACCACTGCTTTTCACCGTTTGCCAGCTCCACCTCGAAGTAGCGGTAATTGAAGTGGATGGTGGGTACGTGGGGATTGCGAGGGTGAATTACAGCACTCACACCGCTTGCGAAGAAAGGCAGCTTGGCGCCCTCAGTCAGGTTTTTCCCTCGAGCTCGCATTTGCTGCACAGCGGCCGGGGGCAGGGACCCGGTTACCACCGATATGTTGACGCCCGCCTTCTCAAAGACGTCGCCGTCCTGCAGAACGCACGTGATGCCGCCACCGCCTTCAGCTCTCTGCCAGCGATCCACTTTGAACTTCTGGCCACAGTTTTCCTCAGCCTCGAGGGCCCGACAGAACTCTGCCTGAATCTCCATGATCATCAGCTCCATGCGGTGGCGCATATTCTGCTTGTCCTCTAAAAGGACCTTCTGGTCCGTAATGGGCTCGGCCATGAACCGTGAGATGTCCAGCTCCCTCTTGACCTTTGTGTTGCCCTCTTCCGCCGCTGCATGTGCGTACGTGACCGATGAGAAGGCCAGGCCCACTCCGGTACCGAGGAGGAAACCCCCAAAATACCGACCTCGCGTCCTGCGGACCAGTTGGAAAGTGCCCAGTGATACTAGGGATATCGTGTGTCGAAGTGCGTTCATTTTGTGCTGTGACTACTTTAAATTTTCAGTTAATACAACTTTCACCGTGCTAACGCACTTTGTTATCTTTTTTTCGCCGGCATTTGGGTGCTGCATTGTCGCCAGTGTGGCCCTGTTTTCACTAAGACTTGTAAAATATACTAAATATATAATTATTAATGTTTATAATTATTAATTGTACACATTCCATTACTTGATCGAATCTTGAATTCGCAATGAAATTTTTCCTTGGAATCCAATGTAATATGCAAGTGCTGACACCGTTATATACTAAAAATGATGGTAAGACGGTCACACTGGCTTGTTTTCAAAATTACCGACAACCGAAGCGCGTCGATCGATACATACTGCGCGAGTTTTTCGTTTTATGAAAGTTGTGCTAGCCGCCGCATATTGTTTTCCCCAAGGTACGTAGGTAGTGACCCGGATTAGGTATTTCTAAAACCAGGTGAAATACGCGATCCCGTGGCCTGCAGAGTTTAGCACCAAGGACTTGCCAAACACACGCTCCACAAACACTCACGCGATCGGCAGGCCAGGCCACAAACATGTCAGGACTTAAGAAATTCCAAGACAACGAGGCATGGCGTCAGAAACTGCGTGCGTACCTCTTGACCGATTGGTAAATACCTTCAAACATCTTGGATAGTGTTGCACCTACCCCATACAAAAGTATATTAATTGATTCAAATACAAACTTTACACACACCTACAAAGTACAGATAGTCGTATGTATTTGGAACGCATGTCAAAAACTGAAATTAGTCTAACCAGATTAGTCTCTCTATAAGATTCAACTAACCAGCTCCCATTTCAGCTCGCCCAAAAAGCCATTCAAGATCGAGGATAAGCGGCACAGCCGAGAGATGGACAGTGATCTAAGGAAACCTTTGGAGGAAATCAGGAGTGGTATGAATCCGGCTGGGGCTGGAATCAGCCAGAGAACCATTAATATCAACGACGACACCATGTGCGAGGGAGCCAAGGGCCACTCGGAGGACATCGATGACAGCTTCGACACCTTTGAGAAAATGTGCGACAAGACTGGATCCGATCCGGACAGCACTCTCTTCCAGTATCTGCACAGTGAGAATAGAAGCCAGGTGATGGCCATGGCCAAGGATAGAAGTGCCTCGGCCAGTCGCAGCGTCAATGATCAGATGGAAATCGATGCGCTGCGTCGCATGCTCGAGGCAGTTGGAACTGAAGATATTCTGGACAACGAGAGTCCCGTTAAGGGTGTCGAGTGTACCCAGCTGGAGGATGTGGAAGCGCCCTCGCGCTTTTGGGACAACGACAACACCCTGGCTGCCATTGGCACCATCGATGATTCCGTTTTGGAGGCCAAGACCAAAGTATCGCCAGTAAAAATGGTAGGTCTGCTTCGACCCTCGACCATTATCGAAGACAATGAACTGGAGTTATCAGGCGTGTCTTCGCTGAATAGTTTTTTGAGCGCTCGCACCCGAAAGACAAATGTATCCAGTTGCTATGAAACAGCCACGGACAGTTCTCTCACTAGCGGAACGCTCCTCAACGTCGATGATCTGTTTCACGCTGCAATTGCCAAGGCCAAGCCACCAGGCATGTCTAAGGGGGAGGAACAGGAGCTTCTAAGCGACCTGCACGGAAGCCTAAGGGAGCTGGCGTTGTCCCCCAAGGAGTTGCCAGAGAAGAAGGCATACGATCAATCGGATGATGTAATAGATGACACCATAATTGAGTTGTCCTCTGATGATGATGATGATGAGGATGTCCAGGTCGTTTCAGAAATAAAACAGGAGATCTCAACTCGCCTTACAAATGCTCAGGTGGAGGAGACCATCGATGGGATTAAGACGGATGACAGCAAGGAAGATGATAAGGAAAACCTGTCCTTGCATTTCAACGATACCATGGAGGAAATTCAGTACATGATGGAAAAGGGCATGGAGTATATAAACAATGAAGTTCCAGCACCACTCGTCGTTAAGCCCAAGAGCCCGTCGCTGTTGCCCAAGCAAAACACTTTCGTGATGACAACACCCAAGACACCAGTAACCCGTTTTTTGGAGCCATCTTTGCCGCCGCTGCGTGCCAGCAACAAGCCAAAACGATTCGAAGCCTCGCCTAGCAAGGCCAAGCCGCCTGCCCCCAAGCACGACCTCAACATGGAGTGGACTAAGAAAAAGTTCTTTGGCGGCGCGAATTCAGGTATTCCGCAGTTACGCCACATTGTCAGTCCCATTCGTACCTACACTCAGAAATCGGGCACTGCTCCTCTGATGAGTCTGTTTCGTCCAACCAGTACCGATATATTCAGTACTTTAGCCATCAGTGAGCTGGAGCAGGAATCTCGCTTGTGCCAGCTGAAGCCCATGTGCAATACGGGAGCAAGCGGCTCAAAGGCAAGCGGCGGCGGTGCCAGTGCCGCCCTTATCAATGGCATTGACTCCTCCGCCCAAGTGCTGCCAAAGAAGGCTTACATATCTTCAGAGATTAAGCACGTAAGTAAAAAATCAATTTTTATCTGCAATTTGCATACATATTTATAACGAAATTAAGGTTTTTGTAGTTTGAAAGAACAGTAAATTAATGTTTCATTTAGCTTTCCGAAGTATAGTTTTGTTGTAAGCTCTGCTATGAACTTTATATTTTGCAGGTGGTCGATGAGCGCACTCCCATCCCCATGCCGAGTGTACCACAGATTCAAAAGTATTTAAACTCGGCCGTAGAGCCGACTGTTCTCCGTCATGATGGAAAGATGAAAATGCCTAATGCACCAGTCGATAGAAAGCCATCCTCCTCGGCATCATCGCATATTCCACGCCGCGCAAATCACAGCCTGGCGGATCTATCGCTAGCCTCCGGTGACGTTTCCATGTATACGATCAGAGATGCACAGAAATTCTAGGCCGCCACAAGGACTAATTGAAATGTGTAGAGTTAATATTGCAGCGACAAATAAATGTATTTAACTAGTGCTAGTAAATGCCAACGATTTCATTATTCGGATGTACTAGGTAGGTGTATCACTGAGGTCCCTTCCAGGCCCGGTTCACCTTAGACTCGGACGGCCTGTCCAGCTCTGTGCAGATGTACCGACCCACTTGGATGAGTTTGTTCAAATCTACGCCCGTTTGGAGGCCCATGCCATGCAGCATGTAGACTACGTCCTCGGTAGCCGCATTGCCCGATGCTCCCCTGGCGTAGGGGCATCCGCCGAGACCGGAGACTGAGGCATCCACCACACGAATGCCGTAGTCCAAAGATACCAATATGTTGGACAGCGCCTGGCCGTACGTGTCGTGGCAGTGCACAGCCAGATCTTTGGCGGGCACCACCTTCGTCACTTCGTCCAGCATTCGGCGCATGCTGCCGGGTGTCCCTACGCCGATAGTGTCGCCCAAGGAAATCTCGTAACAGCCCATATGATAGAGCGCCTCCACCACCTTGACCACGGCAGACGGCGCAATGACGCCCTCGTATGGGCAGCCAACAATGGTGGATACATAGCCCCGGACACGTACTCCATTGTCTTTGGCCGCCTTCAGCACCGGCTTGAAGCGTTCGATGGCCTGAGAAGCCGTGACATTAACATTTTTCAGGGAAAATGCATCGGAGGCGGCTCCAAAAACGGCCACCTCTTCGGCACCTGCCGCCAGCGCACTCTCAAATCCCTTAATATTGGGCGTGAGCACCGGATAGCTGATACCACGCACTTTCCTGATTCCCCGCAGTACTTCCGCGTTGTCACCCATCTGGGGCACCCACTTGGCGCTCACAAAGCTGGTGGCTTCAATGGTTTGCAGTCCCGTCTCGGATAACCGATTGATCAATTCGATTTTGGTGGCTGCCGGCAGCAACTTGGGTTCATTCTGGAGTCCATCTCGGGGTCCCACTTCCACGATTCGAACTTGGTCACTAGATGTGGCGGTCGCAGTGCGCTGAAATTTCTGGATTAATTTTTAGTGTATAAAGTCAAACCATTGTACGTACCTTTGCTGTTGACCAAGCCAATGATCGACAACTGAGAAGAGGAATTCTTGCGAAACTCATTGCAAAAAGTTATAAACATAAACAAAGGTTACGTATTCCATCTGCCGATACAGCTGGCGATCCAACAACAATGGCATTGATCGATAACAGTAGATACTTTAAAAAATATCGCATCAAACAATTCAAAAAGATAAAGAAAATTAGAGGGTTTTTTTAACAGTAATTTATTTATTTATTTAAATAGCATGTGCGGTTACCGCGGAACTCGTTGAGGAACCGCTGAGAGGTAGTTGGCTTAGCATATTCCGGCTTTTCTGGTTTCTTGTCCCAGAAATTCTGCAATGTCGCTTAGCTACATATACGAGCCAACTTATTCAGGTTAGCAATTTGGATGTGCAGAGAGAAGCGCTCCTTGTGATTGCCGACTAGCCAATCACATAAGTTATAAGTTATAACTATTAGTTTGTCCATGGAACGATTTTTTTAAATGTAATTTTAGAGATCACTTGGAAACCTGGATTTTTTAGGGTGAAATTTCAACTTTTTGAGATTTTTTAGGGGAAGAGCCAAGATTGCACCTGGCAAGACTAGATGTCGGATGACCGTTTGGCAAAACATTTCTACTTTTATAAAAGCAGTTAAACACATATTTTGAAGAAACGATAGCAAATAAAACAATGGAAACTCTTAGCGACTCTTCTCCAGAGGATGAGGATGTTTTCCATTTTGAGACAGAGCATTTGGCCCTTCGTGGCAACCAATGCTACTCCAACTTGTTGCGCACGATTGCGGTGCTACAGGCGCAAAGGATTCGTGTCCACCAGCAGATCGGTGAGCTGGAAGCCACCCGCAACACATACTTGGAGAATCCGCAGCTGATGCTAGACAAGCTGCGAAACAATGAGCCGCTGGTGTCGGATAACTACTTCAGCACGGCTGTGTTGCCGGAATTACCAACGTTGGTCGCCAGGGATACAACTAGAGAAGCCACTAATGAAACGCCGCCGGTGGAGGCAAAAACATCCTTGACACAGCCACTCGACATAGTCAAGGACAGGAGCAACGGACGGTCGGAGAACTTCAATCGATTGTGGACCAACGAGGAGCAGCAGCGTTTGGAACAGTTGCTGATCCAGTATCCGCCCGAGGAAGTCGAGATGCGACGTTTTGGCAAAATTGCCAAGGCGTTGGGCAACCGCACGCCCCAGCAGGTGTTTAGCCGCGTACAAAAGTACTTCCAGAAACTTCACGATGCTGGAATGCCCGTGCCCGGACGTATACCGAAGCACCGCAAACCGGGACTGAGTAAACACAAGGTTAACTTGCGCAGATCCACCTTCTTTCCCGCCCACAACATATCGCTGCATATGCCGGAGGATGACTGTACACTAGACGAAATTCGCGTTTTATCGCCCGCCACTGATGTGACAGCAACGTCACACAAAAAAAAAAGAAACAAAGACCGAGACTGAGCCCGACATTTTGGAGGCCGGTCTGGATGCGGAGGCCAAACGGAAACAGGACTTGCGCCTTATGATTCTCACCAGCATACAGGTCGAAAAGCAACAGATAGACGCCGATGGCTACCAGCCGGATCCCCTGGCACCCAAGTGTGCCGAGTGCGAGGAGGCGACTGTAACCCGAACGCCCTGGCGGTGCAATAGTTGCTATTGTCACCTGAATCTTTGCGGTGATTGCCTGGCCAGTCAGTTAATCGAGGGCCGATTTGAGCATATTAGCCACGAAATTGTCGTAGATCAGGAGACCTAATCTACAATTGGGGGTCCTGGAGTTTTTTATATTAAAGAACACACCACCATGTTGCCCATTTAACAAACTCCTCAACATGGGATATAAGAATATAACCGAAAACATCAAATATTCGTTAATTAATGGTATATTTCGGTTAAAATAAATAAATTCTACATTATATTTAACTTTGAGAGCGCATTTGTGTTGCCGACTTCGGCAGGGATTGAAGTCTCTGGCGACGCTTGGCCTCTAACTCCGTGGCCAGCTGCCAGGTTTCCTTGTCCAGCGCTTGCTTGCCTCGGGCAATACCCAGCAGACGCGATAGCACCAGCAAACCGTGCAGATCATCGGCATTGCTTTTCACGTTAGCCTTGCGCATATGCACGAATTCCTGCTGGATCATTTCTGTGTGCTCCTCGCTCACGCTGAACTGGCTAATCCTGGCAGTGGTCAAATACTTGCGGAACTGCTGAAGGCGCGCTGGCTGAAGATAGTGACGGGCAGCCTTTAGGGACTCATCAAGCAGCTCCACGGCCTTGGCATCGGCATTAATGGGTACCACGAAGTCGCTCTGCAACCGAGACACGATAGCACGCTGGAGACGCAATGTCTTAAAGGACTTGGAGGATTACACACTTACAGGCAGCATGCTGCGTCCTTCGCTAAGGACCAAAACAGGAATGTTTACTTGATAGTCGATCTGGTAGTACTGAAAGTCGCACTTCAGCTCTTGGTTGTTGATTAGGTGGGCCAGATGTTGAACGGCATGGACGCCGTTTGCCTCCAGCTTGCCCTGTTTCATGCAGGTCTCGTCAAGCACGAGATGCGTATGTGGCGCCAGCTGCAAAATGCCAGAGACGAGCTTATTGGTCTCATAATCCTTCCTGATAAGCACACATTTAATAGATTGTTAAAAAGTGAAAATAATTCCGTTTCTGATACTTACTTTGGGGCAAAGGCGGACGTGTTCATTGTTTCCAGACTCATGGGCAGGTAATGGCTGGCCGGCAGCAGCAGTTCCAGCACCTCGTACAGCTTTGTTGTATAGTCCTGAAGGCACTCCCTGGGCAGATTGCATAGGTTTAGAGCGAATTTTCCAATGCTCTCCATCTGGGTGCGGCTGTATACTGTGGAAATCAAATGAGATAGCAAATACTCGGCGGCCAGTTCGTCGTCAAAGAGGCATAGTTTGAGCAGTATGCGCAGATCTTTGTGCACGGCTAGCTGGTTCGGATTCGCCTCATCACTGGTTTCCGTTACTGGCTGTCGCAGGCTGCTGTCTAGCAACGGATTGGCATGTGCTAGCGTCTGGAATCCGAATGCGTGCAGGCGGGGTATGAGGAAGGGCGATGGGTGGGCAGCCTGCAGCTCACTAAAGCTTTCGTACCCCTCCACATTCAGACTGGCAGCGTCTAGAGAAGGGTCCACAGACAAAAAGCCCAGAAAGTCCACCAGGGTATTGAGTTGATAGGTGTCAAAGTCCTCGTAGACTTTCACCATGCAGGCCATGCTTGGGCGACTGGGCAATGGTGAGTTAAGAAGATACTCGGAACCCAGCACGGATGTGCCAGAAGATGCCACCTGTGCCACCTCTACCGGCTTGATCTCAGCCACACACTGTCGTTTAAGAGAGGTCTCGTCGCCATCTGCGTCCACCTCCATGGCCTCCTCTTGAGCGTCTAGTGTGCGCTTCTTACCGGCAGACTGGCAAGCTGGGCTAACCACCTCGATTTGCGGTCCGCACTGCTTCTCGTGCTGCCTGGTCCAATCGTTCAAACCCGGCACTGATACCAAGAATAGGGTTCGCCTCTCGCCGTGCACATTAGCTTCCGCATTGTAGTCGATTTCCTCGCCAGTAGCGAGTTTCAAGCAATCCAAGTACTTTCCATCATGGAGTCGCTTGCTACCGTCGGCGGCCTTCACCTCATAGCGCTCCAGGTAGATTTCTGGGTCCATCATGTCCTGGATCATGCCCCGGAACCGCACCAAGGTCCGATCCTTTAGCTTGTGGAGTGGCGTGTAGTTCAGAAGCGGAATGGAGTGCCATCGTGTTGAATCCTTGAGTAGCTCCTTGAGAACTGTGGAGTCTTTGTGCTGCGTGGCCAGTTCATCGGGCGTATTGGGCAACTCCATAGCGCAGGGCATTATTTAGTGAGATTATAATTAATTTCCAATATTATGAGCCAAGCAACAGATGCTTTTTGCCCGCCAAAACTAATAAGCAGCGATAGTTGCCGATAGTCGATTTTTATGTGCTTATCGATATCGCGAAATACATTCTGCATTTTAGGCGTTTCCACTAGCCAAAAACCGCCCAAAACAAAATTTTTAAACGTATAGATTTTGATTTTGCTAGAAATCAATTTTTAAACTGATTTTAAGTTTGGCGACTGCATAACTACTTACGAGTCAGTAACAAAGAAAAGGGTATGCGCAGAACGGTAGTTAGAAAGGCGGTCACTGTAGCATCCCAGTCACTGTAGTATCCACGGTCAAAAGGCAGAGATACAAAATATGCTTATGTACTTGAATCCACTTATGTTGATAAAATCCTAACTATATTAATTTTGATTAGAGTCCATCTGATGGCATCAGATGCATTTAGCCAAATTGCAGATGCATAGTGCTTATTTTAGCAACTTTTTAAATGCATCCCTAGTTCTAAGAACTTTCATCGCTTGCGCGTTACACCAATCGATAGCTTTTGTGATAGTTTTCCAGGGCTAACGAGCCTCTGCCGCAGAACGGATGTAAAAGCGGATGCGGACATCCGCAAAAAGAGTTTTAGCAATTTTGTTCGTCAATTTTGGCACCATGAGCAAGAAAAGTAATGTTTGGCAGTTCTTCTACAAGGCTTCGGATACAGTGGCGACATGCTGCCTGTGCAACAGAAACTATTCGAGGAAGGGCCGAGGAACTACTTGTCTCCGAAACCACCTGAAAAGCAAGCACCAAGAAGAGTTTCTAACTCTCGAAGACGTTAAGTTTGCGGTGAAGAGGGAACTCAACGGCTCGCCTTCGCCTCATCATCCCACAACGCAATTGGAGTTGCACTTGCATGTGAGTATCCCTATCCCAGCAGATCAAAGAATTGTTGGTAATTCCCCAGGTTCTCACAATTTGGATACAACTTTCAAGCGAGAAAAATACAGAGAAATAAATGCTATAATTAGCTATTTATGAATTTTGTAAAGTCAAAAAAAAGATCGAAGCTTGATTTAATTATTTTACCTATTAGAACTATCATGTAACTTATTACTTTTATCTTATCAATTTAATATTTAATAAATTTTTTGTTTTACATTTAAGCCAAAATGCTAAGATTTTATGAAGTAAATCAACTTAATATCAGGATTATACCAATTAAATTGTTTTCCATATTGTAGTTATTAAGGTTCACATGATGATTGCACTTGAACTATTTTCTATTTAGGAATCCGATCCGGATCCTTTGGAAAGCGAGGATTCGCTCTTTACAGCGCGCTGTGACGAAAAGATGGCGCTGATGCTTTTGAACCAATCGTTTGCGTTTATTGAAGGACAAGGATTTATAAACTTGGTGAAGGTCCTGCAGCCCAAATATGTCATCCGATCGAGGTGCTACTACGAGAATCTGCTGTGCCACGATATATACAGGAGGATGCTAGCGCACGTGAAACAGCAGGTGGATTTCCTTGACTCCATCTCGTTATCCACAAATCTGTGGTGGGGGGGAGGTGGTGACAATAGTGAGGGACTGCTCAGCTTGTCTTGTTCTGGTATTTCGCGGGATTTCCAGAGCCATCGATTCACGCTAAGATGCGAAGCGCTTAACTACGAATGCCCTTCGAAGCTAGCATGTTGTATTCGGGATCTCATTCCTGGCGTGGCAATAGAGGTGTCCAAAGAGCGGGTTCATTGCATCATCAGGGACGAGCTAACGGCTCTGCCTGGCTCACTTCCAGACTGCAGTGTGCATCGCTTGCAAATGTGCGTAAGATTCGCGCTGCAGTCAAACGAAATGCTTCAGAATCTGTCGTCGAAGTGCAAGCAAATAGTTGACCACTTTGCTCACGACCAGATCGCCCATGATCATCTCAAATTCATTCAAGAGATTCGACTCAAACGAGAGGCACCACGCTCAGTACTACCCGCTGTTCCTCTTGCTGGAGGATGGAATGCAACCTTTCAAATGATGGCAAGCGTGTTCAGCATGAAGGATGCACTCTCTTTGTACTCTGAGGAGTATAATCTCATTCAAATATATCCAGATGAGTGGACAGACATCGATTTGTGCATTAAAGTGATGCAGCCGTGTGAGGAAATCATCAAGATCTGGAGCTATCCATCAACATCGGCCTCATCGGTAATTCCACTCGTGGCCGCCTTAAGGGATTCCCTTCGAACGGACGTACACAACTATGTTTCTTCCGTGGTAATATGAACATTAATAATAATAATAATAATTAAGTAAACAATTTTTGGTTTAGACTATTTGCAGTTTTGCCAGAAAGCTGCTCGAAGAGCTGGAAATGAAGTTCTCACACGTCACCAGTGATATCAAATATCTAATGGCCACCTATTTGGATCCAAGGTACAAGCAGGCCTTTTTTACTGAGCGTGAGGAGCATCTGGTGGCCAATGAAGTTTTGCACCTGTTGCTCGCAACTGTTCAGGGGGACGGCGGCAGCGATGGCCAACCAGCATTAAAAATAATTAAAGTGTCGTCCTCGTCGTCTTCTCTGAAGATAAACGAGTCCAAAATAGATACAATTCTGGACAATATGCTAACAGCTGGCGTTTCCGCTAATATTCAACAAGCTGCGACGACAACAGCCTTTGGAGCCCAATCGCAGATTAAAAATCTCCTATATTTATACAACTCTGAGCCACGAATTGATAGGAACATGGACCCTTTGATCTGGTGGAAGGCAAACATCAAATATAGTTCCATGTATGGCATTGTTCGGAGATTTCTATCGGTCCCGGCAGCAGCAAGTGCCAGCGGCGAACGATTGTTCCGGGAATCTGCACACCTGTACAGCGACATGCGAGAAGGATTGAGCCCTGAAAGTGCATCAAAAATATTGCTAATCAAGTCGAATTACACTTTGGACAATAAGGAGTAGACACTTTATTTTATATACATAATTAAGACTTTGAACTTAACAGCTAATTGATCGTTTTAAACTTAATGCGCGATGATGGGTCCTAGCCCCTGTAGTCGGGATCATTGTGTTCCTCTTCATCCTCCTCCTCTTCCTCTTCTTCATCTAAATTTTAAGTATAATTTGTTACATTTTATGTTATGAATATGAAATATGAAATAAATTCAAATCTTACCATGATCACGTCGCTTTCGTGTGTAAGCCCGCTTACTGGCGGCAACCGGCGCTTGATCAGTTTCGCCATGCAGCAACGAGTTGCGATAGAGAACCAAAGGTTGCCACTCCTCAGCGCGGCTGGATGGCATGCCGGGTGGAATGATCTTGTCCAGACATCCCATAATCACCTTCTTGTCCTGCTTGAGCAGCTTATAATTGAACTCATTGAGAACCTCCAAGAAGAGCAGACGAGTTGGTGCTCGCACGGGATCTTCGGGCTGCTTGTTGGCGGCAAAGTAAATGCCACCGCGATGGATGGCGGCCACCGACTCACGATTCTTAAGGGCATCAAAACCGAAGGTTAATGCAAATCTCTTGGCCAACTCCTTAAGGTCGATAAATTCCTGCGAACTTTTCGACACAACACCATCTTCGTGCTGCTCCTGCAAGCTCTTAAAAACGGTGATGAGGCTTAAAAGCAAGGTCATAGCAAAGTTGACTTTATTTATTTCACGAGCCTTGCCCAATGTGGCTTTAATTATGTCTCCATAATCGTTGTAGCACTGAAAGAAATATTAAAATACAGTAAAATAAATACAGAAAATGTTCTTAAAGCACTCACCTTGACATAATATTTAAAAATGCTCGCCGCACGCATTGTTGGTATTATGTTGTAAACAACCAACTTGCAGTAACAAGCCAGGAAGTTACGTTTCTTATGCAGCTCCTCAATGCGCGTCTCATCTTGAGCAACATCCTGCTTAAGGGAGAATACGTAATGCTGCACAAAATTATCCAATATTAAATGCTCATCCATTCGCGACTTGTATTCCAGGCCCCGAATATGCTCGATCTCGCTGCGTGCCAATTTATCGGAGAAAATGATCAGCAAATCACAAATGGATTGATAGGCCTGCAAAATTTCACTTTTAGTGAAATTCATTTAAAAAAATAATAGTTCTTAGTTTTTAACGAACCGCCTCTTGAATCTGCACAGTGGGTCCATCGCGGGTCAACTCAAAGCAGGCTGCCATGAAGGTGTCCAGATTGTTGCGCAGCTCGGCCACCACATCGCTCACGTTCACCGTTTCGCAGTCATTCTCCACATAGTACAGTCCCCAGCTGATGGAGAAATAGCAGGCCTCGATGCAATACGCGAGAGCTTCGTTGGGAAGGCAGCGGTCAACGTTCTCCTTAGACTGGGCTTCCTCGACGTCTTGGAAAAGGGACTTGAACAGGTCCCAGGGATTGAGATTGTGCGACGAATAAAGTATGGAAAGCACTTTAAGGGTAATGGTTATGTTGTAGATGTCATCCTCGTTGGGGGTTTCCTCTCCTATTAGCAAAAAAGAGTCCCTTTAAGAAAAGGTTTGTAAGGTATTTAAAACGCACCTTGTATTAGGTTTCGCCACTCTTCGATGGCATCCTTGTACTTATTCACTGCGCTCTCAATAATGTTCGATCTGGCTATATTGCATCTCGTATAGGAGGCACTGCCTTCGGCGCAAAGGCATTCCAGCGTCTTTGCGCACGTTTCCAACACCTCGCGGCCGGTGTGCATACTCATCACCTGGTTGATTCTGTCTAGCAAAGCCTGTAGGTTGCCCTCCTGACGATTTGTGGTGTACAGATTTAGATCAAAGTACTGGGGAACAGCCAATAGATTGGCCAGCTTCTCGCTATCCGCTTGATATTTCTCCAGCAGCGATGGCAGCGTCACAATGAAGTGTTCCGTTAACTTGGCTTTCTCGTCTTGAATTGCCTTCAATTCCTTGGCACTGAGAGTGCATTTCCTATTGCTCGCCCTACCGACGGGCACTTCTCCAGTGGCCGATTGCTTAACGCTGCTAACCATGATCTCGATAAGTGTCGATTCCTGCTTGTTGTCAAGGACCTCCTCGTTGGGGCCCGGCTCTTCCAGCAGCAGATCCGTCATACACTCCCAGTCCCTCACCATGTCATTGCTATCGATAAACGAGTCAACGAGATAGGCGCCATGCTCATGCAGTTCCGATTCAATAAAAAACTGCACCAAGTCCCGAACGAGAGGAGTATTGGGCAGGCGTAGTTTTCCGCGTTTCGTTTTCGTCTCTTCCATGTCCGCAGTTAGATGAAACAGGCGAACGTTGAGGAACTCGGCGGCAGCCTGAGCCACACCTCGATGCGACGAGTACACTAGCTCGTAAACGATTTCGCAATCTTTATCAGCCAATATCTCTGGGTGGATTCTAAAGTTTAAAAAGCAAAATTAGGTACTCCTTCTCACTCCTCACTCCTCAATGCCTTTTTAACTTACTTCAAAATACTGATGACCAACTTTACGGCATGCACAGACACCTCGAACTCCTTATCCAAGGTCATGGCCACAATTCGGTCTTTAAACTTGGATGTGAATAACTCCAGCTTTCCCTTAAGCTCATCCTTCTCGTACAATGGCAGCAGTGACTGCAGGCAGCGCAGGCGCACCTCTCCAATCTTGTCGTGGAGCGTCCAGCCAATGTACTTTAGGTAAGAGTCGTCGAGAAAGTTCTGCGGATAGTTCTCCATCCAGATTCCAATCTCCGCCATACAAATGGCGCGAATGTCCGGCAGGCTGTCCCTATACCGGTGCACAAACACCGACTTGAACATGTAGGTTAACATGCTCTTGATCTCGTCCATATTTTCCTCTAACTCGGATCGTTTTGTCATCAGCGAATCCAGGCGGTCGGAGGCTCGACGATCGCGGGACTGAAATAAGCTTTAGACTTTAGTAAAGGAATTACATACTTCTTATTATTACATCATCATCAGCAGGTTACCTTCACTCGTTCGGCTTCAAATTGTTTCGCCGCATTGTCAAAGTTATTCGAGACAAGGAGGGCGACATCCACCAGAGCCGTCATCAGCTTCATCGCCGCCAAGGTGGCCGTGTGACGAAAGGCTCGCACTTGCGAATCAGACAGACCCGTGAGCAGTGAGATCACGTTGTCCATCAGAAACTGATCGTAGATAATGGAATACTGGCACTGCTTCACCAGTGTTTGCACAAAATCGCAAAAGTTATTCTTGAACTTGCGCCATTGTGTGCCAGTCATGATTAATGGATATTCCCCGCTTTCCTTTTATTTTTTGAGAAAAAATTAAGTAATATTTTTTAAGATACGAGCAAGCAGCACTATTACCTCGTCAAACTCCTCGGTCATACGTCGGATTATAGCCGTGTGATCCACTGGATATTGTATATCCTCCGATATCTTGCCCTTGCACCCACTGGCGTTTATGAAGAACTGCATCAAGGCGACTAGCGCGGTTTCTCGGTTCGTCTTGTACTGCTCAATCCATTGATCAACAATGCTCTAAGAATCAAAGCCCCCCCATTATAAGATGTTAATATGAAAATAGGCAAAGGCAAAGGATCCCATACCGCTATGGCGTTCTTAGAATGCCGCACAATGTAATACAAGCTGTTCTCATCGGTGGTTATCTCCCGCTCGTTGTCGATACGCTCGTGGTGTCCCCTATCCACCGGTTCCTTACGCGGACGCTCAACGCGCTCCTTTCGTTCCCCTGGCGGCTTGCGGGTGGCGGGTGTCTTTCGCTTCCGTGCAACTGGCGCAAAAAACTCGTCTTCGTCGTCATCAATTATAGGTGGCTTGTCCCGCACTCCGCCCCGGGCACGTAACCTGGTCATACGCTTGGTGGGACTATCCGCATCCGATGTGCTTTCGTTTAATGCATCGCTAAAATAAACAATATACAAAAAAAATGCACAACTAAAAAGTGCGGATAGGCTTGTGTATACTGTACCTGTGGAGCTCCTCGTATTCCGGAGGAGGATCATCCATCCGAATGCGCTTTCCCCCGCGGCGCGCCATCATTTTGTGTCTATAATTGCTGTTTCACTAGTTTATATTGTATTTTAAACGTAAATTTATAATAAATTATGACCAAAGCGTACCTATAACAAACAAGAGATGGTAGCGCAACTCAAAGTACAGCGCAAAATATATCGATAGCCGCAATGGTGGGTAAAAGTGTCATCAGTGTTGAAAATATGTTTTAAAAACTGTTGGAAGTTACCTTCCACTTGCCGATACGCTCAGTGTGTCCTATGTCCACAGGATTCTTACGAGGACGATCAACCAGTTTTCTTCGCCATCGCTACGCCTTTTATTCAATACCATCGGTTTTTCATAATAAATCGTTACATACAATGCATATTCATAAACATAATATGTATAACAAGATTAATTTATATATGTGGTTTTTTCTTTTTATTTTTAATTGAAATAATCAGTGATGTTTGATTGTTTAGCAGTATTTTTTGACTTATTAAAACAGTCGCGCACAGCATTATTTAAAAGAGACATGCTGTGCCTTAAACTCTCGTTATTAAAATTTGAATGGACAAATCTATTCAGAATTTCTGCAGCCTTGAATGCCTCCAAAACGCTAGGGTCTGACACCGTTTCATTTTGATCTGCGACGTTATCGTCGCTGTCCTGTCCTTCATCAACAATATTTGTAACAATGCTGTCTTCAAAAGGTTCTTCAGAAATCGCCACATCAATGGGAATAAATTTATCCAGTTCTTCGACTTTAACAATGATGTCTTCGGAAGGTTCCGCACAAATCGCCACACCATTGTCAGTAAGACTATCCGCATCAGATGTGCTTTCGTTTAATGCATCGCTGAAATAAACAATATACAAAAAATTCACAACCGAAAAGTGCGGATAGGTTTGTGTACTGTACCTGTGGAGCTCCTCGTATTCCATCCGAATGCGCTTTCTCCCCCCGGGGCGCGCCATCATTTTGTGTTTCACTAGCTGTTTCATTGCTGTTTCACTAGTTTCATTTTAAACGTAAATTTATAATAAATTATGACCAAAGCGTACTTATAACAAACAAGAGATGGTAGCGCAACTCAAAGTACAGCGCAAAATATATCGATAGCCGCAATGGTGGGAAAAAGTGTCATCAGTGTTGAAAATATAAAATAAACAAGCAAAGAACAGAAAGGGAAGAAACATTCCTTCTTTAAGAAAATATATTTTACTTAAACCGACATAAAAAATTATGAAAATGTGAATTTTTTATTTATTGCTAAACAGTATAAATTGGCAAGGTTGGCAGGACGGTCGCCATTTCATCGACATATCGATAGCGGCGTCCACACAAAAATAAGAACCAAACCAACAATTATGCGCTAAATCAGAATTTGCTGGCTTGGGTCAGATTCAAGAATTGCTTAATATAACGATGTACCCAATTCGTGTTTGCTGTAAGAATTGGTCTGATAAGTATCCGGACTAAGCTTTAGTTTAGTAAAATGTTATATTACCTGAGCCTAGAAGTTCAACTCCCACCTGTGGCAGGCTACTGAGTCGACATCACGCCTAAACTTGGCAATTTTAAAAGCATAGAAGCGACTGGACAAACGCTTTTTGCATTGGAGAGAGTCCCTTCCTGATTAGTGCCACTGTGTTGGAGCTGATTATTGCAACACACGAAAACTAGTGTATTCGGTTCGATCTGATTTTAAGGACGGTGTGGAATTCTGTGTGGAATTAAAAAAAGAAATTAATATTGTAGGAACATATGTATAATGGAGCCAAAGCAGAAAACTGAGCAAGAACTACAACCTGAGCCAGGGCAGGAGGAGAAGCTGGAGCAGGAACAGGAAGTCGAGGTAGGACACGACTTGGAAACCGACGACGAACCCTCAACGAGTTCAGTGCTCCATGTGGCGGCCACCGGCTACACTGTCGCTCCCTATGCCCCTACAAAAGCCATTGTCACCGAGGTCGTCGCAATTCCCGCACCGTTCGACTTCAAGGAGCTGAGAATGCTGCCAACAGAGGTTCCAGAGACGCCCAACTCTCCGACGGATGTTGGCGAGGTGCCGTCGCTATGCCTGCAGACGAGCAGCGACGAGAACGAGGAGGAGGATGAGGATGAGGAGATCGCGCACGAAGATGGCATGACCGTGGAGCACGTTAGTACCGCATCGGAGACCATGACCACGGTGATTAGCGGCGATCCCATGATGCAAAAGATCAATGTTAATGACGATCCCGACAAAATCTACTATATAAGGCGGGATGATGGCACCGTTCATCGTGGCCAGGTCTTGCAGGCGCGGTCGACGGAGAATGCGGCCACGCCGTACGAGTACTATGTGCACTATGTGGGCCTGAATCGGCGCCTGGATGGGTGGGTTGGCCGGCATCGGATATCGGACAACGCTGACGATTTGGGTGGCATAACGGTGATGCCACCAGAGGTGCCATCGGTGCCATTAAACCAGCCTACCACCAGTGAAGAGATGCTGAAGCAACAGCAGCTGGCAAAGGCCGGAAAAGCGGGTCTAAACCGGGATTACTATCTGTCGCCGTGCGAAAATAATCGTTATGATTACAGCGACCGAAAGATGACGCGATACCAGAAAAGGCGCTACGACGAGATCAACCACGTCCAGAAAAGCCATGACGAGTTGACGGCCATTCAGGCAGCTGCGGAGAAAGAGCACGAGTCGATCACCAAGATTAAGTACATTGACAAGCTGCAGTTTGGCAACTACGAGATCGACACCTGGTACTTCAGTCCCTATCCCGAGGAGTTCGGCAAGTCGCGGAAACTGTACGTGTGTGAGTATTGCTTGAAGTACATGCGGCACCGCCAGAGCTATGCCTTCCATCTCTCACAGTGCGATCGGCGGCGTCCGCCGGGCCGGGAGATCTATCGCAAGGGCCAGATCTCCATCTTCGAGGTGAACGGGAAGGAGGAGCCGCTCTACTGCCAACTGCTCTGCCTGATGGCCAAACTCTTTCTGGACCACAAGGTACTGTATTTCGACATGGATCCGTTCTTCTTTTACATCCTCTGCGAAACGGACCGGGAGGGCAGCCATGTTGTCGGCTATTTTTCCAAGGAAATTAAGTCGATGGACAACTATAATGTGGCCTGCATTCTCGTCCTGCCGCCGCATCAGCGCAAGGGATTCGGTAAGCTGCTGATAGCTTTCAGCTACGAGCTATCCCGCAAGGAGGGCGTCATCGGTAGCCCGGAGAAGCCGCTGTCGGATCTGGGACGTCTCAGCTATCGCAGCTATTGGGCATACACTTTGCTGGAGCTGATGAAGAACCGCTGCTCACCGAGAACGGAGCGGACGACAATCAAGGAGCTGAGCGAGATGAGCGGCATCACACAGGAGGACATCATCTATACGCTGCAATCGATGAAGATGATCAAGTACTGGAAGGGTCACAATGTGATCTGTGTGACGGCCAAGACCATCCACGATCATCTCCAGCAGCCGCAGTTCAAGCAACCAAAGCTGACTGTCGATCTGGATCGGCTAAACTGGAATCCTGTGCGGCACAGCACAACCTGTGTTGAGCGTTACCACGTAGATCCTCCGGATCTGGCGCGGTGCGCTGTCTCGCAACAGTGCTCAAAAGTTTTTTATTGATCTAGTAATTTTCCATTTTTCCATTAAGCTTAAATCACCATAATTAGAGATGCGAAGAGAGACCTCATTGTAGAGCCGCTCCTGAAGGCTTTAAAGTGTATTTAAACCAAGTCACTAATAATGTACGAATATGTAAATACACAGGTTAAAAGATATTCCGTTTTATTATTTTTTTTTAGATTTTAGATCGTATTGATATTTCAGCATTCCGTCATTCCTGGTGATAACTTTGATGCGCGATTAACCGATGCATTCGGAATGCATTCCAGTGATCCTCTCTGATTAACGCACGTATAAGGTTTCAGCACAGTGTGTTGGCATCCTTGTACAGAAGATTGCTACATTTTTATTAGCCTTTATCTCGGTGGATTTGAAAGAAATGCAAAAAGAGGTACACTTCTTTACTTTCCGGTTTTTTCTTTTTATTTTTAATTGAAATATTCAGTGATTTTTGATTGTTTAGCAGTAGTTTTTGACTTATAAAAACAGTCGCGCACAGCATTATTTAAAAGAGACATGCTGTGACTTAAACTCTCGTCATTAAAATTTGAATGGACAAATCTATTCAGAATTTCTGCAGCCTTGAATGCCTCCAAAACGCTAGGGTCTGACACCGTTTCATTTTGATCTTCTTCGACGTTGTCGTCGCTGTCCCGTCCGTCATCTAATATATTTTTAACAATGCTGTCTTCAAAAGGTTCTTCAGAAATCTCCACATCAATGGGAATAAATTCATCCAGTTCTTCGACTTTAACAATGATGTCTTCGGAAGGTTCCGCACAAATCGCCACACCATTGTCAGTAAGAACATATTCACCCAGTTCTTCCTTTGGGCAAACCATTGTAAGCCCCTCGCTTGCATCGCTTTCTTGATCAGACAAAGGATCTCTACTGACTGCACCGTCGACGATATTATGCCTGACCTTAAAGCGGCTTATCCAACTACCAGAACAACAAAAATTTTCAATTTTAAATTGTTTAGCGAAATAATTAGCTTGTTTCTGAAGCATTGGACCGCTAAATGGGATTCCTTGACTGCTTTGCTCTATGCACCACTGTAACAATGCCTTATCGACTTGATCATGAGTTGACGCTCTGACGCGTTTTGGCTTTAAGATATTACTATTAAATAAAGCTTTAATTTTTTCTGCATTTTTTTGTATTGTGGCAATTGTTGTGTGTCTTACGTTGAATTCTCTTGCCAGAGTAACGTTGCGCTCACCGGCTTTCAAGCGCCGAATAATTTGCATTTTTTCTTTAACGGAGAAGCACTTTCGTTTTGAAGACATTTTGCTGGTGTAATGCACAAATGTCGAGCTTAAATTGCTTGGAAAAGAAACAGAAAAAACTATAAATATAAAGGGACATCTCATGGAATAGGCTATGAGGTCTGCACACATTTGTGTGTAAACATTGTGTCACTGATAAATACATACATTTGATGTATAATTTGTTGGAATTTTTTCGTCACGACGCAATATCCGGTTGGATTGTGAAAAATCTCGTCGGTATAAGCGGAGGCCCAATCATAAAGGTTTGAATGGAGATCAACCCACGGAATTTTCGACGCAATAAACAGACGGACGCTATAACCAGTAGAGATGCAAAAACATAGATGCATCGATGTTTTTCGAGTTTTCTAAATCATCGATCGACCATCGATGTTTCTGTGCCGTCACTAGAAAAGTATAGCGCAAAATATATCGATAGCCGCAATGGTGAAAAAAATAAAGTTATCAGTGTTGAAAAATATAAAATAGGCAAGCAAATAACCCAAAGGGAAGAAACATTCCAAATATATACTACGCCAAGAAAATATATTTTACTTAAACCGACATAAAAAATGGTGAAGATGTATATTTTTATTTAACTCTAATAAAATGTAAAACAGTATAAATTGGCAAGGTTGGCAGCACGTAATCGCATCAACATATCGATAGCGGCGTTCTGCTCCAAAGAAGAGGAAAAACCAAAACATTATTTTAAGAAAACATTTAAGACCTAAAAAATATGACTGACTTCGGTGGAGATTCCGGTGGCAGGCTCAAAGGCGTGACCATTGTTAAGCCGATTGTTTATGGGAACATAGCACGCTCCTTTGGCAAGAAACGAGAGGAGGACGGACACACGCATCAATGGAAGGTCTATCTGAAGCCCTTTCAAAACGAGGACATGTCTATTTACGTCAAGAAGGTGCATTTCAAACTTCACGAGAGCTATGCAAATCCGAACAGGATAGTCGTCAAACCGCCGTACGAGATCACAGAGACTGGCTGGGGCGAGTTCGAAGTGGTTATCAAAATTTACTTTAATGACCAGTCCGAGCGACCGGTGACGTGCTATCACATCCTCAAGCTTTTTCAGTCGCCGGTTGTCGATGGTGAGCTCACCTCCAGCACCACAATGGACACTAAAAAGGGCCTTGTATCGGAGTCCTACGAGGAAATCGTTTTTCAAGAACCCACACAGATCATGCAGCACTACTTGCTTCTATCGGAGCAAAGCGCCAATGGCGTGCTAACCCACGATACTGACTGTAAGGATTTTTATTTACCATTTATATGTATTTAAAATAACATATTTAACATATATGTATTTGTTTTTAGTTGAGGAAAAGAAGACAAAAACTTTGGACAACATTGTCAATGTGAAACAAAAAGTAAAAGTAGAGATCGTCACACTGAAGGACAAACTAAAGCTGGCACGAGAAACTATATCAAAGTTCAAGGCCGAACTGGCGAAGGTGCAAAAGCCACCTGCGTAGTATATTCACAAAAGTCTGGAAGTTCCATATGCTATATCTGTAATTATTTCTAGGTAAAATATAAGTACGAAAAATCAGACGAACATTTTGTCATTAGTTATGATCAAGGATCCTTTCACTATGTAAGACTGATAAATATTTATGTCTTTCATTAGTAACTAAAAAATAAGTAAATTTATTCAGGAAGATGCGCTTACTTATAGATCGATACAAAATGCTATCGATTACTATTGATAGCGTAGCAGCAAATCCAAGAAATTCTTAATATGCCGAACATTACTGAAGTACCAGATACGTGTTTGCTGTAAGAATAGGTTTATAGTATTTCACTTTGTTCTAATGAGTTCTTTGACTAAGCTTTATTTTAGTAAAATTGTGGATTACTTGAGCCTGGATGTTCAACTTGAGCTGTGGCAGGCTACCGAACCGACATCTCGCCTGAGTTTGGCCATTTTAAAAGCATGGCAGCGCCAGGACAAACACTGTTTGCACTGGAGAGATTCTTTCGATGATAATCAGGTAGTTTTTAACAGCTTTCTAAACTGCATTAGTTCCACTGTGAAGGAGTTAGAACTCGCCGGCTTTCCCTTGGTAAAAATGGCAATGTTTTGGCATCACTGCTTCTACATAACACGAAATCTGGTGTATTCAAGGAAAGAGTCTGAGCTGTCGTCAAACGACAGCGATATGAGAATTCTGGTTAAATGCTTTCCTCTAATTGAATCCTTGGAAATACGTGGCAAGGGAAGTGGCCGCCATGTCGCCAGATGGAAGAATTTGCAAAGACTAGAAATTATTGAAGCTTCCGAAAAATGGCAAAGAAAATATTTTAAGGAAGTTTGTCATGAATGCCCTTTAAAGTTTCTGTGTGTCAGGCTTACGGAATCGGAGGAGGACGCATTTGTCGAGTGCATATCAAAATTGCGAGAGCTAGAGGAACTGCACTTGGAGTTCAACCAACTGAGCACAGAAAACACTTGCAAGATTTTGAGTCTTCCCAAGCTACGAAAGTTTCGTTTTGATGAATTTGAGAATGTGGAGAATCTCCTTGATACCGTGGTCGAAACCCGAAGGCAGGATGTTGTTGCCCTTACCTGCAATGAAAACTTTTGGCTTTAGCTTAACCCAAATCGTTTTGAAAATGTACGCAAAATTGCAATCATTGACGAAGGCGTCGTGGAGGGTATATGGTATGCACGATCTTTCAATGAAGCTATAACGCAATTCCCAAACCTGACAGAGCTGTACTTGGAGAATACAAGCATCTGGTCAGATGGTGGGGAGTTTTGGCACACAGTTTCCTCTTGCCCTAGGCTTAAACTATTGCACTTGACCAAGCTCAACATTGATGATGATAATAAGCTTTTGCAATTTAATGATTTTACCATACAGAAGGCCTTGATTAAAAAGAACCCCATCATTTGTTAAAACAATAGGATCTGTAGTTTGTCATCTATATTATTTTTAATTAAATACATAACTTTTAACCCGGCAGGGTAAATTTTAGTCAGGTTTGCAACGCAGTGAAGGAGACATGTTCCGACCATACAGAAGGCCTTGATTCAGCGAAAAGAACCTCTGGTCATTAATTTTGTTAAAACAGGATGTGAGGATGCTGTGAGTTTTGAATTTCGGTTTTACTTTTATTTAAATCGGACATTATATCATATAGTTCCATAAATATATATTATATCAATTATTTAAATTCCCAAAATATCGTTAGCAACATTTTCTAGCATTTTTTTAGCAAATTCCGAGAAAAAATTTATCTTCTTCTTCTTCTACTTAAAGGATATTTAACTCAGATTCTTTTTTTTATTATCCAAATCAAACAAAACTGGAGATTTCTTGTATCAGCAAGTTGGATAATACTTCAAATTTGACAGGAGGAATGTTAGAAATTGAATTTACGCAGTCGGGAAGTCGGAGTCCATATCAACCGCATTAAATTCTCATTTTCCTCGTACTTTTATCGTACTTTCCTTCTCACGCGACTATCTAAAATGTAATAATGATAACTAGCTGATAATTTGCAAATATGTATGTAAATACACACAGGTTACAATATATTCTTTTGTTCATTCATTCATTAATTTTTGTGTGGCGTATCTGTCATTCCTGGTTTTGACTGTAGTGCGTGATGAACCGATGAATTCGGAACCAGTGATCCTCTCTAGTTCCGCCAGCAAGAGGGGGAATCAATGCAGTTGAACCAGCGCTTCCCGACTCCCATTCAAGTTCCAGTTCCAGCATCCCAGCCACGGGAATTATTTAATGTTGTTTATTTGACTTGTTGAGTGCATGTGCTTGTTCGTTCGGTTGTTGTGGCTTCAGGGCGTCGATCGAAGCTCGGATTAAAAACGCAATGATTTTGTGGATCGACCAGCTCTCGTTAACGCGTAATGTCCACAGCCAATGTTAATTTAATTCTGTCCCACGCGAACACACACATCCGCATGATTGTATGTATGTAAGCGACAAGTGATGCGCGATCGCCGAGAGTGAAAATTATTAACTGCGCAAACGCAAACGCGTTTCCTGGACAAACCGATCCAAACGAAGACCGAGCTGGTGTCAGGTGAGGCGAACGCGCTCCCATGGTCCTTTAGATCCAAGACTAAATTATATTTTCAGCAGTCTTCGCCCTGCACCCCCCATCACCAACCACAATGTCGCCGCTTTCGTTGCTAACATCCTCGCTGCTGCTGCTCGTTTCGCTGGTGACGTCGCGGCTCGGAGCAATTCCGGTTTTGCCACCCGCTTATCCCGCACATCCCTCGCCAGGCGTGCGAATTCTTCGCGCGCCCGAATCACTGGTGGCGCCCCTGGGAGACGAGGTGGTACTGGAGTGCGAGACCAGTTTGCAGCCTGAGCGCTTTGAATGGAGCTACCGACGCTGGAATGCCACTGCAGGCCGTGGGTCTCCAGGATCCGGGTTCAAGCACCTGCGCACTGGCACGGCCAAGGCGAATGTGACCCAGGAAGCGGCCATTTCCCGCCTAAGGGTTCTAGTTCGGTCAGACACTCTCGGGGAGTACAGGTGCATTGGCTGGTTCGGTCCCCTGGTAGTAACTTCCACCACAGCCCGCCTTGAGTTGGCCAGCACTCGGCTGGTGGGCCCAGAATCCAATCTGGAATGGCGTGTGCCTGTTGGGAATTCGGTGTTCTGGTCCTGCGGCGAACAGGTGCAATCGAATCCCGCGGCGAGCTTGACCTACTATAAGAATGGTGTGGAAATCAAGGCGGAATATGTTGCCAGCAATGGCAATTTGGTCTTGACCAATGTCTCCTCTGAGTCAGCTGGTACGTACGGCTGCCAGGCCACGAATCCGGCTTCAGGAGCAAGAACGGAATTGTCTAGCTCCCTGGAATTGAAGATCATACCATTTGAGAGATCACAGAGCAAGTCACCGTACATTCTCAACGGACAACCTGCCGCCGGATTCGAAACTGTTACAGCCCGGGAGGGCGGCACCGTGCTGCTGATGTGCCCTGGGATTGGTTCACCGACTCCAACTGCCGTTTGGAGCAGTCCCGATGTCGCTGGAGCCGTCAACAATATGCGCACTAAAGTATTGACTCACTCTTTGGAGATAACCAACGTCCAGGTCCAGGATGCAGGCACATATATCTGCTTCCTGGACAACGGTATACGACCAGCTCTGAAGCACTCCATCCGACTGCACGTAGAGCAGCCGCCGCAGATTGTGCGTTCACCTTGGGCGGATCTCACAAACGAGGGCGATCGCATTCGGTTGGAATGTGAGGCGACAGGAGTGCCTACACCAGAGATCTACTGGCTGTTGAACGGGGAGAGCAGCATCTATGACACAGAGGCTGAGTTGATGAGCAATGGTGCTTCTCTGGTGCTTCAAAGCGTCCTTAAGCGGCATGCCGGATATGTCCAGTGCTTTGCCCGGAACACATTAGGCGAACATAGTGCCGGAACTTTGCTGCAAGTAAATCCCAAACAGATCCAGAGTGAGCCTCGTGAAGGAGGAGGAGGATCTCCTCACCGTTCTCATCCGAAGCCTAATCACAACCGAAAGCAACAGCAGCAGATGGTCCCACCATCGTCACCAAATGTGACACGACTGTCTGATGAATCTGTTATGCTCCGTTGGCTAGTGCCCCGCAATGATGGACTGCCCATCGTCATATTCAAGGTGCAGTACCGCATGGTTGGCGAAGGCAAGCGCAAGAACTGGCAAACAACTAACGATAACATACCTTACGGGAAACCAAAATGGAATTCTGAGCTGGGCAAAAGCTTCACGGCATCGGTGACGGATCTGAAGCCCCAGCACACTTACCGTTTTCGCATCTTGGCCGTTTACTCCAACAACGACAACAAAGAGAGCGTCACATCGGCCAAATTCTACCTGCAGCCGGGAGCAGCTCTCGATCCAATGCCCGTGCCTGAGCTGCTGGAGATCGAGGAGTACTCAGAGACTGCTGTGGTGCTGCACTGGCGCTTGGCCAGCAATGCGGATGAGCATCTGATCACAGGATACTATGCCTACTATCGCCCGTCATCATCGGCGGGGGAATATTTCAAGGCTACAATTGAGGGAGCGCAGGCCAGAAGCTTTAAGATCACCCCACTGGAGACGGCTACCATATACGAGTTCAAGCTGCAATCCTTCAGCGCCGTCTCTGCCTCCGAATTTAGTGCTTTGAAACAAGGATGGACGCAACGTCCCAAGATCAGCTCCACGGAGGAACCGGTCTTGCAGAAGGGGGACCGGGATCGGGATACGACCACGCCGAGTCACAACGAGACATTTAGCATGAGTCCCATGTTAACTGGCACTATTGGCGGAGGAGCAGTGCTTATTCTGCTACTAGTCAGCACTTGCTTATGTGTGTGTCGGCGGAGGAGCTCTCGCGTCCGTGGCGGCAGTAGTCAGAACAAGCCACGGATGGCGAATTTGAGGGAGGATTTCGTGGCCCTTGGTAGCAGCTGCTCACCCAGCAAACAGCGGCAGCGAACACGACACATTCACATCACTCTCAACCCGCTGGCCCAGCAACAGCAGCAGCAGACGCTGGAGGAGAAGAACGATACCGATCAAGACATGGCGTACTTCCAGTGCCAGTCTAGCTACGACTATGATCCTGGCCTGCGACGGATGTCCTCGTCCTCGTTACGTCGTTCCCAACGCACGCTGGAACGTGCTGGCGGAAGCAACGGATCCAATAGCGGTAACAACAATCATCTTAATCAATCCGCGGAAGTGGGGCAGGTGGACTTGTCCACTAGCAAGGCAGGTCGTGTGCTCATGAAGCGACCCCGGCTCTCCAGTCGCTCGGAGAACCTTTCCTCCGGCAGTCTCAACAGCGTTGGCGTGTAAGCGCAATCTCGTGATCTTTAGTCTATACATCTCTACGTCCGATGTATTATGCTATTCCTACCTCTACCTCTGTGTTTTATCTACTTACCACTTCAAATGACGAATGTACTTATACGAATACCAGATAGACCTAAGGTACTTAATAGATATTATTAGTTTTACTCCATGCATGGATCGATTAGGAATATAGCATTACGTCCATTCTTAGCTAAGTCTTCCATTTTCACAATAAGAACAACAAACAAATCTGTACTGATAGCTTCCTAATGACCTTACATAAAAATGATAATAAAGCTTATAGCTTCTTTTTACACTTTATTTGGCGGTTTCAATTAACATTTGGGAACAATTTATGGTAAATTTGCAGGAGAACTAATAGCGCACTGAAATTTTATGTTGGTAGTTGATTTCCCTAAAATTAGGTGCACTTTTCATTTGGGGAAAATTTACTTTTTTTTATCGACTTCAAAGTTTCATTTTTCCCATACAAAAGTATGTATATTTAGTAAACAATGAAGATTCAAACGTAAAAAAATTTCCAAGTAAATAGAAATTTTCATTCATAATCTGCGAAACATATCCAAGGCGTGAGCCACCCTTAAAAGTTTAAAACGCCGTAAAAACATACTTTGAAAATTTCGTTTGGTCTGCACGAACTCTGGTCACACTGGTCATTGTTTACTAAATAGGCCCGAAACGCATACATTTTGTATGGGAAAAAATGAAACTTTGAAAGTCGATAAAAAAAGAGAATTTCCCCCAAATGAAAAGTGCACCATAATTCTTAGGAAACAACTTACCAACGATAAAATTTCAAGGCTGGGCGCCGTGTATTAGTTCTCCGCAAATTTACCCAATTTATACATATTTAATTAAGAAACAAAAAAATAATTAATAATAATTTTTAATTAAATTATTTTATTACATTAAAAAAATGTAAAATTAGCTTTTCTGCGCAATATTGTAAACTTGAAACTTCGATATTGGACCACGAAAAATTGTCACCTACGGCAATGGACTTTTACTAATTTCAGCGTATTAAAAAACGTTCTTTTTATATTAATTTAACAAGCTGATTTTTATCTATCCTTATTATCTTAAATAATCAATATTGAATATTGTGAAAATATTCTTATATTTAAATAAAATAAAATCATTATTTGATCCTGCATCATATAAACAGAAAATGCCTGAATTGACAATATTGAACAAATTTACGATTTTATAAGCCACTTTTCTTAAAAAACAAATTAAATTATTGATAGAATATGCTAAATGAATTGAAATGAATTTATATAAGGCTATTAACTAGTTTAAAATTTCATAAGCTTTTCCATTTTCAAATATGCTAGATCCTAGCCTGCAACAAGCTCAACTGGCAACACTGGTTACAGCTGTCAAAAGACTAATATTGGAAAATAACATCGATACATCGCCTGTAGTAAACATCGGTAGTAACGATAGTGCTGTCCATGATACAAATTTACAAGGTTGTCTTGTAAAACTAACAGATACAGAATGTAAAGAATTTTGGGAGAGAATTTGCGAAAAACACAGACCAAATTATCTAAGAAAACATTTAATGTGTAAAGTTCGATCACGCTGGATAGTATATTTTGGTTATTTCTATTAAAAGCTCAGAAAGGGCCTAAATGTACTTCTTTTTAGACGTCTTTAAAATAGCTAAAAAAAAAAATAGCAAATTTGTTTTGTAAAATAGCCAAAATAATTGGCTCCTGCGACTTTGAGTGGTTTACAGTTTTGAGTCTTGCAAAATAGCCTGATCTGGCCAGAAAATAGCTAAGTTGCCAGCTCTATTAGGTCGTGTCGTCAAAATTTTTATTTAAGCGTATTTTTTTTCGTATTCTGGCCCAGAAATAAAATAAAGCTGTTAAAAAAGACCTAATTTAACCTACACCGAAGGTAAGTGCCCATGCGCCAGTCATAGATTGCCAAGAAAATGTTGTGAATTTCCTTTATTGTATTTGCAGAGCCCAAGTCAGGTCGCAAGACCTGGGAACATAACAAAAGAAATTCTAAAATTGCAATTAGGCTTGTAACGACGGCAGAATGTCGAATTTATCCGTGGGCCAGATAATAATGGACGCGCAGCGCATGGCCAGTCGGGTCAAGGACCTGGACGCTCTGGGAACAACGCTGCTCGAGGATGCGGAGACGAACAATAGGCTGATGGAGAGTTTGCGACAATACCAGGACGACATCGAGTCGCTCAACCGTATTTCGAACAATAAGACCAATGCCGATATGGTCAATCGAATTCAGCAGCAGAATATCAACAGCTCTGAGATACTCAAGGAGAATCGCGAACTCAAGATCTGTATCGAGGACTACGAGCGGGCTATGGAGCTGATGATGCAGAAGTACCGCGAGCACACAGTGTCCAAGGTGCTAGACAGCAAGTTCAACTTCAAGGAACTATACAACGAGCGCATGTGGCAGGTAATCCGCGAGCAGCGCGAGAAGATCAACGAGATGGCCGCCGTAATGCAGCGGGCGGCTAGCGTGGACGATGGGATAGTTCAGCGGGAGCTGCAAACAATCTCGCAGCTGCGCCTGGAGAATGAGACGCTGCGCGAACTGTTGCAGATATCCAAGCAGTATGGATCTGCCCAGCGCCCTATTCGCGAGAGCGACCACCTGCTGGAGGAAAAGGGCGTGCAGACGGATAGCATGGCGGACGACTCGGCCGACGATCTGTCCATTTCGGGCGCCTCGGTCGAGAATATGAACAACAACTCTGTTATCCAAATGTACAGCAGTCCGGAGCCAGCGGCGAAGGCGTCCAACAACACATTCAACACTGCCCCGAGTCAAAGTCAGAATCAAGGTCAAAGCCAAACGCAGCCACAGCCTGCACCCACGGTGGCATTGGAGGCGGTGGATCAGCCTGTGGTCAATGATAACAACAATGGACCTGCAGCAGCTAACACGCATCCGCCGTCGCTGTCGCCGCCAGTGAAGACGACGCCAAACGACTCTAGTGAGGAGTTGGCGGCTACACCGCCCACTGCCGCCGATGTCCCCAGTGCAACATGATAGGCAGAGGTGCTGCTACATGCTCTTCATTTCGCTCGCGTCGCTGTTGCATCGTATTTACTCACTCACCCAACTCACAAAACGGCTCACACATGAAAAGGGGACACACATTCGTCATCGGATAGCCTGCATTAGGACCTAGCGATTAATAATCTCTAATTTATACATACGTATTAGAGCATAATGTCTATATACACACATTGTAAACAATGGAAATGGAGTTAATAATTTAAATGAAGGCGAAAACCACTCACACAACAACGGATGTAATGTACACCATGTACTCTGTCGATTTTATGATTTCTAATAAATTCCACAACAAATCGAGAATGAATAGTACATTTTTTGTATCATGCTAAATAGAGTTTGTCGTCTCGCAATCCAAAAGTTGGTTTAATAAACAGTAAGATAACGACCAAAGTGTATTTTATGTAGGCATAAATATTTATGATTTCAATATGCACTACAAATAAAGTTAAAGCTATTATACAAACTTTAATGCGGTCATTAAGGTCGATTCTAACTTAAATTTACACCCACATTTAGAAAATACAACCTTGGGAAACAGAACTATAAACCCAACAAGCGTTTAGAGCTTAATTTTAAATTTTTTCGTGTAATTTATACATGGAAATGGCACAATTTTATAGAATTGCTTTAATGCTATTTCAGCGTTTTAATTTGATAAAAATATCTGCTATCTGATCATATTTTCATTAAATATTGTATTTGCATGTGTACATCTATAAATATATAAAAATAAATACGATGGTTTTAAGTTTATAAACAATAATTAACTTTTTTTCTTGAAATCATGTTTACAATTTTATATTTCTTCAATAAATTCATTACCATTTGCTTAACGTAGCAGATATATTTTAAAAATTAAAACTTTAAAACAGTATTTTGATTAATTTATAATGTTTCGTACCATGAATACTTTTCGCTAGTTTGTTGTTGTTGTTCCTATACTTCTTTTTTTAATTGCAATTCAATAATTTTATTTTATTTACATGGCTTTAACAAAATTAAAAACATATTCTTATACGCAATAAAAACATATTAAATACGTGTACGTGAAAGTTGTAGATAAATAAGTCTATTACATGATACTTCATTGTCAAGGACCCTGAATTCAGAATGTAATTCAGATTTTCTTTAGTTGGGAAACTTTTACAAGACAAATACAAAATTTTTTCTCCAGTCTCGAAAACATTTTCGAATATTGTCGAGTTTCCTTCAACCGATTCGATTCTCTTTCGTAAAATAAGAGTGGCAATATCGCATACATGAATACAATTGGCTCCGGCGGTTAGTTTAAGCTTTTCGAAATGATTTAAATTTAGTTTCCCGTCGATTTTCAACGCGTTCGCAAGCCAAAAACAGTGCCCAGAATTTGCGCCGTGGTCGCATGGCAGCGCGAAAGAGATGCAGCTATCCGCCGTATAGGTATTTCGAGTGCTCGACGATCGGCGGTTATATTAAAGATATATAAATATACATACATATGTATGCTCGGACCCGTGTGCGTGCCAGTGATTCAAGTCTAAAATTCAATTTGGAAACAATTGAAAATATTGTAAACAAAAAATATTTGGTAATTCCCCCTGGGAGAGCGATTGATCCATCGATGTATATATTTCGAAAACGTGTTGCATTTGAAGTCCGCCTGGGATGATTTGTGTATGTGAAGTGCGCTGCCATTCAAAAAGAAAAGGAACACAATGCTATTTTTAAAACACAGCTAATTTTTTGGCCGTAAATGTTGTGAATTAAGTGTGAATATTTCGAAAAATTTACACAGCAACCAAAGAGTGAGCGGGAATTGAGACTTAAATGACCGAAGGATAATACAGATTTTGGATCGGGAAATCAGTTATAACTGCAAGAGACTCACGGAACGCGAATCCGGACGGTTACGCAACAGCACAGCTGAAATCGCTGTGGTAAACGAAAAATTCCGCACGCCTCGCGGCCACATCCCACATCATATCACCCACATTGTCCACAGTGAGCGGATCGTCGTCCCCTTGGAGGAAGTGTGGATGCGTGGATGCTGGCGTGGTCCTGGTCCCATTCCCAGTCGTCCAGCCGCCAATTATTCTAAATGCGGAAGTATTTTGTGTGAGTAGTCGCGCTGGGCATTCTAAATTAAGTCGCACATTTTGCAAGTGAGTCGCCGAAAAAAAAAAAAAAAACGGAACGGCACGAATGAAAATAGGTTAAAACGGTGATAATTATTTATAAACGCACTAGGGATTTGCAGCATCGAAAAAAGAGCGAGCATGAGAAAGTTAAGAGGTGACCATAGCGAAAGCTTTCCCTTGCCACTCTCTTCGGAAATTTCCCTGGCCTGAGTTATTATTTTTGCTAAAAACATGCGCAGGCTGACTGAAATCTCCTGCGCGGCTTCCACCTGTGATGATCTCCTGCATTTCTCTCTCGCTCTCTGTCTCACTAAAAATATATTTGATACATATTTGTTATTGTTTATATTTACAATTGCTTTTCGGAAGTTTACTCTTAGTGAGTATGGTAGAAGCGGAGGCAATTTGCAAAATTCTGTTCGTTAGAATTCAGAAGAATAAGAGGTTTAATAAATGTATTTGTAACTAATACTTTTAAGTATCTGTTCGATTAACATTTTTATTTTTTATTTTTTTTTTTTTAAATAAATTAATAATCTTTATATTTCCTTTGGAGAAATAGTTTCCTTACAGAATCAGTGTCAAGTATGTATGTACTTCTTGCTTAATCATCTATATCTCTATATGTATCTGCAAAATAACCCATTTTCCCGGTTCCTCGTCTCGATCTGATTGAGAAAATATAATCTCGATATAAACCTGTGAAACCAAATCGCTTTTAATTTATCTAAACGAACAGGAAGAAAGGAAGTGTTGTTAACAACCAAATTGAGCTGCAAAGCTGCAAACAGCGTTATAATTTTATTCAGTTGACCATATAATGTACCTTAAATCAATTTGTTTAGACCAATTGACATTTTGGTTATGTTAATTAAATTTATTAAGATTTTAATATATTTTTTTAAGTATTCTTAATATAAGGGAACTTAAAAATGGTTTCGTAATCAAAGGCATTGATCTACATCAGGCTGTGCTACATTGTTAAATATAAATACATCAAGCGTTTAAAAAATCTAGAAAGGTATTTAAAAGTAATGACCAAGTAAAAGATAAAAAATACTCTTAGGTCGCAAACTAAATTCAACAGTTTGATGAAGAATCGTATGTACAAGTGTACAACATTCTTTTGTTGACTTGGATTAATGCCAGAAATTCCACTGTTTTGTACAGAACCGGTCAATTGGGAATATTGTTCGTGCAAATAATAGATAGACTATCCAATATAAAACCACACAAAAAAAAACGGAAATTGATCCAATTGCCAAATTTTCCTATTTAAATAATTCACGTAAAGTCATTGTGCCAGGAATTATGTTTAATATAAAAATACATTTTTTATGATACTATCTGAATATCTGATTTTAGAAAACGAAAAGCTGCTAAGTTGTACGAAAACAGATGCATCATCTATATCCATCGCTGAAAGGCGATCAGCTGTGCCCCCTTGGCTTTCATCCACAAACTCGGTATCCAACGCGATGTAAACGGTGCTTCAGGGATTACAAGGAGCATGGAGCCCGCAGGGCGGGCGAAGAGGTGGCCGCCTCCTCGCCCAATCTATCCGATGCCCAGAATTCGCGGTAAGTGGTCAGCCAATATTGCTCGGAGACCTGAATTACAATGAAACTTTCCCCTTAGACCCACCTCCCGGACGTGGACATCAACACAGAATCTTACCAGCGCAAATATAACCAACGGCAATGATATAGGTGTGAATTTAAACAAATCCAAAACAAACCATGCAAACGTAAAAAGTATTTAAATTTCATTGGAATCAATTGTCTTTGCCCTTGTAGTACTGTGACAAGTTTATAGATCAAATGGTTAAATAGAATTTATTATTAGACATTATTATAAGACATCGGTCTCTCCGTCGTCTGTTTGTTCAATCGCTAAAGTGCTTACCTTACAGCTTTTTCATTAAACCTAAAAATCATTCAAAAGATTAAAATTAAAAATATAATGTATCTACAAGCGTATACGAGCTTCGGAACCCGATGCTAGCCTTCCTTTCTTGTTATTATTTACCTTTGTTTAGTTAAAAAAAAAAAGCTTAAAACTAAATCATACACTCTATTTAATGTCTTGAGTGCATACTACAATGGGTTATGCATTTAAAACCCCATTGATTTACTTCAATAAAAGCTTAATCTTAGCATTAGTAAATATTTAGGTATTTAGATTAATTTATACACATGTTTTTCATGATGTTTGTGTTACAAAGTGTAATCAGTAGTCTCTTTTATAACCTCCATTATTAATATTATTTTATTTTAATATTTATTTGGTAATGATTTCTCAATGCGCAGGCCAATGACGTATAAATAAGGACCTAGTCCTGTTATTGTTATTATTAAAAATTTTCCTAAATCCAGTTTGTATCCAATTTAAAAAAAAAGATTATTAATTGAAACTTAAAAGTTTTTTCAAATTACTTTTTTTTGAAGCGATTGCATTAATAAATCTTAAGATTAGTCAAATTTGGAAAAATGTAGCATTTTCCAAAGTGAATGCGTATGAATGTGCTTTCGACATACGCACAAAAGCCTTTAAAACATTGAGAAATTTGTTGCCAAAAGTTTAGTGTTTTATGTAAGTTGCAAAAAAAAACATTTACAATTATTAATTAATGTGTTTGACTACATATCTCTCTCACTCTCACTCTGCGCTTGCACAAAACCAACCCAAAACACCTGTGCCGTCTCTGTCTTTCTATCTATCTTCACACTAATATCTGCATTAAATGAACCGTTAATGTTAACTGCTGCCAATGTACCGTACCGCGTGATCTGTACTGTGCTCTCGCTCTCGCTCGTTTGTTTCACTCTCGCACCACGACGTCCGTATGTGTGTATGTACTTCTGTACTTCAACGCTAATTGCAACCTGCAACTTGCAATGCACCTGCATGTCCTGGCACCTGATGCCCTTACTGAACCCAGTTGTCCACTTCAATGTAGAGCTGAGGAAGCGTCCGCAGTCCTGGGCCTCCACGCCAGACATCGACGAGCCGGACGATGCCGGGCGCCGCCCACAGCCTGCGGCCACTAGCCGAGCCACCGTAGCCGAGGATCAAAATGTTGCCGTCACGGTCAAGCTGCCGGTGCCGCCGCGACGTCACACAACTGCCTTGGACATTAAGGAGGTCAGTTTTTACTCAAAAGTTGGTCAAAATAGCCGTTACTCGTTCACGTTCCAAATTAGTGTTACAAAATGAGGGATTATAAACATATTTAAAGTTAAAATCCTTTTTTTTTAATTAAAATAGTTAATTGAGTTTAAATATTCTTAAATAAAACTATTTTATTGAACATTCATAGGTGGAACACGCTCTAACACCGTCAACCCGTGTAACATCCTCACCCAGTAAAACTTCAAGTATTCCAGATGAGTTAGTCATCCTGTCGACAGACAGTCTAGCCGAGCGTGTCCGAAAAATGAATCTCCTCAAGAAGCAACGCAGCCTGAACTCCCGAGAAAACAGTCGCGAGCGATCCGTTCCGCGGAGAGATGAGTGAGTAAAAGTGCAATGCCCATTTTAAAATATATGTACATCAAAAACAAAGACTACAATTTCAATAAAAACTTACAAAAAAAAAACAAACTCAAATTTTTACAGGGAAACCGAGTCCACAGCATCCACTGCACCAGCTGTTCCTGATCGACCAGAGCGCAGCAAGTCAGGAACTTCGTTAAACCAGACTCCTCAAGCTGAGCTGAAACGTGCAGCGCTGCCACCGAAGAAGGTGGCGGTGGCTGCCACCACGACGACGACAGCGGCCAACAGCAGTGGGACAAGCAGCAGCTTAAAGAACTCCACCTCGGGCACCAGCGAAGGGAAGGTCGCTTCGTCGTCAAGTTCCACTTCTTCGGTACGTCGCAAGGAACCGGATGCTGCCGTCGTGGCCAGCAAGGAAATTAAAAGACAAACAGTACCCGCTATATCTTCGTCCCACACCTCGTCCAACCACACAACCACCCCCAGCACACCAGCCAAGTCCCAAGATACCCAGACCATGCAGGAGCAAATGAAGTTACTGCGAACGGATTTGGAGGCAATGAAGATCCGGGCGGAGAGAGCAGAGCGGGATAAAAGCGATATTCTGCTGCGGCGCCTGGCCTCCATGGATACCACCACCAACCGGACCGCTGCATCTGAGGCCCTGAACCTCCAGCAAAAGCTAAACGAAATGAAGGAGCAGCTGGACCGAGTCAGCGATGACAAGCGCAAGCTGAACCTTCGGATGAAAGAGCTGGAAAACAAGGGGAGCGAGTCCGAGCTCAGGCGGAAGCTGCAGGCCGCCGAGCAGATTTGTGAGGAGCTGATGGAGGAGAACCAATCTGCCAAGCGGGAGATACTCAATTTGCAGGCCGAAATGGACGAAGTGCAGGACACGTTTCGCGATGACGAGGTCAAGGCAAAGACCAGCCTGCAGAAGGACCTTGAGAAGGCCACCAAGAACTGTCGCATCCTCAGCTTTAAGCTAAAGAAAAGTGACCGCAAAATTGAGACGCTGGAGCAGGAGCGGCAAAGCTCCTTCAACGCCGAACTGAGTGCGAAGGTAAAAAAATTGGAGGAGGAGCTGCGATTCTCTAGTGAGCTCACCAGAAAGTTACAGGTTTGTTATATCTATGCATCTTTCTTTTATGTTAATATAATTATTTCCTACACAGACTGAGGCCGAAGAGTTGCGAAATCCTGGAAAAAAGAAAGCACCCATGCTGGGTGTTCTGGGCAAGTCCACATCGGCGGATGCCAAGATCACCAGAGAGTCCCTCACACGCGGAGGCTCGCAGGAGGATCCGCAGCACTTGCAGCGCGAGCTGCAGGACTCCATTGAGCGGGAGACGGACCTCAAGGACCAACTCAAATTTGCCGAAGAGGAGGTAAAGAACCCCTTACCCAGAATACCCACCCGATTAATTTTTACTATACTGCATTCCACACGAAGCTTCAGCGACTGAGGGATCGGGATCGGGATCGAGAGCGCAAGCGGGTTAGATTCAGTTGTGGCACTCAGACCTTCAACGAGATGCACCCTGTGTTGGTGGCTTTCCCTCGAGGCACTCAGACCGTTGCCTTGGTACAGAGTGATGTGGCCACCAGTACGGATAACTGGGCGACCTCAAAAGAGGGTGCAACCCAAACTGAATTCGAACGAGAGATTACACCGTCGCCATTTATGGGGCTTTTTCCATCGTCATCATCATCGTCGCACTCGAGAGTTGGTCAAACCAATCGCTCCCTGCTCTTTCCCAGCGCCATTTCGCATGTCTTTCTGAGTGGAGCAGGTACCAAGAACCTCAATCGTCGAGGATCTGTACATTCTTTCTGTGTAGCAATCACTCGTAGAACCAGTACTTGTTCGAATTGTAGCAATACTATTTTTATCCTCGAACACGATCTTTGATCTTTACTACTGCCTTTTGCTCGTCCTTATTCTCAGTTGTAATATATCAAGTTTTTGTGTGTTTCAGGCTGAACACTTGAGGAAAAAGGTGACTCGTTTCGAGGATGAAAATGAGTCGTTGATGATGCAGTTGAAAAAAATGGCAACGCGCTCAAGAAGTACGAACTAAACGGCACTTAATAAGTACCCTAAAACCCTAGTTTGTAGGCAACCATATTTCATATAAATGATAAGTCCACGGTTTAATTTTCATCTGGAAAATGATTAATACAATAAAATATGTCGGCTAGTTAAGTGGAAATTTATGCGTAATATGGGAACCGTGGATTTTAATTGTCATTCATTTAAGCTGTGGTCACAGACTGTGACTCACTATTTTTTTCTCTTCATTAACTGAGGACAATGTTCTTCTCTCTTAACCAACTAACGTAATTTTCCATGCGCTTATTAATGAAAGAAATGATACAGTAATTTGCCATTTTTTTGAGGCTGCTCATTTTGATTAACAATAGTAACTAATTGAAACAACCCGTAGTATCCATCGTTTTCTCATTTGGTGGATAATTAACTAAACGTAAATTAACCACTTACATCTCGGATTTGAAATCATTTTCTCCACAACTGCAAATTAATTTTTGTATCGTTTTCCCAGGTCGTAAGCTGAGTCCCACTCCGCACCCTCACCGCCTCGCTCCCGAGGTCCAGGCCGATCGCGACGAGGGAATCTCCGACGAGGACGATCCAGCCGAGCTGAGAATTCTACTGGAGTTGAACGAGCAGGAGGCCTCCATACTACGCCTCAAGGTTGAGGATCTAGAGAAGGAGAATGCCGAGTCCAAGAAATATGTACGTGAACTTCAAACGAAGTTGCGGCAGGACAATTCCAGCTCAAGTGGCAGTAAGAGCTCTCTGATCAGTTTCGGAACGTCTTCGAGTGCAGCCGAAAAGAAACTGAAAACGCTCAACGAGGAGCTGGGGCTTCTGCGAAAGACGCTGCAGGAGAAGGAGCAGGCGGCGGAGTCTCTCAAGGAGCAGCTCGGCAAATTGAGCACACTTGAAACCGAGAACGACAAGTTGGTCAAGGAGAATAAGCGCCTTCTGGCGCTGCGTAAGGCCGGCGAAAAGAACGGCGAGGTGGATGCGAAGATGAAGGAATCTTTGGCAGTGGCCCAGCGGGAAAGGGATGAGCTGACTGCCCGGCTCAAGCGGATGCAGTTGGAAGCGGATGCCAAGCTGCCCGCTCGCACCGCCAAAAGGGTCAACGACCTGACGCCCAAGAGTCATCTCAAGAAATGGGTGGAGGAGCTGGAGGACGAGATCAGCGAGATGCGGGTTATGCTCAGCTCCAGTGGAACTGATCAGCTCAAAGCGCTTCAAACGGCCAAAGGCAGTCTTGAAGAGGAGGTGCAGAAATATAAACAGAAGCTGGCCCTGGCCGAGGGTGACGTCCAGCGATTGAAACTTCTCAATGGCACAAGCAGCAAGGTCAGCGAGCTGGAGCAGAAGCTCAAGCGCAGCGATGAGGACGCCAAGAAACTGAACTCAAAGCTCAAGGATTTGGAGGAAAAGTTCAAAAAGCAGGACGCTCAATTAAAGCAGACCGAGGTGAACAAGTCCACTTTGGAGACGCAGAGCAAGCGGGAGAAGGAACGGCTATTGGGTCTTGAGAAGGACTTGGAAAAGCAGGGCAAAGAGAAGGATAAGCTGGAGGCGAAGATCACCCAACTGGACGCCGATCTACTCAGTGCCAAGAAGGCAGCCGAGAAGAGCAAGTCCGGCTTGGAGAAGGAAATCAAGGATCTCAAGGCCAAGGCCAGCAAGTCGGACAGCAAGCAGGTGCAGGATCTCAAGAAGCAAGTGGAGGAGGTCCAATCCTCTCTAAGCTCGGAGCAAAAGCGTTACGAGGACCTCAACAATCTCTGGGAGAAACTCTCTGAGGAAACTATTTTGATGCGGGCCCAACTCACCACTGAGAAGCAGAGCCTCCAGTCCGAGCTGAACGCCAACAGGCAGAAGATCTCCGAAATGGACACCATTCGAATCGAGCGAACCGACATGGCTCGTAAGTTAAGCGAAGCCCAGAAGAAGATCGCCGACCTGCAGGCAAAGGCACTCAAGAGTTCCAATGGCAATGGGGGTGAATACGAGCGCACAGTTCTCAAGAACAAGCTGTCGGAGAAGGAGCACGAGTATGAGCGGCTGCGCCGAGAGAACGAGATGAACATCGACCTGGTCTTCCAGCTCCGTAAGGATAACGACGATCTCAACGGCAAATTGAGCGATTACAGCCGGATTGAGCAGGCTCAGCTATCGTTGAACGGCCATGGAGCGAGACGAGATGCTGAGATCAGGGAGCTCAAGGAACAGTAAGTAGAGTTGTTTATTATATTATAATATGACTACCATCTTTCCGATTTTTCCTACTTATATATTATATTATATGTACATTTATCCACCCAACTCAGATTACAAAGCACCGAACTGCAGATGAAATCCGAGGTGGCTACCACTAGACTGCGCTACGAGCAGCAGGTGAAGAACCTCAGCGGAGAACTGAACTCAATGCAGGTAACGCGGGATCAGTAGACTACCCAAGGAAACCTATTTCTTACAATGATATTCTGCTATAGCGCCAATGTGAACGCTTTAAGAAAGATCGCGATGCCTTTAAGCAAATGCTGGAAGTGGCGCAGAAGAAGATCGGGGATTTAAAGGCCAACAACACGGGCAGACAAAGTCGTGGCTCCATGCACAGTAGCGATGACGACGACAAGAGCAAGATCGCCTACTTGGAACAGCAGGTGAGTTCGCAATGTTAAAGACTTTACCGTCCAAAATTCCAAAATAAATTGGCACCCGTTTTGTAGATTGGTCATCTGGAGGATCAGTTGGTGGAGTCCCGGCTAGAGTCCAGCAAGATCAAGACCGAACTTGTGTCCGAGCGCAGTGCCAACGAGATCAAAATTTCCGAGATGCAATCAAAGCTGAACGAGTTCGAAGAGGAACGCGTCATCGGATCGGGCAGCACCAAGTTGCCGGGCATGAAGACCAAGTTGGAGTTGTCCTGGCAGAAGGAGCGGGAGGACCAGCAGCGTCTGCTGCAGGAGACCTCCACACTGGCCCGAGACTTGCGCCAGACCCTCTTTGAAGTGGAACGCGAGCGGGACAAGGAGCGGCTGGAGTCAAAGCGAAAGCTGGACCAAATCAAGCGAGCCACCGAGGAGGAAATGGAGGAGGGACGCAAAAAGATTGCCGAGCTTCAGTGCGATCTGCTGGAACTGCGCGATGTCCATGCCAAGCTGCGTACCTCCAATGAAAAGTTAAGGCGCGAGGTGAGGAGATCAGTGGGATCATTCAAATATGCCTCTCACTAATCGTTTCCTCTTTCAGCGTGAACGCTACGAAAAGGAACTGATCAAGCGACGCATGGAGGCGGATGGGGGCGACCGCAAGGTTGGGGCTCTCTTACAGACAGTCGACGAACTGGTGAAGATAGCACCGGACCTTAAAATGGTGGGAAGCGGCGGATCCTCGCGTAGCGGCTACGATAAGAACCTGCGTCCCGAACAGCCGGATGTGCGGCGCAGTCGATCGCCTTCGCCCACGCTTAGCAGCTCACAAATCACCAGTGTCCTGGCGCGATTGGCTGAGGCGTCCGAGGAGTTGCGCAAGTTCCAGAGGCTAAACGAAGACGAACAGGAGCGCAGCCGTATTCGACGCGGAAATTTGCGACGAGCTGCCTCGCAGGAGAATGATCACCACGGCAGCACTAGCTCCGTGGCCAGTGCAGCGGGCTCACAGCGCGGCGGGAGTCGCGTGTCTCGCAATTCGTCCAATAATGGCAGCTTAATTCGAAAGAGCCTATCGTTGGATCACTCCATACAGAGGGACCAGGTGAGATACATTCTATAGTGGGTTGATATGACGACTGAATTTCCTTCATCCTTTTCAGAACATTTGGCGGCAGGACGATGGCAGTGTGTCTTCAATGCAATCTATTGACTCGGAGCTAGGCGGCCTGGTCCGAGACTCTAGCTTGGATTCACGACTCGATTCGCGTCTATCTGGAGGATCCACTCAAAGCGATATACCCCGGGGACCTCGCAAAAAGAAAAAGGGCATTATGGGCAAGCTGCGCAGCCTGACCAAGAGCAGTCGCAATTCCGAGAGTGAAATATCAGTAAGAAGCTTAGGCAAGTCTGACATGTACACTTTAACTGAAAATACTATTTACCTGTTGTAGATTCAAGGATCTGATTCAGATATCAGCGTTGCCAGTGATTTGAGGTCGAGCAAGAAGGACCTTCGTGGCCGACTTTCCGGGATGTTCAAGCGCTCAGGCTCTAATTCGCGCAGCGAGAGCATGGAACGAGCTGGAACCGAGCAGAGACCCGTTGCCGTTACGGTCGTGGGACATCCGGATGGACCACAGCCTCGCGAGCCACCACCTGCCAACTCTCTCACACCGAGACCGATACGTTCTGTGAGCAATAGCTTGACTTTACGGTCTTTCCGAATTCGAGAATATATTTGAAAAATCCTCTTTACAGATCCCAAAACCACCCAGCGGCGGAGGAGTACCCACCACACCAACCACAAGACGACGCGTAGCCAAGTAGTCATCATCACCGATCGAAGCATAGTTTTAAATCTCATAGGATTCATTCTAATCTTTAGATGTAGGCGTTCGTTTAATCCTCACAATTTGTACCCATGCGCAATGACATCATCATATGTATTTATTCGTTGCTTCAAATATTTTACTACATTTTTAATTTAAACGCTCTCTCAGCCGAAATAAAGTCATCTCTATTTGAAGTAACTCCTATAGTCGTCTTCCTTCTTTTTCTCTATTTCTATAAAATCGAAAAATTTATTAGGGCCTTCCGAATTAGAGACACAAACGTTTTGGTAAATAATTTCAGCGGCAAGTACGCCCATGACGATTGGGTATGCAGCATCTATGAATCCCCAAAATGTGCTTGGTCTCTCCAGCTGCGCCACGAAAAAGGTTACCGAACTGAGAAGGAAAAGCATCACGAGTTCCAGCATTCTTAAAAAGTCTAAAAATGTAATACTTTTTTTTGACAATAATTTCAAAATTTTTGGGCTGCTGTCAGACCTGCTCTTTGTGTCAACCGACCTATAAGCACGTATAAATCCCAGGAATGTACCCATGCGCAATGACATCATCATATGTATTCATATTTATTCGTTGCTTAAAATATTTTACTAAATTTTTAATTTAAACGCTCTCTCAGCCGAAATAAAGTCATCTCTATTTGAAGTAACTCCCATAGTCGTCTTCCTTCTTTTTCTCTATTTCTATAAAATCGAAAAATTTATTAGGGCCTTCCGAAATAGAGACACAAACGTTTTGGTAAATAATTTCAGCGGCAAGTAAGCCCATGACGATTGGGTATGCAGCATCTAGGAATCCCCAAAATGTGGTTGGTTCCTCCAGCTCCATCACGAAAAAGGTTACCGAACAGAGAAGGAAAAGCATTACGAGTTCTAGCATTCTTAAAAAGTCTAAAAATTTACTACTTTTTTTGACAATAATTTCAAAAGCGTTACGAAAACAATTGCTGCGAAAGCATTTCATATACTAGAGTCAAAACTCGGGCTTTTGACAATCACCTTTAGCAAGGAGTTAAAAATTGTATACGGAACGGAGAAGGGTACTAATCAGGTACCTAAGATTTTTTCCGACAACATTTTTGGGCTGCTGTCAGACCTGCTATTTGTGTCAACCGACCTATAGCACGTTTAAATCCCAGGAATGATCGATCAAATACAAAAGTTAAATAAAAAGAGTGAGTGACATTTATTCTATTTACTTGCAATTTATGTATATATTCAAAGTATTTTTTGTTTTGCTTAAAACTTGTTTTACTTCCATGTTTTGTTTGTTTTTCTGTTTTTTTTTTACACACTACATTAATTTTTCGTTTGTTCAACATAATTTCAAAATGTGTAATTTCTTTGTTGTTCCTTATTTTTTGTTGGATTTGTATGTATCTCATTTTAATATGAATTGAACATAAGAAAAATGTAATTTAGAGAACAATTGTTTTGGGGTTTTCTTTTAACCATTCATACTAAATAATAAATCAATCCAATATGCATACATGTTGTATGATGTGTTGCAATTTGATGTCATTTCAAGTACGTGGCATGTTCAGATAAGTAATATCAAGTAATTTGGTATCCCTGTAGGGGTGTCGAGGAAGGAATTGGAGGATAAATGTAGGTTGTACGGCAATCCAGTAGGTGTATTCAATTTTTTGCGATTCATATTTGCTTGAATAACATTTATACAATTTAATACGATTTTTTTTGGGATTCATTTCTGTTCAGTTTTCCCAGTTTTCAGTTTTCAGCTTCCGTTTCCTCCTACTTGTTCTTATTAGAGTGTGTTTTTGTTTTGTATTTTTGCACGAGTTTCTTATAAATTGGTATGCAAATGGTTTTGTTTATTGGCTTATTTTTATCCTGTTTGAATTTCTGTCGCTCGAATGTTACTCTGCTGTCTTAAAAGTTGTTCGATTATTATTCTCTTTGTTTTACCATTTTTAGTAACAATGTACTTACTTGCGCTTCTTAATCTCGTTTTGTTTGTTTTATGTAAATCCTTATTTTCATTTTATTTTCGATTTTTGTTTTGATATTACTTAGGCACTGTGTTCGTATTACATTAAAGAATTAATTTAAAATTTAAATTTAGGTATGTATAAATACATTGTAAAAAATTTCTTTAAGTTTACCGTAAACTAAAATCTTGCAACGCTCCATGTATGTATTTCCCATTCAAGTTTTTCTTGTTCCTTGTTTTTGTTTTACTCTTTTTCTCTTGCATGTATGTCCTTGTATCTATGTTTGTTTAGTAAAGTTAAGTTAAGTAAATCCTGTCCTCAATGTTAATTCTTAAGCACTGTACCACGGTATCTCCTCCCAACTCTGAACCCTGAACTCAGCTGCTAATGTTAAACCCCTATTTACCTCGCTCACTAACTCGATCGATCTAAAAGTACTGGTAGAAAAGTCTATGAAATTAGTTTTTTTCAAAAAACAAAAAAAATTGAATGCCTGAAAGGGGACAATACTTGGCCTTCTATTCGGGTTTCCAAGTCGCAACACTTATATGCCTAAAATCGTTACAATCTGGTTTACAAGTAAGTCCTATATGTATGTATGTATATGCAGGTGTAGGAGGTTTCTATGTGTTTCTCGTTAGATATCTAACATCGCTTTCAGTATCAGTTTAAGATTCCAGTTCCTTAGTTTCGTCGTTTCGGTAAAAAATTCAAATTCATCGAAAGTTTTTCTGTGTTTGGCTTACAAAATGCTTAAATCTTTATCTTTTAGATTCGGTTTCGTTATTCTTGCGCGGCTTTTGTTTGTTTGTTGATATTGAATACTTAATGTTCAGTTTACACTCATCTCAAAATAAAATCGGGGTTCAAACCAATACTACATACATAGTACTTGCCACAATGTACAGAAAATAAGCTAGGGACGAGAAACTGAAATAAATGTCAAGTTGATTACAATTTTTCGGTTTAAACGAAATCCTTATACGAACTTATGCTGGTAGCCTATTTATTCATCAGTGTTTTATTTCGAGTTGCGAGAGTTGTATAGTGTCGTGTGTTTAAGCCAACATCTTCGCCTCGACCTAAACAGCTCCATCATTATGTTGTTGCCTTTCATTTACAGTCTCAATTTTGTTTTTTGTTGGTTATTTTTGCATATTTTTCCTCTTTTTTTCTGTGTTTTTCCGTATTTTTGTCTATTTTGTATTTAATGATAGTGTTTTATTATTAACTACATACAAATAAGTTTTGGTTCACTATATCCTCTGTCTTTGTTACATTTTTAAAATTACCATATACATCAATACAGACCTCTATTCGAATTTGGTTTACTTAATAACGAACATACGAAAGTCGGGCTTCAAAAATGGATGTTGCTGCTGCTGTCGTTCAATATTAATAATATGTAATTTGTCGTTTAACTTGCAGGCGTTAACAATCATTGATTCAACTTGATTTGACATTTCCTACACAAACCCAATGGGAACCTATCGCTAATATTTTTGCAAACAAAGAAAAGTAAATGAATAAATAAGATAGAAAAACATAATAAGTAGAAATACATGCCACTTGATCTTTAATCTTATTGTTTCTCATTATCGTTTATTTATTATGTTGTTGTTCCAACACTCCGCCGCATGGGCCCTATAAAAATTTAGTCATTACAAAAAGGTGTCTTAGGTGGAATCGTTTTGTCTTAGGAATTTAGCTTAGATATCTCTGTTAAATCTCATCTTATTTCAAATCATTCTAGTCTTTAATGGCTAAGAGTAATCTTTTTCCTTTGCATAAAAACAACAACTCTCATGATGAGGAGGGGGCTAGAACTGGGGGGTTGGGGGTGAAAAAAACGCATTTAAAATTCTAGTATTCTAGCATATAGTTAGAAAAAGGATCCGAGTGTGTCAGTTGTTCTTAGCTTAACTACATATATGGGTAACCAGTCGACATTTCCAATTTTCGATTTTTTCGTAAACAAATTCGAGAGAACTTAATTGTAAGAACTATATAGACCGGAAAAGCTTTGATAAGTATAATCTTTTTCTTATATCCCTTTCTCTCTCGTGTCTCCTAGAGCTATATGTAGAGCTATACAATATGTTTACAACAACGCACTCTCTTCATTGGTTTTTGGGCTTGCATTTGGCGCATCGATCGTTCGTATGGTTAGCTTATCAGTTATATTAAATAATACATGTAACCCTTAGATTATTGTTTTCTATATTCCGTATGCAGATATCCAATCTGATAAAAATCAACTCAACCACAACAATAAAAAGGCAAACGCAAACGATTGATGAGCTGTCGAGAATTGTAAATCAAATGAGTACCGATAAACAACTTACAGCTTTCCGATAGCTGCCGATCAATTGGCCGATAAAACCGACAAATGAAGAAACAAAAGCCATATACACAAAATGACATCAATTGGTAACCAAAAAACAAACGAAAGAATCTGATTTTTTAGTCGTCACTCCTTAGGTGCTCTCCCCGATCTCCGCAGCACTTTCTTGGACTTTTTCTTACAACAGTTCTCAGGGTGTAAGTGTGTGGTGTGTGTGTGTACACTTAAATTTTAAATCTTCTTGTTTTCATCGTCGTCTCGGTTCAAGCTTGTTGAAAGTGCAACACTTTGTTTAATACAATATTTAAATTTATTTTACCATTAAATCGTTATATGTTATAATTATATGTATATAGTATATAATAGTTGTATGTAGTAGTGTAATTCATATATATATTTTCTTGTTTTTTTTTTATTACGTTTACGATGCACATATATTGTATGTAGTTTTTTTTATTTTTAATAGGTTTTTTACGTTTAGGTTAATTAAAAAATGATTTACTGTATTATAATTTTGTAAATAAACGATTTCGAAATGAACATGTTTTACAATTAACAGTCAGTGTGTTATGTCTTCTAAATAATTACAAGTCTCGAATTACTTTATTTTAACTTTACTTTAAAATTCAATTTAGTACGTGGTAGTTATGTGCCAACTTGTGTTTCAGAATGAAACAGAACGGAAAAAATGTGAATGTTAGCCCCATATTAATGAGAAAATAATCAATTGTATCTTATTAAATTACATCAGGTTGATTTGCTTGCTTGCAATTTCTTTAAAATTGCCGCCGTAATTCTTATTTGTTTTATGTTTCTACCCCGCTCAGCAGATCATAAATGGTGTCACGATGATCTCTTCATGATACATGGTGCTGCTCTGTAAAAGAGGTGGCAGGTGATGTGGCAGAAACACAGATATATCATAGAGCTCCTCTCAGCTGTTATATCAGTTATGATCCGTTGATCCATCGGTTCCTCCCTTATTTATCCAAGTCCTCCTCTCTTCCCACGCCACCCGCCGCCCGGATGATGATCTTGACAATTTCGAGGACAACACTAGCCAGAAACGGACGCATAGAATCACATACAGTCACGCACACATATACAGTTACAGACTGGTGGTGGTACAGATACAGATTTACGAAAAAGAATCATTGTTTTTGTTTTTTTTTTTTTCAAAAATCGAAACGTTGCTTTTCACACACGTTTTACTTTACTCATTTTTACTTGCTTTGTTTTGCGTTTGTTTGTTTGTTTTGTTTTTTTTTCTAAAAAATTGTATAATAATTAGTCATATAAAATGTAAGCATATTTGTAGTGTAATTTAAACGAAATTAAATTAGGAATTTGTATCTTTAGGATTATTTGTTTTGTAGAGTAAAAATTATACGAAGAACACTAAGCAATAAATCACCGAAAATAAAGTAAAGTAAAGTATTGTTATTGTATATTGTAATTAAATGTATGTATTGTAAATTGATTTGTTGTAAAAATAAACAAATTAAAAATTAGTGTATGGTATTTTAATAGAAAAAATTACTTCATATTTGTTTTTTATAATATATATGTGTGTATGGTAAATGTATTAGCATATAATATGTATGTTTCTCATTTTGTTTTTTGTTGTTGTTTTTTTTTCATCTTTTTGTAATAATAAATTGTAAAATCGCAATCATATATAATCATCATTAAAATAGTTTACTTTCATCATGTTTTACACACAGTGCACGCTCGGCTTTTTTGTTTTTGTTTTTTGGTGAGCGCACAGAGTAGTTAAGAGTAAATATTGTATAAGTAATTAAAGATATATAATATATATGTTATATTTATAATCAATTAAAGTTTTTCTGCTGCTTGCTCTTATTTTTTTTTCTGCAATTCTCATCCTTTTCTTCTTCCTCTCTGTCTGTCTGTCTGTCAATCGCGCTTCTGATCTGTGGTTCTTTCTGATTGTAGTTGTTGTTGTCTATCGAATGTGGGGTTAGGTGTGGGTGTTGGGTGTGCGTGTTGATTGATGTTAATTTTGTTCTAGTTGTTGTTGCTGGACTGATGTTGGCTGTCGCGCTAGATTTGTTGTTCCTGCCTGTTGTTGCTTCCGTCTGCTTGGCAAACGATGAAAGTTTGAAAGAAAAATGTGCAACGCAACTCTAAGCATCGTATCTTGTATAACTCTTCCCCGTCATATTCTCTCGACCTGCTCTTCCCCTGATTACTTTTTTATCTTTTACTTTTACTCTTTACGTTTTACTTTAACTGTAGCTTTAAATGTACGTTGTTTCCTTTTGCTCTTTTTTTACTCTTTTTGTCGTTTTTGTTTCCTTTGTTGTATATACTCGTTAAATATATATATATATATATTGTATATAAGTATGTATATAGTTTTTTATGTTTACTTGTTAAGAGTGTGTTTCGTATTTTTTGTGGTTTTTGCTGGTTTCCGTATCCATTATAATCAATCATTATCATCATCAGTATGCTGCTGCTTGGCTTCTTTTTTTTATCATCCTCACTGCTCTCGCTCTCTTTAACTTTAAATAATAAATCCAACGCACTATATAATTCTAGTTTCAAGTTCAACTTTCGCTTAGATGTAAACGACGACGTACGCTTATCAATTAGGTTTCTTTATATATGTAGTTTAACTTTTAGCTAGTTTTTTTTCGTTTTGTTTACTTTAAATGGTAAATTTTTAATTTTGTAACGTATAATCTTTCCCATGCCAGCAGTCCCTCCGCCCTACTCCAACCATCATCACATTCCCACTCTCCCTACTCCTACTACCCCCACCTCACGACGCACCAATCGCCGCAACTAGATTCGGTCTTCGGTCAAAAGCCAAGGCGAGCGTTGGGTTCGGCGGAACCACCATTATTATTAACATTTTATCGGGCGATTCCAAACACTCTCTAAACCTTGTCGCCACCGAATCGTTGGATACAAAGGCGGGTTCAGTATGGAGAGGAGGTTGGAGGTCGTTGGAGGAACGTCGGCCTCGGCTTTTTTTGCTTTAAAATGTACAATTTCGAATTTGTATATTTACTAATTTTAGTAATTAAGGGGAATCGATCTTTCTTTACTTGTGTACTTTTTGTTTTTTAATAAAATTATATAAGTTCTAATTTTCTTGGTTGTGTGGTTGTTGTTGTTGTGTGTGTTGGTTGGTTCTCCTCGCACTCGCACTCCCACTCTTTTATCTTGATCTTCTCTTGGGTCTAATTAGCTAAACTTTATACTTGTAAATCATTACGTTTAAATCTTCACTTTCTATTTTGTTGTTGTTACTGCCTTGTTTGTGTATCGTATGAGCCTACGGGTTTAGTTTTAGTATAGTTGTGGGGTGTAGTAGTTCTTGTTAGTTGCTTGGCTGACAGGTGTGTTTAGGTAGGTGTTTGTATGGTTTTTGTGTGTGTGTGGGGCGGGGCGCATGAAATAAATTGGGTTCTCTTGTCTGAATAATGGTTGTTGTTGTTGTTGTTGGTGTTGGTGTTGTGTGTGCTGATGTTTTTGCCTATTATTACATACTCATTGCTATATAGAACATACATGTATATATATATATCTATGAATCTGACTTGTCGCTAGGTATTCATTCGTGTTGTTAAATTGGTTTCGCTTTAAATAATAGTTGTACAAGAGTTTTTAAATATTAATTTCAACAACTGATCTGATCTGAAATAAAAACGAACAGACGACGCTTTAGCTTACAATTACCACCATCTTTTCTGTCTTCATCATTCGCCGACGACGACGACATCATTCTGCTCTGCTCTGCTCTGCTACTGCGGTTCCAACTCCTACTCCTTCTCCTTCTCCACAGCATCCTCCTCCTTCTCCCAATGACTATCCGCGCCTCCTTAGACAGCCTGCGAAGTGGCGTAGGGCGGCTGCGTGGAACTATCGTTGCCATACGCTGACCGCGGTCCAGCTCCATAATTGGAGGCGCCCTCCTGCTTCACGTAGTTGCTATAGTCATAGTCGTAACCGGATCCATAGCCGCCATAGTCGTACTCGGAACCAGACTTCGAGGCCGAATTACCAGGCCCAGTGCGTGGCATGCCGCCTACAGGTCCGGTGGTCGATGGACCGCCCGCTGCCCAAGTCTGGGCCCTCGAGTACATGTCCGTAGCAGTGCCTGCTCCAGCTCCCGGTGCTCCAGTGGGTCCGGCCGAATTGGGAGGCATGTTCCACGAGTTCCAGCTAGCGCCGCCCGATGGTCCCGAGGGTGCACCGGTCGACGTGGAGTTGTACATATCGTAGCCACCATATCCCTGCGTCTGTTGCGGTCCGGCATAGTTCGACCACTGCGGCGGAGGTCCCTGGGGACCGGGTGGTGCACCCCAGCCCTGGTATGAGCCGGGTCCGCTGTTTCCGTAGCCGTACTGCTGCTGCTGCGGCGACGTGCCCCATCCCTGGTAGCCGGGCATCATGTTCGGCGCCCCAATGGGCATGTTAAGCGGTGGTCCGCCCATCTGACCGTTCTGGCCCTGCATCATGTTGATCGGAGCATGGTGCGGTCCCCAGTGGCTGCATTCGTTGCCCAACTTGCCATAGGCGCCGCCCACAGTACTGTTGTTGGAGTTCTGCCCGCCAGATCCGTCACGAGGCTCGGCCTTCTTGATCTCAACCTGTCAGGAGCGAAAAAAAAACAAACAAAACAAACTTTATTATTGGCTATTTCAAGTGGCAAACTTAACTAGCTATTAAAAAACGATATTAACCAATGAACCCCAAGATTCATGTAAATTTCAGGGTAATTCAGGTGCTCAATATTTAAAAAAACAAAAACTGAAGGATTTTTAATAAAGTAATTCAGAAATAAGCGGGTTACCGGATCCGCAATCACGCACCTGCTTGCCATTCAAATTAATGTAGCGCTCGTTGGTCACATGCTCCACGGACGATTCCTCCTCAAAGGAGAGGAACCCGAAGCCGCGCGACTTCTTCTTCTCCTGGTCGTACATGATTACCACCTCGGTGACCTTGCCATACCGCCCAAAGAAGGTGCGCAGATCCGTCTCGGTGACATTCGAGGGCAGGCCACCAAGGAAGACCTTGTAGCCACCGCCCTTCTTCGGCTTCTGCAGCGTGCGCGGATTGCAAGGCTTTGGGTCAATGGTGCGGCCATCCAGCGTGTGCGGTCCATTCTGCAGCACATGGTTGACGTTGGTGGGATCGGCGAAGGTGACAAAGCCGAAGCCACGCGACCTGCCGCTCTCGTTGTTCTTCATCACCACGCAGTCGATGATGTCGCCGAAGCGGCAGAAGTAGCGAGACAAATTCTCCTGCGTCGTCTCCCAGGATAGGCCGCCCACAAACAGTTTGCCCCTCTCGTCTTCCTCCATGATGTTATTCTGGTTGTGGTTGTGAGCTATGGCGCCGGGTAGGTTTTCAATAATTGACGTAATCTTGCCGCTTTTTCCTTAACCCGGTGTGCTAAATAAATTAACTTGTGTGTTGTTGTGTTGCTTTTTTTTTTTTTTTTGCTTAGGGGATGCGCACTTTTAGAATTTTTTACACTGTTGCCGTTGGTGTTGCTGGTGTTCTTATGTATCTTATAGGTTGGTTTTAACGTTGCCAAAGTTCTTTTCCGTTCAAAACAATTAAACAAAAGCCACGACGTTCACACGTAACTTTCTACACATTATCGATGATGTTGTTTGTAGTGGACACATAGAAAGATATAAAGATAGAATAAAATAGAAATCTTGTTAATCAAAACTGAAGAACTGATCTTGACTTATGCATGTGCGAATGGGGTAGGAATTGCCAGATGACAAAAACGAGGGACACAGGCACATAGGCGCACACACACACACTGGGGCGGAAGAAAGAGAGCCAGCGAAATAGGCACAGATAATTATGAAAGGCACAGGTAGGCAGCAAAAGCAACCGGCCGGTACCCACACACACACAAACATGATGGGCATTGGACACCAGTATCTATGTGATTTTTGCCGTCTAACTGCTTTTTGTACACGTTCACAAGTTTGTTCGCTTGTTTGCAATCCTCCGCTTCTGAGCAGCTCGTCTTCTTCACCCGCTTTTACACGGCTACGTGAAAGTATTGTTTTCTTTTCGCTGCGTCACGAGAGGCTTTGTTGTTGCAGCATGCCCCAGCCTCAGCTCTTCCGACACACACAAACACATGACGCCTGTCAATGAGAACAACGAACTTATTCCAAGGTGAAGAGAGCCGCCGGTTCACCACTTTTGCGCGCCATTTACTGTGGGATTGCCGGATGATTTGAGGGCTTCGAAAATGCCACCAGCACAAACGTCTTGCGAGTTCGGAGTTACATTATTAATTTTATGCCCGTAATTATAAATTCGTATTTTATTCACTAACGCTACCAGCGTGTCGGGCAGATATTGTTGCATTGGCAGCAAGTGAAAACATGTGGCAACGCCATGTGCGACGTGAAAGCGAATGGATGGCGAAAAAACGAACCAAAAAGCAATGCCCTCGCAATGCAGGCCAAAGGAAAAGTGTTAATTCCACACAAAAAACAAACACTTCTGTTGGAGGTTTTCTCCAGATGGGTGCTATACTTTTTTCCGTAGTATGCGAAGCGGACTGAATGAATATCGGCGGAGTGTGGGAAATTCACCACGGCAGAATGAGGCAGCAGCGGCGACGGCAACGAAGAAAAAAAAAACAAAATGGAAGACGTGCCCGATGAAAAAAATGATACAACAAAGAAATACCAAGAAATATGTTGGCTTTTGAGTCTGTTTTTCTGAAATCTGAACACACATTTCACTGGAATCTTTTCATTTTTATAAGCATGAAATCTGCTCATTTGAATTATGTACATAATTGGGCTGAGACCGGAAAAACAATTCACACAGGGAAACTCTGTACATTTTCGTTTACGTTCCGGGTAAACGGGAGCGAAATTAACCAAGATTCCTACTACGCAATTTTAAAAATTTCGCATGATTTTTGTATTTTGCACCGCAATCTGCTTCGTTTGTGTGAGTGCATGAGTTGGCATGGGGGTGTGTGTGCGCGAATGGCTGCCGCCGACAGACCGAACCGAGCGATTTTTATTGGTGTGTGCGTGCGTTGGTGTGGTGTTATACATAGCATTTCTTGTATGTATGTATAAAAATATGAAATTTTCCACTTTGATGGGTGGAAAAAATGTGCAGAAATTGGCACAGAAAAACGCTCGCCCCAGGCGAAAATTGCACGAATCAAACTCACAAGCGCTTGGCGAAAAAAACAAAGGGCTACTGTGCCACAATCGAGTCGAGCCGAACATTTTTTACTCTACACACACCACCACAACCACATCGAGCAATGGCAGCTGCGTCAGGTATTCAGTCGTTTTGGAAAGGCAGGCATTTTGTTAAAGCCCCGTAATTGTTATGTAAAATGTGATTTTCAATTGCTTTCCATTCTTACCGTTTGTGCCAAGTGTTCGTCTGTGGTTTTTTAAAGATTTCGCACTGCAAATTCACTAAATTTAAGTGTTTTTTCCTTAAAAAACTAGCTTATAAATAATTGTATGATTTTGATGCATACGATATAACCTAACTTATATGATAAAAATCGCCGCCACGTTTAATGCTGTGTGACCGCCACACGATTGATGCGATATACCGTCGGACGCTACGATATATACTGAAGATCTTTTTGGTACAAACAAATAACAGCCACACTATCGGTATTGCTCATCCGTTTATTTATAAGATTTTGTTTCTAAGGTTTATATATAAAGTAGAAGGCTCGAATAGCACTATCAAACTTCTTCTATCAAATCCTTTATTTAACGAAAGACCGCAACTTTTGTGGATAATTTAAATGTATTATTAAATCAACCTCCTAGGCAACGCGCCAAACATTCTGTAAAATACCACTAGTTTGTAGTATTTTTTACTCCGCTTTTGAATTTCGGTATATTTTACTAGGGCAACCGTATATTTGCACAGCCCACGCAGGGTCCCTCTGTTTGCTACCCGGTAAAATGAGTTTTGTGCTGCAAAAAAATAGAAAATAAACACGAATTTGCAGTTGCTGCTCGCCCCGAGTGAAAAAAAGCGATCGCCAGCGCGCGTCGAATAGAAGGAGCTCCGGAGGAAGCGTAGCAAGTGAATATAACCGACCCTCATCGATTTTTTCTGCGCTGCAGAGGCCGCTGCTGCCACATTAACACAGCAGCCCCCAAGCCCAAGCCGAGCCGAGAAAAGCGGAATAAACAGAATGTCGCGCCACCCCAGCGATAGAAAGGTGTACGTCGGAGACCTGGGCAACAATGCCCGCAAGAACGACTTGGAGTACGTGTTTGGGGCGTACGGCAGTCTGCGCAGTGTCTGGATCGCACGCAACCCACCGGGCTTTGCATTCGTGGAATTTGAAAGCGCCCGGGACGCCGCGGACGCTGTGCGCGGATTAGACGGTCGGACAGTGTGCGGACGCAGAGCTCGTGTGGAACTGTCCACTGGAAAATACGCCAGATCTGGAGGAGGTGGAGGCGGTGGTGGGGGCGGCAGCGGCGGAGGACGCGACCGCGGTGGCGGTGGCGGCGGCGGCAGAGGCGACGATAAGTGCTACGAGTGTGGAGGCCGTGGCCATTTCGCCCGCCACTGCCGCGAGCGCAAGGCTAGACAGCGACGCAGGTAAGCTCTTCGCCATTTCCATTTTCATTCATTGCTGAATTCATCCTTTTTGAAACATGGCGAGATCTGCATACATACAGATTTGCATGTGTGTGTGTGTGTGTGTAGCTGTGCCATGCAAAAATTTTGAATTGTTTAGAGTGTGGGGAAGTTGGACAGTTTTCGTGGTGGACTGTTAGCCAAATACATCCAAGCGATGTTAGGCTTCAGTGTGTGCTGTTAAGCCAGAAAAGTGATGTTAAGCGCACTGTTATGTTGTCCGATAGCAGCACGCACACGTGCTCTGTCTGAATACCCCTTGTCTGCAAACTCTTGGGTATAATTATTATTTTCAATTTAAATTAATGTTTCCCTATTTAAATTCCGGATCTATTTAAAGTTACAATCTTCGAATAATAAACTGTAGGCAAGTAATTAATTATTAATCACAGCATTTTAAATACAAATACTTGTTTGATACAATTTTAATAATATCGGCTAGATATATTTGAATATATGTTCTACATAAATACGAATATGTAGCTCTAGGGTACCGCCTAGTTGAGACATTTTCTCTTTTTTCGTTCCCCGCGCTTTACTCTTCGTGGTGAATTTGTTAACAGCTCTGTTAAAATTGTGGAATTGTGCTGTTAAACGCGAATCGAGTGGCAACGCTGGAGGCCGCTCATACACGTGCTCACGCTTCATTTTGGAATTTTCTTTTACACGCGGCATACGGAAAAGAAGGTTAAGTCTGCTGCTTGTTGCTGAGTTTTACTGAGTTTTTATAAGTAAAAATTAAAACTAAATGAGCACAGCGTGATACGATGTTTGTGCTTTACGAAACGCCGGCGGGCTACGCAATCTTCAAGTTGCTGGACGAAAAGAAACTTGAGCAGGTCGATAATTTGTACCTGGAGTTCGAGACCCCAGAGAAGGCCAACAAATTGTTGAAATTGAAGCACTTTGAGAAATTCAACGATACCACAGAGGCTCTGGCAGCTGCTACAGCGGCGGTGGAGGGCAAGGTGGCGAAGCCGCTGAAGAAGACTCTGAAAAAGCTGCTGGTCGACGACGTGCAGTCGTCACTGTTGGTTGCGGATGCCAAACTGGGCACCGCCATCAAGGACAAGCTGTCTGTGCAGTGTGTCTACAACACGGGTGTCCAGGAGCTGATGCGCTGCATCCGCCAGCAGGCGGACAGTCTGCTGGGCGGCCTGCCCAAGCGGGAGATGACGGCCATGGCCCTGGGTCTCGCCCACTCGCTGTCGCGTTACAAGCTCAAGTTCTCGCCGGACAAGATAGACACTATGATCGTGCAGGCGCAGTGCTTGTTGGACGATCTAGACAAGGAGCTGAACAACTACATGATGAGAGCCCGCGAGTGGTACGGCTGGCACTTTCCTGAGCTGGGCAAGATCATCACCGATAACATTGCCTTTGTGAAGACGATTAAGTTGGTGGGCACCAGGGATAACATGTCGGCGGCCGATCTGTCTGACATCTTGCCTGAGGACGTGGAGGAGAAGGTCAAGGAGGCAGCCGAGATTTCGATGGGTACGGAAATCTCAGAGGAGGATGTGCTGAATATCCAATGCCTGTGCGACGAGATCATCTCTATAAACGATTACCGCATTCACTTGTATGACTACCTCAAGGCCAGGATGATGGCCATGGCTCCCAATTTGACAGTCCTCGTTGGAGACACAGTGGGCGCTAGGCTTATTGCTCATGCCGGCTCGCTGATTAACCTGGCCAAGCATCCATCGTCAACGGTACAAATCCTGGGCGCAGAGAAGGCGCTCTTCAGAGCTCTGAAGACAAAGAAAGATACACCCAAGTACGGTTTGATCTATCACGCTCAGCTGGTGGGTCAGGCGAGCCAGAAGAACAAGGGCAAGATGTCGCGATCGCTGGCCGCCAAGGCGTCTCTGGCCACACGAGTGGATGCCTTTGGCGAGGAGGCCACCTTCGAGTTGGGAGCCGCGCACAAGGTGAAGCTGGAGTCGCGCCTACGACTGCTGGAGGAGGGGAACTTGCGGAAACTCTCGGGTACTGGCAAGGCAAAGGCCAAGTTCGAGAAATACCAAGCCAAGAGGTGGGTTCAATCAAAAGATTATGCAACACCGAAAACCGATTTCCAATGATGATACCCAAAAGGTTTCGCATTTATCCGATTACAATGACGATAAACCTTGGCTGTCTGACCGAAATTGTGTTCGATGTGTAGACCTTTATTTTGTTTTTACAATTTCATTTATTAATTCAACTTATTTGGATTTTCTAGCGAGGTATTTACCTATCAACCCGAGGCTGATAACACCGTCAACGTGAAGAAACGAAAGCACTCTGAGGCGGAGCAGACGCCTGTTAAGAAGGAAATTAAGGAGGAGGCTGATGCCGCTGAGGATGAAGAGGCGGAAGTGAAGTCTGAGAAGAAAAAGAAGAAGAAGAAGAAGCAAAAGGACGAGGAGGCCCCTGAGGAGGAGGCGGCGGCAGCACCAGAGCCTGTAGACGAGCCCACACCAGCCAAGAAAAAGAAAAAGTCGAAGCACCAGGAATAGTTTCTTGGTCTCCAGGGGGCTTTAGTTTTAGGTCTTAAATCGTAGCATTTTAGGTTACCTTACTGTAAAGTATAGGATTTTATAATAATAATCAGCAAGAGTAAAGTTTTTGTTGTACATTAGAAATAAAATGTAATAATTGCAAAGCCAAATAGTATTTTAAATCTAAACTATTTAATGCAGCAATGGAACTTAGTTATTTCTATATTTCTTACATTCTATAGATAATATAGCCGAAAGATTACACTATGATTTAAGCGATCTTGTTTTCTATGTGAACAAACCTTTCCTCATTTCTCGATTATAAACTATTTTATGCTGCTGCAATAGCAGAATTAAGCACAAGCTTAAAAGCTTACGTCCGCTGAAGAAAAAAACCTATGACTTTGGAGGCCATTCTCTCACTCTCTCGCAAGAAGTTCGATTGATTGCGGTACAGTGTGCGGAGGAGCCAGTGAAGCAGAAAATTTTTTGCATCAGCTCCCGAGGTTTGCTTGCATCACGTCGGCCACAAGACACTAGGCATTCTGTGGTCCACGGAATAATATAAAAGGAATGGACGCTGCCTGCCGTCCAGTTGACAGAGAAAAGAATGCGAGATGCATGGTGGTAGCTATCTGAAGCTGTTGCTGGTCCTGGGACTGCTGCTGACCTACTCGGCGGCCAAAAAGAAAGGGTCATCATCCGAGGAGGAGGAGGAAGGCGGCGACAAGTTTGAAAAGAAGAAATTTGGTGCCGAAGAACACAAAGGAGAACACGGTCACAAGGAGCACAAGGAGTGGGAGGAGGACGAGAAGAAACATCACGAGCTGGAGGATCACGAACACCACCACGGCGACAAGGGGTCAAAGAAGAAAAAGCACTACGACGAGAAGCACGAGCATGGGGAAAAGCATGAGCACGGTGCCCACAAGAAGGGCGGAAAGCATCATCACAAAAAGAAGCACAAGAAGGGACATAAGGAGCTGGAGTATCACAAAAAGTTCAACAAGGATGAATACATTAAGGAGAAAAAATTCTATGATGACGAGCACAAGGGTGGCCATCACAAGAAGTACGGAAAGGAGCACCACCATCATGCCGAGGAACACGGCGAGCACAAGAAGGGCGAGAAACACGAAGGCGGTAAAAAGAAAGGCCACAAGAAGCATCATGGTCACTACAAGAAGGGACACCACGACGAGGATCACAAGAAATATAAGAAGGGGCACAAGCACGGCGACAGCTACGAGGAAAAGAAGGAGCACGGCGAGAAGGGCTCCAAGAAACATGGCCAAAAGCACTACAAGAAAAAAGGCGGCAAGCATTGAGTACAAAAACAATTAAGGGAGCTATCTAGACGAGTGTCTGTAATAAGAAATTTTGTGATGTGCAAACCAGTGTTGCTGAATAAAATTTGGGAAAAGGTTAAATAAGCTCAGTTTTATTTATTCATTAAGGTGTCAACGGAACATGCACTTTAGTATATGTCCAATATATACTTGAGAAGAACGCTGTTTTTCAAATTAAACCCTAATGCCACAGCAAATTGTATAATTTTAGTTGGCTGGCAATTTGAAAGTTGATATTTTATATATTCGTTTTTAAGTTTACTTTACTTTTTGCAAATTACGAACCCATAGCAACAAGGAAAGTTTCAAAAAGCCAATAAAGAACAGGGAAAGGTGAAAAATATATATATTAATTAATTAATTATTTGCATTTTCTTTCATAAATTCTCATAAATAAAAGTAAACTAATTACATCTTAATTAAACCAATTTCTAAATCAACCTTTTTGTGTTGTTACTTACAGAAGCAACTCGTTCAGTAGATCTCGCAGCACATCCCGTCGCCGGCGCACTCGTTCCAAGTCCGGCACTCGCTCCCGCAGCCGCTCCGCCGCCTCGGTGAGCCGCCGATCCGGTCGCTCCAATGGACGCGACGAGAACGGATCTTCTGTGCCGCGTTACAGCGATCATGAGCGCAATGGCAGCGGTGCCGTGGACTCGCCACCTCCGCCAAAGCGGCGCTACGACGACGATGACGATGACCGAGTGAGGGGTTCACGATCACGGTCCCGCTCACGATCGGCGTCGCCGGCAGTGCGTCGCGGATCGCCGCCACCCAGGCGTCGCGGTGACTCGTCCGCTTCACGGTCCGTATCCAGAGACTAGCGAAACCGGACGGATGCAGACAGGGCCCGGCGCACGACGACGACAACAACGACGACGACGAAGAAGAGGGCCTGAACCTGCTGCAACCCCTGATGAATCGGAGAAGTGGGGCGACAACTGGACTTACCCTCATTCCCAGACCCCAGACCTCACAGTGTAACAAGACAGACAGATTCCCCAAACATACTTTTTTCATGCAGTATCCATTTCTAGGGTTTAATAGAGTTGTCCAGAACCATATTAGTTAAGGGTCTTAATTTATAGTGGAACTCGCGATGCAGATTTGAGGTATTTATTCCTCCCTGTATCAACAACAATAAACAATAATAAGCACATGCAGAACAAAAAGAGCGCTTCGGAGGGTCCTTGACTTTGACAGAATGAAAGAGAGTTAAACATGGATCGGCAGCAGCGGATTTTCTCAGATTCTCGATCTAGTCAAGATTTTGCTAATTGTAAATTGATTTGCGTTTGTATTTTTATTGCTTACACCTGGAATTATATACTCGAAATTGTGCAGGAATCAACAAAGCATCGCCACCATTTCTATGTCAATTCTTCACATTTACACACACCCAACAACCCAAATACAACTCACAATACACTCGATATTTCTTCGACTCCAAATCTGTATGATGTGTATTTCAATATTCATAATAATTAAGTCTTGAAGCTGCATAATTATTATATTCGTACATTGATGTCGTAGTTAAGTATTAAACAAATACATATGTATGGATTCTTGAGATGTGTGTTTGAATATAGCAAATACGCCGGACACTAAAATACACACAAATATTCAATCAATAAATTAAATGCCAAAAAAAAAACATTTTTTTAATTTCAACTGACTGGAGGTTTATTCTTTTGAAGTGTGACCGCCCTTTTTACTAGCTGCGCGGCGTTTTTTGAAGGCGAATAGTGCGGTCATACTTTGTTGACAACCGGCAATATTTGAAACAACACACACGTTCCTCTTTTTATGATTTGTTTTAGTTTAGATCAGGGAGAAACATGATGGCACCAGTGCCTACCCATGGAGGAGGAGCTGTCCTGTGCCAGTTGCATAACGAGATGCAAAAGTGACCCATTTTCTCTTCGATAGTTCTGCATCCTTATTTTTAATTTTACTTTTTCGTCCCAGGTCTTTTAATGCAAATTCATATAATTTCCTAATTCTCAAAATATTGTATTTCCCTCTATCAAATCAATTAGGACTGTATTCGCTCTTTGAATTCGACTTTTCCACGCATTTTTGTTCATGGCGGGATCCATAGTTTGAAATATGTGACGAGAGGCAAACATTGGTGACAGTCATAAACATAAAGACGAAAAACATTTGTAGCGCCCTCCACATTACCCCAAAACTATAGTAAGAACAAACGCTGTTTTTCGGGTATACAAGCTCAAATATTACGGTCAAATTCTGATGCCACTGTCGAATTCTACGCTGGAAACTACTTCGGAAATGACCCTAAGCTTTTCCACATATAAACAATATACAAAAAAAGGACCGTGTCGGTCGGTAATAATTGGGTGTCCAATTTTCAATCGGTTATACAAAATAGTGTACATTTCCCAACTGGTATGCTTTAATACATTTACTTTAGGTTTTTTCAATAAAAACAAAACGAAATGAGGAAATGATCGGCTTAGCTGTGACCCAAAAATAAAAGTGAATTAGAGGTTTCCAAATAATACAAAAATAATAAACCCTCTCAAAGGTTGAGAATTTATAATACACTTCGTCATATTTGTTTATGATATTTATATTCAAATTCTGTGATTGCCCGAATCTGAATTTTAAATAAAAACATGCACATCTCGTGGTAGGGGCTTTATAAATACCGTTTTTATTTATTTCCTATTGCATTATGCCATTAATACATTGTTTATATTCATATAACATTGATCGATTTCTTGCCTTTTCGCACGCGTCTACAACAAATACTCAACAAAAAATATTCATAATTATTAAAAGGAGAGTCAAATATTCATTCATATGAAGGTATATATTTATATGCATATATATATTTATATATGTATATATACAGAGATACAACTAACAGAGTCCGCGATCTGTCGAATGTTAAGTTTGGGTCGAGTGAGTTGGGGGCGAATAGAGCGATAAACTTTTAGAAATTTCATAGTCAAGACTTTGGTGGCTCCTTTAACGATGCGTAAAAAAATCACGATAACCAACAAACGTTTTCAATTCTCTAATATTTATGATTACTCGTTAATAGAAATGTTGAAGTGGTTTAGTATTTAGGTTCTTTCTTATTATCGGGGAGGGCTTTTTATATTTTGGTTTTTGCTTTGCTGTTGCTCGCTCACACTTTTATGCTTAATCAAATCATTCAACTACATACATTGGTTTTTGCTTTTGGGCGTTTGGGCCAGTAAACTACGAGTCGGCTAAAAAATAAAAATAGATTTCTATATCTAGGGCTGGTTGTAAAGGTAAGGTGCAACGCATCCATTTAGCACGAGCACTGATCCTTGGCGCCCGTGGCTTCGCTGCTCAGCGAAGTTCGCGACGGCTGCGAGGGTCGGTGCTGCACCCCGGACTCGGAGGCATTCAGATCGAGTCGTCCCTCCTGGATGTTCTGATAGATCTTTCGTGCCGTCTCGAGAAATGCTTCCTCCACGTTCTGGCCACTGTTTAGGACACATTTTAATAAAGAAATTACTTTATATTGCTTTTTAAAAATACGGGCAGCGCATGCACCAAATTTCTACGTTAACTTTGTTATATAAATATTGCATTGTAGATAGAGGGGATGGTGTATTGTAATCATTACTCACGTCATTGCACTCGCTTCGAGAAACATGAGACCGTTCTCGTCGGCAAACTCCTTGGCCTCCTCGTAGGTAACCTCGCGAGTGCTCTCCAAATCCGACTTGTTGCCAATGAGAAAGATCACAGTGCTGGGGTTGGTGAGATTGCGCGTATCTGTGAGCCAGCTGCTCAGGTGATTGTACGTCGAGCTACGGTGGTTAACAAGAATTCCATTTAGGGTTTAAAGTATATGTTGTTTCGTACAGCCTACCGTCTGGTGATGTCATAGACCATGAGGGCCCCGGCTGCTCCTCTGTAATATGACCGTGTCACGGCCCGGAATCTTTCCTGGCCCGCTGTGTCCCAGATCTGTAGCTTGATCTTCTTGTCGTCCACCTCGATGATGCGTGTTCCGAACTCTACGCCGATCGTGTGCGGGCAATTTGCCATGACTTTTGCAGAAGGGAAAATGCAAGTTAATGTAAGTTATTGCACGGCAGATGGATATACTCACATTTCTTCTCGGTGAACTGATGCAACAGGCAAGACTTTCCCACGCCCATGTCACCAATGATGATGTATTTGAAGATATAGTTGTAGTTGTACGGCGCTGCAGTCATGTTGGGACCTTTAAAAACAAACGAAAAATCAGTGAATTGCAATTGGTAGCATTCCCATCGCTCTACATTTTTCTACAAGATAGTCGATGCGTTCGTGCATCTTGTTCACCAAACTCCGCACTTTGCTCATCTTGACTCTCGGCTCTGGGCCTTCACGAGTACGAACTCCGACCCAGGCAAGTGGTTTCCTATCACTATGTGTCTCAGGCGCGCAACCACACGGCGCTGCTCGCTTATCAACAAACTGTGGCGCTGCATTAATTTGTTCTGCGACGGCAACACAACATTTTGTTCCCGTTTCTTTCAGTTGCCCCCGATATTTCGTTTTTAAGGCATGCTTGTATTTGAACAGCCGACCGGGTTCTGTTTATTTGCTCACTCACAAAACTCACAAGAGAGAGCCAACTTAAGCTCCAAAAGTGTCTGTAAAAACCCTCCAGGCTGGGACTTCCATATTCCACTTGATTTTGAGTCTTTCGGAGTGTCAGTATCGTCTTGAAGTCTTCGATACATCGGGCCACATTCGAGAAGAGCTCAAGTGAACACTTCAATAAAGTCAAACCGAATTACTTTCAAGGCCGTCGACTCGTAATTGTGGGAACTAAAAAAGTTAGGGCGAGTTACTTCTCGGATACTGCATTTAAATAAACTCATTCATGGTATTCAATTATTCAATTAATTTAGAGTGTGTTGCCTAATAGGACAAGTTTTAAATGTTATATTTATATTTTAATTAATCCATGTAACTTTATTATTTTGAGAGCTTATGCGAAGCGTTCTCAAGGCTATAGGTCCTAAAAAAAATATCCAGGATCTTGTTTGTTAACTCATATATGTACATATGTGGATCTGAACTCTATTTAAAAAATGTTGTAACAGCCATATACTATTTTAAGCAGGAGTTATCTAAATATTTTGTTAACATGTAATTGAATTTAAAAAAGTGGCATACAAAAACAGGGTTTGACCACTGAAAAAATATATTAAATTGTTTCCCGAGAGCAATAATAAACATACATATTTTATGACCTACTTTATTTCAGAAAAAATGTTATTGATTCCAAATCGAAAGTAACCGTTGTGGCATACTGTATTATTTTTGTTGCACCTAATGAGATTACATATGTGAAATATAAATATAAAAAATAATTTAAAATTCATTGATCTCACCCTAATCTATCCCGTAAATCTTTCGCAAGGCATGTATCGTTTTGATTGTTGACCAAAATGACAGGTAATTATCAATTTTAAATGTGTAGACTTCCCGGCACCCCTACTGGCAACCTATGTATATCGTCATAGGTCTCGATTTCGACTCTTATCAGTCAAGCGCCAAAGGCCACACATCATTGCAGTAATCATTGGAGGCGGAATCTTCGAGCCATACATACATACAATTATGTGCAAATTTCAATGAAGTGGAAGTTTCTGCATTGCGATATAATAACGCAAACGCACCCTGGGCGATATATAATATTTAAGGGGTGTAAACAACAACAATGGAATGAAGAAGTATACCAACAAAAACAAATAGAGCAACACTTTGAGAGAGAGTATGTACACTTTCAACGCAAGCGAAAGTTTGTGCGGGGCTGCAGTGTCGCCCCTGCACATAGTCTTCCGTTTCGTATAATTTAATCATAAGCGCAGCGCCTGTAATTGGCTTAGACGCAGAACGGCGAATATTACTCACCGTTTTGGTTCCTCGGGGAGCGGAGCGGAAGGAATGGAATGTAGGGCTGTTACGAAGAGCGGGGGTGTGTGGGCTGGCTGCCTTTGGCTCTTTGTGTTGTTGCCGAAGGGGCGTTCCTGCGAAAAGCTTAAAATCTGGATAGCAGCAACTTAATCCTGTGCAGTCACACGCACTGGAGTTATGGGAAGGACACCAGCAGGACAATATTATTGCAATTATTTGTAATTGGCAAAAAATTGCGACTTTGTTGATTTCTAGGGTTGTTGTTGATATTAAATTATCAATATATCGATATTTTTGTCTAAAGATGATAATTTATATCACAATTTTTTTGTGTGTCGCAATATCGAAATGGCGATATTTTTATTTTTTCCAATTTTCCATATTTTTTGTCAAGCTGCAAGGGGAAAGCAATCCAGGTAATCAGAGGTTTTTTCCATTCGGTGATTTAAAGAATATAATATGAATAAATATAATTTGAATATAAATATAATAACTTTTCCATACTTTCTTTTTATGAAGTTATTAACAGAAAATATATTGTAATAATATTTAGTCTTATACTTGTTTGCTTCTCGTTTTCTGTTCTCCATCCGTGTTAGTGTTCTTATTATTCGATTCTATTTACATTTAATACATATATCGATAACACTATCGCGTATCCTTAATGCCAATACAAACGTTTAATATATTGACCAAAGTTTCGGCTGGAACTCAAAAAGTGCCAACACGCTCACAATGAAGGCGTAGAAATCCTGGCCTTTTTCGTCGAGGTATTTCTTAGGAATATCTATCTAGTAATGGCACTCCGCAACCCTTGAATCTACTTCTGCCCTGTAGGCTCAGGAACATAATTATTTGCAAAATTTCCCGTTAATATAATGGCTTTCTGGCAAATATTAAAGTAGTTCGCTGCTACTTTTTCTACTAATTTCATTTCCTTCGTAATCATTTCTAGGGCTCTGTTTTTGCAGTGTTTGTTTGCTAATTGTATTGATTCTTCTATTTTTAAACTTATGGTTTTACGGAGGAAGGTCGAATTTTAAAAATGTAATGAATAGTCGGTAAGATAGCTTTCGCCAAAGTGGCCAGGCTGTGCCTACAGTCCCAAAGTTGGGCTGATTTTTGAAATTTGTGAATTAATTGAGTTTGCATCGCTGATAAAGGCCAACAAATTTTGATACAAATTGTTTGATTTTAATCTTTGCAAAATGTAGCAAGCTCATTATAAACCCTATTGGATATGCAATTAAGGAACACATAAATTACTTAATAACGAAGTCCATCATAAGACTGAAGGGCATAGGTATACGATTTAAGCCTTTCGGAGGGTTTATTCTGAAAAGAATTTAAAAAAAAGTTAGAAAAATAATAAAATTAACAAGAAAGGCAGATATATGATATAGTAGTCCGATTTTGATCAAATTAAAACCCAAATTTTTGAATAATACATAATGGCCATGTCTCAAATTACAAGAAAATATGTTGAAAACTGGAAGTTTTATAATTTTTACTCACAATTTTCCTATCAGACGAACATGGCTAGATCGACTTGGCTGTTGATGCTGTTCCAGAATGCAAATGGTATACAAATAAATCACAAAGAATACTAACGATAAAGTGAACATCTATGAATATAAATATGAAATTTTATTTTTATTAGGAGGATATCCCAGGTAATTTCCCCCCCGGAATCCTTGCGGCTTACGCTTGGAATTCCTCTACGATTCCTGGCGGATTCCGGTCGGGACTGAATCCGGTGGGAATGGGATTGGGTTTTTTTGACTGAACGCTAAGCAATTTTTTGTATGGGAAACCACAACTCAATACTGAAATCAATGTAATACTCACCACTGGCATAACCAATCTGTCCAGAGCCATGAATCAGGGCACTGCCCACGTCTCCGTATCCATTGTGGTCGTAAGGTCTAAAGAACCCTCCATCTTGCTACCTATTACGATGTGTTGATAGCTGCCTTCACTATCAAGAGATAAATCAACAAAATGCAAGTAAAAGTGCAGATTTTTTAAATTTTTAATTATATCCTTAAATTTATTATTTTGCAGTAATAGATTTGATTGGTTTTGCAGACGACGGAGAAAGTTGATAAACTAATGTTTATCACAAAATATCACCATTTTATGAATAAAAATTAAACCCTATATAAGAAATGATCTCAGCTATCAGTTTTCGAAGTTTATTTTATGAGACCAAGTGAATAAATCTTTTTTATTTTATTTTAATACAACCATAAGTGTAAATTTTAGTAATTATAAAAGTATTATTTAAATTTTGTAATTTTAATTATTTTTTAATTTATTTTATTTTAATACAACCATAAGTGTAAATTTCAGTAATTATAAAAGTATTATTTAAATTTTGTAAACCATTGAAGACCCTCTATATGCAGTAAACGTCGATAGTATTATAGATTAATCGATATATTTATATTTTTGTCTACAGTATCGATTTCATTTATATTTACTAAGAGTTTATGAGTTTAAGAGTTTGGGCAGATTTGAATAACGCAAGTATCTAAATTAAAAACAATTGCTTTGCACACAGGGGTACCGATTTGTACGGTAAGCCCAGTTTTGAAGCACAATTTCAAGTATTATCTCTGTAAAATTCATTAAAATCGTATCGACAGTTTTTAAGAAAAAGCAACACCGGGGCAGTAACCCCAAGTCGGTGTCATGGATTCCTATAGGGACGTTGCCAGATCGGCGAAGATGGCGGTGCTCCCTGCCGACTACCCCAGAAGTCTGCTCACGACGGAGCAGCTTAATAGCATCCAGTCCGCCATCTTGTCGAGGGTGATGGCTTTGAGACACGGCTCTGTGAAGCCGCTGTTCTCTGGCTGCACTTTCCGACCAGGATGGATGGCCATAACGTGCGGGAATGCGGAGACAGTCGAGTGGCTGATCACAGAGGTGCCCAAGCTCCGGCTGTGGAAGGACTTCCACATCAAAGTGGTCCCTGAGGCAGAGGCTCCACGTGCCGCCGTTTTCATCGGCTACTTTCCGCTTCCTAATTCGGATATGAAGACGGACGAGATTTTGAATCTCATCGAAGGCCAGAACAGCGGCCTGCGCGTGGGAGACTGGCGTGTCTTCCACCGCGAGATGAGGCAACACATCGCCGTCTTAACGATCGCGCTGGACCCAGTCTCGGCCAACCGGCTGAAGTCGATGGGGCACCAGCTCAATTTTGCGTGGGGCACGACTTCACTTAAACCAAAGGGCAGCATGCAGCCGAAGGAACAGATGGTGGCTCCCGATCTCGCAGCGGAGAAGCCCACCTGCTCCAAGGCAATCGCTCCTGACACGACTGCAATGACACCACAGGGTGGCACCGCATATGCCCAGGACCCCGCAGCACCTCGGAAAATCCTGCGCCTTCCCCTTTACGGGCGCATTACTCGCGGAACCGGGCGCGTAAATAAGGGTGCGAGGCGCACAGCTGAGAATGAGGCCTTTCTGCGCACCAACCGAGGCCGGAAGATGGCAGCCAGGGGCCGCAAGAGGGTGGACTAATGTCCTGTCCCCCTCTCTCCACTCTCCTCAACACCCGGAGACACCTCAGATGTCTCTAAGCAAGCCTCCAGGAGAAGCAGTTGGGCAAGATGTAACGGCGGCAGGAGAAGCTGCATCGCAGCATCAAGGACGAGAAAGACCACGACGATCCAGGCTGTGCGGTGGCCGTATTCGTTTAGCAGTTGCGCATGCGAGGTCCCGTGGTGGAAGCATCGGTGGCGCGAACCCTCCGTCTTGTGGAGTCCTCAAAATCGATGAGCCGCATCGTGGGCTTGTCTGCCACTCTGCATAAAGAGCCTCTTCTACTTTGACTCTCCAACGGCACTGCCCAAGGACTAGAATGACTTCGGCTGGGCCAATCGTTCGGTGCAGAAGAGCCGAAACATGCGGGCATGCTCCGCGTTGCTATTATCCGGGGACCGGATATCTACAGTGCCAAGCACTGCAGCTTTATGGACCTTTGCATCCAGGATGTGATGCAGAACTTCGGACGCGCCGGTCGTCTCCAACTACGACAAGCTAAACCACTATTTATCCAACGAAATTCCCATCGAATCCACCAAATTGGCTTATTTAAAAGCCTAAAAAACGCAAATAAATGTACCTTTTTGGCTCAATTTAAATGTCTTGAAAACGCACATAAAAGGCTCTTGGAGCAGTTTAAGTGTCTGAGAAAAGGCAACTTTTATGTGCGTTTTCGGAGGGTTTTACTGAAGCAAAGGTTCTGAAGGCCGGAAGGAAACTAGCACCTAAGAAGGCACCGGGAGTGGCCGGACTTTTCAACAAATGCTTTCAGGAGGGTTATTGCTGGTCAAGCCAGGAGTTGCATCCTCCTACAGGCCATTGGGGATATTCCTTCCACTTATTCACGATTTTGTATTGTGGCGCGCTCTAGTGATTCTGGAAACATCGATGCATCGAGCATCCAAAGGCCTCTTCGAATGAGTTTTTCTTTAAAATAACAATTTATGTAACATTGAAAACTTTTCGTACATTTTTTTCTTGCGGGCTTTTGCATACACAGCCTTTCTCATGTATAGCAATTCATATATTCCTCTTGACAAAAAATATCAAAATATCGCTTTTTCGATATTTGGGAAAAAACAAAAAATCGTAATGAAATCTTTATATATCATCTTTAGAAAAATATCGATATTTTTATATTATCAATAACCCTAGGCGCACGTGCGCGGTTTGTTTATGCTGTAATATTAAACTTATTGCGGCCAACATGTTTGTTAACGAGGTCAACGATGTGAAAATCTACAACTTGAGCGCCGGCAAGTCGGTGCCGGATGTGAGTAGCTGCAGCTAGAGTCCTCCTGTAATTCATTTAACCAAGATCCGTTTTCCCCAGTGGCTCACTGACCGACGAAAGAGGTCGCAGCTGAAGAAAAAGGTGGACTCGCGGCGGCAGATCGAGCTCATTCAGGACTTTGATATGCCTGGCGTATGTACTAGCATCCGCATGAGCCCCGACCATCAATACATCCTGGCCACGGGAACGTACAAGCCCCGCGTCAAGTGCTTTGAGGTGTCCAATCTGTCCATCAAGTTTGAGCGCTGCTTCGACTCCGAGGTGACGACGTTCGAGGTGATAAGCGACGACTACAGCAAGATGGTCTTCCTACAGTGCGATCGCTACGTGGAGATACATGCTGCCCACGGTCGCCACTACAGACTGAGAATACCGCGCTTTGGACGCGACATGAAGTACCACAAACCCAGCTGCGACATGTTCATCGTGGGAGTGGGAAGGGTAAGGCTATATTAAAACGATTTTATTTATACCAAATACTAAGCAATTTAACTTTAGGACATTTACCGGCTTAATTTGGAGAGGGGCCAATTCCTTCAGCCGTTCGAAACGGACGCTAGCTGCCTCAACGCCTGTGAAGTGAACCCAGAGCATCATCTTTTGCTGGCCGGCACTAAAGAGGGCACAGTGGAAGCATGGGATCCGCGAACTAAGCAACGCTGCTCCACACTAGATGTCGCCATGAAGCTGCCGGGCGTCAAGGAGTTTCCCTCTGTCACCGCCCTTAAATGCCGTAATGGTTTGCATATGGGCGTAGGAACGGCATCGGGTCATGTTCTGATCTACGACATCCGTGCAAAGCAGCCGCTGCTGGTGAAGAATCATTTAAATCGACTGCCCATCAAGCGGCTGGCCTTCAATCCCTCCCAGAATACCGTCTACAGCTTGGACGAAGCAACATTGAAGCTGTGGGATGAGCAGACGGGCAAGCAGATTGCCTATGTTGAGTCCACGACGTCCTTCAACGACTTCTGCACCATCCCCGACACGGGTATGTTCTTCTTGGCCCAGGAGGACGTGAAGATGCTAACGTACTACGTGCCAGCCATGGGCCCAGCACCGCGCTGGTGCTCATTCCTTGATAATCTTACCGAAGAGATCGAGTCGGAGGTGGTGGAGAATGTCTACGATGACTACCAATTCGTCACGGCTAAGGAGCTGGCAGAACTGGGAATGGAGCATCTCGTTGGCAGCAATCTGCTTAAGGGTTACATGCACGGGTACTTTATGGACGCCCGCTTATACAACAAAGCCAAGGCCGTGGTGGAACCTTTCGCCTTTGATCGTTTCCGCAAGGATAAGATCCGACAGGAGATCGAGAGTGAGCGCAAGTCGCGGTTACAAATTGAGTCCAAGCTGCCAAAGGTTAACAAGGAATTGGCCCTCAAAATCATGGACGAACAAGCCAATCCCTCCAACAGTGCCAAGCAACGCAATGTTCCCAATCTGCTGGAGGATACTCGTTTCAAGGCCATGTTCGAGAACGCCGACTTTGCAGTCAATAAAGAGGCCGAGGAGTACCGTCTCCTGGCTCCAGTGCTCAATCGTCTCGATAAATCCAAGGCCAAGGAGCTGAAGAAGCGTGTGGAGGTGGCTCGCGTGGCCGAACTGCACGCCGACGAGGCCCAACCGCGAGAGGAAAGCGACAACGATGAGGATCTGTTCGGTTTCGAGAAGAGTGACGGCGAGAAGAGCGATGACAGCGGTGACGATGCCTCCTCCGACGATGATGACAGAAGAGAGTACGTCAAGGAAATGAAGCAGGCATATAAGCAGGTAAAGCGAACCCGCGAAGAAGAAGAAGACGACGACGAGGAAGAGAATTTAAACCATAAGCAAAATGAAGAAACTCCGGGAACTGGAACAAGAACTCTGGCCAATGGACACAGTAGGACTCCTGCGACAAATGGAACAATAAACCGCTTCACCATGACTGCCTTGGACAAGCACCAAAGCGGCAGTGTTTTGCAGCAGCGCATCAAGCAGGCCAGCCTTCAGGATCGGGTACGCGTGATGTCTCAGCTTGAGGGGCAGGTGACCAATGTAGGACGGTCGCTTGGAAATCGCCAAATGACATTTGAGGTGAACAAGCAAAAGAAGTCGCAGTTCCATGCCAAAAAGCGCGAGGCCGAGCTGAAAAGGCATCGCGAAGAGCGGAGGAGCATCGTTAGACCCATCAAATCCCTTCGCCTGAAGAAGGTAAACTTTAAGTAGAACCAAAACAAATATTGCAATAGTCTCATGTACATAAAATCATAAATGTTAAATTATTTTATTTATTGTTTGTGGAAAGATGGTATCTCTGGGTAGCTGCATGGGGTTGAAATGTTTTGGAAGACGCCCCGTCTCACTCTGTTGAGGCGGTAAAGTCCGAGTGGAAGCCGCTGTCCCCACCATCGCTAAACTCTATTTCCTCGTCTTCATCTGGGATTGAATGCAAATCTTGTTCAGCGTTGTCCACGGTTCCTCCTGTCGAATGTTGATGAAAATGAAACGTTTCTGTTCTTATGCTGAATAACTTACTTTCCTTCCTAACGGGAAGATTCTCCACCAAGTAGAAAAGAGCTTCAGTAACCGGGCCTGTCACCGGCTTGGGCATCTTTTCAAAATGCAAACGAAAAAATTGCTCCGCATTGGTCAGCTCCAGAAATTTTTCAGGATCTCCGGTCTGAGTACAGGCCAACAAGGCTGACTGTTCCGCTCCCATTTTCTCAAATGAATGCCACTTGTCACATCCAAATTATTATTTGACATGATAGCAAGATTTTGGTTTCCGATATATCGTATCCATCCAAATTGTACTACAAGCAATTGTGTATATTTTTTTGATTCTGTTTCATTTAATTCAATTCGCATATACTTTTTGTACTAGCATTTTAAGGATCGAAAGAGTTGAAAAAGATTGTTCAGTCACAATTTTGTAATACTCGAATTTGAAAGTCGTGCTAACCAGGGGTGACAAAGAAATCTCTTGGAGACTTGAAAGTAGTTAAAATGGCATCCAAAAGTATGCCCAGAAAACCATTAAACCTTACCGCATTCTCATAAAATATTTCGTTCCCTAATTTTGAATACTTTTCCGACGGATTTATAAACTGTTGATAATTCGGAGGAACAATTGGTAAAAAAGTATGCCTTTAGCATTTATCAAACCGTCTAAACGTTTTAGTTCCTGTAACTATAAGAGTTAGGGGCAGAGTTCGACCATTTACTTGGTTATAAAATCATACATGAAATAAAATTGAGAAAATGTATTACAAAAACTTTACATTTTACAAAATAATACCGATATATATAGGCTAAATTTGGGTAACTAAATATGGCAGCAGATCGCTTTATTTTATAAACCTATATGTAAGCAACCGGAATCAGTCTGTAACCCAATTCGTTCAATAAAGATCTGACTTTTATTAGCAAATTATCATTTCCAGGCAACTTTATTTATTAAGTAAATATCAATTGCTAATTGACATGATATTTCGAATCTAGTTCAAAGTAAACACTTAGTCACTGTTCTACAAAACCTCTCTTTATAACTGAAAAGTTGTATCTTTTAATTTATAAGTCGAGCTTTCACAGCTTTGCTGTTGGCCAACTCGCTGGGCTCACAGCTAAAGCTCAGGTTCGGATTCGACCGATCTTTTTCTCACCAAGTTTACTTTGCAAAGCTATATTTTTTAGTTTAGATCCACGGCTGGTATAAATAGGAAGCTGCGGCAGAATTTTCAGCTCATTTTAAGTTTCTTCTTTGTGCAGTTGGTGTCTGTTTTTAAAAAGAAGGTATAAAATTTGTAATACAAAAATAGTGGAACAATCCTTGGTTATTAAAAAGGTCTAAAGTTAAAGGTTTTCCTCATATGGGATAAAAAATAGGCGGTTTTGTAAAGTATTTTTTAAAACAGCAAATAACGGTGCTCAAAGGATTTTATTAATTCATATCTATTTATAAAGAACTATTACAAAGTTAATTAACTGTTAACCATTTTTTTAGAGTCTTGCGTGACATTAACAAAACATCTTTGAATAGAATGGGGACTTCAAGCTTCAGCGACTCGTACTCATCGACTTGATAATAATAATATTTTCCATGCCATTACAAAAGCAGGCTAATTGAGGCCTACTGCTCGGCGTAATGACATACACAGAAATACACAAAGAGATTTAAAAACTATTGAGATTATATCTAAAGAGTCTGACAACCGGTTGTACACAGGCCCATAAATACACAGATAAAAGAGGCAAAAAAACAAAAATAATGAACCGCGACTTGGCGCAGACCCGGCCTGTCAAACGTCTGAACTTTAGCATATTGCAAGACAACGCGGGGCTTGTCTTGAGGCTTGGACAAGGTCTCTCGCGGCGCCTGCGACAAAAACTGGAGGAGGTCGATGATCAATCCGATCGGTACTCAACCCCCATCCACCTTGAACCTGAAGTGCGTGCGGAAGTACTTAGCCCTCTTTGTGGTGCACGTTTTTGGTTTAATTGTCACACACATCATTACATTCGATCCTAATTGAATGGCTAATGACAATATAAAAAATAATAATAATAAACTTCTAGGAAAGTATACTGAAAACTCGTTTCGGGCTCTATATGGTTTTCGTTCATGGCCAAAAACCAGTTTGATGATTTCGGAAAAAATTGGATTTAATCAATATGCAACTTGGCCATTTTATAATTGCAAAGATTTTGTTTGTTTTGTGATGGGTTTTATTTTATTTCGAAGAACCCGAAGATTTACGAGCAAAGCGTGATTGAAATGTTGATGAGCCCGCGCTAATTAAAACATTTTTAACTTCACTTTTGAAGGCATATTTAGGCGGCTTCTGACCTTGAAGTTACAAATTAAGGCCTTATCTTAAATCTCTTGAGATGCAAACAGAAACTGCTCTGTACTGCCATAGATACTAAACACAATGTATGTATAATTAAGCTATCGTTGACAACCTGCATAATTAGGGGCCGGTTTTCAAAGTGTAACTACCTACATAAACGTTAATTTATTAAGAAAAATACTTTAACACAGCCGGGCAAGTCAAGGCCAGTGAATTCGTCTCACTTCACTGCAAATGCTAATTAATCAATTTATGGAAAACTAGTAATATCAATTAAAAAAATCACACAAAAAAGGCTGAGAAAAAGCTTTTAACACTTCCACGCCATAATTTCAATGATATTCGCATTACAAAAATTGTGATTACAAATTCAGGAATAAGTAGAATTCTTAAACAATACATAAATATTTCAAAATGGATCTTACAATATGGTAACAGAACTTACATACTGGCGATATACAATTTTAAGTGGTATTCTTTATACAACTTTGTAAAACTTTTTTGTTAATTATACAATTTAAATAATCCACTGTACTTTGCTTTTAACTTTCAGCAGCCATGTTCCGTCTTCTAGTGATTGCCGTCTGCCTGGCCATCAGCGTCCACGCCTACTCGGACGGTGCCCCCAAAGGCGCTTGCCCGGACTTGACGCCCCAACACGGCGCCAAGCTGCAGACGATCAAGCCCCCGTACAGCTTGTCCGGTCCATCTCATGTGCGCTCGGGCGAGAAACTGAAGTTGACCCTGGGCGGTGATGAGTTCCTGGGCTTCATGATCCAAGCGCGAGACGGCCAGAATCGCGTTGTCGGCCAGTTCCAAGTGGTGGACGCCGCCCACTCGCAGACCCTCAGCTGCTCAGGCACGGACAACACCCTTACCCATCGGAAGGTTAATAAGGAGAGCCCCTTGACGCAACTGGCTTTCGAGTGGGTGGCACCAGCAGGTTACAAGGGAAACGTCAAGTTCATGGCCACCGTGGTCCAGAGCAGCTTCGTTTACTGGGTAGGTCGCGTTACCAAAGACATCGATGTCGAGGAGCCATAGGATATTTTCTCTGTGCATGTGATAGAAACAGGGAGTTTACCCTAAATGTTCCAATTACAATTGGAGCCAAGTATTTTTGAAAAATAAAGTCAACGTTAGAGAGAATGAATTGGAGATTTACTCTATTTGTTGATATTTATTTATAAAGAAACTGTTATTGAAAGAGTGGGGTTCATTTACATAATATTTGAAATTCAAAATATTGCAATGATTTCGGAATTAATTTGATAAGTATCATAGCCCTTTTCACGCCGCTATGCCGCCGCTTATTTCGTGCAGATTTACATTTAAGAATTATAATTTTTTGGCTTCAATTTTTGGTTTTTTTCTCTATTTTGGCTTTAGTATTACCAGCTTATGCATATTTTGTAAGTTTCTTGGCCCAATCATATTAATATAAGAAGTTTCGAGGAAATATGCACCGAATACATTATTCAAAGACCATGAAGAGTAATGCTCTTTCGGAAAAATAAAGGAAAATCCCGAAACTCTCGCCTGTAAAATTAGTTGTAGAAGGTATGCCACGAAATAAACAAGAAGTGTAGTGTTGATTTAGTGCACCCCTTGCACATTTACATCTTTAATGCTCTAGTAGCATGAAAATAGCCATTTATGAGGTAACAAAATAGTAACCTCCTCTAAAATGTTCATAGCATAATTTATAGGCATAATTCGGCCGGTTTACTTTTGGAATGTCCTTTATCTTTACCAACAAGTACTAGATTAACTAATTTCATCCTAATTGCTGGCAAAATGATTATTGGAGACCCAATACCGAGTTAGAAAACAGCAAGACTGGGGGTCGTGTCTTAGAAAACCTGCGATTTTTAATAAAATGGAGATTCTAGTTCAAGTAGCTAATTAATAATTATATGTCAAAAAGTAAATGCAATTAATTGATCTCTTGATTTACAATTTAATATCTTATCCAATCACATTAAATTAAATGAATATACTGGGAAATAAAATGAAGCAACCGCGATGAAAATTGATCCAAGTGGCGGATGTATAATTTCTCCTCGGGAATTGACAGACCTACCATCTAAATTGTGCCCTACGATGTGCCTACCAATGGCAAGAGATCACAAATAGAGGAAAAAGCCCGCGAGGCATGATAACACACAGCAATAAAGTTTATCAGGAACAGCCAACGGACGGTCAGCATGATGGATAAGGAGCATAGAGCCACAGTACATATATCGAAAACAGCAGGGTATTGGGTGGCGAGCGAAAAACATTGTCGTGCACCTGCTTCCATCTCATAGCCCGGATCTCGCTCCATCGTCTACCTCCTCATCCTTGCTGTAGAATAATCATGAATCAGAATCATGAACACAAAGTACTCAATCTTAGAGGGATTATAATTGAATGAGTTTAATTAAAAATATAATGAAATTTTGTATACTAAAAGTTTTACAGATTTCTGCATATTTTGCAGATTTTGTATTGTGGCGCTCTAGTGACTTTTCGATCAAATATACATATCTCGAAATATAAAATAAAAATATTTTTCGATATATGGGCAAACAAATCGTGAAATCATCTTTAGAAAAATATCGATATATTGATATTTTGATATATTATACCCTAGTTGGCAGCGCCACTACGCCGGTTTTATCGCAAAGACAAAATTGTTTTATAAGAAATAATAAATTAATGTTTAACCGCTCGAAATGCTACGAGGCCTCGTTCGTAGCTTGGAGACGGCTTTACAGTTGAATAGGCGGATTAATGCAAACACTGGCTCGCTCTTTTCGCAGTTCGAAAGCCATGCCCTCGCGAGGAAGTCTCAGCTGACCACTGCGGCGGGGACCACAAATGGGATTACGACGCCCGGTGGCAGCGAAACAGACAACGAATATGTGCCGTATCGGCCAGAACTGGAGACGGGCACCAAGGCCAGCGTGCTCGTCGAATTGCTGCGGGAACGCTTCCGCTTCTCCGAGGCAGAGCTGCAGCGAATCATGACCGACGATGTGGTGCATCGAAACTACCGCGGACGCTCGCTGGCCTCGACCCTGGACACGCTGCAGTTGGAAGGGGTTAGCAGGCGCAGCTTGGTTGAGTACCCGTGGATAATAGGGCAGGACAGCAGTGAGTGTCCTTATTACGTATATATATTTTCGGTAGATAAACCAATGCCCTTACAGAACGTCTGGAGCTGAAGATGCAGCTGATCAAATCAATGGATATCACGGATATCAACCATTTTGTGCCATTCCTGCGCCTCACTGTGCCACGCCTCCGCAAGCTGGTCAGCGCCCTCAACTCGGAGAGGAGCGCGATGCCGCAGCGGAACCGCGTCTACTACATCAGCGAGAAGCTGGAGGTCAGCCCCGATCTCGTTGCCAAATACCTATCGAAGCGACTCTTTATACTAGAGATGCCCTACGAGATGTTCGAGAAGAACCTCCATCACATGATTGACTACAATGTCTCGCCGATTAACATCCTCAAGGACCTTTGGGCCTTTCGTTATACTCCCAAGGCTGTCCAGTTGCGACTGGAGCGGGCCAAGAAGGCCAAGAAGGATAAGATTATGCCGTGGATGGTGCGCTGCCCGGAGCCGATATTACAGCGTTCGCTGAAGCTATCCCTGGACGAGCTGCAGGTGCTGGGCAAATTCTCCTCCGTGGTGGAGTATGTGGCGCATCGGCTGGGCTTCAATGTAAACGAGGCTAAGGGGATTATGGACAAGCATCCGCAAGTGCATACAGTGCGGGTGACTAAGGTGAGTGTATGACTTTCATGAAATCATAAATGTTGATTGTGTCCCTTAGATCAAGGAGGTCATCGACTATCTACTCGATGAGGCTAAGTTTACAAGATTCGAGGTGGCCCAAGTGCCTCGTATTCTGTGCCACAGCCTGAAAACCACCAAGAAGCGAATAGAGGAGCTTAAGTCCCACGGCTGTCGACCCTCTTCCCTTGTCATCATCTGTCGGAGCAGAAGGGAGTATGATAAGTTCCTACAGCATTGGGTAAGCCATGCCAGAGATCCCGAAGTTGTTTCTGGCCCATGAGATCCCTAGATCGCTTCTGGAAGTGTGTTGATGTTATATTTAAGCGTTTGCATTGAAGAAAATGTGTACCAAAAAAATAAAAAAGGGAATACAGCTGAAGGCATTCCCTTTAAATCGAAATGTTATAGAATTTTACAAAAATTGTATTTTTTCTGAAAACAAAAAAATGTTGTGCTTAATATAATATTGAAAATACCGTAAAGTGTGATATATAAAATGTTAAAACATAGAGAAACATCGCATTTAACGTTAGAATAAGGATAAAATCGAGTTTATCGGATCAGAAAAATTATATTTTTTAATTTATAGGTATTTTTTCCGATTGTCTTGCTCCAATAAAACAGAAATGAGCAAAGTTCCATTCACAGGATGACTGATTTTATGATTTTCCGACTCTTTGGTCACATTTATTACAGAAAGCAACTGCTTACACACATTGGAATACATTTATTAGACATAAATAATTAATTTTTATAGATATAATTGATTTAAATATTTTGCTTAGCTAACATTTAAATACGAATTGTGCTCCGTTTCGAATACCATTGCGTAGTTGTACTTCAACAGAGAAAAAGCTGTTTCATTTGTGACTGCCTTTGAGAGCAGCGAAGACTTGGGGAGACAGTAAACATAAAGCTATTAAATATAATCCTCAAATCCAACACTCGCACCTCCTCTCCAATAAGCTCGAATACTCCTTCCACCTCGACAGAGGGACACTAAACTAAAAGCTAAAAACATCTTTGTGCTGGCTTAGAAATATCTTTGGTTGTATGAATAGCACACAATGAATAGACTTTGGATTAGATTGATTGTACTTTCGACTTAGTCGCGCTGGGAGCGCCGTCTCTCCAACGCCACCTGCATCGACCAGATGCTTAAGGGTCGCATATAGCCGATGGAACGATAGCGCTTCTCGCCGTACAGGGCCTCCGGGGTCTCGAAGTTCATGCCGATGCGCTCGGAAATGGTCTTGTACATGCCGCCGGCCGTCTGAAAGGCCTCCTCGAACATGCCCTCCTGGATCATGGTGGCTGCCAGGGCATAAACCACCCCTGGCCACACCTCCTCGGCCTGGATGTTGCTGCCGTCCACATGGCCAGGCTTTGTGGGCTCAGAGGCGTTAGCTATGAAGCCATTGGCCGCCCCGATATTGCCATCGTGGAATCCCATGACATTGTTGTCGTAGATCCTCTTGAGGGCCGTGCGCACATTCTCCTTCGGGTAGATCTCGTAGTCGAAGCCACAGGACTTCAGATACCAGTGGCCGCACAACTGATCGGCCATAATGGTGTCCCGATGACCGTGCGACAGATCGAAGCGGTAGTAGCTGCCATTCCAGAGCTTCTCCTCCATCGATCGCTTGCCCTTCTCGAGAATATCCTGATACCGCAGGCAATCGTTCGGCTGATCGAGAATGGTGGCCATGGCGGACATGGCCTGCAGAGCGGCTAGCCAGAGACCCGAGCAATATGCACTGGGACCGTCCATTACCCACGAGTCGTAGGTTTGGTCCGGCATCTTGGTGTTCTCTATCAGGCCGTCGTTGTCCTTGTCGTACTCAATGGTTCGCTCCATTATGGCCTTGCAGGGACCGTACATGGCTTTTAAGTAGCCCATGGCGTCCATTAGGTAGACCTTGCCATTGGTTTCGTTGATGTACATGGATGCAGACTTGCGGTTTTCTAAAATGAACACAGATAGGTTGGCTTGAAGCGTAATGCTGCCAATAAAGCAGAGTTCAACCTAATACTTACGCTGCTTTTCATCCGCCGAATTCTTGCGCTTGTTGTCCTGGGTGTACATCTCGTACAAGCTCTCCTTGTCGATAAACTCGATGGAGCTGAACTTGCTGGCATTGTCCGCCTGGGCCTGGGCCAGTTCATTGAGAACGTAGTAGTCACGGTAGACTTGTAGAACGAACTTTGTATTGAGATCCTTCCAATCGTTCACGTCGTGAATGTTGTAACAGTTGATGAGTGTGAAGGGCTCTGCAATGCAAAACAGTAAAACTTGCATTTTTTGGCAAACAGGCATGGGTAAGTCCTCACCCTCATCGGGATCGCCCAGATCGTGGGGTACACAGTTCTTAACCTTTCGCGGCATCACTTTGCCGTCGTACAGCATCTTCCGGGTGTCGCTCAGCTCTGCGGCTATGGCATCCTTGAAGTCGTACTGCAAGCTGACCTGCAAATTGGGCCAGAGATGCGCCAGCGCTGGCGAAGCGTAGAAATGGACATCGTAGGTGTTGTACATGCGGTACTCATGTCCCTCTAGATATCCAAACCGGCCGTAGGCCAGACGGGGATCATCGTAGGCCAACTCCTTGCCCAGCGAAGAGTCGCACTTCAGCCAGATGGTGCCGCCATCCGAAATGAAGTACAATTGGTTGAAAATTGCGCATTTGTACCAGTCAGGCAGAGTCCTACGATAATATTTAGATTTATATTTGGAATGAGAATAGTTAGCCATAGTTAAGACGTACTCATCGTTGAGAATGGGCCGCTGCCAGGCGTCTATTAATCGCTCCCAACTGGCATAGTTCTTGAGGGCGTGATCGCAGATCTTTGGTCCAGACTCGCCGCTGTCATTAAAGTACTTCGTGTAGTAGCGAGTGTGCGTCTGCATCTTCCTTGGGAACTGAATCTTCGGCATATCCCAGGCCAGCACAAACTCCAACTCGTGCGAGGCCTTTGGCTTTAGGGCCACCTGAGCGCAGACAGCCACGCCAATATCTTTGGCTGTAGTGAAGGAAATGTTAATTAAGAATGAACTTAAGACACCGAAATAATTTCAGAACTAACTCTTCAGGGTCTCCGTGGTGGGTTGCTCGCTAAGCTGTCCGTGCTCCTTGAGCTGGGACCACAGCGGCTCTCCATTGCCGGCCGGATCGAACTGGGGACAGCGAGTGATGCTAATCTCGGGAAGGACGCGACAAGCTAGGTTATAGCTGCAGGGCATGTCGGCGATCTTTTGTCTGATGGCGACCCCCTTGGCGTTACCCTCGCTGATTAATTGAGACTCGGCTCCGCCTTCGGCATCCTGTTTCTTGTTTCCGGTTCCGTTCTTAAAGGTGAACGTAATGGACACCTTCCGCTCCTGATCGCCCACGTTCTCTGCGCTCCAGACAAAAACGGCGCAGGGCAGGCTGGACTCCCGGTACTCGTGGGGAATGACGGGCGACACTTGCCGACAGGTCAGTCGCACCCCATAGTGGGAGAGATCGTACTCGGTCCAGGAGCGCGGGTAGAGTCCCGTGTAGCTGCAACGGGAGTCCTCGATGTTGGAGTGCCAGGCATTCAGCGGCTGCTTGGTGCGACTGCTGCAATTGGCCAGTTGACATTTAGTTTTCTCACCATCGGATCCATCCGGATCGCTGCCGTTGCTGCTGCCCCTGCTAGATTGGTGTGGTGTGTGATGGCAGGTGTGGCAAAGCAAGAAAGCAAAACCAATTCGGAACCAAAGTGCAAGCCCAAGAAAGCCAAAGAAAGACCATACCATACCAAACGATCATTGTGGCGGCACATAACCCAAAGTCGCCCCGAAACGGAATCGGTGGTTCGTATGCAAACATGTCCAAGTGGTATCGGTGTTTTGTCGATAAGAGTTGCGTGTTTAATAAGTCAATTGATGTGTGCATCGAAAATGAGAGAAAAATATTTGGGTTTGAAAAAATACGATCTGTTTTGATTTGAGTTTTTCTTAGTGCTCGTGGAATCGTTCTGTTCTGGGAGGTTCTCGGATTGTTAGTTTCAAAGTGTTCTGTGGAGTATTAAAAGCTCACATTTTATAGGGTGAAGTAGAGATTGGATTTTTACAAATGGGTGTATTGCAGGTAGAAAATTATACCCTATATGGGATTTGTTAGGAAGTTAAGAAGGAAAGTGTGTAAAGTATTTACAAAATACATTTATGGACAGTACAGGGCGAGCGATGAAGCCTCATCAACAAACCAACAAACACAATATGAACAAGACAGAAATACAGAACCAGTATATTTTATTATGAAACTTAATCCTTTTCATTATTTTAGTTAAATTCTATTTTCTTAGACTTCTTCTTTTGTATGCCATTAAGAAATGTCCTGTTATTCTTTCCCATCTCCAACCTTTCCCCACACACAACTTAAATCTATTTTTTGACAACGTTCTTATGCACGCACTGGCTCTCTAAGCTTCCGTAAGTCAACAAAAATTTGTCCAAGACTTTCCCTATTTTGTCTACCTGCTTAATGGCACCTTCCATTATATCTTGTGCTTAATGCCGATCTATGCACAATTCTGAACAACCCAAGTCCCAACCCAACCTGCCATTATTATTTTCCAGCTAATGAGACAGACATCAAGTATGACATAAACTAAAATTAACCGAGAGTTAAATGGCCCGAATAATTTGCACGCGATAAGCTCAGAGTTCGTTGATCCATATGGCGAATATTTCTATCCCCATCATCAATATAGAAAACTGGCGAATAAAACTTAAATCCAAGCGGACGCTAAGCTACTCATAAATAAGGCGAAAGGGTGAGGTTGCGAAATAAATGTAAAATGTGATTCAAAAGCATGCAAACAACACGATTCTAAAAGTTTCTTTGGTAGGAAATAGCAAGGCGTTGGAATGGAAAAGATTTGAAAAGACAATACGGTTGACTCACCTGCACTTGGAGAGCAGACTCTGAAAGATGGTGCACCCCTTGTGGTCCTTGATGGTCACAATGAACTGATTGGCCTGGACGACATTGTACTCATAGATGCCAGGACGCATCTGGAAGCGACAGAATTCGCCGGCATAGCCCCGACCAATGGTTCCACCACCAATCCCGCCGATGGGTACTCCATAGATCTGCTTGCCGTTTTCCATGTAATAGTAGTCCATGTACACCCGGCGACCTTCACGCGACACTTTCCAGTAGTAGGCCGCATATCTGTCGCAATAGAGAGAGAAATACCAAGAGCAAGGGAATGAAAAATCAGATTTTAGTGGCTAATGTTTTCCCCAATTCACGTTTCCTTTCCCATTTCCCTCCCATCCAATTGCCTAACCGCCCGCCCCTAGGCCTGACCCCGATGATGTCATGTCAAGCACCCCTAGTTTTCTGCTGGGGCCTGCCTTGTACACGCACAGAGCATTTTGTGGGGTCGTCTGACTTAACTTAGCGTTTCGTATTCCCTCGAGTGGGGTGATGATGGGCCCTCTTTGAAGGTCAGTGAGTGTCTCAGTTGCCAAAGTCAAGTGCAAAGCAGCAATGCTCAAGAAGAGGATGGGACCAGACATTGCCATCTATACGGAAGTGAAAGCCTAAACAAAGTATATGTAAAAATAAATATATGTATTTATCTGAAGATATTGCTGACATCTAACACCCAAATTTTCTTTGTACATTTATTTCCTTTCTTTTAGGAGCTGACACAATCTATCCAAGGCACTGAACCAAAACAAAGGGACACACGAACTTGGACAGACTCTGATAACAAATTATCTTTCTGAAATCTATTAATGCTCAAAAGTTCCGCTTTCTTAAACAAAAACGCCATCAATTTACTGGCTTCCAAATATCTCTCAATTTAAACAGATAATTTAACCCATAAAAAAAAAGTATAAGACGGGTACACAAAACAGTTAGCGTCGATCACAGCGGAGGAATCTTCTCGGCATCCCCGGCGCCTGCAGTGTCGTTGCTCGATCGTGTCTGTTGCTTCACGGTCACGTCAGAGAAAAAGGATATCTGGAGCTCATCGTCACACAAGGCGGAGGAGAGTAGCTGGGCTACGAACTCAGCGCGTTGCTTCAGGAAGGCAGCCTGCTCGTCGGCCGGATGCGACGGGCTGGGCTTCAGAAAGCGGTAGCACAGGAAGCGCTCGCGCTCCTGGTGCCTTTCCTTGGCCTCCGTTGCCGGCTTGTCGTCCAAAGAGCGAAGGGCCGTCTCGCCAGAAATCGGGTTGAGGCTGATCATCTCGCTGTCCTCCATCCGTTGGTCACTGAAGTTCACAGAGCGAACTCCTATAGTCCGGGCATGGACGGCGGGAGCTAGCAGTTGCAGATTTACTCCGCCATTAGCCATAACAGGGACGTTCGATGGCATCCTAGATGTCCGGTGTCGTGGTTCTCGCGGGCGCGAGTTCGGCGCCATGTGAATACTATTTGGGGACTGGTTCAATGTGGAAATTGGCCCGTAAACATTCACGCTTCGCCCGCTTCCCGCTGTGGCAGCTGAAGGATCTACGCCGGGGGGCTGCAGCCAGGGCACTGTTCTCTGCCTAGAGCGGTGGGATCGGCTGACGGCTGGAATTATTTCTTGCGGCATTGATAGCGTTCCGCCGTAGAATCGCATCATCTCGGTCATCGTGGGATGTGAAATGAGCGGGGGGTTTGCTGTCGACGGTTGCGCGGAGGTAGCAACGACCTGCTGGGCTGCTGCACGCAGTGTAGTGGGTACCTCCAGCCCTGCTACCACGAAATTCAGCCGTGAGTGTCCCGACTCTGTGATAATGTAGCGCGGCGCCATCACCTCCTGGCGACGGTTGGATGCTTCGGAGCCCAGCGAACTGGAGTTGGGGCTGCTGATGCTGATTGCGGGTGGAATGGGGGGATTCGCTCCTGATGCCCGGGGCGGGAGCGGTGCTCTTATGACGGGGCTACTGGGCGGTCTGCCTCTGTTTGCTGCGGCTCCACCCGAGCGTCTCACCCGGTGGGCTCGTTCTCTGGCCACCTCATTGCCCCTGATCGCCTGAGTACCCACCGAGTGTCCGGCTCGAAGGTAACTGCCATCTGGATTTAGCTGTTCCAAGAAAAGGTCGAGAGAGCCTACTGAGCGGCGCATCTGCTCGTTGCGCGAGACGGCCGCCGCCGAGATGGAGGCCAGCTGCTCGTCTTCCAGGAAAAGGCGGGCCGCCTGCTGCTGCTCAAAGAGCGTGATCATTGTGGACACCAGCAGTGGACTGGCCTCCGGATGCTGCGCCGAAACGTGCTCCAGAAAGGTGGACTCATTGAAGCCCCACTGCTTGCAGTACGGACAGCGGTAGCTCTGCGGCGGATCGCTGCTTATGTACTCCCCGCCAAAATACAGCTCCACGTCCGACGGCGTGTAGACGCACTTCACCGGATGGTCGAAGGGATGGTCGGCGGTGGTGAAGTCGATGTCGTAGCAGTCCGCGCAGATGGCCAGGTCACGGCAGCTCAGGCAACGGTAGCACCTGCCCGTGAACTCCACCTTCCCGCATCCGCTGCAGACGACGCCCTCGTGGCGGTTCATTCTTTCTCAATCGCGTCTGCGTGGACAGGATTAGCGCTCAGCGGGCATTCGGGTTATCTTCCAAGTCAACAAATGCGCACACAACGATATTTGAATGAATTTATGAACTGAACTGAGTGGAGACTTGAAACTCCCCGGAGCAGGGTGCGCTCGACTGATTTTTGGAAGCTGGCAGGTAAGGCAAGGCCTCACAGCCGAATCAATTGGAAAACCAATATTAATTTGGGTATGTATACAAAGGAGAAACAAAAATCTAGAAATATAATGCACTTGTGCGTACAAACTTAGAATGCTTTAGAAGCCAGCTCTAGAGTGCAAAAATATTGTTTGGTGTTACTCATCTTGTTATTAGAATGTCAATGATTTTATTATGTTGATTTCGCGAGGAAAAACGGCGCGCTTTAAAGTTGTCTCACCAACCAAAGAGGGACCAACAATAAAGTGACTTTTAATCTCTTGAAAATACATATTCTAAGCATATTTCCTGTTCTAGCCGCCCCTTTATAATTGTACCTTAAAGCAATTCCTTAAACTTTTATGTTTCCCACCAACTGTAAAATTGTTAAAAGAAAGTTTGCCCGGGTCAGTGTGGGTCAAGTGAAGGCGCTGAAAGAGGAGAAGATTGGGACAGGACGAGGCCACAAATTACTTGTGCAAAGGAAGTTGGCTGACGTCTTCTACCTCTTTATATATATATATATTTGTGTACCTGTATATATATATTACAGTCAGGTCAGAAGTTTGTTTGCGGTAGGGTGACATATCGAGGGATTGGACTGAGTTACAGAACTTTGATAAATATATTTTTCACATGCTGTTAGAGCACTTCAAGTTTATATCAAAACTTCACATTGAAAATTAAACTATCCTTCTTTTAATTTAATGTATAGTTTTGTTCGTATTAGAGAATAGCCACACAATATGGCTCCATTGAAACTGTCTAAAAATATTGCACATCCACTTTAAAGACGTAAAATGTCAACAAAAATAAAACGAACTGAAATTTTCGTTGTCGATTAAACAAAAAAGCACAAACAAAAGACCAAAGAGAGACAGTAGACACTTTCCCTAGAGGGAATTCATTTTTCATGACGACTTATACAAGATTTTCATCTATCCACAAAAGTTGCAGTTCGTACATAAAAACCAATAACGAAAAGTACTCTGTCTGGCAGGGCATACCTATATGTATGTGTTATTATTTGTTGAGAGAGGACGAAAAACGAAAATGAAATGTGGCAGGGCTCGGTGGGGTCCAGGGCTATTCGCAGATTTGTTTTCAAATGCACTGAAAACTGACTGAAAAGATGCTCCAAAGATACATATATGTCAGGAGTATGGGTACATTGTACAAGTCTCCTTGGGAGCTTGCCAAAAATATTTGATGTTTGACAGACAGGCGCTGGGTGGTGGCTCCAGAGAAGACGCTGGATGGTGGTTCATTACGTGTCAGGTCTCTCCCTTAAGCGCACACAACTTGATACGGGGGCAAGATGCTGTTGGCTTGGACTCCAATTGTGTGAAAATGGCCGGCAATAAGGAAAGAGGAAATAGCTGAAACTGTGTCGTCCATTGAACTCGAGCATGAGGTTAAAGTGGAGCAAAAGAAAAAAAAAAATTGCTGATCAATGCCGGTTAAAAAAAGGATATATGCATGTGTTTTATCTTCTCTTTATATTAATCTACAACGCGTATACAGTTGACTTTATATATTTTTTGGACCGAAAATAAATGATTTGATAATCTATGTTCCGTTTATATAAAATATTTTGAAGTCAAATGGACGCAACAACAAAGGTTTATAGAAAATATTTAATACAGCCATAAGGCCATGGACTCCAAAATTGGTAGATTGACTGACGATAAGCTTTTAATCGAGCCTTCCCTTACACATATGGAAAATTAAGAACTAAAAAAATAATTTTTACCAGACAGCTCTCAAAAAGAACAATCTTGCCTTAGGTCAGTTTTGTACATGTTTTGGCGGTTTTTGTCGGGCAGTTATACCCACCACCGGCAAATCATGCCATGGAGTTGAACAAGCTTGATAAAAAACCCATAGTCAGCCAAAGTTGCCAGGAGCACCATGACTTATCACCTTTCATGTCGTGATACAGCTATATCAGCTTTGGTTAATGTCTAAATATTTTATGACTCTTTCCTAGGTAGCCTTCTTATCTTCCCTTGGAGCAAATATAAATATTGTGCAACGTCACAAAAATCATAAGTGAAAAGTAAAATGCTTCTTGATAAGAAAGAGTGGGGTATATAGTAATGATTCACGACACATAATCACTCTCTAAGGCGGTTAGTATGCCATTCAACTACGAGTTTTTAAATCAAACCGAGTTTCAAGGTAATCAAACTAATAAGAGATAATTTAAATATTCAGCCACCAAAATGCAAACTTATATTTGTTTTTAAATCATTTGAACGGCAGTGTTCAATATATAAATAATTGAACTGATAGAGAGGTGTTGTTGATAAAATTAATTTTGTTTAATATATCTATTGTCAATATCAGCAAAACGTGGGACAATTTTAACGATACACGTCACATAAATTCCTGCCGCAGTTAGTCATCGCTTGGACATGTGTAATTCCTTTAATTTATTGATCTTGGGCTTTTGAAAGCTGAATAAATAGTGACTTATTTAGTGAAATTAGAGCAATGGTTGGGGTCACAAGTTCACAGCACTTTTTATCAATTGTAATATGTGTCGAATGTTGGGTCAGTTAATGCTGTGATTCTATGCAAAATACACGGGTACAAAGCCAGTCAAAGCAATGTCAGTCAGTAGCTATGTATGAAAAGGGAGCTACAAAAAATTACCATCAGTACGTAATGTATGTGTGCTTGTTCTTTTCTTTTGGAGCTCCGAAAATGTAGCCAGGACACGCAAACAGAACGCCCAGCACGGCGCCATTGCGGCAGACATCGGTGGAGTAGGACTGCGAATGGTGGAGCTAACCGACAAGAACAGAAACACTGTGGCGCCGAGCTGTGCGGGATTATTTTTTGTAGAGACTCACAAAAAGCGCTTCAGCATAAAGTTCGGTTATGACGGACTACAGCTTGTAAATGGTCAGCTGGTCTTAAAAAACGGATTGAAGGGCTAATAGTGATTGGTACAAATTTATTTTTTAATATTCTTTAATAAATGTTAGGACATTAAACGTTAAACGGTGCACATTTACCTCTTAAAGAACATTGTTGAAAAATTAAAATAAAAAATAGCTGTTTCTACTTTATTTTAATTATTAATTAAATTTAATTGCCCTGAGAACCTAACACTCTCTGCTCACTCTCCTCTTAGGATAATCCATGGCGTGTAAGTGTCCTCTGAGCCTTTACCGCTGTCGTTTTTAATGTCATTTAGCTGGCAACGGAGACCACAAAAGAATTCAATTTATGAGTCGGGCCTACCTTCTCATGTGTGTATTGGCCAGGACCTGGCGCTATATTTGGCACGCACGAGAGATATACAAAGAGGTGGAGGGAGAAGGCTCGATGTCATTCCTGTTGGGGTATTATTAGGCCCAGTTATCGATTTCGCATTATTGTGCCTTGATTAATTATGTATAAAGTGTCCCTACCCCAGCATCTGGGCTTGTGTTTTTAATTGACTAAAATATTCTGCTTGATTATACTGTAATTAAAATTATAATTACTAATAACCAGGTTCAATTTCACCCCAGTCAAATATATACATATATGCCCTGGCTTATCTTTTTGGGGATATAATATAGATAATCACTTATTATACCTATAATTGGAAGATAATATGGTTCAGACAAACCGAATTGAAAATGCTTAAACTCAAAGTATTATTTATGACAGAAAATCTAAAGCTCAGGAATTAAACCTAGTTTGCGGTAGTTTTATTAAGAGTTCATGCTAGCAAAGTTTTGTCGCACCTGCACACAAGCGGCACCATAGGCAGCGTTTGCTTCAAGGAGGCCCTGACGTTCTGTATCCTCCGCTCCGGCCACACATGATCGAACTTTAGCTTCAGGCCATAGCGGGGCACCGCCGTCACCTCGTTGACTTCCTCCAGCTGGAGCTTCTGCATCTTCTCCTCGAACACCGCACTGGCCGACTCGGCGATTCCCACCGCGCCACCCGCACTTCCGTTGCCAAAAGCCTTCGGTTCGGCTGCTGCTGGCTCTGCCATTTCGAAGGTTCGGTGTCGCTAATCGCGTACTTGGCTTTAGACTGTTACTAACTGCTACTAGATAGTGGTTTCGTGATGGTTTAATTCATAATCTGATTCAGAGAGCACCCGCGACGCGTCCGACCCGATCTAATGAAAAAATGAAAACAATTCATTTGAATGCCCAAGCAGGGCTGGCTGCTATAAAGCCAGCCACTTCAGCTTTTTTCCCGTCAAATGTGTGTTTCTTTTTTTTTAATTCAGATGCGGCAAAAAATTTAGAATAAATATAAAATATTTTAAAATATGTATTTGGCTATTTTCAGCTTTTTTTTTTTTATTTGCAATCATTGCTAAACTTTTATCTATCATCGGCCACCCAGGAGGATGAGCGACGGCCAAGCAAAGGATTTTCAATTCACTCCCAAAATTCTGCTACGGTTTTCACCGAAATTCTACGTCAAAATTCGGTTACGATTTCATTTCACCGACGAAATTCGGTTAATTCTAATTAATTAAGGAATTAACTCCTCCTCTTTCCAGTCCCAGTCCTTTAAGTGAAAGTGTCTCCTTCCCCACTTCACCACCTTCTCCCTCTGTTTTTCCACATCCGTCCTAGTCCTAGACCTTTCCGAAGTCCTTGCCCTAGTCCTAGTCCTTTCCCAACTCCTTGCCCTAGTCCTTCCCCAAATATAGGCCCCAACCAAAGTCCCCATCCCGTCCACTTCGAGGCCTTAAAGAAGTAAGCCGTTAAAGTAAGTACTTTAAAGAAATCATAAAAATTTTTTTAAATATAAATTTTTTTAATTTCAGGAAATCGATTTGCTGATAAGAAGGAACAATTCATATTAAATGCTTTAAATCCTGATCCTTATCACAACGTAAGGATTTAATATTTTAATATTTAGAAATATGTAATTAATTTCATATGTATTTTTTATTTATGCCAATCTGTAATAAGGTCGAAGTCAATTTTTTATAATCTTAAGTGCCAAATTAGAAGCTTGGACCATGGCTTGCAAATAAGCCTAAACCTGGAAATTTTTTAAAATTTACAAATAAATAAATTAAATATTAATTTGTCTTCTTATTTTTCAGCAGGAGCGAAAGCAGAGTAGCTATAGCCAGGCCAACTAAAATACCAAAAAATAGCTAAAATTCAACAATTCTGGAAAGCAAAGTCACGAGGAATTGGACGAACTGTTAAAATTAAATTAAATGTTCAATATAGAAGAAAATATTAAACCCGCTTTTTGTGAATATTTACCTTTTTTTTATTTCTTCAGAGTCAAAATCAGTTTTTCATTTCTCAAAAAGTGGCAGCACTGGACCCAATGAAAAATGAAAACAAAAAGGCACGGGCTGCCAGATGACAATTTGGACAAGATGCTGTTAATTTTCCCATACGAATTTCTGTTACCAATTCTGCTAAGAATATGTCATACGATCGCGAAAGCGAAGTCACGGGGAATTTGACGAACTGTTAAATTTAAATTAAAAGTTCACTATAGAACGAAATATTAAAACCGAATTTTTTGGTTTTTTTGTGAATATTTAGCTTGTTTTTATTTCTTTAGTTTCAAAAACAGTCATCTTTTTTTGCTAGCAGTGATGTCAATCTATCGATATCTATCGTTGCCAGATTTTCCAATAGGTCGGTAAAGCGGACCCTATTTTGCACGGCCAACTAGGGTCCGCTTTACCGACCTAAAAAATCTCAAAATGTGGCAGGGCTGCCAATAGGGCTGCTGATAAAATATTAAAATATCGATATTTTCTAAAGATGATATCGACCTGAAAGTCTGGCAACGCTGGCAGCTCGCGACCTAATGCGCCCTTTCTAGGATTTTCAAATAATCAGTAGAAAATGCGGCGGGCACACTTCGTTTTCTTATTGGACAAATCGAAATACTTTTGTGGTAACTTATGTAGTTACCACTTTATTTAATTACGAAATACAATAGAATATTAATTTGATGCCGTAAGCTTGTTGCGCGGCGGAGCTGAAGTGGGGTGTGTCCAGTCTGACGATATCAGAAGATATCGTCCTCCACGAAAGGTCTTGGCGTAAGTACTTGTTTACGCCGTGTTGCCAGACTGGGCTTCAGTCTGGGCGCCACACTTTAATCGGCTAAGGGGGTAATGATAATGAATCCGTTAAATTTAAAACATTTTTCATTGCCCTGGATGCTGCTGGATGAGGCGGTTCGACACCTGCAACCTTGGACTTCCTTGGACTAGAGTCGTCGCTTATTTTAAAAAGAATCGTGATGAAGAATATTATTTTTATTAAAACAAAACAAATTAATATTTAAAGTATTACTTAAAAATATCGGTTAAGTGTAATTTTAATTAATTTTAATTTTAATAAATTATTTATAAATATATTAATAACTGGACTAAACGTTGAGCCATATATTTAAAGAGTGAATAGACAAAAATTAAAGTATTCCATTATATTTATTGATTAATATTAAGCACCATGCAATAAGAATCTACTTTGAGCTATTAGTCGGATTCCACAGAAATGAAGTGTTTTCGCGTGACCGACCTAGCTCAAGATTTCAGAGCTGGAGCAATTCCGAACTCCATGCCCGTGCTACTCATCTGCTCATACAAACGCCATGATAACGCTGCGCATGTATTCTATTAGTGGAGACTTCTCGTCGGGACAAACTGTTCCGCGCTGTTTCAGTTGGATTGCTTTTGTGCTCGAAGACACAACATGGAGTCCGATTCCTGACCGGCCATCCGCCTTACAAGCTCCTGGGTCTGTGCTGCCTATTGCTAGTCCTGGCCTACTTTATCCACACTGGCAGTGAGAGCTCCGAGGATGAACTAAAGCGACTTTTTACCTCGTCGCGATCGGCAGTTCTCCTCAAGCCAAAGGCAAAGCCGCAAATGCGCCAGTATTTTGTGAATACCTCCAAGTGCTTTATTCCCTACGTGGATCCCTTCAACGCGGAGGTTATGGAGATATACGAGCCGGAGATACTGGTCACCTGCTCGGATATGGAAGTACTTTAAGAACGCCAGCTACTTGACGGCATATGCCGAGGACGAGAGCAATTTGAATCACTTCAACTACATGAAGGCTTCTCAAAAAGCCCGTGGACTACTACTTCCGGCCCTTGCTGAAAGCTCTGGAGTCCGAAATGGAGGTGTACCGGCTGCCGGAGCACGACTACATGCGGTATTGCTTGGGCCGCAGGATGGCGTTATATCTACGACTACGGGCGGCAGTTCACCCACAGGTCCGTGCAAGAGCGTCCCATTTGGGGCATGTTCTGGTCAAATCACTTCAGCCACGACGATCCCTTCCTGCCGTCCGCTATGCAAGACAAGGTTCTGGGCGACCTGCTGGACTTCAAGAACGAGGGAGCCTTCGAGGAGATGATCATGATTTTCTTCGCCGATCAAAATTGACCAGGCTGAAGGAGGGCTTCCTAGAGACGTATCCCACATACGCGCAGGCACTCGAGCTGAATCAAAATCCGCTGAGCTGCAACTTTGATGTGCACAACACGCTGAAGCACATCGTCGAGATTGGCGGCACACCGGACGGTCCAACTCTGCCGAAGGCCTTTGACTGTCCCACCTGCCAGTCCCTCTTCTACCCGCTGCCCGAGGACCGATCCTGCGAGGAGGCGTCCATCGAGGAGCACTATTGCGCTTGCGACAATTACATACCCATCACGGGCCAAGATTGGACCGATGCCATTTCCCTGAGTGTGGTCGATCGGATGAAAGACTACTTCGTGCACAAGAATCTAAGCAGCCTGTGCAGCAATCTCACGCTGAAGTACAAGAAGGACTCACCTTGCATCAATGACAAGCTGGCCAAGCTTTATTGCATTTGCTATAGTGCCATGCTGAACTAACTGTTTAAGAACTTAAATAGTTACTAAGTATTACTTAGAACTAATTAAATTAAATTAAATTAAATAAAATACATTAATAAATCAAGTGATAATAAAGAACTCATATCATTACTCATATAACCGAAGAAAGGAGGACTCACCGTGCATCAATGACAAGCTGGCCAAGCTTTATTGCATTTGCTATAGTACCCTGCTAAAATAACTGTTTAAGAACTTAAATACTTACTAAGTATTACTTAGAACTAAATAAATATAAAAAGAAAACAAATTAATAAATCAAGTGATAATAAACAACAAAACTACTCCATATCATTACTCATATAACCGAAGAATATCAGTTTGGATTCTCTATCCCATCGTCACGTTAATGAATTTTGCTTTCAGAACGCAACTCGATTTGATTAAATCAAATGTACAGAAGTAATTCTTCAAATTTCCACATTTCAGATAGTAGATACTTGTTAGTTAGAATAATTCTTGAAAGTAACAGTCTTAACACTTATCTTTATCTAAACTTCTCATTTTGATGTTGAATGAATATCCATATTCTTCTCTCCAAAACAGAATGGGCTACTGCAATCCACTTTGTGTGGATACTTAAGCTCGTAGTGCTGTTTTCCTTGAGGCTTACTAGTAAATACCTAGAATACTTTTTTTTGACGTGGATGCAATTACAGTTAGGCACAAAACAAATATTTATTCACAGATTGTCATAATGTCTATATAGAAAAATCCACTGCCTGAAGACCGTTCCTCCAACGATAGAGCCAATGAGCCAAGAGATAAAAGTACTGGACTGACACAATTACTTTTTAAATAACGCAGTGGCATCGCTCTAAAAATCACAATCAACAATAAATTTAAATAAATATAACAATGTTTAGGAACTACGCTCGCACGCTTTGCCTATGTGTGGGACTTCTGATGCTGTCGTATTTTTCGATAATCCAGATGCACAAGGACTTGGGGAACAAATTGTTAGCTGTATCCCGGAAAAATTATACACTACCCGTAACGAAAATCTATGCGAATGAAAGTAAGCTTAGGAGTGAGGCGAAACAGCCATCTGGGTTCTACGTGTTTAGTCCGCAATGCAAGATTCCATTTCTTAAGCCCTTTGACTTGAGCTTCCCGGAGTTGGAGCCTATGCCGTTTAAGCCCTGCACAAGTGAACCTGCTTTGATCAGCGTTATCTATGATCCTCATAAAAGACAGTATAAGCTTCACATTAACGACGAGGTGGCCTTGACGTATTTTGCGAGCTATGGGAATTATGGCTGTACCTACGCGCAAATACTTCCTGGAATAGACGACGAACTTGCCATGTAAGTACTTCCGCAATTCTATATCCGTCGATCCTTATCCCAATCCTTATCTTGCAGCCTAGTAGAACCACAGTATATCACCCAGCAGGATTGGCTTGTACCGACCGACTTTCTGGGTGTGATTGTCGAGTGTCACGAGGTGGCAAACAAGTCACGGGTCTTGCAAAGAGACGCCTTTTCCTTCGTGCAGTACCCAAAAAATCGAAACGAGAAGAACGACGCCAAGAGGGCCGCCGAATACCCAAATGTCTTGCTATTCGGGATCGACAGCATGTCTCGAATGAACTTCCACAGGCTCATGCCCCTCACCTCCAAGTTCGTCAGCCAAGAGGGATGGTATGAGATGGAAGGCTACAACAAGATTGGCGACAACACACTCCCCAACTTGCTGGCCGTGCTCACGGGTCGGTCCGCAAAACAATGGCGGTTCAAGTGTGATGTCTGGCAAAAGGATTGCCTGGGCAGGATCACCTTTCTCTGGGACCTCTTCCGCAACGCCGGTTACCTGACAGCCTATGCAGAGGATCAAACCACCTTGTCCACTTTCAACTACTTGAAATTTGGCTTCGACCGCCAGCCGGTGGACTTTTACCTACGTCACTTTCTGTTAGTCATCGAACAATCAATGGATATCGTCAAATACATAGGAACAGAATATTGTGTGGGCAGAAGGCACACTTTTAGCTATATTCTCGACTATGCCAAGCAGCTGATCAAACGATTTGTCTTAGAGAATCCGAAGCCGCTGTTCGGCCTGTTTTGGACAAGTAGCTGCACCCACGACGACTTTCGGGGAGCCCAACATTTGGACAAGCCGTTCGTTGCTTACCTGAAGAAGTTCCAGAAGTACGGGTTGTTCAAAAGGTCGATTGTAATACTGCTCAGTGACCACGGGTCGCGGTTCGGACCGCTGGCCAAACGCAAGACTGGCTTCTTGGAAGAGAGACTGCCCATGCTGCACATATACATTCCCCCGTGGTATCGAGAACGTTACCCACAGGTGGTCAAGGCGCTGCATTTAAACAGGAATCGCCTGAGTTCCAATTATGATCTATTCTTGGGTCTCAGGCACATAATCCAGCAAATTCGGCCCGGAATTGTATTTAACCACAATTTTGACGAACGACACTTTCGGACTTTCCGGTCGATTCTTAGAGTTCTTCCCAGCAATCGGACCTGCTACCAAGCCGGAATACCCCAGCACTGGTGTGCGTGCAAGCCCTTCGTAAATGTCAAGGTGACTGGTTTCTTCAAGACACTCGCCCAGGTGACTGTCTCTCGGATGAATGAGTTCCTGAAGATGCTTGCTCTTGACGGAGATTGCTTTCTGCTCACGCCCAACAAAGTTGAGCAGGCGGAGCAACAGTTGCACTTTGATTATTTGGGAAACGCCGTGGCTGCTCCTGGTGGCTTGGAAACTTTCAGCCTGGTCTTTACCACGCATCCGAATGACGGCAGGTTTCGGTCAATAGTTCAGAGCAACAGAAACCATTCGATTGTGCATACTGAAGTAGATATGATCAGTCGACTTAATGCATACACCAATGAGTCGCACTGTGTCGGCGACGCCGTTGCGAAGAAATTCTGTCTCTGCCGGAAGGATAAATTTTTGAAATTTCATCAGGGACGGGTAACCAGAGCAAGGAGAGTTAAATACGCAATTGTGAAGGATCGCGAAGACGATTTTTATGAAGAAGGAAAATTCGTGTCAATACAACCATAGGAACCACCACGTGAAAAATTCGTATACATAATAAGTATTATATTTTTTAAATAGCATTCCATTCTTATCTGAATCACACTGTTTCAAAAGTGTATCATTTTTACCTAATTAAACTGCAAGGTTTCAAGATGTCTTTTGGATTTTCTTTAAAAGCCTGTAATCGCTCCTAGTCCATAAATCAGAACAAATCAAAATCCAAGAAGGGTCCTGTTTAAATACTTGTGCGAGAGAGTGACTGCCGCTCACTCACAGAGAGTTTCGCTCCCTGATGGCAATGACACTGACCGACAGTAAGAAGTACAGAGTGGATGTGCACCAGTTCTTGTAAAGAAAGTGAAATAAAAGTATTACTGAAAACTACGACTATTTTGTGTACCTAATGGCGGGTGATACAATACTCATTTTACAAACTGATAATCAAGTCATGCAAAGGTACTGCTGATTCCACAGTGCAACACATAAAAAAATAACAAAAAAAAATATGTTCCTGTGCTTCAGTTTTGAACAGTTTGCTACCTATTGACCTAAACAGGGGAAAAAGGGACTTTTCTTTTGCATTTTTGTGATTTTGACCTTAAAGATAAACTTTTTTCGATTTTGTGTATATATATTTTGTTGGCAGTGACAAGAGCTACAACTTTGCTCCAGAGAGAAATTCCCAACGGTTTGCAAAATATGAGCCTGATAAAATGATCATTTTTCCGAAAAATTCGTATTTTGGCCAAAAACTTGTCGATACGTTAAAAAAAAAGTTGCACGCGTAGGTGAAAAACGGAAAGACACGTATATTTTATTTTTTGGTGTACTATCACGGGAACATTTTTTTTTTTTTGGTTATCTTTCCATGACTTCAAAAATTACACACAGTGTTCTTATAATAGCCGCTATAACTCTTCAATATTTGGACTATTTATTTATATGTACGTCATACATTTTCATATTGATCTAAAATTGTTAGGGTGCTTGCTCAATTTGCTTAATTATTAATTTGGTCTGGAAAGACAAAAATCGAAATCGTGGCTCAAGACAGGGGCTCTTGGTGTATCATCCCTGTCTAGAGGAGCGACTGCCCTGCTGCACATTTACCTCCCTCCCTGGTATCAGAGGTATCCGTCGGTGGTAAGGGCGTTGCGATTGAATAGGAATGTTTGAGTTCCACTTGCGAAATGTTAGATGTCAACTCAGAATCCCTTTGCTTATCGGTCGAATTTCTTTAGTCTAGAATTTTCCTCAGTTATGGAACCACCCACAATGAGACGAAGGTCTATATTAAAATTTAAGAAATACATATTTATGTTCTTTGCTGTCTTGTTGGCCGTTATATGGGTCAACCACTACACTCAAGGCAAGAACCCCAAGAAAGTGCACGTTGAGAAGGTCGAACATAACAGCCATGAGGAAATAGAACACACACCACGGGCCGAGTCGCCGCAGGAAAAACGCATTAGGATCCTTCGTGAGCGTCTTCTGAGAGACGATGAGGACACAGAAGAGACTTCGACTGCGGTTCCTTATGAATATGAACAAGAAGATGATGAGTTGGAGTCCTTGAACGCAATACAGCGCAGTCTGCGGAAAAGAAAACCGCCCACTCGATTCTTTGTGATGAGTTCCAAGTGCAAGATGCCGGAACCGGATCCCTTCTCCAGCAATACAGTAGCGATCCCGGAGCCTGTGAAGTTGCAAAAATGCAGCAGCGACGGTCCTGTCTTCGCCCTAAAATTTGACCACTTATTGCAGCGGTATCGTCTGCAGGTGGACACAACTATGCTCGCAGAGTTGGAACCAAATCTACGCAAGTACTGGTGCACCTACAGAGAAGTCGCCAATGACACGTAAGAAGCTCCACATATCTCCATATATTTGTTCTAATATAATACAACATTCTTCAGCAAAACCCCTTGGAAGAGCTTCCAGGATGAGGCCGTCATCGAATGGATTTCCAAAGGCATTGTGGCAGAATGTCACGGTGCTCTGAGAGGTGCAGGGACTATTCAAGAGGATGCCTTTCCGCTGGTACAGGTGCCTTCCAGGAGAGTGCGTGAGGAGTCGGATCCTTTGAAGAGGAGGCCGAGTGTGCTGCTGCTGGGACTGGACAGTATATCGCGGATGAATTTCAAGCGCAGCATGCCAAAAACAGCTGAGATCGTCAATCAGGAGGGCTGGTTCGAGATGAAGGGATACACCAAGGTGGGGGACAACGCGTTCTCCAACCTCTGTGCCATCTTGGGCGGCGCCAAGTCGGACACAACATGCTTACAGCGCTTTCCTGCGTTGTGGAAGGCGTACAAGGATGCTGGCTACACAACTGCCTTTGGGGCGGACAGTGCTGAATTCCCTGTTCCCCAGGGGTTCCACACTGACTACCAACTCCGAACCCTGTTGGACGACATCGGTCAATCCATGAAAACCGTCACAAGATTTGGGCTCAAGTACTGCCTTGGCAGACGCCAGAGCTCTTCTTATCTGTATGATTTTTGCATGCAGGTCGCACAGCGACTGATCGAGGAGCTGGATCAGCCGACGTTTGGGGTATTTTGGAGCTCGACCATGACCAGCGACTTCCTTGACGGGCCCACAAGTCTCGACGGGAGGTTAGTGGAGTACCTAGAGTTCATGCGCGAGCACCATGTGTTTGAGAGAGCCATTGTGATCCTGGTGAGCGATCAGGGTCAAATGTCGGGTGACCTGCTTGATCGGGCCGACGGATTCCTCGAAGAACGGCTGCCCATGCTCCACATTTACCTGCCGCCTTGGTTCCGTGAGGCCTATCCGAGTTTCGCCAGCAACCTACTCAACAACCGCAATCGCCTCACCTCGCCCTTTGACCTGCACAACACCTTGAGGCACATACTCAATCTGAAGGCCTCCGCTCCCAAGGAGCTGGCACCCCTGATGAACTGCCGCAACAGCCAGTCCCTGTTGCACTTTGTGCCCTTTGACCGCAGCTGCGAGGAGGCCTGCATCGGACTACACTATTGCGTCTGCAACGAGTTTAAACTCATGCGGAACAACATCGAAACCTACCATTTGGCCAAGACGTTTGTCTCCTATATCAACCTTTGGATGCTCCGGCACCGCTACAACCTAGTCTGCCAGCAGCTGCTATTGTCTGCAGTGGACTACATAGAGGCGAGGTTGGACAAAATGGATAACGTGAATAAGGTGCCCTTCAGGGGGGGCATAAAGGTCTTCCGCTTGCGGGTTCAAACAGAACCCGAGGGCGGCGTCTTAGAATCCACACTCCGCTATAACGTTGATTTGAATAAACTTGTCGAGATCAATGTTAAGGACATCAGTAGCCTCAGCGGCCACACTCGCTCCGATTGCGTGAATGACACGACTGCTAAGAAGTTCTGCGTCTGTTATCCCGAAATTAAGGACGAGAGTATGGAGTACTGGGCAAACTACACATTAAAGTAGTACGCATCTTAAATTTGTTTGTGACAACTTATCAACCACTCTGCTGCAGCGCAAGAAATTATTAAATTTGTTAAGTGTGAAAGTGAATAAGCTAACTTGTAAATTTGAAAAGGAGGGAAGCATTGATTCATTAGTATATTTCAATGATATGAATTCGAGCAAGACAGCCTTGCTCTTTCACATTAAACTCTCAATTACCATCCAGAAGGTAGCCAAAAACGATGCTGTACCTTTAATTGATCACAATTTTCAGTCATTAAGTATAAACAAACTCAGCCTAATAGAGTATATTTTAGACTCTCTGCTTTTATTGAATTCGTTCAAGTTTATGTCTACCTTTCGATTACATTGGAACCTCCAATAAAAGCGCTCTTAGGCTAATCCGATTTGCGTGTAAATCTCTAGTGAAGTAAGATATAGAATTAAATTCTTCTAACCCTTAGCCTAGCAGGACTCTCGAAACTTATTGGTCCCTCGCACCGAATACGAAAACTCAACAAACCAGCATTAACAATACGCTTACCCTAGCTCCATTATAAAACTATAAAACTTGATTACGAGAGACTGACTACATGTACGAGTCGACCGGATATCGCTCGGCCTCCTCGAGCATGTGCCGGAAATCAACGGGCACGGGCTGGGTAACGTTTCCGGTTCCGGGACGGCCGGGAACATGGCCGTTCATCATCTGGGCGGGTTGCTTTCCGCTGCCCACGGCACTGCCCCGGTTCTTCAGGTGGCCGTTCATCATGCTCACGTGGTGACTAATCGTGGGCACTGCCCCAGGCACATTGGTCTCCAAGTCGTGCAGTATGGCATCGGTCTGCTCGTTGCGCATCATCTGGTCACCCAGTGGAGCCGAGTCATCCGGATTATCGCCCTTGTTCAGCAGCCGCTGAATGTGATTCCGAATAAGCCGCTCGAATTCGCGCTGCACCGACGGACTATCCGTATCGCCATCGACCTGGGAAGTTAATCGAAATGAACACCATGTACCTCAGGCTTAGGGGGCTACTCACGATCTGCAAACGATTGCTGGTGTCCAGGATCTTGAGCATGGGCAGCGTCTGCTCGCGAAAGAGCTCGAGGCGCCTCCGGAACGAAGACACAGTGTCGTCAATACGTCCTCTGCCCAGTTGGAGCTTGGAGCAATCGAGAAGGATAATGGGCGGGCGTTGCTTGTACTGAGGGAGAGTAAAAAACGAATTAGAATTTCTATAGAAAATTACAATGAAATTCAATTTAAAGGAAAATTTGAAATATACTCCATCAATATTACCTTGTTCTCAAAATACTTGACTTGCTGCAAATTCCTTGGATAGCCATCTATGATGATTCCAGTTCTATCCTGCAACAGGCGCAGGTTGGTCTCCAGCAGCTGATTCAGCGACTTCTCCGGCGCCATATCACCGGCGGCCAAGGACTCTTTAACGGCATAGCTCTCGGTATTGGCACGTGGTGCTGAGTCCGTGATGTTGCGCAGAAGGCGACCGACGCTGCAAGAACAAGTTGTAGATTTTTAAAGGTAAAAAAAAGGTAAACATTAAAACCCACCTGATGTGTGCCCAGCCCGGGTTCAGACCCACGGCCTTGAGACACAGCGTGGCCTTGTTGCTGCCCGGACCACCAATTACCCAGATAACGGGCGGTAGACCAGAATCATCCGAACCCGGCCGAAGCTTTGGCTGCTTGGTGACGACCACCCCGCTATCATCGTCCGCGCTGTGGGTGTCCATCTTCAAGGCAGCCACCGCCACGTTCCGGCCACCATCGCTCCGATCCAAGGCCAGGTCCCTGGCCAGAACGGTGCCGGTGGTATCAGTGTCGGTGGTGCTGGCCACGTTGGTGGCGCTGCCTTCTGCAATTTGAGTCGCTTGTTGGGCTTGACTTGGAGCGGTGTCAACGCTAACTATACTGCCGGGTATGTCATTCACCCCTCGGCCCATACCTGTAACTCCGTTCATCACCGCCTCCTGGTTCTCGAGGGTGCTGAGTATGTCGAGGACGGCGGTGCGAAAGTCTTTGTACACCTCTGTGGGAGCACGCTCGCCATTAACCTGCGGGCGAAATTGGGAAAACCTAATTTATATCTCTAGTTCTGGCACTAGCCATATTTTTTTATGATTTAAATGTGGTCATACTTACGGCCAACAGCATGTCACTCTGATCAAAATAATCAGCGACTGGCATCACATTTTTAAAGAAATTTTCCAATTCCATTTTGGCTAAGGAGAGTACTACATGACCTAATTTGGCCCCGTAATCGATTTGTTTCTGTAGAACCGATTGACGCCAGGATATTAGAATCACGCCATTCACGACTTGTATCTGTAGGTGGGAATAGGAGCGAATCAGCGAGGAGATTAATGATGAGTAAAGGCTCCAAATAATATGCTTTAAGGGGTTGCTTCCCCACGAATGTCCCACTTTTGCAATTATAGGCCAATATGGTATAGTTAACGCCCTGTGTACGTGACTGGGTACTCGGGACTCCCCAAGTACCGCTTGTACCGCCAGCTCTGCCCAATTAGCACTCGCATATGTAACAGGCAGTGAATGTGAGCTTGGCTGTAAATCCATGGGAATTATGGCCAAACTAACACACCGACGGCGACCCATTTGCCAGTTAATTAGTTCAAATAGCTCAGCCGCAATTTACTGGGTAAATAAAGAGTGAGGCAACAAAAAAGACTTCGTAACAAATAAAGGACTCGGCGGGGAAGACAGCGCAAATTGGTCGGACGAGTGGAAAAAAATTACCTTCTCCGAGTACTCGACAACGTCGCGCATTGAGCGTGGATATCCCGATATCAGGTATGCTTTGGCAGCTGGAGCCATTTTCATTTCCAACATCAGCACCTCGGTGACTGTTTTCGACGATAGTTGCGAAAAGTCCTGCATGTCTGAAAGGATAATGGGAAATATACGAATAAATGGAAGGGTAGATAAATATTAAAAATACTCCAGTTCTTATATACTTCTTTATTGTATTAATTATTTTAATATTAAATAATATTGTTTATATAATATTACGAAAGCCTCCTTCTTCTGCCTAGGTTCTTAATTATTTTATTTTTTTGTACACTAGTACTAGGAGACCGGAAAATTATCATTGGGCCACCTTATTTGAAGAGCGACGCACAATGGGGCAAAAGATACAGATACAGGTTGCAAAAAAAAAAATGTCGTTTTTTAGACAAATTCTGACTTTGAGGTCGATTTTTAGGTAAAAGATGTAACCGACCGGAAAAAAAATTGATCTTACACGGACTTATGGGATTGGCGTATGAGGTGTTGTTCCTGAATATGTTCTTTATCATATTCAAAAAAGTCGACTGCCTCGAACTGCCACCCCGAATTTCTAAAGCAAAAGATACTTTAAACTCAGCGTAAAAAACGAGCGGCTTAGTGCAAATTCTGCTTCAAGCACACTTAATGATTTGAAATGAATGTATAATGATTAATTGTTCTTTAAAAATATTAAATGATGTACAATTTAATGATAATTTTGAACAAAAAGTGCATAAATAATTGAAAATTGGTCAAAAAGAAAATTTAAAAATTTCTTGTTTTTTTTTCCTTGAAATTTATTTTCTTTTGCTTTTAAGACATTAAGTATACATCATATTAGCATTTTCAGAGAAAACAAACGAAAAGTATTTTTCGAAATTGGATAAAAATTGAGAAAACTGCCTCAAAAAACATTAATTTTCGAGTATAAAATCTATTATTTATCACAACATATCGTGTGAAAGGTACTAAAATTATTAAAATTATGAAAATATCTCAACTGGTTCAAGAGTTATGATTTTTGTAACCCAAAAGAATCTAATGCGCTACTGTGCGACACAGCGCGAAAGTATCTGTTAACTGAAACTTAAGATCTACGATGTTTAATCCGATATATTAGTTGTGACTTTAATTTTGTTTTATTTTTATACTCTTGTAAATTAAATTAATTTAATTTAATTTAAATTAATTTAATTTAATATATTCAGAGGAAATGTTAAAATTGGTTTATGGTTTAACATAAAATGCTTAGGGAATCACATTTTTAGAAACTACTAGGAGACGTTTATTATTCTTTTGTATATAAAAGAACTTTAATAGGATTTTAATACCCTTGGAAGGTATTATAATTTTAGTCAGAAGTTTGCAACGCAGAGAAGGAGACATTATAAAGTATTCTTGATCAGCATCAACAGCCGAGTCGATCTAGAAATGTCCGTCCGTTTCTATGCAAACTATTCCCTTACTTCTTCTTCTATATGCTCTCACTACTATATATGTCGGAACGGGCCGGATCGGACGACTACATCATATAGGACCAACTGAAAAATTTTTAGGAAAAAAATCTAACTTGGCCAATTTTAAACATATTTTCATAAAATGGCAGACATGGCCATTTTGTAATATTTTGGAATTTTTGTTTTAATTTTATCAAAATCGGACCACTATATCATATAGCTGCCATATAAATATATATGTATATAAGTTCATTTAGTTCGTTCGCAACATTTTCGCTCGCAACATTTTTCGCTCGCAACATTTATCTTATGTCAGTACCCGAGAAAACAAAAAAGTCAGAACATTTTTCTTCTTCTTCTTCTTCTAATTACTGCAAGGGTATTTAAACTTCGGCATGCCGAAGTTAGCTTCTTTTCTTGTTGATAATCAAATGAATGTGCGCCAACTATATTAGTATTTAATTAAGTATTTTCAAAAATCAATCAATGTCACGGACAGAACTTGTCTTCTTGAAAAATGCATTTAATTCAGGGCCATTAATTAAATTAGTAATTAAAATAACTAAGCATTCTTTCGAAGTTCAAACTGTTTTTATTAGAAGCTTGACTATGTTTTTAAGTAGTTTGAAAAATATAAGTGCTACAACCTTGGAGAAAATTGTAGAAATCATACCATTTCCCATTGCATACTGCTGCAGCAAATCCATCATATTGATGTGCGTTACTCCGCGTCGCTCCTGCATGAATGTATCGCAATGGGTGACCTTGCCACTACCTGGGCCGCCTAAAACAAATATCACTGGCACCTTGGGCGGATCGAATTTGATTTTTCCAGCATTTTGCATATCGATAGCGCCGACATTGGCAGAACCCAATCTTCCCGCCGCCGCGGCGGCCTCCAAGTCGCCAGCATTTTGGCCATTCCGATTCCGTGTATGATTCCAATCGTTGCCTTGTTCGCCGGTATCTTGTGCCGCGCTGGCATCTGAAAGACAAATTTTGTATTTATTAAATATTCAATATTATATTTTATTAGACTGACAACAGTAAATTCTAGGTTAAGCCTAGTACTTTAGCCGTGCTTAGCAACTCTTTTAAATATAAATTAGCTGCCTTTCCATTTTTGAAACAAATTCGAATAAAAACTTGAGTCTTCTAACTTCTTAATTAAAATGTATGTGCATGAATCATTATCTATATGCCTACATTTTTGTAAGACATTATTTTATACACCTAAACAGCTATTCTGGATTTAGAGGAAATTGCATTTATGTTTTTGGCTGAACAAGATATTTTTTTTATTTCAATAGGTAACACAAAAAAACATGGTTTCTTCTTGGATGGAATGGAATAGTTAAAAGAATAAGTGGTATGTACGTATTTTTATAGTCCCAATAAAAACATTTTCCAACTCTCCCTTTTCTTTTCGTTTTTTAAATGAATGTTCTCCTACTTGTGTACAAGAGCAACAGTTGACCCTTCTGCTAAGGTACCGCCATTGCTCGACCGGAAACCGGATGTGTTGGCAAGTTAGTGCGAGGAATCCTGGGTCCGGGTAACGTGCTAACTTGGCATTAGCCAGCCTTCAGAGAGGCGGAAGCCATTTGCCACTAACAGGAAATTAGTGTCAGAAGCACACGCACTCGACTGGGGAGCAAAAAAAACGGAGCAAATTGCGAAACACATCATTAAAACATGTTAAACAATTATTTAATTGTATGGCAACCGTGTCTGGTGTAGTATGGCGTCACCGCTGAATTCATTCATGGAAAATCAGCTGCGGCCTGGCCATTCTATAGCTTTCGATATGTGCCCCAACTCCTATTAGTGGCCCCTCCTGTAATTTCACTCTTTTCGCCCCTCTAGCCCCTCGGTTCTGTGACATTTTTATTGATTTTTCTGCAGTTTTATTTAATTGACATGTTTTGTTATTGTTGCTGTCCCTTTCCGGCGCGGGGTTTCCCATTTTCCGCTCCGTTCTGGTTTTCCTTTTGTTTTTGTGAGTGACGCGCATTTCAGGATTTATGTGTAATGTGGCCTGGCTTTGGTGGTCAACGTACATGTCCAAGGACCAGGCAGCCTTGGTGGACAACGAGCCCAAGTTCCGATACAAATTATAGCGTTGGGCAAGGTCTCTATTTTGCTCTAACGTCGCTTTACACGAAATAAGGAATATCCGTATATATATTTAGTTAAACCGAGTTGTGGCCGACATATAATACGTGCAATACCGTAAAATCGTTTTGTCGAAGACAATAGTTTTTTGCGAATGAATTTTTTAGCCACTGATTGCTGTAATTTCAATTTCAACTGTCCCTTGAATTGTAGACAATTGAATATGTCACCGATAATTAATTAGCAGGTGAATACTGTTGATTTTAGTTAGCTTTCAAATCCGAAATCTTCTAACGGTTAAATTAAGCGTTAAAGAAATTATGGACTTGGTAATAAAAAAGATTTTATTGCGAGGCCCATTAAACTTTTATTTAAATAAAGTTTTTGGAAGAAATTAAACGACAGGGAGATGTGTGAGGTATCATTATAAATGTTGTTTTTTTTTAACAAAGTAACATTTTGTAGCGAATTTTTTGAAATTTCTTTAAGGTATTTAAACCCCTAGTGATTTATGAAGGCCTCCTGTTAATAAAAGAATTCTCATATTTATAAAGGAATGTTCAATGCCAGTTCGAATTGTTTATTAATTACACCCACTTTACCCCGTTTGATATTTATTGTTTACATATTTCATTCCTAATTTGACTCCAACAATATATGTGACTTTAACCGCAAAGTATACATCACAATGTTCGATCAAGCACAAGTCTATGCTAAGCAGTATGCCATTGAAATCGAGGAATAAAAAAATATATGTATCTAAAGCTAGAGCTCCCTAGGTTCGTCATCTAAAATTCATTGCCTCAAAAACTAATGAAAAGTTGTGTATTACAAGCACTCCCCCTGGCGTGTTCTGGCCGCCACTCATTAGGGTTCTTTTTGTTATCTTTTGGCCGTGGAGAGGCATTCGTAATCTCTGCTTACAGATCTCCCCCGAACGGGGCACATTACTCACCTGTGTCTAAACAAATACCCATTATCCATTCGGTGGCCAGTATAGCTGAATTTTCGCAATTGTGTTTTCCCAAACGCGCCCGCCCGCGTGCACTCTCACTCGCACACACAGAGGAGTATTGTGTTTAAAAAAATATATATAGAGAATATATATTGAGCGTTCCCTCAGGGTTCCCCTAGTTCTAACCGAAAATCAGTGGAATTCGACAAATGATTTGCAACCGAGTCCGAGTACGTCCATGGCTACCGCGCGGAAAGTATTCCTATGTTTTCAATATGTATATTATAAATTTGTGTACATTTATTACTGGTATCTCAGGGATACTTGTTCTCGCGTTTTATCGTCGGCAACACGCACCACCACGAACTGCATGACGTTGCCGATTTTATGTTTGGGCTCCTGATTCCGATTCGATTCCGTTCTGATTTCCGCGGGTTCAACAAACCGGGGCAGGTACGCCTCAACGAGCGTCCGAAACGAAACTGAGTTTCGAAATTGACAAGTGACTCGGTTTTTACCTCGCCGAGCCGATTCACCTGGTCACTTTGGTTGCCCGGCGCGCGTTTCCAATTAATGAATACTTTATGAGTTCCAGCAGTTTCCTGGCCACCACTCGTATCCACATGCGATTCCAGAGGCGCGCGGGTGGGTTCACTGCTCGCCCCGTGGTCCGCTGGAAGTTTCACGCACGACCTTAGCTCCCTACATCCTTGGAGCGTGTGCACCACCCAAGCCCAGACCTAATCTCAAACCCACGCCGAAGCCGAAGCCGAAGTCCAAAACCCAAGCCTGCCGCACATGTCCGTGTCATTCATGGGCCGCCATTTGTTTATGCGCTCCAAACAAAGTGGCGGCGGTATCCTGAGTCCTGTGTCCTGGAGCCAGCAGTGCGTTTCTCACACATGCGGCTCCCACCAGCTCCTTAAAACACTTTCCATGTTCTCGCTGGCAGTCTAGTGTCCTGGCGTGCTGGTGGTGTCCTGTCGTCTATGTTGATTGTAGTTGTCATTTCAATTTTTGTTTTTATAGGTGTAAGGCCTAGGTGTAAAGCCTCTGACTTGCAGCTGTTCAAGCTGAAAGGCGTAATATAAATCAATGCGGGCGAAAAAATAGTCGCAGGTATCAGAAATAATTTGAATTAATCAATAATATTATGTGGGACTGGAAATGAAACTCTTATCCAAAAATAATATTAAAAAATATTATACTTTGATGCAAATTTAGCTAATAAGAATGTGTAAAATATACTTACGAAATTATGTAACTAAATGTGTGGATACAACTCCATGTACTTAGATTCTTTCTAAATTTAATGTTTTTTTTATTTAAGAAGAAATAAAAACAAAAGACTACCTTAATTTGTGTTAAGATAATCGTTTAATCTAAGGATTCATATAGGTAAAGTATGTATATATATTTTTTTAAATTAAATGTACTTGCTGCGTTTCAGTAAAATATATGTATTCAAGGAAGAAAATAAGCTAATTCCCGAAATGGTATAAAATATTAAACTTAATAAATAAAGTTATCAATTCTCAAGCCGGACCTAAAAGCACATCCCCTGGTTTACTGACAAAATATTCAGCTATCATGAGTCTGCTATATAGTATGATACGTGTCCATTCTGAAGCGATTTCATGTGCTTGATGCCATCAAAATTGCGCAATCATGGCGCCCTACAATGACAATCGGTTCTAAATTGAAAAATATCGCGGGAAAGAAGGATTCGGTGGAGGAATTACGTGATATGCAGGGTTTCCCGAGCGAATGATGGGAACTGAACCACTGGGCCGTGGGTGAGCATTCAATTAATATTTCACACTCTTAATTGGCCTAAATTATTTATTTTACCTCTAGTTGCGGTGGACTCTTAGCGGAGGACAGTGGGTAATTCCGTGGAGCGTAGCCAGCTGTCAAAATTTTCAAAATGTGTTCAATTAAAATTCAATTGGGTTTTTTTTTTGTGTGGCCTTTTGAAGCTAGTGCACCGCAGGGGGCAGTGGACACTCTGGAACATAGGACAGGTTGATTAGGCCCGGCAAGGACACCAAAAGAAGTTCAAAGCTCAAGGAAACTTCATATCGATCAAATTGGTCTCATATCGATCCGTGGACAACCACAGATGCGACGCCTAATTTGTTGGAATTTGTGACATGTCATGTGCCGTCGACACAAGGACAGCGGCAACAACAAGGATACCAACTTCCGAATCGAACTGAAACTAGCGATTGACATTGACACCCACACCAGGCCAGGCCAGGACAGACCAGTCCAGTGGGACCCGGCTTTCCAACTTATGCGTAAAGTAAATCCTTCGGCGACCACTACAGGCCAGCAACGCGCTCGTGTCTCGTGCTCGTCCTTGGGTTTGTCGGGCGGGTCCTTTGGTTATTAAATGCCTTTTCAAACTTAATTAAGGCTACGCGTTTTGGCCTACATGTGTACACAACTGCTGACGGGTGCGGTCAACTTAGGGTTAAGCAATTCAAACCGAACATATGTGATTAAGGCTAAGGGCCGCTTTTGTTGGCGACGAAAGCTGCCGCGCCAAAGGATGGGAAGAGATGACAACCCCTAATTTAAAAAATTATAAAAATTAATCATTTAATTGTGCTAAGGACATCAAATTAACCTCCGATAAGAAACTTTTTTGAAGCAATGTACTTGAGGGAATCTTGAGAATTACGAAAAAGAGCTCGTTCAATAATTGAAATGTGGCTTTGGGACAATAACAATATATAATCTATAATAATGCCAGCCAAAGAACAGGGAGAAAAGAAGGGTGCGATGCCTTTGGACTTTAAATATAAATCTTGGGTCGCTCATTACTTTAAGGAAGCGGTTTTATTAATTAATAGAATGGGAGAGGCAAAGGGGATTTTAACAAAGTTGTACTCCTAAAATATATCGCAAAACAAAGATGAGTTTTTCTTATCTTTATCTATTATTAGATACAACTTTACCCGACCAAATCTCCTCTGGCACTCTTCTGAATTTATAAATAGCTCCCCCGCTGCTGGATTTAAACCTGTCCTCGCAGGTTAATGATCCGTCCTTCAGGGTATATTTGGGCTAATATAGCCATTCGATTGTGATTAGGGGCTTGAGTAAAATATTTACAGATCCCATACCCGAAGGTCGACTACCAAGTACCTGAATTTTTCTTGGTGCATGGGGACTCCAGTTCATCCTAATGTGAAAGTTATCAATTATTAATTATCAACTGTAAAGTTCCCAAAGGCGGGCGTGTCAATCAAACAGAAAACCCCGAAGGCACATTCATGTTGTCCTCTTTGAACTTTTAACTGTCTGAATTTATGATGATTAAATTTCCGAAAGTTGTTTTTCTGTTTGAGTATAAATATTGATTCGCCATAAGGACACTCGCATCACTGATGAAGATGATTGGGAACCGCGTTACCTTCAAATAATTCCACAGAACGAATTTATTCACTTAACTCAAATCAATAAAATATAATATCACTGGTCATAATCCTACAGCTGAATGTGACTATTTGCTAAGCTCTAACTAGGGCTTGGACTACGCCTTAGCTCTTGTTGGACACCTCCCCACTGGCGGAGTAGGCCTGGTTCTCGTATCCGGTAAAGTTGCCCAGGACCATGGAGATGCGCGAGGGCGAGTGCTGTATTCCGTTTCCGGATTTGTCATCCGGTCCACCGGGTTGTCCATTGCCCTTGCCACTGCTGGTGGGCAGGACAAAGTTGGCATTGCGGCAGCGTCGATGCAGGAATAGTCGCAGCTTGAAAAACGCAAAGAGCAGGACGTAAATGAGACAGGACAGCATGAGCACGCCCACGACTGTGACGAAAGCACTCTCCGGTTGGCTCCAATCAATCACGTGATAGATGTAGGGTTTCCCCTTCCTAAATCGAAAACTAACGATGTATCGTATGGCATATTAGGTACCTTATGCACACTTACTTGTTAATGCCGCCGCACAAGTGGTATATGTACGAGAATATGGCAAACACCACCCCGAATAATACTGGCAGAAATATGTGCAGCAGCCTCATGGGATGTGCCACGATCCACAGATCGGTGAACATGCAGATCGAGTTGAAGGCGTGAGTGAGCACATTTGTGGCATCCAAGTTGTTCTCATTAGCTGCAAAATACCCAAGGAGTCAGATATATAAAGCAATTTACTTCAAAGTACTACTCACCGTCGTACAAAATTCCCCAGTAGATAATGGTGATGACAATAGATAAGACCAGAGATATGATGTGCATACCCCAGTAGACTCGAAAATAGCTAAAGGAGCTTTTGACATTCAAGAGTTTATCTGAAAGATATAACTTTGGTTTTAAGGGCATTCCCCAGATGGTTGGGTGTAACTTACCCGCATACTCTGGGTGATAGTGCCAAACGGTGACTAGTACTGCTCCCAACAGGTTCGTCAGCATGCACATCCATATGCCCCAGTTGGTCATGTAAATAAAGTACAGCCAGTAGCTGCTCTCATCATCTGCTTCTGGCCACATTGAAGTGATAACCACGACCACAAAGAACAAGGCCATGAACCAGCGATAAAATAAATACGCGATACTCTTCGAGCATGTTTGCCACTGAAAGTTTTTAAAATATTTATGTTATTTAAAATTCGGAAGATTAGGAATGCATAGGATACAAATTGCAATACAGCAATATATACTTAGTACTATAGAATTACTACATATAATATATGCTCTCCTAGTCACATTAAATATTTCCACAATAATTAAAAATAATTAAATTCTTTTCAGATATTAACACCCATGTTTTTATGCAGCTTTTCTATTTCGATTAATTTAATTGGATAGTTTCAGAACTTTTAAACTATAGTTCCCAAGGTTTTGGTTATTCCTAGACACAGATGTTTGTAATACAATATACCTCCTTAAAATTGACTGCACCAATCGCATGTTTAAAGTAATGCTTTCTTGACAGGCCACGGGGTTCGTAGCGGCCTGCTGCTTATGCATATTTCAATAGTTTAATTTACAATGCACGAGCAATCGGTGTACAGAAGTCAAAGTGTGCTGTCATATACATACACCGTTAGTGTGTAACCCGCTCTCTATTGATACTGTGAATGAAATAGTTTATTAAATATTCCCAAGGCAAGAGCCATACAAAATTGACAAACGCCCATTGTCTCTTACCAATTGTAAGATAGTTCGATTCGGTCGAGTCTATAAGCCAATTGACATTTTCACAGAAGAAACAGAGGAACTTCTTTGGAAAAACTTAAATACTTAATTAAAAACTACAAAATATTTATAGCCAAATTGGTGAAGTACGTAATGTATTTACAACATTTTTAACGAGCTTTAAAGAGGCTTTATAAATAACTATAAGCTCAGTAGTGATCAGTTGCTAAACATTTTTGATGTAATCCTAAAAGTCTCACTTAGCCAAAGCACACCTCATTGACCTCGATGCGGATACTGGCCAACACTTTAAAATGCCCATCATGTACATTGACCCGCGCCCAAGTGCAACTCAAATACGAAACCAAATAAACACCTGCCCAGTTGCGTGTCCACATGGGGCGTTTCTGTCATAGGCCCAAGGACGCAGCTATTTGTACTGTCATCGAACTATTTAAATTGGCCCATACCCGGGGAGTAATCCTTACCTGCGACTTGACGAAGTCATCGGGCGTGTCGTGGTCGAAGCCGCAGCTCTTCCGCTGGAACTCCTTCTTCACAGGGTGCACGATCACCTGAAGCTTGCTCATCTCGTTGGCTGTCGATCGGTGTCTAAATAATGCGGCTATGGCTTATGCAATCATTCGATGCCTGCAACTGTGATTCTCTGAGCAGTTATGCAATTAAAGCCGGTTTCAGCCCATCCATTCTATTCGCACGCGTCTATTTATTATAGGAATGTGTTGAGCTCTGGAAGAATGGGTGAGAAAAATCATTTTAATATATTTTAAAGAGTTAATATTGGGTAGAAATCTTTAATGCTTTGAGTTAAACTAAATATTATTATTATTATTATTGAGAAATTAACACGTAATTAAAATTACACGAAATTTTGATTAGCTATAGCAGCTGAAGGCCTTAAGCTAAACTAAATATATTTTACTGCTCTTTATATATTATATATTCAAAAAAGTGAATTATTTGTGTTAATAGAATAATAAACCGTAGCCATGTAACATTTTATTTTAGCTAAGTACATGACATAGACATGTTAGGAATGCATTCGTAAGGGTAAGAATGTATATCAGTTTTTTTTTTATACTGCACATGAAATGTATATAACTAATTTATTTCATTTAAAATCTAGATTAGGCACAGTATTTCAGCGTTTCAGCTTTGTTTACATTTTGTGCGAATGCCGGCAGAGGTCAGACAAAGGAATTAGCTCAGTCGAGAGTCACGACTTGGATGAGAGTATAATTTTGAATATTAAAAGATTTTAAGATGCATATTTAAATATATATTTCTTTTTTATATTATTTAAAAAATAATCGTACAACAAAGTAGACCAAATTGTTCAAATCCAAGTAACATTGGTGTTAAAAGTCATAAACCGATTGCTTCACTTAGCTTCAAACACAACTCATTCTCAGTTGCTTCAAATGCAAGTTCACAAACAGGTCAAACTTACGAAATATTAAAACAAAAATTCCAAAATTTATATTCTGTCTTGTAATGGAGTTGGCTAGAAAAGTTATCAAGCCTGTTTGGCGTCCAATGGTGTGCGGTGAGTATACGCGTTCGTGTTGTACACCCAGCATCCGAACCCATTTTATATCTGGAATTCCTCTCTAAAGTGGCTCGGTCCTATTGTGAGAAGCCGGTAAGAAACCTGGTCAACTTTCCGGTTGCCACGATTCCATCAGGAAAGTCCAAGTACATGATGGCCAAGGTTTACATCCACGGAGAGATGGGCAGTGCCAAGGAGGTGATCCGCAGTGCTACCAGGGCCAAGTACCACCGTAAGTTGGCTTAAAGTTTAGTCCTCGGGTAAGCTAATACCAAATCCTCTCTTCAGTTGACATCTATGACGCACTGAAGGAGGAGGCCGAAACACAGGGCTTGTGCACCCAAGGTCTTGGTGGTGGCTACTTGGTCCACGACTCGGAAAAGAAGTACATCAAGCTATACGGGAAATCCAAGACACTGGGCAAAGCCAACCACGAGGCTGCTAAGGACTTATTGCAGGACGTGTATGCCGAGTACAAGATCGATGCAGAATCTGGCGACATGGAGCCCTAATTCCGCCCTATTCGCTTATTATTACGGGAAATGTTTTGGCCGCGTTTAAATGTTCAAAATTGCAGTTGGCTAAATAAAATGCATAGAAATTGCAAGTTGGTAATGAGATCAGGCAATTGTGTGTTTTTAAAATCTATTCTGTATTAACCCTTTTTCTTTAATAACTTGTTTGCTTATTTAAAGAAGCATTCTAATCCCTCAAATATTTTAATAGTTGTTTTGAAATCATAAGGTTTAATAATTATTCATTTAATATCACACTTAAACTTTTCTAAAAGTTCCCCTCCAATTTCATCCAATGGACTTTGGTAACCACCAGCCGTTACTAAACTTGCCTGGTGTTTTGGAACTGGGCATGCGCAACCCCTTGGCGTGACCCAGACACAGACAGGTTAGTAACTTATAGTAAGTGCAAAGTGCGAAACCAAATTGCAAGGCGAGACGAGCTGGGCCTAGTAGTCTGGTTAATCGCGCTAATAATGGCCTTATTGTATGACTATTCATGTAATTATACGGAGAGCTCCGATGGCGGTCGGGGTGCCATCATTCATGGATCAATTTACCAGATAGTTCATTCGCTTCGTCGAGCGCTCTATTATCATGCAGTCAGTGAATAATTATTCGCTTCACCAGGGAAGAGCGAAGCCCTTCACAGTTTTTCTGTGTATTCTCCGGCATTGGTCGTCCATTAATTGCAAAAAAAAAAAAATGTTAACTTGCGCAATAAAAATGTATTAATTAGCTACCCCACTGAGGTCGAACAAGTACACAAACAGAACCCTGGCTTGTCGCGTAGTGAGCAAAGTACTTAAGCTCAGTGGCGAATTTACAACAATCTGCATGATACGCTCTGACGAGAGAAAAACGTAAAATTAACTTTATTGTTGTGACTATATTACCTTGAAGGCAATTGTTGTTCCTGATAAGATATGACGGCCGAGTGGAAACACAGAAAAACTCCACAGGTTAATTGCAGAAAAGATATAAACCTGGCCACAAATAACACAAATGAGGCCGGACTTAGAGACGATACCTAATACTGAGGAATCAAAAGTCATTTCTTGAGAATTGTAGTGCCTTAAAAAATATATATAAATGAGTAATAATAATATTTAATAAATTCTACACTACTCCTTAGTACCGATAGGTGCCGTGCTATTGGCAACAGCTGTTCCATTGGAAACTGTACACCCTGACTTCAATATAGCCATCATATTCGCGGCAATTTCGTTGGTTATACAAACACCGGGCGGCCATACGTTATAATTACTTCTCTACAGCCTTACTCTGATATAAACATTTTCGAGTGCCATGTTCAATGTCCCTGAACTTGCACGAACGGCACGCTAATGAAACTTTATAGCGAGAAACCAGGCAGGTGGCCCATTCAGTTAGCAACGCCAAAACATCTATGTACCTTGGTGGCCAAGACAATTCGGAGTCTCTTTAGTGTGCATTTTATTTACACGCTTTTTCGGCTGTCGCCTGTGCTACATTTTCGTCAACAAAAGGCAAGAGAAACCCGCATTCAACATATGTTTAGAGTGCGTTTCGAAAAGGTATGGCAAATAGTATTTTCAGCTTGCTTTAAAGACTCCAACCACTAAACGAGATATTATAAGAACTGAGCTTCTAAATTGCCGTACTTTTAATGCAAGTTAAAAGTCAGTTAGCTTAGTTAACATATTTAACGAAGCCCGACCATTAGTTGTGAAACGCACTGTAGTCAAATAATATATAGGTTTATGGCTCTTGAAGTTGTACCACATTGAACCGAAAACAAAAAAACTCGTTGACCTTTACAAGCTGTGTAAATAATTTTTCGTCTCGAATGCAGTCAAACAGCTCGGGTGAATGGCAAGTCCAAGAGCCGATCTTTAGATTCCAATATTATCTTTATCTCCTTGGCGATTAGATAAGGCACGTCAGCCCCTCACTCGGACCTATTAATTCAAAATCTTTTCTTTCAATCACTCTAGTAGAAAGTGAAATCAAGAGTTCAACGCCATTGGCACCATTTCTTATGTTAATGACAAAAGCGTAGCCACATCAAACTTTCATATGCGTTTCAAGTGGAAGTCCAAAAGGTTTCAGCCACTAAATATCGTCATAAAAATTCTTGAGCTTTTTACAAACCACTTGCAGACGTTAATTGTTTGATTCTGATTGGGCAATATACGTTAATTGGTATTCAAGTTGCTTTAAAGATAAGCTTGTTTGGTCTGTCATTACTTTGATGAATTAATACTACTTCTGTGTTAGCAATATAATAAAAATAAAATAATAAAATTTAAGTAGATCCGTTAATGTTTTATTCTGTCATAAAATTAAGCCGGTTTCTAAATTCAATTGTAGGATTGAACGAGGTCAGTGTTTATATAGAAGGTGTCAATAATTAACGAATATGAAATGATCAGTAAGCGGAAGTGAGCAAATATTAAAGGTGTTAAACATATTATAAATACTATGGACTATAACTGATATTAATGGTCCAGTTCTCAACGACAGAGTTTTCTCAAACCGCAGAAAAATGCCGACTAACTAGTTTGCTAATAAATGCCGGTTAATTAGATAACCGTAATGTTTTTATGTGTATTCAAACCCACTTTTGCACATTTTACATGGATAGGCTCACCTTCAACTAATTGCGAGTGGGCATTCGAGTATGAATAACGTTTTGGCCGGATCCGATTTGCCGCTCCTTGGACTGGTCGTTGTTGGTGAGCAGGAAACTTATAATCATTCACTTAGATAGCCTTTTCATTAACGCTTTTTGGGGACGTGCCTAAAATTTGAAGCGTAGCGTAAAATTCAATAAGCCAATATATATGCAAAGCTAAAGCCAATCGAATAAAGCCATTCCAGTGTAATGTATGTACATACATACAAGAACCTAAATTTGCATGAATACCTGGTGGAGGTATATCATTTATTTAGGTATTTAATTTAGGCAAAACCTTCAAAAACCTTCAAACAAAAAAATGAATGACGTCTCTTTCAAAAATAAGTAAACTAAGAATGACGCTCTTCTCTATCCTACAACATAAATAAAACCTATCTATTGACTAAATATATATTTTAGAAAAATCTTGTCTCAAGTTTTTCCGTTGAATAATAAACAAACACGGACTTAGAGAGATTTAATAAATATTTATAGTTTCTATTTGTGAACCTTTTGTTTGCAAATTAATTTGTCAATTCTTGTTGAAAAATCTATTTAAGTAAACAGAGGCTTAAAGCTTTCAATTGAGTTTGCAAGCAAATATTACCAAGGTGCGAATTTTTGCAAATTTAACAGGTTTGTAAGAGAATTTCCAGAATTTCTTAAGAATCCAGTCATAAAATTGTTAGATGCAAAAGCAATTGGTGATATGCATAGCTTCGCGATTATAAGTTTCCATCAGTATTCAGGGATTTAACAAAACTAGAATTAAATTCTGAAAAAATTGCTCACTGTAATACCAAACACTTCATTCATCACACATATTCATTCACTTTTTGAAAAATTGGCAAATAGCTATTTGTTGTCTGGAATTATAAACTCAGCTCGGCTTGGTCTGGATTGTCTTTTATGTAGCTTTGGCCCGGTGGTAATTTCTATTTGGGTCACCACAGCAACGGCAACAACAGCTTTGCATAACGGTATCTAGTCGTTTTCGAGTTTGTTTGCTGTGCCTTGCAATTTTTGTTGTTGCTTTTATTTGGTTTGTCTGACAGCAACAACAATACTTTGCATTCACGCACCACTGCACAAGAACATCCCACTTTAATAATATTACTAACTAAAGTGGAGGGACACGCACCAAACAATTGCAGAGAGCAGCGGAGCTGAAATCACGACTTCTCATAGCAAAGCACGTACCGCGAATGATCGTGGCTTCTGCGGTGGAGTGACTTGCTGCCGATTTCGAATCTTAACGTGCTGAGAAAATGGTTACGATTGCACCTTCCACTCCAGAAATTTATGATATCGAATTTTGTAAAGAATAATATTTATATCACTATAAACAAAAATTATTTAATAGTTAATTTTTTTTTGTTTGCACATTTTAAACCTTAAACAATTTTAGTTCAAGCCGATTTCAAAATATATGTCAAAATAATTTATTATTGCTTTGTTTGGTTTCTTGACCATTATTCGTAACAAAAATTGTTATCAAAAGTCACTTAATTATTAACTGGTTAACAAAATATACCGTTTGATTTTTATATAGCTAGGAGCTGACTTTTAATTTAGCATTCATATAAAATAGTTGCCCGCGCACACTCTCGGTGCCCATCGTCACTACGTGGACGGCCTTCCGCAGTAAGCGCAGACGCGGCTGCTGCGGAGTCGACGTCGACGCAGCCAGGTGCGCTGGCAGTTGTATTTGTTAGTGTGTGGAGAGAGAGGGTCGCTCCGCGTTGATGTTGATATACACGGGAAAAAATCGTGATGTTTTCTGAGAACTACCTTTTTCGATATATTACTGAATGTTCCTGAAATGCTCTTAGAGGATGAAGGCTAGCCAAAATTACTCAACTAATAGTTATACACTTTTTCTTCTCTTAAAAAATTCAATTAAGAGCTTCCGACATAGTGGTTCACAACTGAAACAAAAAATGACTGATCTGAAATTATAATCTAGGCCGCCTTATAAATGAAATGCGGCTTATTATTTCTGAAAAAACCAAGTAGATGATCACTATTAATTAAGATGAGAATATAATTTAATTGGCGCTGATAATAAATTGGCGACGATTTCACTATTAATTAAGATGAAAATATAATTTAATTGACGCTGATGCGACGATCTCATTATTGATTTTTTTTAATATTACATTTTTTATATTCGGTTAAGGTAATATATTATAAGCTATAATCGTTAGGCAATGCAATCCGAATTTTTACACGAAAAAGTTTTGTGGCAGATATAAATCGAATTTGCTTCAATTTAGAAATATTTTATGAATCTACATGAATAAATGCTATTTTTCTCCGTGTAGCGATTTTGTCAGAACGATAAAAGACACATAAAACACGATGAATGCTTCGGCTCAGCTTTCCGTCCTTCTCTGTTATCCACTTTTGGCTTAATTACTCGTTCATCTAGGTGTGTGTTTTGTGTGTGCTTTTATTTGGCAAATGTTTGAGAGCCGAAAGAAAAACTGAAGACGTTTTAAGCTTATGGTACAGTTTGGTAACTGAAAAGATAGGAGTTCTTTTCTTTTTGCAATGTCTTAACGACAGCAGTAAGGTTTCCTCACTTTAACCAAGAAATACATACCGTTCTTGTTGAAAACTGGATCTGTAATCTAATTACAGACTTACAATGAAATTGATGAGTCACAGCTCCATTGAAAAAGCACAAACTGGGTTAGGGAACTGAGCCACAAAAATATAATTCTCGTTACCTAATTTTGTGTGTCATTGAACCTGATTCACTTTTCTGTGGAACTTTTAAAGCATAATCTTTAGTACAAAAAAATGTTCGAGAAACGGCATGGAAATAAGTCTAAGGGAAATGATTAAGCTGCATTAAAACTTATGATAAATACTTGGAGTTACTCAAATCCTTTAAATTCAAAGCAGACTTATTTGGTTGATGGTTTGGCAGAATACCTTAATTATAAGGAAGTTGAGGGGTAGTACCTTCAATTCCACAATTAAAATATCACCACGTTAATATTGTTCTTCCTACACAAACTGGACCTTTCGATAATTTAGTCATTTAGCGACCCTGATAATAAATAAAAGGTTCTACAGTTCAATTAAATATTATCGAGAATAATACTAAAAGCACAATACTATATATGCATGTGACTATTTGAAAATTTGTTTGAAAATTTAGCTGCGCAATCTTTTGAGTCGTTTCTTATACCACGAAATTTAGTCCGAATATTTAATTAATCTAAAATTTTTTTAAAGTAACTTTAAGTGTTGCCTCCTTATTATTTTACTCAGCAAGTAATTATAAAATGAAAGTATTTTATCAATAAAATTTAAATCATTGATTTCATATTGGCTTCAAATTTTATTTTATTATTATAAATTATAAATTTTATATTTATAAAACTATGTCCCAGTAATTTTCTTTTAACTGAGATAAACTAAGTAAATAATATATTCTTGTAACCCCGAGCTTCCAATGCCGGCACCTATTTTATTAAAATCACTTTAGCTTCTTATGTACACTTCTTTTATTTAGATTTTCGTTATATGCTGTCTTGTTATGCGTTTATACAATTCCATGGTTCTCCGAATGCATCCCGTATAATGTGATGGCATCAATAGAGTATTTCAACAAATTTCATATTTATACTATTCAATCCATATATGTAGTAACAAAATCTTTGTTTATTAGCCTAACTAAACCAATTCAACGTTAAGGAACCAGAAGATTAAAACTTACTATAGAAATACTAGACATAAATAAATGCATGCGAGTGTGGGTATGTAGGAATAAAATTCAATGCTGGTGATACTTATATATTCCTATAGAAGTGAGGGTGCTAATGAGGCGATGTTGATGTGTGTGACCTCTAGGGGGTTGCTCATATCAGACCAACTGAATGCGGGGACCAGACCACACTGAAGGCCCTGTTGAACATCCTCTTTAGCTTGTGCAGTCCAAAGAGCAGGATCCAATAGCATAGGATGAGCAGGAAGATGCCCACAAAGGTGATCAGACAACGCTTGGGCTGGTTCCAGTCCAGGATGGGATACACGTAGGGATTTCCAAATCTGCAGGAAATTAGGTAATCGATCAGAAACTAATTCAAATGCGGGACCACCCGCATTTTGGTACCAATACTCACTCGTCAGTGCCTCCGCAGAAGTGATAGATAATGGTGAAGACAAAGAAAAAGATCGCCAGGCTCATGCTATACACCATATGAAGGAGCCTCAGCGGAAATGCCACGATCAGGAAGTCGATCAGCATCATTACAGTATTCAGTCCGTGGGTAATGATGCTAATAGCTGGGAAGCGCGTGGGTTTGTCTGTGAAATTGTAAAATAATATTTAACTGGGTCAATTTTAGGATCACTCGGCTCTACTTACTCATCCTGCCGTGGAGAAACACCCAGTAGACCGTTGATATAATCAGTGCCAGTGATAGGGTCATATTGTACAGCCACCAGTAAATCTTGAGGCCCCTCGAAGTCTCCGCCTTGTTACCGGATTCCTGGACCAGGCTCCTGGTGTTTCTCAGATCGAAGTGCCAGCAGGTGACCTGCACGGCAGAGATCAGCATTGTGATCGTACACAGGCCGTATCCCCAGTTGGTCATGTAGATGAAGAACTTGCCATCGCAGAACTGAACGATCATGCACATGATATATACACCCAGGAAAAATAAAGCCCAGATCCATCGATAGAGCAGGTATATTGTATTGGTCTCATCCTTTTGCCACTGTTTGGAAAAAGAGAAAAACAGAAATAGGTTTATTTGTGTTTATTATAAGGTATTAAGAACAACGAAATATACCCTGCTTAGTACATTGTTATTTTAATTCCCACACTACAATTAAAGATTTAAATATTTTGTAACTTTTAGAGTTAAACTGAATATGCGTTGCAGTCGTGTTATTAAGTTCTAAACTTACATTGTAGATGGTCAGATTATAGAGCCTAGTATGTAAATTCCCATTAGTCCTTATCGGGGTCAAATAGATCGCCCTTACAAGATCTGTTGTCGGTTTACGTAATATATTAATTAAAATATTCCACACCTTTGCCCGTACAAATTAACAAAAACAAGCCATAAATGATTATGGCATCACCTATCACTCACGACTCTCTGCTTATCACCCTCAATGACGTAGCCAGAATCGGGCCTGTCTAGCTAGTCACACTTGTCCTTCGAATCAAAGTCTCTGTTTACGCGTGCCTAATACTAATTAAATTAGTTCCATTTGTACTTCAATTTTGCGGAAATGGAGTCATTTTTCAATAGGTGCCAGATTACGCGGGCCGCCACGGATATTTATGGACACCGTCTGATAAGGTCTGGCCGGCATATTTATGGCTGTATGCTCCAAAACTATATTGCTATCTGGTTCCTGGTTTGTTTTGATTAGTTTTCCATTGGCGAAAATGTGTAATTCTTTTATAACTGAATTCCCAGAACTTTTGCGACGCGTCTGGGGTTAACTTTTAGGGGCTCATCGATGTTTTTTTTTTTAAATGACTCACAATGTGATTACTTTGATAAGCTACAAAATATTTTTATTTTGACTGCCTATTAATGCTGGCGCACTCATTATGAAACGTAAAAAATTTGTTATTGCCTTGTTTAAAGTGCGGAATAAGTATGATATTCTTATCAAAAACGGTATCTAGATAGAGCAAGATTACCAACTTTTATCCCCCCAACACTTTATTTGTAGAACTTTGGTTTAAATTTTGTTGTGTGATATTTGTGTGGGTGGCACTATACGGTTCCGATCAATATTTATACGAGTTGTTTATAAAAGTTGTTTGTTTGTACAGCTTTCATTCATAAACATTCTATTGAATTCATAACTCCATGCCCATATGGGTTACCGTTCTGACGTTGCTATAGTTATGTACTCCACATAAATGATCTAACGAATGTATAGTATGTATATACATATGTACATATGGGTCTCAGCTTTTAGTTATGTTACGCTAATTAAATTCGAATGAATAAACATTTCGTGCACTCCATGTGGAGCCCCCCTAATTAGAACTTGTATGCTTTTAATTTTATGATGTATTCTATCCAAGTTGTTGGAGTGACCCCTTCGGATTTATTGCAAACGTTTCTATGTATTTTTAATGCCGTTTCTAAGAAGTTTCTATGCCATTTTTTATATAATAAATCGAATTCGTCTTTTTATTCTTGTCTAGTTTATTTTATAATACATTTTTTAGTCACTGTCTTACTGATTATTTCTTAATATTCTCTACAGAGATAAATTCTAAATTACACTTTTATTCTTATCAAATATATTTTTTATTGCACTTAGTTCAGTCTTGCAGATAGTTCAAAAACACCGTTTCGCGGAATTTCCGTCAGAAGTTCGGAGCCACCCTTCCCATTTTTAGGGGTTGTACCGAAAAGGCTGTTATACTTATGTATATTTGTTTGTGCTTCAGAAACACGTGCCTCTTTTCTAGATGCAATGATGTCACTCTAACGGTTAGAACTCCTCAACGCTCACTAATGGGTCTTACAATGCCTTAGTTTATTTTTGCTACTGCTATTTGAACTGCTCGTATGATGCACCTGAGCGGTTACAGCACTGATAAGGCTGCAGTGTTTGGACTGCAATTAACTCTCCTCACCTGCGATCTGTAGAACAGATGAACGCGACTGTATGAGAAGCCGAAGTTCGCCCGCTGCAGTTCCTTGTTGAAGCATTTGCAGAAGTCGTCGAAAAGTTGCATGGTTTCATATATTTCTTGTATGTTTACTTAATATTTTTTATTGTTTATTTTGTCTACACTTTTATCACGAACAGGAATTTATTTAGGGGAATTTCGAAGAGGGGAGACTTCCGACCCGAGTCGCTTGTGACCGGCAACTGGCGTCAAACACCTTTTTCGTGTGACTTTGCCAGTGCTTTTGAGTTATGTTTACGACGCGCACGAGCACCAAGAGAGAGCGGTATGAAGCGATAAAGGGATAGCGAGAGTGGAGAAAGAGGTGGGAGAAGGAGCTTAGAAGGAGGAAGAGGAGAGGGTTCCCCGATCTTGAAATGGGGCTTCTGGATTTTTTGAGTCTGGAGGAGGCGCGCTCACTCGATCACTCCCAACGGCGGACTGACTGATAGTTAGATCGATTCGCAACGCGATCGGAGCTCGGTGATCACTCGGCGCACGATCACTTTGCACATCGGATGTTAGACGGGAAATGGGAAAACTGACCAGTGGCGTATCGGGCTTTATAGCTTCATACATAGCTTTATAGCGACATCGCCGCTAAATTCAATTAAATATGTGGAGCAGCCGCCCGCCAAAAGAGTGTCGGATGGCAAGAGCCGCCCTCTCGCTGGTGGGAACCGTTTTACACAAGATAATATTGTATCAGTGATCACTATTGACAGCTGGGGATCGCCGCGACGCACACAACATCCGTCACCATTGACCAGCACTGAACTTGAAGCCATAGAGGTCGCCCAATTAAGATCGCCATTAAGCAGTACCACCCAAAAATGCGGACTCCCAATTACCATGCAGCACTTGCCGATCGAAATTCCCGCTGACCTACATTGTCCACAAATGGCATACCCGTTTAGCGATAAACAAACGCCTTATCTAATTCCCGGAGAGAGCTTTCACACACTTCAAGCATCGCTAATTGGCTTTGAATTAAATATCGCGTCAGATAACAATTATTATTGACTAAAGTTCAGTGCACTGATTATTGTAATAAGTGTGTTTTCTATGCAAATTTAGAATGTTCAATGGTTGGTTTTTTAATTGAATAATCGATTTTAAAATTTAAAGAAATATTTTAAATGATTGGCATAATCATTTAAAGAATTATTTATAATAAATACTATTTAAATATGTTTTCAAATTTTGTATTATTATTATTTTGAATTATATATTGGAACTAAACATATATTTTTATTGTCATTTCGTGGAAAATTACACTCAATTATAACATTATAATAATACGTCTTAAAATCTCAAATTTTATTTGTTTTTCTATTGCCAAACATGTAGATTTTGCTATTGACGTAAAAGGGCGTTTACTCGACAATAAATTTTAGAAATACCATATGTTATCAGCACTGCCTTCCAAAGAAATATTTTGTGTTAGTTTTTATTTTTACGTTTATTCTGTTGCAAAGAAATAAAGTTTTTAGTTATTGAAAATTTTATCAGCGTTATTCGCAGATTCATTACATTACTCAGGAGCTTTTAAAGCAATAATTATAAAACTGGTTATTTACTGAATATATGTACATATATATGCATACTTAAGTAGGTATAAACCGAATAAGGTCGGCAATTTAACTGATACCCTGTTGAGATAGTCAAAGAGCATACATTCATCCGAATCTCTCGCCGGCATTTGGCACAATTGAAATTGAACCGTTTATTAAACGCCCAGCATCGATTACATATCGACATTCCGGCTAATTTGCATACCATTCCCGACATCGGAGCTCGGTCATAACTCATTGGAAGGGTTACGGGTTCGTTACCCCAATATCTGACCTTGCCATTGCAATGGTTGTGTTGAGTAATTAGTTATTTAAAAGTATAGCGACATATAAAAACAGCCAGTTAATTAAAATTATTTCTACTTACATGTAACTTGATTTTCCATTTTACACAATTCAATTATTGTAAACACAATTCGAGAAACACGAGCTTGAAGATTACCAAACACTACTGAATTTGCAAGCACGTTTAACAAATGGCATTGGTTGACTTTGACGCTCAGCAGTGTAACGGTACTTTATATTTAGCATACAAAAGAATCCCGTGGCTTTCTTTGGAAGTAATTTCAATTCAAGAACAACAACAAAATATTTAAAACGCCACTTTCATTCTTATCACCTTTGCACAGCAAAAGCTGCTATTTGACCTACTGTGCATTGGACGGCCAGGAATCACAGATCGAAAGTGTCGTCGGCACTTGTTGTAAAGCTAGCCGTGAAGACAAATTGATATTGGTTCTTTATTGCATAAATAAATTATAATTGACTTTCGATTTCAAGAAGCACATTTCCAATTGTCACTTTGCACGATTTCTTCTTCTGTGGGAATCAAGAGTTGAATTGACCGACAGCGAGCAGTGATTTTAAAGGAATATTCCAAATGAGCCACAGAGCTCATGCTCTCTGATTACATGGAGTGGAAACCAGAGATTAGTTGTTTATAATGAATGGAAAGTTGTTCAATGGAAATTCAATCATCATCGAGTAAACAATGGAAATTATGAGAGTTTTACTAACCTCCAAAGAGTGGTATCACTGCAATATATTTTGTAGCTGTCTTACCTTTAACATTTATAAAACACCCTGTATTTCCTAAAAGCTTTTTAAAAGTTCTTAAATATTTGGCTCACTTTGTCAATATACTCAGGTAATCTATTATTCATTACACTGAATAACAAACGACAACGCTAAGGTAAGAGTAATCAAGTATATTATACATATTCCTTTTATATATTTTTTTATAATTAAAAATATTTACCTGATTTAGTTTTAGATGTGAGGCAAATTTCACAGAAATAAAATGATATAATATGATATATACATATAGTAAAATTTATTTATTATAATTTATATATTTAAAATAATTTCTAAGGAAATAATAAACAAAAAAAAAATGATTGTCCTTGATATATGTATATCACGATTTCAAAACCTGACTAATTACCTAAATGAGTTTCCTTGAAACGAGGAATTATTGGAGGTACTCTAGAAACGAGTACTGTAATTCATCTAAAGAGTTCGCTTAATGGCATGATAACCCCCAAATTAAATTATATATTCTAGAAAATACCTGTTGTTAATTCACATACATAGTCGTGAGTGAAAGCATAATCTTCTTAGCAGCGACTTTATCTGACCGATCAATTTAAGTATTACACTTTAATGTTTAATATTACACTTTTTAAGACTCAATTGATTCGAAGCACTACCTTTTGTTGGAATTAAGAAGAGTACTTAGAGGCCTGGTCGTCCGTCCAGTAGTTTGTCGATTGATTGTTTTTTTTGTTTGTTTTTTTTTGCGAACTCTTATCGCGTCTGGGTCTGGTGGGAACGAGTCTGACAGCACTTTGGTTTGTCACAGAGGAAAAACCGCCGGCACTTGAGAAACACGAGGGCTTATCAATAGGTTTATGACTGAACTTGCATATGCGAAAATTCCCAAAAAATGTTTAAAAATTCACAGGTATTGATTGGACTCCGCCCAATTGGGATATTAATGAGGTGGGAAAATTCCTAGCCATGGGCCGGTGTAAGGGTTCAATTTGGTCTACGCATCTGGCCGAGCTTGTCCACATCCACGTCCGAGCTCCTCGCCTTATCGGAGGCGTACGAATTAGACATAAACGGTGCTCGTTCGGGTGATAAAAACCGAGATAGCCGGAGCGGCTCCTATCACACTTCTCGATTACCCCGATTCTGGCCGAAACGATTTGCGGAAAACATGGCCCTCGACTCAGAGTATTCGACACCTGCGGCACATTGTTATGCCAGTCTGCGATCTACCGGCGAGGCAGTCACCTGCTCTGGACTCTTTTGGCCCTCCTAGTCCAGCGAACCCGACGACGCGTCCACCCAGCCTCGACAATGCGCGACAAGAGCCAGGAGCCCTGCTGCCTACCGCTGAAGGAGGAGTTTCAGCGCTCCAAGTTCTCGCTGCATCACGATGATCCTGGAGCATTTTGTCGCTCGCAGTGGCAGAAGGGGGACCGCAATCTGATCTGGCTTCTGTACCGCTGGATCCTGGCGGCTTTCTTCGCCGGCGGAGTCATCGGCAGCATGGTAGACTCCTTCAACGGTGGCCGCTGGTTCATCTATCTGACGGATTGGGGCTTCTCGCTGTGCTTCTACTGCTGCACCTATGGCGCTGTGTTGGCAACGATTTACTTCATCAGACCCTCCTATTTCGGTGAGTAATAGCTAAGGGGCATTCCTTAATTTCTTTCATTGTCATTCCCCCATTTAATCATTTAAGATTAAATAAACTAAATAATGGGTGAATGGATTACAATACTTTCAGCTCCTGGAAGTTGGGCTTTAAAGATCTACTGGATCTCTCACTATACAACTGTGGTGCTTGCCATGCTGATTACCTTGGTTTTCTGGGCCGCCCTCTATCCATGTGAGTTGAACTCATTAGCCAGTAAGCATCCCAGATTAATTATCAATAATAAACAAATATCTGCGTAGCGATGCCTGAAATGGGGGCTGAGCTGTACAACTTGTGGGCTCATGCCTTTAACTCGATTTGCATGATCTTCGACTGTTTCATGGTGGCTTTTCCCACCCGGATCATGCACTTTGTGTATCCCTTTATTGCTGGCATCACCTATGGAGTATTCTCCTTGATATACTTTTGGAGTGGTGAAAAAGATCCGTAAGTAGAGAATCGGAAATAAGGCAAAGAATCTATTACCAACATTACTAACAAATCCCCAGGATCTACTTCATCTTGGACTGGGAGAGTCCGGGCCTGGCCATTGGAACTGTTTGTGGATGTGTGGTGCTGGTCAGCTGCTTTTGCGTGCTGGTATTTGGTTTCTACAGACTGCGCATCTCGATGCACGAATGCTGCAGCACAAAAACTGAGGAAATTCCAGCCACGACAGCTCCTCCTCCCATAGAACCAAGGCAAATTGCGTGAAAAGTCAAGCTTCAAAGGGTGTTTTACTAAAGCAATAGAAGGGGAACTTGATTTCTTAGTGGAATTCTAGAGATAGTCCTGCCGACAGTGCATTAATTGTCCTAGTCTTTACAATCTCTGCTGGAGATGGTATTGTAAATAGCCTGATGAAACATATTTATTAGAAATATTCTCCAATAAACCAAAATCCATATCAATACTTCATTATTGAATGAATCTATAAGTCAATTAAAGTGTTACTTTCATTAAATTTGAGTTAAATTAGATTCATTCTTATTATGAATGATCCGTCAAGTGACAGATAATGATAGCTGGCATTCAATTCGTGAAATAGTTCATGTTTTTTCCCAACTACTGAATTCGCCAAGTTTCAATCAGCTAAGGTGTATAAGTACCGACATCAACTTGAGGCCTATGTTTGTACTATAACTTATCAATATGTAGGTATTCCGGCCGGTATCAATGGCAATAACAAGCATTTTGTAATATTTCACATCCGTACACAATTCAGACAGGTTGATAGTGGCTATACAAGTGTTAGTATTAAGCTAATAATCCCTATCTTAGAAATTTTACGTATTGATAGTAGAATTCTGATTTGTTAAAAATGTTTGAAACTATTGGCAAGAAAACTAGTAATTGCCTCGTCACTAGAGAAAAATCATACGACACTCGAGGATTATCAGAAGTTCTAACCCAGATTACGACTTTACGACCCTCACCTGCATATGCATACATATGTATATACATATGGAAACCCCGAAAAATGTGCTTCTAAATTCCAATAACGGCTAACGCGACTGCGCCAGAAGGGAGATTAATGGTCCTCGTCTCGAAGTTCGATTTCGTTGACCGCCCCAACCGACCTTGTCCACGTTGGGGGTCTTATCGGGGGCGTGCACCGCAGCCGAATCAGACATAAACGGAGCTCACTAGGATGATAAGGATCGTGATAATTCAGACGGCGTGTATCGCACCATTCAAGCCGAAACAATGTGCGGGAATTGTTGCCCCCTATTAAGAGTATTGAACACCTGGGCCGCTGTCAGTTTGCATTCTACCGGCGAAGTAGTAACTTGGCTTCGAAGTTTTTCTGGCCCTCCAAGTCCAACCAATCTAGTGAAGGCATATAATCGACATGGCCGATAAAAGTCAGGAATCCTGCTGTCAGCCCTTGAAGGAGGAGTTCCAGCGCTCGAAATTCTCGCTTTATCATGGGGATCCCGGAGTTTTCTGTCGCTCGCAGTGGCAACAAGGAGACCGTAATTTAATATGGGTCTTGTACCGGTGGTTTCTGTCCGCCTTCTTTGCGGCTGGAGTTATCGGGAGCATGATGCAGGACTTTAACGGCGGTCGTTGGTTCATTTTCCTAACCGACTGGGGATTTAGTCTGTGTTTATTTACCTGTACGTTTGGGGCTGTAATCGCAACCATTTACTACATTAACCCCGCCTATTTCGGTGAGTAAAGATCGCTGTATAAAGTCCACAGTATTTTGTAACAAAGTTCAAGAGCAACCTTAATATTCCTATAAAGTTTAATTTGTTGCTATTACGTTTACAAAACCTTAATTAGAACTGAGCTCTGATACTTTCAGAACCTGGCAGTCGATCATTAAAGATTTACTGGATATCTCACTATACAACATCTGTGCTGTCGATGCTGATTACCCTAGTCTTTTGGGCCGCTCTTTCATCTAGTAAGTTGTGCCAAGGACTTAAAAGGTCTTCGGTTGGGCTCTAAGCACTCTAGCACTAAGTCCATTGGTTAAATACATATCTATCCATAGCCCAGCCGGAAATTGCAGGAGAGCTGTACAATCTGTGGTGTCATGCCTTCAACTCTATATGCATGGTCTTCGATTGCTTTATGGTGGCCTATCCCGCTCGCCTCCTGCACGGTATCTTTCCCCTTTCCGTTGTGCTTATCTTCTTGGTGCACTCATTGATCTACTATTGGGCTGGCGGCACTGACATGTAAGCGGTGGCTAATTCCAATATTTTCAAACGGTTTGATTGCACTTCCCATATTGTTATTCCAACAGGGACGGGAACCGGTTCATTTACTACGCCCTGGACTGGGCACGTCCTGGACTCGCCATTGGGTTTGTCTGCGCCAGTCTGGCTCTGATTTGCTGCTTTTCCCTGTTGGCTTTCGGCATCTACCGGTTGCGTATCTCGATTTACAAATGTTGCGGAAAAAGTCAAAGGGAAACACCATCCACAGAAGCTGCTCACAAGGAGTCATCTTTAGCTGTTTGATTCAAATTTTATAATTTTTAATCGGTTTTAAACATTTAGAATAGGGCATAGCTATAGTTAGGCCATTTTCTGGACCACCGCGAACTGCAGCGATTGGATTTGGTTGGACCACTTCTCCAGGGCATTGTAGCGAGAGGCACTGCTGTTTACTTTGTCAAGCTGAAGCACCTGGTTCACCTGGTCGATGCGTCCCTTGATGGTGCTGGGGACGAAATAAATATTAGTTGAATTCTCAGCCTTTTTAAGCGTTTTCTTACTCATCCAGAATGCAGGAGACTAGTAGACTCTCTACTTCGGCTGGCTCGATGTTCAGCGCATTTGCGATGAAGGGTATAGCAATGTTCTTGTACGGCCTAATCAGTTTAATGAGCACCTGAGTACGAATGTTGCGCAAGAGGTCCTCGATATGCTCCCGAATAAACTGATCGGCCATTATGTTGCTGCGATGCTGACGCAGGATGGTCTCGAACTCGTTGATGTCGTTGTTTTGATAGGAGTTGACGAGATTGGTCATGGCCAGGATCTCGGGATCGTTCTTGTACGGCTTGGCCTCCTGGGAGTCGAATGGATTGATGCCAGATTTCATCAGCCTTGGAATGAGTTGGGATCATTACACGAACTATTAAAAATTTGATATTAACTTACATGTTAGCCAAAACCAAGTACTTCAAGCAGGTGGTTCTCCGGGGGGAGCCACTCTCATCGTAGTTTTTGAACGCCTCAAAGAAGTCGGTGTGTGCCTTTTCGAACTCGCCCTCGCGAAGATGCATTTTTCCGCCACACTCACGGATCACGCCCATGATTAGAGGATGCGGAATGGCTGACTTGATGTGGAGCGACTGCTCGTAGAGCGCCTTGAGCTTTTTGTTGTTCTTCTGCACCGTGTACATCTGGATCTCTAGGGCATAGATCTCCAGCAGTTGGGTGCCCTTCTTCAGATCGTCTTCGCCGTCGTCCGTCTGGCAGCTCTGGTGCAGCTGTTTGAGTATCTTCTGCAGCTTGGTAAAGTCACTGCGGTCAAAGTAGAGCTTGCCCAGCTTCGTGTTGGTCTTGAACCAAAGCCGGTCGTTCTTGGCATCACGCAGGGCGTCCAGTGTGGTCTCATAGAAGTTCTGCAGCAGGGCCATCTGGAATTCAGGGCTTTCAGTCAGTAAGCCTCCTTTTGATTGCTTGATTTCCAGTACTTACATTCTTTGATGTGGATATGTAGTCCAGGATCGAATTGATGCTCTTTTCCGAGTGGTTTCTGGTCACAGCGCTTTTAATGTAAGTCAGTAGCTGCTTATAACGCACCATCATCTCATCGTAGTTGCACTGTAGGGAGATACTATTATAGATGGCGTTTAAAACCTATACTTGCACCTTCTCACCAGCCTAAAGTTGATCTTGATCATTTGCTTCAGTGCCTTGAATCCCCATTCCCCCTTCTCGCCGTTCTCCAGGTCGAGCACCTTCTGGAAACTGGCCAACGCCGCCTTGGGCTCCTCCTCCTTCAGCGCCTTGCTGTTGTAGTACTGATTCTCCAGATCAACATCCGGCTCCGAGTTGCTGTCCTCGGAATATTCCTATAAAGGTAAATACACAGATTAAGACACCAGAAGCCGGCAGCAATTGGGGGTTTTCCACGCTTTTCGTACCAGTCCGTAATCCTCGTCGTCGTCGCACATAAAATCGTCATCATTGTCCGACATTTTGCAGCTTCGAATTAGTAAAATATATAAGACGATCAATCCGATAAGATAAAATTTATAAATTTTATATTTGCAAAACACAAAGATGGGAGGGTGTGACCGTCAAACTGTTCAGTGATAAATGCCGAAAACCGGCCAGAAAAGGTAATTCCTTGGATTCCTTTATTTGGTCACACCTAAACAAACGACAGCGTTGCCAGACTATACAAGTTAAGTTATATTAATTTCCCGTGCTACCATTTGTTTCAATAATGCGAAAACCACAGAGGAAAACGTTCGGAAAATTTTATATTTTCGTGAAAATACGTCAGATAATAAATAAATAAATAAGCAAATAGAGCTAGTAAAAAAAGCTGGTATGAATCAGAGTTGCCAGGCTGAGTCAAAAACATCGCCATAATGCAGCCGGAATAAAAACATAGTGCCGCAAATAGCTAAAAGCGAAAAGGAAAAAAAAGCTAAATAGCTAAATTAAACATTAAAAAAAGCTCGATATAAGTTTTTGCATTTTATCTCAATGCAGCCCTAAATAAAAATAATAAGGATAACACATCTGGATAACACAATGAGGTAAACAATAAGCATATTCGTTGAATTCCATTTAAATCCACAAAATACACAAACACAGCCTGACAAAGCGACTCCTGCACATCTTTCCTCGTTGTAGTTTCGTCAAGAGAACACATCCCTCCGCGGACCGCAATTCCTAGCCGATATCCGAGGCTCTTCTGGCACAAGTTGACCGGGAAGCGAAGAATTTGCAGTTGCTGGAGATTGCGTCCGGGTCGGGACAACATGCAGGATTCTTGGCTCCGTTGCTGCCCAACATTACCTTCCAGCCGACGGAATACGAGAGGCAACAGCTAGCCTCCATCGCCGCCTACGCGAAGGATTGCCCCACCGGTAACATTCGAGTCCCCTTTTGTGCGGACGTCACTCGGGATCCCAGAGATTGGGAAGTGCCCCCGGCACCGGCCAGCTTCGACTACATGTTCAACTCCAACATGATGCACATCAGTCCTTGGTCCTGTACGACTGGACTCTTTAGGGCTGCCGGGCAGCTGCTGAAGAGGGGCGGCAGGATGTTCACCTACGGACCATACGCCCAGGACGGCGCCCTTGCGCCTCAGAGCAACGTAGACTTCGACAAAAGCCTTCGTAGCAGAGACGCCTCCTGGGGCATTCGCGACATCAAGGACCTGAAGGCGGTGGCTCTGGAAAACGGCCTGCAGCTGGAGAAGCTGGTGGAGATGCCCTCCAACAACAAGTTTCTGACCTGGCTTAAAGTGTAAAATAGAGCACTAGACTAAGGCAACTGATCGATTACCCTCTTAGATAACGCCGGTGGAGTAGTTAATGTCGTTAATTTCGCGGCAATAAAGTTTATTAGGGGCTAGCTCATCGAACTAGGCCAAGTGGACAATGCGAGGTGAGGCGAGTGTGCAGGGATTGACCCTGAAATCGCGGTTGATAGTAGGCCTGATTGATTGGCCGGCGCTATATAAGAGTGTCTCAGATTGCACCTGCAGCACAAGCGATCGATCATCGGAGACTCTGACATGGAAGGTACCATTCTTCAGCTGCTTCTCATCGGGATCCTCCTGGCGAATCTGAGCCTGGCGGCCAACGTGCGGCGACCACGCCTGGATGGACGCATCGTGGGTGGGCAAGAGACCAACATACAGGCCATTCCGTACCAGGTTTCCCTGCAGCGGAGCTATCACTTCTGCGGCGGTTCCCTGATCGCCCAGGGCTGGGTCCTCACTGCCGCCCACTGCACTGAAGGGTCCGCCATACTGATTTCCAAGGTCCGGATCGGCTCCTCGCGCACTGCTGACGGGGGAGTGCTGGTGGGGATCAAGCGGGTCCATCGACACCCCAAGTTTGATGCCTACACCATCGATTTTGACTTCTCGCTCCTCGAGCTGGAGGATTACAGCGCGCAGAATGTGACCCAGGCCTTTGTGGGACTTCCCGAACAGGATGCGGACATTGCAGATGGCACTCCTGTCCTAGTTTCCGGCTGGGGAAACACGCAAAGCTCCCAGGAATCCACTGCCGTCCTTCGAGCCGTAACTGTGCCGAAAGTAAGTCAGAGCCAATGCACAGAGGCCTATGGAAGCTTTGGCAGCATTACGGATCGCATGATCTGCGCTGGATTGCCCGAGGGCGGCAAGGACGCCTGCCAGGGCGACTCTGGAGGCCCGCTGGCCGTCGATGGCATCCTTTGGGGCGTCGTCTCCTGGGGCTACGGATGCGCCAGGCCCAGCTATCCGGGCGTTTACTCGCGAGTAGCTTCGGTTCGCAACTGGATTAGCTCAACAAGTGGTATTTAAGATGCCAAAAGAGTAAATTAACGTGTATTGTTCGCATCCAAATAATAGCTTTAAGTAAATACATACAAAACTTTTTATTTTTCAATCTAAAGTTGGGGATTATTAGTAATGTGGGTCACATTTTAGCCTTAGTAGTTAAATGTCTTGGCACCATTAATAAGTATGATAATTAAATTAGATTAGCAGTCAATAGTAAAATTGCCAAAAGTTCCGAGAATTTCCAAAAATAACAATCTTCAGCCTAATATTTCAACAGCCTCCTTAAATTGACACATTCTTTTATATTTGAGAAAGATTCAATCAAAGAACTTGTGGCACTTGCCTTGGAGGCAGCTGCTCCTCCGTCGGTCCATTCATCATCATGTGCAACGGAAGCAATTGACCCAGAAAAACCTTAAAGCCAAATATTGACACAGTCTGCAAAGAGAAGAAGCAGGACTGACCACATCATATCCATAACTGCAGACAGAGACGAAGAGCAAATTTACTTAATGATTGGCCCAAAGGCAAATAAAAGTTCACAGGAACAGGAACAGGAGGAGTAAAGTAGTCATAGGTAAAGTGAATTGATTGGGGGTAGAAGTTTCCATAAGTTTCCATTTCGAGTGCCGCCCAGTTGCCCGATGGTTTCCATCCTTGATTGCAGTACCCCTCTTGGTAGGTTTTTTTCGTTTTGGTCTTCCCAGTCACCTTCCAGGACGCCCTAATTGTTGATTAAATGCTGCAAATTGCTGCGAATGTTCCTATTCTTGCTTGTGTTTTTCCGGCTTTTTCTGTTGACGTTTTCGGTTACCTTTCGCCATCTACGGTTGTCAAGGCAGTTAGCACGCCGACCACAGGTGAACACAGGCGGGGCGCAAATGGCCAGGCAAGTGTGTCAGTTGGTGAACACCGTCGTGTCCTTTGGGTCATTGCAATTTTGCACGTGAACTGGTTAACTGCAAGGAGCCAAACATGAAAAAGAACTCAAGACATGAACTGCAAATTGAACGGTTATGTCGAGATGGGTTACATGGCAAACTTTCTGTGTTGGCGTTTTCCACAAAACTGAAGTTGTCAAGACCAAGGCGAGCCGTTTGGCTTGGCTTTTAAACCCGAGGAAAAGGTTTCCCTTAATTTAAACGTTCGTATTTATTAGAAGATCAAAGCGAAGATCCGGCCTGGTATTGCTGCTATATCCAGTCACAATTCCTGTGTAAGGTTTCCGGAGCAGCGAGGTATATATTTATTGCGCGACAAATGCATTAGAATATTTTCCAAATAGAAATTATATTTTTGTTTCAGACAAAATTCCGATTAAAGGAGCACTTGATAAAAAAAAAGGAAAAAATTGGAGCACCCAAAACTAACACGTCCGGTCTGAACTTAAATCAATAGCCTTAGTTAGGGAGCAAAAAACTGAGAATTGACTGCATAGCACACTTTTGAAAGATGCAGGTAGATCCAGTCGTTTACAGCAACGAAGTGCGGCAGGTGTTTTTGGTAAAAAACATAACGGTAAATATTGACCGAAGAAATGTTTATGCAGGAATGGTGTTCACTATTTACATGTATATTGGAAAGTACGACAATCCCAAAGGAAATTCCAGAGAAGAACATTATGGTGCAAGAACAATTTTCACTTTCACAATGAATGGAAAGTTATAGCCTTATTCCACGGGAGAACATTTTAGCTATGAGGTCGGCACAAAAAAATAATCATATTTATCAAAGAATGGCGGAAAAGCTTAAGGAAGCCGGCATGTCTAATATTCAGTGGAAGGACATTAGGACTAAAATAGATAACCTGACAAGGAAATACAAGTATGTTAACCATTTAATTGAAACATTGATTAAAAAAACTACCAATATTTAAGGGAAGAACTCAAGCTACAGGGAACAAGTGGAGGCGCACCTTCCAAGTGGGTGCATTATCATCAGGTGCATTTAAATACTAAATCGAAATAAATATGAAGTAGCATTATGAAATAGGTTAAGGAATTGATTTGACCATACGGACCATTTGCTTCTTATGCGTGCTACCTAAGTTCTACCGTAAAATAAATCTCAAAACACATTGTTAAGAAAAAAAAAAAAAAAACAAATAATAAAATAAATGCATAAAAAAACAATATTATTTGATCAATGTTGTCCGGTTGGACGATTGAATGTAAATAAACAGATTAGTATAACCGGACGCTATTTATATCTGTCTGGGATGATTTATTTTTCAAGGCTTACCATGTTTTTTAAAAAACGAAACAAACATTTAAAATAATAAATATTTCTAATAAAATAACGGTTTTTTAAAACAGTGTTCGACTAGGCTTGGATATATTTTTTAACCTTTTCTTTAAATTGGTGCAATATTCGATTTATCAGTTTATTCTATATTAAGATGTTGTAAACTCTTATTTAAAGACGCAGTTGCACGCGATAATAAATAATATTAATCATCTACAATAATACAAATTGGGGCAATCGCCAGTTTTTTGAACTTTGACTTCATCCGAACAAGGCAATTTTTTATTAGATGTTTTGAAATTCTGCAGCACTTCCATTATTTCTTAGGAATTAAATTATGCAATTTAGTAAATTCATGTTTCTTTTATTTTTATAATAAAACATTTCCCTTGACATTTTTAACTGAATAGACTTTATATTGCTTAAGTATAATCTGTATTTTATCAATAATAAATTAATTGTTGTCCGCCAAAAACTTCTGATGCAAAACAATACTAATAATCGTAAATAAACTTAAATAAATAATAAAATATAGATAAAACTCAGCATGGGATAAAACTTAACCAATTATTTATTAGAGCCTTACTTTCGATGTCCGATTGACATCTCTGTGTTTATCCTTTAAAGGGCTTGAGCCTTTTTCAGGAGTGCCGACCTCTGCTAACGACTTGTGGCAGTACTTAAGCCGCTTTTGTTATTGTTTTTCTTGCTTGGTTTTCCCATTCCCCCCTTGTTTTTCCTTTTTTCTGTTTGTTGTTCATGGGAGCCACCGAGACATAGAAAATGTAAAATTTGTTTGTTTCCTTTCATTGTTGTTGAAAGTTTTTGCAGCTGCTGCAGACAATGCAATGAGTTGGGTGCTGTATAGAAGCCCCTCTTCGCTCTCTAATTTTATCTCTTGGCCTGCCATGGGGACTGTCTTATTATTATAGTTAGTCGATTTGTTTGCACCGAAGTCTGCATTGTTGTTCTCCTAGCTGGTCCGCAGTCGGGCTTATGTGTAAGTCCAGCTGGCCCAATAACATTCGATTGTAATAAATTATTCTGCAGATTTTGTAATTTGTTTTGGGGACGACAGTATGGTCGGTAGCTTGAAAAATCCATTGAAAACTTGTTTTTGCAACGACGGAATGCATTTTAATAAGGAGGAACCTTTTAAATAGTCATTAGGTTGCCAGGAATTATTAACCCATTACATTCCGTTTTTTTATACCCTTGCAGGGTATTATAATTTTAGTCAGAAGTTTGCAACGCAGTGAAGGAGACATTTCCGACCCTATAAAGTATATATATTCTTGATCAGCATCAACAGCCGAGTCGATCTAGCCATGTCCGTCTGTCCATCTGTCCGTCTGTCCGTATGTCCGTTTCTACGCAAACTAGTCCCTCAGTTTTGAAGCTATTTGAATGAAACTCTGCAGATAGTCTTCTATATGCTCTCACTGCTATATATGTCGGAACGGACGACTATATCATATAGCTGCCATAGGAACGATCGGACATTTTTGAGAAAAAAAATTTTAACTTACGCAATTTTCAACATACTTGTATTTTCATAAAATGGTAGACATGGCCATTTTGTAATATTTTAGAATTTTGGTTTTAATTTGATCGAAATCGGACCACTATATCATATAGCTGCCATAGGAATATATATAAATTCATTTAGTTTGTTCTCAACCTTTTCGTTCGCAACATTTTTGCTCGCAACATTTATGTCAATACCCGAGAAAACGAAAAAGTCTTACTTACTTACTGCAAGGGTATTTAAACTTCGGCAGGCCGAAGTTAGCTTTCTTTCTTGTTATAATGTAAAAATGTTAAATGCTACCCTATGTATATTGTTAGATACCTTATAAGACAATTAAAAGAAGTTAGAGCCCTTGTTAAAAATTCGAAATTAAATTTAAAGTGTAAGCTATAATAATTATTAATTATTATTTAATATAAGAATATTCAGCCTTTCAATGAGTTTCTACATTTATCAATTTATTTTTAGAAAGTACTGTAAACGATATTGAACTTGTAATATGAAAAAATACGTAAATACTAATAAACATGAATGCGTTTGAGTTGCTAAATATTTTCCACTTTCAGGGTAGGCCAAAATTGTACGAAAATATATAATAGAAAAATTAAATACATCTGCTTCTAAGCCATTGCGACCTGCCCATATCTCCGTTGGATGGCCCACGCGGCGTATGCTTGATCTGCCGGGATGTGGGCTTAGCTCGCTGTCGTTGTGAGTGTGTGGGTTTTTTATGGAAATAATATTCTTGTCAGGATTAAAAAGGATACGTGACCGGAATACGAGTGCAATGTGCAAGCGGAACCAGCAAGGAGCGGAACAAAAAGCGGAACAAGTAGACAAACAGGAGCCGCAACAGGACTAAAATGTAACTGTCAGACTCGTCGACTTTTGCTATCGTTGTCGCCTGTCGCATATCTGTATCTATGCCTGTGTTTGTGTTTGTCTTGCCAGCCCTCTGAGCCACTCCCCCCACCTCCATCATCATCATCATTTTGATGCTTATCCTTGCTTATTGTCCTGTCAGAAAAGCTCGCTGCTCCTTGTTTTCCACTACATTTTTGTTGTTCATTTTAATTTTTAAGAAAGCATATTGTAATTCCGTTGTTTACCTGTTTGGACACACCGGTACACGTATTTTTTAAATCTCGACCGCAGGCGATCCCTGTTTCTCTTTTTTTATTTGTCAGATTAGAGTGCCAGTGTCCCCTCTCTCTGGCTCCCTTGCCACTGCACTTAGTCATTTGTCCTGTCATTTGTAATATTCCCTACGCATCCTTGACAGCGGCTTAGGATTCTGGTTGCCACAGCTGCTGCTTAGCTATTCGTGGCATGTCCTGGGCAATGGCCACGATTGTGATGTATGATTTTCAATTTCACCTAAGGCAAGTCCTCTTCTAATTTACTTGGTTTGAAAACAAAAGAAACAGCGAATACTTCGTTCTGGAGCTTATTTTGGGTGTATCAGGGCGGCTTAGCTACGTGTTCTTCAAAAATATTCCTAAAAAAAAAAGGTAACAGAGATGTTTGTCAATTGAAGTGTTTGAAAAACAAATACATCTCATATTTTCGAATACATATTATATATTATATATAATATATTTATATATTTTTGAGAAGATACAGCAAGTCTGTGTAATTTTGATCATTGTTTTTTCCAATATCTAAATATTACTTTTTTATTATTCTTCCATTTCTCATTATCTTAATCTCTATATAAGACAAACAAGAGTATTATAAAAAGATTGTTTACGGAATTTAATAAATAATTCCCCAATAATGAAAAGTAGGTCAAACTTATACACTTAGACAAGAAATAGGTAAAGCTTGAAATTAAATATTGGGAAATATACCAATTTACAATACAGTTATCTCGCTCTTGATAAACTCTTTCATAACGCAATCTGCATTATATGGTTCTTACATTATAGTTACAGAAAATTAATTTCTGATTTCAGTCAGATTGTTAGACTTCAATATTGATTTTATTTTTCACGCTTGCTTACATATACTGAAATAAATTACTAAAGAGTTTTACCTTCCCTGGTTATTTAAAGTAGTTTTTCTTAGGAAACTCATATTTGCTTAGGGCGTATGAACTAAAAAAAAAACGCATTCCATCGATCAATAGAAACCCCACTTATTGATGTTTAGTCAACATTCCGAATACGTTGCCCTGACTCAAACAGGCTTATACGCATGCTGATAACCAAATCTTATCTGTATTGCCACCATAAAATCGTGTTTTATTACGCAAAAAAAAAAAACGATAAATGCGCAGCCATTCGGTGCACTTGAATCAGTTTTCCGTTGGACTTCTTGGCGAACAGTTTTATATTAATAATAAATCCCGATCGAAATGTGGAAGAAAGTGACTTTCTGTGTGGTCCTTGTGGCCTTTCTGGGCGTTCAGTTTGGTGAGAGAGATGTGATTTTCTCCAGGAATCCCTACTAATGGAATATATGTTATATCCCCAGCTGATGCGTTGTCCTGCTACAGCTGCAACACCGTCGGGGGATGTCGCAACCCCTCGACCCAAACCTGCACCAATGCTACGGCCAATGCCAATAGGGAATATCTGGCAACGGTTTACAACAATGTACCCACAGTGAATGGCAGCTTGAGCTTCTTGTGCGCCAATTCCACGTGGTACTTTGCCTCGAGTATGTATTTACTTCCTACATATGTCAGCGAACTATAACAGTTGACTTATCTACTCTTAATCCTTCCAGACAATTCCCACAATTCCGAGTTTTTGGGCTGCGTCTTCCCTGCCACAAATATCTGCTCGCTGACTTTGATCAACTCAGCTAACCAGAATTCCTGGTCCAGGAAATGCATCACCTGCGACACCGACTACTGCAATCCGGCGGGAACCTTCAGCGGCAGCACTTACACAATCGTGGGATCTGCAATTGCCCTGCTCCTGGCCAAGATCCTTAGTTAGGCTGTCAAATGTGGGTAAAATCCGAATTTAAACCTAATTTCAATTGTAAATATTTCAATAAAAATAATATATCCCATTACTTAAATTCAATATCGAAATAGTTTGATTCGGGGATACATTTTCTTTTACAATGAAGTGATACTGAAAGTTGGTTTGGTAGAATTATGAATAATCCCTACTTTACTGGGTCATCCTGAACGAACGAGTAAACAGCACTGTTTACTTCAACTTTCATCGTAAGTAGTTTTAAAGGAAGTAATATATTTATGGCTGTTGCCCATAAAGTCCAAGTTCTTACTTCCTGCGAAGAACAAAGCAATTCCATCATAGCTTTTATGGTTATTGAAGTAAAATGATTAGGCTGACAAAACATTGTATCCAATAATACGATTAAATATAGAGTAATAAGAATTGCTTTTCACACAGAATAAAAATAGTCGTTCTGAATAGGATTAATTTACTTATCGCTGAAATGTTTTGAAATGAGTCAATGTTGCGCTTTTTGTTGATTAAATAGTTGCCAGGTGGCTTGAAAGCATGCAAAACAATTCAGCTGAAAACTTCCCCCTTTCTATTGCTATCAATATTACGTATACGCAAAGTTTATTAAGTTTATTGATGTACTGCGGCTAGCATATGGATAAGGTTAATATTAACTTAGAGATAAGCACTTATCATGGAATAAGCCCGCCTTCACTCAGGTGTGAAATTGTCAACCTGTGACGGCTAGGTTTTAGTTAACTAATAAATATTACCGAATAGAGTTTTATTAAAAAGACTAAGGATATTTAAAATAGTTATAATTTAAAGGCATATTTCATATTTTCTTAAACTCTAAATCATTAAAAACCTTACTCAATAATCGAAAATGGAATATTTTGAAGCTTTATGATCATGTCTCGACCAATTCAATTGAAAAGGGGAAACCCTTTCAATGCCCCATTGAAACTTTTTCGTAATCTAATTAGGCTATAAAAGTGGCGTAAATCTAATCTGTAAAAGCACCCAAGCTTATCGAAAGTCTCTTCTCCGCCAACGTGAGTGAGGCGCGAAATGTTAAGAGAATCACCTTATAAAAGAGTGGGTAATGTCCCGACATTGTTTAGTCTAAAGCAAAGAGGCTAATAGTTAAGATCGTGGAATTGCTCTGTAATCTGTTGAGAAAGTAAATACCGCAAAATGAATTCCAAAGCAGTAATTGTCACTGTGCTGGTTGCCTTTGTCTGTGTGCAGTTCGGTGAGTAATAGGCCAGATTAACTTACTTCAGTTTTACTGATGCTATAAGTTTTTTACTAAAGCCCACTCCCTGGTGTGCTACACCTGTGTCACACCGAAGGACTGCAAGAGCCCCAAGAAAGTCACCTGTACCAATGCGGCTGCAAACGAGACCAGTCATCAGCTGGAAGTATACCACCAGAACGTCCGGAACGTGAGCAGCACGCGTTTCGACTGCCTGGCCCTGAGGTACACCTGGAGTGAGTACTTTGAATATCGAAAGGTCCCAAAGAAAATCTGTAAAACGCACATCTCTCTCCAGACAACGATGTGATCCATCAGCTCCACGGCTGCGTCCATCCGGCAGTCGGACCCTGCAGCCTGAGCCTGAAGCCGGCCTATGGCCACTACAATAAGACAACATGTCTGACCTGCTCCGGCGATAAGTGCAACAAGAGCCCGGCCGGAAAGATGAGCAGCAGCACTTTGACCATTGCGGCTAGTGTATTGGGCCTCTTGCTGGTCAAGATCTTTGCCTAGAACACAAGTCTGTATAATTATAGGGATGAGCTAAGAACAAGTGATCGGAGTCGTCCGTTAATAAACTAATTATTTTTTTGATGTTTTTGTACAACTTCATGTGTTCCTTATCAAATTGTTTGATTAGATTGACTTCTTGGACTTTCCGTGAGTTCACGTTTTAATATTTCACAAGGCCCGTATCGGTTTTTGATTAAAGTTTATGATGGGTTGATGTATGGTTGGGCTTAGCTCAGGGATTTTAGTGACATCTGGGTAGACGGATACAAAACATTTTTTGCAAAAATAAAACTGAATACTAATATATCCATATATTATTAAAAAACGAATACAATTTTCGGCCACTTCTTATAGTGATTCCAGCTTATAGCTGTCTTGACTTAATATTCTTAAAATCCTTTTACTTTAAGGTAAAACAGCATTTTCCATTTGTCATTATGAGCGTTGAAAGTGCTTCCCTGTTTGGTAAAGATATATGCCTGCTTTATTGGTCACCCTGAAATGATTTGGTTAATGGAAATGCTTTCGCCTCTACGGCTTGCAGCATTTGTCATCGAGGGAACTCTCCACATTTCAGACTGTCAATTAAATTGGCAAACTATCCCAGCGAAAGATGGCAAAGTACGGGAAACATGAATAAATCTTTAATATTGTTGCCGGCCGCCTAAAAGGCTGCCACACTTTTGCATGCCGAACATCATCCGCTGGGCCGTGCTGGAGCTGCAGTCGGGCATTTAATTGATTGATTGTTGCTCGTCTATGTCTGCATCGATTTGGCCATGTTCCCCGTCCCGTTCGAGCCCCGTTTGGTTGTTTCATAACCATATCGGAGGGCCATTCCCTACCTTCGGCGCCCGTCATCTCCTGTTCCGTTATCAAATCGACTTCGTGGCTCCGTGCGCCATGTTGTTGCTGCTGCCAATTAGTGTTGGTGCGTCATCTGTGGCAGTGTGAGTGGATGCAGTCATGTGTGCGGCAGTGTGTGTGCTTGCCATCAATTAATTTTTGTATTGTTGTAACCCAGCTTTTTTCGGATTTCTGCTGCACTCGTTGGGTTACGTGGGGGAATCCCTGTTGACTGATTGGTTTCTTTTCGATTCAATTGTTTCACGTGTGTGAGGGGAATGGGAATGGGAATGGATGTGTTCCCTAAACAAAGTTATGGTTATGGATTTGACATCGGAAAGGGGGTCGGCGTAGGTGTTTCTTACATCCAAACAAGGTCGTTACGTATCTTAAAGTTTTGAGGATCTCACTGATTAATAAGTGTTTCCACATTTTGATTTTACACTTTTTCATTAAATATTTATTTTTAGCTGATTTTTCTCTACATTCTATAACCATATTATTTCGACTTCCCAGCTTAAACTTCTCCTTGTAAGACTTTTATTTTATATAAATAACGATCATTGATAGCTGAATTTCCCCTGCAAAAACCATAAGAACCGTATCCCCACTTGTCTCCATGACTCCGATTGCTGTGCTCCCCCTCAGTTTCGGAAACTTGCTTGAAACTCCCAGAAACTACATTAAGTTCAACTTCAACTACAAAATGTACATTTGATTTATGCATTGAGAGACCGTGGACCGAACCCACCCACCACCAACTCCCAGCGCCAGGACCTCACTCCTCCGGAAACGTAGACGGGAACCCTCTGATAACTAAGCCAAACCTATTCAACTTTCACGTTCGCATTGTTTGCACGAGCACGAAAAGTTATTAAGATGCATAGACGTGATTTTGCATGTTTTAAAAAAGAATACATAATGCCGCAGATGAAGCTGGGAATAGGGGATGCTATCAGAGGGGGGAGACTGGGATCTTGACTTGCACTTTAAGTACTCTTAATTTACTAAACAAATTTTCAGCGCTACGACCCGAAATGTTGCATTCAAGAGCCCGAAAAAGGAGGCTCAAAACTTACTGGAAAACTCCCCCCGCGAGGACAAACTCATTGACATGCCTGAGACTCGAATTGAATTAAAAGTTTCGGCTCTTCCGCGGAAATAGAATAACGAGAAGTTTCATTGTTTGGCTCCCGCTAAAAAAGTTTGCCGCATTTAAATTGATTTGTAATTCGCGGTTAATTTCGTTTTTTTGTTGCCCTCTCTCTCTTCCGTTCGTTGGTCACTTTTATTCAAGTTAAAAAGGTTAGTTTTTGTTCCCTTTTCCATTTTATTAATATTGTAATTTGGCACGGAATGTTTGACAGTTATTTGGCGTTGCAGTGTATGAATGTTGCAAATTAAATCTGTATTAAAATTTAAAATTGCCGCAAAATTTCTGCGGTGCGGTCGGATGCTTTGTGAAGTTTTAAAATTTAAATCAAAGAAGACTATTTGAATAATGATGCTGAAATGACATTCTGACATTAAAAGTTAAACAAATAATTGAGCATTTTGCATAAATTTCGATGTTATTTTTCAGAGAATTATTAATAGGCACCATGAATTATTCACATTCCCATTTTTGTTTTCTAATAATAAAAAAATAATCTAGGCCCACTGCTAAGTTCAATTAGCATAAATAGCTTTGTTATTAAAACTCTATTAGCTCGGCGTTTAATTTTTTGACAGTTTATTTTTGAATAATAATCATATGAGCAGAAAATCAAATATATTTTTAAATTTTGAAACATTTGTTTATATTTTCTTCTATATTTATTCAGGGATTATCCAGCTAACAGGCGGCTCATAGTTCAATGGATTGTTTTGTCAAAAATCAGCACAAATTCGGAGATGGCCAGAGTAGTGCAAACACCTAAAGCAGTCAAATGCATAATAAAAGACAAATAAATCAGAATCAAAATGTTTCTCTCTTCCTTTTATAGTTTTAGCCTATTTATATATGTCATGGAAATAAATATGTAGGCAGTAAACATTCAAACCTGGTGAATTCATAATTTATAACAAGCAGCTAAATTGTAAGCCCCAAGAATTTGTAAATGAAAAGTGAAAATCTTTACAGGGCACGGGGTAAATTTCCATTTAATCTAGACTGAATTTTGCTGGCCACAAATTTTGCGAAACTACTTGAAAATTATTATTGTAATATTTGCCCAAAACGTTTATCACATTGTCACAAAGTGCACAATAACGAGCTGAGGAAGGGTCGGCTTTGGGGTCGGCTTTGGGGTTTTGTTGAGAGATTAGCAAACTGTCTTTAGTGTTGCTGCTGCCAGTGGAGGTTTGGCTGCTCCTTTTGGTTTTGGTTTCGGCTTCGGATTTGTTTGTAAGTCATTAGAAACTTATTTGGCTTATTTGTTGGTGATTTAACGATGACACAACAAACTTTATTATTATGGTAATGATCTGGGTGGGGCGAAGCTAATGATTTTCAAATTTTGTGTCAGCTAAGCGTATGTTAAATAGAAGTTCCTTGATGTGAAAGACTTTTTGCTTTGGACACAAACGAATTAAATGCAGCTTCTTTAAATTAAGTTAGAATGTTTTTAGTGCATGAAAGGCACAAGTAATGTAATTAATTAAACATAATAATTGATTAACATCGGAAACAAAATTTAAAGTCGATTTATACTTATTGTTTTTGATACATAGAGTAATTGCTTTCTTTTAAGATAGTTTCAGAGTTTGAATATATAGTAATTAATCTCTAAATAATTTTATTATAATTTGTATAAATTTTCTAGTTTAAAGTTCATAGCTTTATACCCAGATATGACTCCGGACTTAGTGCAGAAGGATTTAATCCTAGGGAATGTAGAATGGCTCACTGGCTCAGAGCCCCTTGTGTCCTTCCCTATCCATTGCACTCTTGCACAACTTGCAGAATTTATGCATGACAGCAGCATGACTTAATCCTTGCCGAGGCGCCAACGTGCGCTGTCAGATGATGGGAGAAAGTGCGAGGGATTTTCCAGGAACAGGGCTTTCGAGGGTGTCGTGTTTGTTATTAGGAAACAATCGCTAGAGCAAAACATAGCTGCAGTCGAAGGCTGCTTATGTTATTATTAACACCAAAATCCAAAACGATAAACAAAAGCAGGAAGCCATATAATTTAATTCAAAAGAGCAGAAGGTTGCATTTCAATTAGCTTGCAATCCCGACAATCCCACCTCTTAAGCAGAAAAGCGTTCATTATTCGCACCGTCAAATGTATCACTTCACAACGTTATTGTTACTTTTCCTTTTTAAGCATTTAAGCATATCAAAAGTGAAATGCAGGAAAAATTAAAATATTAAGACACGGCAAGTGGGAAAAAGTGTTTTATTGGAGCCGACAATGAAAAATCGCTGCCGCATATGTTCGACAAAAACCTGACATTATTGACTGTTAATATCCTGGAAAACACAGACAGTACAGTCTGTTTTTTGGGTGGCTGAAGCTTGGATACCTTAACTTATATCTGCTGTAAGTATATGGCAAATAGTAAATGTCCTGTCTTAAATATTTATTCCAGAGAACATGTTAGGTATCAATTTGTTAGACAATTACAGTGTTTCGTTGGTTTTACTAGTTATAATTTGTTACATTTTAATTGTTCATGCTCACCAAGACTTAAATAAATGAAGCCTTGGTAGGTAAGCTTAATATATATTTTAATAATATAATATCTGAAGAAAAAATAACTTATTAATTTTAATTCTAAGGCGTCCTTGACAGATTCACACTACCTTACACACGGTACCCACCAGGGTAGTGTACGTATAAATCGATCTGGGTGCAACATTTCAATAACTGAAACGCCAATTAAAATTGTACAATGGGTTCTCGGTCACGCAGAGACTCCAAACAAAAAAAGGCGGAATAAAAAAAATGGAATAAATCGTGGGCCGGTGGGGAGCAGAAAAAATAACACTGGACGAATGTCAGTTAAACGAACAAACAGCAAAAAACAAACACAAGCAGACATCTGCATTGGCCATCGTTGACACCCAGCCACACTCCCACCTCTCCGCACACACCGCCTCGTGCATATATATCTATATGAATATGTGAGGGCAGCCGGGAAGCTCTCACACACGCGTGCCGGCTCTCATATCCTCCGACCTGGCACATATCCTGTACCGAGCCGTTACGCGCCTGGTAATTGGTATTGTTTGCCTGAACGCGTGTCCACTCTCCGGAAACGGCCAGGGTTGCCACCCACACCCGTGATGCAATCGAAAATACAAACTGGGAACCGAAAGGGGAAAGGGAGGCCGAATTGGCGGACAGCCGGAGAATGCATAAACAAGCAACTAGCGACTATTAATTTTCAATTATAAAGATGCGTCAGTCGGGACGGAGAGTCTGCCGCACGGGGTACAGTTGTGTCGGGAAGTCAACAGAATGCCGGAAGTGCGGGTCAGCGGCCTGTCACTTTCCCTTTCGCCGACAGCTGTCACAATATTTGTCAGAAAACGTTGACAGAACTGCCACGATATGGGTCAGCAGCAATGGACGGCATATGGGAAGGGAAGGGACATGCCGTTCGAGTCGAAATGCTTTTAAAGAATTATTCAATAATATTCTCCGTAATGATGCACCGAAAGCGAGGCCAGGGGATTTATATTTTTTGGCTCTGCCATTAATTATTTTCCCCACATATTCAATTACCAATGGCCACACATCATTATCTTAACAGTTGGCATTACATATTCCGATCCCGATGCTGATGCCGCCCACTCTTAACAGTGGCCACCCTAGGTTGGATCAAACCCGTTGGGCTCGCAACTTGTTGGCCGCTCGAACCGAACCATCTCAGCGACTTTAACATTCCCTTAGTTTCAGAACTGCCAGGATAACGCAAGGACTGCGCTACTCTGAGCTCTGGGCCATCGGGGCGTATGTGTGTTGCCTGCATCGGTTTTGTGTGCATCTCTGCCTTCCAAATTAAATTGTGGACTCCCTTTTCATGGCATATGCTACATACAAGTCCCTATTAAACCTCCATCGCACACACACACTATCGCATTTTATTTCATTAGCGCGTAAAATTCCTTTTAATTAATATATATAAAATTGTTGCTGCTGTCGGTCAGCAGTTGCTCCGTCTACTTGGGGTTCAATTTGTGGAACTCAGGCCCAGACATGGCTCCCTGCTCCTGCTCTCTCCGGGGGCTCCCTGCATTTTATTTCATTTTTGCTTGAGCATAAAATGTTGAAAGCAGCCGCTGCACGTGCGCAGCATGTTTAATTATCTCCAAATGTGGATGCGGATGGGAGTGTGTGGATGTGTGCATATGTGGTTGGGTGGGGCGACTGACGGCGTCCTGTGGTTGCGGCTCATGTGGTCAGTGTTTCAAGTCCAAGCTTAATGACCCGGCTCTGGATCTGGGTCTGTTTAGTTGCCATTAAATTGCACATGAACTTGTTGGCTGTAATTCGAAATGGTGCAGAAACTCTAAATGGAATTAAGAGTTGGGGATGTCCAGATTAATATAATAAGGGCAACTTTAAAGGGCTTTTTAAAATTTTCATAGTTGCACATTGCCCATAAAGTATTTACTAATTCTCAGACATGTAAGATTTCTTTGTTTTAAAGCTGCAAACCTAGCAAGCCCATGCCTTGCAGATGAGTTTCATTTTCGAGTTCTCACTTTGCTGCATAATTTGCAAAACAAATTGAAAAACACTTGCCATGCATTGCTTACACGATGGTATATTGTTCTTCTAGTTTGTCCACAGTAAGAATTTGCATATCCCAGAAGTTGGGGGGACTGAAAATTTGACTAACTTAACTAGGACTTTATCTGGTCTGGTTCTTGTTTTTATTTAAAAGAGATTGCTTTCCTTGAGCTTAAAGTTTTTCATGAGACTTAAATTTTGTTTTAATGGTCAAGCGGCTTAAGCTTGTACATGTGAGACTTGTTTATACCCTTGTAGGGTATTATAATTTTAGTTAAAAAAAGGATTGAAGGAGTCATTTCCAACTTTATAAACAATTTGTTAACCTAATAAAAACTAGATCAGAAAAGTTTTCCGAATTTAATTTAATTAAAATTTGGTTATCTGAAGATAACTTCCTTTCTTGGTGGTAAGCCAAAAATGTTTGGATCAAGGATATTCGAGAAAATCAACCTTTATCGTGAAAAACATTTTAGTTAAGATGCTAAAATTCTATTGCATTTTTTATTTAAAGTCCGATTCCGAAATTGAACACTATGACAAAGTAAGGAGCACCAATTCGAGTCATTTATTTAAACTGAAATACTATTAATGAATAGAATTTAAAATTAATCCTAATAATTTATTCGAATGCCGTAAATTTCGTGTGAAATTCAGAGCTTGTAGTTTTATAAACTGCAATTATTACTTGACGATTTTCACGATTTAAAATATCGTTCGCTTCAAGAAGTGGGGGAAACCTAAAAATTGGTATGCAAGTCGGACTTTCTGGCGTCTAAAGCGTCGTTTCTTCGCGGCGTTGTTTTTTCCCTCCCGTTTTTTTGACCGACAATATTAATATGAATGACTGTCATGCCTTGGTGTTGGTCTCCCTGCCAGGGTGTGCGTATAATTATGTGGATGTGTGTGTGCAGCCGAACGTTAAATGTGCACGTGACAAGCGTGTAATGAGGAAGTCTTCGCTCCTCGGTCTCCGGTCTTCGGTCTTGGGTCTCCGCTCGTCTAGGACGGCAGCCAGGATGGCAGGATAGCCTGGATAGCCAGGATAGCCGGCCAATATACGGTCGGGATGTGCACCATATATATGAGGCAATGTCGTGCCATGTTACGCATATATCCGACTCTACATATATTTCAATCATTTTAAGTGTGTTTGTGTTACGACGTCAGCAGGACAGAGATGCCACCGCAGGATAGTCCGGCTCCCTTCGAGTCCTGCACCCGAACCCGTGGCGCCTCCCGTGTCCTGGTTTCGTTGTCGTCTGAAAATTGGACAATGATTTATGAGGCGTTAAGTCAAACTTCATATTAATTTCATTTCGTTTTCAACCAGCACTCTGTCCGCCTTCCTGCGGCTGCTTTAAAGTTGAAAATGAGCGCACATGAGACACGTAAGCAACGAGAATAAAAGCCAGTCAAGAAGGATAAAATCCGTCTGAGCATTCGATAGCCAGGCGAATGAAGGTAACCGGAAAACGTGTTATGAATTTATGGAATGCTTCGCTCGAACATGAACAACGAATTGAGAATGTTCTCCATTTTTATGCTTAGAAAATATCGTTTGGTATGTTTTAAATCTTTCATTCGAAGATTAAAATGCATTTATTTTACCCTGCACGGGTAGCCAGGTACCCTTGGCTTTGTTCATGATATTATTAATTGATTATAAAATAATAACTATAAAAATAACGTAATAATTCCCATTCTTATCATTAAATTTGATATTTTTATATCTTTCTACTACCAACTGAATTCACTAAAGCTAAATATTTCTCAGGTAAAGGAAAGAGCGTTGCTTACATCTTATCTCTCTGTGCCTTCACTAAATATTAATCTTAAAACATTCGAAAGGATATTCAATTCGGTCCCAGACTTCTCTGCCAAATAAATAACTTTACGAAACCACACCATACATACACTTAAGCATTTCAAAATTTCCTTCGACGCATTTTGGGTTCTGTGTGGCCTTTTTCCCCCAATCATATTTCAGCCAACAATTGTATAACATGTGTAATTTGAGCATTTCATTCATTCATTCATACATTTATTCGTTCGCACTCAGACACAGACACGTCCGCACACACACACACACACTTGACTGCCCCCTGAGTGTGTGTGTGTGCTGGGCTGTGAAAATAACTTGTGGCATGCTTTGAGGCGTTTGTGCGGGCTGCCAGGACTTTGAGCACTCACTCCCAGTTTCGGCAGCCCTCGCCCGGCATTCTCCAGTGGTTTTTGCCTTTTTCACACTCCCCTGCTTCCCTGCTCCTCGCTCCTGTCTCTGGTTATTGGCCAGTGAAGCGTTAACCATGGTCAATAAAAAATTTATTTAGACAACCACAACGGCAACACAAATTTTTGCTGTTTCCTGATATAAAAAAAATATTATCCTCAGTTGGAAACATTTTTTGGCAGGCAACACAACGTGGCAGCACAAAAAATACTTGTAAATTCTGCCTTCCCTCCTCCCGGCTCAGGGCCTGATGGTGTCGAGTGTTGGCATTTGATTTATTTGGGGCGTTTAAATATTTCAAATAATTCATATTTTATTGACTAGACACGACCGATGCCAGGGGAGCGGGGAAAGGGAACATTTCAAACTCTCTGGCCAGAGCAATTAAACTGTATTGTGCACTTCTGTGTTAATTCAATTTGGTTTGCAAATTTTTCAAAGCAAATTTTGGTTTAGAGATTGATTGAGGCTTCGTTTTTCTTTTATTAGTGGAAAATGTGTTCATTTAAAATTCACTAAATTAACTTACCATTTGCCAAAACTATAATTTAAACAGTCACTATATCCGGGCCTTAGATCTGGCTGCTATGAACTTAAACCGCTTGACAAATTGCCAAACAGGCAAGAAACACTTGAAGCTGGCAAACAATTAAACAAACCGAGAACCAAACGGCAGGCAAACACAACGGATCGAAACAATAAATGCATTTTGTGTTGCATTTTCTGGCCATCGAGAACGAGAATGTCTCCAGGGTCAATTTCAAATGCATTTACACAGCCAAAACACACACAACAATTGTACTCACACAGCGACACTCGAAATATAGATTAGTGTAATTACTAACCATGGAAAATGACGTCGACATGAACATGGCAAACGGCTCAAGGGCATTTCCACTCCATTGGGGATGAAAACGATGGGGCTGCGATGGCATGCCATGGCATGGCATGGCTCCTAGTGGCATTAGGCATTAGGTTGGGCGGGGGTGCATGGATCGGGAATTCTGCTTTTGATTTCATTTCATTACGCATTTGCAATTTCAACTATGAATTATTGAAAATGTGCATTGCATACTTTAAGGTCCAATTTGACATTACAATCGGAGAGGCGGGCGGACTGTGCTTTGTTGCAGTTTCAGCTACGATTGATGTTTTCGGCTAATTCAGCCGAAATATGCTTATTACGCATTAAAACTAATTAAGCATGAACTCTATTTGACAAATGCCGCCTGGCCCCACCCCCTGTGGGTCGGAAAAGTTCGGGTCCTGCTTGTTTATGCTCAAAATCTGATTGATGGCAGCAAATGTTGATTTGCAACCGGGTGAACTTTCCTGGCATTCAACTTTGATTTATAGGAATTAGGCAGCTTAATTGGACCTCAATTTCAATGTGATAACTTAGCAGTTGAGATAGGAGCTCCACGCCCTGCCGACAGCCTCCGCTTTGCTTACCTTAATGGCTCTTTATCGCCATTCCCCAGGACTCTTCAATTATCAGGCCATTAGGTGCGAGTGTCAAGTGGAATGATACAACAACAGAAAAAAAAGCAAAACAAAGAAACAAGGGGGAAAGAACGTGAGAAGCGGGGAATCCGACAGGGAGTTACTTGGTACACGATGAGTCTATTTATTCTATATTAAGTTCTGATCTTCTTGATTTATAAACTTAATACATTTAGGAAATTCGAATATTACTTGATCTTATATTTGCAGGAAAATAATACTACCTTGCTCTCCTCCAGTAATGGGTATAAGGGAAACCCCGGGCGAAAAACGAAGTCAGTAGCTCACTTAGCGAGCGTCCAAGCAAACACTTGCCAGCACTCGGCATAAATTAATTATAATTCCCCTTGTAAGTGCTCCGTGTAATTGTAATTGTTGTTATGGCTGGCTTATAATTGTCGGTCTTGTTGATGCTGTTACACTGGCTGTTTTTGGTGTTACTCTTACTGTTCCTGTTGTTGTTGTCGTCGTCGTTGTCGTGCTAAACAATTAAGTGTAAATTGTAAAACATGCAGAGCTGCGGTCTGCGGTCTTGTCTCGGTGGATGTGTGTGTGTGTGTATGGGAAAGTCCCGAAAACGGAAGTTGAAACTGAAACAGAAACAACAAAACTATTTGGGGTTCTTTATTTAAGAGGGTTTTACCGTCTCGGAGTTAAATTTATGTCATTAGAAGGACAGTAACAACATTTTAAATTAAGGACGACAGTTATTAAGTTTTTATTTGGATTTCTAAGATTACTATAATAGAAGTAGTGATTGAATGCATTGCAAAATATTTAGAAACGCTTCTTTATTTTAAGCTTATAGATAACAAGAAAGTTAGCGTACTTTGGCATGTCGAGGTTTGTATACCCCAGCAGATTTTATCAAATGCGACTTGATCGACTGATCAACACTATACATAAAATATATAGGACTGGAAATGGCTCCTTCACTCTCTTTGGCAAAAATTATGATACCCCAATAAGAGCTAAACCAGAACTACTCATTGTAGGATTTATTGCTACTATTCAAAAGTCTAAAAACCGATTGATTCATGGGGTAACGGAGTTTCACGAACATGATATTGTATCAAATTGTAAAAGGGGATTGCTATGTAATTTCTCCTCAGAGAACAGCAGCATTATTCGTCGCTATATCTACTTTTCAGGTAATCCAAAATCCATTCGTAGGCCACTATCTGGATAGCTCCGCCTGGAATGGCTCGCAATAGCATCGGTGTCAGGCCCTTGTACATCGCGCGGAGACCTTCTTCACAGTAAATGATCCTTAGAGTCTGAACGGTCCCAGAGTACTTGATCACACCTCTCACTGGCTGCGGGGCCTGGATCCGGCACCTGGCCAGGTCTAAGGGGGCGGTAAGCGACAAGGCCACGACGCCTGATACGCTTGCAATCGCGAACCTAAGGAGGAGCTCTGAGCCCAAGTGGTGCGCGGCGGGAACCCGACTCCTAATGTTTGTGTATATGCCAAAGTAGGTGAATTGGAAAACGGCGTTGCGTGCTATGAGCGCCGTAACGCCCCTATAAAGACCTTGCATCCCGTAGCCATTCCGCCTAATGATGTGCCTGGCCATGGCGAAGTCATTCAGACACTTCTTCGGATGTACTTGCTGCGTAATCTTGACCACCTCGAATGGATTCATAACCAAAGCCTCGACGGTTCCGGAGAGAGCGGCGGCCGTGGCATTAGTCCATGGTCTTGGCTGAGACCCAGTCTGTACGAGCGGCCTGAACTGGACAAGCATCAAAAACTTGATGCCCTTCTTCGGCGGGTTCCCCAACAACGATGGCACAATGCCTCTCCAGAAGGCGGTGAGGCCCTCATGCCTGTAAATCTTGACAAGGGCGTCACGGACGCCAGAGTAGGTGTCAGTGGAAGGCACCCTATGAATGCCCTGCACCTGCAGCCGGGACTTGACCAAGTCCAGGGGATACAAGCAAAGCACCTCCAGAATGCCTATCGCCGCCCCAACCAAGAATTGAATGAGCGGTCGTCTGTGTGGTGGTACCTCCGTGTGGGCAGTGGGCATTCCGGCTTTGGGATCAAATTTAAAATTTTATCTGGATTCATTTTGCCCGAAATAACCACACAGTGATTTAAAATTCAACTCCAGGCTGTATTTTAAATAAATCATTGATATTTTCAGTTGGGTTTTCGTGATAGGTTGTGTAGAAAACAAGAAGGTACTTTCTAAATTGGTTTCTTATATATATTTACAAGATTTTGCTCTATTTCACTACACTAGTGCTGCTAAACTTGAGCACAGTCAGCAACGACTGTGAAGGCCCTTCCTAGTTATTTTTCGGTTCGGTTAGCACCACTGGCTATTGCCTCCCCGGAATCCGATGTCTCTCCGAGTGCCATGTTAATGAATGTCAAGTGCACTGCGTGTAGCCACCTCGAACACGGACCCGAACTTTAACCCGAACCCTGCCTCCTCTCCATCAAAAGGGCTGATGTGCGCTGCCGACTCCTGGGCGATCTCATAACAACAATTATGCTAATGTGGCCCAATCCGGGACGTCAATCCAACATAATTGCTAACAAATTAGTCATGGTCGCACAGGCCAATTGCAGCCCAGTTCCAGTCCCAGTCCCCGACTGCTCATCTTCATCCACCGCCACATCCACATCCACATCCACATGGCCTGCTCTTTTGGCCCATTTACAAATGTGTGGGGGGAGTCCATTCAGCCAAGTTTAACACGCGAGCAGAGAGTTGGCTCGGTGGGACGAGGAGGGACAAGGAGCCACATTGTCTGTGGCCAGGTGTGTGTCCTGGCAATTTGCCTGTCACGCTGCACAAAGGCAGAGCCGGTCCTGGCCACAACCAACTGTGGAGTGCTCCGTTCTCCATCGCCTGATGAAGCAAATGAGCCTCGCTAGCATGTCCTTCAGCTGCTCCTTGACTGCCAGCCTTGTTGGCCTCAAGTACCTTTTGGCGTCAGGTTTCCCAGGCTCCTGCTCATAAGTCAGCCCATTGCCGACGGCTGTTCCGGGTCCTGTTGTTCTGCCATCCTGGAGCCAAGGGCCAAGGTGGCTGGCCTCCTGATGGAGAGCGTTAAATTTATATTAGAATATTAGGGCAACGAGTGGGGCTCTTAAGTCAGGTGAAGTGGCGTCAATTTGTGGCTCAAGCTGGCCGCATCTGGAAATGGCCGAGTGACTGATGACGGGGCTATTAAGAAGAGCTGCTCACGGGTTGACTTCGCAATTACAGTGATCGACGATGGTTCAATGAGTAAGAAGAGGTTGTTCATAGAACAGAACCGAAACAATGTGTTATGGTAAAGAATTATTACAAAAGTGCCGTCGAAGTCGTAAGCCAAATGAAATTTAAGGAGATTAGGGAAGGAAAAGAATATTAATACTTCGATACTGCACCGATATATAGGACTATGGCAAAGAGGGCTTAATCTAAAAGTACCATTGCTTGAAATAAATTGACATAGACAGTACAATATTTAAGGTTCAAAGATTATATAAAATAATTAGTAAAATGAGAAATAAACTAAATTCAATTTTTTGTTCTAAATATATTTTTTTCATACTTTTTAGTGTGTTTTTAATTATTTCCCTTTAATTTCCCTAATTAACACTTCTTCATTTATGACTTACATTCTCCATTTCATTACCCGAATCCTTTCAAATACTATTTTTTGGCAGTCCCTCGTCAACGGGGAACCCATCTTTACACATCAACACTTCTACACATTCGCTGGTCACATTTTGTCACCAGCAAAAAATATAAAAATATACGGAGAACCCTCAACGAATTTTCATTCAGCTCTCGCTCCGTTCTTCTTCCTGTCACAGCATTCCTAAAGAGAATAGAATAGAAATGGGGATTTTTGCCGCCCACAGCTCAGAGCCCGCTGTCAGCAGCGCATCAGACATCTCCTTGTCATTTTAAAGCCATTTGATGTATGACAAATCAAATTTGACAAACTGCCAACAGTTGTTTTGCATCTTTGCCACATTTTTCACAGCAGCCACCCCGGCGTCCTGGCGGGGGGACACATGTGAAATCAACTCCGTACTTAATACAGTATAATGGCGTAGGGAAAGCCCGTAAGGAAGGGAGCAAAAAATTTACATACTCATGTTTTGCAATACGCCGTGTGACATGCAAAAATGCCACTCCGGAGTCCGGACCCGAAGTGAAAACGGTTCGAATGGGGAACCGGATCCGGATGCCAGGCGATGGGTTGGGATTGGCATTGGGTCTGGGGTTGGGGCTGGGTTAGAATACATGCATACATGTTCCGCCACGCATGCACATTTTAATGCCCTTTGATTAAAGACAATGATGCCGAAGTTCTGTAAACTCATTTGGGCTTCAGGAATTCCGGGGCTCACGTCCGACCGAAGCCAAGCGAAAATTGCGGCAAACTTCGCTCTCGCACCCCGGGGAAATAGAAAGAGTTTCCCAGGCCGGGCTTAATTTCAGGGCTTATTCGAGTATGCACTCCATTTCATATATTTTAAATAAAAAGTCAGGCCAAGTGTGCACTCTGTCTGACAGTCAAACCGAAGACGTATCCGGCGCAGGAGTCCGGGGGAACAGCCGAAGAACACGGAGAGCCCGGAGAAACGTGAGCTCAATCAAGCGCCGCTGAGTGAAGCGGAGAGTCCGACTGGGGAAATTTACAAGTCACACACGAGCGTTCGAAATATGGCGCATAAAAAATGGCAAAGGAAAAGCCAAGCCAAGGCATGTGGTTGCGTTTTCCCTCTCATCTTTCTTCGGCCAACGGGGGAATGAACAATTTTCGGCGAATCGCAATGGCGGCGAGATGGAAATGGCGATGGAAAGCGGGGCAAGCGCAGCCGTGTCTCAACTGCATTTCGCATAAAAAATTAAAAGTCGCCAGCGTAAGAAATAAGAAATATGCAATTTGCTCGATTTGTGCATGATTTCTCATTGTTTGCATAGTCGAGTCCAGTGAGAGAAATTTGTAATGTTGGATATATATTTGGAAAAGAAGAGATATTCCATTAGAGGGAAGGTTTCAGAGAAGTGGGAAATATTAAATATTATACATGCATTTACATACTTGGTTTGGAAAACTAAAGCTAATAAGGTTCTTAATTGAGTCTAAACCAAAACAAACAAGATTTTTAAAATTGTCCTGGAAGAACCACTTAAATTTGAGTGTGGAATGGAAAATAGAGTCATGTAACCCTACAAAATGTTAAGTAAATATTGAATAAATAAATCCAGGACTCATATCTAGTTGGTTTTTATCCCTAGAAATCGAATAAAGAATTCCAGCACGGGATAGTATTATTGAATCCTTTATGGGTAATTGAAGACAACTTTTTCGGGCAATGTAATCCCTAGACCTTCGCCAACATATGACGAACACAACCCACTTCCTGCTGGCAGCAGACAAACCGTTATCGATACAACGCGCTCAGTCTTCCCGAAAAAAGTAGACCCCACGGACATGGTGTCAGTTTGGCAAGTTATTGCGCTGCACATGGCCCATTCCCATTACTATTCGGTCCTCTATTCCCAACTCATTTCCATGCCCATTTCCATTCCCGAATCCCCATTCCCAATGCCACCTTTTTTGGTACATCCAGTTGCCCTGCAGCGTCTTTGACTTCTGAAGCGCTTTTTTGATTGTTGTGCTGCGATGTTCGGCTGCCGTTTGACTCTTCGCATGAATGACTTTGAGTGAAACTTGGACTGCATGTGGCTGGAAGGGATTGGAGGGATCGGAGACCTGGGGTGGGGCCGAGACTGTCCCCTGCCGGTCGGAAAACTACTACCTACTACCTGAGCTTTGTGCATTTTATATGACGACAAAGTTGTCCAGCGACAGGATTCCAGACGCATGTTGCAACTTTGGTCGTTGTCGTCGTCATGTTAATGCCAAGTTTGGCTACCAAAAATCGAGTTATCTACAACCCTCTGAGTGTGCGTCTGGGCTGACGTGCCACGGTAGAGCTCCCCTAACTTGAACAGCAACAGTCAGATTTAAAAATTCCGAAGATTACGATTAGAAATATTTGTTTCCCTGTGTAAAAATGTGAACTTCTTTAAATAAAATTCAGTTAAGATAACTGCAATAACAAGGCAGTTGCCGAAAAAGCCTAACGTATGAACTTTCGAGCTGCAGAAAGTGCACTGTGAAGTTTTGTGGAAAGTCGAGTGTGTGGACTGTGCTCTACGACAAGTAAATTAGTAATCAATATGAGGAGATTGGAGGAGCTGTTCCAGGGTCCTCTGAGAGAGCCAGTTCTCTCAGGATGCAGCGCTAATCCCATTAGCCGTTGGCTGCACATGTTCTCCCAGCACTTTGCTACCGACACGCACTTGACGTGGCTTTAATAAGCCACCGGGCCTGGGCTGAGAGGGCCAGGCCCGAAAAGAACCAACCCACTGGCTGAGGCACTGGAGTTTAATCAAAAAACTTGCCGGAGTCTGCTGATGGAATGCTACAGGAGCAGGCCGCATCTAAGAGCCATCTTTCAGCATCTTGTGCCACACATAAAGCACTTTGTATGCATGTCGGGCGAAGGGCTTTCCCTGGCCCTCCTCCGGCCGGCTTCCTGCTCGCCCTGTGTGTTATGAATATAAATTTATTTCCCACGTCACAACACAAACATACACAGACACTGGCGCTGGAGCTGGCACTGGCACAGAATCAAGTGGGCGGGAAGACGCCGGACTCAGACATTTCACACATCGCGCATAATAATAATAATAAACGATAACGAAATTTACTTCCTAGGAAACCGCGAGCACACAGTCCCACTCCACGGATAAGGATGGGGATGCTCGCACGGATGTGGGTGCCACAAAACGCATCCTTCCCATTTCCGTCCCGGGGTCCTTGCTATGAAATTTTATGCCACGCAGGCAGAGGAATAGGATAAATAGGGAAGCGCATGAATTGTGCACTCCTTGCTCATGGGTTTTAATTTCGCTAATGCAAAGAAACTCGGAGCGGGCTCCCACCTTTTCGAAGGCTTACGCGTGCCAAGCTTGGCTTACAAAACAAATTTTTGGTGATAATCTTCAGTGCCTGGAATGGGTCCCATTTATAGTTAAAGTCTAATAATAGAATTTTGTTATGATTATTGTGGATGTAATATTAGCCCAAATTTAGAAATGTGAACTAAAACGAAAGAAAGACTCAAATTCACTCAGAAAATATGCTCAGGAAGAACTATTTATGCATAATACTTTTGCACGTATTTTGCAAATCAACCAGAGGTTTATAATATTAGATATTTTATATTCTTTGGTTTAAAAATAATATAATAAAACATTTAGAATTCGTATGCAATGAAAATGAAAAGCCAGCATAAATAAGTACCTATATATTTATTGAACTTTAAATAGTTTACAATTCGTTATATGTTATATGATACCAGATAACTGAGCAAGTTTAAAGGTTAAGTATGTTCTGATTGCAATAAGATCCTTTATTTTAAGCAGGTCTTAAAGATAAATAAGTTATACATACTATAAGACACTTTATCTTAGGACGCCTAAGCAAGTTTTCATAGGCTGGGCTTACTTTCAACAACAAAACAACTCATAATTCTGACATACCAATATATTTCTAATAGGCCACTTACCTAAGAATAAACCCCATTGATGTTAGATTATCAAATAACTCAATCCACTCCAAAACACTTCCGAGGGCCCCTTTAAGGCACCCGTATCTTTGGTATTCAACCAAAGTCCCGGCCACATGTGTTGGCAATTTCTCTAATACTCGAGATATAAGTTTTCATTATGCGTCTGAAAGTCAAAGGAGCCGAAGGATATGTGCGAAATGGTGTATGTGAGTGTGCCTGGTGTCTGCAAGGGAGCCGCATTACGAGGACGATGATGACGTTGACAGACCTACGCAACGCGGAGCAGACACCCGGCGAGATGGCTTAAAGATTTTCTTTTTTCGGTATGCGGAAGCGCCGACGAAATCGCCAGGAACTCATCTAGGAAATTGTCAAAGTGACAGCTGTGCGAAAGTATTGTGACATGTGTTTAAATGAGCTGCATTTGCGGGGCCCAGCTAGAGACACACACATAGAGATACAGATAGAGATACAGATACTGGCAGGATTCGTGTAAGTCCTTAAAGCCACTGCCGAGTCAACTTAATTTCATTTTGCATGAACTTTTTGAATGCCAAACGCAAACATTTGTGGATCCTGACAGACGTTTAGCAAACAAACAAGACCACCATACACAATTGAGAGCGGGCTGGGGGAGCGACGGACAGATGGATAGTCAGTCCAGGGTCCAAAGTCCAGAGCGTCGTGTGTCCTGCATCCTGGGCCCAGTGTCCTGTGGAGCTTGCATAATTTAAACGTTGCCTGCGCAAAGTTAACTATTTTTGTGGCGTGCCAATGGATTTCCCGCCCTTACCCCCTCGTCTTCTTTGTTTTTCCGTTGAGTTAGCGCCAATTTAAACAAGTTGGCAGGCCTAGTTGGCCGACCAAATTTTCCCGCCGCGCCCTCGTCTCACTTCCCACCCTGATATCTTTCCCTGTTGGGCTTTTGTTGCAAAATATCCGCCGCCAACTAAATTATCTGCATTGTTTGCATTCGTCCTTTGTTGTTACTGTGGTTGTTGCTGTTGCTGTTGTGGCCACTGTTCGCGTCCTGGTTTCGCAGTAGGTCCTTAGTCTGCGAAATTCATTTAGTGTGTGGCGGCATAAATTTCATGGCTAAAATATGTTTCCCATTTGGCTTTTAGTCCGCCCTCCCTCCCTTCCTGCTCACTTTTTCATGGCTCTTGGCTAACTAGTTTATTGAAATTTTCTTTTTCGCCTTTGAGCCACAGCAAGTGGGTGCAATGAAATCAATTTGGCCGAAAGCGAGCTGGCATTTTAAAGTTTCTGGCTCGAAAAAAAAAATTTTGCCATGGAGAGAAATAATTTAGTTACAAAGAATGAAGGATGTTACGTTTTCTGGCTAAAAGTAGATACTACAGGAAATTTATACTCATAGAAAAATAAATTCAATTAAATTACAACATAACACATGCTAGGAGTTCATGGGTAGTTGAATAAAAAATAAAAATGTATATAAAACCAATAAGTGTTGTACAAAATAATGCTTATATAAAATTTAAATGTTTTATACATCACAGTAACTATAAATATTCATTTAAATATGTTAAGAAGTCACGGCCAGTATCAAAAGTTCTCCAAGATAATTTCACGAGTATTTCCCCACTTAAGGGTTCATCAGAAAGGTCTTACCGACAACGAATGGGAGTATCCAACCATTGAAATTCCGTTCCGCTTTCTTTATCAATTATCCCTGGCCAATTTCCTGCGCACTCGGGCCAAAATCTCCGACAGGCCACGGAGATAATCACTGCATGGAGTCGCACATACATATGCCCGGAGGATTTCCCATTTGTATTGCAGCCACGCCCCGCCCTTTTGCGCCTCCTGTGGCGACGTTTAAGCGACACAAACAAGCAGCGAAACTGACAGTTAAATGACAGTTGGGAGAGATCAAAGGGGTGAGCCGCCGGGACAGACAACAGGCTGCATAAGAATGTGCAACACCCACAGTATCCCCGATATATCCCCCATCAGACGGAGTCTTATCCGATATTTGTGCCCTGAGTGTGCGTGGAGTGCAAAAAATACATACGGAAGAAGGAGAGAATCCCTTTTATTTGGCTGGAGTTCATTGTCTGTCTTCAGTTGCTTGTAAAATTGCATTTGTCGATTCGAAGGATATGAAGCTGAGTAAGTGGAACTGCGAAAAAGATTGCGGGATAAATGCCATATTGATTTTCCCCAGTGCCTAATTAGAAAGTAAATCTCTTTCAGTCACGTCCTTAGCGGGGCTAAAACTTTCCCTCAACTATTTTAATTGCAATCGAGTGCCTCTATTGATTTGTCTTCAAAGTTTTTCGGCAACTCGCCTGCCTCTGTCTTCGCCCCCGAACCGCTGACAAATTGCTTGGCTGCCTGAATGTGAGGTCTCATTTGCATAATTTTACCCTTGAAAGTAGCTACTCCGGAGTCTCCGGAGTTCACCTTGAACCCAACTGCAAACATATGAAAATGCGAAAGAGACACGGCTTGGGGTTGACGAACTTCGGGGCCATTTATCAAACGATAAACCCCTTTTGTTCCACCCAAACCTTAACCTTGTCCCTCCTCCTTGCGCCGCTTATCTGTCCGGTTACACTTGACGTATACGTAATTTCTTGCCGCAAAATGATTAACGATTCAAGTGCCGACTCGTCTGGTCGGTGACTTCTTGACATTGAAATAGGATGAAGCATTTGTCGGGAGGACAATATACCTGATGTTAAAGAAAGCCGGAATATTAAAAGCAAACATAGTCGAATCTTGACATTTTCGGCAAACTATTTCCTAGAGTTTGTGAACTCTTTTTCGGCAATAACTAGCAGAATTATTGAAGCAAAATCGGCTTAAGTTGAACATAAAAAAGGACTCTTGATGTGGTATGAACTTATAAAGGGTTGATTAAGGAGTTCATATAAATATATGGAAAGTATAGTTCTAGTTATTAAGCTTATACCAGAAATCACTAAAAGTTATGCAAAATTGTCTCCTATTTTACAACTCGACATTGCCAGAAATGCATTCTGCATTCTGCAGATTAATTATAGTGTTCTTAATTAGGTTTCTTTTTTTTGTTTCCTTTGGAAGCCTTTTGGTAGCCACGCTGCCTTATTTGCAAATTAGGCCTTTCCCTTGGGCTAATTTCAATCACATTCACGTAATGTACCTGGCCTGGCCAAATGTTTAACATACCCGTGCTGGTAACTGCAGCTTAAGCCCACAAAACAGCCACTTCACACATGCACACCCGCCGCACACTCGCACACCCACCCTTCGCACACACACACACACCTCGAATTCAGACAAACACACTCGCATAAGATTTGCACTCAACCGCTAAGTAAGTTGCCCAGAAGCCATGCCATAGTCTATAAGCAGCGATACGTAAAGCCCAAGGAGAGGCTCCGGCTGAAATGGAACACACTCGCCCACACCCGCTTCTACACCCACACCCAGCCGAGTGTGTGTTGGCCTGGATTCTGTGCGGAACCGGAGTCGTAAGTAGCCTGCAGGTTGTCGGCTGCAATAAGGGAACCGGAGAGCGAACTAAACCGTAGTGGCAATGACGGCGAGGAGGATGCTAAGGATGCATGTGATCCAGCGCGGAGTGTGCCTCCGCCGCCATCCTGTTGATGCCCATTACAAATGCTCAATATTTTGCAACATTTTATTGTGTCTTCTTCGGTTTCATCGTGTGCGGCAGGAGGAAGATGAAATTTAAAAGGAGAAAGGAAACTTGCTTAACAATTTACAAGCCCGCTGGCTGGCTACCCATGCTTAATCCTTTATGCCGCATCCTTTGGCTGGCCTCCGGCTGGGAAAAAGAATAAAGAACGGTGGCAGGCCAGGCAGGCAGTGTTGGAAAAAAGTTCCCAAATACTTTGGCGCATTCCGCAGTCCGCCGCTGCTGGCAACACTCAAAAATGTTTGCTGGCGGCCCAATAAAATCATCAGGAAATCCGCAGCCAGCCGGGCCATAGCTATGGCCACTGCTGTCTTTCAATTTCTTCCTCTCCGGCGGAAAAAATGCCTTTCGCCTTTGCCGTTGCCTTTGCCTTTGCCTTGTATCCGCAGTTTTGCTTTTTGTTTCCGTGCACTTGAAACATTTCGCCGGGCTTTAAAAAAATACAGACAGCCAGGGAATATGCGGAGCGAGGGTTGAAAACTTTACAGACGACGACTTTGCATTAAATTGCTCCTAGTTGCTTGGTTGGAGTGTGATCGGATCCTTTGGCGGATCCTTGAGCCGGAATCAAATGGAATTATATTCAGGCCAAAGCCAAAGAATAAGGCCTGGAATTTGGACTTGAAATTTCTTTAACTCTGATCGTCTGGGGGTCCTAATTGGCTGGGATTACTTGCCTTCGGCTCTCTCGGTATTTGGGCCAATTAAATTCGTCATAAGGCCAATATCCTGGCACACTGGCCAAGAGATTCCTGGGGGTGCAATCAAGTTGAATCCTTTTTTTCACTAAACACAGCCATAAAAAGCATTGCCCGGACTCCCCACTAGTTGAGTGTTAATGCAGGGGATTTCGAAGGGAGGCGAGTGTTGGGCAAAGCAAATCCTTGCCGAGTACGTGTGGCATTTTCAACGCTCATAAAATCACAAAGTCACGTTCCCAAGGACCAGGGAAGGGGACTCGACAGGAGCTCGACTAGCCCGTGTCCATCAGCTCTCCCATCTCTCTCTGCCTTGGTCCCTTTCGTTCTTTTGTTTTGTAGATGTCCTGCCGCCTGCCAGGCCAATCTAAACGTGCTTCCCCTGCCAGTCTGTCCTTTATTATGACAAGCTGCGGCTTTCGGGTTTCGTTTGGGAGAGCCCTTCTCCTAAATGTCCCGGAATAAGTCAGGATATATGTATGCATATGGTATGTGTGCGTGTTTATATTTAATAGTTTGCTGTTGTTCCGCATATTTATGGGACTTTTCGGGTCTCCGCTTTGGCCAGTGGAGTTGGCTTGCGGCTAGTTATTGTGATTAATGCTTGGGAATATTCCTGACAATTGTTGCTTTTCGCATAAGTTTTTGCAGATACGATTTGCTTATATTAGACAGTATTTATAAGATTTTGGGGTAGGTAATAGGTATGAGATTGTCTATAATGGTAAATAAATCTTATACCCCACCGAAACTTGAACAAATTTCAGTTAAATCCTTTGTCGTCTGCCACCTTTATTGCCCTAAATAAGTAGCTGATAATCTTATATAACAATTCTGCGATATGTTTCACCTACTCCCATTAAACTCAACTAATAAAATAGCAAAATAGGAGCCGACGAGTACGTCGTCCTTGTAGAAGTATCCAGTTAACCGGGAGTATCCGGGCGGCACCACTTCAGGCCATGAGTCCGTATTGGTGGACACGTTCTTTAGGTAATAATGTCCCTTTTCGATTGGACACAGATCATGCATATGGATTGGGAAGTTCGTTGTGACACCGAACTCAGCAAAGTTCTTGAAGTAGCGCCAGTAGTTCTTGTAGGTCTTGCATATGGCATCTTTTGGTATTCCAAATGGGTGCAACTTGTAGTTCCCGTCACCCTGCGAATCATTCCACAAGTCGCCAGCAAAGCTGTAGTGCTCATCGTCCAAGTCCTCGAACAGGTCAGCGGTTCCGTTCACCAAGCGTTCACGGCCCTTAAGTTTTAATTGGCTAATGTCCCAAAGTGTGGAGTTTTCCGACCAGCCTATCGATACGAAGGTCACCTTGTAGGCCTTCCGCTTCAGAAACTAAACGAATGCAGAAAAACAAATTGGTAAAAAAAATACGAGCTGCACGGTAGTGCTTTCTTAAGCCCTTCCTAATTACCAGCGCCTCCGTGATCAGCAATAGAATAACAAACACACGCAGTGCAGCCATAATGGTCAGAAAAATTAATTAACTTACAGCAAATTCCATTTTCGTCTTTCGCTTTTATAGGCCCAAACGAATGCCTGTTGTAATGTATGTATGCCAGATGTTTAAAAGATAATCGGTTAAAATTATTGTAAACACAGCTCATTACAATTAGCTGGATGACAAGTTTAAACAATAATCTGTTGATTTAAGTGTAAATTGCGGTCATTACAATTAGCTAATGCAAATAAGTTTGCACGACATTTCGGTGTTGATTTTTGGTAATGATCGTTTTTAAAAATGTTATTAGAACGAAACTATCTTTTGGATGCTGAAGTTTTTATACCCTTGAAGTCGGCAATTTATTATAAAAATCGTTCATAACTCTGCCAGAAATGCATTAATTTCATTTCTAAAAGCTTTGTAGTGCTAGTTTTTATTAGATTTAAAAGTCTGCATACTGCATGTATTATAGATAAATAGTTATAATTTTTATAAATTATTGATACAACATTTTTTTTTTTAAATTGCCTGGTGATGCTGATCAAGATTATATTTGATTTATTATGTCGGATGACTCCTTCACTACTATTATTATATAATTAGAATTACAATCGAACCAATACACGCGACGAGTATAATATATTTAATCTGATAACTGAAATATATATTAGGCTTAGCCCTTAGCTTGTACCCTTCAGTGCGCAATTTAACTTCATTTAAAAGTAATTTACATCTCCTTTCTTTTAGATTTTCCCTGGTCATTGTGGTGACCCCGAGCCCCAGTTCTACACACATCCACCATCCTTAACCACCATCGCCCACCAACATCCTCCTCCTCGTCAAACACTTTATGGCCACTCAAATCTCACGCCTTCATGATTATCGCATATATATTTCATGACTTCACACAAAAAATTTGTTGGCAACAATTTGAGCTTTTGTCTTTCGTGTTTGTGGTTGGTTTCCGTTGTCTGTATCTTTTTGGTTCGCGGCTCTGGCCATTGTATAATTTATGCAAATTTAAATTTCGCACTTGACGGCACTCGCGGCACTTTGCCTTTGCCTTTTTCACAGTTTTTTGGAATTTTGTTTTATGGACCACTTGGCCATTGCTCATTTTATGCTGAGCAGTACCCCCTCCTCCTGCCATTCCCCTCAATGTTTTATTTACAATGTGATCCGATCCCGTGTTACCACCTCTCATTGTCCTCGTAAAATTGAAGCATATGTGCGCGGGGCTTGCTTGTTTTTGTGGCTCCCACATTTGGGGTAAAAACTTCACGCAATTATGGTCCTTGGGTCAGGCATAAAACTTTCATGGAATATCTGCTACATTTTAATGAAACCTTCACAGAGCCGGAATAACCTTTGGAAGCCCCGATAATCCTGCGACTTCAACATCATTTAGCCCACTCACTGCTGCTGATTTCACGGCTAAGCCAATCAGCCTCCTGCGACTGCATCAAGATGGCCTTCGTGCGGCCAATTAAGGGCCTATCGATTGCGGGAACTTCCTTCCACTCGCTGTCTGAAATTACGGGATTTATGGCCCAAAGCCCTGTAGGACTACCACAGTTTTTCACTCCCTTTCATCGTCTTTATCCCACTTCAATTAAGCGCTTGAGCGAAGGAATATCCCATTTTTTGTGCGTCTGCGTTTAAGTTGCATGAAGATTTTCACGAAGCGCTGACTGTGAAATTTGTTGTTCGCTGCCTAAGCCTCTCGTATTCATAACTGGCTTAAGTTGGCTGACGCAGGGAGACCGGAAATGCACTGAAAACTATAAAGAAATGCATGTTTACATTTAAATAAATGGTAAGTAGACCTTTTAATAAACAAAAGTAATAAATTTTCAAGTCAAAGCAAAACATTTCTAGTGAAATTATTTGATTCCTAGAGGAAATTGCTTATTTTTTTTAAAGAATATTTAAAGCTAGCTAAATATTGAAGATATCTAGATCCAGGTGAATCGCGCATCTTAAAGGGCACTAAGACGGTATATGATTTAATAATTTATTCCCGGCCAGGGCCGTCAGTTCCTCGCACAGTTCACTGAGCAGCCAAGGGGAGGGGCGGAGGACGAAGGGCTGGAGACGTGAGTAAACAGGACGCTGGAAATCATTGCAAGGATATATAAGCACAACAACGATGACTGCATTGTGGTAATGGCATTGGGAACCTTTCCCGACCCAGCCATCCTTCTTCCGCCGAGGGATCTTTGTTGTTGTTCCAGCCAGCGACTTCTGTTTGTTTTCGCCCCAGCCCCAGCCGGCTTCCTTTGGCTTTGGCCCTATCTGATGGCCATGGCAACCATCAGTTTCATTTTCATAAATTCTTAAAGCCCTGGCATCCATAGTCATCACATCATTGAAAAATTGCCAGTATAGCTGAACTATGGTATGTAAGGGGACGACGACTGGGCCAGGGTGCGGGGGCTGGCTGGCGGCAACCTTTACTTTGATTTGAACATGAAATGCACTTTCGGGGCAGTCAAGTGAGAGTTGCCATCGGTGCTCTCTCCCAGGGACCCATCCTGCCACTGGGAATTGTGTGGGCGGTTGTAAGCATTGAAATGCAACCTTTTGGCTATAAGTTACCCAAGGTTCTGTGTCTTCCATAGTAAGGGGGTGAATGTTTGCTTAAAGTGGTTTACAGGTGATGTGATTGGGTTGAATGAAAAGTGATTGGCCTTTAAGCCAAGTACCTATCACTTTAAAGCAACTAACAATATTGTATGTAAAAGGACTCTTAAAAGAGTATTAAAAAGAACAGCTAATGTTATGTCATATAAGCTGAAAGTTCATTATTTTTATAAACATTTTTAGGAGAAAGCTTTAAAAGGTTTACTAGGTTTATTCGTTTTACTATTTCTTTGAACTAAATTATTTAAAATTTGAATACTTGAAACATTAAAAATATTAGTTGTTATCAGTTAAAGTTAAAGAAAAATATAAAAACAGTCGCATTAAAAAAAATGTACAAAAAGTACTCTGTTGTCTACACGGTTTTTCAAATGAGTAAAGCTACCCTCCTCTCCACTGGACATCGATTTCACAGGCGCTTCAAAAAGATCCTGTATCTTTTGTGTCCGCTCTCTGCTAACATCTTTTTCTCGGCGTCCTTTCCGTCATTAGGCTATGCAGTTTTTCTCAGGCTTATTGCTGTCTATCTCTATTTGGAATTTTTTTTCCTTCTTTGGCTTTTTGTTTCCCTTTTTTGGTTTCGCGCCGGGTGCATTGCACCCTAGCCTCTACGGAAATCTCTCTCGCACTTTCCGTGACGCTGCAATTTGAACACTTTGAAGTCCAGCCGAATTTGGACGTCCTGTGTGTGTCGGGCTGCGTTTTCCCCTTTTCCTCTTTCTTTTCTAATTTTTCCTTGCTTTGCCCTGTGTCGGCCCTCTGGTGCTTTGCTGCTCGTTTCCTTTTGCAACTATTTCAACAAAGCGCAGTGCAGTTACTTTTATGTTTTGTACGTGCCTCCGAGGAAAGCGTCAGAGGAAAAACCGGCGGGGCAGGGCCAGGAGCGGGGAAATCGCCATCTATGATGATGTAGCACGTGTCAACATCAGTTGGAATGGTAACGAATGAGGCTGGCACACACTCGTACCGCCACATGACCGCCTGTCATCATAAATGTCAAGCGGGAAGAGGCGGCTGCTCCGGGTTCCGCCAGATGAAACCAACGCCGACATGCTCCTGCATATCAAAATGTGGAGCCACGGGAAATTGGTGGAATAAGCCTATCGAAAAATGGAATATACTAAATATTTTAAGGAGACCACCCATAAGATTCTTAAGGAATTTAAACCCAAATCAAAAACCAACACCTTAAAATGCGGCTTAGAAGGCTGTATTTGTAAATACAAATTTCTATACATTTGAGGCCGATTTGTTTACGAATTTATAACGTGATCAATTAATAACATATGTAAATAAATAAATGAATATTTCGATGTATTTTAAATACAAGATTAAAGTTATTAGTTTTTAAAAGTTAAGGAATTGATATCTTCGAGCTTTTTCTTTTTACTACTATTACAAGTTCTGACTCTACCAAGAATTGTTAATACGAGTATATTAACTTAAGCATAGAAATTAAAAACAATTGAAAATCATTCTACGACTAAGTATATCATAAAATCATTGTAATGTAATTCGAAAAGCGTTTATTAACATTGCTAATTAACCCTACAATACAATAACAGTCACCTCGCACTGGCCGGATAATCAAAATAGATTTTCTGCCACGGCCCTGGCCTGAAGGGACCTTCGTGGGGTAAATTGGAAATCCCTGCCACAGAGCTGCCACAAAACTGTCAGAAATTCAATGCGCGTTGCCGCGGCAAACATAATTTCAATTAATAATCAAATCAGACAAATAGGGCCACGGACGAGCCTCCGCGCAGGAGCGGGCCACGTGAGTCCCACAAGTGGGTCCGAGGATGCTCCAAATTGAAATTACCAAGATGCCGGGGGAGGTGGCGATGGAAATGGAGATGGAAGTGGAAACGCCTGGTAACCAGGTCATTATGGGCAGCGACGAGTCTGAAATTAGAATAAAACTTCGTGGGCGGAGACACGCTCCGAATTGTGTTAATGAAAGCGCCACTGTCTGCAGCCAAAAATCTTTATTATTTTGTAATTAAGTGGCTTGTCAAAAAGTTCGCCTCCCCGGACGAAGGGCCCAGGTCCTTTGGTCACTTATATATATTCACAGAAAACAGGAGCGACATCTTCAAGGATGTTGTCGATGATGATGATGACGATGATGACGATAATTCTGGCAAAGAAAATTGTGTTGATTCAATTTGAAAAGACTCGAATGCTTGGACGGGCAGCTGAAAAGATAGACAAGTTGTGAACTTGAGTGGGTTTCGTTCCTTCAAGTGGGTATTAGAGAGTCAACCACAAGTCGACAGCTATTCAACTTGTTTGCCTTTCACCAGGCTACTCAGTCCCCCGACTTTCAGCAGTCGAAAGAAATATGCAAAATAATTATGCTCTTGACCTAAGAATTAGACTACATAAAATATACATGTACCTGCACAAATATTTATGCTTTGAGCTCTTATAATTTAGATTTAAGGGAGTAAGGGAAGCTTATTAAATGCAGTAGATTTAAGATTATGTAACATTATTTTGAGATTTGAATTTTTATTAGGCATACTAGGAAATATATGTATGTATATTATATGCAATCCCAGTAAAATATTTTAAAACATGGTTTGATGAATAAAATGTTACTTTGGAGGCCCCTATTTGTGATTTTATTTTATATTTTGCTATTTTAAAAAAATATTATTATATTATTATTTAATAATTTAATATCAATATTTAATTATTAACCAAAAAAAAGATAAATCGCAAGAAATTCGATGAAACATACAAAATATTAATACCAAGCCAGCCTTAAAAAAATTCCTTCAAGGAAAATCGAACCGATGGAAGATATTTCCCCCTCCTTCCCCCCGGCACGGAGACCGCTCCTGCCGTCGAGAAAATCGTAAAGCACGCGCCACATTTTATTTTCTTTCTTATCTGTAATGATAGATGCCACGCCTACACGCAACATGCCCGCAGGGCGTGGCGAGAGGGGGACTGGGCGGAGTGGGTAGGAGACGTATTGTACAGACAACAATTTACAATAAATGGAGTTAAAAGTTACAATTCAAACGGTTTCCGCGGGGCTGCAGCCTGGCATATTGTTGTCGTTGTTGCTATTTTAAACGTGCGATAAGCCGACGCAATTTAATAGGAAAAATAACAATAAAATACGGGACAAGCGAGACAGGAGCCACACGCTTAAGAGGGCGGGGGAGGAAGGCAGAGCCTGCCTCTGCAAACAATCGAAAAATAAATGTCGTAGGGGATGCAGGACTCCACCCCCATCCCAACCCCCGGGTGACAAGGACACAAGAGAGCAGCGTGCCGCAGCCGCCAATGTCGCCGTTGAGCATATGTAAATATTTGCATAAAAGGAGACACCATCTCAACCCACAAAAACAGCAACAACAGCAACAGAGGCGGAAAATCTGGGACTCAGACTAATGTGGGCATAATAGCTTTCGATTATCGAGAGAAGAGAGTGGAGGATGCGGAGGGGTCGCCTGGAAAAGGTTCCCTAAATGACGGAATCTTTTCTGTCTTTAACACGAGTGTATTTCCTTGAAGGGGGACACTTTTGAGATTGTATTAAAGCAGTACCCGAAAATAATACTAGCTGGAGTTTATTTAAGGCAAACTTTGTTGGGAAAATATACATATAGTACATGACGATGTTTTTGAGCAGTATTTATTGCTATCAATCGTTTAACTACTAAAAAGTTCCGAATTCATAAGAAACTTATACGATTTAAAACGCAAACACTTTAAGCCGAAAACTCTAATGAGTAAATATAATATATGAATTCAGTTTGCTAAAAGCATTGGTCTCATTACCTACTTTAGCATTATTTTAATTCATAAGAGAAATGCATTTGCATGCCAAGAAATATTACCACAAGAATGTTTGAAGATTCCATTCTGGGCCAATTTTCGTAGCCAATTCCACAAAATCGTAGCATACTCTAGAGCACCAAACGAGGAAAAACAAACGAAAAGCTAAAAAACGTACAACATTCTTTATGAATTCCGGGCTGGAAACGCAGCTATGCCTTTTGGTTAGGAAATTAAGGGGGCGTGGCAGCCATATAATAAAGAGGGAGGCGAACATATGCGAGTACGACTAAAAGTTTTTTGCGCAGAACATGCCATACTCTTTATCTTCCACAGAGGAAGAGGGAGAGTTTATTAAGGAGGAGGCACAGCCGAGGAGCAAGTCAAAATATGTGGCTGGAAAAATGCGAACAAAGAAAAGGGGGGTGTAAAAGTTGTAAGTGCACTTCTCATAAATGGGAAATTGTTCAATTTATCGGGACAAACACAAAGAATCGAAGTTAGGAACATGGCCAAGGAATAACTTTATAAAATTGAAAAGATAAATATTTTCATGCTGGTCAACTAAGTTACTCCACAAACTTTGAGCCAATAACTGAAATTTAAATATTTCCCCTCTCATCCCTTTCAACCTCTGTAATTGCCACAAATGAGGCATATCAAATTTGATTTGATTTGAGCGTTTAAACCACAACAAGGACAACAAAGGGAAGGGGGATAACAATCGAAGGACGGCACTTAAAACGCAGTAATCTGAGGACAAGGGACCAGAGGAACGGAGAAGAAATGATAAAAATATCAACAAGCCAGCAATAAAACATTCGGGGAGTGGGGTGCGGATAAGAGATCTGAACAGAGGCATCCAAGTGAGCACTGGCGGAGCATTGTCCAAATGACATCAATAAAATATTTAAACCCAACAACAAAGCAGGACTCTGAAGGGGCTGGTGAATCGCATTCACGGATGTCCTTGCCCCACGCCCCCTGACAAGAAGAAAAAAGCTGAGAAAATGAGGAAGGAGGAAGGGGGCAAGCTCCACTTGAATGGCGCCGTGGCAAACGAGCTTAACGGGATAAACAGGAATAAGGATGTGCAGGAGGACTCACTTGAAGCTGGAACCGGAGGCGAAGTCAATCCAGAGCGGGAGCTGCTCGTCTCGGTTTCATCCTGACTTTGAAGTGGTGTGTCGGAATTTGAATTCAATTGCAAGCGCTAACCAATCCTCCCACTTACTACCATTCCCAACCATATTCCATGTTTTTATTGCGGCTTTCTCTTCACTTTCTCGGTTCTGCCAGAATCATTCGTCGAGCCAGAAGCCTCCCGCAATGGCTTAGACTTGTTAGCAACGGCTTCGAACTGTTTACGGGTCTTAGTCAGTTGGATGTCTAAGGGGGTTCTTAGGGATGGAGAGAGGACACTGCGTTGATCCGCTCAAGAAATCGCGCAGGCCAATCTGGAGAAAGAGGCGGAGGAGCTGGAAAGGACTTAGAGATGGGTTCCCAATGATAGGAGGGCCATTGAGATGCCAGATTGCAAATGGACATTGAGGGAAATTGTGGGGACACCAAAGGATGCTGATGCTGCCTTGGTTTCCATTTCACGTTTTTGATTTCTCATAATTTGTGCAGTGCTCTCGGAAAATGTTTCGTCTCTGTAATCATTCCCCTTTGAAGACCAGATATTCGCTTGCTCAATTTTTGTTGCCAGAAATTTACATATTTTAATCAGAAATTGCCGATTTCCCAGCGGCAATCAATTCGCCGGCTTCGTTTCAGCTTTATTTTTTGCCTCAGAGGCTGTGCAGATTTCATCTTTGATTTGGCGGCAAAGTTCCCTGAAAATTTCTCTGCAGAATTCCAGCTTTAAAACAGAACTAATCCCGTGTCCCCGGGGATTTGCTGGATGTCAAGTGTCCGCCGTCGTCGCGACCAAAGATCAGGGATGTCCGCGGCCGAATGATAAATGACTCGGGTGGACTTCCCCTCGCCGGGGACTTCGCATTAAAGTGGATTTCTATTAATGGTCCGCCCGCGCCCTCTTCTCTGGCGGAAACCGAGTCAATAAAGTATTAAATTGCCTTTTAATATGCCACATGGCTTAATGAGCGCCCCCTCCTGCCGGCCGACAAGTTAAGTGTTTTACAGCATTTCCCCGTGTACTTATGTTAATTTCTCACTGCGGCCGGAATCTGTCTGTGGCCTGTTAATGCGTTCGGGAAATTTTACAATTTTAATGCAAATTTAATACAATTAGACGGCACGGAAGCGCCGAGTTTAAAGCGGAAAATGGGGGGAGGCCCGGCCGGGAGGCTGGCAGGCTGAACTCAGGAAAAACCAATAATCTGCCTGAGCAAACTTTCTTTGTGGATGGCGATGGGGAAGAGATAACGAGAGCGGGAAACCCGAAAATGCAATTGGGACATAAATTTCCATTTTCGGTTCTATGCCCTCGAGAGTTGCCAGTAATTTAACGCTAAGTTTTCCGCTCCGGCCGCCTGCTTCCTTTGGGCCACAATAAAATAGTAAACATGAATAAGAAAATAAGTCGCGCAAAAAATGAGAAAAGGAAATTTTTGCTAAGTGTCCCCCATTCCCGGCTGCACCGTCTGGGTCTCCAGTTGACCACCGCCGAGTCCGAGTCCTCCGAAAAGTTTTCCCCCCGCTTTCCAGCCGGGACAGGGGGATCCTCAATTTACGTTGCTTTGAGTGGTTTTTGTTTTCCTATTTATCTTGGCCTGGTTACGAACTCCAGTCGCCTCAGTTGAGCCCTTTCCCATCTCGCTTTTTCCCTTTTCTCGGGCGGCAATTTAATGTCATCATAAATACAAATTCAACTGGCTGAAAGCTTCTGCTCTCGCTCCTGTTCCTATTTCTGTTCTTCAACTTGAACTTCGCGCCTTTGGCCCTTATTTTTTGTGGGCCACATCTAGTTACTTTTGGCGGCTTTAAGCCCCCTGCCGCTGCAATTCTATTAAGCGGACTCAGCCGCAAGTGGCCAGAGCCACTGTATTGCCTATAAATTTCAGCTGTTATCAGGCTAACCCGTCCACTTATTCATACACGTGCTACGCCAGGCAGCTGCTCGGGAAGCCGGGAAAAAGCTGGCCCAGACTGCATTATTTAGCATTTTTCCCAGGCAGAACATAAAACTATAAGGGAACAGGGCTTGAAGAGCGCTTACATCGACACGGGAGTACACTTTACTGAGCGTTGGCTGAAATTATCCTTAAATCATTCTATACTTACTATTATTCCCTATAAATATATATACAAAATGTTTATAGTTAGTTGCTTAATTTGTATTGTATGGGCCTAGTATTGTCACTATAAAATAATGATTTTGGGGAAGTACATCTCCCTTTAGGGCATTGCTCATTGCGGCTGGAGGAACAACAGACGCACTTGTTCCAGGGCCATGTCCTTGCACTTGAGCAGCACTAACAAATGCAATCAACGGAAAAACTCCGCAGCAGCAAAAGGCAAGCCACGAGGGCACGTACACCGTTCCACTTCAGGAAGGTGGGGATTCCCATGCCCCGCGTCACTGGGATTCTTCGAAGCCTGCAACTAAAGCGCTACAAGTGCCGACATCGCCTCGCGTTTTGTTCCACCGCCGAGTGCAAATTATTTATGCCACATGGGGGAATAACCCATCCGGAGCTACGCCGGGAGAAACACACCTGGCAGTGCAATCAAAGCGAGCGGTGAGAGGCAAATAACAAAAGCCACAATGCCACATTGCCACTTTCCACTTGCCACTTTCTACTTTCACTCGAGTGCAATTCGGCGACTGCTCTCTCTTTTTTCCGCCCTCCTCAGTCCGGACCGGAAGTTGAAGTCCTTTGTTTTCATTTCCGTTATTTAATGCAAGTGCCAGCCAAGGCTGTTGTTGCTATTGTTAGTGCTGTTTCAGGTGCCAGCTGCCTGGCTGCCTGGCTGCCTCGACTAACATAATATATGGGGGATCCCCTGATTCCCGCTGCTCTCTCCATGATGAAAGTTGCCCCCTTTCAACAACTTTTAACGCCGCAAACTTGTTGGCACCTAGTTTTTACCTTTTACCTTCGCCTCCGCCTCTGCTGCCACTTGAGAAGAATTTGCATTTTAGTCTCCGCCCGTGTTTGTTTGCTGGCTTTTTGACTGCATTTTGAAAAATGTTTGCATTTTCCGCTGCGAACTTTCAGCCTTCATCCTGCTCTATTTTTACACGGTTTCTCTCTAAACGAAGTTAACCAGATTTTCATGTGCAGATAATGATTTTCGCTTTATTTGCATGCAATTTTTTCCCTTCATTTTTTCCACTTTTATGCAGTTTCCTTTTTTATTTAACGATTTTCTAGTTTTCTCTGGAGTTGGTTTAGTGGCTGCATGGAATTTATTGCACACTTTTGTTAGTCGGCAAATGAACTTGGTCTGTAGCTGAAATCGGGATAAAGGAGATCCCAAGGAGAGCCAAAGGAACATGGAATAAAGGGAGAAGAGTCCATAGACAAAATATTTATAATCCCCTTATGAATATGAACTTGTGTAATCAATGGATGGATTTTCGATGTCATTGATTTGGCATTAGTGGAAGATTTAATGAGTTTATGTTGTTCAAACGAGATTCAATAAATACCAGAAAATATGTGGTAGCTTAGGAGACGGAGGGTTGAAATAGTATTCAACTGGAATAAATATAAATTAAATACTGTAGGTATCATACAAATCAAACAAGGGCCAATAGTGGATGATTTGACAAGTTCCATATACCTATTTTTTTAAACAAAGGAACAAACAAAATTAATCAAATTTATTTAAAATCTGTTAAAAAAATATAATCACCAAGCCAAAAGGTCAATTATATTTAGAAATAAACCTCTTACAAAGGTTCATTTAATAGAAACTTAGTTGTAAGCGCTCCATTAGTTTCGGCCAGAATCCTCTTGTTGGCCAATTGATTGGCTCAATATTGCTGAGCTGCTTACTTAACCCATTGATGCCCCGTCTGCGTGCTAACAAGTTTGCTGCCGGCAACTTTTTGCCCAGCTGCTCGCTCAATCTGCTGCCACACACATTCCCAAACTAGCGACGGCCACAAATTGCTTTTTAATAACTCAACTAAGCCAACTCAACGCAGGCAAAACAACCGCAGTGTGGCAGCACCAAAAACAGAAAGCCAACAACTAGCAAACCTTCAACGGGAAGTTAAATGAAGGCAGCAACACTATCAACGGAGGCAACGCCAAGATACACGAAGCGAAATAGTTAGCAGAAAATACATTTTTAAAATTAATGGAACGTTATAGTAGATCACAACGTGTTTCTGTAGAATTTTACTTAAAATTAAAAAAAAAAAACAAATCAAAATAATAAATATCAATAAAGACATTTTAAGCAAAGATTAAGTCTTCAGCTTATGTCATATTATCATATTAAATATTGAGTAACCATTGTATTTGTATATAATATTTAAAGCAGTTATTCTACATTCCATGTCGACATATTTCTCTTCCCGGCCTCTGCCAAGCAAGCACAATATAAATAACTATAAAGCCATAACTACTAATATAAACATATTTTTCTTAGGGAGACTGAACTTTATAGTGGAAATACATACAACAAGAGTTAAGCTAAAAAAAACAACAGTTTTTTTTAAATATATAAACATAACAGTTAAAAACTTGTAAAGTTGCCGTTGGAAAATATTTGCATTTTGATTTTCTTAGTGTAGGCAAATCTGCATTCCCCAGCAAGACCGCTCCCACCTTCTCCTACTTCGGATGCTGCAAATCTCTGTTTCTGAATAGTTTCTCATCCTGCCCACACACACCCTTGATCCTGGGTGAAAACAACCTCCGTAACCCTTCCCGCCTGTCGAAACTTTAAAACTTGAGCAATTTGTGAATTTAGTGGCAAAGTTTTGCATCAATTTTGTGGTTTTTCATTATCGTTCGTTGTTCGTGCTGCTGTTGTTGGTGTCATTCCCCCATTCAATCCTCATTCCGATTGTTGTTTTTCGGCAAATTGCATCTGCTGAGATAACTTGTTGGGCAGCCGGAAAATGATAAACTGCCGAGACAAATATTGCAATCATTTCAGTCCAACATTTTGCGCAGCCCCGCGCCCATATTGTTTCTGGATGGAAGTAAAGTTTGCATCTGGCAGCTTTGATTTAAGCCAGCTCAAAGTATAATAAGGATCATTGTGCTAAATAGTTGGGGTGGGTTTAATTGTAAATTTTTCCAACAGCTTAATACACTTATAGGGCCGGTGCAATATGGTTAACAGATTAAATAAGATGAAGGGGATCTTTTATTAAATACTTTATAGTTTCTATAGTGTAAAGTCGGTTTTAATAAATAAATTTAAAATGAATTGCAGCTATGCAAGTTTTCTCCTATGAAGTAGAGATGTCCAAAAACCGATATATCGACACACTCTCGATATTTGTCGATCAATATATTGAATATTTTATATTAAATTTGTATTCGGCTTGCGATATTTAAGGGATAGACCAATATTTTGTTTGATATATTAGACCAAGTTCAAGGCCTTGTGCACTTGATTGGTTTGTAATTCTTACGAATTGGTATCCATAATATCATTATTTCAATGTTTAAAATCTCTATATTTTCGGATACATTCCTCCAATATACATAGCATAAATATATCTCATTTAGAGGCCGCCTAATGATGTCCTTGACGCGATGCACCTCCTTTCTTCTGAGCTAACAAGGATATTAGTGTCAACACGTCTGCGACACACTTCGCAACACAACCTCAAGCATTTAAATAAAAAAAGGCATGGGTGCCAAGGAAATAGCTCTCGAAGCCCAGACGACTCAAAAGTATAAAATTTAAAATAAAACTACTAGGCGAAGCCGTCATAGCAGACAGAAAGAAAGGAAGCGCTGGCAGAAAAGAGAGACAGCGCCAGACAGCCATGAAAAGTTCCATATGCAGCAACAAACAATTTCTTTTTTTTTTGTTCTTGCTGTGTTGTGGTAATAAAAACTAATTAAATCTGTACGAAAAAAGCAAGGCTAACAAGGGAGGGAAACGAGCAGAACCTCGCTCCCCCTCGCCCCAACTACCTATGTATATCCCTTGCTCCCTCCCAGTAGTTGCTGCTGTGTAACATGTTTTAACACTTTGCGTCTAGCCGGAAAACAAGAGGCCAACAGGATGGGGCGAAGTAAAGGGATCTGGCAGCCAGAGAGCAATTCAAATTCCCATTGAAAATTTAATAACCGAAAATGTTCGGAGCAAGAGTGGATTTTTCCTTTTCGGCGATTTCCTGCCGCTGCCAAGTGGCAAGAGAGCGAGAGGAGTCTATCAACCGGTCTCTGTCTGTCTCTCTTAGCTGCTAATTGTTGTTGTTATTCATTTATGTTTTATGCCGCATTTCCCGCTCACAGTGTTTGTTTTTATTTTTTAATTTATACCCTATTAGAGGGTAGCATTCTCGGGACATGAAGCCTATATTAGTTACTTAGTTGGAGGGTCGGCGTGGAATATCTCTTTCTATTAAAAATATCTTAAAGGATTTTCTTTTGAAAAATGTATAAATATAAAATATCAAAGAAGGTAATTAATATAATATTGTATACTATTTCAATGCCACTAATTTTATATTTTTGGCTGAATAAGCACAAGTAGATTATGAACATTTACTATATACAAATAAAAGTGCAAACTTAAACTTAATAGCATAATATTTATTGTAGGACATATTTTATGTTTACATAAATAATTAAATTACATTTTAAAATACATACATTTATATAATGTAAATGTTGTAAATCCATCCTATTAAGAAGCCAATAGAAATATATTTAAAGCTGCTAAAAATCAATGAGCTCTCAGTAAGGGTATTCCCAATTTTAGCTTGCCAGGTTAGCCATCCTATTCATGCTTTTTGTATATAGTATAATTTTTTATTTTTTCTTCCTGGCACTTCCTGACAAAAAACTTTGCCTGGCAGACAGCAGTGTGCTCGTGTCTTTGCTGTTGTTTTTGTCGCTGCTGTTGCAATTATTATTGTTGGCACTTTCGAGCCGCCGTCGTTGTTGTTGCTGCTTCTGCTGCTAAGTAATAAGCAACCGCAACAGCAAGTACCAACAAAAACATCAGTTAGTAGCGACTACCAACAGCTACACCAAAATCAGAGCAGAAGTGTCGACAAACGAAAATGTAATAAAATTGTTGGCAAACTTCCGAGGCGCGACGAGTGCCAAGAGGAAAATGGTGGAAAACACACACACATCCAGACAACGCCACGGCGGCAAGCAGGTGTAATTGAATGGCCTAGACTTCCGCTTTCCCGCGTTTCCCCCCGGGAAACTCTTCCGCCTTTGGCACGAGGCTTCTGACAAGCGGAGCAGTCTGTCCCCTTCCGTTGGATTTTCCTCAGGAAAATTTCATATGCATTGTGCGCGAGCATTAAATGTGATAATTGTATTAATTGCGCAATGGTTTCCCACAAAAGCCAAGGAAAACAATGTGGCCGGGACGGAAGCAGACAATTGGGGGAATTTAAATATCAAAGGGGAGTCGGGGCTTATGGCGGATTAGCAAGGGAAGCACTTTAAGCTGCTGGCAGGAAATTCAACATTTATCCCAAGTGAAATTGAAATACTTAAAGGTAATAAACGTACTAGATTTCCGGCCAAATGATTTCTCACTAGAAATTAATTACCAAGCTGAATAACCATTTGAAATAGAGAAGCTATACTTAATTAGCATTTAATAGCCGCCATCAAATGGGATTCTAGCAACATAGTTTATGGCGTACTCAGTGTGGAAAAGTCATGCCTGCGGACACTGAAGCTTCAACTTCAAAGGCTTCTAAAAGCCTCTGGGCCCAAATGCTAATTTGATATTTTATTGACTCGACCAAGGAAACTCGCCACAGAGACCTTAAAATTAAATGCAAATTTGCCAAGGAGCAACAGACAAGCGAACCTGGCGGAGTCATTTATCATCCTGCCAGGCACAACGATTCCTTTAAGCTTTGGTCGCGACGACGGCGGACAGTTGACAGCCTGCAAATCCTTGGATAACCAAGGCGTTGACGCGGGATTACTTTCAGTTTAAAGCTTTTCCCAGCTAGTCGAGCCTAAAGCTGGAACTGCAACTGACCAGCAAATGAGATCAAGGCAATCACTAGGCCGAAAGCTTGGATCCAAATCAGAAAGTGGTTCCGAATCGATGCCGGCAAATTGATTGCCGTTGGGAAATCGGCAATTTCTGATTAAAATATGTAAATTTCTGGCAACCAAAATTGAGCAAGCGAATATCTGGTCTTCAAAGGGGAATGATTACAGAGACGAAACATTTTCCGAGAGCACTGCACAAATTATGAGAAATCAAAAACGTGAAATGGAAACCAAGGCAGCTGCAGAATCCTTTGGTGTCCCCACAATTTCCCTCAATGTCCATTTGCAATCTGGCATCTCAATGGCCTTCCTATCATCGGGAACCCATCTCTGAGTCCTTTCCAGACCGTCTGCCTCCACCTCCTCCTCCTGATTGGCCTGCGCGATTTCTTGAGCGGATCAACGCAGTGGCAAAACAAACTTATGTCCTCTTTCCATCCCTGAGAACCCCCTTAGACATCCAACTGCCTAAGACCCGTAAACAGCTCGAAGCCGTTGCTAACAAGTCTAAGCCTCTGCGGGAGGCTTCTGGCCCGACGAATGATTCTGGCAGAACCAAGAAAGTAAAGAGGAAGCCGCAATAAAAACATGGAATATGGTTGGTAAAAGTGGTAAGTGGGAGGATTGGTTAGCGCCAGCAATTGAATTCAAATTCCGACACTCCACTTCAAAGTCAGGATGAAACCGAGACGAGCAGCTCCCGCTCTGGATTGACTTCGTCTCCGGTTCCAGTTTCAAGTGAGTCCTCCTGCACATCCTTATTCCTGTTTATCCCGTTAAGCTCGTTTGCCACGGCGCCATTCAAGTGGAGCTTGCCCCCCTTTCCTCCTTCCTCATTTTCTCTGCTTTTTTCTTCTTGTCAGGGGGCGTGGGGCAAGGACATCCGTGAATGCGATTCACCAGCCCCTTCAGAGTCCTGCTTTGTTGTTGGGTTTAAATATTTTATTGATGTCATTTGGACAATGCTCCGCCAGTGCTCACTTGGATGCCTCTGTTCAGATCTCTTATCCGCACTCCACTCCCCGAATGTTTTATTGCTGGCTTGTTGATATTTTTATCATTTCTTCTCCGTTCCTCTGGTCCCTTGTCCTCAGATTACTGCGCTTTAAGTGCCGTCCTTCGATTGTTATCCCCCTTCCCTTTGTTGTCCTTGTTGTGGCTTAAACGCTCAAATCAAATCAAATTTGATATGCCTCATTTGTGGCAATTACAGAGGTTGAACGGGATGAGAAGGGAAATGGAAAACGGGCAAGCAAGTTGGCTTATTTAAATTTCAGTTAACTGTTGATTGGCTCAAAGCTTGTGGGTAACTGAGTTGACCAACATGGAAAATATTTATCTGGGCAATTTCATGAAGTTATTCCTTGGCCACGTTCCTAGCTTCGATTCTTTGTGTTTGTCCCGATAAATTGAACAACTTCCCATTTATGCGAAATGCACTTACAACTTTTACACCCTCACCCTTACTCCCTTAGCGTGTGCATATCTGGACTTCTTTCGTACTTCCGCCTTAATAAGGCCCCTCGCCCATCCTGCGGAAAGGATAAAAGTATGGCAAGCATGTTCCACAACACAAACTTTTTTCCCCGGCACATATGTTGGCCTCATCCCCGTCTCGCAGGATCTGAAGGAGGCATAACTCTCTTGTTAGGCTCGCGAGGCATCCGCAAAGAAATTTGCTCCCATGGCCGCCGTATTGTTTTCTTTTTTGGGACTGCCTAAAAGTATGCAGTCGCAGCTGCATCCATTCTGTACCGGATTCCGGAGGTTTTCCGAAGTTTTCAACAATGGGCCACGAATAAAAAGGGCTCGCGGCGAACACAATGGTCTGATAATGGAGTGGGACCCGGTTTCTTTAAGCATTTCGTAAATATTTTGAACAGTTTTTGGCCCAATAATGGAATTTTTCCATTTGCTTCGAGGTTAATTTAGTTCGTATTTTACTTTTGCTTGCGTAAGTTCGTTAACTTTACATAAATTTGAGGACATTTCCTCCTGCCACTCGCAGTGCACTGCGGAAATTGTTTTGAATACTTCATTTCTGCATTTCACCCTCAAATTTATTTATACATCGTTTCTGCCATCATTCTTGGCCAGAACTTTGTCCGAGCAGATTGCACCTAGGGAGGAGGGGAAAGAGAACTGGCAAAAAAAGGAATAATAATTTCCCTTTTATGCAGATGGGTCCCGTTTTCCAGTGTCCTCTTCTGTAATGAAATTGACATCTCTTGCCGCGATTCAAGCTGATTCCGTTTTTGTTCCGCTCTGTTATGTTCATTTTGCCTTTTTGAATTTCCTCATAATGTACGTTTTTTTCAGGAGATTTCAATTCAATTTCCGCATCTTTTGGCTCATTCTATCCCTATGCACTCCGGTCTCAAGTCTTGAGGAAATATAAATATTTTGTTACTGAAAAGCTTACAAGATTATAGTTATTCAACTTTCCCGACCAGTTAACTACTGTTTTTATTTTTCATTCACCATATTATCCAACGATAAAATCGATATCCGCTGGCGACAATAATTCGTAGACTTCAATAAACCATTATCAGGATCGTCCACATCCGCTGGGATGCCTCATTAACCGTGGCATCCCTGGTTGCATTTTCAAATGATTAAAAAGCGTAATGAAAAATGCATGCTAAAGTTTGGTGCGTTTGTGTCATTGAAATTCAAGTGACACACCGCCGCGCCCAATCCTCGATCCCAGCTCTTAAACCCTCAGACATCACACGTCCGCATAATAATTAAATTGAATATGGCAATTTTACGCAATTTCCCTTGTTTTAATGCCCTCAATAGGGGTATGCAAGTCATTGTTAGAAGTATGTGAAGAATTCCTTCAATGTTTTAAATCAAAGAAACCAAAAGAGCTTAAAGTAAGCTATTATGATTCTGCCTTTTAATTATAAAAATCATTTTTAACTTTCATAGTCGCAAGGGTGTTTAAGCTTCGTTAGCTTAAAAAATACTTGCTCCAACATTTCACTTTTCAGCGCTGTTGTTATGGCTGCTGTTGTTGTTGGAAAGGGCATAAAAAATGGATACAATAAAATTGCATAACGAATAAAATGCGGTCGGAGTGAATTTTGTCTTCCTTACCAGCTCCAAACCAATTGCTAGATCCGAGAATAAAAAAAATTAACTGCAACCAGGTTAATTGTTTATTAATGTTTTGCATTTTTTCTTTGTTATTTTTTTACGGTTGCAAATGATGTTTGTTTTTGTTAATATTAATGTTTACCGTTGTTTGCCCGGGCGTTGTTTAATTTGGTTGCTAATTAAGCATTTAACACATCATTTTTGTACCCTACTGATGCATTTAATTTTTATTTCAATTTGCTCACTTTCGTTACGCGGTAGAGTGCCTTGGCCGCCCATTCAGTTCCTTTATTTGTCTTTTTCGGATTTTTATTTAATTTAATGCCTCAGTTACAACTCATTTTATATGCTTAAATACATGATACATAAGTGTAGTCCGTGTACGAGTGTGTTTCTGTTTATATATTCATGTATATAACTGTATATGATGGTATATTTATATATATTCCGTGTCTTCATTTCAATGGTGTCCATAGCTCGGCTTTTAATTCAAATATAGTTTTCACTATTCAACATTACTCTCAGTGTTTAATTTTCACGCAGTTAAAGCAACACAATTATCGTTTTTATTATTTTAGCTTAATGTTTAACATTCTGTTTTATCTTTACATCAATTGAAAGCCTTTAGTACATCGTAATTGTTTATTGTAGATGACCGAAAGAAGATTGGATCTCATGAGCTTTGGTAGGAAATAAAATTAAAGCTTGACTATTACATTTTTTGCTTGCTCTGAAAGAGATTCATTATAAAAATTGCAACAAATTAAGAAGTTTTGTAATTTTTTGGCATTTGTTGCTTATTCAATATGTTTATTGTTGGAATTGTTTATTGCTTAGTATTTTCCTTCGTATGACTTTTTCAAATATTCTGACTTCAAAGCTTTCGTTCACTTAAATTGTAACTTTAAACAGAATCTAAATTTGCAGAATGTCCCCAACTTTAACTCAACTGGCCTATATCTACAAAAAACATAAACCGTAAAGGTAATTTCGTATTCTAAGTACTTCGATTTCGATACTCGATATGTGTGCGGGCTTAGTTACCTATTTTATTTTGCATTTAACTTGCAATCCTTAAGGCTCCTATCCGAATAAATATTTAATTGGGTGTTCGCTATCTTATATGCATGTTTGTGGGTGTCAGCAGCGTTTGACGCACGATTATATAGATGTGTATGTATGTATATATATACTTAGATCGTGTCCTTTACTATGTGATAACTATGAAACTTTCTCAGTTTGAAGCACAGCATTGAAAGCAAAACGAAATTGCATTTACCCTTTGGTTGGTTTGTCTTAACTCCTATACATAGCTGTGGTTATGAGTGTATATAGATTCCCGGTCGGGGTCGTGATTGATGGATATACATATACATATGCTGGCCAAGCTCATCGGGGCCTGGTTTCTCATATATACGTTCTAGTTATATATGGGGGAAGGGCGGATCGTAATCAGGGTCTGTTTCACTAGGGACTATTCGAGTACATATATGTAAGTATATATAATTCTGTAGATTTAGTCGCTAACTGTCCAGCAAGCCTTACACATTCTAGTTCCTTCCCTACGTAAGTGAAGTGTGTAAACTCTAGGCTAGATTCGCTTTAACTAACACAGACTTACTCTAGGGCTAGAACCGATTGCAGTTCGGACTGTTAACAATAGTGTCGGGAGGACGACGAGCAGCAGCCACGCAATATCCACGGAGGGGTTGTGGCCCCCGCTGGATTCCGCATCCGCCTCGTTGGCATTGCCGGTGCCCAGCAACGGGTTCTGCGTCTTATCTAGGAAGGATTTTTGTTCAGATAAACCGATTTCGTTCAAGTTCGACTGATACCGCGTATCTGAATGAATGGCGGGGATGGTGGACATGAAATGAAATAGAGCACAAAGAAGCCGAAGAAGTCGTGTGAGTGGGGACAGAGTGACAAAGTGATTTTAGAAGGGTGCTGGGAAACAAAGGAGGTCTATCGTGTTCACTCACTTTTATCCTGTCCATAGACGGACCTCGTGGAGTCGGAGCCGCTGTACGCATAGTTGTTGTTGATACCGTTCTCCCCCCAATGCGAATCCGTGGAGTACAGGCCCGACGAGGCAGTGGTTGGGGGATAGGACACTGCAACAAGGTACAAGGTTTGGTTTTATTAAAAAAGTTGTGTGGACTATATTTTAAGTGAAGTGAAATATATTATGCTAATCTCATTGTTTGTTGAAGATGAGAGTAAGAAAATTTATCGATTTATGGCACATAATTAACAACGCAGTACATATTTATTTATTAATATTTTCCGCTATTCTATCTTAAGACCATAATATCTCTTATTTTCTAATACATGTATAAAGCTTTAATTTGTATAATTGAATTTTTCTTTCTCAGCAATTGCCGTGAAATTACCCACAATTCAATAGGCAATTTAATTTAATACGGCCTCTGCACTGTAGTGTGTTTTCATTTACTTTGAATTTATTCCAGTCCACATAGGAATACATCACATTGATGAACAATAACAACAATGAATATTCTATTTGCAGGGAGAACTTCTTGTTTTCATTAAATTTACATTTTTCCAATTGAGAATTTCCAGCACGTTTCATTTCATTTGTTTGGTATGTGTGTATAGTCAGTCATTTCTTCTTATTTTAATTTTGGTCCAGTCAGTGACAGTTCAGTTCATTTTTTTGCTCTGCATAATTTTGCATTTGTGTCTTTTCGCATTTCATACGCCTCTGTGGATTATGCAGAATGCTAATTAATATATATATATATATATGTCCATAATAATGTGTCAATATGCACATTTTTGCCTGCCGGAAAGTTGTCCATAATTAAAACCCTTCGACTGGCCCGCTGCCACTTCGATTTGTTGCACTGATTTTCATGCGCTCATATTTTGCAAAATCAAAGCTCCAGCCCTAAATTATTTAAATGTGTAAAATCTGTTCGGGATGACATTTAATGATGGAATGTATTTTCAAAATTTAAGAGTAATTACTATTCAAATGTCAAAATGTGATAGAGGGATTTACCATCATGGTCTTGGAGACCTTAGTAACTATGAAACTAGTTTCTTTTTTAGGTAATATAGTTTATATAATTGTTTGCACAATAATACCAAGTAATTTAAAAAGATAAGTAGAAAATGCTGAAACTTATGTTAAGCTGCGTATCTTAAGCCGGATTATTATTATGCTGAATAGTAGATAGATATTAAGATATATAGATAGATACTATCCATCCATTACGGTATCCTCGACAATTTTCTGTAGAAAAGTCTCCACCTGACCCCTCTCCGCGATATGCTTTTCAAAAGTCTTCTCAATGCACAGAACGCTGTCCACTTGGGTATTCTAAAGATCACTGTAGGTTGAACTGAGGTCTTCGAGATTCTGGGCCGGTTGCTTGAATTTTTCGAGACCTTCTTCCATGAAGCCAGATAAATTCATTTGCACATTGCTTTATCTTCATGAAGTACCGCTGGTTAACCTCCTCAGTGACATTCAGCGCGATCAGAGTGCCTCGACCGTAAGAGGTCCTGGAAACATTGTAGAACTTTATCCCTCGCCCAGTAATGCCACTCCTCTTGAGCTCTGACTAATAAGCGAACGACTTCTTCCTGCTGCTTCCTGCTTGAGATCTTTAAGGTTCCCATCCAGTGGCCAACCAATGACCAAGGTCGTGACAGCTGTCACTGCTTCCAGTAAGCCTTGCCTTCTCTTTTTCTTAGTAATATCGGACAAATATGAGAGACCATCGGTCAAGAAAAGCTCTAGTTGTTCCTTGGTTACGGATCTTTCTCTGGCATTACCGATTTGAAGGTCATCGGTTTGTTGGAGAACCAACAGTCCAATGTCGTTTCATTGGCTTAGCTGGCCAATGTCAGTGCATTGTTTAATCTCGAATAAATGTAACAATAGTATTTAGTAAATATTATCAGATAAGCTAACGCCGATTGTTGCCAACTTATCATACATATACATATTTTCTACGAGTTACTTATGAGATGCAAAATACATGTATAATATTTTTCTATATTTTTATTGGATGAATTTGTATTAATGCACAAGGGTTTGAGTGATAGTATTTGTTAACTATAGTTTTTCTTTCTTCTTTGAGTTAAATAACAGACGAACAAATATAAAATTACTTTAGGATCAACCAATAGAAATTTTCCTTATTGTTTTCCTATTGTTAAATTAAGTAAAAATCCTGTATCCTCATTTAAATCAAAATTAAATATTTTAAAAGGAATATATAGCTGTGTTACTAATGCAAGTTTTTATTTGCTGTAAAACTGCTGGAGTATAGTTATTCTATATTATTATATATCTTATTATATTATTATTATATCTATTATAGTCCATGGGTTTAGTCCGAGATACTCCTGGATAGTGTCCTGCAGCACTTGCTCTGCCTGAGTTCGATCCTCGGAGTATTCCTCTAAAACCAACTCCATGCACTGTACGCTCTTAACTTGGGTAGCCTCCACTGGATCGGTTCCAGACCTAAGCTCCTGGAGAATCTGTGCCGCGGGTTCGAGTTCTTTGAGTGCAGACTTTACTGCCTTCAGGCACTCATTCGGTTCAATGTCAGGACACCTATCAGTGGCATCGAGCACCTCCTTGATGGGGGTTTGAAGGTCATGTAGGGACACTCCCAAGTCCATATTTAACAGGATTAGGAGCCAAGTAAACTCAATGGCAAACTGGCTCAAACGGAAGCTGTAGCGCCCGTTAACCTCCTCGGTTACCTCCAAGGCTTTCCGAGTACGTTGACCAGACGTGGACTCTGACACCTGGAGAACTTGATTTGTCTTCCAGATCTTCCACTCCTCCTGTTGTTTCAAAAGCCGAAAGACTTCGGCCTGCTGTGTTTGGAGGTCGCTGTAGCTCCCACCCACCAGTCAGAGCTGCCAGAGCTTCCATCGGTCAGTAACTTCCTTACCGCATTATTTAGTTTCTCCTTAAGTTGACCAATCGTTTGGACATTATCGTTCTGCACATCATCGATTTGTGGGAGGACCACAAAACCCCTCTCATATAATTGCGCATTACTTATGGCTGTTGTGGATTCTTCTGCCCAAGTACAACCCACAACCAGAAGGACAACCAGACAAGCGCTTGGCTGCATTTATTGCGACTTGTTCTCAGAGGTAACATACCGTTCTGGACTAAGTTTAGATAGTATTTGATAGATACCTTGTCGGAAACTTAAATATGCAGTAAGCTTTGAAAACGTTTGCTCAGCTGGGGGTCGGTCTGCCAGCACGTGCTAAAAAAACTAATTGTGGAGATCTATACAATGTACAATTAAATTGAATCCCTCTTCGAAATCGCTTTATAAATTTAATAAAATGTTGTGGGCTTTTTATATAATTTTATTATTTATTATTTTTTTATATATTAAGGATAGAGAATAGTATTTTTATACCCTTGCAGGGAATTATAATTTTAGTCAGAAGTTTTCAACGCAGTGAAGGAGACATTTCCGACCATATAAAGTGTATTTATTCTTGATCAGCATCAACAGCCGAGTCGATCTAGCCATGCCCGTCTGTCTGTCTGTCCGTCTGTCTGTCTGTCTGTCCGTCTGTCTGTCCCTCAGTTTTGAAGCTATCTGAATGAAACTTTTCTTTTATATGCTCTCTTATTTTCGTTCGCAACATTTTTGTTCGCAACATTTTCGTTCGCAACATTTTTGTTTGCAACATTTTCGTTCGCAACATTATTCGCTCGCAACATTTATGTCAGTACCCGAGAAAACGAAAAGTCTTACTTACTTACTGCAAGGGTATTTAAACTTCGGCATGCCGAAGTTAGCTTTCTTTCTTGTTCTTTATTTATTTTTTTTTTAGGTTTATTCCAGTAAATGATTCTAGAAACTGATATACTGTTCCGAATTCCAAAAAAAAAGGATGAAAATAGTTTATTAATTTTCCGAAGCTTGCACACTTTTAGCGCTGCTTTTGTTTTTTTTTTATTCACATCCGAATGTATTTTTCCAATCGATAACTAAAAACCTTCCCTTCAATCAAATCCATCACGTAATTAAACTAAAGACGTGATATTAACTCGCAGTCCTGGGCAAATCGCACACATGGCCACATGGCAACTTTAAAGCCAAGTTTCGCTGCTGGCCCTGGCACCAGGCACCCATGAGAGGCTGAGGTTCATGGAACCGCAGGAGAGGAAACTTCTCGGGCTAAGCCAGACCAAGACCAGCCTGGCCAAAAATTCCACACCTTGGGCGAAAGACGTGACTTGATTTTTCACTGGCTTGATTATGCCCGCTCAACGAGCTTTTCCTTTTCCATTCTGTGGTGGACTATGTAGGGTTCACTGGAGGGGGAAGTGCCAGTGCGGGGTGGCTGAGTGAGTCCTGCCTCGAATTTGGGCAATTAAGTCCGGCCACGGATGCGGTCGAGTTTTTTTCTGATTTTTTTTGGTTCTGGTTTCTTTTTGGCCTTCCAATTGCCTTTGTCCCTGGCACGGACGAGCATCTAAATGGCTTAGATTTGTCAATTCGTGTTAAGGCCAATGCGGTAGTTTTTCAATGCCTCGGGTCCTTTATTGGACCCACTGGACATGGAGAACTTAATTAGTTTGGACCGAACAGGAGGTTGGAGAACTTTAATGGATAGTTGTACTAGCTTTGTTCTTTGTCCCAGCTTTAGAAATCTCTGTGTTCTCTGAACAATCGTAAGTTGGGAACTATACCATAATGTCTTGTATATTATATGTTATTTAAATGTACTTACCATACAGCCGAATAATGCCATCCGTCTCGCCTCTGGGATTCTTTGCCACACACTTGTAGATGCCATCATCGCCACTACTCACATTGATGATGGTCAACTTCATATGTGTCTTGTACGCTGGTAGCCCAATGCTCGCTTCAACTCTGCGAATTAAATATGAAATATTTCCCGCATACGTAAGTACATTTTCTAAGAAAAATGTCATAGTCACTTTATGGTTAGTTCACGACTTACTTGTACTTGTGCGAATCGTGAATAATTGGTCCCTCGCCACGCGTCCAATAGTTGAGGGATGTGGGATGTGCCTCGGTGAAGCATTCGATGGTAACGTTGAAACCTTCTGGAGCGCCAACCAATTGATGGGGTATCAGCAGCATTGGAGGAACTGGAAGTATGAATGCAATGTCATCAGAATCACAAGTACTCTATATGTACTCCAATCACTTTCATTTGGCATTGGTAAAACAACATTGCACCCACTTTTTGTAATCAAAAAAGTTCAGCTCAACGAATTCATGAACTCAGCTCGAAGCCAAACTTGTGGTCAAGTTCTCTATAATTCATTTGACGTCTTTAGAACTTATTTCTGCCCACTTTTTGTTATTGGCAAACAACAAAGTTTCAAGACCAAATTATGCATGCATATATTTCATATAGATTTTTGCGGGCTGTTTTTAGGTTTATGCAAATGTCCTGATTTAAGCATGCAATTTTTCTTCGGTCTGCCACTGATTTTCATTTAAATTGCAAGTGAAGACGAGCCACCAGGAGAAAGTTCTTGAGCCTCAAAAAATGGAGAGAAAAAAGAACTATTTCTTTTCAACGAAATCTTATGAATAGCATTATTTGAGATTTTTCTTATCTCGGGTCGACTGTCATCTTGCACCTGCCTGCAGCTTTGCAATTATGTGCGAGGACATCCATGGAAAGCCAACCTTTGCCACCTCAAAAAGGAGCAAACACAAAAGTCCCACACTTCAGGCGCATTCGGCGCGCATTTTTAATTAAGATATTAAATGGGGAAATGTCGCAGAGAGCGGGACTAATGAACACTCGGCACTACGTCTCTCCATAGTTATTGTCAGCCGCTGAGCTCCTGTAGCATCTCCATCATCATTAAGGAGCACAATGGATATCCTTCGGTGGGAGTGATGGAGCCTTTGCCTTGTCATTTGGCCGCCTGTTTTACCTTTTGTTGATTTATGTCCACCACGAGTTGGCAATTAAGCTGAAGGGTTGACAAAAAAATAATGGAAGAGGAGGAGCTCCAATTGAATTTTTAATCAGCTCGGACACAAATTAGCGTCAGGTTTGTCGGCCTTTCTTCGCTCATTTTTTCGGTGCTTTTATGAACAGTATCTCATGGCTCTTTTGTTTTTTTGATGAGGTGTTCAGCGCCATTAGGGTTGGGGCATAATCCTCTTAATCAAGGCAAGCTTAAGTGTGATGAAGTGGGCAGCTTAATTAGCCTGTCAGCGAGTTGGGTCAAGTGTGCCACTCGGAGAGTGCCAGCCAGGGGAGATCACAAATCCAATTTGCCGCCTTTGCCTACAGATTTTTCAGTCCAGCGATAATATTTTGATTGGCAGATTGCCCAGCAAAAGCAAGGACATTTTGCTTTGATACTTCAAACCTACACACACACAACCCCGAACAATTTGTTAAAACAACTGTGACAGCTTGCATATGTCCTTTGGCCAGGATGCCCAAGTATATGTGTAAGCATATAGTACGTACAGTCGCATACATTTATTTTTGTGGCGTGCGCTGCCTAACAAGCAGGAAGCAACAAATTCAGTTTCTGTTTCCGGCTCCAAGGAGAGCGCTTCTTATGTGTATTTCTGACTGCATACTGATTTGTTGCCTTTGTGCAACCGAAACAGAAACAGAAACGGAGACGGAAAAGTTCGCCGGCAAAGGGCAACATATGCTGCAAACGACCCTTAACCTGTGCCACTCCTAGGAAAAACCGAAACCCTACTCATTTCGTATGCAGCACAGATATTCTATATTGATATAATTTCTGTTGATTTTTCCCCAGACAACTTTTGAGGGGAGCTTAAGCGAAAGTCAAGCAGAAATCACCTTGAAGTTGTCGTCTCTCCCATTTCCATTCATTTTAATTGCCCGCACAAAAAGCAGCGCCAAGTGAAAGGCGCCAGGACTGGAGTGGCGCGGCCGGCAGGACAAACATTTGCCAGGACTAACAGCTTCCTCCACTCCTTTCGGACACTGATTTAAATTACAATTGAGTGGCGACAATATTGGCGAAAGCCAGGAAGGCAGCAAGGCAGGATTCAAGCAGCTACAGCTAGCTGTTAAGTGCCACAAGGACTCGCGTTGAGTCAACAATAATTTAGCACGGCAGGGGGAGAGTGCGCCAGACCGTGCCGGACATTGAGTGACATTCTTTTCTTCCATAGAAAAGTGCAGGAGAAAAAAGGCAACTGCCAGTGTAAACAACTTGAAAATTAGCCGTTAATGAAGCCTCGTTAAGGGGTTGAAGGGAGGGCGAGTCCGAGTGGATTACTGTCCAAGTTGCGGACCATTGATTGCACTGCCGGCGGACAATCCTGGGACAATATTTGTGGAATTAGAGAGTCGCAATGGGATGATGGGATTGACTTGATTGTCCGAACATTACACGGCAGAACGGCGTGCTTTCTCCGACAATCTCGACAATCGTCGTTTGTTACGGCTATCAGTAGATGTGGATGGCACCTGGTCGGGGCACTAGAGAGGGATCAACGTTTAGAAAATCATTCCTGTCTGGCCAATCAGGGATTTTAATAGCCATTAGAGAATCGAATATGGCTAGACATTATAGTCCTTGATTTTAAAGTCCGTTTTTTGGGTTCATTTATTGGCAAATGGAAATATAAAACTTGACAGCATCTCGAATCTGGTTCACAAGAACAACCTAAAAAATAAAATAAATGAAACCAAATTATAATTATATTTTGTTCAAAATGTTATGAACTAATTTTATAAGCCTTACTTTTTGTGAACTGCCTTACTGAATGTATCTAGTCATTGTTAAAGTCATAGCCTAAAGGGGTTATAGACCTTGTATGACATTTTTCCTATCTATTGAAAGCTGATTACAAAGAGTAGTAATATTTACTTGCGTTTGCAATTTCCTTTTAACCACGAAAATCTTAGAATATTGTGGCTTTCAGAGTAGGCACACCCATTCCATTTACAGAATCCGCACACACATTGAACAATTTCATTTTTTATGGAGGCCTTCTGCCGCAATCAAGGTATTTTCGACCGTTCTGTTTGTATTTCCATTTTTTTTTTAAGTTTTTTTTGCAAAAGCCCCCGCACAAGTGTAATTTGTATTGCACTTTTTTACTGGATACTGGACAGGGGTTAGCAACTGCCAAACAGCGACCGGTTGTCGCTGTCGTCCAGTTCGGTTTGCTGTTGGGAGGAAGGGATTGAAGGATGGCAGGATTGCCGTGTTTCTGGATTGTGACCAAGGTTTGTTTGGCTGCGTTGGCGAATGTCGTGTACAAAACAAAAATAGATTTATGCTTGCGGCATTTTTAAGTGACAGCAAACGAGCAAATTTCTGTGACGACCGGCCAAGCCGCCCAGCCGCCCATTTCCGCAGGCATGACAGCACTTGACAGCACATGTGATGTGTCTGCCGCCTGTAATAAATCTTGAAAAAGTGCACAACAGCCAACGCAGTGATTTGATTCCATCCTCCTTTTTTTACCAAGCTGTTTTGCTATAAGCCACAAGCTGCAGGAGTAACAAGTGTGTTTTTCCGATTGCAAAAGGTCGCCACAGTGGGAATCCTTTGACGGACTTTTACGAGGATTTTGCACTGCAGGACATGCATGAGTTTAAAGATGGATTTCAGCAAGGATCTAATAGCATGTCGTCAAATTGTTCTCAGCCTAAGATACACTTCATACAAAGTATCCTTTAAATTACAAACTATTTTTATGATTTTTTGTGCCACAGTTAAATCCAATAAAAAAGCAGAAAGCTTTTCGAAAGTGTTTGACTTTAATCCGCGGCTGCCAAATAGAAATATGAGTGGCAGCGAATCACAGAGTGTTCGAAATAAAAACAAACTTTAAGCTAGACAAATACCACGGATAAACAAAATATCCAGTCCGCACATAACAAAATAAATTGAAACCCAACGAATGGAAAAACTGGAGCAAAACAGAGCTCTTATTTGGATTTTAGTCAAATTCTACGGACACGTTATCGAACGGTTAACAAAACTGTTAACGTGGCTGGCAAAAAGTGCTGACCACGGGGGTCACTTCATCATTTTCCCGCGACAGTCCTTAGTCATGGGGCATCTGGGAGAGGGTACTTACAGTCCACGCTGACTTTGATGCGCTTGGAAACCGTGGGGGGCACCCCGTTGGAGGCGATGCACAGATAGGCGCCCATGTCCAGCCGGGAGATGCGGGTGATCTCCAGCGTGTCGCCCTCCCACTCGTTCACTGCAAAAAGATGACGGACGGGGACAGCGTTAAATGATTGATGCACTGCATCCTGCTCCCCTCTGCTGACAATCGCACTTACCTATGTGATTCTTATTGATGGCTATGCGGGAGTTGTCGTCCCGCTTCCACTTGATGATGGGCCGGGGACTGCCGCTGGCCCGACACCTCAGCGATATGTTGGCGCCCTCCCGCACAATCACATCGCTGGAGCTCAGCGAGTCGTCGATGTTGGGAGGAACTGTGGAAAATGTGTAAGTCGGGAAATGGGAAAATCAGCGAAAAGTGTGCCAGCATTAGACCACAGAATTTCTAACGTAGTTTTCTAGTAAAATTGTGAGTACTAATTTTCTTTTTTAATTTTCTTATCAAATAATTCAGATTTTAATGAAGGTATACAAATAACATGTATTTCCAACCGAATGCAATTTTCTTGCCCTGATGTTGACTAGTGTAATCGGCAATAACCGCTAAACTGTTGCACATCGATAATCCTCTTAAATAGATGATAGTCAGCATCCATTTAAAATTGAACTCTGCTCTTGTATTTATGCATGATAAATATTTGGCCCATGCACATGGCCCACTCTCTAGTTTGGCAACAGGAAATTGCTTTTATATGAGCCCAACAGTTGCAGAGCAATTATTTTTGAATTTCTCATTATTCGATCAAATTGAAGAGCAATTTATGGGATATATGTGAATATACGGCGTGTGCCTGCACTTTTATATTAGATATTATTTGAAAACCTATTATAACCTTGCTCATTCAATTATAATCGGCCAAAAAACAGGTGTTTATTTTTTGGCTAACCCAATTAGCGGGGATGTGCTTTCATGCAGCGAGCCTTTTGGTTACAATTTTTTTAAACATACATTTGAGTGAGGCATATATACGTGTATATAGTGGCAACTTCTCTTACATCTATTGTTTTCGAGCTGGACCTAAAATACATTTGATTGTCTGCATATAATTTCGTTTCTTTTTCTCACATTTTTTAATTAAAAGCACGCGCACTCGCTCCCTTTTCCACAAATATCGCATGTATTTTTAATAATTTATTTGTTGTTTGCCCAGGCAGGGAAAATAATTTCGCCTGGCCAAAGGATTCACTGAACTGTGCTCCGTTTCGGGCTCCGGCCCGGGCTCGTTCTCTGGACTCCACTTTGCTGTTGGCCTTCTCCTGTTTGCGCCTCCGCTCCCCTTCCGTATTGTTTTTGCCATGTTTGTCCGCCGCTTTAAGGCACATAAATTATTTTTTAATTCACCGCGTATTTGCACAGGATTTTCGTGAGCCCCGCCGAGCATCCCTGGAGTACTTCGCCCTGATTAGGTTCCCCCAAACATGGCCCAGACTTACCCACTACATTCAGGTAGCCGAACTGCGTCTTGGCCGTCACCGTGTTGATCTGGCACATGTACCGGCCCCTGTCCTCCTCGTGCACGTTATTTATATGCAGATACCAGGTGCGGTGGCGGTCGTGCTTGTCGTGCGTGACACTAATGCGCGGGTTGCGCGTGATCACGTGATTGTGAACGGTCAGAATGGCGGATTGCTCGAAGTGCATCCAGGCGACCTGAAAGCGAAATATCGTTTAACATCTTGTTTATTTTTATCTAGTTTTTTCTTATTTAAAAATAACATAATAGATTACTAATAGTAAAGTTGTAGGAATAATTTAAATCATTGGTGGGTAAAAGATATAAGGAAAAGAGCCACTGCGTAATTAGAAATTTATAAGAAAGGGAACAACGACCATCGCGATCATCAGTCTGACAAAATGTCGAAGCAAATTCAATTTACATGTTACAAAATTAAATTAAGAAGTACAGTGTTATTTGTATAGTTTTTTGTTCGATGAAAACCAATCTGCAGCAATCACAAATAAATGATTTTTGAAACCGATTTCTGTACAAAACATATCTACTCCTAAAACCTACATTTGAATTAAATGACTTTAAATTCACATTATTTTTGGTTTACGAATGTAATTGCATATAAACTAAACCATCTCTAAAGGATTTTGTACTTACAAAAAACACTCTAATCCGGACTACTATTTAGTAACTTTTTAGTCACGGCTGGTACTTAAAAAAACCGGTCTTTTAATAACATCCCAACGTGGTCTTTTTTATTTTGTGTCACTGGCACACACGTAGTATATGGAACACCCAGCAATTTCACAGCTCAGCATCAGCATCAGGAGGAGAGGGAAAAAAATGTTTGGAAAATGGCAGAGAGCGGAAGCGAGAAAATTGCATCATAGTGTCGCATATAAAAATAAACGCAACCGGTTACAAGTTCCTGTGATGTTCAAAAAAGGAGAAGGACTTGCAGTCCTGTGTGTGTGCGGTGATAGCTATGAATTACATGAGGCCAATATAGGGGGAGGAAAGCCTTACTTACAGACGCCCAGCTACTTAAACATGCCATCCGAGACTAAAGCTAAACCAGGTCTCTCTTTTCTCTACCTTTGGCCCAGAGATTCCCAGGACACACTTGCATGCGTCGCACGTTCACCGAGGTCGGGCGAGAGAGGAGGAGGAGCCCTGCCGTGTTGCACTTCCTCTTGTTGCTCTCATTTACACCTCAATTTGATTCTATTTCCTGAGTTCCGGCAGTCTATTGGATGGGTTTTCGGAGCCAGATCCAGAGCCAGGGCCGCTAACAAGGCCGGCAATGATGGCCACTTGAGCTCGGAATCTAGCACTTTGAGTGCTCCCTAATGATGCCCCAGTCGGTGGCAGTGTAATCCGGCATTGCATTTGATAATGATCTGCTTTAAGCCCGGCATTCGATGGCTCTCTTCCATCAAGGACTTCAACAGAAAAGACTGAATCCCTGCATCTAGCCCACGCGGTTAGATAATTAATTAGTTGACTTTTCCTTCGCCGCAGTTCCGGCTCATTTAGCATGCATGCCCAGTCTAGTCTTTTTGAAGACGGTTTTTATGCCAAGTAATCAAATCATTAGCACTCATTACAAGCTGCTTAATTAATTAATCATTTCACGTTCCCTTTGCTTCCTGAATCTTTTCTGCCCTATCGCTCTCCGTTCTCTATTTTAATTTTCTTTTGCCGCCAAAGGGGAGCAGCTAATGATGCATAAAAACTAAACGGAGCGCTGTCAGCACTTTTCAGGGAAGTCTCACTTCGCGTTAAATGGCCAATAAAAAAGGGCATGTTTGTGGTGGCTTCAGGAGGCTGAGCAGTGAAGTCTTAAAGGTAAGTATAACGAAGTGGGAGCAAAAAGCTTATTATTCAGGCTTTAGCACAAAGCTTAGAGCACAGATAATACAAATTTAATGCATACGTTTGCGTACATATTTAGAATGCTTAACAAGTTAATATATATTACGTATACGTAATATTGTTAAACAAATTTTGAAGAGACCGTTACTAATCCTTTTATAATTATGTCTTTTTTGGGACTAGGTACAATATATATTTCTATAAACAATTGTATAATATATTAATAATAATGATTGCTCACCTTATAAGATCCCAAATTTTTAACAGAGCAGCCCAGTTTAACGTTACGTCCAGCAGGTACAGTTACATTTTCGATGTATTCGGTAAATTCGGGTTCTTCGACAACAGCTAAAAAAGATAAAAAAATAAAATAATACAAATAGGGAGATGAAGTGGAATTTGTTTTAATTTAGTGCATAAAATATTTATACAGTTTTATTCATATTTGACTTAGTTCTATGTCAATATGGCAGCCATGAATTTGCATAATCAAATAAAGCGTAAAAATCAATTATGCGCACAGAATTAATTGTAAAATTGTTCCTGAGCCCACACACAGGCCGGGCGCCACAAAAAATGCTTTCGGGGGTGCAAAATAATTATTTCATTGATTTCTGCGTTGACTCATTATTGCTGGTGCTTTCCCAGGGCCTTGCCGGCGGGGGAAATCGGAGAACAACGAATGTGTACAAATATAATTAAACACATGTTCGCACACACAGTCGCATACCGAATTTCCATGCTTCAATATTTGCCTGCAACATCAACAAGTTAAACTCTTTTTTTCAGCTCTCGATGTGGAAATGCAACTGCATTCATTAAAACTTTAATGACCGAACCGTCCTGTGAAATTGCATTTAAATTGCGGCACGAAGGCAACTGTGAAAACTCCTAACAGCATTTTCTTTATTATTTACACAAATATTGATACTCTGGCAGGGACAAAGTCGCCCGACTTAGCTTTATCCATTTAGCTGCTAATTTAGTTGAGTCAAGCAAATATTTAATATAGATTTTCAATTCGTGTTTGCTTTGAGTCTGATAGCCTCACGAAAATGCTTTGGCAATTCAATTAAACTGTTTGAGTTGCAATTATTTAATCGCATTCCTGAAAAGGCAACAATTATGCATAACAAATCACACAATTTCAATAATGTCAACATGCGTCCAAGCAGTCAACGAATTTTGAATAAGCATCACAACTATGTATGCAAATCGCACAGTACTCGTATCGTGCGTTATTTATGTACGTATATAAAAGCTATTAACAATTCAGAAAAATTAAGATTAAATTGATTTTTTAAAGTCCATAGTTCAATTTTAAACAGTGATTTGTAACTCTTTTCCAAGTAAGTATGAACATGTCAATCACATACGTTGTTTTATAGCAAGCCAAACTTCATATTTTAAATAATATTGTCAGATCACGAACTATATAGACATCATAAATACACAAGCTAAATATGTATATAGGCATTTCAATATTAGGTTACATAAACGGAAACAGTTCAACCTGTTCAATTTCGTATTATATTTAACGTAAAGTGTTCGGTTGATATCTGATCAGATTTATTGATTCATTTCGATTCGTATGTATTTGCTCTATGGAAGTGCCAATTTTAATTACAATTTATGATTAGCCCGTTTCTATTTGGGTAACAAAATTGCACGTTTTAGAGACGGTTTCAAACTGGCATCGCATCGCGTTTGGCTCTAGCTTAATTAGCTATTTATAATGTCCATGTGCTGCCAGACATCTCTGTGTATGCAGCACAAACAAATAGAGTTACACATTTGCCGAATTGAAATGTGCACAAGTCAATACGATTCGGTTGGCTCGACGTAACCATGGGGCATGTAAACAATGGTACCCAGCCCGGCCTTTGGGGCCGTTTTTCACAGCCGGCAGCTGGCCTAACTAATTATGAAACAATAACACAAGAGTTGCATAAATTGACGAAAGTTACCATACTTTTGTTCTTCCCATTGCAGAGTGCACTGGGATAAATTAAAGGGATTTTATGTATGTAGAAACCGTTAGGATCAAAAAGAAATCCTACTCAATGTTATTATAATGGAATTATTACAGTTTCGTGTCTAATCAAGATTTTTGTGTATAGTTTAAATTGCTTACTATAGCTCTAGTATACAATTGTATTGGCCTCATAATTCCGTTTTGGAATAAAATTTTCAGTAAGTCTTTTCCGTAAGTCTAAAATTTTTTGTTACGCTTAATGTACCTTAGCTACATAAGGCTCCATCTTTTTGTTTCTGCCTGTGTGATCATCGCATGGGATAGTGACAAAAAATAGATGCAAAGTGTTGCCCCTTGCTGCAAGTCAAGCGTTCAACGTTTACGCAATGGCACCAGGAGGGGGGAAATGCTCTGCATAATCATGGGATTTCATCCAGCTGCAATTTTCGCGCCAGAGCGCGTGTCTGCATATAAATTTTGTTGAGGTCTCAGCCATTTGCTGCCGCGCCCCACGCCTCCCAAAGTCCACGCAGGCACGCCCCCACACGGCGGTTGAAAAACAACGGAATGAATGAGAAGCCTGATAGAGATGACAGTTTTCCGAGAAAGTGAATTAGGGATGATGCAAATGCAATTTAAGGCCTTGTATACTAATAACTTTGTTATACATTGATCTCTTTTTCAACAGTTTTAAACTGTACCTATATTTAAATACTGCTCTCCCCCAACAGGCAATAAAATACGAACAATAAATTAATTATGCTGGAGTTTAAATATTAATCGATCAATTTGTTAAGCTGATTAATGGTTATGGGAGAATAATAAATACTATTTCTGGTAGTCTTTTAAACAAAGTAACTTTAAATAATTGTAAATATAACAAAGATTATTCTCATTTCAACGATAAATATGAGCTAAACATTAAAATACATAAAAGAAACCGCAACCATGCATGCAAATGTAACTGCTGTCCTCAAGTAAATATTCAACACTTAATTGAAGTTGATATTGCAATTTTGCTGGCACTGCCAAGGTGCTCGACTCATGAATAAATTGACAGCTCACAATGCATAAAACACGCTGGCTATGATGCTCGTATTGGCCATCGGCAGTTGGGGGATTTCAGCGGCAGTGGGGACCCGGAGCACGCTGGGTGCAGATGGAGCTGAGTTTGAGTCGAGGATGCGGATGATGCGGTGGATGTCGCCTGTTGCGACATAAATCGCGCTGCCTGAATGAATTTTGCGCACAGTTGAGCGTCTATATTGCTTTTGTTTTTGCCGCTGCACCTGAGAACAATGACAGCCGGCATTTTCATGGGTTTCCAGGAGTTGAGTGGCGGATAGGAGGTGGGGCGTGTTAGCCCCGAGGCTCTGTCACCGTTCTGGATTTCTTTTCGTGTATATACTCGGAAAAAATGTTGATGGTAATTTAAATTAATTTTCTGCATTTCAACAATATTTATTTTTGTCACCAATAATATTGGAAATCATTTAAGAACAATAAGAAAATATATAGAAATATATTTCGGCTTGTATTACGTCTTTATTTTCTTATTCTTCCTGTGCTTTGATTTCGCAAATAATTCACAAATAATAAAGACTACAAAATATATGAATCTTGTTTATCTATCTTTGCAAAACTCTTGAAAAGCCATTCGGAGTGTACTAAAGTATCTATCAGGGTTGCTCTTGTTCTGACTCCTGCGGCACCTCAATTTTTGGCATAAAGCCGTGTATCACTAATGCCCCGCGGAGTCCGTTTGGCATTCGTCTATTCCCTTCAAACTGCGTGTGTTTGCCGTCCTTTCCACTCTTTGTCAGTGCAAATATGATTGGCTTTTGGGGCGTGCTACGCCTACGAGACCAAAATATCTGTATTATTGACGGCATCAGGCCATTTTGAGAGGCCAGCCAAGAGGCAAATCGGGAATAAGGCTGCAGTGCCATTGCAGTATTTACACAGCCCTACACAGTTGCGTTCATAGTGGTTGGTATATCGCAATGTTAATATAAACTGGTCGAAAAGAAATAGCCTTGGCTAAGAAGGTACACAAATAGAACATTCATTCCATCTATAAATTATTTTACATGATCTCGCTTAAAAAATTGTATACAACTCTTAATTTGTTTAATCTAGGTATTGAATTACCTTTAAATGAATTAGTAGATATAATTTAACATTATAAACTTAATAAAAAAAATGTTTAAAAGAAGTAAAACTTCTAAATAAATTATTATTCAAATATATTTAATTAAATTTAATAAAAGGAAATACAACAAAAATAATATAAATTTAAAAAAAAAATCGTTTTCTCTTTAAGTTAGCCGCTAATAATTAAAATTTTTTGAAAAATTCTTGTTAGTGAGGTGTGGTTTAACTTTAATATGTGAGCTTTTTTATATACCTACACAGATAAAAAATTAATCTCAAATGGCAGATTTCGGCCCAAGGCCGGATTTTCTTAATCGAAGTATGAACGCACTTAATATTTTTGTCATTTAATCCCGAAACGGGATTAATTCAAGCATTTTAGGCTTATTTTGCCATTTTAATCCCAAAACGGGATCGATTTAACCATTTAACCCCGAATTATACTTAAAAATTTTAAGATCAAGATAAGATAAGATTCATTTCAAGATTCTTTTCTATCTGTGTAATATTTACTAATTTAGTCAAATCTGTGAAATATTTTGGTGAGTTTCCTATATTATAATGTACAGTAAACAATTTTGAACCGTGAAGCAAAAAGTAACACAGAACTAATGTCAAGTATTTTTAGGAAATAATTATTTATTACTTATTACATATGTACTTCTAAATTATTAAAGATTAAATGAGCTATATTCAGTCACTCCTCTTTTGAATTATTCAGTTGCATGACAGTGTATTACCTATTACTTTAGCTCATTAGCTATTTAGATGAAAAGTGCGAGATACTCACTGTTTAAATTCGAGGTCGGCACATTGGCCACGCCGCCGGCTACAATCACGCCATTGCTCCCGACCACCGTGTTAGCGGTGCCGCTGCCAACCACAGCTCCTCCGCCCGCTCCTGCTCCTGTTCCCGCTCCCGGTACACCGAAGCCCGCCGCCACTGTCTTGGAGCCGGACGGATGCCTGCCCCCGGCGATGCTGACGCCTCCGCCTCCGCTGCCGCCGCCGTTGAGTATCTGCGGCAGGATGATCTTGTTGGTGGAGTCCCCCGCTGTTGCCGCGAGCACGAGGAGGGCCCCAATTAGACGCCAGGACGGGGGCAACATCAACTTGCCGTTGCGGTCGACTCAGCCACAGCCAGGAGCCCCAAGGATGGCCTCGTCTCCTGGCCAAAGTGCATCCTCCCGGATCTAGCGCCTCGCTTTTAGCCGCCCCGCTGTCGCTCTAGTTTTTCGACCGCCGCGGGGTTTGTTTGCTTTACAGCTTTCACTGGGCGCTTTTCACACGGAGTTTTTCGCTGATGGCATTTACCAAAATGTTCATATTTGTTTTCAGCGTTTTTCGGGGATTATTTCCGTGGGGCAATCATTTGAGATACTCTGTGCCAATGTTGTAAATGCATTTTATGGAAGGCTGGTAAATATTGATAAGTTGGAGTTTGATTTTAAGTGGCTTTGCAAGTGAATTTTCGGAAATGGTTGTTGCTATTTTCAAAAATATCTCACTTTTATTTACAATTGTTTGGAAAAGTAAAGTGGTCGTGGTTTTGAAATCAGTGTTTTATGATTATTTCTTGTAACGTTTTGAAACAATTTCAATATGCTCCTAACATATAGAAAACTGAACTTAATAAATGATTTTATAATATAGTTACCAAGTTACTTTATTAAATCAAAAATATTAGTACACAGTTAGTAGCTACAAGGTAAGGTTACCTAAAATCCTCTTAAAGACCCTTGACTAGTTTTTCTCACTCCTTTCGTAGTGATACATTTTCCATCTGCCAGCGACAAAAAAAGGATACGAGAAACTGCCTTAATTCTCGAGTTTTCCATTTGACTTTGGTGCCCATAAATTTGCTTTCAATGCACTGGATTTCCCCGTTTTCCATTCCCCCAACAATTGTTTGCCGTCTAGTAACTTTCAACGCGTGCACACAGATGCCATGCAGATTTGCTGGGGAATTCAATAAAGTTTGGCAAAATATTATGCCACAGAGCCGCATGCCCAGGGCCTGCCACGCCCCCCTGCGTAGGCGGTCGCACGTGTTGCAGCAAAGTTTAAGCCACCAGAAAGGAAGGGGGCCAACGAAATACCCGAAAAGTCATAAAGATTTGCCTCCGAAGCAGGAACTCGAGCGCCCTTTGGCGGCCGGTTGATAAATGTTCCTGCATTATATAGTTTATCTTGAGACAGAATTAAAAGTCGGGAAGGCCCCAACCGGATTTCATAAAAATAAAAATTCCTTATCTAAAATGCTCTCAAAAATAAATGGCACTACAGTCGGCAAATGTTAAGGAATGGGAGTTTTTACCACACATGTGCAGACAGAGAAGTTTATGCCAATTAATTTAAATGCTCTTTCCATTTGTTGTTTATCTTAAGTTTCGGTCTCCTTCGTCATCTCTCTTTTCTGACTTTATTTCTTACTTTTTCAACTTTATTTTTTGTCAACGTAGTAATATCTTAAGTTTCTCTAGGAGAAGTGCGTGTAGCATTTTATGATTGACATACAGTGGCGAAAAAATTTAAGGGATACTCAGTTTTGTATCATTTCTAATAACATTTTAAAGTGTACATTGTCATATTTATTAATATATATTCTAAGATTAAACGTAAAATGCTGATAGTGACCGTGTTTAAAATTGAATTGATTTTATAAAGCCAAAAACATTTAGGAACATTAAAACTAAAGAATTAATAAAAACTAAAGTTTCTCTTTAAAAACTAGTAATAAAAACTATAATTCGCTAAGTTTTGAAAACAGTATACCTAAAATCAAATTAAAAATGTAAATAAGTATTAAAGTAAAAATAAATTTTCGATATTTAGGATAGATACTATAAATTCTAGTCCAATATAAATTGGTTCATATTTCCGAAACATACTGTCCCAAACCCTGCTTCGCTTCTGTTTCTTGGCCATCTGAAGAGAAACTTTCCCTTGAACAATTTTTATTTTTTATGGCTTTTAAGCGTGTCGCCTTCAGCTTCAGCTTTTTTGTGGGGTCCGCACGCAGCTTGGCAAACGGAGAGACAAAACTTTTTCCCTTATGACTCGCTTATGAAATTAAGCAATTTCTGCCCCTCGCCATCAGCTCACACATGATGAAGCTTTTTCGGCATAGACCAAAACAGATTTACCATCAAAAACGAGAACAAGAACAAGAAGTCCAACAAATTTTATGCACTTTTTTATGAGTTTGGCAAAGTGTTTGTAATTAAATTAATAAATTGTCCGGGGGAGCAACTTGTTCTGGATGTGTTTGTGTTTTTCCTTTGTTTTTATGCTGGGAAATTAAATTTTAATGAGGCTATTTAGTGTGTGTGTTTGCTTTTGGCTTGTCCTGTTTGTGAATGATAACTTTTGCCAAAACAAATTGGCTTATAACTGGAGCAACTTTAGAAATAATAAACAAGCTAGGAAAAGTGTGCTCTGTGGAAGCTAAAAAACAGCTATTAAAATTTTTGTAATTTCTAGTTATGCTAATTAGAGGGATTTTCTGTGGTCGGTGAAAGCATTCGATGACAATTTTATGTTTAGCTGAGCTTCAAATTGTTTAAAAGGTATTGCGAAGAGCAAACAATAATAAGCCTTGACAGGCATCCCCAGCTTAAGTGGAGTGGTCTTTGCCCACAGGCGATTCCTTTGCCAGACACTGTCAGTTTTCACCTTTCCCTTAAAATCTAAAAAAATGGAACAGGAGGCGCGCAAAATAGCAGCTTATGAATGTTAACAATAAAAAGGTCTTCAAGGTGAAAAGCAAAATGATTTTCTCAGGTATTTTGATTGTACATTTTGTGCTTAATGTCAGTAGAATTTATTATATGAATGCTACAAATATATGTAGGTCAACTGGAATACTTTCAAAACTTACTTTACTTTATTTTATTATTTTATTAAATTTCAACACACAAAATGTATCTCTAAATTACATTAAATTCAATAAAAACTACGCTAAACATTCCAATACAGAGACAAATATTTACTCAATTGACGCATCAGTAGCTTTTCACTTCTGATCACAAGTTCTGAAACACACCAATAATATCCATATTTTTGCCATCATCATCATCATCATCAATGGCTTCATATTTTCGCAATTTTGTTTGCTTTCCTCTGCGCAATTTGTAAAGTTGCAGCAGCAGACGACAAACCAAATCCAAACACACACAACACAGAATAGAAAAAAAGGTTACAAAAGGGGATGGAAATAAATAGAGAGCCAATAAGCCCTGAACTGGCGGAGAACAAAAAGTTCTGGAACAGCTGACAGCATGGAAGTCCCATCGTCCTCCCACTCTGTTTGCTCTGCCGGAGCTGAGTCCTGCCATTGATCTGCATCGATGCCTGAATGCAAAACAACCGAACCCGTGCAGTGAAGACTGCTATAGAGGGACCGTACAGTGGGACTGCTTCAATCTTTAAATACATTTTTTAAATGCAATTTTTTCCACCTCTATTTTATCTTATCTGACCTTTTTTTATCTTATTTTTTTTTTTAATTTAAATTTTGAGTAATTTGTTGAGACCCTCTTGTACAATTAAATTTAAAAGAATCCATAATAATATGAAATATGTAAATACTTATACTGAATATAAATTTAATGTTATCATTTCAATTAAAGCAAGAGTTATTCTAGTATTCCATATGTCAAGCTTGACCTATTTTAAATTCCCCTATTTATTCTGCACTTTCAATGGACACAGGACCATAAAGGATACCTGGATCCCTGATCTGCCACCATTTCACCTCTACTAAGCTCCACTGTACCCACACGCTCTCAGAGTTTCCCTCACCCCATTACGTATGCAAGTTTCAAGCATTCGGCCGCCCTTTTCCCCTCCACTGCCCCACTTTCCATGGATGCAGTGGGTTAATGTATTTTTAAGCTAAATTCTTTGTTTATATTTGCGTTGCTGTTTCGGTTGTGTTTGCCTGTTGTGCGTTGCTACAGTCCTCTATCAATCGCCAACGAAAGCCCCCTGCTGAACTATCCTTTTTCGTTAACTTCTTTTTTGCCAGTTGTCCCAAAGTGAACTCTGGTGGATTCATTTATTCGCTTATAAGTTTGTTTGCGATTTTTCCGAGATTGAAGAGCGTCTCTGTGTGCGTGTTAGCACTGTTTGTTTACTTTTTGTTGGCATGAAATGTGCATTAGCAGAGTTAACTGTTAATTGTTTACTCATTTCGAGTGCCTGACAAGTGACGCCCAAACTAGTGTGTGTGAGTGTGTGTTCATGTCTCCATTGTCCTTGTGGCTTAGCTTAAAATGGCTCTCAGTCATTTGAGAAGTAGCTGGGAAGACTGGCACCAATGTGCAGTATTGAAATTAAACTAATTTCCAATTCATCTACGAAATAATACAAAATGGGTGTACTATTTGGTATACATTAATGACAAATTAGAAAATGTTTGAAGTAAAGATAAATTCGAAATCTTAGGCCATAGTAACTAGTAATAAATAATAACTAATCCGTAAATAATTTTGATATATTTTTTCTATACAATTTTATAAAACTAAATCATAATATCCAGCTTTTTGTTCGAATCAGATCAGCGCTTTTCTCTTTTAGTTTTCGAATGTTTCTTATAAATTGTATTAAAATGAAAATAGACAAAGAATTTAGAAAAACTACGTGAAGAACAGTTTACATTTAATTTTTATTTAATTCTTAGCCCATATATACAACGTATAAATTTTGATCTTTAAATAATCATGTTCAATAGCCACTATTCTGCAAAGTTAAAATACAGCGTAAGGGTAGGCAAAATGTACCTAAGCTAATATAATTAAATTAATTTTCTTCTAAACAAAAAACCGTTTTAAGACCATTTCCTTAACTTCAAGAACTATTTAGTAATTAATTACTTATAAGGAATTACTGATATATATTTATCTTAGAATAGTACACACACTATAAATTATAATCACAAGTTAGGTTTTGCTTGATTTTAAAATTATTCTAATTCTTTTCCTTGAATAAATTGCCATGTTCACTCGTAGGCATTTTTAACAAAATCCATATTAATTCTCAGAAGAAAGCTATCTCAATATTTTATACCAAATCTTTAATGTTAAGAAAGACAACCATTTCCCACTCTTCACTCTACAGTTTTCTGCACCTTACTACACAACACTTTTAAGAAAACACTTTAGTGGAGTCAAAAGATTCTATTTATTCGCCGATCGCATTTTGAGTCACTGCAGGACGACTTTTCGCCGGTCGAGATCCTTCACTCACGATGTCAGGACGAGTTCCCGTAAAACGCGACCGCTTCGTGCAGAATCCGTAGCGAAACTGATTTGCCGACGCCACTTGGCGCTCGCCCAGAGCCCGGCTCCGGCTCTTCCGCCAGCAGCAACAACAACGCCGAGGAAAAGAAAATCCAACGAATGAAAAATGCTGTTACGTATACGCCGCGGTGGCCGAGTGATAACAGGCCGAGGCCAGCCGAAGCTGCACTTCGTTTTGAGCCAACCAAAGGACGGGGATGCTGGCCCATTGGTTGTTGTTGCTGCCGCTCTTGGATGGTTGCTGGTTGCTGGTCGTCCGTTGTCGGTCGTCGGCTGCCGGTGTGAATGCTGTGTTCCGGGGCTTGGGGCTTGTAGTTTGCGTGCAACCGCAACCACAACAACAGACCGCAAAACACGCGACAAAAATGTTAACAGACTCCACCGGGAGCCCAACCCCCAAAATGCCTGCGTCCCCCTCCAGGTTCGAGTTGCAAGTGCGGTTCGCTATCGAACTTGTGGCCCGGTTCGGGCTCCATTTTGGGCTGGTTTAAAAAATAATTGAATTACGCCAAATTAAGAGCCAAAATCAAAACACATTTCTGTCCCTTGTGCAGCTGGTGAAATTCTGCTTTTGCAGCATATATTGCATTTTGGAGGCGAGGTTTTAATTAGACAAGTTAATTAAATTTATTTGCATTTTGTTCGAAATCTTCTTTCGGTTGCCAGAGTGCAAAAGTGAGTTTTGTTTGTAAAAAAATGCAATTCATTTGAGATATTCAATTTTCACGCTCTGCTTGTGTGATTTTCGCTGATAAAGGGCCAACTAATTGCTGATAATAATTGCATTTTTTAGCTAAACGAGTTGGCCAGCCGGGGGAAAGTTAATTAGTTATTGCTTTTTTATTCGAATAACCAAAAGGCTGATTGGTAATACAAATGAAAGAATACTAAATACTGAAAATGTTTTTCATAAAAACATTTGATTTTGAAGTTTTAACCTTTACAAAATATAATTGAATCAAGAATACAGTTCTAGGCTGCTGTTTATAAGATTCTTAATTGACTAAAACTTTAGACTTTATACAATTTCTTTAAAGCCTTTTATACATTTTCTTAAGCATTTACCTAACAGCTGCAAAAGAAACAAAATCAGGCTTGACGTCTCCATTTATTGCCAGCAAATACCTGAAGATTATAAAACATTTTCGATGCCAACATTAAGTTTTAGGCCTACAGCCTAATTAGCAAAACAAAAGCCAAATAACAGTGGACAGCAACAAGCTGCTTTCCAACTTTCCTCCAGCAGGACTAACAAAACACTATATCGGAGAGCAAGAAGTTCCGAGGGCACAGGGACGAAGGGACTTACTCCCTGTTGGCCATGCCAAACAAGCTTAATGAACTCCTTCAAATCAGAGGCATCGCTCAATGCCAAAAACATTAAAACTGACAAGGCTAGACGGCAGACAAGATGACTGCCCTCTGACCGGCTCCTCATCGGGGGTCCTGGTGCCCACACGCCCACAGGAAATACGTGCAGCGTCGCCATTCATTGTGAGGGGATTCCCCGGAGGACCTTGGAGGGGGCGTGGTCGACTGTTGCGCCAGCATGTGACCAAATCGGTAGGCGGGAGGAGAAAGTGGAAAGAGAGAGCGGAAAGAGAGAGCGGAAGGCCACAAAGGTCGTTGCAACACATTCGCTTCGTTGGGTCAAAAGTCAAGCGGTGGACGGGGGATCCCCTGGCCAGCCATTACAACACTTTGTTGGCTGCTTTGTGAAGTTTCCTCGCCATGGCAAAAGTTTTCCTTTTTTTCCTCCTGTGCAGTCTTTTTGTATTTTTCACGCCTTGTCCAAAAGTTTTCCGGTTTATTTTTTTCCCGCACTTGTTTTGCTATTTTTTCCCGCTGCTGCCCCTAACAATGAAATTTTTGACTGCTGATTGTTTGCTGTTCAATGTTATTCTTCCGGTTCAATGCGACTTTAAGTAGACAGAGTCCGGCTGAAAATAAAAAATATAAAAAAAGAAAACAGAGAAGGGACCCACCGATGGGACGGAAATGTTTTCCTCCCATTCTGGTACTTAGCTAAAGTCTGCAGCAAATTGAAAATGGAAAGTTTCGTTCATGTTTTCCTGTACATTTGTAGATATACTCACATTTCCCCCAGCAGTTTTCCCTTTGCAGACTACTCTTTGGGCTAAGGACTGTCCAAATGAGGTAAACTAGTTCGGAGAACACACTATTGAGAAAGTTTTTTCGTTCGCCTGTCTGCGGAGATTTATACTTGGGATTCTCAAGTTTACGGTGGATAGCAACGCATGCTGAAAATTTACCTAAAGAAATAAATATGGTAGATTACAGCATCGGGTAAAAGGAAACATTTAAGAATCGAAAGTTGAATGGACATACATTTGTAGTAATAACATATCGTTTTGCGGGGTTGCATTTTAGACAGGCTGACGTCACATTTCCATTTCACAAGTCAAGCCAGGCAATGGAAAATCAAAACTGGTTCCCCCGTAAGCATGCATTCGTTTTTCCAGCAATTTTCACACTCAAGCTGGCATGCACTTTGCACACTCTCCCACACCCAGCCCGGTTCTTCCCAACCACCCACAACCACCCCCAGAGCAGCCTTGTTATCTGACAGCTGCACTTACGCAATGTTACGCATAAGTGCCCCTTGGCACCTAGCAAGTATTACACTTTTTATTTCACTCTTTCACCCACTCGATGGCTCTTATTCTGGCAAATATTAGTAAATTCTGGTAGTATTTATTTTAGCTGCGATTCCCGATATAGATATTAGTTACCTATAGGTTAAAGCATTCCAAGCGTCTTTCTTTTTGTGGTATACATTGCTTGCACTATTTTGTAATGTGAATGCAAATAAAGTAAAGCATTTTAGACTAATTTGGTTAAATATATATTATGCCTTCGAATTCAAAAAATTTATAAATGGAGAGAGTATCCTGTAGTAGCATTTCTTTTTTAAAACTATATTTTTTAATGTAAAAATTTATTGAAAGCGCCTCGCGTAAAGGCTTCCGAATGAATCACATACTGACAAAAGAATCGAATGCTGTTAGAAGAGGGAAAATGTGTGGAAAATTGAGGAGGGAACCCAGCCAACCAACCAACCAACCATTGCAAAAAACGTAAAACCTGTTCTGTCATCGGAACCAAATAAAAATTTGCATTCCATCGGTTGTCAATGGGCTGACTCCCAGCCCCTAAAAAGCTGTCTACACTTTATTAGCCATCGTGACTAAGCGCGGCTGATGAAACTTTTCGGCTGACAAATTGACTTGCCACATGGCCCAAAACCGTGGAGCTCGGCTAATAACTCAATAAAGGAAGTCATGCCCTAAACCGTCTGCCACTTTCTGCGGATTTCCTTTTGTGGGGCGGCAGATTTAAGCCGATTTCCGCTTGTTTGTCACACAATTACAATTTGTCAGTTGGGCTCAGGCTCAGGTTGGCTCAGGCGTCTGCCTTCGCCCGTCTTGATTGTCTGCAAAAGGTATGTATCACGGCCTAATTAGGGATAATCGCTGGCCAAACAGCGGCTAAGGAAAGGCGTTGAAGGAGATTTAATAAGAGGAAATTGGCTTGGGACCTTAAAAGATTTTTTTTTTTAATTTGTATTAGTTTGATTTTACTTTTATCTTAATTTGTTTTGATTAATAAATCCTAATTTGTTTTCTATAATATTTATAATCGAGTGATATGTGTGTCAAAGATAAAGTCTATAAAGACCTTATATCAACCAGTGTCTTTAAACTTGTGGTGACACAAAAAAATGATAATTTATTATATTACATACATTAAATTACAATGAGTTTTACAAAAAAATAAATTTTAAATAAAGCAGTTGTTCAAATTCTGTTCAAATTACGAACTGTTGTACCTTAAAATAATCCAAAGTCGATTGTAGAACATCGATAGCCTACACAAATTGCCAGTGCACGGCGGGAACGTAACGCCTACAGGCCTAATGACCGCACGTAGAACATCTTGTCCTGCGGTCACCATAAATAACAGGAAAGCGCATTTGTCATACGACCTCGCCCCACCTTGGAGCCCGCTGCTGCCCGTCACCCACTCCGCATCCATTCACCTTTCGGCAAACTGCAGTCCTTGGCCTTTGTCCTGGACGTGTTGGGCTGTAAATCAGCTCATTAGTTAAGTTGGCAGCACCTCGAGCTCGTCTAAGACTCGCTTGGGTAACACGTACATAGCTGCTTCTGCAGTGAGAAAACCGATTATGAAATTAGAAAATAATATGTTATGTTCAAAAATGAATTATTTATGAATTTTGGATATGAATATCACATGTTAATAGCCCTTAACGTAAATTTTGCTTTGCTAAAATTAACTTACCCTATTTTAAATTCAGATATTCCCTTTTTACTTTCTCTTCTTCACTTCTTAATTTTTTTTATTTTCTAATAATACAGGTGTGGAAAATGCAATGTGAAGCTTTAGCTTAATTAGATCTTATTTTACTTTATATTTACTTTATTAACCAGTAAACTAGACTTTCTCGCTGTGCAATTGTTTGTGGCTTGTGCGTCCACTCGTTAAGCTTCATTTAATCAAAACAAAAGTTGGTCTGGTGAAAAATTACCCCATACACAGGAGGTAAGCGGCGGACCAAAATGCCTCTTTGAATGCTAATAAATCTCGTTCGGTGCGTGGCCAGGATGCCTATCAACTCTGGATCCTGCATCCTGCTAACCTTTGGCAGTGGCAAGTATAATTTAAGCGGCCGAATATCTGCGAAAGTTGTGTTGCCCCAGCCGAAAACTTTGGCGAGCGGTCCGAATCAGAGTCGAGGGGATTTGGCGGTAGTTGATGATAGCCAGGAGTTAAGCCAATGAAGGATGGGATTGATACGGCAGGACGAGTGTGCGGGAGTTAATGAAGCACGCCTTCCGAGGGTTATAGGGTTCGAGAGTCCGAGGATTCGTGGGAGAAATATGGCGAGTCAGCTGTCGATTGAGTTTAGTGCCTGATGATGATTGTTCCTCGGGGGTCGTGACCCCTTGCTGATTGCCCAGTCCCGATCCGCTTTCTACTGAGCGCTCTGTTATGGTTTGAAACTAATCTTTAAAGATCATTAGCTCCGTTCGCCGAAACTTTTCACAACAATAATAATTTGCCAAATAGCCCTGGGGCGGGAGGAAGGGAGCAAGGAGGAGAGGTCAGTCCTTACATTAAGATGTATATATATATTTAAGGACACCGTGAGCGATGCCGGCCATAATGACGTCAAAGTTGTCGGGAAGCTTTTCATATTGTTGCCTTTAACATTAGCCTTACCTTTTCGCGCTATGATAATGATAATGAGCGTAATGGCGGCGGGTTGAGGCGAGAGACGGGCCTCGCCGATGACTCGGAGCTACTCCAGGTCCGCTAATCTTAATTACTTTTGTTTAATTACTTTGACGTTCTGCGCGCGACCATGACAAGGCAACTTCCAGGTCCTCATCCTTTCCGGCATTGTTTCCACTTTGAAACGCCCGGGGTCATGCAGCTGCTCAGCAGCTTCCTTTAAAATAAATAATGTTTACTTATTATTTTTGACTCTAAAAAAGCAAGAAGGTAAGAGCGAAAAGAATGCAGGTGGGAGAACTTTCCGCAGTTAACAAAGGAGCTCCCGACTTACCTTTTGCCTTCGTGCCATAAGACAAATAAGGGCCACATGCTTTTAGGCGCTTTGGCATCCTGATTGTTCGTGCCTGACCTAAGGCACTCGGTTAAAAAATTCCAGGAAAATACTTGCGTATTTTGTAAACTAATTTAGTGATTAAAATCTTGACCCGACCGGGGAACGCCAAAGGGCTTGGCCAGGGCCCAGCCAATTAACATAATAATGTTGATTTTTATTGCTGCGCCAAAAGTTTTGTCATTGACTTTGGCCCAATGTTTGCTCAGGTCCCACCACACCTCCTCCGGCGAGCCACGGCTTGCACCCGGGGCAATGATAATTTAAAGTGCCTGACTTTCCGGAAATTTGTCACGCTTAAATGTCACAGCCGGAGAGGCCTTATGCCTTATGCCAAGCCCCAAATTGTTTGATGGCACATTAAGTGTCTGCTTGCTTGTGGGCCTGCCACAAAGTGCGCACTAAAACTTGATTTTTCTCTGCTCTTTGGCTGCCATCAAATAATTTATGGGGCCAGTGAAAATCACACAAACCGAGACCAGAAAGTGTCCAATATAAATTCCGAGAGAGCCAAACGAGCAAAGACAAGCTGCAAAGGTATTTTACACTCTTAATTATTTAAGTACGGCTTGTAATACTCTATGTTATTGTTTGTAGAAATAAATAAATAAACAGTTTTAAGTTGGAATTGCATTGGGATTAATTTTTGAATTAAATATAGAAATAAAATGTTCATGAGACCACTACTTATACTTATTTACTTGTTTTTACATTAATTTAATTATTTTTTTATTACAGAAAGTCGTATAATTTGGTAGCCTTTTAAGGGAGATGTTATCTATAACATAAATATATTTATTAAACTTTTTATTATGAATATTTCAAGAGGTTATTAGAAAACCGTGTAAATCTAGATACTCCCAAAACTATTAATACTTTTTAAGGGTTACCACTTAGGCACAATAAAATATTAATAAAATTGAAAATAAAAAGAATTATTTGTATTCCAAAATAAACGTTTCAATAGAAATACCCCAAGACGTAAGGATATCTTTTCACCTACGCCACTTCAGAATGCGTTTTACAGACCATGGCCTCAGAAGTATGCAATAAATGTTAAGGCCAATCTGAGCTGGCCGGGCGGCTTATGATGTGTTTAAATGCCAAGAGGGCTTAAATCCGCCAGCAGCAGCTCCTGAAAAAACTGTTAAAATGTTTCAGGGAAGGCCATCAAGCAACAAAACAATCAGGTGGGTTCTCGGCCAACTGCGATTCGAATAATCAGTTGGGAACAGTGACTGCCACGTGATATGTTTATCAGTTGGCGCAGCTCCAAGTAAGCTGTTCACTAGATTTCAGACAGTCGATACAGAAGCACACAATTTGGAAACTTTCTACAAATACCGAGATGGTGAGCCAGACGGCGATTTCAGTCACTGCCCTGCTGCAGATGTTGGGCAAGTCCTTCTTCGTGTCCCAGTCAATAGTCGAGTGCTCGCCTGCCCCTGCGCTGGGTGGCACCATCTTCCTGGTGGCCATTCTGCTGCTGATCTGGGAGTGCAACATTTTGCCGAAACTCTACCAGCAGCGTGCCCCGTGGATCTTTGCCATTGCAGAGATCCTGGCCACGGTCTTCGTCACGGAACTGATCATCCAGCTGGGTTGGTGTACGTACGAGCGGATCGCCCACAGAATAGTGCGCGAGGTCTGCTACCGCAGAATATGGTGCGAGTTCGGACTAATGGCGATCATAACGATTGTGGGGGCCGTTGCCTCACTCTGCGTGGTGGTCGAGGTGGTATGCCCCGCCCGGATTAAGGACTCAGTGGGCGAGATTCTGGACGTCCTGCCCGTTCCTGAGGGCGCTGCATCCCTGATAAGTTACTTTCAGGATGCGCACATTTACGCAATGGGAGCCATCTACTTTAGCCAACTGACCAGGGAGCAGCGTCGCCTCGCCGTTCGAGCCTTTGAGCAACAAATTCGAAACTCTAAGATCACCCAGGACACCCCGTCAACGGAACAGAAGGAGCAGGAAAATCCGATACAGGAATCAGTGGAGCTGCAGGAAATTTTGGAACAGGAACCATCAGCGGAGCTGCAGGAAAATGTGGAAAAGAAGACACAGGAACTAGAAGATCTGCAGGATCTGCTGGACTTGCAAGACCAGTCGATTCAGAATCAGGAGCCAAAGCTGGAGCCACTCGGAGAGTCCAATGCGTAAATTGTTTATTATTTATACAAATTTATGCCAGCAGCTGTTGCTACCGCCAGCCTTATTGTTGTCGTCCTTTCTTTTTCGCTTGTTTTGTGGGTTTCGGGTGGTGCCTTTCAGCTTTCGATTTTCCGGCATTCGGTCGTCCTCTTTTGTTTGCTTTTCATTTTTTGCTCCAACTGTTTTCCTTGCGGTGGCCATTTTAATTTTTGCCTTTTTTGTTCGCCTTCCCCGCCGTTGCCATGTTAGCCGCAATTGATTTGCCGTAAATTGTATTTTTAATCTGTCCGACAAACGCTCGACATTCGATTTCAATTCGTTTCGTTTCTTTTTGGTATATTGTTGAATGTTGAAAGCGATGCTGTTTGTATTTCGGCAGGGCCAATTGGATGCGGTGGATCGGGGAGCGAGGGTGTTAATGAGTGTGTCAAGGGTGTTAAATAATGCGATAGGTAAAGCAGGCAGGTTCGAAAACCGTTTGATATCTTTTGATTTAAACGGGGATATGATTTACATCGTAAATAATTTTTTATTACATTTTAAAGAATTTAATTTTTAGGGAAATTTATAATTCTTGTATTTATAATTGTATTTAACAATTTAGATGCGATTTTGTTTCAGCAAGGAAGGTCCGACTTTACTATACAATACAATAGGCATTGTGAAAATGATTACCCACTTTTAACAACTTTAACCCACTTTTAACAACTTTAACAAATTTTAAACATAATACTTATAGAAATAATATCTGAACGTTTTCAACTCACTATAAAAGATCTCTTTAGTAATAATAATTTGAGGTAAATCCATCGATGTATCTTCGCGGATACTAAAATGATACAAGTCAATATAAAATAATAATATTGTATGTCTGTACACATAAAAATATTATTTAAATACATACTGTTAATATTTTCAACATCGTTTTAAATGCTTCCAGATCCGCAGTGATTTATATGACATCGTAATTTATATATTCCTCATTAATGTCAGTTACTTAATATTTTCTCTCATCCGGAGTTCTTAATAGGTTTAATTAAAGTTCCTAGTATATATTTAAGTTTGTTTTTCTTACAGGTAGAGTCCATTTATAGCTGAAATATATTTTCCCTTTTAGAACCCTACTGGCCAACACAAATATTCGGGGCAATTTATTTGTAGATTTTTAGACGCAATCGATTAAATTGCAAATTGAGCGCAGGGTCGCTCTTCAAAGAGCGAGTAAATAAAAATAAAGTGCCAGAAAAAACAAGAGTCGAGCATTATTTTGGCAATTGCTTTGGAAATACTAATATGATTGACAGTCGCCGGAATCGCATTAATGTCACTCCCAGGACACGTTCAGCGCCCCCTCTGGATCCTTTGGCAGCCTCACAAATGTTGCCCCAGTGTTGAGTAATTGAATTTGTGCTTGTGATGATTTGATGTTGATGGCGTCGAGCGGAATGGGTGCGGAATCGGAGAACAAGGAAGAATATATTAAATATTTCACATCTCACATGTCGGGCGGGAAGTCGGGCTTTAGCCGTCAGGTAGCTCTGCCTGTCTTAAGACCCTCACTATTGTTTGTTCCCCTAGGGAATTAGATTAACTGCAACTGCATATATACTCTTCTTTAAGGACCCCCAAAGAGTTGGGTTCGAGAGTAAATATGTTGGCATTACCATTGACATGGCTGGACCTACTTACCCCGAAAGTCACTTTCAAGTGAAATCAGAGTTGGGTGTACATAGCTTAGCAGATTATCTTCACGCACTCTCGGATTAGCCCAGCTGCTCCGGGCGCTCCCTGCATTATCCGAACTTAACTGCCAACTGTCGTTACATTCCACTCCTTAAGGATGCGTGATAGGGGGCTGCTGTCAACGCGGCGGATGGAAAAGAAATATGTGAGCTCCGGGATGGCAGCGTACATATGTTAGCACATTTTTAAATGTACTTGTGTCAGGCTGGAGTCGTGACTGCAGTAAATTCCTGACTACCCGAAAATTCCTAGAAAACGGAGAATGGCAAACTCGCTTGAAATGAGCATTTCAACATTTTCAACTTAAGCAGAGGACCTCCGACAAAAGTAGAAAAAGAAAACAGGAGGAGACAGGGAAACTGGCAATGCATGTCTGCAATTTTTTAAGCAAACATTTTATTTGCAGAAATGCTAGGAAAACACAAAAAAAAGGGGGAACGAGAGAACGACTTGAGACACACAACCCACATCAAAAGAGCAACTTCTGCATCTTTCCTCGGAACTCCTTGTCAATGCTGTCCCCGTGTTGTTGTTGTTTTTGTCGTTGACATGCGCTCCTGTTGACATTCTGATACAAATCTTCAATAAAATAAAAGCAGCTCAAGTGGCCATAGCGTAAACAAAAGCACAACTAGAAGCTGGAAAGAACTAGGGAGACAATCTGGTCGATGGCAGTGCGGAGAATAAACATGAGGCATAACGGTAAGTGGGGCTATATGGCTAAGAAAAAACCAGCAGGACATGTCTCAAATCTGACTTGATGAATGCCAGTTGATTGCAACTTGGACAATTGTTTGATAAGGCAAATAGTTTGTTTAAAGACTTGTACCTTTACCTTAATAATAATTTTATATTTGCTAAATACAAAGCCTTCTTGCTAACATTGTGCTTGCATTTTATGTACATCTTATTTGGTAAGGGGTTACCACTTTAACAAATATTCCTATTGAAAAATGTTATATAAAACATATTAAAAGTATGCAAAACATTAAAAATAGCTTTGGGCTGCCATATACTTATCTTTAAGCTACAAAATAACGAAAGCTAGTTTATGTCAATGAAAGATATTTTTAAAAAGGTATTTATCATAATATATCATAACCAGTCTTTTAATACACCTTTTATATATCTGATAATTTATTCAGATATAATAGATCGTCCCTTTGATAGGCCGTAAATTTGTCACAATTAATTGGTCGCGACATCCTTTCAGACTGCCTAATCCCCGTAACTTCTTCAATCTTCATCCAGTCTGAAAATCATTCGTGACATCTGTCCCTTGGATCCTTTTTCTTGTTCGGGCGGTGCTCTTGTTATCCCCGCCTGTGGTCAAGCATATGGCACAGGACACGGGACAACATGTTGTCCAAACCCCGCACACACAGTCTCCGTCTCACCGAAAAATCACGTAACAACAACCACAACAATAAAATAGGATCGGGGAACAGGGAGGCGAGGAAAAAGTTGTTAGCCAATTTACTAAATGTCCAGTGTGTGTTGAATTGTTGAAGCTCGTTTGCCGCTTTGTGTACTTTTTCGTGTTTCGTATTGAATAACAAATTATTTGTAGCATATGCTGGGGGCCCTCTGAAGGGCCCAGGACGAAGTCTGAGTGGGCGTTAAACGGCTTGTTGGCCTGGCCTGCTGCGGTGCGAGTCCTGTGGAAGAGATGGACTTGCGAGATGGAAATGGAAAAGAGTAAATAAGTTGAAAACAGGAATTAGTCCACTTAGTTGTGGGATAGTTTAATGTTCTCCTCGGACAGGCGCATCAAACGGGGTTAAAGTTCACATGTAGTCAACTTTTCCGGCTCTTTGGCACAACTATCTTTTTCGGAATGGAAAGTTACGTGAGTGATTTCCCAATGAATATGCGGCCACAGAGGGAGAAGCGCTTTTGAGTGCCGAGGAGCGTACAAGTTTTAATACAATTTGTAGGCTCTGGATCGGGCCCTGGCTCTTCATTAGGATTTTTATTCCTTTTTGCCTGTTTTTATGGCCTGGCAGAATCGAGAAATTTATTGCCGCAAGTTCAAAGCATTTCGATGGCTGGCATTTTTCTAAATCGACCTCGACACGCCTGCTGCATTTTCAATTGCATTTCCAATAAATTGTTTCCAGCCTCGAGGAGTTCCCCCTTCCTCCACTTTGCCAAATTGGGCGAGGATAAAAAAGGAGGGAACATTCGCGTACCATTTAATTTTCACATGACTCTGGTGAACTGCAACTGAGAAATGCGTTTAAGGTTATCGGGTCGGTCCTACGGGGCGGCAAGGGGGCGTGGCCGGGAGTAATTAGGCACTGTTAATTAGGTCGTAATTGGAGTTTTTGAGAGAGGTTGCCGGCTCCGGCGGTCGCGATTCATTCGAGGGTGACGACTCCCCCAAGACATTACTTAGGCGTAATAAAGGGGTGAAATAAATGATTGCCGCAAGTCGTGCCAAATGCCCTGGGAGCAATGAAAACTAGCAATCTAGGCAAAGACATTTTCTATAAAATTATTATTATTAGTTTTAAATTCGGTTAATACGCTTAAAGCAATGCTCCGATTTATGCATATATGCACAAATAAATATATTGTGTTTTGAAGTTGTACTACTGAAGTTGATAGGGAATATTTAAATTATTTATCATATTTGTATCATACATTTATAAATATCACACTACTGATTGCGAGGGAAGAGTGAGTAGTAAAGGGTTCAAGCCTCTAGAATTAAAAAATATTGTTTGGTAAGAATCTTCTTTGAAAAGCAGTTATAAGCAACAAGAGTAGCTCATTTCGGTAAGCCAAAGTTTGTATACCCATCGACTTTGAAATTGATTATACCCAAGTCGAAAATGCATTCATTTCAATTACGTAAGCTTTTCTGTGCTACTTTTTATTTGGTTAACAAATCAGCAGATTGAATTTAAAATTTATAAAAATAAACTCTTGAATCTTTGACAATTTAACATCAAATCTCCTTTAAAAATTTTATGAAAATGGGTAAACAATTTTTAGCTCTGTCAGACAAGTCTAGATCAATTCAGCTGCTTGTCCTAATCGTATATAATTTATAAGGTCGAAATTACTCTCTCACTGCGCTGCAAACTTTTGAATAAGATTGTCGTACCCTGCAAAAATATAAAATTATATCCTTACTAACTATTTTTAAAAAGAACGATGGCAACGATGAGCTAGAGCCTCCAATTGCAGGCGAACTCTTTTTTTTGCTCACGTTGTTAATATTAAATATTAGGAAGCAAGAAGTTATACAAATTTTTAAACTGATAAAGTATAAGCTAACATTAACAGGGATAAGGATTCCCTGTCAAACTATTTTAGTTCAAAAGAATTTTTCGCTGCAATAAAATGTTTCTAAATTAATATTTATTTATAAATACTAGAGGGCCCGCTATTGCATCCTCGCTTTGATCGGATGCAGATCCACACTTAAAATTTCGTATTAAATTTCGCTTTGAAGTCAGCGCACTGAATGAGAAATAAAGATTCTTTGAAGTCGAATGACAAATATAAAATGAGGCAAGGCCTACTCTAAGCCTTAGACCAATATCAATATTATCCCATTAATATTATTTTTTTAATTAAATTTATGTTTTTTATTTTTTAAAATAGGTTGCAGGTGGAATTAGAAAATTAAAATACCCATACGAATCTGGAAATTTTTTGTCTGATTTTTTAAAAAAAAACTTCAAGTCTCTAAGACATGTGGTTTGGCCATGGCTGTGATATATCAGTCAGTCAGTCAGTCAGTCAGTCAGGACAAAGCATTTTATATATATAGATATACAGCGTTTGATATATAGGAACATAATAATAATGTTTTCCACCCACAATAAACACACTTAAACGTTTTAAACATTTTATTCCAAATCTTTTTTTAACCTACATGAATTAAGTGTTACCCTTCACTGGTGGCGAGCACAACCTCGAGGCTGCATCCTTTTAACGGTCCTAAAGCCCAACTGAACTTTAATTGGACATGGCCTTGCCTTTTATAAGGTGCCTTCGGCCAATCAGAATCCAAGAAGCGAGGTTTCTAAATTCCAAAAAATGCGGGTAGCTGGAGGCCGAAACTTTTCGAAACTAAGCTTGGAAGTTTGCATTTATTGAAGCTTTTCTTCAGGGGAAATTTACCATTATTTGAATTTAGCTTTCCATTTCCGGACATTTTCTTTATGTTGTTTAACAGGAAATCCTTACTGTTAAGGACATTTTGCCTTAAAATGTAATGTTTTCTGTATGTTATTTCGCCATGTTAAAGCGAAAGTGGGGAACTCGTAACAGCTATGTAAGGACTAACAGGAAGTCCTTACTGTTAAGGATAACTTAAATGTAACTTAACAGTCCAGTGTGTTACGGTTTAACAGAATGTAAGCCAACATAAAATGTTAATAAATGTCCTTGGAAATGTTAAGAAATAAAAATTGCATTGAAATGTTTGCTTTTCTTTTAAAATAATCCTTGAGTGTAAAAAAATGTGGTTATAATGAAGTGTTTTTAAGTTGAATTTAAACTTAACAAAAAGAAATACATTTTTAAATCCAATCGTATCGTATTATGCCTCATCAATGCTGGTTAAAACTCTGTTCCCTGTCTGTGCGAAAACTGAACAACAGCTCCCGCCGAATTGACAGCCATTTGGTATTCGATGCTCTGACTTTTGTGGTTAAAACAAATTAAGTGGAATTAATTTGACTTTCTCTGACTTTTCACCTGTGCATCCGCACACTCACTAGCACACACGCGCCCCACCCACGCACACCCAGCCTGTGCGTGTGTTGCTGCTGCATTTATGATTTCCGAAAAAGCCTCGGAAAATAAGTCTGGAACAAGCCTTTGTTTGTAATGCTCGCTTTGCTGTTTCGCTGTATCTGACATTTCGAGTAGCTCTCTCTCTGCTACCCTTTCCCCCTGCATTAAATATTCATCATGGAAAAAGCCCAGGATTACAAAAAAAATGAAAAAACCATGCAGTGGAGCCCATATATCCACCTGTATTCATACAGGAGATGTTTATGGTAATTTATACCCCGGTGCGGAGATTGAAATTCATGTAAATAAATTGCACCTGTAAAAATAATTAAAGTTGAAATCGCTCGCTCGCTCGCTAGCTGGCGATGGCTAAAATATGAACTCCACCTTTCACTTGCCAGTGCATAAATTTACTTCCCCACACAGCCATTTATATCTGGGCTGCATATATATGTATATATATCCAGCTACTTGTTATTTGTTATATAGTGGCGGGGAAAAAAAGCGGAATAAAATAATATAAAAACTTGCCCCAGACGACGGAGCACTTGAGTTGTGGGACCTTCGCTTCGAGTGGACTTCAGACAGCCCCTTGCAATAACAAGGACGATCCACGTGCAAAAATTCTTTTGCTATTTTTCGAGCGAGGCAGCATGAGAAGGGGGAGGAGAAGGGAGTGGAGGTGGTGCCCCGACAAATATTTTTATAATTTCCTTTTCGTGAAAATTTGCATTTTTCTGTTGCGCTGCGTTGTGTTGTGCCTGCCATTTCCGCTTTGCGCTTTGCCACTTTGCCATTTCCGGTTTTGACGGCTCGACGGGAATTCTATTCCTCGGCCATAATTGCAAAGTTCCCTCGCCTCCCCTGCCTCTTCAGCGACTGCTCTGGGTGCGGGCTCATCCCAAAAGAATGTCCGCAAACAATTCGGAGTGATTTTCAATGCGAGAGCGAATAAAATTAAGCAATCTCGATATACCTGAGGCATTCTTCTGCTTCAGTCTGCACCTAATGGCTTCGGAATCGCACGAAAGTTGTCTGCAATTTGAGCAACTCCTGTCAGAGTTATTCACACGAATAATTAATGCTCGTTTGCTTGCCAAATTTGAGGAAACCTAAAAATGGAAAATGGGATGCCACCTCATTTTTATTTTAGGGCGTTGGCTCATGGGCCTTAAAGTATGGCACAAAATGGGTTTTTCTTTTTTGGCTTGCTTACTTCATGTTATATTATCCTTTTAACTTTGCACAACATCAACAACAATAATACTTGTTTCAAAGTGGATGTTTTTCCTCTCGGCTTTTGCATTTTTGAACTCAATGTAAATATAATATTAAAAACAATTTATATTGTTCTTACTACATTGTTTCATAACAAACATATTATAACCACCAGTTTCGTGCTTATTATTTTCTGGCACAATTTAAATTGAAATTTTAAATAGGATTAAATCAACACTGAACAATATAAAGGTGTCTCTTTAATATCACAAATTTTTGAATCTGAGCCCCCAGCTCCGGGCTATTATCCCAGCAAACCCCGGCTGCATAATTGCAACTCATTGACAATTGATTACGCATTACTGGAATTTAATTATTAATATTAATATATCAATTTGTATTTAATTCATCCTTCCTGCGAAACACAAATTTATTTGCCATCCATTAAATCTTTAATAATTGGACGGGCTGCCGGGCTGCTGGGCTGCCGGTCTGAAGAGGCGAGGAGTCTAATTAACATTTAAAATTATCAGCTGGCATAAACTGTTTGATGGCCATAAATAAATGCCGACGAACGGAGGCACAAAACTTTGCAGACAAGGCAATATGAAATGCACCAAAAGGACAATAAGGAGGCCAGTTCCGATGGCTGTTTCCTCCGTCTCCCCGGCAGGGCGATGGCTATGGCGGCGAATAAAAAACAAATATATCAAAGCGAACAAGAGGCATAAATGTAGCATAATTTAAATAAAATTGCATTAATATGTTCCCTCCGTCGAAAAGGACTCCCAGCTGCTGGCGGTGTGGTGTGTCCTGGGCACGATTCCAGCCAAGAGCTGGATCTGCCGGCCATAATTCATCTGGGGCAACCCGAAATCGCACAGTCTGCTGCTCTACAAATTCACACCGAAAAATCAAAAAGCAATAATGATGCTCGAAATGTGAACAACCGGGGGACTGCCGAAGGGGTTGCCGTGTGGAAACCACCAAGGGGGCTGGATGCGAGGACCAGGAGCAGGAGCATGTCTGGCCACTGCGGCGGACAAGTGTGTGTTTGGGCTACGTGGCAAACTTTTCGAGTATTTGTCGTTATAAATTTGACATCAATTGCCACGGCATGTGGCCATCGGAGCTCTGACAGCCTAGGTAAGGGGCCCCGAAGAGATTTCGGGCGAGGAGAATTGGCCTGGATGCGAGGAAAATTCTGAGCAAGCTGCGAACTGAAGTTCTTTCTGAATGGAAGTGAAAAAAAGGTGATACAAGACATTAATATAATCACTAACAGATTTAACTTGATCGGCATATGTATGTATGAGTGGGATTCATATCAATTGTTATTATATTTATTATATTTTATTATAAAATTGTATTTTTGAGATTATTTGATAATAAAATTACCCATGTGTTTCTCTCGTTTTTACTTTAGGCATATGTGCGTCTGTACGTCTGACATGAGTTTTTCCATATTCAAACAAATACAAGTACGATTCAAAGTACAAATAAAAATATCGTCGCTCTTCTCGCTGATTAGCTGTATATTTTTATGAATCCCTTGGAAAGCATATCGGAAGTAATTATTTCCATAGCTGCTCCCACTGCAGCTTGCTTGGCGAACTTTATTAACCAGCCAATTTAGTTCAAGTCTAAGTTCTACCGAGAAGAAGGGATCTCATTATGTCGGCAAAACTATTATTTATCGGTTTCCTTTTTCTCTACAAAAACTCATATATAACTTGCCTTACAATAAGGGAGGATTACTGTGAATCGTGTTCGGTGGCAAATAATAATCTAATCACGGATGATTATCAAATAATGGAGGTTTTCTCAGTTTTAAAGGACAAATCCTGTTTTTCGCGAGTGGAATATTCATAAACTTTCCAACGACACCGATATCAATCTGGTTAGAGTATCTGTGTCAGGAATACCGAGTGCTGACGATGTCAGATTTCGTCCTGGCAAGTTTTATCTGAGAAAACTTGGCGTTAAGTTGCATCTTCTTCTTTGAAAGTAGAAGAGCGTGACATTACATATGCCTATGGGGCCGAAAAATTAACTTTGCGCTATTTATTTGACAATCCAGTGAATTCAGCTGTAACAAATGATTACGTACGAAAGAGCGAGGACAACCTTAAGAAAATTGCAATTGTTTATTCAATTCTAACAAGGCAATGTCCATATAGGAGAAGGCACATTTGAGGGAAAAAGAAAACTAACAAGTCTGGTATTTGCTAGCCTAAACGTCGAAAATCTGAACCCTAAAATCTTTGATAATATGCACCATTTGGAATTGGAAACTATGTACGTCACCTTGAAAGATCGATCGTTCTTAGAGTGAGTACGATCACAAATAGCACTAAGTAATGGCAAACATAACTAGCTTTTTTTCAGGTCAAAAGTACTTCAGCAAAACTTAAAATATATAATAATAAAAACTGAGGATAAAGTGGATATGCGAGAGTTTGGCCCATTCTCCGAGCTTAAGACCATTGAAGTCGATAGGTAGATACCTTTTAGGAACCTACAAGCCTTTATCTGTCACACAGGTGATAAGATTTGCGAATTCCGCATGGGTACAAACGGCCTACCGTGTCTCTTAAGTTGCAAGTGCCAATATAATCGGAAGGATCGTGAGTTTGAAATCAATTGCGCGCAGCGGTTCCTGTTCCTAGTTCCGCCGTTGCCAGTTCCTATCGCTGGTTATACTTCATTGCTCCTTCAAGGAAACTATTTAACAAAATTGCCTAATAACTCCTTGGCAGGCTATAATAACGTAAGAATGCTGAACGTGTCACAAAACGAATTGACTAGCCTCATTATCAGTCAACTGCCCACTGATCTTGATGTTCTGGACATAAGTCATAATCAGATAAGCTCTTTGGATCCAGAGGTCCTTGAATACGTTGCAAACCTAACCCTCTTCAAACAGTTTGGCAACAAATGGATTTTCTACTGCGACGAAGTGCATCTTTTGCAATTTAGAATGAAAAACATGAAATCTATTCGCCTTTCAAAGGACAAACTCAGTAATATTTTGAAAATGATGGATACAGAAACGGTAGGGGCAGCAGAGCTTCTAACCGAATTCTTTAAACTCAGTCCTGACAATTTGTACTATGAATGCGATGAGGATGTGATTTTAACCGCCTTGGGCAGTGCTGAAAGTGACGTAATTTCCAAGCTAATGGAAGATTTGCACAGGCTTATTCATACGAATATGATGATTTGATTATGTACCACCTCAATGCTTCGTGTCCCTATAGATGTGATTGTTGTGTTCACCGTGAGTCACGACAGTTCATGATTGATTGCAGCGAAATGTACCTTGAATTTTTTCCAAATCTGCCCACCTTCATTCAGTATAACACGACATTAGTGCTCGATGGAAATGAAATTTCGAAACTCAGCGAAGCTGCATCGATCCAGCGGCTGCATGTCAGGAATAATCGTCTTACTGATTCGTGAGGGAATAACGGAGATCGAGCTAACTGGAAATCCCTGGGAATGCGACTACAGGTCGAAATCCTTCCTATTATTTCTCCGGGAGAGGGAACCGGAAGAATACGCCGCACAATGGACGGAAAGATAGTTTTGGGTTGCAAAAATCATAACTCTTGAACCAGTTGAGATATTTTCATAATTTTTAATTTTTTTAAATGAAAGGTAGTTTTAGTACCTTTCGATTGAGTGGTCATACTATATGGTGTGATAAATAGTAGATTTTATATTCAAAAATTAATGGTTTTTGAGGCAGTTTTCTTAATTTTTATCCAATTTCGAAATATAATTTTCCTTGGTTTTCTCTTAAAATGCTAATATGGTGAATATTTAATATTTTAAAAACAAAAAATAATTTATTAGAAAGAAAAAAAATTTTTTTTTAATTTTTCTTTTTACCTATTTTCAATAATTTATGCACTTTTTCTTCAAAATTATCATTCTATTTTATATCATTTAATATTTTTGAACAATAATTAATCATTATACATTCATTTCAAGTCATTAAGTGTCCTTACAAAGTCAGGAATTGAAAAACAAGCTGCCTATAAAGGAAAAAATGTATGCCCGCCATACAATTTCGTACTGCGCAGCGACTGCGCTCGTACCAGAATTTGTATGAAGCAGCGCTTTTTTACGCCGAGTTGAAAGTATCTTTTGCTTGGGAAATTCGTACAGGCAGTTTCGGGCAGCCGATCTTTTTTGAATATGATAAAGAACATATTCAAGAACACCTCATACGCCAAACACAAAATGGACCAAAATGCCATTTTTGACATTCCATCAAAGTTGAAAAATAGGTGAAAATTAGTACTTCGGTAAAACAGTTATGCCAGAACGTGCAAATAATATTATAATTTTATTCTTTCTATGTTTTACCGAGATTTGATGACCCTTTCGACAGAGACCATAACCAAGCCGGTCGGTTACATATTTTACATAAAAATCGACCTCAAAGGCATATTTTTTCTAAAAAACGACATGCTTTTTTTGCAACCCAAAAGAGGTTCAACTTTGAACACGTGTAACTTCTAAAATACTAAACCGATTTGAACAATTTTTTGGATTCAACACTTTTGAACTATTACCTGTCGAATGCAATAATAAATTTTACGATCCGTTGTCATCAAAAAGTTGATTTTTGCAGCGTATCTGTATCTTTCCGTCCGTTGTGCGCCGTGGTCCTGAACACCAGTGGTGCCCTTTCCAGTGGAGAATGTCCCGATGCCTGCATTTGCTGCCTGGACCAGAGCTCTGACAGACTTTCCTTCATCATCGACTGCACGAACAAGGGTCTACTGAAAGTCCCTCCATTACCTACTCCAAAAAATGGCCGAATAACACTACATTTTGAAGGAAATGCCCTCCAGGAACTACCCTCGATCTCCTTGCCGGGCTTCTCCAGCGTAGCTCGCCTACATGTGGCCCACAATCAGCTGACCAATATCGCCGAGCTGCCGGAAAACCTAGCATTTCTGGATACACGGAACAATGGAATTTCAATACTAAGCGATCGCACCAGGGAATTTTTGGATAACAGGATAACTCCTCGCAGCTAGAGCTCTTGCTCTCCGAAAATCCCTGGGCTTGCGGCAAGCCAAGTATATTGGGGACACGTCGTTGATTGTCTGTGCTGACTCCGGACAACCCCTGATCCAGACCGAGGAGAGCGACATATGTCCCTCCGCCTTCATCTACTATGCTACTGGACGTCACCTCATGCAGCTCTTCAACACGATTCCGGAAGTTCCAGCTCCTCATCGCGCATTTGTTAACGCTCCGCGTTCATTTTGTGAGCAAAAATCCGCCTAATCCGGATCCCCTGGACGACTTATTTACTTGTATTATTAGCAAACTACTACTAACTACTAAAATTAACGTTATTCTACAAAGATTTTAAAATATTTTATAATTTCTCTTCCATTTGTATGATTTTTTATTTATTTCTTTTTATTATTTTAATTTAAAATAATTTAATAATAGTTAAAATATATTAGGTATATAAAAGCAGTCCACTCCTAAAAAGTTGTTAATTTTTTGACAAAACTCGGTTAAAAACTCGCCTATAAAGATACCCCTAACTTTCAAATTTAAATTTAACTGTCACGAAGTGCCGCGAAGAACGAATATTTGTCATCCTCAAAATCAAACGATACTGTAAGGCGTTAAAATACAATACATAAATCGCAAGGACAGTCTTTAGAAGTTTGTGGAATCAACTTAACGCGTGTTCGCACGTCGGAAAACCGTCTTCATTGTTTATTTACGCACCACAAATCAAAAAATATTGTTTATGAGAAAGCTTTAAAATGATTAAGATACTGTATCATAACAGTGAGTGTCTGTTAATAAAAACTGAAACATTATAATAAACAGTATTTAAAGTTATTTATTGGCTTAAAGGCAGAACAAAATTGATAAGGTCAACAAGAGTTAAAAACTTTTAAAATGGGTCGAGACAACGTATTTAATATAACATTTAACATAACTAACAAATAATACCTTTAGGGACTATTCAATTTTCTTATATTTTCTTTTGTTTCAAGGTGTGTGAACCTTAATTTATTTTAAATAAATTACAGCCAACCAACAGCTGAAAAAAACTCATGAATACGAAACTCATTACTTGCAGCCCTGACTTAACGAAATTTTCCGCTCTGAACTAGTTGCTTTCAGCCCTGGTCGCTCTCGGCCGGGAAGTCTGGCAGCGCTGGTGGCTTACGACAGGAAAGTCTGGCAACGCTGATTGCTCACTACGGGAAGTCTGGCAGCGCTGCTAAAATCCGAAACGTTGCCATATTATATGCTATGACCGAAAAGTCTGGTAACGCTCTTCGCTGAAGACTACAAAGTCTGGCAAAGCTTTTGCTCACGACCGAAAACTCTGGTAACGCTTTTGCTCGCGACCGCAAAGTCTGGCAACGCTGGTCGCCTTTGCGGTCGTGAGCATTCACCCGGAAACGCGGTCGGACGTGAGCATTCACCCGGAAACAAAAAATATCGATACATAAATATTGATACATTATCACAAAATGCGGTCACACTGAACCAAAGTGGAAGGGAAATAGAAAATTTGACAAAAAGTGCATACAATGCAAAGTAAATAATTAAAGTGCCCCATTAAGTGACCCATACCGCGAGGCCCCGAGCGCGAGCGCTGCACAAACTGTCCTCGAAGAGTGCGCGCGGTGCGACATATATCGCGGAAATTGCAGAATTTTTGGCAGCGGCGAGTCTCCCAAATAACAGCGGCCCATCAGCGAGTCTAAAGTGGCAAAGTAGCGAGTGCCTGGCCAATGTGGTGCAGCCCCCCGTCCTCCGCCGCCCGTTCCGATACAAACGTCGCCGTCGCCTTCGCCTCCTCCCGCTAGCGCGCAAAATATACGCGACTAGTTGTAGTTGTTGGCAGCCTTTGTGAGCAGTAGTAACGGCAGAAACAGGGCGAAAAACCGAGCGATTTAGAGGGACGGGCATTGAAAAGCCAATTAGCAGTGCCCGGGAAGCTGGCCCGTGTCCAGGCGCGGATCCCAGCCAGCGCTCGTCGACTCGGCTGTGGTGCAGCAGCAGCTGCTGCCACCTAACGATATTCCGCCGCCGTTGTTGTGGTTGTTGTTGTGCCTTTGCACCCACCACACGTAACTAGAGCACTCACACAGCTACACGGCGACACACGGAGACACGCACTCTCGGACTCACAGAGCAGGGAAATCGGCGATCCACAGCAAGGCGCGAAGTAGATGCAGGATCACACACGGACTTGGGATCGCAAGCAGAAACACTGGAAAACTGGAAATGATTTGCAAACAGGACGTCCTGCTGTGGTTTGAGAAACTCGAGAGCTACAATCGCATCGAAACGATGTACGCTCTGCTTACCGCCTGCCTGCCGTTCGAACTGCGCTTTCTGGGCACGCTGCTGGAGGAGCAGGGCAGGTGTGACTCGGAGACGCTGCGCGGCATGGAGCTCCGGGCGAACAACCCGCACGAGCTGGCGGCAGATATGCTCACCTGCCAGAAGGGCGACCCCACCGACCGCAAGATCCGGCGCAAGATGGCCCTTTACCTGGCCCTCATCCGTGCCTGCAACCGCAATTGCGTGAGCGAGATCTTTCGTACTCTGGAGTGCTGGGGCGAGTGCGACTTCAGCTGCATCAACGACCAGGACACGCTGCTCGAGCTGCTGCTGGTCTACACTATGGCGGCCATCCACCCCGTTTTCTCCATGGACGAGCAGAAGAAGATCTTTGCCATTCTGGCCAAGATCAAAGAGAACAAGCTGGTGGTGGAGAGGTTTATACCGCAGGCGCAGATGGAGCCACTGCAGTCGCAGACGCCGCCAGCGCCGTCCCACCCGCTTCCGCCGTCTCCCCACGATATGATTATCCAGCAGCAGCATCATGTGATCCACCAGATGCAGGCGCAACAGCCGCCACCACATCCACAGCACCCGCAGATGGTGCAGGTGCTGCAGGGCAACATACCCATGATATTCCCCCAGCACTTTCCCAAGGTAAGTTCACATAATTAATTGGTGAAATCAAAACAGTGAGATGACCACCCTGATCTGCAGCTCCTGCCCAGCTCTGACGGTACGCATCAGATCAGTGTGGAGGGCATGCCGCACCTGATGCCGTCGAACATCACCATTCCAGCGGACACCAGTGCCATTGTCGGTCACCAGAACACGGGGTGGACGATGCGTCACTACCCTCCTCCACCGCCCCACCAAGTGCCCGCTCCGCAGCAGCAACAGCAGCCGCAGAGCGTGGACCATCAAGTGCCACCGGCCAGCTCGCCTATGCTGAGCCAGCAGTCTTCACCGTCAAGCAGTCGCACAACAAGTCCCCAGCGGGACCGCTCCCTCATCAATGTTTCCTTGCAGGCTCAGCAGCAGCAACAGCAGCCACACCAGCAGCAGATGAGGAGTATGTCGCAACGTTTGGCGGGTCAGAAGAATGCTCGTCGTCCTTCGGTGGAGACAACGCCGCCGCCCTCCTCCGTTGGCGGCGAGCAGCAGCACGATGTAATTATTTGAATAATTCATCTAATAATGTACAATACACTAAATTAGAAGCAATGTTCATTCTTTCAGAGTATCAACGAAGGCGTCAGCAGCAATTCCAGCGGAACGAGCCTGCACAGTCTCATACGCAACGGATTCCCGCGGCCAGGACACCATCGGGTCAAGGCGAACGCCTTCATACCCCATCACCAACAACAGCAGCAGCAGCAGTCGCACTTTCAGAACACCAACTACAACATGAACGTAATGATGCAGAGCATGAACATAAACGACGACGGCAGCGGATCGATGATGGGCATCAACTCGGCGAAGAGTGCGGCTACCACGGGCAGTGAGTCTGGCAGTTCGAATGGCTCCTGCGGAGACCTGTCGCCCTCGGAAACGCCGACGCCAACTGCGCAACTATCACTGCCGCTGCACAGTACGGTGGATACGAGCATGGGTATGATCACAACGGTAGTGCCCAGCAACCTAGGAAGCTACCAGCAGAAGCAGCATCACCTCAGCTACAAGCAGCAGCAGCAGCAGCTGAACCTGCAGCAGCGGCTAAACGGACGCAATGGTATGGATAAGAACTACCAGCAGATCTACACGACGGGCACGCCCAGCATTGTCAGCGAGGCGCAAACCATCAGCAGCGGAAGCTTGCAGCAGCAACAACAGCAGCAGCAGGCGTTACTTATCAGTCCGTCGCCGGTGAGCACGCCCACAACAACAGTCCTTTTGCAGCCTCAACCGCCACCGCCCGCAGCCTACAATGCCAGCTATCCATATCACCAGCGTGGACCACCGCCGCCGCAGCAGACAATTTTCCAGGCGCATGGCGCACCGCAGACAGTGCGCGGTGGCTTCCGCTATCCAATGGGGCCGCCGCACAACGGTGAACTCATCTATCCGGCCTTCCACTTCCTGCCGGTGCAGCCGGGCGGCACTCCGACGGCGGTGACGCCTCCCCAGCTGCAGAGCACAGCGGCCGTGGTGAGCACGAACGCGGTTACGGTGCAGACAGTTCCGGCGCCGCAGCAGCAACAGGTTCCCAGTACGACGCCTTACAGTGCGTTGACCGTTTGCCCCATAACGGGAGCAGGCGGTGGCGGGAACAATGGCCAAAAGGTGATCTCCTGCTACAACTGCGGATCGCAGACGCACAGCGGCCGGGAGTGCCAGGAGGCGTCCATGGAGGATGTGACGCGGAGTGCCAGCTACAAGCTGGACTACTCGGAGACGAGCATGGATGCGAACTCAGCGGGTGACCACCACAAGGATTTGGGCGGCATGCAAATCAGTGCGGCGACGACGACGGCGGCGGGCACTGTGGCCAGCACGGGGAAATAATACGGAGGGCCCGTATATTCGCGGACGCATATGGAAATATAATTACTGCTATAATATTAATGATTATGCATAATCCTTACCTACTTATTACGAATTACCATTTATTAAGATTGTGTAGTGTGCGGAAATCAAATTTCCCGCCTTTGCCACGTCTCTTAGTTCCATAAGTAAGCCTCTCGACATTTGCGTTAATTCGATTCTTCAGAGATTGAGGCAGGGCAGGCAGGCGGCTGCCAGAGTCTTGACAACCCTTATCCGCAAATAAGAATGATTTGGACGGACGCGCGCCCTGACACACACACACACATAGTCGATAACGAATTTTAGTCATATGCCACACTCTAAATATTTATAATGTTAAGTTGTATGTAAAAGAGCAATAAGAAAACAAATTCGTAATCCTAATCCTAATCCGCGTTACGCCGCAGAATCAGTTCAGAAACTCACGCTACTCGTGGGCAGAGTGTTACAATAATAACCGCGATCGAATTAAGCTAAAGAACCATTCATTACGTACGCCACGACACGTAACGAAGGAGATGAGAAGAAATCGAAAATCGCAACCGGAAACGGAAACAGAACATGTAGCATACGGAATACTTAGCGAAAAATATAAAAAAATTATTATGTGTATAAACAACCGGGCGTAGCAGCACAATGTGCTTAGTTAACAGACTTATTCTTATTCCAGAAAACAGACTTTCTTATTTCTCACCCACTCTAGTTATCTCCGCCATCTATTTATTTGCTGCTCCTTTGTTTACACATGTATTTTAGCAATGTTTTTTTTCTACTTTATATGAATACCTACATACATACATACTATATATACATATAGATATATATATATATAAATATTATTTTAATGCAAACAATCGTATATGATACACTCCCACGTGGATAGGGCGTACATTAATGCTAAGCACGCTGTCTAATTATTATTTTTATTTTATGTACTCAGAACTTGACCCCTGTATATGTATGAACTGGCCAAGTTATAGAAAAGATAACCCCTAAAAGAGTCGCCCACGGTTGACCACAAAATATGTATGATTTCCTGCCCGCCCTTTAGTTTCTTATGTACAGATGATGTTGTTAAAATTTTTGTAAAGTCAGCAGAGGAACTGCAAAAGGAAATTAGGACACAAAAGCAGACAATTTACATGAAATAAACACACTTTTCTGAGTTTCGCTGCTAAATGCGTAGGCATAACAAAACAATTATTATTATATTTCATTGAAATAATAAAAAAAAAACAAATTGTTTCTAAAATTCGTGTAACAACACAAAGCTACAAAAACAATCTGACTTTACTTCTTGGCTCCCAGCTCTTGCAGCATTTTGGGGAAATCACCACCTACAGCCGCCACGATGGGCCACCGAAATGAAACATATCCGTTGCTGCAACCGATCGTAGCGCTCTTCAAGTGGATTGCCATGGTGCACCCTCGCTGAATTGCCCAGTCCACTGTGTGTGTTATGTTTAGCAGTACAGTGAGTTGTCTCAGGAAGGAACCATACATGTATTTGAAATATAAAGAGGAAAGCTTAACATTGGCGGGGACAGCATATAGTTAGGGAAATGGCTTCCCGTTAATTAGTTTGAAAATACATTTGTTCCTTCCGCTGGGCACCACTGTACTTCCACGTCTTAAACGCAACTCGGATTTGGGCAACGCGAAGAGAAACAGAAAGACCGTCGGGCCGGCTCTCAAGCGTGTCCGTCTTGCTGTAACGACCCAGAGCCATCGCCATCGTAGTTATCGTGTTCGTCTTCAGTTGAGCGGTCGCATCGCATCGCGCCAGCGTGGATCCCTAAAGAGGGACAAGTAGATATATTACCAAATCCGGGGACAGGTGTTCGTTGCCACATCGAGTATATCGGATACCCCAGTAAAAAACCTTCAAAGTACTGTAAAAAATCCTCTTCAGGAATATACAGTGAATACACTCTGAAAACAAACTGGAAGTGCAGTCCATGAATTCCCCAATGAAAACATATATAAAATTCGGGGCGATACGTCAGTGGTTGGGTGCTCGTTGATGCATAGCCAAGTGCTGTGCAACGCCGTTGTAGCCTCGACAAGAGCTAAGAAATACGAGAAACCCGAGAGACTTCCGAAACAATGCTCAAAGCCACCGCAAGGAAAATGACGGATCCATACAAATCGAAGCTGAAGCTCAGTGCCAGCCACGGTGGCTCCAATCCACTGCCCGTCGATGCGTTGCCGGAGGAGGCTACCAACGGTGGCCAGACAAGTCCCCAGAAGCTCAGCCTGAAGGGCAGCCAGCTTGGGGGCAGTATTTTGATTGGCAACTACAACGTAAGTTGGATCCACTCCGGTACTCGGAGCCCACAGCATCCGGTTGCTGCGACTTCCTCCACTCGGCGTTTTCTCTTTTCGCCCGCAGTACTTGACCCAGCTGGAGGTGTGCGAAAACGAAATGGAGGTCTTGGACCTCAGCTCGCTGGCTCAGCTGGAGATGCTTAAGTGTAGCCGCAACAAGCTGATGGAGCTAATAATCAATGCGACCAATCTTCAGGCTCTAGTAGCCGATCGAAATTGTAAGAGCTGTTTTATTTGCTCTTTCCCCCCGAGTCCTAATTTCCCAACTATCTATTATTATGCAGACCTGCACAACATCTCGACCACAAACGCGCACCCTGTGCCGCTGAAACTCCACCGCATCGACATCTCCCACAACAATTTCAGCGAGCTGCCCAACTGGATTGGGGCCTGTTCGTCACTCGTCTCCTTGGAGGCCTCGCACAATCGCTTGGGCAACATGACAGGATTGCTTCGCAACTACAGGATCAGCCAGTTGACCACCTTGAATCTGGCCTACAATGACTTGAAGCAAATGGAGCTGTTGCCAGAGGCCTTTGGCAGCGTCCAGAGTCTTCAATTGCAGAGCAACGAGCTGCATGCATTGCCGGATAATTTCTTTGCCGTGACCCATGCGCGACTGGACACGTTGAATGTCTCCTGCAACAAGTTGGCCTCTTTGCCCCGCTACGAGCAGAACAACCACGCCGCCCTGGTCAATCTCTTCCTGTCGGGAAACCAACTTAACGACACCATTTTCGAGTCATTGCACAATGCTGCCAAGCTGAAAGTTCTCCACCTGGCCCACAATCGCATAGGACTGCTGCCCGCAACCTGCATCCGCAACTGGCAGGATCTGGAGATCCTGGTTCTGTCGGGTAATATGCTACAACAACTGCCCGAAGAGGTGGCCACTCTTGGCCAGTTGAAGGTGCTCCGCTGCTGCAACAACCTGCTCCTCTGCACGCCGCAACTGGCCAAGCTGGGCAAGTTGAAGGTCCTGGATCTCTCCCACAATCACCTGGATCGGGTCAATCTGGTGGCACTAGTTCCCTCGCGGAACCTCAAGTACCTCGACCTATCGGGAAACATTCAGTTGCAGGTATTGCGTTCATTATGAACTCATTATATCGTCACACTCAATATATTCCTTTTCGTCCTAGGTGGACGAGCAACAATTCAAGGTTTGTCAGACGCAGAGCCAACGTCACTGGAGCCTGATCGACGTTTCTGGCAACAATCGAGCTGCCTTACCCACGACCACTCTCCGACAGGTGAACGTGCAAAGGAGCCAGAACAAGTCGGCGCCGTGGAGTATGGGATTTGCGGAAACTCCGGGCTCTGGGGATTGCCGGAAGCTTTCGGTCTGCCAGCTTAGGGCTCCCAACTACGGCGGATCCGATGAAGCGCTCTACGGCATGTTCGAGGCAATGGAAGGTCAGGGTCGTGTGGCTCAGAATATGGCTCAACTCATTCCCGATCTGATGAAGCAGGAGCAGTTGGTCAAGGACTCGGCTATAAAGGATTATATCAAGTTCACGCTGCTGGCGGCGCAGCAGCAGTGCGGGAGGGTGAGAAGTGCCGCCGTGTTCCATCTCACCCGGACACGGGCTCCTTCGAAGGTGAGGCCTCTAAAGAGCAAGCGTTATGTTCTACGCATGGCCTGCACTGGACGACTGGACTCGTACCTTGTGCGCCGAACCGCCCTGTTGCGACTAACGGAAACGGAAACTGAGCACAGTCCCGCTATGTCAATAAGGGATCCACATGTCTTGGAGGTGAGTTTTTCTAATGATATTTGCATTATATAATTATGTTGTGTCGCCTCCAGCTCACCCTCAGCAATGACGACGAGTATCTGGTGGTGGGCAATGCCCAACTGTGGTCGGTGATGGACATTGATCGTGCCGCCAGGGAAATCCGCAAGGAGGAGAATGCTTTGCTGGCAGCCAAGCGCCTGGTGGACATTGCCCAGAGTCTGGGGGCGGAGGAGAACCTCAGTGTGATTGTGGTGCGCTTCCGGCACCTGGGCACCGACGTGGACCACTTGATCCGCGAGCTGAAGCAAAGCGTTCGCAAGAAGCCTGCACCGGTTCCCGTGCCAGCGTCCAGTGTCTCTGTCTGCAAACGCACCTGCTGTGACCGGAGCAACGCCTGTAGGCACCGGGCCATCGATCAGGAGCCCCTGGCAGGACGGTCATCGCCGAGCGGCCAGAGCGATCGCGATTTGCTGGCCAAGGACAAGGACGGAGGCGGTGATGAGTTCGTCCTGGCTCACGCTCGGGTCCTTCAGGAGGAACAGCAGCTAGAGATGCTCGACGAGACGGAATCAGTACTCTCGGAGGAGCAGTTTAAGTGCTGGGAGTACATGTTGGAACAGAACACGCAGCTTCTCTTCGACAAGGAGCTGAATACCATTTCCAAGTCCTTCACCAAACAGCGACCCCTGCCCAGTGCCATCCTGGCCGCTCCAGCTCCGGATCGAAACGACTTTACCTCGAACTTGATGCGTAGCGTGACCAACAAGTTCATTTCCTCCAGCACCCCACAGCTGCAGCAGCCCCTGACCTGCTCTACACCGAACTCCGTCCCCCTTGGGTCGTATCCGCACATCAAGCAGGCGGTCCCTGGACATTTTGGGAGTGCCCTCTCCTTCCAGCAGGCACACAGCTATGGATACAATTTGTTTGACGCTAAGGCGCGCAAGTTCTCCGGAAGCTCCGCCCAGCGGGGCGGAGGGCCCAATTCGGCATATTTCGGATCCCTGCAACGCCTGATGCCCTACAACTTTGAGTACGACTTCGCGGTGACCCAAGAACGGGATCGGAACATCCTGGACGAGGAAGAGAACGACGAGGATGAGTTCAATGAGCATGACAGCCGCATGCGAAAATACTGGGGAGTGGCTACCACAGAACTGTAGTTCTTCATTTTTAATTTTTAATTATACACCGCCGAATTCAGATTTTAGATTTAGGCTTCTTTATCTTATAATTAAAGCTTTAATACAAGAAAATAAAACGATTTGGAGTGTTATGTAAGAAATGATGAAATTGTAATCAGAAATAAGTAAACGGAAATAAAAAATACAATATTTAAGAATTTTGAAACCGAACGGTTATATGATAGTCGATTAGTCGATATTTCAATCGTGAAAAAATCGATGCTCGATGCATCGATGTTATCAGCATCACTGATGCACGTTTCTATTTGGTTTATAAATAAATGAAGTGAAGTAAATATTTTCTCTTTATTGATAATTCAAGTGAAGTAAATGAAGTCATGCATCTGCCTCAGCAAAGGCCACACCATGACATCGCCGCAGTGTTTGCGGAGGCCCAGCCGGATTTCCTGCGAGTCAGCGCTCCAATGGTGCGCTACAGCAAGCTGGAGTTCCGGCGCCTGGTCCGCCTCAACGGAGTCCAGCTGGCATTCACACCCATGATGATCTCGGACTCCATCAACAACAGCGAGAAGGCGCGCCAAAATGAGTTCTCCACTGGCTCGGACGACCAGCCGCTCATTGCCCAGTTCGCCGCCAAGGATGCCTCGGAGTTCGTCACGTCCGCCCAGCTCATCTATCCCTACGTGGACGGCATTGATCTCAACTGCGGATGCCCACAGGGATGGGCGATGGCCAAAGGCTATGGATGCGGCCTGCTCCGCCAGCCTGAGCTCGTGCGCGACGTGGTTCGGCAAGTGCGACGGACTCTGCCCGCGGATTTCAGCGTCTCGGTCAAGATGCGGCTGCTGGGCGGCGATGAGTCGCTCAAGCGCACCATCGAGCTGGGTCGCCAACTGGAGCATGCAGGCGTTACCTTTCTGACCCTGCACGGCCGGACTCCGGCCCAGAAGCACTCGAAGGACACACTTAACATCCCTGCCATGGCGGAGGTGCGCCAATCCCTGCAGATACCGCTGATTGTCAATGGCAATGTGGAAAGCTGGGCGGATGCCTGCGAGCTGCATGCCCAGACGGGAGCTGCTGGCGTTATGGCCGCCCGGGGACTCCTCGCCAATCCGGCGCTCTTTAACAGCGCTTATCCGTTGGCCAGGACAACGCCTGTGGCCTGTGTGCAGCAGTGGCTGGACATCGCTGCGGCTGCCGGAGATAACCTGCTGTTTCAGTGCTTCCATCACCACCTCACCTTCATGTGGAGCGGCGAAATGAGACGAGAACTGCGGGTCCGATTCAACAGTTTAAGCTCCAAGGAGCAGGTGACAGATTTCCTTAGAGAACACTACAACGTGCGTCCTGGGGAGGCTTTCCCAGCGGCGGCAAACTATACGGATTGCTCCTACACGCACTTCACTCCGCCCAAGCACGCGCGCCACATTGCTGCCGAGACGGACGAGCTGGCATGGAGCGCCAAGAGCGATGGCAAATTCTTCACAGAGTTCAGGGCACACCAGTTGACGGGCACCGGAGGAGAAGACCTGGAACTGGGAGGTCTGTTTGGCGAAGAGGAGTGAATTTTAAAATAATCGTATCACTTAGTTATGTATATAAATTTGTAAATAGGTCAAAAGTTTACAAAAACTAGACGAAGATGGATTATTATTTTAAGAGTTCTTTAGAAAAATAAAAGAATTCCTTTTAATTATAAAGCATTTTTTATAGTAATATATTTAAAATTTGATGAATACCCCTTTTATGTGCTTACCGATATCGATTAATATTCGATGGGTGATGCGGTATCGATGATTTCTAAATACATCGATGTATCGATGTTTTCTGCACCTCACCGGCTTGTGCCATCCCAATAACCACTTCCACCCCTAGCTGCAAATTGTATTTTCAAGAAAATGAGACGCCGCGAACTCCAGACGATCCAGCTGAAGCTGTCTGAGCTCAAGGAGTATGAGGAAGCCAAGGAGCGCCTGAGGAGCCGGAAGCAACTGCTGACCCCGCGAACTGCGACACCAACCTCCGACAGCGATGTTCTGGGGATGTCCTCCGGCGGAGAGCCGCTGCTTGTGTTAACCAGCAGCACCGAGTCGGAGTCGGAGGCCAAGACCACTTCCGTCTCACCCAAGCCCAGCACATCGTCCACCTAGCACTGCGGGAGGAGTTCGTGGTGAGTTGCATTTATTATCGTTTACATGGGATAATCGTCAGCATTGCCGTCGTTGTTGTTGTTCTGGAACCGAACCGTCTCGAAGCCATCGACGAGTATTTCGCGATCCTCGGTCTGCTGGCGCTCGCGCAGCCACTGCTCTCGGATGGGCACGTAGCGCCGCAGTCCTGGCCACTTCTGCCAGCAACGCCGCTTGTAAAGAAGCCAAACCAGCGTGACACCGCAGCCGAAGAGGAAGGCGATTAGGAATATGCTGATGCCGCGGGCGTGTGCCGCCGTCACTGGCACATAGGAGATGTCGTGATCGACCAGTTCTTTGGGCGGCCGGCTGTGGGCCTGCTGCTGCTCCTCATCCGTGCAGTGAGTAATGGGCATATAGGGCGTTATTGCATTCCCGGCCAGGGAGTGGACCCGAACAGCACAGTCTGTGTATGTGATGTTCAGGTGCTCCGCGAACACGTAACCGGCGTGGGCGTGCTCCTGCCTCGTCACGCAGCCCGTGTGCGTCTGGTTAAAGTTGTTGCGGTAGTGGATCACGTAGTTGACCACCAGGCCGTTGGGCTGCTGGGGCTCTTGGAAGCGTACGATGTACTTCTGCGTCTCGGGAACATAGCAGGCCTGCAGATGGGTGAGCTGATCCACGCCCATAGTGTAGTTGGTACGCTCATGCAGTGCCGTATAGGAGCTGCATCCTAGCTCGTTGCAGGCTTGCAACTGCAGGGCGTACAACCGATAGCGATGCAGCTGGCGCAGATCGTATTCCGAAGTGTTGCCCGGCAGACGCAACTGCGGCAAGGTTGCCTCGGCCAGGTTTAGTTCGCGGCATTGTTCGCGATCGTCCAGGGAGCAGCGGTATAGCTCCCGCATGCTCGTGATGAAGCGTGCGTCCTCCGCTTGCTCCTCCTTGTGGGCACAGCAGTCGTCGTAGTCCTCGAACGCCAGCCATTGCGCACTGTCCATGTCCTGCCAGACATACGAAGGCTTGTGGCAGTAATTTCGCTGCTCTATGTACGCCTGATCGTCGGCCAGTTCGAACACTGTCAGAAGGAAGCTGTCATGGTCGTTGCCAGCCATCCGCACACTCAGCGAACTGTCCGTCTTTTTTACCAACTGCAGTAGCGGTGGCTTCGGAATGTCGCGTTCCGTCTGGACGTAGGTCAGATCACTGCGCGCCTCGTTCATGCTATCGTCGCCGAAAGTACGCACCAGACAGGCGTACCGCGTGTCCGGCTCCAAGGAGTCCAACTCGAAGAGGTAGTGGGTGCCGTTCTCGCGAAGCTCGTCAGGGAACAGCAAGCGGCGCTTCCAATTGATACGGGTGCACACGGGCGCCTCTAGTTCACTCTCCTCGTGATACAGCTTTCCCGGGGGCAAAGGCCTGTGGATGATTTCGAGTCTCTGGCTAGTCTGTGACTTTAGCCAGCTCAGGTTGACAGTTCGATAGGTGCGTTTCTTAAAGAGACTTGGTCAGGATCGTTGGTTAACATTGAACTGCTTCATTTAACTTACCTGCACATTTAACTGCAGCTTTGACGGACTGCACAGTACTTCCTGGTCGTTAGTCTGGAGTGAGTCCAAGGACCTGTCGTGGGCCACCGCCCTTTGGAAGCCGAGCATTAGGCGATTGCACAGCTTATTGTTGCGATGCATAAACAAACCTGTGTCCTTGAGGTCCAGTTTGGGGGCCGGATCCCACAGCTCAAACAGTCTCCTGTTGTCGTACAGTACTATGGAGTACCGGCGACTTTCCAAGGGATCGCCGTGGATGCGAACCAGGGGACTGAGGAACTTCAAGCTTCGCAGCTCAGAAGAGCTGTGAAAAAAGAGGTTACTCTCTCCTTGTACATGTACAACTCATAAAATTGCATAATGCCCACCGATAAACTTTAAGATAACCACGAATCTCGCGGATTCCGGCGAAGCTCTGGACCAGCTGAGACTCGTTCACCTTTTGGCGAATTGTAATGATCAGGCTGGCGTTAAATATCTGGCAGCCGCGCACCTTCTCCGCGTCGGCCAGGTTATATATGGTAAAGGCAGTGGCCGGAGGCTCCGGCGTGCAAAAGCTTATACATGCCTCCTCGGGGCCACACTCTACGCACTCTGACTGGTTGTTCGCCCTGAATCCACTGGGACAGAAGGCCACGCACTGAGATGCGTAGACGACGAATCCGTGCTTTTTTACGCACTCTGTTTTGGAGTAGCAGCGCTGGTGATACTCCAAGACGTACCTGCAGGGAAGACAAAGTTAGGCGGAACACTTTGGGATGCCGAGACCATTTACTTGTCCTTCGGGCAGCTCCTAACACAGGTCCCAGCATCACTAAGTCCCCGGCAGACGGTACAGTCGGCGGCGGACGTTGAGTGATTACTGCAGCCGCCGAAGCACTCCTCATGACAGGAGTTTATGTTGCTAAAGAATATCAAAGAAGCTTAGGCATTTCTGGGATGGATTCATGCTGGGGACTTACGCCTTGGGATTGGCAATGTTTTCGTTTAGGGAGCGCTGACAGTATATGTTGGACCAGCAGTGGGAGGAGGCACAGCCGGTGCAGACCGGGGAGCTGCAGTTGCTGCCGGTTGCAATAATTTGGTTGTCGCCAGTGCTCAAGGTGAGGAGATCCCAGTTGACCTGAGGATATATTCTAAACAACGTGGATAGATAATGAATTATTCAGCTCCTACCCGGTCCATGTTGCAAAGCTTGGGACAGTTGCCAATGAACACCTGTCCGTTTTGTATAGCCATCAATTGCGGGAAGGCCAACTAAGGAAGAAAAATAAAGGTTGTTAATACGAAAGCCCGAATTTGGGGATCTGCTGCAACTTACTTGTTCGAGGTCAGGCATACTGGTCACGCCCAGGGCGTAGTTGAGGAAGAGGCGTCGGCCCCGGATTATGGTGAGATGTGGGAACATCTCCGTAATGTTGGTCAAGCCACGGACTCCCGTGAAGACAACGAACTCGGTGACCTCGGTCAGCAGGGGAAACGAGTATTGCGAGTAGTTGCACACCGTGTGGGAGGTTATCAGAGTGATCATGAGGTAGCCGGTAACCACGGTGCAGTTGTCCAGTTGGTGAAAATTTTTGCAGTCGTTGCGGATGTCGATGCTGGTGCACTCGTGCTCCGGCTTCGCCTCGGCGATGGCACCGAGCAATGCCAGGAGCATGAGACTGGCGCTCGGCAACATGTTGCTACGGCTGCGACTCCGAAAATAATCCGAAACTTATTTTTGTATTTTTGCTTTTGCTGTCTTCACTTCCTCTGAACGAACATATCGCTTAGCTTCTGCCGATCCGCCGCTCACAGTTATAGCACTCGCGGTGCGGCGGCTAATTAGGCGCTCGATCCGCTGGCCATCTGATTAGCCCGCGAATGTTTATGACTCGCTCGCTTTTCGCGCGGCCTTTCGGCGGCTCTCGCAATCGTGGGCGAAAAATCGCACGAGTCCGAAGGGTTTGCCTTTATTTTTGCTTTGCTAATTCTTGGGCCACTTCTGATTTCGCTTATTTGCTTGTCTGTCTGTAGCTTAGGCGTAAACAAACAAACAGTTTTTCACACACACCCGCGCATCAGGCAGCACATTACGCACATTGAAAACAATTTCTTTTCAGGCCCGTTATTATTTGTTTATTTTTTAATTTTATTGGCGCTAGAAATTGGCCTCGCGGAGGGCGGCCTCTGCTCTATTCTCTTTTACCACACATTCACTTCGCGAGGGTTGCCATATAATTAGATCAGATCTGTGAGATATCGCCTAACGATGGTTATGCTCTTCAAGCTGTTCAAATAAATACACACATTGAAAGTATTGCAGACTGCAATATAAAATTATTAATTCACCTTTAACTCACAATTGTGTCTTAAAAAAGGTTATAATAATCATAAGAAGAACGCAGTAAGGAAAATGCTATAGACCCTATGAAGTATGTATTTATGATCAGCATCAGTAGTCCCCTAGGTTAAGCGATGGTTATTATGCCTAAACTAGCTCTCAATTTCAAAGCTACGTTATTGAAATCTTGCAGAAACCCGTCTGTCTGTCCGTCCGTTTCTACGCAAACTAGTCCCTCAGTTTTAAAGCTATCTGAATGAAACTTTGCAGATAGTCTTCTATATGCTCTCACTACTATATATGTCGGAACGGCATAGGACCGATCGGAAAATTTTTAGGAAAAAACTGATAACTCAGCCAATTTTAAACATATTTTCATACAATTTCAGACATTGCCATTTTTGTAATATTTTAGACTTTCGGTTTTAATTTTATCAAAATCGGACCACTAGCTGCCAAAGGAATATATGTATATATGAATTCATTTAGTTTGTTCGCCACATTTTCGTTCGCAACATTTATGACAGTACCCGAGAAAACGAAAAAGTCTTACTTACGTACTGCAAGGGTATTTAAACTTCGGCATGCCGAAGTTAGCTTTCTTTCTTGTTTTTTTATGATTTTAGTATTTCCAAAGGAATACTAGAAATGCGTTCATTTAGTCAATTTGAGCTTGTTCTGAATTTGACCAAAATCGATTCTTGCTTTCGTATCACAACCTCGCAGAGTATTATAATTTTAATCAGATGTTTTGCAAAGCAATAAAGAAATAAAATTATTTTTAAATTAATTAAAAACTGCAGGGTAAAGAAACTTCGGCGTTCCGAGGTTAGCTTCCTTTTCTTTATCAATTTTATAAAACGCTAACTAACATTCCTTTATTTCTTATAATTTTCAGAGGTAAATTAACCCCGTCGCCATTACTACCTCACTGGATGTAGCACCTAAGTTCAACGCTAATCATATTTGTGACCATGTATTTAATTTTATTCCTCTTACATAAGCCGTACGGACACATCGATTCTCTACTATATATGATATTAAATGTAACTAATTGGGCACTATTGTTAATTAGTGCCAACCTCAAACCAGCCAGACTGTTAAATATAAGAAAGCACCAAACAATATTTCAATGCAATTTCGATTTTTGAAGGATTCCGGCTGGCCACACACACGGCGTGCGGCGATATACAATTAAAATTTTGGACAGTTTGCGGAGAATGTTCCAAGAATGTTTCGCCACGGCGGATTGCTATTGATGCGAGTGCCGCGCTCGACGATGTTTACCTCGCGACGATCGAATGCCGACTGACCGTCTGGGGACCTCGTTCGCCTGTGTGGAGAGCAAACAAATTGATTTTTCATTTAGTGGCTTCTGCCTCCAGCCTCCGGCCCTGGGATCTCGCCGATTCTCTGATACACTGCCCTGGCGGTGCCTTTTCAGCATCTGCGACCGACCGGCCGTAAATTGATTAGGCGAGCGTTTCATTTCTGCGGGAATGTGAACAAATTAATGTGTCAGCACGGCGGCCTATGCAATAGCAATAACATTTGCCGCCACAGATCGCGTGAGCTTTCTCTCAGTGCATTCAATTTTTATGGCTCAGTTCTTGGACTGCCAAGACTCCTGCCAAACCACCAGCTGATCCCGGTGGCTCACAAAAACAGCTGACTCCAATTAGCCACATGGCACCGGCGCCGGTACCGACCGCTCGTCTGCCTCTACGCTGGCTCGCACTCAGGTAGGCAACACTTTGGAAATCAAGTTCTCTTCGAGCGGATCAAGGCACAGAATCACGCAGTCCAAGAAGGCTATTAAGTTTAACGAATTGCGAATGAGAATGGAAAAGCTTTAAAGGGCACAAAATCAATGGAGAATTTCTAGTTTTAAAATGGTAAGATATCTTCTCTTTACTCAGTAACATATTAAGAATTTTAATGGGTCGTTAAATAAATCGAATTTTGTGTTTTGAACGTACATAGTTACTTTTACTTTTGTTTAATGTTGTATAGCACTCTTGAAAGCCATTTCTTTGCTAGTATTTTGTTGCATCCAGTCATCCAGCTATCTTTAAACCTAATAACAGATGGGCTTTGCAAACACAAATCCATATCAAGTGAAAAATCAAAGAATCTTTCGGTAGAGTAAGGCTTTGATCGTTCTTCTGTTTGTCATTTTGTTTTTTTTATACGATATTTTTCATATTTTCCAAGCGCCTCGGAGTGGTTCGTGTCAGAGTTCAATTAATTCAATTAAATTATTGGATGCGTGTCTGCTCAGATCAAGATATCACTATCACTGAAAACTGTTTTAGGGAAGAGGGCACATGTTCTTAAGTAAATGTTGCATATTGGCTATGCAGAATGTTATTTGTTTTTATCTCTTTTCTTTATAAAGCAAATTTTAATTTAGATTAAGTTTAATGGATAAGCTTAAAGTAATAAGCCTATTCCGGCGGTGTGTTGTCGTGTATCCACTCGGCGAAATGGGCCACCGAGGTATAGACACTTGGGATTCGCAGTCCACCGCAGTTATCCGATCCGAAGGACATAATGCCGATCTGTGGGGTAAGGAGATGACATTGAATTGAAGAAAACTTAATTTTATATTGAAGTGAGTTATTTTAACTATAAAAAACGGCTTAGATCATTATGAATGTAAAATACAACATATTTAAAAATATTTCAAGGGTATAATATATTAGTATATCTAAATAATTATAATAAGTATTAATAAATTATTTAACTTATTATTCATCCACAATTATATTAGGAAACAACTTTAGCCTCATTTAATAATTATTTCATTACCACAATTCAAAGCTAGGCTTAAAATGAAATATATGATATTGAAATAAAAAAGGTTCGGTTTATTTAAATGAATGATATTTTTGTAATTTTTAATATTAATTAATTAGATTTAAATGAAATTTTAATAATGACGTTACCTGTGAAAAGATGCCGTTTTCCTGGATAAAGAGTGGAGCTCCGCCGAATCCTTGGCACACATCCTTGCCCTCGCCGCCGGCGCACATCCACTGGCCCTCGATCGAGTTTGGAGATTCCAGGGCGCCAGTGGATCCATAGTTTCGCAGGCACAAATCCCAGCTGGTGAGCGGTACATCCAGATGCGACATCTCCGGCTGCCGGACACTCGATGTGGACATCTTGCCCCATCCGGCGATGGTGGCACGCTTGCCCACCACCAGGTTGGCGCGTGTCTTCTGCAAGCAGATCGGTTGTGTGGCCACTAACGGTGCGAAAGTGGAAATGGGTGTGTGTTCGTGGCCATTAATCTTAAGATCGATTTTTGATCGCTACCTGGCAAAGGTGAAACATTGTTGCAAGGCTCCCGAAAGGGCGTACCAAAGATGGCCAAGAGGGGCTCTATTCGAATGCTTTTTATACAGGAAATTGTGGTTTCTTCTCAATTTTGAATGATTTTTTTGGTTACCAGTTATAAATATTTTGATTTTTAAAACTGAACATATATCAGTTAATAGTGTCTGATTACATCATGGTTTGGTTTTAAACACATTGTCATAGCTATTTTTACAAAAATTCTACAAATTAAATATATTATTCAATTAATTCGATGGCAGACGGGTAAAATCGGTAATTATCACCCGATGTAAGGCACCCTCCCGGCAACGCCCTTGCCTGGACCAGTGATTTATGCCCGAGCGCGTCTTATAATGGACATTATAAAGCAATAATAAGAAGTAACAACAAGTTGGCCAGCCAACTGTGCAACGCCTCCTTTCGGATCACAAAATAATGTGTTATTTACAATCTGACCAAATTGCAACTTGGCGTGCGAGAGCTGCTGCTTTAAAATTCAATTTGCTCGAAATGGCCATCAAAATCTCGTTTCAGTTAATTTCGATCTGCAAGATCGGCCACTAATTTATGAGTAACAAGAAGAGAAGTCAATGGAGAGTGGCCCAAATTAGGATGTAACTTATAAGAGGTTATACATTATAAACTGCTTGCGAAAAAGATTCAATCTGAATTCAAGATTTATGATATAAAAAACTAAAAATCACAGTTTTTAGGGTTTATGATGTTTTTAAATATTTTAAGATATATGAAAACTTTGATAAGCAAGTAAGGGATGGCAGAAAATATTGATATAAACATAATATCAATATAAATATTTGTCACAGAAGTCGACATATAAATCGACATTGTGCCATGAATTTCCATAATATCAATATTTAATATTTCAACATACCTATGTATTAATATTTTCAATCTGATATTGAGGAAGAAAATTTTGTCTATATACACATAAAGACTTTATCCTCTTGATATATGTATATTTACTCTACAAGCTAACTAAAAGTATAAATATATATTTATTTAATATTGTTATTTATACCAAATGGGATGGACGCACTGTGCCAAAATAAATATTTATCCTTTGACCTTGTTTAGTGTATAATAATAAAAACCGAATCCAAATTCCGAACCTTTCAAATCTGTCTATTAACTATGTATATCTTTCTATCTATTATTTTAATTAAATTGTTGTATTACTTCCCAATATTTCTAGGAACAACGGACCTTCAAGGTTTTTATTTACACTAAATATTTCATCCCATTTCTGATTAGTTGAATTGAAATTTTCTAGACCCACTTCAACTAATTGCAGATCATAATTCCAAAGTTCGTGATCATTGAACTGCGGCCAAAAAGCGAAAAATCAAAGTGAATCCACTGACCAGACGGTGCTCAGCTCATTAGCTGGTACAGTAAACACGCACCAAAGCCCAACGCCGCCCAATTAAACGACATGTTGGGATCCCAACCTAGAATTAGCGGCATGCGACACTCCGCTGGGGAGTGCAGCGGAAGGGGAGCACAGTTGACATTTGTGAACTTGGAGCAGATGGAAAGATGACAGAACAAAACGATTTTTAATTAACGCCAACACTGCCGAGCGGAACCACCCCGTAACCATCCCCCAGTCCGAACCGATCCTCCCCAGCAAACTCACCCGAGTAGTTTAGCGGCGTTTTGAGCACCAGCAGGGCGATGTCATGGTGGTATTGGCCCTGCTTGTAGTCGGGATGCACGATCACGTGGCTAATGGCGTGGTTCACGGAGCGAGGGGCGCAGAATCCGGTATTGGCGCAGTCCGGATCGCTGGACGTGTCGTACTCACCCACGCGCACCGACGACCTGCAAGAGTCCAGGGGAGAAAGTCGAAAGATCGCTGCACGATCGATAAGCGGCTCTAGGTGACCCACTTACAGTCGATGGCCATCGGCCTTGGCCAGGGCACAGTGGGCGGCAGTGAGGATGACACGCCGGGCAATGACAGCCCCAGCGCATGGATAGGCAAAGGCTCCCGTGTTGACATCTGGGTATAGGAGAATTGGCGATAAATTCTAAATGATTGTAACAAAAACCCATATTTTAAACCTACGCTTAAATCCGATTCTGGCGACGAAAGGATAGGATCCTAAGCCCTTGTAAAAATGCCCCTGAACCAGTGACTTTCCGCACACCTGGTTCTTCTCCAGCGGACTGCTGGGGCAACAGACGTAGGGCAGCTCCTCGCTGGTCCCGCCACAGTAAAGCGACTTGTCGCCGTAGTAACAGCTCCGAGCCACCTCGTAGATCAGGGCCGTGCAGTCGTGCAGGGGGGTACACTCCGTGCCTATGGAACAGCCGGTCTGTCCGGCGGATTGGCCACCATCGTAGTAGGAGCGTGCGGCCACAGAGTGTCCGTTGGTTTCATTACCCTGCACTGCTCTGCCTGCTCCCGGTTTTGCATACGTGCCGGGAATGAGTAGTTTCTCTACGAGATGTTTAAATTGCACTTATTAGAGACATCCTTATATTTTATTTTGTTTAACCGTGCTATATAAGTATAGTCAGAGTAGCGATGGAGACATTTCCAACCCTATAAATCATAGCTATTCTTGATCATCAACAACAGCCGAGTTAAATTATCCATGTCCGATGGAAAAAATATTTTAGTCGATTTTTTTTAATTTGAATATTTTACAATTTTAATAATATAAAAATATATATAACTAAATTCAATATGCAGATTTTTAAAGCTAAATTAATACATTCATTGCAAAGTTATGAACGATTTTAATAATAATTTGTATACTGCAAGGGTATTCAAACCTTGGCTTCCCAAATTAAATTTCCTTTCTTGTTTTTAGGTAATTTTTAACGGTTTTACTACTTTTGAAAAGGAAATTCTAGTTTCAGATAAACTACAGGACTTGCATCTTAGATTCTTAGCTGATGTTTGAAAATGTCAATATTTAATTTTTGGCACAACAGAATCAGTTTATTAAGAATCAGGGATATTAATAAAGAATCAGGATATAAACGTATTTCCGTCCATATTTATATATTCAATCCTCATAGAAACAAACTTTCTGTTTCTTAAAATAACATTTTTGTTTAGTATAACAGTCAAGGATCTAGTCTGAGTAAAATACGTTATATAAATTAATTATATATCAGAACATTCAAGTTTGACGATTTAATATGAATATTTTAAAATATTTTCGTTGCATACGATTGCATGAGTTTATTGAGATGTATTAAAATAATGTACGATTATTATAGTATTTATAAATGTATTATACAAGTGGGACAAGGTTTAACTCCAATTTATTGCACTTGTTCTTGAATAAATATCAACATACATAGTTAAACCCAAAATATTTGTAAGATTATTTTGAAATATATGGTTGACACTCATCTTATAATTATATTGTCTTCTAACATTTTAGATTCTTAACTCAACACAAAAAACAACACACTTTTGTCACTCATGTCCTACCAAATTCACCAGATTCCGTTCGAGCTATAGCCAAAAGTTGAGAAACTAGGCAAAATATAGAAATTGCTCGCATTGTTTCACAGGACTTGATCACTTTGCGTGCACTTGCTTTTATTTTTTCACTTTCCACTGTGTGGTTATGGAGTTCAGAACTTTCGGTTTCCGTCGATTCGAACCGCGCAGCTGAAGTAAGCTTTGTCAACTAAGTGATCTATCCAAATGAAAATGAAAATGAAAAAGTATACGATGCCACACATGCGGAAAGGTTCAGCACACACACTCGGGCACACTCCTATGTACTGCTGTTGCTGCTGGTCTGCGGTTATTAACTGATTTTTATGACGGTTCGGTCTCAATTCGCGACCGTTTCCAGGTTGTACTACAATTTGTTCATTTGTGTGGCAGATGATACACATTTCCATGGCATGTGATAGCAGAACATGCAGATCTGTCCGTCCGCTGACAGCGATCTCATGAATCCGTCCACAGTTGCAATATGTGGTCGTGTTCAGTCATTACTTGATGGTCATTTGGGAAAATGTGAGTTTCGGTGGCGAATGGGTGGAGTTGGTTAAACTTGAATGACTTTGGAATGCGCTGCAAGTACGACAATGATTTTGTACACAGAATTAAAAAAATAAACTTAAAGTAAGCTAAATAAGAACCCCTATCTGTTTCCATTAGCGGAAAGGGATAATGAACTGCAGATGTAATTGACTTTAATTAAGGTGTATTAAGGAGACATTTATTTGTTCAATGATCCAAAATAATAATAATAACTAATTCTGTAAACTTTAAAGTCAGAATCTATTATCAAAAGAATCCTCATTAATATAAAATTTGAGAGGTCTGAATGTATTTAAGTAAGGGATTTTGTTATGAAATTTATAATTTTCCTAAAATCCTCTTTACCAATTATATAAATACATATATTTCAAATTTTGTCACCGAGTCCTTTTATAATCTGTACAAACTTATTAAAGCATAAAACAGTTTTTGGTAGGAAATCTGTAACTCCAGTTGGCTGAAACTTTCCTTCCCTTTTGTGTTTTATGTTATTATTTAAGTGAGATTAGCGTTCGTTTTTTTTTATTCTTGTCTTTTTTTTTGTAATAAAATATGTTAAATGTGATCATTTAGATTTGATAAGCGCTCTCACATTTCACTGGGCAAACGGCCAACTGGTTCCAGTTTTTTAAGCAGGAAAACAAGCGCGGCAAACGCACATTAAATTGCTTAATATATGTATATGTATGTTAGTCTGCATCTGTGGCCGCTAAATTGTTTTGTAATTTTATGTGGAATTTTCTTTTTTTATTGCTTGCCGTTTAATGGTCAAGTTTTACTTTCGTTGCTCAGACATCACGCGACAAGGTAAAGTTAATTTCACTTTCTTATTTGTTTTCTTGGCACTTTTGGCATGACGAGCACTCGTGCAAAACACTTAGTTGACTCTGTTGGGAATCCTGCTGGCATCCAAGGGGATCTGTCCGGCATCACTGTCCCGGCTGGACTCGAAGGCCTCGTTTCCGGATGAATCGGAGCCAGCCGCCACAGCATTCGCTTCGTAATAAATTCTGATATCTGAACCCTCTTCCACGGGCACCGGATAGTTGGCCAGCACCTGGCGGAACACGTCGTAACGATCTCGCAGCTGGACATCCACCTCCTCCATTCGCCGCTCCTCCGCCTGGAGAGTCTGGAGCAGCGTGAAGAGGAGCACTCTGTTGGCTATGCGGCAGTCGGGCAGAAGACTGCTCTCCACGGGCACCTTGGGGCACATGGTTCTCCGGATGGAAGTCTGTACTGCTCTACGTCCAATCTATAAGTTATATTTTTGACTTCCTTTGGTATTTTTAGTAATTTAGTTCTAACCGAGTCTAATAAGTTTTAGAGCTAAACATTGCCAAAAAGTGACAGAAAGCTCAGCGCCATAAATATACGCTTTTGAATGTAAATAAAAATGAACCTTTATTAATTTATAGATATGTAAATGCTTTTCGATTATCAAACAATAATTGTATTCACAAAAACTACGCATAATAAAAGTGTAATTATAATAAGCAGTCTTCAATAATAATAAATTCCAAATGCATCCCCAGGTAAACACAATAGTTTCCATTGGTAAACTTCCATATTCCATTTTATAAGTAAAAGGTACTTAATTAACTATGCTTTTGTTTCTATTTAGAACATTTTACATCGCATATTGCATAATTTAACCGTTAAACTGTTAACCCATTAAGCGTTCAACAAAAGAATGGACTTCAATACTGGCGGAAGTAAATCCATTTTGTAACATATAAGTTCACATATGTATATACTGTGTGCAATAAAAAAAAACAGCAAACAATAAAGCTGTACCGTTATCTGACTCTTATAGCCATTTTGATGTGCCCATTAACGTGTTTAAACTGTCAGTAAATTGCTAAAATTTTAATAGCAATCATACATAGGGAATTACCTTCTGTACTGTATTCTACCAAAAAAATTAATTGTTTGGGGTCAGTTAAACAAAAACAGAGGGTGAGTGATATCATTAAATGTATATAATGAGTACACAGATGAAAGAATCTGAAATCAACCCAATCTTATCTTAATCTTAAAATTTTTAAGTACAATTCGGGGTTAAATGGTTAAATCGATCCCGTTTTGGGATTAAAATGGCAAAATAAGCCTAAAAATGCTTGAATTAATCCCGATTCGGGATTAAATGACAAAAATATTAAGTGCGTTCATACTTCGATTAAGAAAATCCGGTCTTGGGCCGAAATCGTGCCCATTTGAGATTAATTTTCTATCTGTGTATATTTACAAATTATAAGGCGAAGAGTAAGAAAGAAGGTAAATTAGAGTATACTTGTACTTAATATATTTAATATAATATTTATTCTTCGATATTTTTCGAAGAGACGAAATTCAAATAGATTTATTTATGTATGTACCTACATATATCTGGGAATATGTCTAACTAAGTTATTTTAAGCAGTTAATAAGATAACGCTGGCTATGGGATTGATATTATAATAAATAGGTAGAAGACGCTCTCAAGAGTGTGAAAAATAGCAGAAAGTCAATAATTTTCTTAAATAAAATATAAAGCTTCTAATATGAAAACTGTATAAGAAGTGTTCCCACTAAAGGTCTAACTTTAAAAACAATGTGCTATTTTTATGGAAAGCGTTCTTTAAGGAACTGAAAATGTAATCAGCTAAGCTTTTTTAAATGTTATGAATCTTATTTATTTTAGGTATAATATTAAGGCTGCAAGAAAAAAGTCAGTTGCAAACCTGAAGCTGTTTACCGATCAGAACGTATTTCTTCCTACTTTAAAATAGAATGTGGCTTAGATGTATCGTTGGCTCTAACTAAATCAATTAAATTGTCGGGAAAATATACTACTTATGTTGTAGCTGTTCCTGGTTTAATATTTTTAAACACAAATAAAAATATTCAAAATGCATATTAAAAAAAAAAAACAAATATTTAATAGTCTGTTAATTTCAATTAACAAATACATTTCAAAATCAAAGTCATTTTATTCATAAAAGCGTTTTTCTTTATTTTCAGGGCTTTGGCAAAGCTTTACTTAATATATAGCAAGCTTTATTTAACAGATGTAAGCTTGGGGCAAACTGTTATACTGTTTGGTTTTTAAGAACCCATTTTTGGTACTGAAAACCTTTTTAAATTTATATTTATTCAACTACTGGCTTCAAGGCACTATCAAAGAATGCCATTTGTTCCGTTTCCTGGGATCATCGATTTGACAACGACACAGTACCTTACCCTGTGATATCAGTTCCGCGAACTTGGCAACAATAGGATCTCGGCCACAGGAGGCCACTGCCACCACATTCCTCTTGTCCACAAAGTAGGCCACGAATTGCAGATCTCTTAGACTACCGTCGACGATGACCTCTCGGTAGGAACCATATCCCGCGGATCGGAACGCTTTTCCAAAGATTACCGTATAAAAGAAGGGTGTCGCTTCCAACTTTTTGATGTGGCCACACATGTTCATGGCAGCCACTCGTCCGTGGTTTTGGGCTAAGCCGTAGTGACTTATGTTCACACGATCCTTATGCCCACCAAGGATATGAGCGTTGACGATATCGCCCCCGGCAAACACATGCCGTACGTTTGTTTCCAGAAAGTCGTCAACGTCTACAGAGCCGTTGGGATTGACTGCCACGTCGGAGTCAATGAGAAATTCCGTATTGCATTTGCAGCCAGTGCCCAGAATGAGCAAGTCACACGGTATCCGGGACTTGTCTACCAGCTGAACTGCCTTCACCTGACCAAGGGAGTTCCCCAGAATGCGGGTGATGCCACTGCTCATGTGGGAAAGCACTCCATTATGCTCAAGAAGCTGAAGTATCCGCCGTCCAATCTTCTCTCCCAGACTAGTTCTGAATGGAACATTTTGTCGCGCCACAAGAGTTACGCTGCCCGCCTTGGAGACCAGATGAGCGGCCGCCTCCACGGCCATAAAACTGGATCCCAAGCAGACCACACGGGTTTTAGAGTTCACCATGTTAAGGATGCTCCAGGCGTCGGAGATGTCTCGAATGGTTCTCACATTGGCCAGTTTCACACCGGGTATGTCTGGCCTTACGGCCGAGTAACCAGTGGCCAGATAGATCTTGTCATATTGCAAAACCCTTCTATAGCTACAGTGCAGCTCGTTTCGCCGAGTATCTAGTCTCTGGGCTGAAACCCCCAGACGTACCTCTATGTCGTGATCCCGGTAGAACTTCTCGTTGCGGAGGCACAATTGATCGATGCTCTTGGCTTGGCAGTTCATGATATCGACACGGTCGTAGGGCAGATATCTCTCCCGGCAGACCAGGATAATACGGCCGGTGAAACCCTCCTGCCGCAGGGTCTCCACGCAGACCGCTCCTGAGGGTCCGCCTCCCACCACGACAAAGCATCTTTGATCCAGACACTTACGCACTACCATCTCCTTGATCCTCGAGGTTTTACCCAATTCAGATCGCTTGGCACGCACTAGCACTTGTCCCTGGTAGTCAACGGCTACTCTGTGACAGGGCAGCGAGTCCAGGCCGGGAAAGTTCTCTATGTCGCCCGTCTCCAGGTCGAAGCAGGCACCGTGCCAGGGACATCGCACCCCGTCATTGGAGAGAACTCCCTTGTGCAGTGGAGCCCCACGATGCGGGCAACTCCCGCCGAGGGCGTGCAGGCGACCATTTTGGTGGACCAGGAGCATGCGAGTATGCTCATCGAAGTCCACTTCCGTCATCTCGTTCTCCCGCAGCTCGGAAATGTGACACACAGCCACTGGATCCGTATAGTCACTTTCATCCGGTAAAGAAGTCATATTGCGTTCGATTCAGAACTCTTTAAGGGACTAACAGATATGGCTTGGATATTTGGATTTTGCTGGATATGCTGCTACCGATTCCAGTCGAAACCAGACTTTGAAAAAGGGAGTTTTTCAATTTAAAATTTAATAATAAAATGAATAAACATTTCTGGTTAACAATTTGTTGTTGTCTTTTATTCTTATGTGTCAAATAGTAATTTATTTCATCGCATTTCGTTTTATCATGTTACGTAGTTGCTTCATTACTGACATTTCTATTTGGTTGAAATATTTTTTGGTTTTTCGTTAGATATAAATACGACATCACGTTTTCGTAATTGATATTTCTCCTATGCAATTTGGTTGTATTCCTATATAAAGCAATAAATAACTGGTTGGTTTTCTTTTCTTTTTTGTTTTTTTTTTTTTTTTTTGGTTTTGTTTTGGGCAAGGGCCTAACCAATGTTGTGCTCTCGCTTAGCCCGCATTTGTTTTACGCTATACAGACTTAAATTAATTTAAAATTCAGTTTTAGTTTCCATTCACTATACACAAATATACAATATTTACATTAAAGTATAGGGGATAGAAATGTAAATGATAGTGATGTTTATATCGTTCAAGGATAGTAACATTCAAGCCGTGTCGGGTGTATATATAGTATATCTCAAGCTACCGAAGTAAAAATCAAGGATTTTGAGCAAATTGTGTTTTTGGGGATTTCTTCTCACTAAAAATAAACAAAAAACGCTTATTGCCTAAACGATAGGGTGTTGTGTGGTGTGTTGTGTGTGCTGTGTTGCGTGTGGGTGTGTGCAGCATTGCCACATGTCTCAAAGGATAAGCTTCGCTATAGCTGCCGCAAGCTTTCAAGATGGCGTCGCTGCTACAGATGCGACGAATGTTGCTGATGCTGTTGCTGCTGTGCAGCAGTTGCGGCTAGCAGCAGGCTACGCGATTGCATCTCGAAGTAACGCAGAAGCAGATTTGAGTATCAGTAATGTACGCCTGCCGCTGAGGCATTGGGTGCGGCGGCACTGAGGCTCACACTGCCACTTCCCCCACCGCCGCCCCCACTGCTGCTGTTGTTGTTGTTGTTGCTGCTGCTGCTGTTGTTCGCATTGTTGGTGCTATTGTTGTTGTTGGCGCTGGTAGTGTTGGTACTGCCGGAATCGCCGAGCCAGGAATCCGGGCTGGGCGGAAAATCGGGATAGCCCTGGTCGGGGCTGGAGTCGTTGCTCAGATCCGAGACATTGTTGCTACTGTGCAGGCGATGGTGCGTCTTGCTGGCATGCAGATTGGAGGCCACAGCATGATCTGAGGGTAAAAATGCTATTATCTTCCTGTTATCTTACTTTCCTGGGGCTTAATACTCACCTATATTGGTGTACACAATGTTGTCCGGATAGGAGCCGAACGTGTGGCCCTGGCCAACTGGCGGCGGCGAGCGACTGCTCGGCGGATACTGCGATGGACTGGAGCTGCCGTGCATGTAGGAACCGCGAATGCTGTGTGGCGAGGCGCCCTCATCGAGGCCCAAATTGACGGTACTGTAGCTGTCGTTGCTTAGATCTGTGAAGAAAGGGAATACAATCAGTCAGCTTACTTTTTAGGCACTAAGGTTTAGAGCTATCCAGGAGGAGAGCAACGTTAAAAGATTGCTCTTCACAGTGAGGATTCTTGTTATGCAACTATATATTATACTTATTTTATTAATTGCAACTTTCTTTGTCAAGTAATGAAGGTTCTAAAGAAATAAAGAACATGCACCCTACAAATAGCAAATGTCTCACTTTAATTCCGGACGCTTTAAAGGTCTTCGGGTGCTCTTGTTTTTCAGCAGTAATTTAAGTTATATCGAAATAACCTAAAAAGCAACCGCCTGTGTTTTTACCCCATTTTATTTTCATTATATGCAGTGTCTTTCGTATTGAATATGTTACTGAGACTTCTTCTAATTTCATAATGAAAAGTAGGCTGAATACATGAAAGAATCATAATATAAAACTATAATTCACAGAAAGAGGTCGAAAATGACAGTTTCAAAAATAAATCCTTACAATATCTCTTGAAAAAGTGACAATCCCTATGCTTTCAAGAAACTTTTTAAGTAATTTTACAATGCACTTGCAGATTTTCGAATGAAGCAAATAACTTTGATCGAATTTGATTTTACAAGCAAAACCCTCACATCTCCTAGGAACCTAGTCAGTTTTTTTTTATTCCAAACGTAATAGGTATAATAAACTCACCGTGATGACTGAAACTGTCGTAGTCCACCTTCAGCTCATCCTTGTCAAGGAATTTGTCAGTGCGCGGCGAGCAGTTGCCCTTCATCGAGCGGAAGTACTGGCTCCAACGCGTGCGGCCAGCGTCCTTTTTCAGTCGTTTCTCCTTGGCCCGCCTGTATACAGAAATCTTAATTAGTACAATGAAAAGAACGAAGCCAAGGCAGGCGACTCACCTGTTCTGGAACCAGACCTGCACCACACGCATGTCCAGGCCGGTGTCCTGCGAGAGCTGCTCACGTACATGGCGGGCGGGCTTGGGGCTGTTGTTGTAGGCGGTCTTCAGGGTCTCCAGCTGCTTGGCGGTGATCGTGGTGCGGGGTCGCTTGTTCGGCTGATCACCGTCCAAGGAGCCATCCAAATAGAGACCTGCAATAAGGGGACGCCTCAAGGTTAATGAGGTTCGGAGGAGGGGAATTGGTAAGAGCCACCCACCCTTCGCCTTGGCCTCCTCGTAGTCGCGCTTGCAAATGAGCTTGCGGTCCTCCATCAGGTAGAACTCGTCGCCCGTGTTCAGGGTGCGGGAGCACATGGCGCACAGGAAGCACTGCAGATGATAGACGTTGTCCTGGGCCCGCCGCACCACCTGCGTGGGCGGGATGCCCATATCACAAGCGGAACACTTTGTACCGTAACGTCTGTTCGACCCGAACATTGGAAAATGCGACATGGAAGGAGATTTTTCATTAAACCAAGCCGGCTTAACCACCAGTCTGCCCAGCCTGCCTGGCCGTGCATTTGAGAAATTTACTTACTTGAAGAAGTCCTCCTTGCAGAAGAGCTGGCCGTTCCGCGCGAAGCACTTGTCGTTCAGCTGGCCATGACACTCGCTGCACTGCAGGCACTTGGCGTGCCACGTCCTCTCCAACACCTTGAGGATAAATCGGTCCAGGATTAGCTCGTGGCAGCCGCCGCACTTAGGGATCGTAGCTGTAAGAAGGGAGAATATAATTGAATTAATTAGCGTCCTCTTGTATTTTAATTCTTTGCAGCATTAGTCCATTAACCGTTGTATATTGTTTTACCTATTTGACTCGCAAGCATTTTCTTCAGTCGGTTTTTTGAAAACCTTTTTTCTTTCACAATTTTTTTTTGAACTGACTGAATCAAATCAAGTCAAATATTAATTGAGCTATTTGAGCCTAATTTACAAATGCTTTTGTCATGTATTTAAAAAGTAACTGTATAGACAGCATTAATATCGGATCATGACTTGATTTTCATTGTGAACTGTTAGCCATTTGGCACGATTATTGAGAAACCGAAAGAGAAAACTACATATCTGTTTTACAGAATTTTAATCTTAAGTTTTACCAAAAAGGTTAACAGAATTACTCGAAATTCCCTTTGCTTAATTGCCAATACTCCAAAGCTTCAGAGAAACTATGTAAATTTTTTAGAATGTTCTTCGTCATTACACTGTAAGCCTTATTACTCTATAATTACTTTAAATATACCTAGAGCAAACATGTCTGTTACATCTGCGTTAATATATTAAAATCATTTTTTTCGAGCTTATATAAATATGAAATCTAGAACTAAAGACAACAAACGTATGAATAACATGTAAACTTTAGCTTTGCATAAAAAACACTGTCGATATTACTAGAGAGTAATTATATTTCATGGCATAATCCATTTCCAATCGAATATATATTTTGCGGAAAATATTGTTTGTCTGAATTCACCTAAAAGTCGGCAACGCTTACCAATGCAAATTGCCAAATTACAAAAGTTAAATAATAGCATGCATGTATGTGCATTGTACAATATGTACATAAACAAAGCAATTTTATTTATGTAAAATATCATTCGTAAAAACAGCTTTCGCTTCCATTACAAATTATTTTTTTATTTATTGTAGAAAATCACATCAGTACATATTTGTATTTTTTAATGTAATCCACTTGTTATTTTCAAATTCTTTAATTTTTAAACTATTTGTATTTGTTTGTTAAAATAAAACGATTTAATCTGTTTAAGAAGTGTGCATTCTTTAAATAAAAACCCGTTTGGTTATAATATAAATAAAAACATTTTAGCATTACGAATTTTTAAATGATATATTTAACATTTATTTACACATGTACTAGGTTTACAAATAATATTCCAAAATTAGGTTGAAATGGTTGTAGGGTAATAATAACCTATATTTTAATAAAAATGTGGTTTGTTTTAGTAGCAACATACTAAATATAAAAGAAATATTTACCTAACAAAATGAAAGTGATATTTTATTTGTTTTTAAATTATTAATTAAATTATTAAATTATTAGACGGAAATCATTACTATTTATCAACATGCTAATGAATTTGATAGCCCTAGACATTTCTGACAAGTTTGCTTCAAATTAATTTTAAAAAGATTTTAGTTATTAAGCAAAATTGGGTTAGAAATAACCCGGAAAATACTTGTAACCATTGTGATTTTATGACTGACTTTCGACAACCGCTGATTCCGCTAAGGATAAAATCCGATAATAAAGCTAAGGCCCCCATCCTCCCCAACCAATATCCTTTATCTGGGCTGTAGGATATTCAACTTACACAGCAAAAACTCTGGCAATTGACTCAAATTAATTGGCGGTACGCGATCATCACATTTGCCGTTGGACAGAAAGTCGCTCTTGAACATCATTAGCTTTAGGAGTTCCATGCTGTGCTGGATTCTTCGCGATATTTGGTTAGTAAATGCCGATGTTTCGCTATCCTTATTTGAAGAAGCTCTCAGCCATCACCACTTTTGCACCATTCACATTTTGATTTTTGTTGATTTAATCCACATTTCGGTTTTGATTCGCCCGCCGGTCGATATTTTGAGTTAACGGTATATTCTCTTTCTCTCGATTTTCGCTCTTGCTCATTAATCTTTTATCATATTTACTTATTAATTTTTTTTGTTGGTTGGCTTGTTACCGTTATCACAGAATTTTTGCTGCACGAATGACCGGAAAAAAGCCGAGCGGCAACTTCGACGCTTGGAAAGCAACTGACGACTAACGGCACCCGATTCCGCCGCTCAACGGCGGGAAGGGGTGGCACACACACTCACACGCACACCACGCTGCTGACATAATCACAGCTGGAATGGGTAACCCAACCCTTAGAAAGCCAAGTGGACTTCCAATTGGAAAGCCGATTCAGCTGCTGCACCCTGTGCCAATTGTTGTTGCTTTCGGCTGTGCCAGTTTTCCAGGCTGGCCTTCTTGCCGCTGTTGTTTTTTTCTACTCGCTTCCAACAATCGAGTTTGGGTTGGTCGCCCAACAACAAAAACAACAACAATAGCGGCGGGGAAATTGCATTGTAACACTTTGCCATATTCGCGAGCGTGTGTGTGTGGGGTTTTCTTTTGGGTTTTTTGTGTGTTTGTGCCTGGGATTGGTTGTTTTGTGTGCGTCGACGTCGCCTGCAGTTTTCGGGGAGTGGTCTCTCGAAAAAGCTCTTTTCAGCTACGCTTTTTTCCCTCCCGCTCTATCGCACACTCTCCGCTCTCTCTCTCTCTAGCTCGCGCTCTCTCTTTCTTTCTCTCTCTCTCTTTCCCACTCGCACTTGGTGAGTCTCCATCTTTCCGCTCTCTCGTTTTGGGCTGGAGTGTACTAAAAATACCCATAAATATATATATTTGTATTTGTATTGTTGTGCGCTGCAGTTCTCCAACCGCCTCTTCTTCTTTCCTCCCATATCCTGGCCACAACTACATATGTACATACGCATACACACATGCATGTTTGCAGCTATGCCGGCGTGTGTGTGCTTATGCACTTGGCTGCCATTGCTTATTGTTGTGCCATTGTTTCGTAACTGTGAAAATGACCTTAAAGCCGTTAAATTGCTGACTGAGTGACTCGGCCCGACCGGCTGATCCAAAGCAACGTCTGCGCACCTGCCCCGCACCCCGCCCACTCAGAGAAATGGTAGCGAAAATATATTTGGAATAATTACCTAATTTTAAATGTAACAACTTAACTAAAAATGTTCTAAAGGAATATATTTATGGACGATTTTCAGACTTATTTTCCTGTTTTTTTTAAGCTTTGATATAATATAATAATAACGTTTAAATAGTAATATTATTAACTTGTACTTTTTTTTAGACAATAAATAACAAAATCATTGTTTTATACAAATATTTAGTTATTTTGGTTTTTTAGATATAAAGTATTTGAATTTATGAACTCGAAACAATATTTGCATTAAATGACAACTTAAAATACTCGAATTATTTTCAATAACACAAATTTGTTATAGTTACAATTTAAAAGACTAATTGACTTTATTTTTTACGCGTACCTGAAACCTAAATATGTCAAAATCTTAAATTTCAAATAACGAGTTTATACCTATCTTAAATTAAATTAAATTATATATGAAGAATTGTTTATTTAAACTAATAGTATTAATAAATAGCTTTTGTATGTAGAAACATATAAAATTAATTTTGTGAATTATTAACAAGGTTGGATCAAAGTATTTCTTTGTAGTTAAACAATTTAAAAAATTATCTTGTCCTTAGATCTTTTTTTCTAGGTGCACCTCACCCCAAAAACGCTTTTGGGGCGTCCGTCAGTTGGTTTGTAGAAGCAAGATGCACGCTTATGAGCTGCCAAGTGGTCGGCGCTCTCGGTCTTCTTGGTTTCGGCCATTTTCCAAAAGCCAAAATGTGCGTAGCCAAAGAGACCATCTACACATACACTCGGCACGTTCAGAGCACCTACACCCTCGCATTCGACATCCGGAGTCCGGACTTTTGGGCTTTTAAAGTCTCTTCTTTGTAATTTGACTTGACAGGCTGGCTGAAATATCTCTATTTTTTTGGATTCTTGTTTAAAGTTATGCAGGGTTTTAAGGTTGCGGTTGCCCAGGACAGAGATAAGAATCATAAATTGAGGTATATATTTTTAATCAAGAAAATGTTAAAGGTGGTAATAAGTCTGCCTGATTTAAACTGAATTTACTTAAAATTTAAATTCTAAATAATGAATTCTAAAATTAAGTTATGTTATATTTATGCAAGTGGAAGGATTTCTTTTTAATTAGATTGTTAAGAAATCATATTATTTACATTATTGGGGAATATATATAAAATAGGTAAAATAATCCATCTTCTTTTCTGTCCTTATTCCAAGGACTGTGTAATTTATTCCATATCCCAGCATTATATTTTTGCACATATTTGTAGTCTACTTCTGCGGGCTTTCGCAAAACCAAATTGAAAACAACCCAAGGAACTGAGGCACACACAATTGTGTTTTTCAAGTGAAAGAAAACCAAGCCAAATTCATCGCCGGCAGCGACGTTGTCAGAATCGACAACAAGATTCACAATGGCCCCCAGGCAACAAAAAGAGCGAAAGAAAAGGGGATTTTTTGAATGGCTGCCATGGGTAAAATGGCGGCCCGCAATCGAAGGCAAATTGAGCGATACGCAGGCTGGCAGACAGCTATATGCACAATCATATAGTATACATATATGTATGTATAAAGATATACGTAGGTTGGAGGGAGTGTGTCGCTAAGCATTATCTGGGCAGCAGGACCCGGACCTGGAGTGGAGCTTAAATATGTTGGCAACGGGCAAAAGGCAGCCAAAGCTGGGATTACGTCTCGCAGAGCTCGAAAGCAGCTATTTTTCATGCAGACACGGCACACACCCTCGATCTGGCTGGTATTAAGCATGCAGAGACAGAGACAGGGTGCTCAAGAATGGATGTGACCAAATGGACACGCACTCCACGTTCGTCCGAGCTTGAGACGAACTGCTTTGGCGATGATGCCTCCAATTAAATAATGTTATTTGAGCCATAAGTTACTTTAGGTTTATTTAAAAATGTTTATTGTCTAGTGACTATGTTCGGGAAAAAGGCGTTTTAAAATTTAAGTTTTCTTTATATATTTTTTATCAAAACTAAGCCGAGTAACAAGTCAAACTAACTATTTTCTTCTACCGGACATGGCTAAATCAACTGCGCTGTCGATGCTGAAGTATAAAAATATGATTTATAGGGTCGAAATGGACTCCTTCACTACATTGCAAGCTTTTGGCTAAAATCTTTATAGCCAGCAATTGTAAAACAAGTAGACAGACTAAGTCATAATATATCCCAGAGAAATTGATTAGGGTGGCCAACCTTTCTGTAATTCCATAATTCAGGCAATGTTCCTTAAATTTATGTTAGTTTCAATGTTTCAAAAGATATTTAAGTATGTACTTATACTTCTACCCAACAAGTAACACCAATTTTAAAAATAAATATTCTCTAGAAACCTATTCTCTATCTATTTCAAATATTTCGGAGACGATTTCCTCCTTAACATTTGTTGTAAAGTTGCGTATTTAATTATTGAAAAAGGTATTAGAATCAAAGAATTTATTTGACTAATTTTTAATAAATTACATAATTCCTACACTCGTGTTTTTAAATGCAAGCAAGTTTTCCATTTTCCATTTGATTGTGTACCCTTGGCCTGACTTCCACTTTCCCCATACTTTTCATTGCAACGCATTGGCTTAAAATCCCCTAGCGACTTTAACTTGTCATGTTGCCTCGACGTTAAAACTTAAAAGCGTTGCCAGCACTCTAGTTCTTTATAGCTTAGCATTTTGTAGAATTCGGTTTACTTCCTATACATATATACATATTTCAGCTGTCTATAGAAGCTTTAGGCCATAAGCGTCCAGATGCAGTGGGAAAAGCAATAGCATATGTTTTTAAATGTTTTTTTTAATATTACAACTCTAATCTGTTTTAATAAAATATTGAAATTTAAACCACCATTTATCTATCTCATTTAAATTGCTTTTAAATAGTTGAAATAATTGTATTTGGTATTTAAGTGTTAAAAGAGCTGATAACTCTTTAAGTTATTATGAATATTTAAGCTCCAAACACTTAAACGCTTGACAAACCACTAGTATACACATAAGTAACTTTAACAGCGGCCAATTACCTAGCCAAAATCCATTATCCCCATACACCCAGCTCGATTCCTAGATCGATCCCTCGCCAGTGCTGACATCTGTCCTGATCATTCGGAAGTAATTGGATTGACAACTTAATTGAGCCCCTTCGCCCCATAGGCAGGAGGTGCGAGTGCTCACCAATTGCAGCTCGAGAACTCCAAACAGCAAATGACCGTAATCAGCGTGCAAGGACCGCACTCGAGGCCGCTATAGCTTCACCTCGTCCATCCATTAGACCCCGCGCACATGACAAACAAAAGACCCATTTAGATAAAGAGTGCGCAGCTCAAAGTCATAATCATAATAGCGAAATAGTGGAAGTGCGGGCGGGCGTTGGACAACTATTTATGTGCCCCCTGGAAGGCTACTCCCCCGCCTGGCCAGGCTACTCCCTCGCAAAGTGACCAACTAAAAGTTATTACGCAACGACCGATGCACTCCGAAAGGGGTAAAAAAAGGAACGACCAGAACCGATGGATATCGTCCTGCCAGGAAACACTGAACAGACCCAAGTCATAGAGCAAAATGCGCGATAAAATATTGAAAGCACTCCAAAAGCATTAATAAAACGGCATCGCAACGTGGGATGGGTAAGTGGGCACACGTGAACTTTACACCTCCGCCACAGCTCGGGCCAAGAAAAAAAGCAGGCCGGGACACCGGGACCCAGAGTCATTCCCCGCCAGCTGTGCCTTCATCGCGTGCGTGCCAGTCGTTTGCCGCGGCGCACGCATCCATTAGGATTCAAATTGTTCGTGGTGGCGTCGTCCTTTTTATACGCCTGCCTTTTTGGCTTTTCCTTTTTTTTATTTTACGTTTTCCAACATACTCTTCTGGGGAATTTACTAGGAGAAGAGTCGAACTACTTAAGACTGGTTTATACTGAAAAACAGCCTTACTTAACATAAATTAACGTGACATTCCAGTTAACACAAATAAGTAAACAAATATTTAAATAAAATCCATACACTAATGATTATTAGAAACATGTTAAACCAATTAACGTAGAGCTAAACCTAACCCCACTTTTACGGTCCCAATTACAGAACAGATCAACTTTTTATAAAAATAAATTGGGTTTGCGATGCGGTTAACAGAGTGCTATTAATCGCTGCAATGATAATTTACAAAGCTGCTTATAACAGCAGTTATGCCTTTTATTTACTTGTTTGACATCATCCTCTCTTTTATCGAGCCGATAAACAATTAACAGAGAATACGGGTTCCGGTTACTTTTTCCAGGGACTTTTCTGTTCCATAAATTTTACTATAAATGTAGAATTTTATGTAACGGAAAATATATGTATATAAAATGAATTCCTATTTGTTTATAACTAACTGCCAACAGAGAAAACAAAGAAAGAAAACCTCAAAGAACAATTATATAATCAATTTTTACCGTTACAATAAAATTAATAAATTTGCCTAATTCTTTAAAATTTTCATTAATTTTGTATGAGATATTTCTTAAATTTAAAAGATACTTATTCTTATTTATATCCAAAATATCCAGACTAGTCTTCTATAAGAGTATACCTAACATAGTGTTAAAAAACCGAGTTGAAATGGGTTTGGCTTTAGCCATAATTCGTTGAATGAGCCCTGCACGCGTCGTCACTTTGCATAGCGGAAAGCCCCGGCGTCATCTGGCAGGACTCGATTTTCCAGGCAAAAGGACACGAACGTCGCGACAGCCGCATATTATCTAATTAGGAGGCACTCGAAAATAAAATTACGAAACAAAAAGTTTTGCCATTTGAGGGCAAACAATGTACAAAAAAATTGACACTTAACTTTGGTCAGGGTTGATTTGGGGTCAGAGCGATGGGTGCTTTGGCTGTGGGTTCAAAAATAAGAGGGAACTTGGACAAGAGAGACCATTAAAAAGTTACAAAAGTTTCTGAAGTAACCAAAGAAAGTCATTCCTGATGTCGCAATGTGGAATCCTTGGAAAGAGTTTTACTTTATTAAGCTCCGAGGTACTTACGGTAAATAACCATGGAAACAATTATTTACAGACTAATTAAGCAATTAACTCGATGGATGTAAAGAAAATAATTAAATATTCTTAAATATCATTTTTGGAGTAAACTTAAATAGGAATTATAACCGGGAGCTCTCCTTGGCATTGATTTATTTATTTGTTAGCATTATTAGTTATTGATATTAGCAATGCAAATCAGGTGTTTTTGTCAACAATGTCCTGAATTTACTTAAGATCCTACCACAATAAAAATAATATCTAATAGCGGACTATGGTAAATAAGTCTTCCCCTCCGATAACACTTTTCCGGTCAATGGATTTCTCTGAAATAAGAAGCCCAGTCGCTGGTTGGGGGTGACTTTTCCTTGGGCTTCCAGGCGAAAAACTATTTATCATAAGGCAGCGACGGTGTCCAGGACAAAAGGAGATGGGCGCGCCGCGATGGCAACGCCCCCTTTTAAGCTTTCCCGGGGCTCCTTGAAACGCGACTGGCAACGCATCTGTTCCAAAGCATTTATCAAAATGTCAATGCAGCACTTAACCAAATCCATTAAGTAACTTCGCCTTAGCCTCCGCATCCGCATCCGCAGCCGCACTCATTCAGTCAGTCAGTCAGTCAGTCGCAGTCAGTGAGCCAGTCCGTCAACCAGTCAGTTTGTCATGCATTCATTCATCTATTCATTGGCCATAAAAAGCGCCGGCTATTGTGTACTGCCGCCCGCCCAACCGCCCACTGGGCACTCCTCCCACTCCTTAATTCCTTTGGCGGCGGGTAAATGCGTCCATTTAGCGGCAAACAAGCGACAGATCCGCTTGTAATCCTTTAAGTGTATGCAGCGCCAGCAATGGATATGGATGGATATTGTCCGGGGTCGGAGGCGGAGAATGCGGATGCGGATGTGACTGTGTCAGTGGGCGGGGCACTCTCGCACACACACAGCACGAGGGGAGCTAGAGTCACTCTCTGGTGACAGCAAGTGCAATAATTTGTTTGCAGTTTCCCCGTTAAGTGCTCTATTTTGTACAAATGGAAACATCACCAGCAGCAGCTCAGCGCGAAAGGAAAATGCTCTTGTTCAAGGGTGTTGCCGCTTTCCTCCAACGATTCCTCACGCTCCTTATCCTTGTTGTTGTTGTTGTTGTTGCTATCGCCCTAACGAAATCAATTCGACAAAGTTAAATAAGGACGAAACGAAACGAAGGGTGGCTGACAAAAGGACTAGCCCAGGCACGAATCGAGACTGACTCCGGATCCTGACTGCGCTGCCTCATTGACAAAGTCAAGTTCTCAGTGGATGGAACAGCGAGGAAGGTGGCACAGTGGGCAGGTCCAGAAAATAAACACATTCTAAACGGGGATAATAGAAATTTACAGTCAGATGTACATATATCGAAAGCAAAAATCTATTATGAAATATCGGAAAAATTATATCGGTTGGTAATATATCGAAAATATCGTAAAACGCAGAAACGATGAGATATTATTATTATCGAAGAAATGTTATTTTAATGTTTTTGAAGTTTATTTGTTTTTATATTTATGTTTAATTAGAACCACATTTATTAATATTTATTTCTTTTCAACTTAGACAAAAGTTAGGGGTTTGCTCTTATGATTCTTATATCTTAAAAATATTTTTTAAATCTACAGAAGAGTATCTTAAAGCTTAGGAAAGAATTGTTCTGAACATATTATTTATAATTCCAAAGACTGCGAACTAGTTTTCACCCACTCCTTAAGCCGGATTCGAATGCACAAATAAGAAAGGAATTTCCGAGCCGACCGCCTTTGAGCTGTCGTTTATGACAAAATCCCGCTGTTTGTTTGCACAGACCCCGAATAAGAGCCCATATCCGAAAAATATTCATTGCCGCTCTGCCAAAGGACATGCCACCCCCCGGAGTTGTTGGGTGTTAACAAAGCGTAGCAGCTCGGCTCCGAGTCCTGCCCCGCATTGATGACATATTGGCGATGGCTGAGCGTCACCCCAATGAATTCTGGACTGGTTACCCGGGGGGTACTTTGCTCTACATACCGTTAATGTTAATGCTTTTAATGTAATAAAAACATTTGCAGCATTTAAGGGGCGTACTAGGCTTGGGCTCTGGTTTGGTTCGTGGTAGGAAATTGGACAGGTTTTTGGTTTGTCGGCACTTGTTGCTACGGTCATTTATGTCGCCTGTCAGCAATGAGTGCTCTCCAGACATCGAATGCTTCTGGTCCTCTTCTTTTTCGCCCAATACACAACACACAGCTCCCACTGGCCGCCCACTGACCTCATGAATAATCCGGTTTCCGGCGAAAGGGAGCGCCCAGTCCAGTGGAAAACTGGTTTCCAGGACACTCCTCTATCTCGCTCGCCAGGTGAAGACAGGCGGGCAAGTTTATTGTGAAACTAAAATGGGTAAGTCATAAAAAGAACGGCTTGGTGCTTAACCTTTTGCAGCCCTCCCCACACACACGAGGGTGCTAAAAATTTCGGTGAAAACAAAAACTTGCCACTTTTCATGGCGAAGCTTTTTGCTGCAATATGTTGCTGATTATGCCGCTGGGATTAAGTGTCAGTCGGTCCGAAGCCGTCTACCCAACTGCATAATGACCTTAATCAATTTTCCCAGCAACCCCCGAGGAAGGGCCTCAAAGTCGGAGGGCTTCCAGTAGCGCTCAAAACTGTTGCATGTGTCTGCTCTGAGCTGGGAATCACTTAACCCGGAGGGAGCGAGGGTTGGAACCTGCCTCAGCCGTCGATAGCGCGGCAATAAAAAGAGATACGTCAGACCTCTGGTAACCAGAGATGAGTCAACGAGCAACCCTCAACTTGCTAAGTGGACTCATCGTCCGTGCCACGCGACTGGTCCCTGGCCCAGGCCCAACCCAACTCCGACCCCAACTCCCGGCTAGTTATCATCGACATATGGAAATTCTAGCCGCGTGGAAACTCCGCTTAAGCGCGTGCGGCTTAGGCGCGACTTAAGTTTCCCATCAACTTTTCACGGCGGAACAGAGTTCGGTTCGTAGGTGCGAGCCACGCACTTGACTTGTTAGCCACGTTAAAAGCGGCTCACACGTGCCTGCAATTAAGGTGGAAATGGTAACTCAATCCAAAGTCGGGAAGGGGATTTGGTCGCTTCCACGTTAACACAAATCGCACTACTACAAATTACCTTGTAAGAAAAGAAACTTAATTTTTGATAAATATATAAATAAGTTTAAACAGGAATAAATGTTTTAAATTAAACAGATAATGCATTTTAATACAAAGTTATTGTTAAAATTAAAAGAGACCTTACAAGCATTATAAAAGGTATAAATACTTCTTAGATATAACCCTAGATTAGCTAATTATTAATAACTTTATACCATATACCCAAAATATTCACTCAGTTCTTCTTACAAAGTATTTAGTAAACTTTTGTAAAATGCTTACAAATTTAAATACCAACATTCGACTCTAAGTGCCCCATCTTTTTCCCTCTGTGCACCTGGAGTGCGTGTGCTCGGCACCCCAACGGTGTCTTAACCATATAACTGCCGGTCTCCGGCAACTACAACCGTCTACCAGGTTCATTTCCATTAACCGGCAAAGAGGCGTTTAAGTTAATAGCAATGGCCTCCGTCCGCCGCTCCACCAGACCTCCACTCTGACTTCACCCCCAACTCGGAACCATCGTAACCGCTCCGGAATCCGGTATCCGGACTCCCCTCCATTAGCGCGTGCCATGCCTCAACCGACGGCGTGTTGCACTTTGGCTTTGCCACTTTTAGTGTTTCATAATTAAAAATGTTGCCGGTGTCGTGTGGTCGCAATGCTCTCCGGTTACCGGCTGCCAGCCAAGATACCAGCCAACAGCCACCATCAGCTCATGCAATATTAAGTCACGGGAAGCGCAGACCCCAAACCCCCGAGAGCTGGGCAGAGCAGAGCGAGACCATCTGCAGCTGGGCCATTTTGTCGCCTGTTTTGTCGCCATTTGCCAAGGTGAAAGTCTTTTTGGGCACCTTTTAATGCGTTTGCTTTTAATTCCGGGCCGTGAGCACTTACGGCCTTGCCCCCATTTCCCCCCGCCATTCTAGGCCGTGGGCATTCAAAGTAATTGGCAACAAAGCGCTGCGACATGTTTGCCTTGGCTTTCAGCACGTTTTTTATTATGTCTATTATAATTTACTTTATGCATTTGTATTATATTCCTGCTCCTAAGCCATTATAGCAAGGATTCCGGGGAAGGCTTGGGCTTGTTAGGGCTTTTCTTGAGCATTTATGCAATTTGTTACTTCTGGTTTCAGAAGGGTTCTATTGTATGATCTTTTTATTTTATGTTGATTCTTTTCATTAAAGGGAAACAATGAATAACACTTCCTTTGTTCTTAAACTGGAACATGTTAAATTGAATTATTACCGTGGAACGATCATGGAGAGACAGGAAAGACAGACCATCAAAAAATATTCCACCAAAGGTTAACTCATATTGACGGCAATAAAGTCAAAAGTCATTATTCCTTATTAAAAAATATGCCTGAATTACACTCAGTGAAAAAAAAAAGAGACGAAAAAAACCACAAAACCGGAATTCAGAAAATGTCTTGCTTTAACCAAAAATTAACTGTCAAATATGTTGGTTCAACAATTTTAACACAAAAACTGCTTGTCAGGACAATTGGAACGAGGAAAACGGGAGCTTTTGGGTGGGGGGGTGCAGGAGGAGGGGCTGGTGCCACAGAAGAGGGCGTGGCAGGCAGCTCTGCGGGCCGTGCAACACAATAACTTTTCAATTTATGGCGCACATTCCATCTGACGGCCATTAAACAATGGGATCCACTCGCCGCACACATTTTCCTATTTTCCGTATTTTTCATTCTTGTTTCAGGTTTTTTTTTCCTATTCATTTCTTTTTTCTGCCTTTTGTAGCACGCTTGGCTTTCGGCTACTTTGCAAAAAGCATTTTGTTCTCTAGCTGATATTCTTTTTTTTACATTTTTTTGTTAGCAAACAAAAGGCGTGCGCTCTCGTTGGCAGCCATTGAAGCGTCAAGTCCGAGCTGCAAGCTGTCCAAGCGACCACCGGCACCCTTGACCGTAGCTATAAAACGTCACAAAAAAGGTTTACGGAGCGAGAAAAAAGATAACTGGAAATAGGAATAGGAATAGGCGACAACGACGACATGCCAAGCCCATGTCCGATGTCGGCTGGGTTTAGCTGCTTGGGGGAAAGACATGGCCGGGTCCTTGCTTTCGAATAGGGATATTAAAAATATCGTATCGATGATATTTTTTTATCAAAACAAAATGATGATAATATTTAAAATATCACAAAAATATCGATATATTTGATATTTTGATTTTTTTTCAAAAAATTTGTTTTCCCCTCAATAAAAATATAAAAGTTTCTTATTAACTTCATTTTTTATTTAAATTCATGGATTTCTAATACAGATAATAATAATACGGATAAAAATACAGATAATAATAAATTTCATATATTAATGCCAGAATGCACACTACACATTTTATAGCGGACGCCAGCCGCTCTGAAGGCACTGAGCGTTATCAAGCCATGAAGTCAAGCGGTAAAGGCCCGGCATCATGCAGCTGGGCAAGCTAAAATATAATTTAAGCTCCTGCTCTCCTTGTTCCATCGTCCAAGTCTTTCCAATGGAGGTGTTATGGGAAAATATCAAAAAATATCAAAAAAATATCCAAAACCATATTTGGGAAAAATTATCAATATAAATATATCATTTTCAAAAAAATATCGATATATTGATATTTATATATTATCAACAACCCTACTTTCGAATTTTGAGTGCTCCCCAGCTCGGGACCCATCATCAATCGGGTTCGCCTCCGCCTCGTTGAGCCGCCTTTATGTTTATGGACGACCGCCACTCGTAGTCTTGGGCCAGTCTGTATTGTGTCTCAACTGCAACTTCATCAAGCTGCCAGGACCTCGGGGATGATGTGGAGCCACCACAACCACTTTGTACACTTGAATCGAAACTAACATGTTAAAAGCTTAAAATTGAAGATAATAAAGGAATTCCTTTAGATAAATTAACATACAATGTTTCGCATTATGGCTTCCAATGATATCAACAAATCGACTATATCCTATATATTGAAAATATCATAAAGATTGATATATATATCATAATTTTAAAGATCGAAATATATCATATTTAACGTTAAAATATCTATACTATCGAAAAAATACCAGACACATGTAATTTACTTATTTGTTCTTTGTACCAATTATATTTTATATTTTTCCTTGCAATTTTATGGGTTGGACAAAAAACATCTAAAAGCTAAAAACTTCCTTTCCGAGTGTACTAGGATTCAAACTGAAATGGAACCAGAGCCAAAAGCGGGAGCAACAGTGGAAATGGCAGAAGAAAAAGGTTTATTGCGGTCTCTATAAAAATACACACTTGGGGTGATTTCCTCCTTTGAAGCTGGCACAAAACGTCCTAGGTGTGGGTGGGACTCCATGATTCTATGGGTTGGGTCTCACCCAGCCCCGGCATTGTTGGAGGTTAGGTGGGTGGGATGCTGCTCCCTTCGTCTGCTCTAACGACTTCGTTTCGGTGCCCATTTTATTTGCCTGCTCCGAGAGCTCTACTCCGCCGTGCTCTGCTGTGCAGCCATTATCTTGGCTTTGCCTTTATGGTCTTTTGTGTGCGTTTGATGAAGCCAAGATGGCGCAGAAAATGGTTGGCTACGCTCTGCGTGGGGGAGGATGGAGCAACTCCATGACCAGAGCAGGGAGCAAAGAGCTATTTCTGCCTTCCTTCCCGCCTGCCGCCTGCTGTGTTGTTGAATTATCAGCCACAAAAATGGACGTCGCCATATTTATAAAGAGGCCAGGAATGGAAACTGTGTGCACATCCTGCGAGTGTGCTGGTGTGCGCTTGTGTAGATGAGGAGGAGGGAGCTAAAATCTGTGTGCCAGGCAGTGGAAATATTGGGACGTGGATTCAATTTAGAACGGAATTTAAAGAACATTTCACTTTTTACAGCTTCACATTCAATGACTTAGAAAGCTATAACTTTTTATTCATATTTTAATTTTGAAAGAAAATGGTTCAAAGCGGCCGGAAATGTTTATGAAAATAAAACTGAGAAACTAGTTAAATTGAGGTAATTAACATATTATTTTCAAGAATATAGTTACCGGCCATTTGGGATAGCCAAAATCTTAGCTAAATTATTTTAATTTTTTACATTAACCAAAATTCCAGAAGAACGAGTATATCTTTAGCGAATTAAATAAAAATTAGATTTAAACAAATGGTAAGAATAATATATAAATTTAACGCTATTTATCCCTTTTATACATACAATTTCAAATAGTCTCGTTTAAACCCGTCGGGTTTGGCGTTTATTTTGGTTGGGAATTGCTTTCCATGTCTAAGTTGTAATCAACATTTTATGTAAGAGCATTTAAGATATGTATTGATCGATGGTCTGCGTCGTGCTTTCTATCCGGGCGATCTATTAGGCAAAATATCTTAAATACGACCTTTATTTTAATAAGGGAGATGTATGGTCTTACTTAGAGTTCCCTAGGGTTCCCAAGTCTTTCCAATCGTTTGATACTCCCACGCCTTATTGTCCAGCGGACAAACAGCGCGCGACTTGAGCCAACGTGCAATGCAGTGCAAGTGGAAGGCGTGGTTGCAGGTGCCCCAGGCCACTGGGCAATCCATTTTGGCCCCCTGTGTCTCAGATGACTGGCACTCGATGCACAGCTCCATATTCTGGTTGCGGCAAATGGCGCAGTTGTCCATTTGAATATCCCAGGACCACATGGCCACGGCTTCCCACTTCACAACCTTAAAAATCTTCTTCGAGGTCTCACTACTGCAGCAGGGCTCCCCAGGGGGCACCTCGCCAGGCTCCTCGTAAGCCTCCTCGTCAATTTCCATACGACTCATTTCTATGCCTTTTCCTTTTTCTGACGATCCGTATTTTTCAATTACTAAACGCTTTCAGCTTTATGTCAATAAAATAACATTACAGGTGACAATGTGAACAAAGGCTGCTGAAAAATACTCATACTCAGGGCTGGAGTGTCAGTTAAAACAGTGCAATGCCACTGCAACATATATCACATTCTCGGGTATGCTTCACGTTTGTTCATATAACAAAAATATCCGAATATCCGAACAATATGACAAAATATGAATGAATCAATTAATTTAGATGGAGCACACGGTGAACAACATCGTTTAAAGAATTTAAACGTTAAATCGAAACCAAAAAACGAAAATGGAAAAACGCACCCTAGCCCCAAAGTCAGGAAAGTGGATACCGATTACAACTAATCGAGAACATTTAAAAGTCTGCTTATTTGCACGCTTTTATAAAAAATATTTCTTTTTCTGGTAAGAAGGTTTGTAAAAAAATGTTGTTGGTTTTTGGAAAGCCATTATATTATATTATTATATTATATTATATTATTTATTTTTCTAGAAGAATTAGAACTCTACCGATATATTATTTTAATAATAAATGTGATCAAATGTTTTTTTCCTTCTAAAATTCTAAATCAATATATTTTCCATTTATAAATATTTTAGAAAAAATTAAAAAAAAAAACAATATTGAAATATTCTTACCGAATTATTTTCACAAATAACCACTTTTTAATTCTTAATTTTTTTATAATTAATAGTATTTTATTTTAATAGTAAAATAATAAACAAAAATGAAACATTTAGAATTAATCTACATAAAATAGGGTTACGAAATGTAAGCTTTAAATTAAATTTCAACTTATACCACAAAATAAAAAAAGAAAAAGCACAGGAAGAAGCCTTCAATCTGTGCTCCTTTTGCCTGTCGTAACTGCATGGTCACGTCCGCAGGACTACGCCCATCCTCGACTGAAGCCATAAACTCAACTTAGCTGCAAGCTTCCAGTTGAGATTCGGCAAACAAAAATGGGGACGTGCAATGGACGCGCTGCAATCACCAATTTACGTGAGCTCCATGTGACAGTGGAGTCGGAGTGCCCTGACACGCCCACAACGCGTGACCCAGCTGCATGTCTCCCCCGAGGTCAACACAACGGTCACCACTTCCGCGCCAATCCCCGTTTTTGTGTACTGCAAAATGTATATGTATCTGTTCCTCATATTTTTGATTAAATTTCTTAGTATTGAAATAAAAAAATTTGTTTAAGGTCTTAAAACATTTTTAAAAGTTTTTTTTTTAAGTAAGAAAATGACGTTTGCTATAATTAAGTTTCAATACCTATTGCAATTTAATTTAATTCAGTTTAACTTCTGATCTTTGTAATGTTTAAATTTTATATTATTTTTAAGAATTCCGCTTCGTATTAGGTATCGGTCCCAACTTATAGCCGTGTTCCCTGTGCAAAGTATTTTGACCATTTGGAGTTCACTTCACCGCAATCTTGTTTTTATTTCTAGTCTCTGTGCTATTCCCAAATGTGACGGAGCAACTGGGGAGCGGGATGCACTTGAAGTGCATCTTTATGCCTGCTCATAGCCGTGCGGATGTGCCGGGGACATAAAGTATCAAAAATTCAAGCACCAGCCACAAAAACCTCCGACAAAACTGACGGCATTTTCGCACTCAATTACTTTGCATTAGAGACACCAAAGACGTGGGACGAGGGTCGACAACAAACAGGGATTTGTGTCGTTCCATTAAAGTTTTATTCACGCAATCGGCAAGGGAGAAGGGGACTCGTTTACGCTTTACTCCTTTGTCGGAGAACCCAACCCCCAGGATCCGGCTTGTCTGGCCACGGACACGGCCACGGCCCGAGCGATAATAAAAAACAATTTGCCACCCATTGGGCATTAACGACAACAAACGACAGCAGCACCAGCATCTTCCTTCCCGCTTAACTATGCAACCCCTCCCCGACTTTACACTTAAAATGAAAATTTAAACCAATTAGATCTACATATATTTTCAAGTCAGAAAAGAATTATTCTATTGCAAAGAAAAAGTATAAAACTATGTTCAGGATACTTTACCATAAGTCAAGATTTAAAACTAAGAAAAGAACAACAAAATTATTATTAAGAAGATGTAGAATTTTATTTTAGAGGTTCTACAAAATGTTCACTAATTTTGCAAGTTTAGGAATATTTTTTCTAGAAACCAGAAAATTAGAAGGTTACTGCTCTCAGTGTACGACTTTCTGGTTCCATCACATGCCACCCCTCACGGAGATGGCGTGTCTGGTGCAGTTTTGTCACAAATGGCAACATATGGGCGAACGGTTTCAAGTGGCTAAGGCAAAGGATACGACTACGGATACGGCTAAGGACGAAGGCTCATGCAATAAAATCATTTTGTTCAGTGAACGCTTTCAGCAAGCATCGCATAATTTGCGACATACGCTCGAGTCAATGGTCAGGTCGCATTCGCAATCGCAATCGCCATCGAAGTCGGGTGTCATGTGTTTGGGAAATAAACCCATTTATCTATTTGCCAGCTTGTGATTTGGCTGCTAGAGGACCCCTCTAGCTTATCGGGAGCCCAGATTGCCCTCCCCCCAGATGGTCTTACTGGGTCAACTGCAATCCGGCTCTAGACAAACATCGGATAGCGACTGCACTGCACTGCGGTGACTTCAAAGCTCACAAATAACTTTACTCTAGATTTAATAAACGATTATATTGGACTTAAATCCAAGTAGCCAGTGTTTGTACTCTATGGGCCCTATGCTGCCGTTGAATTGCCCTAATCAGCTACTCGAGGCGCAATCAGTGCCACACACTCGAAAGAGCTCAGGCTCTGGAGTGGCTCGCAAGCCCCATAGTCTTCCCCTGCGATCCCCAAAGAGATAGTCGGCGTGCCCCGGGGCCAGCTTTACCCAACTCGGAGCCCGCATAGGTGGGTTTGGCCATCGCTAGTTATACAACAGTCGCTTGACACCTTCAAGTGCTCGCTGACTTCGCTCGAAAGTAGTTCAGCAATCTGTGTAAATATTACGGCAAACTGAATCGGAACCCAGGCACAGACCCAGAACCCGGGGCAGAACCTTCAGCGGCACTTCTTGATGTCCGGACAAACAGACCACTGAAGAAGGTCTGGAGGAACTTCGTAATGTGAAGGTTGTGGAACTTTGATTGTTTGAATACCTATTATCTTACAACTAACCTAGATCTTTTTATACATTCTTGATGAGCAATTATATCTAGTAAAAATGTTTTTCCTAATTTACAAAATTCCTATAACAGGATATACATTTAAAAAAAGTCAGTAATTTATCTAAATCGAACGCATGTTAAACCATAATTTAAAAATTAATACTTTTAATAATACTCTTAGGATAAGTAATCCCAGTAATATTTAAATTTTAACTTTAAAGTGATATTTTTCAATATTTTAAAATTTTATAAATTAAAGTTTACGCTTTGCTCGATGTGGTATGGAGCTCAATATTCTCAGATTTAATTTTTATAAGGCTATTCAGAGCAGAACACTCTCCTCTAGCTTTCCAATACTTGTTCCTCGAGTGACACTTATCTAATGTGATTGGTGATCGGCAAGGGTTAGGCAAAACTTACCTTATCTCCCAGTAAGCCCGATAAGCCCCTATAAGTGGCCACACTCGTGGGATCGACTGCCAACCGTTTGGCGGCCAAAAACCAAAACAAAAACCGAATCTGCAATCTTCATTCGCTATTTCAGTGTCTGTACCCAGCGACCTTTGCAACTTGTGACCACAAGGCTCATCCTGAACGGCTTCTTTGACTCTTTTTTATATTATTTATTGACCGGCGAGACTTCTCGTGATACTCCGATTTGCCACGGAATTGGGCTCTCCTTGGTGCGAGTGATAAGTTAACTAATCGGCGGCTATTATTGTTGAAAGTGACATATCGGGAATTAGATTGCTTTATAATGACAACACTTCCATCACTCACAAAAGTGGGGTCCACGTGAATAAGACATACAAATAATTCCAATAATAACAGTCTTCGATTGTTTAGCATTGTCTGTCAATTGATTATCTCCCTCTAGCGAAAAACCCAAAAGATAATTCTAAAATTAGTGGCTTACTCGATCGACAGTTCGTGACTCAGTCGAACGAACACTGGCATGGCAATAGAGTAGAAAACGTAGAAATGCATATAATTATATATCATTGGCATCACGTTTTCATCGCATTGCTTTTCAGGTGGTTTTAGTTATAAAGTTTTCACCCTTACTAAGAGAAAAGTGTTCATAGCATTTATGTTACAGAAAATTAGCTATTACAAAAGAATTTATTATATATTCAAATAAAAATTAAACATGATATGCTAAATACGTATTAGCAAAATGATTATTCAATAATTATTCACCTTCAATTTAACGTAAGAGTTTATATTATTGATGGGGTCATCAAGTAAAAATGTATATCTTATTAAACTACTTAGAATTGCGCTCATAATATACTTCTTGGATTAAGTTAGCTTAATCATAGCTATTTTCTACATTTTAAAGTGATAGGTAAAAGAAAAATGGATTTTAATATCTTTCATATGATTATAAAACCATTTTATAAAAATATAAAAGTACATATGTTTATTATTATTTAATAAGATTTTATTTAATAAACAATATTATCAGATATTTTATAATACATAATATTATATCATAAAACCAAAGACATCGTAATACTGTCAGGTTTGTAGCATCGATGCTGTTATCTCCCTTCTTCGGCTGCTAATAATATGCGGTTGACTTGACTGGCCAAGGAAAACACACACAAAAAGATGAAATCATAAATCCAAACAACTACATCCTGGCTTGATTGAAAGGTAAATACTGCATAAACGGACAGGGGCCGCGGCGAAGAGATGGGTTGTGGCCGCACCGCAGACAAAGGGATCGGGATTCGGGCTTCCGAGCTGGCTTTATAGCCACCTGCTGGGACCACCTGTTTAGATATGCCCCGGACAAAAGAGCCGGAATCGAGACAAAGAGCATAGCGACGTGGAAAATAATCACTGATAAAATAAGAGCATAAAGGACCAGCATTAAAAGGGGTGGCTGAATGGGACTTTGCACTGCAATTGGGAGTGGAAGGGTGAGGGTGAGTGTGAGTGTGGAACTGGTCGGGGGTGGATGGGATGAAAAGAAAAATTTCCACATTATCCCGCGGATTCATGTTAATAGGGCTCATTTAACGCTGCTCGCTTTGAGTGATCCCCGGAAGACTTTCAATACCAATAAAGCCATAAAAATCACTTCACTGCTTCCCTTTCCTTCCGATAAAAACATATCGGTGGGCAAAACAAGGTACTCGTACTGCTTTCGGAACACGGTTTCGGTTTCATGTTCTCCTCCAGCGTTATCAATTGGTACATTCGGTGTGGTTGTTTGCACCTGAGTACGGGGTAACCAGTGCCTTGTAACATAGAGCGAACAGAGTGTCAACAAATGTGTTGCCCTCTCAATGGGCGAATCTTGTACCAGACTCCAGATAACCACTGGAGGAGCACGCAACACGACTCGAGGCAGAAGATACAGATACAGGCGAATGAAAATAGAAAACGCAAAGAATGCCTACCTTGCGTATTTATAGATACCCAGATACTTAGATACTCCGCCGAGAAGCCTTATCAATGTTCAAGGTATCGACTGAAATGCCGTTCAAATATTTACACCGTCAGCACAGAGCACAGAGATTTTCGCCCCATTCCCCGTTAGCCCCGGAGCTACTGCTCCAGAGTCCGGAGTCCGGAGCCGATGATAAGCGGGAGCGGACATGGGCGCGCTAATTGCGGAATGATAAAAGCAAAAAGTAGCTAACCGTTGCGTTGCCACTCCCCCTTCCGTTGCCATCTGCCCTAGAGCAACAACACACAAATGTTCCATCAACTCGGTTGCCGCAGCAGGATTTTTGAGTTCAGTAAAAAATAAAGGCAGCATCGAGGGAAATGAGAATTCGTCTGATGAAATTATATATACCCTTGCAACAAGTAATTAAAGGACTTAAAATTATATAGATATCTATTTCTGTTAAACTTTTTTAATGCTTAAATAATTTATTTATTTTAAAGTTGATTTGTTTCGCAAAATTAATAGACAATTTGTGAGGACCTAAGATTAATCATTATAATTCGAATACAAATCAATAAACGGCCAGTCTCAGGACAATAACTGAAAATATGTATGAAAATATGTGCTAAGAATATTAGAAAATATATATATTTATTTGAATAAACAAAAAAGCGGTGAGATAATTTTACTATTTTTTATTTCCTCAAATTCTCATTTACAAAACTATAACTTTTATTTAACTCAAGAATTCCAGCTTTGATTTCACCTTGCCATGAAAATCATAAAACTCTCTTTCAGGGTATGTGGGAATTAAATAAAAATAAGAATTCGTATCTCTGTACACTTTGTTATTGCCAGCATTTTTGCCTTGTATTTGCCTAAACCGGCCCCTAAGGAATACCATGGAGCTCTTGAACCCCAACACGTTGCTAGACAGACCTTCGGCATCGAGAATACGGATGCGGATGCGCTCCCCTGGTCCTGCCTCGCCGGCTTGTTGGCAGCTTCGAGCGTATTACATAAAATAAGAAAAATTATGATTTCCACGGGAAAGGGGGGAAGGTTGAATGGCAGAAGAAGAATTTCGGGGTAGTTCCGGGGAGACTGGAGGGGGCAGGCTGTTGCTTAACTGTCAAAATCGTGTAATTTAATAAAGTTCGCTGCGGGATATTGTTTTTTATAGAAGCCAGAGCAACATTGAGACAGCTTTTGCCAGCTGCCAAATGGGGAGTGGCTGGAAAATTGTGAAAATTGTGGCTGGCGTTCGGGTTCGGGGCGTCGTTGCGGCTCCTCAAAGTGTGCTGCACAAATACGAGAATATTCAGTTCACTTCAGTTACAAACAGCACTGCAACAACGCAATGTTGTCTTTTGGGGCGGCCCGCCACAGGCACTCGACAAACACACTCAAGAGGGGGGAGGAATATAATACTATATAAATAAACATATACATAACCGTCTGTACCTATGAATTCACTTACATATTTATTTTGAAAAAAGTAGCGAAAAAATGTATTATGCGCCCTTAGCAAAATAAAATAAATTTCTCGGCTGTAGTTGAGATCATGTAAAGTGACAAAAATAAGGGATTGAGTCTTTAAATTGCTACAAAATGCTACATTTTCAGCACTCTCGAACTACATTTACATAAAATTTGTTATTTATTTTTATATTTATTTTTTATAACTGCATATGTATACAAAAAGAGGAAGATCAACCAACAGCCAAAAAGGGCAATAGATTTTGTTCTATATCAAGAGGAGTACAAATTCGTTAGTTTATTATTGGTTCTGTTTAAAATTTTACAAAAGCTGTCTTACCATTTGTGTTTAAATTTATCTCAATAATAATTTGTACTATAGAATATATGAAATGAAACTTAATCTCTGAAAAGCGAAGCTTAGGAACCCTTTCGTATAATAATAAATATAAGTCTCGTGATAACAGCTCCGAAGAAAACTTAAATAAACAGAACAAATTTTTAAGTTTTTGTTGTTGTGGAATGTCATTATCTCGACATATTTTCTCTTTAATTTAACAATTTAATACAATTTTCTAAATTACATAACATTTAAAAGATGTTCCCAACCTAACAAAGTCCTTTATGTTCAAGTTCTGGTGCCCAGTTAAAGTCACGGCAGTCCTAGAGATCTCTATTCTATTCTCAGCTGACATGCCCGACCATTGCCATTCTGTTTATTTTTTAGCAAGTGGAATTCCTATTTTATTTTATTAAGCAGCGAAGAAATATAAAAGTAAACAGTTGACTGCAGAAAACACACATAAGTATGGCTGTTGTGTACATCCCCCCAGATCCCCCAGGAGAGTGGAAAGGAGAGAAAACAAAAAGAAACCCACGCCCACACATTTCCAGCATCATATGAACGCCCCATTATTTACTTAACATAACTTGAACATTCGCCTTCAACCCCCCCATAAAAAAGAGCCCTCCAAGGGGAGCAGCAAGCAGCGTAGCCAAAAAAAACACACACACAAACACCGAAGGAAAAATAAAGAACCCGCAGTGGAAATTCGGGGGTGGGAAAATGGGGGCGGCGTAGGTAATGTGGGTGGCGAGGTGGTCGCTTGGCTTACCTGCCAGCCGGCAGTTGGCTAGTCAAAAAGCTGTCGTCGATGCTAAGCGCAGACCCAGAATGCCATGAAATATGCAAGAGGAGGAGGAGGAGGAATGGGGTGGGGAAAATGTACAAAGCCCAACCCCACGTTTTCACTCAGAATCCGGAAAAATGGCGAAAAAATGATTTATGTGAACGCCAGGAAAGGAAGGGAAACAGCCAACAATAACCCGGGAAAAATAACAGAATCAACTGATTTTTCAACTTGGCTCTGGACCAGCAGCCTTTGTTTGCCAGACCTGCGCGCGGCTTAGGCCCACAATTTTACCTTCCCCTCAGGACCTTACTCTTTCTCCTTTTTTTTCAAGCAATGAAAAATGCTGAAAGCGTGCTCAACAGACAGCGGACTCCAATGGTATTGGGGTCACCGAAAAGGCATAAGATATTGATGTCCCCAGAGGAGAAGGCCTTCTCTGGAGCTGGGCCTTCGCCTTAGAACCCAAAAAAAGGCGAAACTCACTCTTCCAGAATGTGAATACGACATAAATGCTTAACAGGAGTTCTTATTCCGAAGAAAGTCCTGGAAAATGCATACTAAACAAGTTTCTTGAGAAATGAGCATAAATACTAGACAGGTTTCGAAAGTGGTTCAATTAATGATTGATTTGGGAGAATATTTTTCATGGAAAATAGTAACAATTATAAATTTATCTTCTTTTTAAATCAGTTTTAACATTTCAAGCCTAATAACCTTGCGAATAATGTCAACGTCTTCCGTTTTCATTCACAGTAAAATCTTCTTAACTGTAGATCCATCAAGGAAACATATTTCGGACTGACTTTCAAAACAAACAAAAATTAAAGGTAAGAAAATAATTTCGAAACGGTTTCGATACTGTTCGGAACTAATTTCTCCTGCTCAGATGTCAGATATCAACTTGGTAGCCTATGACGTCTTCCGACGCGATCTGGCCAAAATCTTTAGGACTTTCAATTGCTCAACTCAAACCGATTTCACCGAGGATATTGGAACCACCACACAATTCGGCTTGAGTTCGCAGTCTCAGTCGGAAACGGCACTATCCAAGCTCTACGATCTAGAACTGGATTAGTATTTTTCCATCATGGAAGCGCCTTCGGATGGGAACGGAAATCCGGAGGAAACCCCCAATCCAATTGTCAAGAAAGGATCAAGGAAGAGAAAGAATAATTCGCTAACCGAAACCAGTTCCGAAGAAACCACAGACTCATCCCAGGAGATTCATGGACGGAAAAGAAATAATACCCAAGCCGAAACCAATTCCGAAGAAAGCGCAGATACAGCTGGAGACTCATCCCAGGAGATCCTAGGACAGCCAGTGATAATAGAGCCAATAGATTCAACAACAAGTTCCATAGGTTCGACAACAGAGCCGCGGACTTCAGCTTACACCAACGAGAGTACCTTTAGCAGCATTGAGACCCTTTACGGACCTCCACCCATGAATAACCTGCGCGAGATTCATGTGGAAATAAACCCATCTTCGAGTGATGAGGAGATCCAGTCCGTTCGCCGGGACCTGCAGGAATTGCTGACCAATGCCTTGTTCCATATTGCACGATGGAACCATCGAGCCATCTATATAATCACATATACCCACATGTAGCTGGTTTAAAAGACGTTCAAAATTTGCAGTGACCATATGGTAACAACTTTCATTCTTGACTTTGGAACCCCTGGTAATTAGCCATTCATATTTTTAAGACTTCTCAATAATTACTCTACTAATTCCAGAGGTCGGTGTGTTCTACAAATAATTTTAAAGCGCCGTAAATAAATTAACAATTAATAACGCAGTATTATTAAAAAGCAAAGTGTTTTCTTTAAATCGATTTCGTTAACTAAAACTATCCAATCAGTAAGCCAAAGGCTCGTTTAGGATATCGTGATAAAGGTACTTCTTTTTTCCGTGGAAATTTTAAAATAATTATAATCATGGCAAAAATGTTCAAATATAAAATTAAGGGGTAACGCCTTTATATGCGTAACTGTTTAGGCCAAGAACCAACATTGGATCATTGCTTTTCTTTTAATACAATCCTTATAATACGAAATATAAAAAATTCCAAGGTTTCAATTGGATTGTGTGCTGACAGTTTCAAGCAAAAACATTTATTGATAAAAGGGGCAATCCTAATTAAAGAAAAAAGAATATCCTGGGTGCTCCAGAAATCACAGAAAATTGTATAGCCTTTAAAAGGTTTTGAAGAAAAAAGCAATGCAATTTTTAAGGTACCGGGTTCATTGTATTGAATTTTTGATATGTACAATTGTTGTTAACTCATTTTGAAACCTTTTTAAGCACCTAGTAAATTATTTAACGCCCCACCTAGTATTATATTTAAAATTTAATATACCCAAGAAAATGTTATTTTCGACTTCATAGCCCTAAGAAATCATTTAAATGGGGTCATTGTCTTAATAATAATATGGAATTAAAATTAATCCACTAGAAATACTTTTTGGCGATTGTATTAAATAAATATTTGAAAAGTCTTCAAAGGGATTTCCGGACCTTACTAAAGTCATCTATTTAATCACTTATTTTTTTGGCTCAAGCGGACTCACTAACTTCCCTCAGTCATTTCAATGGACAATCAGTTCTCGAGTGAACTGAAGTGTTTGCTCTTGCTGCGTGATCTGCGCCTGTTGACATTATGACAAATTACATAAGCTAAAGGCAACAATTGCCGAACCCCATTCCGACTGCGGATCCGGATCCGGATACAGGGGAAGGAAGGAAGGAAAGAACAAACCAAAAACGGATACGCTTAGACTGGCCTGGAGTGGGCTTATGGGGTGGTTCGGGCTTGTAGGCCCGTTAATAGGAAAGCCACACAAGAACTGCGCTAACGAAGGACACGCGTCCGGCACAGCGGCTGAGCGGCAAGTGCGCAGGGAATGGGTCGCGGAGGACGAGTTCTTTTGGGTCGGGTGTTTGCTCAGCGCTAAGTGCACCGGGTCCGTGGGCAAGTGGAAATGATAAACATATTTACACAATTTTTGACAGGCGAACGGGTGAAACAAAACACCCGTGGGTGCAGCCCTACCCCCACCAACCCCTTTCCGCACGCACTTGAGGCAGCCTGAAAGAAAACCAAACCCAAACTCGATAAATATGTTTATGTGCAAATAACAAAATATTTGTCGATTGCCCAAAACGAGGCGCTGGATGGGGTGGGACTGTGGCTTCGGGGCAGGGCGGGGCAGGAGCTGCCAGGACGAGGGCAGAGGGAGGAAAGGAAGCACCGCAAGCGCATAATTCAATTTTTCTGCTCGTTTTTGCACGTCGCCCGGCACACGTCACCCGAGTCCGCTGGGACATCGAGCTGCCACGCTACACTAGCCCAAACCCTGTCTGGTTGCACTGAGAACCGAATTCCGAATAAAACTAGACAATTGTCATAACTACACTGGGAATAAGATTTCAATTGTAATAATTTAAAATATAATCTTTACTTTTACAAAATTATAGCAGTGATGTTTTAGTAAAACGTACATATAGTTGAATATGTAAAGATAGAGCTTAAACAAATTAGTAACCTTTATATATCTTTTACATTTTCCCTATATAGCAAATCAAATTTGAAAATATTCAAGTGTCCCTTACAGGGCGAACTTACAACGCCTGAGAATTAATTAAGGATAGACTACGCTTATTTTGTTGTTTAAACATTCGTTTATTTATATATTCTTGAAGTCCAATAAATAAAGGCAACTCTTTAAATATGTCTAAAATAGATACTTGAAATAACTAATCATCTATTTATTCATGAAAAGTCCATTACCAATTATTGTTTAGATCAGTTTTAGAAAAAATAACTTAAATGTTCCCTAATAATTAAATAATAAAAGTCTAATAGTTCGTTTAACCGTTCTTTTAGTACATCAAAGACTATTTCTATAGGCAAATATTAGACGAATAATCTGAATTTAAGATACTAAATAAGATAAATACGATGCACTCGAAATTGTTGCTGTCTCCAGGGTCTTTTGACATGTTGTAGAAAAAACTAATGAGAAAAATAGAAAGATATAGCGCGGGCTCATGGGCGTTACGCATCTTACTTTTTTCTATTATCTTTGATGTAACAACGTAAATGTTTTCTGAATTTTAATTGGAAGTCAGAATATATTCCAGCTATAAATTTTTGTCCAAGTGCACACGCACTTTGCCAGAAATGCAGCGCATATTAGTGACACGTGGCGAAGGCGCTCCGGAGAGTCCCAGCACATGCGGTTTCGGGCATCGTCCTCCGTCTCCAGCCCCATCTCCCTCATTTATTTGTTTGTAATTACGCGTGCTCAAAAACTAAATCCCGCCGCACTTGAGTCCCCGGGTAATGGACAAATCAGCTGAGCCTGCTCTTTTCAATGCCCGTCTCAACTTCGACTCCGGGGCTTTGGACTGCGGACTCAGGGCACGTGCATCGTACCGCCTCTTCTGGTTGCGGGTATTCCCAACGCATTAGCAACAATGCCGGCGACATTCGGAGTTTGTCAACAGTTTCGCCTTCGGATTTGGTTACGGCTTTTGTCGTCGTCAGCGGCGCGTGTCTCCGTCCGAGATGTCATCTTCTCCACTAGACTACAATCCGCAGTCAGTTGTCAACTTTCTGGACTGGCTTTTAGCCCGGGGATTCTCTATTGATTTGGCGAGGGATTTTCGAGAGGGAGTAGGTTTTGGGGGGACATGAAACGAAATCATAAATGTGACATGTCGGGATCTCTCTCAGTCGGTTTAAGCAGCTCCGACAAACGAAATCCCTTTGACCAACAGAAAACCCAGCACTAATAAATCACCCTTCTTACGAAGTTGTTCCAGAATATTTTCTTGCAGAAAACTTTCTTTGGTAGTTTTCCAGTTATATATTGCCGTGCCTTTAGACCACATATTTCAAGTGAATGCATAAAAAACGAGGGCGGGAAACCGAGAAGCCGCCACATTGAGCCCTCCTAAAAGGGCATTTGAAATGAGCTCCTCGGAGATGTGAAGATATGAAGATGGCGGCGGGCCACCGGGAAAGCTTTCGTATTTAATTGAAAAACACTTAAGCTGCCGGAAACGAGAATGGAAATGCTAAAGCCAGGCCAACCGCAGGGGCCTTACATGAACCCTACAACCTCAACCCATCTTCATTGCATGACCTTTTTGCGGTTCACAAACACAAAGAGCGAGTGAAAAACAAAAACTTTGCATAATTAAAGCGAGGACCACAGAGAGAAAAAAGATCAAAACTAAAATATGATAAACCAAGTAGTACAAAATATAAACAAGTTACCCCTTTTTTCCCACTCATTTAAAATGGTTGTCTGAAAATTATCAAGGAGAATTTTGAAGCCACAGAATCGTTGTTCAAATACATTAAAAAAGTCTCCAAAATTCTTTAACTTTGTATAAATACACCTTTAAATTAAGATCGAAAATATTTTAATCAAACATTAAATTCAATTCAAATTTCCTGTTGCCAAGTTTTTCTCTGTGCAGAAAAACTCTTAGACAAAAGCTACTACATTGGACAAGGCTGAATCAAAGATGGCATGACTTGGCCACTTACCCTCGAGCGCCCGGTTCCTGGAAATTAAGGCGAGCACCAGTTCGGGATTTGGGTCATCCTGGTCGACAGCCAGGTGATTGTGGTGCGGAAGCTGCCCGCCACCGACCAGGTGCGATGCCTGCGGCGTGGGCGGCAATTGTTGCTGCTGCTGCTGCTGATGGATATGCGGCGGATGTGGCTGATGTTGCTGATGATTATCCATGACTGTCAGGTGCTGTTGCTGCGGATGTTGCTGCTGCTGCAGCTGCTGATGTTGATGTGGCTGCTGCGGATGCTGGTGCTGTAGTTGGTGGTGATGATGCAGTGGCGGCGGTGGTTTCAGGGTTTGCATCATTGCTAAGGGGCCGTTGGTTTGTACACGCGTCGTATGAGTTATATTAGTGTTAGCCTTTTATTGTAGCCCTAAAAGAGAGCTGAAACCAAATTTCTTGGTTAGTTTTCCGCACTCGCGTCCCGTTAGCTGTTAAACGAGCCGGAGACGCTAGTCGGGATCGCTGTCTGCTCGATAACTGGCATTGACTCGTGCTCAACGGCGGAACCCTCTGAATGTTTCTCCTTATCGCGGCGGTTTCTTGGGTTCGGTTTGGTTCGTTGGCTCGTTGGCTCGTTCGGCTGCTCTATCAGTTAAAGTAGCCAGGGACTTGAGCCATTTGAATCTGCTTGCGACACGGGGACACCAAGAGGGTCAGCTGAGCTTTATGTAAGTCGGGATATGCTAACTGATCAATGGCATTATATATAGTATGATGAGCTCATATTTGCTGGTCTGGATTTTTTGCACAACAATTTTGTTAAAAAAAATGTTTATGCTGATTTAAAGGGAATTTTAAATTAAATAATAATCAAAAATGTAGAAGCCATTTTCTTATAATGTCATTAAAATGGAATATAATTAACGATCTCATTTTAAGTAGTACTGTGTAAAAAAAAAAGAAACATTAAAAAAATTTTAATTAATGTTACCTATACGAATTAATCATTATTTATTTACTACAAATCTTGTAAAAATGTATTTAAACCTTGTTAAACATTAAACTTTAAATGTAAATATGTACCATTTGAAATGTTTTAAAAAAGTATATTCATAACCGCTTAAACACTTTGTGTTTTTAGATCTAATTCAAGAACTTTATTTAAGGATATGGGTTTGTATTCAAATAGCTGATTAACACAAATATTTGATAACCAATATTGATATTAGTTTAGTTTTTAGAATTCATATATAAACTTTCGAAATATTCTTTTTAAAACCCGATGTACTAGATTTTACTATTGAAATTTAATAATTGAATAATTTGAATTTCTTCTATTGATAATTTTTCTTTTTTATTTTTTTATCTAGCTAGCTCACATTGTCCAGTTTAAAATAAAAACAATACAAATAAATGGTTTTTACACAGAAAGGCTAAATCGAACGGCACTGGAACTCTCGGCACTTTTAATACTCAATATTAGTATTTCAATTAAATTTAATTCGTTTTCGTTGGGTTTTCTTTTATCTTGATTTCGTTTTGAGTTGCACACGAACGCGTATACGCGATTTTATGCGAAAGCCATTTCAGCGACGGTAATGGCAACGGTAGCGGAAATGACGACGGCAAATGCGAGCGAACGACAAAATGGCGACGGCATGGCTAACGGAAAGCGACGAGAGACGAAAGGCCAACGGCTAACGGTACCAGTACCAGCGACAACACAGGGCATGGCCACACTGGCAGGCGGCTGACAGTGGTTTCCCGCTGCGTTGTTTGCTGTTTGTTGTTGCTGTGCCTCGATTCTTCTATTTGCCGCGCTGCATCTTTATTTATTTTCTTCGTCGCCGTGTGTTTTCTTTCGTTTACTTCTTTTTTGCGCACTTTTTGACGCTTTTGTTGCCGCCGCTGCCGTTGGACTATGAGCTTTTTACGATACTTTTTATGCCGCGCTTGCCTTTTCGCTGTCCATATGTGTGGGCTATGGCCGTGTGGGTATTTGCCTGGGTGTGTGTTGTGTGTGTGCTGATGATGTGTGCGTGTGTTTACCAATTGATCTTAATGTGACACAAATGATATGGTAAAATGCATACAGCCAGCCCTGAATGGCAGGACAACAATGGCAACAAGGCGACAACGCCAGCAGCAACAGCAGCGACGACATTTTTATGCTTGTTTTTTGGCCATGCGCATATCTTTCCATCACCACTGCCTCCCCCTCGTTGAAAGTTCCGTGAACATTACAATATTTGTAAAACGTAAAAACTTTGCCCCGAAAAATGGGAACTTTTCTGTTTCCCTCTGCCTCAAGAATTTCAAGCTGCAAAACTGCAAGGCGAAAGAAAAAAGATAGAAAGATAGAACAGAGGGACAAGAACAAAAAGCCAACCAACGTCGAGCGACACCTTCGTGGCCCCAAAACAACAGTAAACAGCACTTAAAAGTCGGCTGCGACGCCAGCAGCGACTGCAGCACCGGCAGAGGCGAACAAATATGAGAAACTTAACTCAAAAATCCAAGTCAATACGCGCGGTCACCAAAAAAGCAGCAGGCAGCAGGCAGAGAGAGGGCAGAAAAAGCAACAACGCCTTTGGCTTTCCAGGGGAAAACAAGCGCCGCCCCTTTATATTGAAAACATTGGAAATCGTTGATAGAGACAGCAACAACAACGTGCCCAGAGTCCGGGCATGCGCGATTCAGTACCGTTATCTTATCGCCCCAGCCTGTCGCCATTAAAGTGGGTGGGCGACATCTATTCCTAGGGTTCAAATCGTTCCAGCGCCGACGCAGTACCGCCTTATACAGTTATAGAGCACACACACATACATACACACATAAGCGAGAAGAGCCCCCCACACAAGAATCACCCTGTGTCCATGGGTTCGCTGTATCTGCATATAGGGTGGCGTCTGTGTCTGTCTGAAGCTCCCAGACCTCGGTTTATCTATAGTTGAAACCCCCCCACATACATACAACCCATGGCAAAACCCCTTAAATGCGTTGCGTCTGCAAAAACGATTTTGTTTTCGCATTTATTTATGAGCCGCTTAGAGCGCGCCAAATACTTTGCCAAACACTTTGAACCCCGAAATCCCCAACCCCGTTCCATCCGAGAATCGAAAACCGAACCCATTCCCCATGGCCCATACACCCCACCGCCAAAAAGAAGTGGTCACTAGAAGAAGGTCGTTTATGGGTTGGGTTTTCCGAGGGCAGGACGGAGTGGCAGCGCAAACAGCTGGAATGCATGGGTCGCTTGATAAGTATGTCGATTGCATAGAGAACTTTAATATAAAATTAAATTATATGAATTTTAAGCCCAATTTGTAGGCCAGTTAAAGCTAACCATCACCTACTATTTGGTATGACAACTTTCAGTTAAACTATATTCTTATCAGGAAACCAAATCACGTTTTGTAGTCAAATTAAAAGTAAAATCATATTGGAAAACTTAATTGTTTCGAAAATGCTTATGGAATTACAAAATGGAATATAACAAAACCTTTTAAATTATACAACTTATCATTACAACTTAGAATTTGCATATATTAAAGGACTAAGATATTTCAGTTTCGATAACACCAAAAGCTATAATTTGAGGGACTAAAGTAAATTTCTCAATGAAAAATTAAAATTTATATATGTATCAATCAGTTATTAATTTGACTTATAATTATAGTAGACTGAGTCTGCCTTATTGAGCAAGTGGGATATATGAAGACTCAACATATCTTAAAGAAAGAAAAAATTATTCGAAAATATTCATTTTTAATTCTTAGCTCTCACAGTATTATTTTTATTGATTCAGTTGTAAAGAATGCTTAATTTAAGAAACCAGTTATACTAAAATATAACAATTATAATAATTATAATACAATACCTTTCGAAGGTATTTTAAAAACGATATAAAGCTTTAAACTAACTTAGCCAAAAAAAAAAATTACAAGCAATAGTTATTTATAGACTGTTTCTACTTTGGCAATATGTATTTAATAATTAGTATTAATTAATGTATTTTGTGCTCATACATATATGTATGTACACAGATAGAAAAGATGAACCTTATCTTATCTTAATCTTAAGATTTTTAAGTACAATCGGGGTTAAATGGTTAAATCGATCCCGTTTTGGGATTAAAATGGCAAAATAAGCCTAAAAATGCTTGAATTAATCCCGAAACGGGCTTATTTTGCCATTTTAGTCCCAAAACGGGATCGATTTAACCATTTAACCCCATTGTACTAAAAAAACAACTTCAATAACAAATTATATTTTTATATCTAAGGGTCAATGTGCGAATCAATTCATGTTTATGCCTCAAGTTGCTCGCAATGTATTAATATTAAAGTTTACAATTTAACCTAAAATAATGAACCCTACAGGGTATCTAAAGATACCTTACCTAGACTAGTGTTGTTATTGTTTGATATGTCAACCGGGAAGTCAATGTTCGTCTATTAAAATAGGTCATAACCTTTTTTAGAATAATGTTCCAACAAAACCATACCCATCAATACTTACTAAATTTTGTAAAAGATTTCAAAAATTCCTTCAAGTTGTTCTTAAAGGTTTTATTAATATAACCGATGTAATATACAGGTAGCAAGCAGTTTATATCAGAATTTTCTGCCAGATTTTAATAGATAGTATAGATAGATAGTTTAATAGATAGTATCCAACGCTCAGTGACACAAACACATTATACCCTTAAATTCCCGAGTACCGCGGTGTAATATACATATATAACAGCGGGCCATGATGCCGTTAGCATCGTGACCCTGAAACGCATCTGGAATGGGAATGGCTGATGAAATGCACCCAACGAATGCAGATACAATCCGATCCGAGTCATAGGCCCATGGCTTCACTTCCGCGGTTACAAAATCGACTTTGACTTTCAAATTGTGTCAGCGCATTGTTGGGGCCATCTAATGTGGCCGTTACTAGTTAACCACGTTAAGTATTTTGCCAAATGAGCCCGACCTGGGGCACTTAACTACCGATGACGCGACGATATGGAACCGGATTGGCAGTAAGTAAGACAAAAATAAGGGAATTAGTAAGCAGGGCGATAAAATGGTTTTAGTTTTAGTTCCATGATGGCCAATGTTTGGACAAAATTTGACAATTAACAGGCAGTTTATTTAAATTTTCTTCTTCGACATTTCTCAGCTCAGCCGTCGTTCAGTCGGTAGTAGTTACATAAACATAAATCTCGGCAATGGGCCAGACCACAGACCAAAAGACAAAAAACTTGCTGCCACTGCACATTTTCACACATAGCCGGATTTTTGTTGCTATTGCTGTTGTTTTTCCCCCAAAACGTATTTTCGGGGGGTCTACGCGACGTCGTGAGATTCGGGGCTCATTGAGGCTTGGTTAAATCGCAGCTAGCTCATTTGTAGATTCGAATGTCAGCGGTGAACAAGTGCGGAACCCACCGAGAGCGGTTAAATATCGAAATTCCTTGACTAAATAGCGTGTAGAGTTTGATTAACCAGGATCGTCCATTTCGCCATGGACTTTGACGAGTTTCGCGAGTTCGGTCACGCCTCGATTGAGTTTATTATTAACTACCTAAGCAGCATTCGCGAGAGGTGTGTGAGATGAATATCTTTAAAGCCCAGAGCCTTGAGCCTGACATCCTTGTTCTCTTAGGAATGTCCTGCCCAACGCCGTTCCCTATGCGGTGGTCAATCAACTGCCCAAGGAGATACCCGAGCAGCCGGAACACTGGCGGGAAGTGCTTAAGGATCTGGAGAGCATTATCCTTCCAGGCTTGACCCACTGGCAGTCTCCTTACTTTAATGCCTTCTACCCATCCTCTTCCTCGGCGGGATCCATCATTGGTGAACTCTTAATCGCGGGCATCGGAGTCCTGGGATTCAGTTGGGTAAGTTTAAAAAAAAGATAAATAAAAAAGACATAACTAAATTAAAATATAATATAATTAGGTTTTTAAATTCATATATTTATAAAATGTATTTAAATTCTGTAGTCCATTGATCAATAATTTTATTTTCAATTAAAAAACTAGAATAGAAAATACTTGATCCTTAAGCTAACTTGAAGGGAATATAAAAATCAAAGCCATAATATTAAATTAAATATATTTATATTAATACGTTTTGTTAGATTCATTTATATAATATATTTATTTATAACAACAAATTATCTATATAAATTTCAATTTCTTTATTGATTTAATTGGAATAGATTTACTTATAATAACTAATTTATAATTGTATTATTATATAGTGGTCCAAATCCGTAAAGTTGCGTTTAAGCCACATAAGCATATAAGCACATATTAAGCCACATTATTATTGTTCAATGAGAATGGGATTCCCACATGTTATTATTATATTTATTATATATTATTATTTAATATTATATTATTATATTATTATTTAACGTTCATAAATTTTCCCAATAATTTATAAATGAAAATTAACCATTTCTAATTATACCCTTACTATAGTCTAATGACTAGACACATCTGGCCGGCAATTGGTGAAAACTTTGATAATAATTACACATGAAAGAATTTGAATTAGTCTTATGAACATTTTTTTATTTTAGTAAATTTATAGTTTATATTTTACTTTTAATTCAATATAGAATAATCCTGATGAGATAAAATTATAAAAACGTCTATAAGAAATCTTTAAGGTTGATGATGATAAGAATGCATTTAAATTTAAAATTTCGGTTCATTAGCAAACCATTTACAAACGATTCCACAACAAGAACTCCCAGTCCCAATAACGATCTACCTGATTGGTCGGAGCGATATGAATGTTAAGTAAATAAAAAACGTTCGTAAAGAGAAAAAGCTTCACGGAAGACAGAGAAAGATTACAACTAAGAGCGGGGCACAACTGAGTGTATAGTTCTTCCTTGGTAACATCATCGATCGTTTAAACAATGCTTTGGATAAGAATCACTTATCGACAGAACATACCTCCTAGAACAGCGATAAGCAATTAATGACGATTAGGAAAAATTGCTAACTAATTGTTTTCTTTAATCACATAAATAACTAGTGTTATACGATCGCCATAAAACTTCAATACGTTTACTGCCCAATTCGATCCCTAATTTCAGCGATTCGATGCGCTTTGAGTTGTGGCAGCTAATCAGAGGTGTTTGTTACTAAAGGGAAAAAAGTTAGAACGTGATATTCTTAAGTTTAAATAATAATTAAAAAAGTATATTTTGTATTCTTAGAAAATATTCTTTAAAAATAACATAAAATATTTAACGAGTTCAACAGAAGTTTTCTATAAAATAGATTTTAGAGCCTGTATACTGTGCTTTAATTACACTATTTATAGAATAATATTGTTCTTAAATAAGACCCGACCAACATGACGGAAAACCAGCTAGCATGCCAACACTAGAGGCTGACCAGAGGAGTCTGTCTATATAAAGCCGGTCACCACCGCCGATCGGCTTCAGAGTGAACTTCAGGCCAGGCGGAGAAGCGTCAACGAAGCGATTGGAGATCGAACTGGACAAATAAAGAAGCCGAAAGCGGAGAATTAAAGCAAAAACAAACAGAAAGTGAAAAGTGTAAATAGAAACGGCTCTCGAGGCAGTATCAGCGAAATGGATGCCAAGGAGTTTCGGGAATTTGGCAAGGCTGCAATTGATTTTGTGGCCGACTATCTGGAGAATATCCGCGACAATGAAGTACTGCCCTCCGTGGAGCCGGGCTACCTCCTGGACCTCCTTCCCAACCAAATGCCCGAGCAGGGGGAGTCATGGAAGACGGTCCTCAGCGACATCGATCGCGTGATCAAGCCGGGCATTACCCACTGGCAGTCGCCGCAAATGCATGCTTATTACCCCACCAGCACCTCCTATCCCTCCATTGTGGGTGAGATGCTGGCCAGCGGGTTCGGCATCATGGGATTCAGCTGGGTATGTTGTTGTCACCTGTCCCAGTGTTTGTCGCGGTGAAATCTCGCCGCTGACTGCTGAATCCATTGTTTTGGCCGGCTGAATGGGCCATTGTCCCATTGTAAACGTTGGGTGAAAGTGAAACCAAGAACCCGACAAACAGGTTGCGATGCAGGCACCTCCATAAGAGTTTTCCATACAAAAAATCGCGAGTTGACTAACTTTAATATTATGATTAAGACCTTTCGCCGATATAACCATAATCAATTCTATTGTGCGGCAATCAAAGCTAAACAATCCATGTTTATTGTATAAGCCATCGATTGGGACTCTAGATAGCTCGTTACGTGAGAACACGTTTATAAACTTAAGGGCCTGACATTATTTATGGGAAAAAGGATATTTTGTAACTATAATAATGGTTCTTAGATAAATCTAAGAGATTTCTAAAACCCAATTGATGAAAGTTAGCTATAAATTTAATGATTTTGCTTAGCTTTATCTAATTTTCAAAGTCTAAAGAAGTCACAAACTATTTTCTCCTTTGCAGATCTGCAGTCCTGCTTGCACAGAACTGGAAGTGGTTGTCATGGATTGGTTGGCCAAATTCTTGAAGCTGCCCGAGCACTTCCTACATGCCAGCGAGGGCCCCGGCGGCGGTGTGATCCAGGGATCTGCCAGCGAGGCGGTCCTGGTGGCCGTCCTTGCTGCCCGGGAGCAGGCGGTGGTTAACTACAGGGAGTCGCATCCGGAGCTGAGCGAGAGCGAGGTTCGAGGCCGCCTGGTGGCCTACTCCTCGGATCAGAGCAATAGTTGCATTGAGAAGGCGGGAGTCCTGGCCGCCATGCCGATTAGGCTCCTGCCAGCTGGAGAGGATCTGGTACTCAGGGGAGAGACCCTGAAGCAGGCCATCGAGGAGGATGTGGCATCGGGACGGATTCCTGTCATCTGCATCGCCACCCTGGGCACCACAGGAACCTGTGCCTACGACGACATCGAGACCTTGTCCACAGTCTGCGAGGAGTTCAAGGTGTGGCTCCACGTCGACGCCGCCTACGCCGGTGGGGCCTTTGCCCTGGAGGAGTGCTCCGATCTCCGAAAGGGTTTGGATCGGGTCGACTCGCTGAACTTCAACCTCCACAAGTTCATGCTGGTGAACTTCGACTGCTCGGCCATGTGGCTGCGGGACGCCAACAAGGTGGTGGACAGCTTCAATGTGGACCGTATTTATCTGAAGCACAAGCACGAGGGTCAGTCCCAGATACCTGATTTCAGGCACTGGCAAATCCCGCTGGGCCGCCGCTTCCGCGCCCTCAAGGTCTGGATCACCTTCCGCACTCTGGGAGCCGAGGGCTTGAGGAATCATGTGCGCAAGCACATTGAGCTGGCCAAACAGTTCGAGGAGCTGGTGACCAAGGACTCTCGCTTCGAGCTGGTGGCACCTCGAGCCTTGGGGTTGGTCTGCTTCCGTCCGAGGGGCGACAACGAGATTACGGCCCAGCTCCTGCATAGGCTCATGGAGCGAAAGAAGATCTACATGGTCAAGGCGGAGCATGCCGGTCGCCAGTTCCTGAGGTTCGTTGTGTGCGGCATGGACTCGAAGCCCTCCGATATTGAGTTCGCCTGGACGGAGATCGAGTCCCAGCTAACGGCCCTCCTGGCAGAGCAATCTCTGGCCGCTCGCAAGGCGGCGAATGTGGCCGATCTGACGCAACACTTCCAAATCCAACTAAACGATCACGAGAAGTCTCAGTGAGATGATTCCCTTTGCTTGCAGTTAAACTTCATATTTATTTTAAGGATGTCCTTAGTGTGCATTGTAGTAGTTAAGATTATCATGTGTTTATAAATAAAAACTTAAAGAAATATGGTTTGAAGCAATTTTAATATTTATACCCTTGCAGGGTATAAACATTTTAGTCAGAAGTTTGCAACGCAGTGAAGCAGACATTTCCGACCCTATAAAGTATATATATTCTTGATCAGCATCAACAGCCGAGTCGATCTAGCCATGTCCGTCCCTTTCTACGCAAACTAATCCCTCAGTTTTAAAGCTATCTGAATGAAACTTTGCAAATAGTCTCCTATATTCTCTCACTACTATATATGTCGGAATGGGTCGGATCAGACGACTATATCATATAGCTGACATACGAAAAATAGTAAATTATAACTTTGTCAATTTTCAACGTATTTGCATATAATTTGAGATATGGCCATTTTGTATAATTCTAGATTTTCGGTTTTAATTTGATCAAGATCGGACTATTATATGATATAGCTGCCATATGAATATGTATATCAATTAATTTATTTTGAAAGCTTTGTTGCTAGCAACATTTAGTTGTTGCGCAACATTTTTCATGGTCAACCTGTTTCGCTCAACATTTATAGAATTTAACCCTCTCAGCCCACATTTAAAATTAGCCAAGATAACATTTTTTTTAACAGATATGTATTTGGCTTTATTCAAATATGAACTGACGAAAATTTCAAGGTCCTTGGTGTCCTGGCTCGATAGTTACAGGATGTTGCCACAAAATGTTCACAAAATTCTTGTAGACAAACTATGAACTTTTTTAAAATTTTTTTATTTTTAAATAATTTACTTACCCCTATATATGTATAATTCCCACCTAGCTTTCCATTACAACAAATATTTATTGAATAAAATAAAAAAATGAATTTTTATTTTACCAACACTTTTCCCGCCAACCATTTTTTTCATACAACTGCACTTAAAACGTCTGCTAAATAAACACGTTTGCAGCTTACAAGTAACTTATTAGTTATTTTGGTTGCGGAAAACATTAAGGAAGATGTTGAAAAAAAGCGCGAAGCAAAAAATGTATATTCCAGGTAACTGAGGCGTATTTCTACAATGTTGCCTATAGGCAACAAATGGGCTGAGAGGGGAACACATGAAAGCGAAAAGAACCGCAATCCTTAAATATACAAAAATTTTAAATACTTACTGCAAGGGTATTTAAACTTCGGCTTGCCGAAATTAGTTTCCTTTCTTGTTTTTTGTCATATACAGAAAAATTCCTTAAACATTTTGAATTTATTTTAAGGTGTCTAAAAGTAGGCAATGAAAACTTGCAATAGCGAGGTTTAAGTTGGTTTCCTTATGTTATGTAAAATATTTTGTGGAATACTTTTAGGCAAAATATGTTAAACTTATCGGTTTATGTTAATCTAGGTCAGGTTGTTATTCGATTATAATATTTTATAAATATGACTTCCACTTATTACTTTTGTTTTTATTTCATTATCAATCAAATTGAAATTCCTCTATTCTTGGCGGTCAAGTGTGGCCGCAACTCCAAAAAATCCCGTATAAAATATCGATAGCCGAAAATATCAAAAATCGTAAACGTAGTGTGCCATCTCTAGTGTTCACAACAAACTTTTGGATATTGGACAAAATTTTGAAAACAGTTTATTTTTGTTTTCAGATTCCGTTTACCGCTTGCCATGCAGTGGTAAGTGGCGTTGCATAAACCGGCCGGGCAGCTCGGATGTGCCACAATGCGCCACCTACTGAACTCTCCTCTCGCCACCAGCAGTTATAAACTGGCCACCAAGCGCAGCTTATACAATGCCACGGTCCTCCAGGCGGACTCCGGCGCCCATTTACGCAGCCCGGATCTGGATGCAGCGCGGCAAAGTGCCCGAATTGTGGTCATTGGCGCCGGACTGTCTGGTCTCTCTGCCGCCCAGCACCTGCTGGCCCACGGCTTCCGGCGCACCGTCGTTCTGGAGGCTACCGAGCGCTACGGCGGCAGGATAAACTCACAGCGCTTCGGGGACACCTTCTGCGAGCTGGGGGCGAAATGGGTAAGGATCGACGGGTCGCAGGATTCGATGTACGAGCTGTTGCGCAACACCGAGGGTCTAGACAAGCAGATCAAGCAGCCCGAGCGGCCCACTTACGTCCACATGGAACAGGATGGCGACGGCAGTCAAGCCATCAAGCCAGCGATGGCCGAGCTCATCGACACCCTGTTTCGACAACTTTGCCGCGGCTTTAAGGTCTCGGACCGAGTGAAGCGCGGCGAAGACATGCAGGCCTTGGATAACGTTATGAGCTACTTTAAGGCAGAGAGCAATAGGATCATCGCCTCCACATTCCAGCAGCCGGAGGAGCAGCAGGCGGCGCGTGAGATCTTCCAGTCGCTGTTCAAGGAGTTCGGCAGCGTCCTCGGATGCTGCCTGGAGTATGTGAATATTGAGCATATAACTAAGTGCCCGGTGCAGGCGGAAAAGCGTCCGCTTTACGTGCCCACCGGACTGGACAACGTCGTGGAGGAGCTCACACAACAACTGGACAAAGAACAACTGCAGACGGGCAAGCCCGTGGGTCAGATTCAATGGACCCCGTCGCAACTCAAGGGCGTGGGCTGCCTGGATGGCAGTCTTTATAGTGCGGATCACATTATTTGCACCCTGCCGCTGGGCGTGCTCAAGAGCTTTGCGGGCATACTGTTCCGACCGACGCTGCCGCTGGAGAAGATGCTGGCCATACGCAACCTGGGCTTTGGCAATCCGCTGAAAATCTATCTCTCCTACAAAAATCCCATTAAACGGTGGCTCAAGACAAATCTGCGACCACTTGGGGCACATTTTAGTCGCTCCACCGATCCGCAAGTGGAGCGTAATTGGACCCAGCAGGTGGTAGAGATCAGTCCGGTGCCCAGCAGCCAGCATGTCCTGGAGGTGCATGTAGGTGGCGGCTACTACGAGGAGATCGAGAAACTTCCAGATGACAAGCTGCTGGAACAGATAACCACGTTGATGAGACGCTGTATTAGCAATCATTTAATCCCCTATCCCGAGGCCTTGCTCCGCTCCAGCTGGAGTACTTCGGCATGCTACCTCGGCGGACGGCCATACTTCTCCACAAACAGCAGTGCGCGCGATGTGCAACGGTTGGCGGCGCCACTGGGCGAGAAGGCACCAAGCCTGCTCTTCGCCGGGGATGCCACTGCTGTCCAAGGCTTCGGCACCATCGATGCAGCCCGGTCTAGTGGCATTCGGGAAGCGCAACGCATCATCGACTATTACAAAAACAGCGTGCATTGCTATTGATACACCAAATGGTACAAGGAACCTTAGGAACCATAGGAACTTACTAGTCAAAATTTGTTGTATATATTTAAGCAGTTACATTTTTTTAATTAGGCGTAGCACATTATCAATAAAAGCATTATGAACGATTTTATAAATCTAACGTGGCAATTTTGGACATTTAGATCCCGTTTTACTAGGCTGCATCTGGTAATTAGGGGATATGTTGGTCTTATTTTATTCAACAATATTTAATACTGTTTATTTTTCGCATATTTATGAACTAGTTTATGCACTAGTAAAACCATAAGGATCAAAACGGAGCACAACTCTAATTGCAGCCTCGAGGAGAGCCTCACCACTTTAACCTTTAACCTAAAACCATACGATTGGAATTCCCCCTGACTAAAAACAAGAAAGAAAGCTAACTTCGACATGCCGAAGTTTGAATACCCTTGCAGTAAGTAAGACCTTTTCGTTTTCTCGGGTACTGACATAAATGTTGCGAACGAAAATGTTGCGAACAAACTAAATGTTTTTATATATGTATTCCTGTATATATATGTATTTTGATCAAATTAAAACCGAAACCGAAATTAAAATATTACAAAATGACCATGTCTGAAATTTCATGGAAATATGTTGAAAATTGCCCAAGTTATAATTTTTTTCCTAAAAATTTTCCGATCGTTCCTATGGCAGCTATATGATATAGTCGTCCGATCCGGCCCGTTCCGACATATATAGTAGTGAGAGCATATAGAAGCATATGTGCAAAGTTTCATTCAGATATCTTCAAAACTGAGGGACTAGTTTGCGTAGAAACGGACGGACAGACAGACGGACATGGCTAGATCGACTCGGCTGTTGATGCTGATCAAAAATATATATACTTTATAGGGTCGGAAATGTCTGCTTCACTGCGTTGCAAACTTCTGACTAAAAATAATACCCTGCAAGGGAATAAAAATATGTCTTTATTTGCTAGGTCTAGGCCACCGTATAATAATTGTTTTTCTAGATCTCAGCTTGCAGTCTCCATGCTGGAAAAATCAAAGGGGTCGAAAGTGCATTAATGATTAAGCTGATAACACCTCAGTTTTACAGCTGCTCTTGAAAGAGTGGAGTGCCCTGCAAACCTAGTTCTTGCAGTTATTTTTGAATGCCTGTAACTTTATAGGCATTTTTATGATTTTAAATGCTATTTTAATTATACCCCATTACGGGTTAATGTTGAAGAGTTATTGAATTCAATCAAGAAATACATTTCTCTGAAATCAGAACAGGATTTAACCGGCAGTCGGGATACTCGTCGATGTTAGCTCACACATTTAATCGGCAGACAACCATCAGCTAGTACAGAAATATTTAACTAACAATTTTACAATTTCGAAGAAAACAAACTCTCAAAATGTATAGTTATAAATTCTTGTATATATTTAAGCAATTACATTTGTTTTAATTAGGCGTAGCACGTTAACAACAAAAGCATTAACAACAACAACATTGATACACATGAAATAGGATATTATTACACTAATGTGGCGATGGAGGACAGGCGTCTCATCTTTTTTTTGCGATGTAAATTCCCTAAACATGTCGCGATTGGTCAAAGGTATAGGATTCGTTCCGGCTTTAAATTTCACGATTTGAAGCGTAGAAATGAAAATGAATCCTTAATATTATGGTTGGGCAGCGGATGTCAAGTTCGAAGCTACTTATGAAAACATAATTAAATAAATTTGGAGAGTTTAAAAAACTACTACGTTCCTATCCATGATTTTGTTAACTCCTTAAAGAATATACAATAACAATTAATGAATTAATACAGCTCTGTAAATTCGAAATAAGCCGGAACTGAACTTCTTAATCTCAATTTACTGCTCCTTTTCCATATCATCGGCAGCAGCACTGACTTCCTTCCACGAGTATTCCATATCCTCGGACTTGGTGAAGCGCGAGCACACGGCCATGCGTAGGAAGTACACGTCCTTGATTTTAGCTGGAACCATGTGGATATTACCACGACCGTTGATCCTCTTCAAGAGAGCTTCGTTGCGCTCATTACTGCCCTTCAGCCGGAAGCACACCAGACCCATGTTGACCTCTGCTGCCAGTTCGAACCTCGAGTCCGCCTCGCACAGATCTCCGAACTGCTTGGCAAAGTTGCAGTGCCTGCGGATGTGGGCCTGCAGGTTCTCCACTCCATAAAGGCGCAGGACGAACCACAACTTAAGAGCTCGGAACCGACGTCCCAAAGGAATCTGCCAGTGGCGGTAGTCAGGAGCAGATCCCTGCATGTCGTGCTTCAGGTAGAGCGGATCCACGTTGAAGGCGTTTACCACCCAGCTGGGATCCTTGAGCCACATGGCAGAGCAGTCAAAGTTGACCAGCATCCATTTGTGGGGGTTGAAGTTGAAGGAATCCGCCGATTCAATGCCCTTCATAAGGTGGCGGTACTCCGGACAGATGAAAGCGGAGCCAGCATAGGCGGCATCCACATGGATCCACACGTTGTGCTTGTTGCCCACGGGTCCACACTCGTCCAGGTAATCAAAAGCACACGAGTTTGTGGTTCCTAAGGTGACCACGGCATAGAATGGAATCAAACCCTCAGCCAGATCCTCCTTGATGGCCTTTTCCAGGGCATCACCGCGCATCCTGTGGTTCTCCGAAGGAACTGACCGAAGACGCACGCCTCCCAGGAGACCGGCACGCTCCACGGAGGAATGAGCCTGATCTGAGCAGTAACCCACAAGCTTTCCGACAATGGTGTGTTCGTCCCACTCCGGATGCTGAGCCTTCACCTCCTGCACCTTCTTGGCCTTGGCTCCCAGAAGACCCACCAAGGTGGACTCGCTGGCCGTTCCCTGGATGACTCCGCCGCCCTTGCCACCCGAGCAGGCCAGGAACTCAGCGGGCAGATCCAGCATCTTGCCCAGCCAGTCCATCATGACCACTTCCAGTTCCGTGCAGGCGGGACTGGCGATCCAGGTGAATCCTATGCAGGCAATGGCACCGCTCAGCATGTCAGCCACAATAGCTGGGTAGGAGTTGGCCGTGGGGAAGTAGGCATGGAACTTGGGGCTGTGCCAGTGCGTTACTCCCGGCATGATTACCCGCTCGATGTCCTGCATAACGTCCTGCCAGTTCTCTGGTTTCTCTGGAGCGGCATCCGGGATGAGGGGCTTCAGATAGCCGGGCTTAACTTCTGGTAGCACGCGCCTGAAACGGGAATAATCTTATTAGGTCTCTGATTGCATGGAAAGCTTCTTGCTAATTGATTGTGAAACTTCGTTAGCCCACAAAGGCAGTGGGGAATAGGAAAAGGGAGAAGCGAAGCATCCTGCCATCCCCAACAAGTTGTTTTGTGGCAATAAAAAATCAATATATATGTGTGAAAAAGTGTCGTCAAGTTAAGGATAAAGAAGAATATAAGCTGGATACATTTTTCTCCTTTTTAATTCCTGAATTCCTGAGGGATTTGAAATAAAAGTTTTTTATTACTAGCGAAGAGTTGAACCTTTATTATAATGTATATGAAAGTAAGACTTAAATAGAAAATACATTTAAAATAACAAAGAGAATTTCCATTTATAGCTTTTTAAAAGTTCTCAAATTGTATTTAACTCAAATTAAATCCATGTCCGATTTATTAATATTATTATCAAGGCAAAAGAAACCTTAAATAAGCTTTTAAATCTGCACAAGAACAATGCACAACCCGTCGCTTTTGCCCCAAGGCTTCTGAGCAATTATATCTACATGAAATTCGACCTTGACACGCCAACATTATAAACCTTTTTAATGCCGCAATGATTAATTAACCGTAGGCTCAACAGTAAGAGCTAAGAAAACGCACAAATAAATAACAGTATGCAGCTGAGAAGGTCGCCTAAACTGCCTTAAAGTACTACTATATATAAAGCAAAGTTCCCAATCCGATCGTGGCGGCTTTCCCATGACTAATGCTCAAAAGCGTGTGCAAAATGTCATTCACTTGCCCGGAATCGAACAGAACGAACTTTCAAATCGAACACAAAACGCAGCTGAGGTCAAGCAACACAGGTTGCTTATAAATAAAGCCTATATGTATCGACACTGCTACAAATTAAATTAAATTCAAGCTAATTGAGGCACACACACTCACTTCACACTCGTTCTCACCGACTTACCTCTCGCGTATGTTCTCCAAATATTCGGCAATAAAATCCACCATTGTCTTGGCGAAATCCTTAAACTCGGGTGCCTCCATGTCGATCTTTAAGGGGAAGAGTATAAAGCGATCAGGATTGATTTTTGTGTATTGCTTAGACAAAGCTATAGACATACCGAGACCTTGGGATCCAGTTTATCTTCCACAGTGTTAGCTTTACCATTACCGTTAGTTTGCTTTGGTTGGTTAGTGTTATTAATGGGTAATTTGCTCATGTTTTGTTAGTCCAAATATTATTTGCAATGGAATGAAATGGAATCTTTAATGGGGGATTAGAAGAACACAAGTGAAATGACAAAAAAGCACTCGTATCAGTAATTTGTAGATAATGCTAATCAGTGGCAGCTGGGGGTGAAGTGTTTACACTGAGCTAAAACTAATATACATAATTGTGTGTGTATCAATTGTTTACTAATTAAATTATGTAGTTTAAACTAATCTTTTTCCTATTTTAATTACTATACTATATATTTTTTATTTTTAATTAAATACTTGTTCGTTATGCTTCAGCGTCTGGCTTAATGTTTGGATATGTTTGTCTCAAATATAAGCAACCTTTACTTATTAATTTTTTCCCACTTCCATTTACTTTTAGCCGCTAATTACAATTAAGATAAGTCTCTACACCTGTATCATTTGGTCACACAGTAAATATATATGTTAATTAGAATATAACCACTAACATTTTGCATTAATTAACTCTGGCTTATTTTTCTCAAATCGGTTTTAACAACCTAAACAAGTTGGCATTGAGACTGGCGACTTGTGGCGTGGCCAGCAAATACACACATTTTGTTTGAATAATACACAAACTTTCAGATACTAAGAGCCAAAAAGTAAGCCACTAAAGAATGCTGAACTTAAAATACATCAGATTAAAGCAAGGCAAGGCTAGATGCCTAGTTTTAGATGTACTTTATGTATGCCAGGTCCGCGCATTACGTATACGCCGCGTTAGCCCCGAAAATGAATTTTTTCCATGCACTCATTATGTTGCCCAAGCACTTTAGGTATTTAAATCTTATACACACACACACGCCACTCACCGTGCACTTTAGTTAACTGCCTTTAATTATTTGCACTTGTCGCCGAGCTTTGTTTCCGTTCCGAACTAAATCTTTGCCCAACTAGAGTTCGCTGCGGGATGTACTATATGTATTTCCGTTCGATCTGATGGAGCTGCTGTGCTGTGCTCGGCATTCGCCTCTTAACTGAGCGCCACTCGCTTTTGGCCAAGGCTTTTAAAGCTCGGTCAACTGCGCTGCTGCTGTCGCAGGACCGGTTCAAGCCTCTCTGTCGCTGAACTCCACCTTGCGGGCTGTAAAAATATATATTATGTATATTCTGCACTTGATTTGTGTTCTTTACGTTCTGTGCGGTGATTTTGTGACTCTTTTTGGAGCATGCATTGATTTGTGCGTGACTCAGGAGCAGGCCTTTACACTTTGAAGGTGGGAATTATAAAATTAATCAATTAATACTAATTTATATAAGCTATAAAATCCAAATTTACCCCCAACATAGCACACAAAATTGTCAAGTAAATAATATATTTTGAACTGATTGGAAAAAACCGCAAGAAAAATGTTATTAGGAACATTTAAAGTTTATTTCCAGTAACGAATTTTTTACCAAACTATTAAGTGTAAAGGGAATACTTTTTATCAGAGAAAATTTTTTAAGTTTATAGAAAATACTCTATTTTTGTAGAGTAAATAATCTACTTAATAACCCCTAATTCCCAGAAGCTTACTGATCAGATTTCTGCTCACGTTCTTTCCAACTCTGCTCTCATTTTGTGAGAAATGAAAACGGAGCGCCGCCAGGAATCCCCCCATTCATGAGTCATTGCAAGCCGGGATTTCCTCGAGCTCTGGCGAAAAAGATCGAACGCAAAAAAGATAAACAAATTAAAAATTCATAGAAAAAACAAGAAATTGGATGGCACGCTTTACGCGCATCTGCGGAACAGGTTTTCAAAGCAATATACCTTTATGTGACGTGCGGATGTGGCGACCCCCTGATCCGCTCATGGCATAGTGACGTCAAAAAAAGTCCATCCCCTCCAGCCTCTCACTCTGACTTTCCTATTGTGCTAGGGGAGGAAGTGAGTGTGGGCTAGGTTGAGGAGCATTTCGAATAAGGGATTGTGTGGAATGGGGCTCGTGGGGTGACCTGCGGGTTAGGCCAACTGTTGCTGAGCTGGAAGGAAGTCTGTGTGTGAGTGTGCCTGACAACATTTCAACGAAGCCACTTTGGCAAATCACTTGACTGAATCAACAGATTTATATGCCATGCCAACGGCTCTGCTTTCGATTTTAATGCGTTGGGTGCACCCCGTCCGCCCACTTCCACTCCCATTCTACCCCCATTATGCTCCTTTACGGGTGGCTGGAGTCTGGGATTGGGGCAAAAGGAATACTACGATTTGATTTATGGCTGACTTCGAGTTGCGGGAGAATAGAAGCGACTTTGGTATTCATGGCGCCCTCAAGTGGGGATTGCATAACCAGGCTGAAGAAGTCAAGATGTGCTAAAATAATCCAAACAATCATTGATTGTACTGTGATCAAATTGTATAAAATACACATTTAGTAAATATGAGAGGAGTATATTAATTAGAGAATGCGTCCTGTTTATGTATACTTATTTATTATATCAGTTATCCTAGGACATAGTTCTTTTACCATTGTTTTACCATTCACTACTGGAATGGAAGTATTCTTTACAGTTCACATTAAATATTTGTTCGATGGGTTCTGCACATAGAAGTCCCAATTAGGACCAACTAACACTTAAGAACCAAATTCACACATGTAAAAGTCCGTAATATATACATATGAACATATTTTTTCTATAAATTTTGAACTACATACAAATTTTAATAAATTTTTTAAACTTTAACAATTTAAGGACTTTACAAAATCTTCAACATACTGCATACAAAACAATCTAATATAAATAAATCTCCAAAATAATTGTTTTTTTTTTCTCTTTTTCAAAACTACTTACCAACAAGAAAGGAAGCTAACTTCGGGCATGCCGAAGTTTAAATACCCTTGCAGTAAGTAGAAGAAAAATGTTCTGATTTTTCGCTTTCTCGGAATGTGTGACGTTCGGTCGTGCCTCGGGTAGTCAGGGCTGGCCAGGGTCATATCCAGGACATTTATTTGGTTCAGGACAGTGGTGCTAGAAAGGAATCCCCGACCCGAGTCCCAGTGAGAACGCGCAGAGTTTGACCTTAACTAGGCTTATATACAAGGTTTATTGGTTCGTTCTACAGAGAATAATATTGTAGGGGTGGGGAGGCGGTCGGCTCGAACGGTAGGTCTGCGTAGGGCTTCCCTCGTCTAATGTCCGGGTTCCGTGGGCGGGGCTTCTTGCGTCTGGCCGGAGCGGGCTCCGTCGAATACCTGGGAAATATAGGAGAGTACTGGTGCGGACCCTGAAGTCAGCAAGAAGACTTAAGGTAGTTAGGGATAAGCACTTCTATCCTCGCTGGCGATATTTACCGCCGAAAGATCCCGCTCCTGCTGTCTAGTCGCTGAAGGCTGGTGACTTCCACCTTGGTCGACTCCGACCACCGAATGATCTCGCTGAGGCGCTTTATACAGTAGAATCCGGTTATAACGACTCCGGTTATAACGATCGACCGGTTATTGCGACGAAAACTTGATGGTTTGGTTGGTCCCCATACAAACTTATATGAAAGGGCCTCCGCTTAGTACGCCTCCGCTTTTAGCGACGAACCGCTTATAACGACGATTTTTGACCGATTTTTGACAATTCAACCGGTTATTGCGACGTGCCGGAAAAAAATACAGCGAAATAATGCCAAACAATTTAAACTACAACCGATGGTGTCACCGACATCGATGTTTCGATGTTTTTAAGAAAAAACATCGCTGTATCGCCAATGTTTTTTTCAGCTCTAGTGTGCAGACCTCATAGCCTATTCTCCGTTATATTTGTTATGAAAAAAAAATCTATTTTAATTTGGAATTTATTAAATTTTTCGTTTTTATTGAAAAAATAATTTGTTTTACTTTAAAAGTTATTATGAACATGGCAACCATTTAAAAAAAAAAAAAAAAATTTTTTGTTGCTCCTCCCGGCTAGTGCGACTTCCGGATATAACGACGTAAAATCGTCGGTCCCTTGAATGTCGTTATAACCGGATTCTACTGTATAGGGCCTGTCGGGTTTTAGTGTGCCCGCTTGGGGTTTCGAGATTCCCGACTTAGTGTGGCCGGAGCTCTGGTTTAGAGTGACCCTTGGCTCGTACGGGCGTGCGCGCGTACTTTGTTTGAATTTGAATAATTGTGCGCGGCACGCGTCACAAATGTTGCTAGCGAAAAAAGTTGCTAAAGAAATATGTTGCGAACAAATTAAATGAATTGATATATACATTCCTACGGCACCTATATGATATAGTAGCCCGATTTGAATAAAATTAAAACCGAAATTCTGGAATAAAACAAAATGGCCATGTATAAAATTATATGAGAATATATTGGAAATTGGCATAGTAAACATTTTTTTCCTCAAAAATTTCCGATCGTTCCTATGGCAGCTATATGATATAGTCGTCCGATCTGGCCAGTTCCGACATATATAGTAGTGAGAGCATATAGAAGACTATCTGCAAAGTTTCATTCAGATAGCTTTAAAACTGAGGGATTCGTTTGCGAAGAAACGGACGGACAGACGGACATGGCTAGATCGACTCGGCTGTTGATGCTGATCAAGAATATATATACTTGCATATATACTTGCAAACTTCTGACAAAAATATATATAAATATAAATATATATATAAATATAATATGTAAAATTATAATACCCTGCCAGGGTATTAAAACTATAAGCAGAACGGGAATCATTTTCATGTACATCTGCTAAAACACACGATTTCCAGCAAAGTGTATAATTTATCTTAAAAACTTATGTGGTAGATTAGGCTCTAGTTGGTCAATTAAATAGACTTCCAAATATATATCAGTAAGGCCGGCGAAGAGTCGTCGCGGAGAGGAAGTATAATGTTCACATGGCGACAGAGCGTCGTGCATGTGAAATATGCCGACTCAGCACTCTCCTGGCCCATTGCACTCAAGAGCGGTCATATTACCAGGCAATTGAGGGATTGCTTGGGTGTTGGATTTCAATAAAAATATTGCAGGAAATTGCTACAGTAATAATATTAACGCATAATATGTGAACCTACTGCACTAAATATTTACCTTAAAAATGCAGTGTCTAAACATAAAATTGAAGTAACCACTACGTTTATAACCAAGCTGTACCAATATTATTGTTCCTAGGAATCCGAATCCATACAATCCCAGATCGAACATGAAACCCCATTTTAAAGACAAAAGGTGTTCTGGTTTAATTTTTATTGTTTACGGTTCACAATCAAATTTGTTCATTGTGTTCTACACACACTGGTAGGTTGCACTGAAATTCTTTTAGCCAGAGTTGCAGATCTTATGGACCAAATCAGTTGGAAGCGCGCCACCGAGCGACTCAGACAACGGGGGGACAACTAAGGTTGAGCCGCATCCGGAGCACGCACTGAGGACCGAGGATCGACCCCGATCGGGAAGAGAATGAATAGAACCGTTTACATGGGACAAATATTGGTTGTTTCGCTTCATTTTCTCCACAGTCAATCAGTCGAATTGCGTATTTCAGCAGAAACAAGAATCGAAAAGTACTTAGTTAAATGCTATATGTAGGTAGTTACAACTTAACGGAACTAGGTGCTGCACCCAGCTACTGTGCGATGGTCGACGGCAGGTTGAGCAGCGTGCTCTGTCCGCTGGGCAAGTAGGCAACGCCGCGGGACCTCGATAGCTGGTAGGCAATATCCTCGGCGGCCTCGATACGACGCAGCTCCACCAGACCATCGCCGGCCTCGCCGAATGACTTGGCCAACAGATCAGCGGCGGCGGCATCTCCCTCCGCCGAAATGATGGAGGCCAGCTTCTGCTGCTCGGCCTTCTCCACAACGAAGCGAGCCTTCTCTGCCTCCTGCTGGGCCACCTGCTTCATCTCAACAGCCTGCGTGAATTCCCGTCCAAAGGTCAAGTGTGTCAGCGAGATATCATCCAGAATGAAGCCGAACTGCTTGGCGCGCACGGTTAGTTCCTGGGAAACGCGCTGGGACACCATCTATGGAGGGGAGAATTACAAAGTTGAAAATAACATGAGCCCACTACAGATGACATCGCATCAGTACTCGTACTCACCTCACGCTGAGTAATCAGCTCGCCGGCATCGAACTGGGCAACCACAGCCTTCAACACCTCGGGCGCGATAGAGGGCAACACACGTTCGTCGTAATCCTGGCCCAAAATAGTGTATATCTTGGGCAGCTGGTCGGGAATGGGTCGGTACAGGATACGCAGCGTAATGTTCACATTCTGCAGATCCTTGCTGCCGGTAATAACCGGCACATTGCGGGGCTGGGAGCGAATGTCGAAGATGATGGGCCGCTGCACCCAGGGAATGAAGAAGTGTGTGCCCTCGCCGACCACATTCTCCTTGATGCCGCTGAAGCGATCGAAGATCACCGCCCGGTGGCCGCCTTCCACATTATATAACGCAGAATTCACAACGCCTCCAAGCACCGCCACGCCGAGACCCAGCTGGCCGATGCGATTGAAGAACTGAGCAGCCATTGTGTCTGTGGTAAAGTATAAACAAATGGAATTAATCAGTTGGTGTCTTAAATTGACTTTCACAAATAAATAAAAAGCCGACTGGATTAAGCAATTTCGTCAGATTTTTTAGGTTAGAACGTCATGGCTGGGAGACAACGTGATGTTTACATGAATTTCGGCGTGATTGAATGGGCTTTCCTGTGAAACGCAATCTGCGCGCTCAAACACTTACTAATTAAAGCTCTTTGAGTTAAATTAAATCAGAATATTGTGTAATTTTCCAGAACAAAACACGAAATTCAACCGCACGGCAGACCGATAATTCGATAGTTGTACTCAGCAGAGTAGAGTTGTCAGGTACAATAAGTTATCACTCTATCGATAGTTATAGCTAGATTTTAAAATATGTTCTTATTAATAAGTATTCTTGTTGAACATGCAGTAAATATGTTCAATTATAAATTAAATATAAGCGCTCCCTAAATCCGATAAAATAAATCATAACGTTAAAAAATTACACACTACAACACGATGATATCGATAGTAAATATGGCGGGTACTTTAAAAATATCTTTAGATTTTGTACGTTTTTATGTTTAGCAAGTTATTTAATAATAAAAACCTCAACATCTTTAGTAGTAATTTCATTTTAATTTGTACAAAACTCGGGTTGTTGGAATTCCCAAAACTACTGAGTCATCTCGGCGCGCCCTGCGCCCTTGGGCATCTTCTTGTTGGTGGAATCCTCCAGCTCCTTGGCCTTGTAGTAGTGCGGCGCCACCTCCAGCAGCCACTTGCTCTCGATCTCGATCACCTGGCGCATATACTCCTTGGACGTGAACACGAGCTCGTGGTAGAGCACCCACCGCGGCAGCTCCTCGAAGAGCGACGAGTTCGGGTGTATCATTACCGTCTGGTTGTGCTTTATGGTCTTGTAGTGGCCCCCCTTGGACAGACGCGCCACGTGGTAGAAGTAGCCGGCTGTGGCCGCCTTGCGCACGTTAATCGTCTCCGGCAAGCAGCTGACCATGTCGATTTCGACGCGCTGCATCAGCCCGACGAGCTGCTCTCGCACATCCCGTGCCCGCTTCATGGACCGATACTGGATGAAGTTCTCGTAGCACCACTGGGTGCTGTAGTCCGTCTCCGCCCATTGATTGTACACCTGAAGCAGGCTCAGGTGGTCTCCATGCATGTGATTGAAGTTCTTTCGCGCTGTGTCCGCGTGGATGATCTTGTCCTTCGGCCTGTAAAAGATGGCGCTGTTGACGGAGAGCATGGCGGCAATGGTGACCATCTCCTCCGAGCATTTGTACCTGTAAAGGATGAAGCATTAAGAAAAGGATTTCCGTCTTGGAATACAACTTACTTTTCGCTTGCCAGCAGCATCTTGCCCATCATGGGATCCACGGGAAACTCGGCCATGCGCCGGCCCAACTTGGTCAGTTCCCCATGGTGATTCAGGGCGCCCAGGGCGTATAGCTGCTCCAGAGCCAGAACGAGCGTCTCGTGCGGCGGCGGATCCAGAAAGTCAAAGTGTATTAAATCGTTGATCCCCAGAGCCTTCAGCATGAGCACAGCGTTGCCCAGATTGATGCGCTGTATCTCGGGCACCGTGTTATCCTCCAGCTCGTGCTTGTACGCCCACGCAGTGTACAGCCGGAAGCACTTGCCCGGCGCAGTGCGTCCCGCTCGGCCCGCTCGCTGATTGGCCGACGCCTTTGAAATGGGCACCACCATTAGGGACTCCATTCCCGTCCGGGAATTGAAGTTATTCTGCTTGGCGAAGCCGGGATCGATCACATAGATGATATTATCGATGGTCAGCGAGGTTTCCGCTATATTCGTTGCCAGGATCACCTTGCGCGCATTGGGTGGCGTCGGCTCAAAGATCTTGGCCTGCATGTCACTTGGGAGATTAGCGTAGACGGGAATGACGATCAGTTCGCGGATCTTGGAGCCCAATCGTTTGACGCGATCCTGTAGGACCTCCTGGCAGGTCTCAATCTCATCCTGGCCGGTGAGGAACACCAGAATATCGCCCAGAGGCTGCGTGGCATGGATCTGCAGGACCGAGACGCAGCAGGCATCGATGTAGTCCGCCTCCGGAGCCTTCGTGTAGAAAATATCAACGGGATATCGACGGCCCGGAATCCGGAAAATGGGTGCATCATCAAAGAAAGCCGAGAACTTATCCGCATCCAAAGTGGCACTCGAGATGAGCAACTTCAGTTCTGGCCTAAATCGAGCAATGTCCTTGACCAGGCCGAACAGAATGTCCGTGTGCAGCGTCCGCTCGTGGGCCTCGTCAATAATCATCACACTGTAAGAGGCGAGATCGGGCTCTGAGAGGAACTCTCTATGCAGGGTGCCGTCCGTCATGTATTTGAGAATGGTGCGGTCCGAGGTGCAGTCCTCAAAACGGATGCTGTAGCCCACTTCGTTGCCCAGCTTAACGCCCATTTCCTCGGCGACACGTGCTGCCACCGACATGGCGGCCACTCGACGAGGCTGGGTGCATCCAATCATCTTCTTGTCCTTGGTGAAGCCCGCTTCGACCAGATATTGAGGCACCTGGGTGGTCTTTCCCGACCCAGTTTCACCTTCGATAATAAGCACCTGGTGCTCCTTCACGGCAGCTATCAGGTCGTCCTTAAAAGGATACACAGGCAGGGATCTCTTCGTTTCCTCCAAAGTCAAACGCTTGCGCTCCTTCTCGGTGAGTTCTGGCTGCCGACTGCTGGACTTCTCGCGACTTCCATCCAGGGTCAAGGCTTGGATAAAGTCGATCTGATCGTCCAGTAGCAGCTCGTACTCCTCCTCAGCCTTGGCATCCTTGGCACCGAAGTGGAAACGTGCCGACGCCAACTGCTCGGCCTCCCATTTCTTTTGCTCCGAATTCGGTTGCTTTTCAAAATCATCCACTTCCACGTATTCCGCTAAAAGTAAGTAAAGAGGATTAGCGTTTGAACAGGACTAGGACCTTTATCATTCACTTACACCTCTCGCCCTTCTTCATGTCCTGGGGCATGTGATACCGCTGCACACGCTCCAGTTCCCGAGCCTTCTCATGCTCCTTGGCAATGTTCAGCAGCTGCTTCTTGTACTGGCGCTCCTCCTTCTCCCGTTTGGTTAATCTGCAAGGGATATCCCATTAGTAAATGTTAATCCTCGCTCTCAACTGCTGTCCTACACGCTCTCATCGAATAGATATTCATCGTCCAGGATGTCCGCCTCCAGTTCGGCCACCTTGTCGTCCTTGCGCTTCTCCAGGTACTGGCGACGCGACTGTAGACGCAGATGGGGCACAATCTTATCCCGGTCCTCGTGCTCCAGCTTCAAACGCTTGGTGGCCTCCTCGATGGCCCTGCGCCCGCCCGTGGAGTCCACCACCTTTCTGGTGCGATCCTCATCGCGCTGCTTGAGTCTGTTGGCAAACTCGTCGCGCTCCTGCAGATCCTTCAGGCGCGACTCCTCCTCGCTATCTGGCTCCTCGGCGCTGCTGCTGCTGCTAGCCGTCCGTTTCCTGTTTTTACTCGACATTTTTAATAAACAAACCAAAAGAGGGAAGAAGAGGAATACACCGGCTATTTATCGATAGCCGATAATTTATGAAAAATTCATATATTTATTAGTCGATATGTAGTCGATAGCTTCTTCTTGCTCCGACAATCGATACAAACGGCTTTGTTATTTTCATGAACTCCCATCTCAATTTAGGACCATGTCGCGCCAGCTGAGTTTTAATCCGCAAAAAGAGTTTGAATTGATTGAATATCCTGGCAAAGTGGTCAATCCCGACCGCATGCTGGCCACGCTAGGTGGAATAATCAACATATCAAAGGTAATCATTTGGGTTTCCAAAGATGTGTCCAAAGTCTCAGTAAAAAATGTATTCCCTTTTAGGTGCTAGGCGATGAAGTCAAGCGGCTGCCACTGAGATTCCATCCGGAGAATCCCTACAATAAACCCGCCTTTGGAGACTGTAGCGCCAAGACCGGTGTCCTGCTTTCCATAACAGTCAGGCGTCACAAGAAGGACAGACAGCGTCCGCCGGAGTACTTTGTGCGTGTTGTGGGCCACTGCAGCAGGGTGTTCAGCTTCGATTCCCTGTGTGACTTTCAGTACTTGCCCCTGTGGTCGACGCCGAGAAGTGACAGTGCCAACGCTGCTCTGGAGCTCACTTACGCCCTGGACCAATTGATGCCCAGAGACAGCGCAGACCTGGACTATTTCAAGTACTTTAATTTACAATACTTTTAATTATTTTAAAACTACAATTATCGACCTACAGGCGACGGCATAGTCAGCTTCTGTCCCTGCCAGAATTGTTCACACATGTTGACGTGGTCTACCCGGGATCCTATCGCACAGACAGTCAGGAGGATGGCCAGCAGGAGGTACTGGGTGTTCAGTCAAAGACCACCTACGATAACCAGGGCGTTATCTCCTTCAACATGGTGGACAGCTTTCCCACCCAGGCGGATTCACAGAATCTCAAGCGACTCAAGGTGAAGTACGTGTCCGATGAGCAGCTGGCCTGCGTGAAGAAACTATTCGATGACTGTCCGATTTGGACAAGGATTGCGTTGCAATATGAGTCCGGACTGACCAATGACAAGCTGAAGTGCATCACCCCTTCGCTGGCGTATTACTTCAGCAACGGACCATGGAGGACGATGTATGTGCGCTTTGGCTACGATCCACGAAAGGATTTCAACAGTCGCTACTACCAGACCTTCGATTTTCGACTGAGATTCAGCACTGGCCTCTCGGAATTCGTTTACTCCAAGAAGTTCGTGAAGCAGCGCAAGGCGGCGAACGCCTCTTCGTCTGGACCTTCCGAGGACGGTTCCTCCGATTTGGTCCAGGACATTGATTATCCCTATTTTGACGAGCACAAGCTGCCTCGGTCCCGGCAGTGCATGCTTCGCTACTCCGATGTCCGAATGGCGAGAATCCAGGAAATGCTAGAGAAAATACCAACGCCGCTGACCGGAGCGGTGTGCAATGAGAGAACGGGCTGGCTGCCGCCTGGATTCGATGCTCAGGTGCGGCAGATTGTGTGCAGCACCATCAGCGAACTGCTGCGCAATCACTATCGCAAAGAGCATGTGACTGCCGAGGTGGAAGCCGTTCCGCAGGCCGACGGCGTCGAGGAGGAAGACGAGGCCGATGCCGATGCCGACGGCGAGGAGGAAGATGACACTCAGGAGGAGGATATGGAGCTAGATGAATCGCAGGTCGCTGATACCGATATCGAACAGCTTTTGGAAAATATCACTAGCTGAGACGATCTGGACTGAACGTTAGATTAAATATTTAAAGATGTAATCTTATGAATATAAGGTAATTGATGACTAATAAATAGGTTGTATATTTTATATTTTAAAAGCTTATTTAAGAAACCCCTAGAGTTTTCCCTTCTAGCGATATTCCATTTCATTTATTGTGGACTTCGAACTACTCCCCGATCCTTAATCCGTAATACCAAAGAATAAAAATGTGAGATAAAGTAAATTCCTTCTAATGTAAGCGTAGTGTGGTATACGCACATATCGAGTACACACTGTACGGATTATTACTCTTCGTCTTAGTCATTTTAATAAAAATTAAAATAAAAATGCATAACCAAATGTGCGCGTGTGACTCTCCCGCTTGGTCGCTTCCCTCAGCAACCAAGTACATAGGAATATACATAAGACATCCGCTCCGCTGCCGGGCTCGTTGGCAACGAAGTTGCGCGGCCTTAGCTGTAACATTTTAATCAGGGTCCGTAATCATTATTAGTTTTATTATAAAAATCAAATGATAATGATTATATTTTAATTTTTTTTTTTTTTCAAACATAATCTTTCCATTTGAGTAAAAAAAATATATTATTATAAATACAAATTATTTTTGATGAAAACAAAAAACGGTCAAAAATAATGATTATTCATTTTTTTTTTGTTCAAAATCAAAACCAAATCAATCAACCTATGCGCTTCGCCGCATGCTGTCATTCAATGCGATGACAAATCCTAGAATTTTGTGTATGAAAGTCATTTATTTTATTTCAAAATTTTTATTTTCAATCCAAAACATTTGGATAAACTATATTTTTCGTGTGTCCATTTGAAGCGTACACAAATAAATATTTTGGAACGCCAACTCTTGAACAGGCCACGTATAGCTGCCCGTGAAAAAAACACGGCTCTTCGAAACTCAATAACATACTTGAAGCGTTTGTCCTTGTGAAAATTTCTTATACTTTACCGGTTTGTGGATCTATCATTGGTATATTGATATGATACCGTAATCAATCGCACTATGCTGCAAAAGACGAACTCCCGCTCGCATTGGCCGATTTCAAGGTGAATTTCGATCTATGTTATCCAGCATTAATTTGTGCACGCTGTTCCTCACATTTCAATATTCTATTGGACGATAAAGAATAAGCATTAGCTGAACGGCGACCAATATTAGCTTGCCTTGGTCGTAGCATTTTTTTTTTTTTTTTTTTTTTTTGCTGCATGATGAAATTTTAAGGAACGAATAACTTATGAAATCTGTACACATACTTTGCAATAAAGAAAATAATCATATAGCTGCACGTCTACATAAGAACAACAACCAAAGCAATAAAAATAAGCACACAAGGAAGCGCACAATAGAATAGAAATGGCACGATTTGAAATCTCACAAAATCTGGGTTTGGGGTCTTATGACTGTTGTTCTTGAATATGTTCTTTATCATATTCAAAAGAGATCAGGTCCCCCGACGTCCCACCCCGAATTTCCCAAACAAGAGATACTTTAAACTGAGCGTAAAAAACGCGAGGCTTCGTGTACATTAGTACTAAAATTACCTTTTATTAAAAAAAAAAATTATGTAAATATCTCAACTGATTCAAGAGTTATGATTTTTGCAACCCAAAAATATCTTTCCGTCCATTGTGCGACGTGCGGAATGGCTTCCACCTCGGCAGTCACGTACTCTTTGCGAGTGACTAAGCAGCGATTTGCTGATAGTGCCTTGCGCCCAAATAGAAAAGTGTGCTTCCCCCGAAAACTTATTTAAGAAACCCGTTGAGTTTTCCATTCTACCGATTTCATTTAATTTATTGTGGACTTCGAACTACTCCCCGATATATATACATACTTAATCCGTAATCCCAAAGAATAAAAATGTAAGATAAAGTAAATTCCTTCCGATATAAGCGTAGGCGCGGCCTTTATTCTTGCATATTCATCCAAATAAATTGTATTACATTTCATTTCATGAGCAGAAGCTACAAAGTATTAAAGAGAATTGTTATGTTTAAGATAAACCATTTGTGTAAATGCTGACTGAAAAGCTTGTCGCTCCCCTGTTTAAGGCTTGCATCTGTCCAGGAATCGAGGGTACAGGCAGACCTCGCGAATGTGATAGCGGTTGAGCAGCCAGCAAAGAAAGCGCTCCAAGCCCAATCCATAGCCACCGTGGGGCAAAGTTCCATAGATGCGCTGGTCCGTGTACCAGTAGTAGGGCGTGGGATCGATGCCCTCGCGCTGGTAGCCCTTCAAAAGCTCCTCGCTGTCGTAGATCCTCATCGATCCGCCCACAATCTCACCCACATTTGGCAGCAGAACGTCTACGCTCTCGGTCAATCGCTGATCCTCCGGGCAGCGCGACATGTAAAAAGACTTAATCTCGGCCGGGAAACGGCACAGCATAATGGGTTCGTTAATAGTATCGGTCATCTTGCGCTCTGGGGCCTCGGGTATGTCCTCGCCGAACTCATAGAAGGTGCCATCGTCCTTGGTCACATTGTGCTCCTTCAGCCACTTGATGGCATCCTCGTAGTTCATGCGACGGAATGGCTTCTGCGGCGGCTTGAAGTCGGGGTTGAGCTCCTTGACCAGGTAGCCCCAAGGGGACTTCAGCACGCGATCCACAACATCGCACACCAGATCCTCCAGGCGGTCCAGTAGGTCATCGAACGAGATGAAGGGACACTCGGCCTCCACGTGCGAATACTCAGCCAGATGGCGGCGCGTGCGGCTCTGCTCCGCGCGATAACTCTGGGAAATGGTGAAGACATCGCCTAGGGCCGGCAGACAGGTCTCCAGATACAGCTGCGAGCTCTGCGTGAGGAAGGCCTCCTCGCTGAAATACTGCAGCTTGAAGAGGGTGGAACCACCTTCCACTTGGGTTTGCACCAATGTTGGCGGCGTCACCTCGTTATAGCCCCGGGCCTCGTAATGAGCCCGGAATGCCTGAGTCACCACGGAACGCATCTTGAGCACCTTGGTGGTGTTCTCGCCACGAATCATGATGTGCCGGTTGTCAAGCTGCACATCCGGGTGGGCTTCCTCGTTGAGAATGGCGTCAGCGCCACCGGGCGGAGCCAATCCAATCACCTCCCAGTAGTCCACGTTAAGTTCATGGCCGCCAGGAGCCGTCTTGCCTTCTGGTACCAATTTCAAAGTGCCAAACAAAACGACACTGCTCTCCGTGCTCAGAACCAGGGCATCGTACGTCTGGCAGAGCTGATCGTTCAGCACGCACTGCAGGAAGCCAGTGCCGTCCCGAAGCGTAATGAAGATGAGGGACTTGCCCTGGCGCCGGAGCCGATGCACCCATCCGTAGACCTTGACACGGGAGCCGCGATTGGCGGCGCCTTCGAGGATGCGAATCTTGCGGGCCACCGGCCAACTGGGATCCTCGGCGATTTTCACTTTACGTGCCTCCTCCAGATTTTGCTGGCGCTTAACCGCATCTTCGGCCTCTCGCTGCTCCTTTTCGCTATTTTTCTGGGATTCGCGGACGAACAGCTTTTGAATCTTTCTCAGCTGCGACTTGGCAGCCGGCTCAAAGGGCTCTGCCACATTCGGGTCATTGCTGTCTACGTAAATGGTGGGGAAGGGCTCCTTCCCAGCACTCCGCATCGCCTGCAGGATGGTCTTGAATGGCTTGGACTTGCTGCCATCGCCTGCCTCATCGTTTCCCTTCGTTTCCGAAGTGTAGATAGAACCTGCATATTGCCAAAAATATACATATTGCACATTATAGATCGATCATTTTGTCGATCATTTTTTCCTTCAACATTAACACAAATAGGCGCACTTACCAATGGTTAACTCTGTCAGTTGATCGGCGCTCATCTTGTTTTCCTAATGAGCAATATTTTACTGAGAACTGGCTTTTATATGTTTGGCTTTGTAAAAGCTGCTCCATATTGCATCAGATTGACGTTCAGTACGCCCTGATACTGATTATTGTATAGTATCTATATCTGTTGCCCCATTGTGCGACGCTAGTGTTCTCTTTCTAACACACTGTTTCTTGGTAACGAAGAAAGCTTGATAACGAAGAAAGCTCACTCAGAAAGCTCAAAACAGAAAAGGGGTCTTCCCCGGAATTCTTTCTGACAACTGTAGCAATCTCTGCCGCTATGCCTTGCACCCAAAACAGAAAAGTGTTACGGAACTGTTGGTTTGGGCAATGCCTGGCTAACTCAGGTCTCATGGCGGGTTTCGATGGCCGCAGTCCGCACAATAAATAAACAATAATATTAATCGGACGTCTCACTCTACGCAAGCACAAAAACTCACATCACTAAAAGAGAAAGAAAACAAACAAACTACGCAAAGACACTGGCGGGTAGAGGTGCAGAAACATCGATGAAAACATCGATGCATCGATGTTTTTAAAATTTTCTAAAACATCGATGTTTTTTTGACCATCGATGTTTCTGGGTTGTCACTTCAAAAGAAAAAGCAAAGGAGAGGTACCTTAACGAGCAGATATTTTTTGTTTTTCAATTAGTTATTCTTTTGCAGAAATAAAAGATTCGATTGGTGGTGCTTGTTTTCTCATTATTTGTTATCAATTAATTATACTTTTGGTAGTCTTCGAGCAGAGCGCTCTTTAAAGAAGTCGCCAATAAATTTCTCTGTGTGCCTGCCACTAGCTGCGAGTCAGAAAGAGCATTTAGCAAAGCTGGGCAAATAATTTCTGACCCCAGGACTCGCCTAAGCCCCGACATTGTTCATAAACTTGTTAACAAAAATCATAAATTTTTAAATTATCTATAAGAGCTGGAACTCAGTTATTAGTTTTTTTAAGTTCATAAAGTTCCGTTTTTAAGTTAATTTATTAATATTTTAGATTCATGAAAGAATACATTTTTTTTTTTTAATTTTTATTACAATAAAAGTAAATTTCACTAATTTAACAAATATTAAAAAAATGTTTAAAACATCGATGTTTCTGCACCTCTACTGGCGGGACCGAATTGGTGGCGTTGATGATGTCGTTACGACGCACACACCTATCCTGTAATGCCTCCTGGATATTTTGGGGCCTCACCCATCTCCGACGGACCGGAGTCTATTCCAGGCGGTCTCACGACCGGCCCATCTCCCCCAGATAAATGCCTTACTCAGCGTTCATATTCGTCTTTTTAATCTATCTATAAATCAAATGGTGATCGTTAGTCTCACTAAAACTCGAGAACTGCTGAACGGATTTATCTTATCTTAGTCTTGAAATGTTCGTGGAGGTCTATGGAAGGTTTAAAAGGCAAGAAAATATCGTCTTATTTCCGAGAAAGCCCTAAAAACAGCCGTTTTCTATTTCCCATACAAACGTTTTCTAAATGAAATGTAGAGTAAATTTAAGGCAGTACGAACTTCGTGCTACGAAGTCTGGCGGGTCAGTTAGTACTTTATAAATTTCAGAAATTCCTTACTGCTAAACATTCGGACCTTTACTTAAATGGCTACCGATCCTGTTCCCGGCGAGACCATCGCCCTTAGCCAAGGCTGCCTTTGCTTTACTGGAAAAGTCGGCGGAGGAGAAGCTTCGGTCCGCTAAAAGAAGTTGGCCACAATTTGGCCTCCGATTAACTCCCAACATCCTACCTAGTATCCCTGCTGGAGCTCCAAGAGAAATAAGAGGGGCGGGTTTGTTGGTCTTAATATTTAATCCCGCTTCTTCAAAACCAATTCTTTCCTTTTTGCAGCACCTGTGTGGCACTAATCCGGACACGAGATTAGGGGACGCGGAGGACAAGGGACGGAGACCAAAGTAAGCAGAACACAAAAATAATATATAAAAACAACAACTTATACTACAATAAATGCTTAAGTTGCAGGAGGCTTCCAAGTGATTTGCTTGGCCGGCGGCTCCTTCGACTTGATTTTGGTCCTGCTTCAGGTCCTTTGCCAACTTTTGGGACTCACGCATCCTTACGTAGGCCAACTTTTTACGGCGGGCGACGAGCTCATCGTAAATGAGTTTCCTTTGTAGCAGCTGGCGATCCTTTTTAGTTTTTATGTCGCAATTTTTTATCTTTAGAATACTGCGGAGGAATATTTGTTTCATCATCTGTATTAATTATGTTGTAAATACTCATCTGGTTTGATTCTTCACAAGCTTTCTCCCCCAGCGGGGATGAAAACTTGTAACCGTCGGGCGACAGCGAAAAGTCGAACTTCGAAATGAAATCGAATCCGAGCAGTGCGTCATACCCCGAGTCCTCATCCTCAACTACGACGAACTTGTGTGACATCCTGGTCTACTGCGACCTCAGCCAAAAAATAGCCAACTGGGCGCGTGATCTTCTTTCCCAGCCCACGCAGCTTCGTTGTAAATCTCTCCAAAATAACATTTGGTATTTTGTTGAAGATATACTTGCGCAGTATAGATACATCGGCTCCCGTATCTACCAGACACTCCACTGCCACGTTGTTGATAGTGACATTGTTCATGCGACTTGAGCTGCGTACGACTTGAATGTCAGCAGATGACTCATGGCAGTCTCTGGACATGTGTCCCTCCTCGTTGCAGTTGAAACATTTTACGGCAGCCTTGCAATCCTTGCGGAGATGATCTACTGATCCACAATTGAAGCAGTGACTCTTCCTGTCGTGCTGTCCCTCGTGCTGCTTCCTCCACTTTCCATCGTTCGGCCTAAATGACTTCTCGACCACACGGTCGAAAACCTCATACTGCTCCTGTAGTTCTTTGTACGACTTGCAGCTGTATAGCGAGTATCTGAAATCACTACTCATGTTCAGGCCGTCCACAACATAGCGGATAACCGAATGTGCATCAATGTTGCCAAGTGAAGCGATCTTTTTCATCTGCAGTAGGTATTCAAGATTCCTGCTTGCGTTTCTTGCGATCGCGGAGCTGCTCGTGTACATCCGCGCTGCACACATATTGTCGGCTGAACTCGGTCTCCACCCAGCATGCAATATGAGCGTTTTCTGAGGGTTTTCTGATACTTTTTTATGAGGATTTACACTCATAAAGTGTGCAGAAAAGAGTCAGAAAAGAGCGTTTTTTCCTTGAAAATCCAGGATCATAAAGAGGGCACTTTTTAGAGTCCGATATGAGTCTTTTCTGACTGTGAAATATGTGCTTTCACCCTCCGAATGAAGCAGTGAAAACTCTCTGAAAACGCACATAAAAGTTGCCTTTTCTGACCCTTAAAATGCTCCAAATAGAGCCTTTTATGTGCACCTAAATCGCTCCAATAAGAGTCTTTTATGTGCCTTTTTCAGGCACTAATTATTATTTCTCAAAAAGATACTTTTTACTCTTTTGGGTTTGTACAAATTATTGAAAAAATGTTTATTTATATTTATACATTTCTTTTATTTTAAATTTTACCTTAATAGTAATAAATGTGAACATATGTAACTCGAATATAAAAATTTAACATAATTCTTAATTTAACATATAATCTATTTTCTTTGATATTTAATCCTATTACTTTCAGTCTGAATACAAATGCTGCATATTGTTGAAAATTGCTTTCCATACAGCGACAATATTTGATGGAAAGCTGCTAAAGAAAATAAAAACAGTTAATATTTATTTTTATTGATAATAAATACCTCTAAGTGTTGTTGTTATCGCCATGCCAAGAATGCACTTTTCCTTAGTCCCCTTCCAGGAATACTTGGTGGCAGCTTAATCGCTAAATATTTCTTAAAGTATTATTATAGTCATTTCGGCTTGCTCTTTGAACATTCTTTTTTATTATTTATTATATAGTCAATATACTTACATGTAATTTATATATTTCTTTTTTAAACTTTTAAATTCCCTGCTTTAACACGTCCGACTTCCAGCTTCGTTACGCGTAAACTGAAAATGTTGCATCATTTTCGAGTCGCAAGAATCTGCATTCCGTTATTCTACTTACAACAGCTCCGAAAACGCTCAGAAAAAAGGTCTTTTTATGAGCCAATGTTTTAAAGCACTGAAAGGGCTCCGAAAACCTTCTTATTTATGTGTTTACTCAGAAAACGCTCAGAAAAAGATATTTTTATGAGCCTATTTTTGTACACCAATACTCTCAGATTGGGCTCCAAAACAGCATCCTAATTATGTGTTTACTCATAAATACGGCTCTGAAAATGAGCTCTGTTTCAGAGACGTATTTCGAGTAAACACATCATAATAGGAGTGCTGGGTTCGTACATATGTACCAATACTCTGGATGCGTAAAAAATAGGCTCATAAAAATATCTTTTTCTGAGCGTTTTCTGAGTAAACACATAAATAAGAAGGTTTTCGGAGCCCTTTCAGTGCTTTAAAACATTGGCTCATAAAAAGACCTTTTTTCTGAGCGTTTTCGGAGCTGTTGTAAGTAGAATAACGGAATGCAGATTCTTCGACTCGAAAATGATGCAACATTTTCAGTTTACGCGTAACGAAGCTGGAAGTCGGACGTGTTAAAGCAGGGAATTTAAAAATTTAAAAAAGAAATATATAAATTACATGTAAGTATATTGACTATATAATAAATAATAAAAAAGAATGTTCAAAGAGCAAGCCGAAATGACTATAATAATACTTTAAGAAATATTTAGCGATTAAGCTGCCACCAAGTATTCCTGGAAGGGGACTAAGGAAAAGTGCATTCTTGGCATGGCGATAACAACAACACTTAGAGGTATTTATTATCAATAAAAATAAATATTAACTGTTTTTATTTTCTTTAGCAGCTTTCCATCAAATATTGTCGCTGTATGGAAAGCAATTTTCAACAATATGCAGCATTTGTATTCAGACTGAAAGTAATAGGATTAAATATCAAAGAAAATAGATTATATGTTAAATTAAGAATTATGTTAAATTTTTATATTCGAGTTACATATGTTCACATTTATTACTATTAAGGTAAAATTTAAAATAAAAGAAATGTATAAATATAAATAAACATTTTTCAATAATTTGTACAAACCCAAAAGAGTAAAAAAAGTATCTTTTGAGCAAATTAAGTGCCTGAAAAAGGCACATAAAAGACTCTTATTGGAGCGATTTAGGTGCACATAAAAGGCTCTATTTGGAGCATTTTAAGGGTCAGAAAAGGCAACTTTTATGTGCGTTTTCAGAGAGTTTTCACTGCTTCATTCGGAGGGTGAAAGCACATATTTCACAGTCAGAAAAGACTCATATCGGACTCTAAAAAGTGCCCTCTTTATGATCCTGGATTTTCAAGGAAAAAAACGCTCTTTTCTGACTCTTTTCTGCACACTTTATGAGTGTAAATCCTCATAAAAAAGTATCAGAAAACCCTCAGAAAACGCTCATATTGCATGCTGGGTAGAGTCCAAAAACAACTTCGCTGTGTTCGTCATTTTGGCGCGTAGGGTACAGCATTCATCTTAAAATTTTCAAACCAATTCTTTACCGGTATGGACTCTCCATCAAACTCTGGAATGATCTTCGCAAAACTCTCCGCCGTAATCGAGCAACCATTGTTTCGCTCATCCGCTCCAATCTTAATAGCGAGAAGCTGCACTATATCTTTCAGCGTTCTTGTATTTTCGTCGATCGAGCTGTTTCCAATTAAACCAGGAGCACCATCTTGCTCTCCACTTGTTCCGACATGATTCTGCACGTTGCTTCTTGTTGCATTCCCACATCGCTCTCCGCTGATTGCGGCAAGTTCTTGCACGCTTTTCATTTCTTTCGTTTTTTCATTTCCACTTATTTCGCAATCGCTTTCCAACGGCGTACTCAATTTATTCTTTTTGTCTGCTGCAGCCACTGATCTTGTGTAATACTGCTGTTTTCCTTTTGAAATTGGAATCCGCGACGGCTCTTGCTTAATTTCCTTCTCACTCACACTCATTTCCCCGTTGGTATCCGGCGTCTGTCAAACTCTGCTTCTTCGACTTTTGAGACTTTTCGGGACCGCGTTGAGACTTTTCGGGATGGCGTTGAGACTTCTCGTGACGGCGTTGAGACTTTTTGGGACGGCGTTGAGACTTTTCGGGACGGCGTTGAGACTTCTCGGGACGGCGTTGAGACTTCTCGGGACGGCGTCACTTGCAATTTTCAGGTTAGGACGAGCCCCCAAATGTAAGATGAGATATGTATACTCATCTTAGTTTTATTTATTATATTAGAATATGTTTATTATAGTTAACGATGATTTTACAAGCTTAATTTGATAGTTTTCAGCTTTTCTTAACACGGCTTTCAACCCTCAGAATCCCATTCTCTCGCTTCTCCTGCTGCTCTCTTCTGTCGCTCTGCTGTTTCTACTGCTCTCTTCTGTCGCTCTGATGCTCTGCTCTACTGTCGCTTCTCCTCTGCTGTTCTGCTTTATTTCTGCTGATCTCTCTCTCTCTGCTGTTTCTGCTTTAATTCGCTCTCTCTGCTGTTCTGCTGGTACACTTTCTTACATAAATAGGTTGTATACATATTTTATATTTTAAAAGCTTTTTTAAGAAACCCCTTGAGTTTTCCCTTCTACCGATATTCCATTTCATTTATTGTGGACTTCGAACTACTCCCCGATATTTATCCTAAATCCGTAATCCAAAATAAAAATTTAAGATAAAGTAAATTCCTTCCAATGTATGCGTAGGCGCGGCCTTTATTCTTGCATATTACAAATAAATTGTATTACATTTCATTTCATGAGCAGAAGCTACAAAGTATTAAAGAGAATTGTTTTGTGTAAATGCTGACAGAAAAGCTTGTCACTCCCCTGTTTAGGGCTTGCATCTGTCCAGGAAGCGAGGGTACAGGCAGACCTCGCGAATGTGATACCGGTTGAGCAGCCAGCAAAGAAAGCGCTCCAAGCCCAATCCATAGCCACCGTGGGGCAAAGTTCCATAGATGCGCTGGTCCGTGTACCAGTAGTAGGGCTTGGGATCGATGCCCTCGCGCTGGTACCCCTTCAGAAGCTCCTCGTTGTCGTGGATCCTCATCGATCCGCCCACAATCTCACCCACATTTGGAAGCAGAACGTCTACGCTCTCAGTCAATCGCTGATCCTCCGGGCAGCGCGACATGTAAAAAGACTTAATCTCGGCCGGGAAACGGCACAGCATAATGGGTTCGTTAATAGTATCGGTCATCTTGCGCTCTGGGGCCTCGGGTATGTCCTCGCCGAACTCATAGAAGGTGCCATCGTCCTTGGTCACATTGTGCTCCTTCAGCCACTTGATGGCATCCTCGTAGTTCATGCGACGGAATGGCTTCTGCGGTGGCTTGAAGTCGGGGTTGAGCTCCTTGACCAAGTAGCCCCAAGGGGACTTCAGCACGCGATCCACAACATCGCACACCAGATCCTCCAGGCGGTCCAGTAGGTCATCGAACGAGATGAAGGGACACTCGGCCTCCACGTGCGAATACTCAGCCAGATGGCGGCGCGTGCGGCTCTGCTCCGCGCGATAACTCTGGGAAATGGTGAAGACATCGCCTAGGGCCGGCAGACAGGTCTCCAGATACAGCTGCGAGCTCTGCGTGAGGTAGGCCTCCTCGCCGAAATACTGCAGCTTGAAGAGGGTGGAACCACCTTCCACTTGGGTTTGAACCAATGTTGGCGGCGTCACCTCGTTATAGCCCCGGGCCTCGTAATGAGCCCGGAATGCCTGAGTCACCACGGAACGCATCTTGAGCACCTTGGTGGTGTTCTCGCCACGAATCATGATGTGCCGGTTGTCAAGCTGCACATCCGGCTGGGCTTCCTCGTTAAGAATAGCGTCAGCGCCACCGGGCGGAGCCAATCCAATCACCTCCCAGTAGTCCACGTTAAGTTCATGGCCGCCAGGAGCCGTCTTGCCTTCTGGTACCAATTTCAAAGTGCCAAACAGAACGACACTGCTCTCCGTGCTCAGGACCAGGGCATCGTACGTCTGGCAGAGCTGATCGTTCAGCACGCACTGCAGGAAGCCAGTGCCGTCCCGAAGCGTAATGAAGATGAGGGACTTGCCCTGGCGCCGGAGCCGATGCACCCATCCGTAGACCTTGACACGGGAGCCGCGATTGGCGGTGCCTTCGAGGATGCGAATCTTGCGAGCCACCGGCCAACTGGGATCCTCGGCGATTTTCACTTTGCGTGCCTCCTCCAGATTTTGCTGGCGCTTAACCGCATCTTCGGCCTCTCGCTGCTGCTTTTCGGCATTCTTCTGGGATTCGCGGACGAACAGCTTTTGAATCTTTTTTAGCTGCGACTTGGCAGCCGGCTCAAAGGGCTCTGCCGCTTTCGAGTCCTTGCTGTCTACGTAAATGGTGGGGAAGGGCTCCTTCCCAGCACTCCGCATCGCCTGCAGGATGGTCTTGAATGGCTTGGACTCGCTGCCATCGCCTGCCTCATCATTTCCCTTCGTTTCCGAAGTGTATATAGAACCTGCACATTGCCAAAAATATATATATTGCACATTATAGATCGATAATTTTGTCTGGCCTGACAACGTGGACGAATTTTTCCTTCAACATTAACCCAAATAGGCGCACTTACCAATGGTTAACTCTGCCAGTTGATCGGCGCTCATCTTGTTTTCCTAATTAGTAATCTTTTACTGAGAACTGGGTTTTATATCTCTGTAAAAGCTGCTCCAAATTGCATCAGATTGACGTTCAGTACAAAGCCGGATATTCGATAGTAGAGCTGGAAGAAACATCGATACATCGATTTCTTTCAAATTTGTAAAAACATCGATGTTTTGAAACATCGTAGGGTAGCCAATTACATCAACTTATAAAAAAAATGACTTCAACAAGATTTAAATTGTTCAAGATTTAGAAAGAATTATAAAGCTTTACTCTACTCTCTGAATAAGGAGGTATATATTAAACAAATTTGTATTGTTGTTTATAAAAAATGGAATAACTCTGTAAATAAGCTTGATCTGGCTTGAAAATATCGCCCATATCTAGAGCTTTACACACAATCGATTGGTACTTGTGGTATTTTTTAGCACGATTTCAGCTCGGTGGAAAAAGGTAAACAATATAGAAATCAACGAAATGCCTTCAGAAAACAGGTAAACTATGATTAATTTAGTCCATATAAATTCATTGATATCCAATATTTCCCTGTACCCCGCTCTACAGGATTAAAATCTATCCCAAGTCGGTGGTTTGCGAGGATATCACCCTGCGAGGTGACATCACCTTTTCCTCTGGCTGCGTTGTGCACCCAAGTGCCACAGTCATCGCTGATGCGGGTCCCATAATAATAGGGGAAAACTGCATCATCGAGGAGTATGCAACCATAGCCCATCGCCTGGAGTCTGGGGCCAGCTGGGATGCTAATAACATCCTCAGCATTGGGACGCATAACGTCTTCGAGGTGGGCTGCAACGTGGAGGCTGCTCGGATAGGCGACAAGAATGTGTTCGAGAGCAAATGCTTCGTGGGGCGCGGCGTAACCGTGTCCAATGGCTGTGTAGTTGGCGCCGGAATCAAGATGCTCACCAGCCAGCGCTTGCCGGAGAACACCATTGTTTATGGGGAACAGGCCCTGCAGCGCGAGGCCATCGACAAGCAAGGATCACAGACGCTCCAGATCGACTTCCTGCGCAAGGTTCTGCCAAACTACCAGCATCTCCGCAAGCCCAACTATGATCCCAAGAAGGCACGCAGCGTTGTCTAGTTTATAGCCTCTGGCACATTATGTATTCTCATCTTTCATAGTATTAAAGTCCTTCATCTCCTTCTCAAATGTGACCATTGTATGATCACACAGCGCCTCCAGATCCTCCAGTCCCCGCTTGAGTACATCTATGGCGCGGTCTCGGCGGGTTTGGATGCGGAAGTGCAGCTTCTGCTCCGTGGGATGCGGAATAGTGTACCCGCAAAAGTCCACCTCCGGGTATCTGGCAATTATCGTCTTCAACGCATTGCCCAAAGTGTGACCCTCGTTGGAGAACACAAACGTGCGGGATCCCTCGCCATTCTTCTCGTCCCCAGCCAACTAAGAATGATTGAGGGTTAACAACGGTAGTAAGCATGATATCTGTTACTCACCTCTGCAAGGGCACCCATTTTAAGTTTTTCAAAGGTTTCCGTTTGTTTACAAAAAAAAAACGTGCCCGACTTCTGAAGATGGAAGAAAGTCGATAATACATCGATAACACAGATTATTTACAAATTTAGTGCACTTAATTGACTTATCTAAAAATTTGAAATCATACAATTTGTACATACAAGTAATCCAATAATATATGCAGGATTTCCATTTTTAACTATTAACTAAAATATTACATACACAAAATATAAAAATATTTCATGGCTAGTTAAGATTCTGAATTCTATACGTATTGTTAACGAAAAAAAATGAAACACCTAAGGGAGGCCTTATATTCACAACTTGAATTACAAATATAAAAAAACAAAAGTTAACATTCGCCAATTTTGATCTTTGATTAACATAAGTTATATCGATGATTACAGAATTTAAAATATCGATTATTCGATTGCACTCGCCTCTACTTCCTCCTCTAGTTCTGACGCGTTTTAACAGAAAAGCCGCAGCTTGCGTTTGCGAATTTGTATTGTTTGTTAATTTTGCGGCTAATTTATTGAGGGCCAGGCTAGCAACGAAATCACCTAACCGTAGTTGTAGGCCAACAGAAGTGTCGCAAACAGCCGCATTAGCATAATTGCATCGCACACAGTGTGCCGCCTTCGTGTGTATGTGTGTGTTGTGTGCGCGATTTGTTTGAAAGCATCAGCAGAAAAGGCGGCAAAAAGAGGCGAAGAGAAGAGCGAAAAGAAAAAGAAGAACGACACCGACAGCAGCGGCAGCACAAAAACAAAAAAAAAAAATGCAACGGCAAACAATTATTTTCGCAATGCATTGAACGTGAAGTTGCTCCAAAAACACCGACACCCCGAAAACGCATACAGCCAAGAAAACGGCACTTCAGCTTTTTTCCCATTTCTTTTGCATCGAGCGCGCGACAGGAATAAACTGCAATACAGGTTTGTTTAATGCACAATGTGCTTATTAATAATACCTCATAAATATCTACGCATTAAACGACCGACAGTAAGTGTCATTTCAATTAGTTGTCTTTTTTGGCATTTACTGCCACGCCCCCTTGTCAGTCCCGAAATTATGCAAATTCATGCAGCAGCGTACTGTTGCACGCACACAGTCGCAAGGCAGCTGAGACGTCACGTCGCTGCCGGCGCAGGCAAAGGCGGAAGTGTTCGATAAAAAATAATACCAGTTCACAGAGGCAGGCTTTAGCTTTAGCGCTCCACTTCGCCTGCTGTTCTCTTTTGTTGTCGTTGTCGCTGATACACTAAGCTTTATTAAATAAACAGTTGTAAAATACATTTGGAGTTTGATAAATTGTAATTTAATATAAATTATAAAAATCCTGATTTTGCAACCAGAGTTTCGAGTAATTTTGTGGCTAAAACCCATGTTCACATGGGTTCCTTCAAGGCTTCTATTCTATATAAAAAAATGCTTTAAGCGGTATTGTCTTTCACAATTTTTTCAATTTTCTGACTAGAGCCAGAGTATACAAAGTATATACAAAGTATATACAGATATACAAAGAGTATACAGAGTAAAAAAAATTACATTTGCACGTGCAAATTAAATTATTTCGGTATTCGCAATCGCTTTTATCCGATATTTACTGTAATGAGATTTCCACTGGTTGCTAAGCCTTGCTGCTTTTTTCTCCCTTCCCATCCAGGCATCCTGCTGGCTCCTTTGCACTCATTTGTTCGGTGGTAACACAGACACACTCAGGCTCCTACACTCGCGTACACATCTGTTGTTTGGTGGTGACTAATGCGGCAGCATGTTCCGTTATCTCATGCGTTTCCCCTCCGCGCGCCCACGCCAAAAAGCTTGTGTTGTAATAATCGGCTTGTTAGTGTGTGTGCCTGGGTGCACGCTTGTCTCACGTTTCGTTTGGCGCCATGCGTTCCCCCCAATTTGCAGTTGCAATTTGGTCTAGGCTGTGTTCCGTTTCCATTTCGTTTCCCCCATTCGCCCTTTTCTTGTTGCTTACATATGTAGCTGCAGTGCTGCGTATATGTACGTATGTATATTTGCCTGCCGGCGTTTGTCTTACGTGTGTGAGAGTGAGACGGAGCAAGAGAGACAGCGAGGCAGCTGCTCTCTCATGGCCAAAAAAGGGGTTCGCTCTCGCTTCTCTCCTGCTTCCTTTTCCCCTACCCCTCTCCTTAGCTGACTCTATTCTTTTTTTTGCGCCTGCAATTATTTGGCTTTGTGGTGGTTACAACAAAGGAACTGCATTTAAGCGTCACGATCGTCGCAAAAATAAAGAATAAAAGAAGTGCGAAATGGTTCTGGGAACACGATACAGGGGTTCTCATTTGGCCCGTGCAAATAAACATACATACACACAAACATAACACTCATTGGCAGATAGACCAACAGCTGAGGTCAAAATAATAGTAGTAATGAATTTATATTGTTTTTGATCAATATTACCAAATAATTGATTATATAAATACGTTTTCTAGCGTATCATTTCCTTAATTTTGTATTGGTTTAATTTTAAAGTTTGATGTTACTATTACCACGACTGTATTTGATACACCTATGTAAATGTAATTATGTACAGATGGAAAAGAACTTCCCTAGCATTTCCTCGCGAAACTGATTCGTAAACAATTTCCGCACTCCGCACCCGTGGGTAATATTGTATGTATTCTTGGATGTCTTGTAAGGCCAGCCAAACCTGCACAAAAGCCATATTTGCACGTGCAAATAAATGTGATACGCGGACGCTGAGCTCTCCCCGGAGTCATATATCCTTCACCTGGGGACATGAATATTGCAAAAATCTATTTAATATACAAAATACTTGCCAGGATGTTGCAAGAGGCATGTTGACAACAGGCAGTTGATACAGTGAGGCCTAGTCGAAGAGGAAAAGATTTCTAATATGTGTAAAAACCAATAAAAGAGCTTATTGCACTTCAGAGACTGTTAGTATTTGCGAGGTACCACTGTGCGGAATATTTCCAAGGATGCTGGCAGACATCGAAAGCCACACAAACTAAATAAAATAAAATAAAATACACAGACAGCAGAAGACGGGTCAGAAGGACTTGGGGGAGGAAGTGGAAAAGCAGAGAGTGGGGGATGGGGGCCCAAGGGATCCGGGTTCAGAAGCAGACAAGAAAGGCGAAATGGCAATGGCACGAGATGGAGATGAAGAGCATAGAGCGGAGAACGGACACGGCAACGTGCCAGGCCAGCATCCTGTGCAGCGAACGAAGATGTAGATGGGGAACACAACGAAGCAGGAGGTGGGAAGAAAGACCAGAAAACCTGTCATCTGCCGCCGGATGGAAAGAGGGGGAGAACGAACGAACCAAAGGGACGAAGGATGGAACTGCAAGCATTTTTAGAATTCCCAAAATCAACATAAAAAACCAAGTGAATGAGCGATGGTGGCCAGACGACTAAGAAGAGCAAGGAAGTCGTCTCTTTCCTCTCTTTGTCTTACCCACTCATCTTCTCACTTTCCCCCATCTCCTCATCCTTGTTGTGCGTGCGTGATCGCAGCCCAGACGCAGCAGCAGCGTCGCTGGCAGAGAGGCAATCCATGTACCTACACACGTTGCGTTTATCGCCAGTTTCCTCTTTGGTTCGTGTTTCCTCGCTGCCTTTGCCTTCCACATAAGATATCGACATTTTGCAATGTCATAAAAAGAGGACTAGGTAGCTGCAGTTTAAAATTTAGGTTCCCAGGACTTTGCGGCTTGTTTGGCACATTGATTGCCAATCGGGACATACCTTTTCCATGCATTTGTATAACCTTTATGTGAAATTTAAACGTGAAAAGTTTTCAAAATTGAACATGCGCTCCCTGAAAAATAACCTAAAAAACGTTGTTATTAGACTATAATATTTGAACGCTATTATAATATAATGTATATATTATAAAACTACAACTATTTGAGAAGTAAAGATTCTTATAGTATGTATATAAATATAGTCTCAAAGACGTCAGACAACTATATCCTGTGGATACTGACTATAAAATTATTTCGCAGATCTGTGAAGCTTTACAAGAACAATGCCAACATCAAATTTAGCGACATAGAGTTTTCAACAACAATTTACATGCGTTTTGCAGAGCACATTAAAATTGTTCGCTTGCACACTAGGTTTTGGTTCATTTAAATAATTAATTCGACATTTTTAAAGAACTTATTTAAAGAGTGATATGAGACATGTATAGTTTCAACATATCAGATTATTATAGCAGCAAGTATCTTTTTCCCAAGAAATACGTACGTACGTATGCGTACTAATATAGGCAAGAGATTTTTATATAGATTTCCGCTGTTTCAGGTGCATTTAAACAAAAATAACGCTTTGTGCGTTCTAAAGTTCTTTTTTGTGGCTTTCATTTAAAATCTATGTTTGTGCTTTTTCCTATTTGTATGGCATATTATAAGTAAATTTTGCTGGCTCTACGCTTGAGAAGATTTGCATAATGCGCTGTTGAGGGACCGTAAAATGTGTCCGATGCCTTCTGTTGCCATCGTCCATATTGCTGATGGGTGTTGAGTTCACTGCCGTGCATTGGTGGTGGTTGCTGCGAGTCCTCCAAGGACTAACATCCCCTGTGTGTCCCGTGCCTAGTTTCATTTCATTTTCGTTTCACTTTTTTTTGCTCTGTTGCTTCCCACTTTTATTGTTGAACTTTACAGCTGCCGCTCGTATTTATTTTGTTTTTATTTCTCTTACAACTTGCATTTCCCTTTCGCGTCCTCGTCCTCGCCCTCGTCCTTTCTTCATTATTTTTGGCAAGGGTGGTTGGACTTGTATGGAACTTATAGCGCTTTGTATGCGTCTGACTTTGATCCCGTTTTTGGGGGGTGGCATGGCCATGTCTACCTCCACGGCTGTCTGGCCACCCCCTCGATTCGACAGAGCGGCATTAGGGAAAGTGTCTTGCAAATAAATAAATAGTCATGTCAGCCATATTATTAATGCCCAGGAAGGAAGGAAGGAAGGAAGGAAGGTAGCGTAGGGTTCACATGGGTGAATGGGTGGTGGTGGTGGGTGCAGGGCGGGTGGCGCTAATCAACCCTCTGGGGGTGCGGCAAAAGGAAGGAGGAACGCATCTTACCCCGAAAATCAAGCACATCGAATACAGTGCTGCCTCGAAGTGTGGATAGCTTTTAGTGATTGGCAATACTGGAACTTGGAACTTGTTTTATTACAAGCTAGGTTATGAGAAAAAACAATTTTTAAAAAAGTAGAACAGATTTTTCATTTGTTTTTATTATGAAAATTGTGGGTGTTTCAGAATTTAGTCCTTATTTCCTCTTAAAAAGGATTCAAAGTTTACTGTTTACAATTAACTTTTTTCTTATTCAAAACTTAATTCATTCTCAAAGGCAAGGGTATTTACCTTTCCAAAGCAATCAAAATAGAGAGGCTATTGGAGAGCGTTCACTGTACACAATATATATATATGTATATATATAGGTACGTTCATCTACGCATTGCTGTCTGTTCGCGTTTGGGGTCAACAAACTTTTGGGCCAGCCCCCAGCATCACACGTACTGTGCACATGTATTGGTGAGTGCGAAAAGTGAACGATTTTCCAGAGCAGAGCTCAGCTCCCCCCGTTTTTGAGAACCGTCGGACACTAGCACGTTCTACGCATTTTTGTGCATTGACCCCAGACAGACGGAAGCCCTCTCTTCCCCTTCCTTTTCACATACAAACATTTTCCTCCCCTGCATCACCTACACACACACACACACACACATACACGTGTGCACCCTCACGCACATCTGTTTGTATAAGTACAATGGCAACCCTCGCTGATTTGATTTTCATATGTTGAATGGGAATTGAGGGTGGCTATAGCTGCAATGGATGGATTTAACTCCCTGGATTTCCCCTCGTTCGTTCGTTTGTTCGTTCCTACACCTTTATAGGCAGTTTTATGAATTTTTGTATTATATATTTTTACGATTTTATATATTAAAAATATGTATTTTGAAGGGGGTGTGTGTAAGTGCACAGTAAAAAAATATAACAAAAAGTTTCTATTTGTGCCACATTTGGATATGAATTTAGGATATGAATAACATTTGTTTTACAAGATTAGACATGGTGATTTGCATTTTAATATTATATCATATATCATATTAGACCCTTATATTACGATGAAAATGGAAACCCTTTAGGAGGTAGTTGTTACTTCTATTCACTGTGTAGGCGGCGACGTCTTCGATTACAGGTTTATGTCGCCATAAAGTCAAGAATCACCTTTAATTGCACGCTCTATATAGAGAGGGTCGTCCCCCCTCAAGCTTTTGTTTTAGTGTTTATCTTACCTCTGGGAGGGGGGAGTGGAATATAAAATTGTTTTATTACATTCCCCACCCTACGTGATTATTTTGGGTGTGGTTCTTGTATACAGAGATTGAATGATTCGAGAGGATGAGCAGTTCCAGTTCCTTTCCTCGTCCCGTCATTCTTTCGTCTGTCTTTGTTTTTCGCTTTTCGGTCTGTCCGTGAAATTTCCCAAACAACATTATTAAAGGTCATTTACTTTTGTTAACCGTAAGGGGTAGTTTTCTCTTTAGTTTCAGGTTCCTTTCAGGTTTGGCTTTGGCTTTGGCTTCGGATTCCGTGTCCTGTCGTCCTCATGAATATGCGAAAATTTAACGCATGCAAATGGGAATTTGTCCCAAGAAAACTGTCTTGTAAATGAATCTTTATGGGTCTTGTAAAGAGGGTTGTAAATGGCAGAGGGGCGAAGGGTTTGCCCACGGGTTCCGTATTCGTGGGAATTTTGTCAAAACTTTTGTTTTGGAATGATGGCTTGGGATGGGTTTCTCGGGGCCTGTTTCCGTTTTGCTTGAACAGGTTGGTCTTTGTTATTAAGTTAAATTCCATTATCATAATAGGTCGGGTGGGATCTCTTTAGTTTTTAGAGTCTGAACCATTTTGGTAAGGGGTCATATGGCGGCTATCTGAGCAACAATCTTTTAAGAGAATCTCATCCTCCTTCAAGCTTCATTTGCGAGATTTTCCTGGAATATAAAACAACGGCATGTGTTTTTTCTGTTTTAAATTTATTTGTTTTATATTTTTCTGTTTAATTACTGCTCTATAGTGTGAAATGTACACTGAGCCAATTCCTATAAAAGTTACTGAAAGTCACTATATGCTTTTACAACTTTTTCTTGATTGGAAATAAGAAACAAAATATGTATTTAACTATTAGTCAGTGCTTAATATTATATTTCTACAAGAATATTATAGTTCTACAAGAAATGTTTTTTAATAAAAAATGTACCTAATTGATTTTAATTATAAAATTCAGACAAAAGTATCAAAAGCAAAGAGTCCTCCTGTTTTCACTGTTTGAGTCTTTGGGAATCATCCTTCTTCCCATATCTTCAGTTATTGGAAGTCTTCGCTTCTTCAGTCTTCTTGCACTTGGAAGCTCTTTCTTCTCCCCCAAAGTTTCCCCGCATAATCGCTCCTCTGCGCTAAAAGTTCACACGCTGCTTGCTTTTGGAGTCTTTGGAACTGCCTTTGACTTTGTTTGGATTGTGTGGGGTATACTAACTGTGTGTGTATATATGCATGTTCACAGACCAGACGACAAGACAGCTGTTAAAGCAAATTAATCTACCAACAATAACAACAGCGAGCCAGAAGAAACAGAGCGGGCGAAGAAGAACAACACGAAGAAACAACAACAGTCACAGACCGACGGTTTGAATCCATATTGAAACATTGTATGTAGAAATATTCCGACTATAGTTCAGCTGAAATTGCTGATAAAACAAAGCGAAAAAAAATGCCTTTGGAGGTGGAACAAGATGGATTTGACAATGGGGAATAAGGGGGGGGACAAAACACAGCCAGTTGCACACATGTACAGTGAATAGTCTAGGATTGAAAGTGTCATACAGTTCTAACAGTTTATTCGATTTGAAATTTGGTTCAGCTATAAAACCGAAGGAAAATATGGTTCTCTGTTCTCAAATCAGAAATATTTAAGGTTCTAATTTTTTGCTATGGTAATAATCATTTAATACAATAATATACAGTGTTGGAAAAAATAATAGAAACACGTTGGTTGAATCATGGACTTTAAATTTTGTGCTCAGAACGAAAGTAATATTTTTTAATTTTTATATTTTTTAATTCATATATAAGTATATTTCACAATAAGGAACAAAAATATTTTTTCATCTTTATATTAACTAAAAATAATGAACTTCATTTTGGCGCTTGGAAAAAATAATAGAAACAAAATTCTTAAAACTAAGAAAAACTTCAGATTTATGAATTATCTTATAAAAATAGTTGTTATAATAATATTTAGTGGTATTTCCTTTATATTTTATAACTGCTGAGCATCGACGAGGCAGTGAATTCACTAATTTGGAGCAAATTTGGGGGTTAATGGCATACCACTCTGACTTCACTTTTTCCCACAGCTCTTCCTTATTTTTAGATTTAAAACCTCCAAAATTCTTCTTTTTAATATTCCCCATAAATGTTCTATAGGACTTAAGTCCGGGGATTGGGCCAGCCACTCCACAACATTAATTTTTAGTTCTGGAACCATTTCTTAGCAAATGTTGATGAGTGTTTTGGATCATAATCCTGCATGAACTCCCATTTTAAGGGCATTTCGTCCTCAGAAATGGTTTCGTAACATTCTCCAATATGTTAACGTAGTCAGAAACACACATTTTATCCTTTATCCGGAATATCGGACCAACTAAAGACGCGGAAAAGCATCCCTATTTCAAGATCGTACCTCCAACCATGTCTTACCGTTTTTTTGTGTGCTTAGGATCAAATGCTGTATTTTTTTGACGTCTTACATATATTTTGCCATCAGATCAGAACAAATTAATTTTAGTTTCATTATTTTTCCAGTTTTTACGGTCTAGGTGTCGCTTTGCAAAAGACAGTCTTTTAGCGATATTTTTTTTACTAAGTAGTGGAACTTTCCTAGCCGAGTGTGCCTTCAAATCCTTTTCAATTAGTCGATTTCTTATGGTTCGACTTGACACTGATGTCTCCAAAGTATTTTTCAGGTCCGTCGACGACATAAAAGGATTTTTTTTTGATGTTCGAATCAAAAGGTCGTCGAACTTTTGGGATGTGGCTCGCTTCCTGCCCCGTTTCTCCTTCGTATCTTTATAATGAATGGCGGAAAAAACTTTTTTTGCAGAACACTCCATTAGGTCAGCAATTTCCCTTGATGTTTTCCTTAGTTTTTAGTTTTTTTATAATATCCCGTTCTACAGCTGAACTTGCACTCCGCGCCCCATTCTGAATATAAAACCCTAAATTAAACAATTTTTTTAAACAAAATCGCTTATTATGAGCTAAACATACCTAAAAGTATTTAATATATTGATTTTCTTACAAAATTAAAAGGAAAATCTCAAACAAATCTCAGAAATCTAGCTTGTTTCTATTATTTTTCCAGCCCAAACAAGTGATCACTTCCAATATCGCTAAATACCTCAAATAACAAGAGCGAAATCAACTCAAAAAGAGGAGCACAATAAAGTACCGTTATCAGTGGCTTATGTGTTAACGGTTTATCAACATACACTTTGTAAATAATTAGTAATTTAGTTTTACATGTAGGAGCGATTCTTGTTTCTATTATTTTTCCAACAGTGTACATATTAAATATACAATAAAGCAAAATATAATCTATTTTTAACGTGGCCAGACGAGTGTACCAAAACTACGATTTTCTTGTGTAATCTTAGCTTTTGAAATTAAATAATAATCATTGGTGCCCAAAGCCCAAACTCGACACAGTAAACTTCTCTCTACCCGGCCTCTGCCTGTACACAAACTTAATTTTGTGGCTTAATATGTAGTTTTATTTTTTAATTAAACAGCTATGCGATATAAAATGCTTACGAGGTGTATTCGACAAAAGTTAGTTAGTTACGTACTTTCTTATGATTCTTAACTGCCGAGCCGAGCCTCTTGTTTATTAAAAAACCAGTTGAGAATTATTGCAATTACCACTAATGCAATTGAACTTTGCATATTGATTTTTAGTATGTAATTGTTAATTGCAATTCCGGGTTCCGCTAGCCGAGAATTTCCGATCGACCACTGTAGCCTGCTATCAATTCTTGTGTGGTTTTTATTGTTGCTTCCGCTTGTTGTTGTTTAGAAATAGAAATGATTTCACAATGTACTTTGGCGTCGCGCTTAGAGCTTCGGCTGACCGTTCCGTTTCAGCTAAGCTCCCCGCCCTCCCCATCTGCAACGAAGAGAATAAATAAAACAAAATGGGGAAATAAAAATAAAATAAAAATAAGGAATAACACAACGAAGAACAGAAAAACACGTTTTTCAGACTCGAATTTTTTTGTTAGGTTTTTTTTCTCTCTTTTTGCTGATTTCTTATTAGATATTCTTGCCGCCTGGTCGGCCTGCTCTGCTCCCATCTGTCTGTCTCCCTGGCTCGGTCTCCCCTCGCTGGGCCGCTCCAAAAGACACTTATTATTTATTCTTTCGCTGGCCCGCAACTCGTGGCTTTTGGTTTATGGTGATTCAGCTCAAAACGAGAAGTGAATGTGCCCCGCTCCCCAGTTCCCCTCATTCAAAGCTGCGGCAGAGCAGTAGGCGTCGGCAGCGACTCCAGCGAACACTGGGAACAAATGTTGGAAAATACACAGAATCAAGGTAGCTTAATTTATAATCAATTTAATAAAACCGTGTTTGTATTATTAATTATTGTGGAAAGTTTAGTATGCTGCGGTTTACATCACAATTTGTTGCTTTGCAGCGAAATTCTATGCTTAACAACGAAATTACCTGCACTATGTTATTTATCACGTTTCATAATATAATAATATTCCTTAATTTTTCTTTAATTTTTTATTTTATTTTTACACTGATTAATTTCTAACCGTATTTGTAACGATCCGAACGTATTTTGCCCAAGTGTACATAAGTTTGCATTTCGTGTTTGTGTTCCTTGGTTGTAAAATGTCAGTGTTAAATAATATTGTGTTTATTAAACCAGAAAAACGTAAGCAAATTTACCGTTGCAAGCAGTGAGTAAGCGGTAGATGTTTAGAAGGAGAGAGAAACAGACTGGGAGGAAGGTGGCCCGAGCTTGAAGGAAACAACATGCGTGTGAGCAGGAGAGTAGCAGTGATTGACTGATTGATGGTCAAAGCTCCAACAGCAGCAGCAGCAACAACAAATGGAGTGTGAGCGAGAGCGCTGGAAGATTTGTAGCTGCCTTCTACCTCTTTTTCTTCTGCTGCTTCTTCTTACTTAATGAAGGTCAATGTTCGTACGCCAACGCCAACGCCGCAGTCGACGTTCTTCTCTGCTTCTGATTCTGCTTCTTCTTCGTCATCTGCTGCTGCCTTTTGTGGATGTTGTTGTCGATGATTGGTCACTATTGTCGTTGTTGTTGTTATTCTCCATATCTGATTACACTCGTAAAAAATGAAAAAGTCTGTGGCTTTCGTCGATCATTTTTAATGAACTTAAGTGCAAGCGAGTGTTCCCACTTCCTCCTCACTACATCAAACTTTTGTCGATTCTGAAGGATTAAAAAAGTGTGTAACTTCATTGATTGAAATGAACATAAAGTATTGTTTGTTGATTACTTGTTCATTTAGTTATCTGCTTGTTTACTTAGTTCTTCACTTCATCACTCGTTTCTTGTTTATTTATTCATTTCTTCATCCATCTATTCATTCATTCATTTATTGTTTTACTCTTTTAAATATCTATTTTTTATTTTATTCAGTTGTGCACTTGCTCATTTATTTGTTTGCTCGTTCACTTATTTTGTATACTTGTTCATTTTTTTTACTTAATTTGCTATTGGTTCACTTTTACAGCTTCGACAGTCAAAAAGTATATTTTCTTGATGGATTAAATTTGTCAAAACAATAACATTTAACATTCTCTACATATACATAGATTTTCAGGAAAAAGGAAACAAAATTATAAAAGTGCAGAAATAAGAACTTTGAGTATGGCTGCATCGCGTTTCTTTTGTTTATGTTTCTCGACTACTCATCCCCATTCCTCTTTGCCTTTTGGAGTTCATTTAAGTACAAAAAAAACTAAACTGAAAATGAATACCCATAAAGCCGTTTAATGATATTTTATGTTTCTGCAGGCGTGGCCCTCTGTTTGAGTTCCCTTCCTGCCTTGCCCTCCGTCACCTCAAGCATAGTGTGTCCATATAATTATGGAATCATTTAATTGTTTCAATTTTAGGCAACTAATGTTTCTGGGGCTTGGCCCCATCGGTAATCTGGCGGAACCTTTGACCGATTTAACCCCAAACCCTGTTTATGCCCAGAGTAATGCCCTCCCGAGAATTGTCGTCTCCGTCACAAGTTCTTTGGGGAAATTAGTGGGGAATAACCCACTCGAATCGACAGAGGAAACGTTCCTCGAAGCCCCTGGGAGAAAGACAAAGAGGTTGAGCTCGGTTCAGAGCACTTCCCACATCTGATTAAAGAAATAATCAAAGGGAGTGCGAAATGAGAAGGCAAGAAATGTAGGGGAAACATTTTTAAAAGCAAGCAAACCTCTCTAGACCGACCCAAAAGTGCCATTTCCGTTGGACCATCTGAGAAATACATACAGTGAACCTACAAAACTCACTGTTTTGCTTCATTCCAAGGGTATTCAATTGTTTATGCTTTTTTTTTTTTAGTATTTATTGAAGTTAAATGCGCAGAATAAGTTTTTAAATAAGCAGAATCAATATTTAGGTTAAGATAAAAACAGTTATTATTACTTATGAATTACAGACTGTATAAACAACTTCTTTCACCTCTCATATACATAGTTCGAGATTTTTCACGTTATTAAGGACAATTTTAATTGTTTTAGACTTCTCTTAAACTTGTTTCAAAATGATCTAAGTATAGTTACACGTTAGCCAGCCTAGACTGTACTACTATAATAATTTGCCGCATCTAATATCGCAATTTGGCGTGGTGCGAGAAGGAGTTCGTCGGACGCTCGAAAAACACGCGGTTCGTTGGCTTTAAGAGTGTATCACACAGGCAATTATGAACGTTGACCTTCTGCCAAAAAAAACTTTTCCACTGCCAGTAAAAGGTGAAAGAACAGAGACCAACCGACGAAGAGCGACCCCAAAATGAAGGTAACAAAGCCATTAGAGAGACAGAAGAGGCTGTGCGCGGGGTGAATGGGGGTTAGAGCCAACAGCCAAGAACCGAGGCAAATAACCAAGAAGAAAATGCGCCCAAAGAACAAAAGTTTCGAAAAGCAAATAAACAAGAGCTGCTAAAAGGAGAGACAGATAATAATAAAGAAGGGGCGCTCGCTGCCGTCGAGTGCAAAACAAAGCAAATTTTTGGCCAACAAAAATGACTCTACGCCGGAGTCGGAGTCACGGGGTCTAAGCCACCATACACACAACACCTCTGGGGGCTCTGTAGTTCTGTACCTGTATCTGTTTCTTCAGCCGTATCTGTATCTGTGCTGTGTACTATAACCTGGCGCTGACTTTGGCTCTTTTTGAAAGTTGAAATGCTTGCCTAGGTAGAGCCAATAAACGAGTTTGAAACAAAAGAACAGAAACAGACGCTTAGCTAACCTATCTCTACCTCCCAGCCATCATCCCCCTACACACAGCCAACCTCCCTCCCTCCCCAGCAGCCCTCAACTCCCCCAATATCGCGCGTGTGAAGATCGCGAACTGTGGAACGAAATGGTAACTGGAACGCGAGCTCTGTGGCATTGAACCGAACCGAATCGAACAGAAGAAAAACCAGAAAAAGCTGGCAAAGAGCTTCGAGGAGCGATTACCCTCGCAGGTCAATCATTTCCAGTCGAAGATATGAAGTCCACTTTGCTGAAATTACCCTGCATTTTACTCAATGATGGATTTTCTATTACACAGAGCTTTGATTCGTATTATTTTCATATTTTATAAAAATTAAAATTCAAAATTGTAGTTGAACTGAAAAAAAAACTGTTGTTCATCCTGTTGTTCACTCAGTTATTCACTTCACCAATTCTTCTTTGTTCATTTATTTATTTGTTCATCCATCTTAATTTCTTCATTCATTGATGTATTTATTTTCTTCGTTCATCCATCTATTCATTCACTTATACATTGATTGATATCATTTAGTTATTGTTATTCACTCAGTTGTGTACTTGCTCACTAGGTTTGTCAGTTGTCACCTATGATTTTATTTTTTAAAAGTACACCTTTGAGTATTAAACAATTATGTCTCGGATATTCACTTGTTCGTATTATTTTCAAGTACATACAAATTAAAATTGAAAATAGTTTCCTTTCACACACCTCTGAAGTACCTCTAATTAAAACAAAATTACAGTTTGTTCAGAATGTTTTGGTGACAGAGTCAGGTTCGCGTGGCTCGCACCCCCAATTTACCAGCACCTTTCATTAAACCACTCGTGTTGAGAAATTTACCAAAAAAGTGACAGTTAAAGCCGGTCATAATTAACAGCGTTCATCAATTACATCAGACTCGCATCCCACCTCTGCTCACCGCAATGACACAGCTCTTAAATGCGGCCCCCAGCCACCCAACTCCCACCACGACCTCTAACATCCCATTGGGCATCCCCCGCAGGGAAGCTCCTTTTTTGTGTGTAGTGCATAATTAACGTAAAGTGTTTCGCATGGCAAACAAAAAGAAACAAAAAAAAAATGAGGGGGAGATCGAGAGGACATGTTAGAAATAATGCGTGTACTTAAGGGCTTTTATACCCTAGCAAATGGCTCCATTACCTGGCCAACAATTTGGTGGTCGTCTATAAAAGAGAGCAATTGGAGTCTGAAATCGATTATAATTACTTTATCTTAAGAAAACGTTAATTTATTATAGTAATTATCCAGTGGGAAAAAGCTAAATTTATTAATTCAACAATTTATTACATTGGGGGATGGTGGAGAGAATTCAAAATATTAAATATATTCAATACCAAATTTTACATCTCAGAAAGGAATTGAAGTTTAAATTCGAAAATATTAATCAATTTAATAATCAATCAAATAATAAAAATAAAGAAATAAACGAAGTATTCATATTCAATTCGTATTTAATCGAAATCTCTATTTGTAGTTCAAAATTTCAAATGGAGAAAAAACATTAAAGTACGAAAATATATTATTTTATACTGGAATCATTGATAACATATGGGTGATGGCTTAAAAATAAGCAAAATTTGCATGCAATAATATATGTACCTCTACTAGATATAAACTATCATATTTAAAAGACTATAACCAAAACTCTCCTTCTTAATATTTTCAGAAAAACCCAATTTACTTGACAAATGGTCCAAATCTTACGACTGATATTGGAAAGATAAGGGGTAAGTAACAACCCATTTGTGATGTTAATAGGGTATTCAGGGTTTCGTTAAACTCTACTGTTCATGTCCCTTATTGTGTTGGTGTTGTACACATCCGCATAGACAATAAATCTATCTTGAGACCGCTTTGGCATCTCTCCTCTCTGTCGTGTGTCCTTCGTACTAGAAACCCAATACCTGCCAGCATGTGAAGAGGAGCAGCTCTGGATAAACTGAAGTGCGGATGTGGAGGCGGAATGAGTGATAGTACAGGGAAGAGACGAAGAACTGGTCGGACGTTGGGCTTATTCATCATATCTCACGTACGCGGCTGGTGTCTGGAGTATAGCTCCCTCTTCTTTATATTTTTCTGATTTATATGCCATGCGGGCGGGCAGACAAGAAGAGAGACCGGGACCCCACATACCGCATGCGAAGCATGTGCTAATGCTGTTATTATTATTATTATTTTTCGCTGCTAAAAGTCCACTTCCGCGCCAGGCCTTTAGGACCCCCCAGTATAAGTAAAGCACTCTCGCAACAGGACATTTATCCAGAGATTTCTTGATGGCATCACTGATTTTATTTCACTTTTTGGTTATACATATATTAATATGAGTCTTCTGTTGCCGTGCGAGCAACAAGTTATTCTCTTTTTTTTGTTTTGTGTCTATTCATGGTCCGCAGGTCGCCGGTTAGTTGGTTTATTGACATCAAGTTCTGCCAGCGTCGACGCTAACGTCAGCGTTAGCTACACACTTTTTCAAGTTCGTGAATTTTTTAGCCGTTCGTTGACTTTTGGCGTTGTTGTTCTTCCACGTCTGTTAACGTTTTATATATTTATTGTGTCCAAACTAATGTCACTTTAAGGCTGTCTCTGTATTTAACTCTCTATCTACCATTTATATCAAGGTTATATTGCGACGAATTCTTAAAGAATCGTGAATATTATCTATGATCTTGGAAACTATACTTTCTACAATAATAAAAAAGGTGGCAAAAGTGGTAATACATTATTTCGAAATCTAAAAATCTATCAAATATACATATATACACATTGTTGATCAGCATCCTTTTTATCCATTTAACCTATTTCATTGGGTATAAATTATAAGTCTATTTAATAAATAAAATAAGTTACAACCTTATATCGCTATCTCGCTTTCTCACATCAAGTGGTTCGTCCTATTTCGAACCGAGGTTTCGAACCTATGCGATTTTTTGCCAAATTCCTTTGGGATAGCCTTTAACCCAAACCCTTCTACTTTTGTAACCCGGTACCTCTAAGGCGGCCAACGACCATATAGCGTTTCGTTCTCGTTTCAGTTTCGCCATTCACTTCTAGTTAACACTCTCTGACCCTTCGCAACAACATTTTCGCAACAATTTGACCAAAACCCCGTGAGTTTTCCAAGAATCAAAGCAGAAAACATGAGAAAACGTGGAAGAGCACAAAAAAAAGCTCAACTGAAGTTCGGATTTCAACGAGCTGATTGAAATTTCCTGCTCGTGGATGAGGGGGCGTCTGCTTCGCTTATTAGTTTAATGCGAATTATGAGGTCAGTGCTGAAAAAAAAAAAAAAGAAAAGAAAAAAACAAAAATACAGAAACATTCACAGCGGGAAGACACCTAAGAAGAAGAGTCCCACAAAGAAATTACGAAGAATGGACGAAGACGGCAGAAGAGAGTTCAAAAAAGTGCCCTCATTAGCTTTAATGTAAGGAGATATGGTGGGCGTTGAAAGCCGAGAACGATCGGCCTCGAACCTTCAATAGGGGATCCAAGCGGATCCCCCAAGCTCATGCGGGCACATGTGTCTCCAGTTACGGACTTCCATTCCAGCAAAATACATCAACTGATCAAAAAGTGTAAATAAAATAACACATTTTTAGACATTCACTTTGCTTATTGTTCTTAGACATAATGTGTAAACTTGAACGGAGCCATTTGAGATACGAACTAAAACTGACTACAATATCTTCTCAATTTTTTAGTGCCTTTTATGGGCCCACAATATTGCTTTAAAGATTATTATTATTGTTAATGTGATCATATTTTACTTTTCTTTTACTCGTATTATTTTTAAAAAAAAAAAAAACCTATGCTTTTTTAATTATGTTTCTTCAATTTATATTTTAAAAACTGAGAACTTTGACTCGATTTTGGTAATTTATTTTTATTTCACTTGTACTTGCTTTTTCAAATAAGATTTGAAAATCTAATAACTTTAACATAAATCTAGCCAAGTGTTTTCAAACGCTCTTTTCCAAGTCCGCTTGCTATTATTTATCGACACTTCAGCCAACGTCTTCGATATCTGGGCTACGAAAAGAGCAACAGCAAAAGCTTAGGAAAGAATTAGTTAAATTTGTTCAATTAAGAATTCTCAGTTGCTGTGTTGCTTAAGAGGGCTTGATTACAACATGCTCAAATTGCCCGTGTTCCGGAACTAAGAGGTGTAACTAACTGTTCATGAAGCTAACGCGCGGATCCATTAATGACATAAGAACTGACAAGTGTGACCAGAGATGAGTATTTCCTGCTTTCAATTAAGACTCGACCACTCTCTCATCACCTGGTCTTAGCATGAGAGAGAGCACGAGAGCGGGAAAGAGAGGGAGCGACAGCTGCACAGCAGCTCCTGCTAATTTCCGGTTTCAAGTGTCACATTTTTTTTCCAGCCCAAAATTATTGAAAGAGCCATAACAAATATGTGATCGCTGGCCGTATTTTATGGTTTATGGGTTGGGCTTCCCCCTCTCTTCCCTTTCGATCAAGGGAAACATCTGGCGGCGGTTGTAGTTGTTGTGTGTGCGACAGCTGCTAAAAAGGGATCGCTCGTTCCGTTCGTTGTTCCTCTTGCTCTTCTGGCACATTGAAATTAGCTGCCTTGGGGTGATTATTATTGAAACGCGCTCGATTGAATTGTCTGTCAATACGGCAATAAAATAGTTGAGGCTGCTGGGGTCGGTCAGCTAATAAGACGGTCTGCTTGTGAGAGACCTAACCCCTTTACCTTGCCCTATACCTAATTTTCAACTCATTTTAAAACTAGGAACACATTTCAAAATGTCTTCTTATTTTGCTAACAATGGTTTAGATTGTCAAAACTTTTAGATTAAAATCAATTCTCTGTGTAACAGTTTTCTATTTAAAATTGTTAAAATATTGTTTGTTTATATGATTTTTTAATATTATATATAATTTAAAAATTGGCATAAGGATTTACAATAGGAATGGTGTCAATAAGTCAGGGACACAAGTTTATTAGCCAACATAGAAAACTCATTATAAAACTGACTTATAAATAACCATTTGCTCATATTTATGTATGCGTTTTCCATTTTTATGATTTTTTTAAAGGTTTTTCTTTTTATTTTTTTTACTTGTAAATATTTTACAATTGTCATACTCTGTCGTAGTATTTTACTACTTGGTAGAGGTTTTTATGTACACATTATTAACATATGCTTGATTGTTAAATGAAACGCGCTAAAACGGCCGTTACGTTCTCTTTATGTTAATTTATTTTTAAAAAATATTAATAGTTCTTACTACCCGACTGCATTTTTATTTTTATGTATTTTTTGTTAGTCTTGTCTTGAGTGGCAGATGTATTCCACAGTTTTCTCAAACTCGACTGTAGCGAAAATATTTCAACGCTTGGCGTAATTGTTTTTTTCTTTTGGCTGGCTCTGCACGTTTTTTTCTTTTGCTGTCTTGAGTTGTATTTTCTGGACTTTTTTGTGGCCGTATCTTTTTTGCTACTTTAAGCACGTCGTTCGTCAGAGGAGTAAAGTCGAAGGTTCATGAACCGCCGGCAAGGACAAAAGATGTGGTTACGGGCGGCGGCGGGACGGAGAAGACGGCTGCATGGACATATCGATCACATGGGGAGGAGGCATACATTTCTGTCTGTGTGCCGTATTCCACATTCCCACTTGTTTCCCTGCCACAGCAGCATCCCGCTTCGCATTGTATCCCAGAGAGCCACTTGAACCCGTCAATTCTTGGAATTTTGGCGGGGGCTAATCAGGAGGGAACAGAACTATAGAGCGCCACTTAGGGATACCTGCTAATCCAATTATTTGGTTGCGATATAGGGTACCACGATTCAACTTTATAGAAATACCTTTTGATATACATAATCCAGATTTTATATTTTCATTTCTGTAAAACTTCTTAACGCTCTTAGTTTAATTTATTGGAAGTGGATGAGCATCCTTCAAAGTTACAAATTAACACTGGAATCTCGTTATCCGCTGGTTAAAATTGATTTATTTTAGACTTGACAGGCAGTTTAGGTCCCTGTTGAGGTCTTACATTGACCGGACTTTATCTGTCCGTGAAATTCCAACAGTAAGGGTAAGAGACGGTCCTTAATATAGATTCCAGTTTGATCAGAAACAAAGAGGTTACCCTTTAAAGATAATGGTAACTTAATTGGATCGAACTTAATCGAACTACCTCCTCTTGTTCGAGAGGTGGGAGGTGCGTGAGTCACGCAGCCTCTGTTGCGATATTATCGCAATTGGCGAACAAGAAATCACTGACCTTGACTTTAAGCAAAGTTTAAGGCCCTTTGTGCCTGGCAGTATAGCTTTATATGTATGTTTGTATGTATAGACGTATGTATAAACACTCGAACGGCAGCATAATTATAGAGTTGAGCGGCGTGCGCGTTTATAGACTGGTTTTGTTGTTCTCCGGACGTAGCTCGACGTCGACTTTGACTGCGACTGCGACGCGGCAGAGACGCCAAACGGCGGTTTTGCCATTCCACGCTGTTCTTTGAGCCGCGCGCTGTCGATCGAAGAGGTGAAGAAACGCACATGACGCAAGCGCGCGCAGACTTTTACATTCCCATTTCCATTCTCGTTCCCGCCGTCGCTCCTTTCTCTCCCCCTCCCTCTCACCACCTATTGCATCAGCGGTGGAAGCGGCAGTCAGTTGTAAACTAGTCGCTTATTGTTGTACTAGCCAGGTTGGTAATGACCATAAAGAGCTTAAACTCGCTTATACACTTGAACACAAGACAGGTGTGTGTGTGTGTGACTGTTGAGTTCTTCCTTTCTCTGGAGCTGATAAATAGCAGCTCGGCCCGTTGGGGGCTCTCTGACAACACTGTAATCAAGAATCGTAATACAGATTTAATTGTTGGACAACATTTTAAAATTCATATAAAATTCATAAAATGTCAAGTTCCGGATAAATCCCTGAGCGCTTCCCGTCCGCCCGCGTTCATCCATCACTACAATGACCGGGACCTGTAATTATCGTTTCCAGTTCAGCTTTCATTTTAAAATTGAATTTATGCTAATTCTCTAGAATAATCAGTTATTGCGAAACAGAGCCGAAAATAAATGCTAACGATAATCTTTTGACTCGCTGCGTGCACCGTTCTGTGCATGGGGGTTTTTCTCCTAAGCGACAAAAAAAACCTGAACAAATTACCCCACGACCAGTGTTATTTTCTGCATTTACAATTCCTCCTCCTCGCTGTGCAGCCCTTTTTTTTGGTTCTCTTCTTTTGGTTCGGCATGCTCTCTTCGCAACTGCAACTCACTCCCACAATTATACATGCAGAGACCGGAATACTTGGAGTGCACTGCTCCGGTTGTATATATATGTACATGCTATGTCCGTATGTACGTTTGAGTGTGTAGGAGGTTGTCAGAGGTCAGTCTCATTGCGGGCAGCGCAGCTGGCGTTGCCTAGCCGTGGGTATGTCTGTATGTATGTACATACCTACGTCTGCACTCAGTTCCAATTGCCGTTCCATTCCATTCCTCTGGCGTCGTTCTGCAGCCGAAACTAGATTTCGCCTCCGCCGCCTCTCTGTCATTCTCTGGCGCTCCCACCCTCTCTCTGGCTGGTTCTTTGTCTCTCCCGCTGGCGATAACTGGTTGGGTGAGTTTTTTTGTCGTCGGCTTGGCGTTCGTACCAATTCCGTTCGTTCGTGGTTCCTCGTTCCGCGTCCGACATGTCTTGTAAAAATTCTTCTTTGCCAGTTTCATTCTCATTCAGTTCTCAACTCTCTCTCGCCACCAGAGAAGAGAGCCATCCACAAGAACGAAACGTTCCGCTTTGAGTGCAAGCGGGCCCGCTCTCTCTCTTGCAAAACTGAAGGAATTAACAGAATTGAGAGTAACAGAGTGTCTGTATCTCGGCTTGTGTAAAAACCTATAAATGTTCTCTCTCTCGCAAACTGAAGGAATTAACAGAATTGAGAGTAACAGAGTATCTGTATCTCGGCTTGTGTAAAAACCTATAAATACGGGTGCGAGATACAGATACCATTCAAAAAATAAAACTCGTGGCGTGCGGTGAAAAAATTTGTTCGCCGCAATTTTTCGACTCGACGCACGTTTGTTCTTTGTTACATTAAATTTATAATATGCTATATTTAAGGCTATAAGCTATTTGCAAATTTTATAAGCCGGATAAACACGGAAAGACAATCGCGTTAATTTTTCGTCAAGCTCGGAGAGAATACAAGAGCGTCCCGTGTATGTGCGTGCGAGTGAACTGTGCGAAAAAGCAATAAAAGTATTAATACTAGTGGAATAATAATTAAATCTAAGTGCAACAATAACATACACATACCTAGCCTATGTACGTATGCAATCGAGTACAGAGTACCGATCAAATAAGATTATTATACATACATTTAAAAAAGAGCCAACAAAAAACGAAAGAAATAAATTGTTTGGTTCTGCTTTAGTTCTGCTTCTTCTTTCCCTGATGCTGACGCTGACGTTGGCGTCGCAGCCGCGTAGAGTTCATCAACTTGTTTAGAACCGCGTACGTGAGTGCGTGGCTGTATCTGTGTGTGTGAATGTGAGTGAGTGTTGCCTTTTTCCTGCTGCGCTTCTTCATTGGTTTTGTCTACGAATTCTCTCTCGCTCTGAGTCTCTCGCTGTCTCTGTCTCCTTCTGGCGACGCATCACTTGCATTGTTTCTGTTTGTTGCAATGCAACAAAACATTTTCTTGCCGCCTTCCTTCTTCGCGTTCCGTCTTCCTTCTACGATTCTGTGCGTTTGTGTTTGTTCTTTTGACGGGGCGAGCTGTGTTGCTGTTTGCATTACCTTTTTTACGTTTGTACGCTTTTTGTTATTATTATCTCATTCCTTATTTTGTTTTGCGCCCCCTGCGCTTTCTACACTCGCGTCCACCGAAATTGATGTCGGCAATCAATGAAATATTCAAATTTTATCCTGAAAGGGATATTATAATGGTTACCTAAAAAAAAATAACAAGACAGAACTCTACTTTTTTTTTGTAAAATAAAACTAAAAATAATTTGAAAAGTGCCGTAGCTTTTTAAATATCTACAGGATTTTTATTATTTTTAGTATTAAAAGAGGTCTGATTATGAAATGGTTTAACAACCTTTAAAGCTTGAGGGGTGCGCACTTCCTTCAACTCGGATTGCGACCTTCCCGCGTCCACACAAAAGAAAACGTATAAAAATAAAATCCGAGAGTCGAGCCTATTTATTCCGACCCAACTGTTTCAACAATTCCCCGCCATTGGGTTTTGTTGTTGATGTCGTTATTTGTTATTGTTGTTGCTGCTGCTGCCGCTGCTGCGTCGATGCGGAAGAATAAAACCCGAGTTGGTTTTCTTGTTTCTCGTGTGTATTTTAAACAAAAAATTATTACGGCAATGTTCTCTAAATTTAATCACTGTGTATACTGACTGACAGGCTGATCGACGTGTGAGCCACGCTTGGGGCTCCTCATTAATATACAAACTGCGTGAGTGAGTGTGTGTTTGTGTCTCGAACCCAACTAAAAAAATACGAAAACTCTAAAAACGTGTTTAAAATTTGTTCCTATCTCTGTGTGTGTGCAAACATAAAACAAATGTACAGAACGGAAAGAAGAAATACAGCATAACATGTCTGTCGAACGCTATTTATTCCATGTGTCTTGTTTCACGCTCGATTTGGCAACGCCAGCAGATCTCTGATTAAAAGCTGTCGCCGTTGGCTGTGCTTTATGTAGAACCGATTGCAGTGGGTCCCGGAAAGCGAGAACATAATAGAAGAGAACAGCGATTAACGCAAAGTCAAAGGTTCCCCAGTACTCAAAATAACCAGGTCTGATTTCGTCTACCCAGAGATTCTAAGTTTGGTATTATTGTTTGCGAACCGATGGTTTTTTGATAAATTGGGAAAACATGTTTATAATTAATGCATAAAAAAGCCAGAAATTCTTATGACGTTGTTTTGACCACAACTCGGGAAATACCTGTTTAAAGGTGGCCCAAGGCAAAGTTACATTAGTTTGAGAATCACTTTATGTATTTATTTATTTTGCTTTTTTATGAAAACTATTAAAATCTCAGTTTACAGTTTATTTATTATATTTTTAATAAGGTGTGTAGCTCAAGCAATAAACCCAGAATTTACTGTACCTGCGCTGCTGCGCGGTACACTTTCCGTGATTTGCAATTCAGATTTCACGAGCAGCACTACAGAACGTTAAAATGATATTTTCAATTCACGATCCTTTCATCAGGTCCGATTTGGGCCATCTCCCAGAACTCGGAAAGAAGAATCTTGTGTAGAATGCATTTCCTGCCCGCGGCGACTCTGTTCTCTTCCGAGATTTCTAGAACTCGGTCGGGGTCGTTCGCTTGCCAGTTCACTCCAATCTTTGCCAGCACTTCTTGCTGTACCAACATGTGTTCTCTGCTCAGTATTTGTGGGCTTGAGTGTTCTGTGTGTGTCTGCACTATCGCAAAGCGTCGCTTTGCCACCACGTAATAGATAACGAGAGAACCCAAAATTGGTACAACTCTAATTGAAAATGTTAAGAAGATAGTAAATATTTATCGGAACTTAACACGCAAACGAGGCGAGCGAACACGTTCCACTTGATTGGATGATGTGGTGGTGTTGCAGCCCCTAGTAGATAGCGCAAATTTATGTTTTTGATAGCAAAAGTAAGTACTTAGAAAAAATACCAACTAAAAGATATAGGAATATTTGAATATTTGAGTTTACTCTCACTGTCGATGAAATATTTCTCAGCCGACACTGTACCTGTGCGCAAGGTTGCCTTGCTATTTCCTACCACCAGTGTAGTAGAGCCCAGGACATGCAGACACGCGCTATCTCCCTTCCTCTTGCATCCATTAATGCCAATGCTCACAAGAGTGAGGGAGAGGATAAGCAGCAGCAGCAGCAGAAACATAAAGAACCACAGACACTACAAAGCGCAGTAAGAAAGAAAAATTTTGTGCAGAAAAAAAGACAACAAAGAAGAAATAAGAAGAAAAAAACAAGAACTGCAACGACGCCGTTGACCTGCGGGGTCTTTGAAGGGAGCGGGAAAGAGTCGGAGCTAGCCGTGGGAGAACGACCTGAAAGAGAACGAGAAGAGTGGGTGAGGTAGAAGGAGGAGAGATGCACGGCGTCTGGGATCTCGGGGCACATCGTTGTTGTCTGCTAAATTGGATGCTGCTGCTCTTCTGCTGTCCTTATTCTTCTTCCAGTTCCTCTTCATCTCTCCTGTGCAACAATAAAACTCCCTTGTGCTTGTGCTTGTCGCAGTCGCAGATTTTTCTTTTTCTTTCCTTCGTTTTCGCCCATTGTCTTCAATAAAATGCGTCGAGTCAATTTCATTCACCAGCAGCTGCTTTGGGGGTCGCCGCGATGCCCGGCTGCTGCTGACGCATAGCTGGCACCGTCTGAGAAATTAACAAAAATAATAAAAAACGGGAGGAGCAAACGTCGCAGAATTCTACGAATTTTGCTGCGGATTACAGTGGAGATTTGCTAAATATATCCATTGATAAAATAATAACCACATTTTATACTTTCACAAGCCGTAGGCATATTCCAATTGGAAGTATCGTGCATAGCTTTTTTTGTAATTTAAGTTATATTTATGCAATCCTAAACTTGCTTATCCATGTCTAACCTTGACGCTCTGGGTCTGATTTCTGTATCTAAACAAAAGCTAAATCTGTTAACAGACCTCCCAAATACCTCCTAAATATAAGTTTTATGAAAATGTGATCATTTTAATCAAATTATTTGGGATAAGGGAAAACAATTTTTCCTCCAATTGTTCTTATACATATACATAATTTCATTAATTTCTCTACAACGAATGCGCCATCATTAGCTCGGACTTTTTGCTGTTTCCCCTCAGCCAATCTCTACTGTATTTCAATTTGCATCGAACAGAGACAACAAGAACAACAATCGGTGGTCGTGATGTTGGCTTGGCGGTGCCTTTGTCTGCGATGAAGTTGTGGAGATGCGATGGTACATGGAGCTTGGAGCCTGAAACCTGGGATTTTGTTGATGGGATGAGGATTGGAATTGTGTTTGGGCTTTGGGATCTGGACGGATATTTTATCTGCCAACTGTCAGCGTTTTCCTTGTTGTTTTTGTGGTACCTTTAGAAGAATGTGGATTTTTTGTGTATGTGTGTGTGATCAGAACAGGTAAGCGTAGTTTGCTTTGTTCTGTTTCATGGCCGTGCTCTTTGTGCTGGTCTTTGGGTAAATTTTCGTGGGTTTTGTATCCTCTAGATACGACGGCGGTCAAACGACTAGTTATGCAATTTATTGTGAAATGTAGTGGGATTGTAAGAGTAGTTAAATCGCTAACTCAGAATTAGAGATAGAATAACATTTTTTTTTAAGTTCAACCTAAATAATAACTAAGAAAACTTTACAAAATGTATGCAGTTATTGCATTGCCAATATTTTGTGCCACCATTGTGTGCATCTGCCTTTGGGTACCATTGAACTCTGCTGCAGCCGCTGCTTGGACGATTCCGCAGTTGCAACCCCAAAAACGGACCGCAGGGGAATGCATGAAAATGGAACGCTTGTTTATTTTGCTGCACAACCAGAACGAACGCTCCCCGCTTCCTCTTTCACTTTTTCTTCTGCTTGCCTTATTCCTCGTTATTGTTGTTGCTGGTTTGATTTGCATTTGTGTATATGGAATAACAGTTGTACTTGTCTAAAAAAAAGTGTAGAAGTGGAAATATAAAAACAATATAAATTACATAAAAGGCAGCAGGCTAACAAAAAGAAAACATCGTCGTCGCTGACATTTCCTCCTATACAGAGAGTCAAGATCTTAAAAGAGGAAAAATCATTATGATTTGCATCTTGTAATATTTTCCGTTATACTGTTAAGAACTAGTAAAAACCTAAGACGGGATTTACGATGTACGAGTGAATTGGCGCCACCCCCTTTTCATATATTTTTTTTCTCCCACACACTCTAGCTTTTGGCTTGAACTTGGTGTTGCTGCCCGCGCTCTTGTTTCTGATCATTATTTCCTCCATAATAATTATCGCCATCGACGCCGCCGCTTCGCTTTGTTTTCCTTCCACTTCTCCTGAGCCATGAAATTTATAATCTTGTACAAATTGTTTTGCATTAGTAATGCCTGTGGCGCAGTTTGTTCCACTTCTCACATGGTTCGGTTCTTCTGCTCAGTTCTTTTCTGGTTCTGGTATATTCTCCGCTCCCTTTTGTTGTGCTTTTCTCCTTCGTTATTTCTTGTGCGCCTCTTCGCTGTGCTTAATTACAAAACATGGAAGGGGTAAAGCAAAAAGGGGTGCGGCTCGCCGCCCTCAGTGCACTGCACTCGCATTTCTGATTATTAGCCTGCTCTCTATTTTTAAACACTTTTACAAGCACTCTGGAATTTGTGGCCCCTCCAAAAAGAAAATGCAAAGTAAAACATATGGCACAGACTTTGAGCTATGGCACACTCTACTCACACTCGCCCGCCAGAAAAGCGGAAAAGTGCGGAGACGACACAACGATTCTACAATTCAGATGGCCTGTGGCCCCAAATGATATTAATCTCATGATATACAATCCAACTGTCAGTTCGATTTGGGCATATTCCTGTTGGCCGCCTGCCTTCCGTCACCTATCCCACAAAATTGGGTATCTAATCAATAGACAACTCACTCATTATCAACTTATGACCCAAAAAAGGAAGGAGTAGTCATCCCTATATTTCTTCATCACCGGTTTTTCGAAACTACGCTAAATTATTGTTTCAATGCTCTTGAAACATATATATTTAAATTCCTGAAACATTTGACTTCAATCTGATGTCAAGATTTTCATTTTCTATCTTATTTAAAAATATTTCTTATTTTATGGAAAATGTTTAATTTCGATTATTTTGAAGTTGATCTTCAGCATTTCTAAACCTCTATGCCCATAGGAGCTTTTTACTTCATCGATAAAACTAAAATGACATGTCTTTTTGCCGTAGGGTATTCGTAGATTCCATAGTGCACACTTCTTGTTTCTCTTCCTCTTCAGCCGGTGACGTTTCTGTTCTATTCTCGTGTTTATTAACTAATTTGTCGAAATTACCGGTGGTTTGTTTATGAGTCAGTTTCTTCGCCTGTTATGTATGTTTCTCTGTGTGCGAGTGAGTGTCAGGTGTGAGCGGTCTGTGCTAACGTGAGTGATCGATACCTTTTGAAGATCTCCGAAATGCTTTTTCTTGACCACGTTTCTAGTTTTTCAGTCATCCCCCTCAATTCGCAACAGTTGGCAATAGGAAACGAAAATTACCGCTACTTTACATGTGTAAATCTTTTTATTGTGTGTGTGTGTCGTCTGGCCATTTTCCGCATCTCTTCGCTCTTCTAGCTCCGACTCTGTCTCTTTCCGGCTGCCGTGTCTGCCGGTATACAGAAATTTTTCGCTATGCACTTATGTATGTTGATGAGCTGCAACGTCATTTCTAGCATAGCTTCTTCTTCTTCTCGAAAGTTCTGCGGCAACATAGAACAGAGATAGAGCGAGGAGACAGAGATGGGAGGAACGTTTCTGTGTGTGTGGGAGAACATTGCTTTGTTTTTATTGCTTTTGGCTGCGGTCGTTGCCCAAATTGGGGAAAAAACATGCGCAGGCCAAAGTTATCGGTTATCGCTTCCTGCTTGCTATGCTCTCTCCTATGTGCCTTTCTGTCTCTCACGCAACCTGTAGCGCGCGCAAATAAACCGTTTGTTGCTCTTTCTGGGGAGGTTTTCCGTATTCTTTTCTGTTGTTGCTTTTATTTGTTTTGCTGTGGGTGACTGGCCGCCATATTGTTTTAGGGGTGGCTAAACATTTGCGAGGGGGTGGTTCGGGGAGGGGGTGCAGTTTTATTGTTGCTTTTGCAGCCGGCATTCAACAGTTCGGCAAAAAGGGAGCTCTCTTTGCGCGGGCTCTCTCACTCGAGGCCCCTCGCCGTCCGTGTTTCCAACTGTTTCTGGCTCTCTCTCTTTGTAAATGTAAATAGGATGTATTGATTTTTCCCTGATTTTCTGGCGGGGTTTTACTAGAGTTTATTAGTTAATATGGGGGAAAAAGAGGAAAACCGCAGACAGACAGCAGCCGCAACGTTGCACTTGTGCAAGCCAGTGACTCCCCTTGTTGCTGCTATTGTTGTGAGTCGAGCAGAGCGCATTCCCAGGACATTTTGGCGCTCTCTCTCTTTTGTCTGCCGCCGCCTCTGCCGGCGTCGCTGCTGGGATCTGAGATGTGAGCTTTACCCGGGTCGCTGCATTATGCGCAGAGTTAGTTTTGCAGGGAGCTACGTCGCACGTCGCATTCACGTCACGCAATTGTACATAAATAGCGAAGCGTTTTTTCCGTTGTAGCAAGGACGCAGGGAAACATAAAACACGTACGCACGCAGACGTCACCTAGCCTTGCATTTAATTATCCTTTCTAATAATAACCATAATAATAATCTCTTCAAATTTCCATTGCAGCCTTTTGTGCGCGCGACGCAATAACTGGGCAGCTCTTGAAAGTATGCTACACAAATTTGTTTCAACGTGTTACTGCAAGAACAAGAAGAACAACAACCATCAACATCCCACGCACTTTATCATATAGACTGCGCTCAAGACAGAGACAGAGACGGGTAGAGAGCGTGAGAGAGAGAGATAGGGAGGACGAGAGCAACAAACTATAGCAACAAGAAAGCAAAAACAACAACCAGGAAACGACGTTACCAACTGGAATATATATAGAAATTTCTACAACAAAAATACAACAAAAAAGTAAAGGTAAGTGTTGGCTTATCTCCGTTTATCACATTGTACAGTGGTCGCTCCTGAAAGAGAGAATCCGCGCCGGATTATTATTATTATTATTGCTTATCAGGGATTAACGGGTGCCTAGTGGATATTGCAAAAATGTGTTTGGATTAATAGCATCTGCAAATAGTAAGCTCTTAATAGGAAAATTCAAAAGGAAAGTTGAATGGAATATTTGCATAATTGTAATGCAAATTCGAAAAGGGTTACATTAAATTAGAGTTCAGAGCCCATTTTGATATTAATTATTTAAAGCCTGTTTACTTGAGTTATTCCACAAAAAGCATCAATACTTTAAACAAACAACGAAAGAGGCTATTTATTTAAGTGATCACGAAGCATTATTAAAATTAAAATCAGAGCTTTTAATTCAATATTTATAAAACACAGATTTAAAAAAGGCATTGTAAAACTTATGAATAAAAATAGGCAGTTGTGAAACCACATTAGAATTGCAAACAAAGTTCAGGCCAAGCGAAAGGAGTTCCTGGGGACCACTGTAAATGCCGATTGTGCCAAAGTGTGGTGTGTGTGTGCATGATAAATGTACATCCAGTCTAGACAGTTGCAGGACTCCAGTTCCCTTTTCCCTCCTCCTCCGGGCCACATCCCTTTCGCATATAAAACTCCCCCTTGGGCGCATTTTTCGGGGTTGATTTTGTATTTCGTTTCGTTTCGTCTCGCTGGCTCTCTTTGCTTTTACTTCAATTGCCTTTTACGTTGATTTTCTTGTTGACGGAAGTTTCGCTTGGTCTGGAAATCTAGAGAAATTTCTTGAATATTCGATACCCTTTCTTTACGGATTAGGGTACTTACTACTAAGGATTTGCTCAGAGTTATAATGCAAGGGACATCATCTTTGAAGTCTTTAATATTTTTTAATTTCCTTCTGACACCATTTCCATTGGTTTGAAAAAACTTAAAAATTCAATATCTGTCACATGATTTATGCTTTCTATTACAATGTTATAAGGCTGCCTTGGAAACGCGTTTTTGTTCAGTTTTTTTGTAACAAAAGTGCAAGGATGTATATACATTGGCTTACCGAAGTTTGTTGCCTTTATCGTTTTGTTTACTTTTTGCAACAGGGGTTTGTTGTACAACTCCCCCCTCCCACTGCCCTCATATTTCCACCGCCCGTGCCCCTGTTCGCTATCCAACTCCTGTTACTTTCCTAGCCGCCATTCCTGCTTCTGCTCCTTCTCCTTCTTCTGTCCAAGGCAGCGAACCGCGAAGGAAGCCAAAAGGGGGGAGTAGTTAAGTTATGATGATAAGGGGCTCTGTGAAGTGCCGAAGTTGTCCGTCTGTCTGTGCGTGCGTTTATTGCATTTGTGGCCGTCTCCGTCTTCGTCTCTGAAAGCAGGATATTAGGGGGAAATTAGGGGGAAGGCGGCGGGTGTGGTGTGTATGTGTGTGGCAGGGGATTCCCCTCGCGGCCAAAGTTCTTTCATCCCAGAGTACAGCTTCGCTTCATTGTGGCGTAAGAAATTGGAATTGTGTTAAAAAGCATTCCGTGGGGGCGTGTTTCCTAGTTTGATTCGATCCCCTTTGGATGGAGAATAGTCGTGCCTACAACATACATACCTTTCAACCGTCTTCAAGGATGTTTAATAAAAGACGGGTCACAGCTGTCAAGCTTTTGGGGATTAGACTCCTTCGAACGTTGCTGGATGGAGGCAATTAACTACAAATTATGATAACAAAGGGAGGGCAGGACGGCGGCGTGACTAAGAAAAAGGGGCTGCCAGTGGAATATATTTGTTTGTTGGGGAGGGGGGCATGGAAATGCCAAATGCGGCTGAGTCATGGGGATAAAATAAAGAGAGACAAGGAAGGACCTCAGGTGACTCATGGTCAGTCAAGGGAAAAAGGAAAAGGTATAATATGCAGAGAAATGTATTATATTAAATGTTTAGCTATGCAGGGCTCCTTAGAAATTACTTAAAGAATATATTTGAGGCCTCCTCAAATTCAATCCAATTTCATTTTCTGTTGCATGCATTTGGGTCCGCACTTCAAGTGATTTGAAATCCACAGCAATTTCTTTGGCACCCCTGATAGCCAAGCTTTTAAAGTATTATAAATGAATGAAGCCATCGTAAACTCCTTGCTCCATTGTAGGAGTACTCGGATAACGACCGCACGTTTAAATGAAGAGCAGCGACCATAGTACAATGCTGCTTCCGTGTACACACATTAGCACTCGTTAATAATTCATTTTTCTCAATTTTATTTTTGCGCTTGCCGTGTTTCCTTGCAGCTGTTACTCCTAAAGGTAAACGGGGCCACCGACGGCAATTACAGCTCTAAGATGGCGTCCTCGCCGACACCATCACTGGACTCGATGCGGGGCGGGGCGAACTCGATTGAATCGTACGAACACGCCGGCTACCTATCAGACTCCCCGCTCACCCTGAGCGGTTCATCGCCACCGGCCAGCGATTCAGCAATCTGCAGTGACGAGTACACAGTCGGGAGCAGCGTCAAGTCCCGGTCAGAGGTGACGGTGATCAATGGCCATCATCCCATCTCGGCCTCGGTCTCTTCCAGCTCCTCGGCTAGCTCCTCATCCTGCTCATCGTCGTCCTCGTCGTCATCGTCCTCATCGTCGTCCAGCAGCTCCTCAACCAGCGGTCTCAGTGGCTGCGGCAGCACCAGCAGCAGCGTGATCAGCACCAACAATGGAACCACAAGCAACGGGCCCGGCGTCATTGGCAGCAATCTGCAGGGCAATGGCAACGGCAACAGCAACAGCAACTCGGGAATCAGCAGCCTGGTCGTAGGAGCGGGCAAGGGAAGCAACAGCAGCAGTGCCAGCAACGGCAGCAGCAGCTCATCCAGCAACGCATCCGCCAACGGATCGCCGCCACGTTGCACCGCTTGCAAGAGCAAGTGCAGCGATGCGGTGGCCAAGTGCTTCGATTGCCAGAGCTATCTGTGCGCCAACTGTGTGACTGCCCACGAATTTATGCACTGCTTCAACGGACACAATGTGTGCTTGATCAAGGGCTTTGAGGCAAGCACCACAGCCGTTTCGCCGAGCAACAATCCGGCCTCCAATGAGTTCAAGTACGCCAGCTCGCTGACCATGATGCTTCAGCAGCAGCAGCAGCAGCTCGACTCGCAGCAGCAACAGCAGCAGCAGCAGCAACAGCTGCTGCCGACGCAGCCCATGTCACAGCTCTCGAAGATTGTGCTAGCCGCTGCCGCCCAGGCCAATTCCCAGGAGCAACAGCGAGAGGACAGCTCCCTCTACGGCTCACTGCACCCCCAACAGCAGCAGCAGCAGCAGCAGCAACAACAGCAGAGACTCTTTTGTCCGCGTCACAAGCAGGAGCTCCTGAAGTTCAGCTGTCGCACCTGCTGCATTCTGGTCTGCAAGGAGTGCATTGTCCTGGAGCACTCTACCGGGCTGCACGAACTTGAAAATGTGCAGTCCCCTGGATTTACACCAGCATCCACCGCTGGAACCTCAGCCAACGAGACAGCCCTGCAGACTCTGCTCGCAGATATGCGGGGCAAGATTGGCGAGATTGTGGGCATTGCCGGGAACTCGGACCAGAATCTCACCAAGGTGAAGCTCCAGTATCAGAAGGCGCACAACGAGCTGAACGAGACGCATCAGTTCTTTGCCTCCATGCTGGATGAGCGCAAGACGGAGCTGCTCAAGGAGCTGGAGTCCCTCTACTCGGCCAAGGTTAACAGCAACAGTGCGTGGCAACAGCGCTCCCGTGATCTGATCGACAAGGGTCTGGCCACCTGCGAGGCTGTGGAGCGGAGTCCGGCTCCCCCGTCATCCCTGCTGGCGGAAGCCCTGCTCCTGCGCAAGTCCCTGGAGCAGCAACTGCAAACGGGCATCCAGGAGATGCAGCTGCCCTTCGAAATGGAGTTTATGTCCAACTATCAGTCGATTCAAGCCGGCGTTCGCAACACCTTTGGCTACATCCGGGCCAGCAGCTCTGATGGCGGCCATGCCGGCCTCAGCCTCACCAGCAACGGCCACGGAAAGCAGCCACCGATCGCTAGGCCCACACAGAGCGCCAGCAACAGCAGCGCCAGCAGCGCGGGCAGTGGTCACCATGGCGGACACCATCAGCAGTCGCACCACCACGGCGGCCATCACAGCCATCACCAGGCGTCGTCGCATCATCACCAACAGCTGCAGGCGCAGTCCTCGCTCCACGGCCTCGGTCTGGGCTTGAGTGGCAGCAGTCTGCTGGACAGCAGCAGCTCGACTGTGGGCGGTGCAGGCGGCGGAGCCTTCAGCAATGGAAGCCTCCTCTTAAGCGGACGCGATCGCAGCAACGCGTTGGCCGTGGAGCAGCACTTTGGCGAGCTAATGCCCAAGCGCGGCGGCGGTGGCTACAGCGGAAGCAATGGAACTGGCGCCAACAGCACCGTGGCCCACTATAATCCCTACGAGAAGTGGAGCAACGGCGGCAGCGATAATCTCTTTTCGTCCGTCACAAACGGCGGTGGGGCAGGCAGCTCATCCGTGACCGATGCCTTCGCCAGCCTGTCCTCGGTGGGAGGCGGTACCGTGGTGAGTGGCGGTGGCAGTGCCGTCAGCTCGGACTCGCTACTGGACTTAACCAACAAGCTGCTGTCGGCCACCATTTACCCGCCAAAGTCGCAGATCAAGCGCCAGAAGATGATATACCACTGCAAGTTCGGGGAGTTCGGCGTCATGGAGGGACAGTTCACGGAGCCCAGCGGTGTGGCGGTGAATGCCCAAAACGACATCATTGTGGCGGACACGAACAACCATCGCATCCAGATCTTCGACAAGGAGGGACGCTTCAAGTTCCAGTTCGGCGAGTGCGGCAAACGGGACTCCCAGCTGCTGTACCCCAACCGAGTGGCCGTCGTTCGCAACTCCGGGGACATTATCGTCACCGAACGCTCACCGACACACCAGATCCAGATCTACAACCAGTACGGACAGTTTGTGCGCAAGTTTGGAGCCACCATACTGCAGCATCCGCGCGGCGTGACTGTGGACAACAAGGGACGCATTATCGTGGTGGAGTGCAAGGTGATGCGCGTGATCATCTTCGACCAGAACGGCAATGTGCTGCACAAGTTTGGCTGCTCCAAGCATCTGGAGTTCCCCAACGGTGTGGTGGTCAACGACAAGCAGGAGATCTTCATTAGCGACAATCGGGCCCATTGCGTCAAGGTTTTCAACTACGAGGGCCAGTACCTTCGGCAAATCGGCGGCGAGGGCATCACCAACTACCCCATCGGGGTCGGAATCAATTCGAATGGCGAGATTCTGATAGCGGACAACCACAACAACTTCAATTTGACGATCTTCACGCAGGACGGGCAGCTGATCTCGGCGCTCGAGTCGAAGGTGAAGCATGCCCAGTGCTTCGATGTGGCGTTGATGGACGATGGCAGTGTGGTGCTGGCCAGCAAAGACTACCGGCTCTACATCTATCGCTATGTCCAACTGGCGCCAGTGGGTATGTAAACACACACACACAGACACACAGATAGCAACACACACACTCCATGGATGGGAGTCCGGAAAAGGGCAGAGGACCGACTGACTGTCAGGTGTCGTCCGGCTCTCTCACCTCTCTGCTCTAAGCCTAGTTCTCTCAATAGTCTGACTTGCGCGGTCTCCCCCAGCTGTAATTCTAAATCTAAATCTAAATCTAAATCTAAAGCTTAAACTGAATCGAAATCTGAGATCTGAGAAGAGAAACAGGAACAGATAAAGAAACTGAAACCGAAACCGAATCGAAATTTACATATATATTCCCCTATTCTCCTCTGAAACTGTCGTACTGTCGTCGTCTCTCATAGCCTAACGACTTACACACGCACACTGTTGGATTGCTTTTTATTAATTATCTATTTAAATTATTGTTGAATTTTGTTTTGATTTTTTATATATATATATGTATATTTACGCTGTTTAAGGCTTAGTTTTTATATTTTTTTGTGTATTTGTTTTACGATAAATATATATATATATGGATATCTCTGTGTGAATTTTCACGTTCATGTTTTAAATCGGATCCCAAATTGAGCAACTCTTTGTTTTTCCGCCCCCCATCTCCATCTCTCGCGTGCAAGTCTCTCTCCCTCATTCGTTTTGAAAGAAAAACCAGAAACAAACACAAGAAATGACACTTGAAAAATAATAATTATAATACAACAAGAAGAAATCCCTCCACTTTTTAACTTTGTTGAGAAAAAACGAAAGTTAAAAACTAAATAACAAAAAGGAAAATCATAAAAAAAGATACTTTAATCGAAATTAACAATTAACAACCCCAAATGAGGAACAAGCCGCGTATCGAGCATTAAATAAGTAATAATTGATTGTAATTCTTAGATATACCTATATATGATTGCGCAAATTGTTTGTTATTATTATTTTTGAATGCATAAACACATTTTGATACATACATATATATTATTATAACTGTTTTTTACGTTTATAAATTATTTTTGATTATACAAGAACCTATTGATTACTGATTATTTATATTGTAGACCTTAATTATATCCGCTAAGACATGTTTGCTACTTTTATACGAAATCAAAACCGAACCCAAAACAAAACAAAACTGAACCCAACAGCGACACACAAACAACAATTCACAAATTTTTATACTCGCTTAGTTTTTATGTTTTTTATTGTTTTATAATATTATTGTACAACACAAACACACACACAAACGAAACAGAAAGAAAAATGAATTTTATTAAAACAAAACCACCACACATTTGCCGTTTCTTAATTTTAAATCATCAAGACCAACAATTGCAACGCACTGAAAATAGTTAAAATAACAATTTCTGTTCATAACTGTTACAGCTATTTTTTTTGTTTAGGAATTTATTTTTTTAATTAAAATTCGACAAATTTGTTATTTGGCCTGATAAATGGAATTTAATATTAACAAGAAACGAAGAAAAGGTAGTTATGTGCACACCACACATGCGACTGTTTTTAATTTTAATTAATTCGATTAGCGAACGTGAGCGTGTGCATAGATAAATCAAATTAAGGAATAAACAAAATAACACTTAACTGAAAGTTGGCAATCAGTGCAGAAGACTTAAAACATTTATAACTATTATAATTATACAATTAAATATGTCTGTGTCTCTATACATACGCATATATGTATTTATAAATATACATTAACTTATGATAAACACTTAAAGAAGTAAAGCAAAAATCTCAAAATAATTTAATAGTTATAAAATCGAAGAAAAGAAGAAAAGCCAAGACGACCATTCGCTTCATTGTTTTGTTTTTTTTCTATCTCTCTTGGTTTCTTCGAAAGTAATATTAACATTCGAAAAAGGCCACTCGGTGCGGTGTCGTCGATGATGTTCCGCACTGTATTTAGGTAGACCTTGTTGTTGCTTGCAATAATTCAGATTATGAAAGCATTTACGTTTGCCGAGCCTCAAAAACAATGCAAACCCAAACGAAAGTGTTCTTTAAGTTAAAGGTTAGAGGAAGGTGTGACAGGTTAAATATCTAAAGTGAATACTTAGTGTGTACTATTTAAGGCGAAGGTAAAACAAACAACTTTTTGAGACTACAAACGCAACATTAACAGGAACAGCATTTAAAAAATGTTTATTTTGTAATTCTTTTTAAAGTAATGATCACTATTTTTCGTTAGTTTTGTGGCTTGAAACGCGACGCGAAGAAACCCTCCCAGCCTCCCAAGCTCCCAACCACTCCCCGCCCTCTCTCATTAACCACACCCCCACGCATAAGCAGGTATTAGAATTCTTGAATATAATTTTACGAATATTGTATTAAAAACAAAACGTAGTATTTAACTAGCATAGTTTCCCCCTTGTTTGTTTTGAAAAAACGCTTTGCTTTGTGTAACTTGAAACTTTGGTTTATATTTTTATTATTATTATTATTTCGATTGTACTATAATATAATTATTTTTATTTGTGTGTATCTACTTAAGTGAGATTATTAAATATACGAGAATATATTTTGTAGTTCTTTCTTGTTGTAAAATTTCATTGACTTGAATTTGACTTATTATTGTATTTTGAAGCTGAATGTATCGATGTATAATGGTAGCTGTAACAACGACGAATGGGTTAAAAACAAAAGTATTGTACGTTTTCTGTGTGAGAGAAAAACAAACTCTTTACTTGACAACCAAAAACAAAAAAAATTACAAACAAAACAAAACACTAAAAAAAAAACACAAAAACTGTTGAAAATTTTTTATATAAATTGTTGAAACAAAACAAAAAAAAAAAAACAACCTAAAAGATAAATGAAACTGCTAATTGATGGTATTTATTATGGCCTAATGCATACTATTTAATTATATATTTATTATTAGCATTTTAGCTTGCACAAGCCGCGTTTCTGACAAGGACTTTTATTTGTATTTTGTGCTTGCATAAATTTGTTTTTATGTTTATCAACTATTATTATATCTTTATTATTACGTTTTAAAATGTTATACAACAAACTGCAAACTACAAACACGAAAAGTGGGACACAAGAAAGAGTATAAAGAAGTAATATGAAATATATGCATTAACAATAGCCAAGCAATCTCTGCTCTAAAAAAGAAAAGATAAAACTGTTGTAAAACCCTACACGAAAACACACAACACCCAACAAATGCCACAAACTGAGAAACTGAGAAACAATTAAAGATTTTTATACATATTCCGATAAAAAAAACCCGATTTGTTTAATTTATTTATTATTTGTTCGATTTGATTATTTTTTCCGTTCTTAGCACTTTTAGATTTGTTCCTTATTGGTTCGAACAGATGCGATGTTTATTAACCCTAATGATGCCGACTGTCCCGCTTCCGTAGACCCCTCTTCCCAGCCCCCTCTTTTCCCCTTTCTGTCTGTCTCTGGCGCACCTATTATTGTACTAGTGGTAAACTATTTAATCTTTATATGGATATAAATATATATGTGAATGTATGTTGATAAACAAATTGATGAATTGAGAATCTAATAGACTGTGCAAAATGAAATGAAAATAAGGAAAACCGACAACAATTTTTTTAAATATATATTTCCGTATATTTAAAAATCTCGGATAAGCAGAAAAAAAGTATAAATAAATAATGAAAAATTGTCTCTTTGGCACACAAAGAATAAGAATCATATAAAATATTTATACAAAGATAAATTGTGTAACTAAAGCACAGTGTGAGCTATCAAAACGTACTACATAATTAGCAGTTTTTATTTCCGATATTCCAGATCGATATGTAAACGATTTATACCGCCAATTAACTGTGCTCTAATCCTCAATATAACCAGACAAGCGTCAAGGCCCTCTGATATCTTGCTCTATATATATGACCGATTTATGTATGTTAATCTTGCCGATATAGTATATGTAGTTGGGCATTTCGCGTGTGGTCGCCATTTGTGATTATTTTTTTTGGGCAAAGTCTAGTTTTACCCGAAAAAAGGAAGCCAAAACAGAAGGGAAAATCTGAAAGGAAAGGGAAAAATTCAAAAATAAAGGAAAAACCACCAGATAAGCGCAAGAAAATGATAAGTAAAGGTAGAGAAGAATCATTTAGGAAGTCATATTTTGAGTAATGTTAAGCGTAAGTGTTGTATAATAAGTGGCAATGCATGCTAGTGTTGGAAAACACCACATATACATCCATACATATTATCCATATATATATTATTGCGACTATTATTTTTTATGATTGTTAGGAGCTCTCTATGAATGTTGAACGGAATCGAAGCGAAATCGAATCGAGGCCAATCCATCTACGGATTGGCTCCTCTCTCTTTTTGGGGTTGGTTAAGAGACTGTCAGGCACAAGTTACAGAACAGAACAGACCTAGATGTTAGGATATATATATATATATATGTATATATACAGACATATTTGGTGTTTGTATGCCATATCTAAAATCATTTTAATTGTAGTTTATATTTTTGATAAATGTTATTAAGGAACGGAACACAAAAACAAAGAACAAAAACAACATAAATCAAAGGTCATTTGGCGGCATTGTTAAGCGTATTTGTATGGAATTTAAATTTTGTACAAGTTCTAGTCGAGATTGGCGGCATTTTGAATTCTATGTCTCCGATGAAAGGTAAAGGCAAAAGAGCAGCGAACTAATGAAGGCAAACCAAAACCAAAACCAAAACCCAATCCAAAAAGTAAATTAAAATTCAAACTGGCTTCGTAGAAGTGTTTTTAAGTATTATTAGAAATTACGCAGTAAAGAAGGAAAGCTCCAGGAGAAATGCTTGAACCACTAAATTATTATGAACATAACATATAGATATATGCATCTAATTGAATAATCTCAAAAACTGAGTGTGTCTGTGTCGTCTATGTTTCGGTTAGCATCTAGTGCAAAGTGCGATCGAAATCGTGTTGCGCTCGTGGCTTTCAATAAGTAGGATTTTAATTCTTAGTAGTGCTTACTTCAACAACATGTTTTAAGGGATTAGGAACACGAGAAGCGTATATATAGGAATACATTTAATATGCATGCTTGAGTAGTGTCTGTTTGAATGTATGTAATTGGTATGTAATCTAAGAATTTGCGTTCCATCCCCATTTATGGTTTTTCCTTATTTCTCGTTAGGAGTAAGGAATTGATATATAATTATCTAGATTAGAAATTGAGGAACAAGAACATGAACAAGATCAATTCATCATTTCTGTAGACATTAACATACTGCTTTCGTTAGGAACTTCACCGAATATTCAAGTAGCAATCCAAGAAACACAACTAAACATAAATGATAAATACCAAACAAAATAATTAATGACTATGACTGATTTTATACACGAATTGAAAAAAAGATTTACACAACAAATTATACACATATACATACATATATATATATATATGAATATTTATATTTATAATGTTGCTACTATTATATAAAACGAGACAAGTTGAAGTTGAAGCCCCGGATAAAGTCCTGGACCTCTCCATCTGTAATACATTTTACACGTTAGGCTACTTCTGCTAATACTTATATATCTACGAGTATATATGAATATATATATTTATGTGTGTGTTTAAAGGCAAGAAAAAACGAAAAAAAAAAAAATAGTAGTGAACTCAACAGTTTTTTAACACTCAAAAACAACAAAATCTTAGACTGCTTCGAAAACGTAAACGTGAAACTTAAAAAAGGAAAAAGATAAAAACTCTTGTGAAATAAAATGAATATGAGACTCGTTTAGGGAATTTTTCTGAAAAGATTTTCCGTTTCCGCTTTTATATCTCTGCACTTGTTTAAACTGAGAAATTAAAACTAAATAACTGATTTAGGCTGAACAACTGATTTTCACTCTTTAATTGACTATAAAAATATTAACTCTAAAGACGCAAGAAAAATAAAAAAAAAAAAAAAAAAAAAAAAGAATGAGAACAAGAATATAATGAATATTTTCGCTAACTTTTCTAGGTGCAAAATATAATATTTATATACATCCGTAAATTTAATCTATAATTAAAGTGCGTATACAAACTATAAGGCATAATAAATAAATGTTTGTTGTTAGCTGCTTATTCTTCCTATTGAAGATTACCTAATATATAAAACAAAACAAAAATTACAGCAACAAAAAATACATACACAATTCATATCCCGAGCATTTTGTAATTTTTGAAGCAAGGCAAAATATTAAAAAATAATACTAAAAATACAGCAAAAGCACATGAAAAAAATTAAAAAAATATATATTTATTTAAGTCAAACATTTTAAGAGAGAAAGTTAATCTAACTTTAAATGAGAACCAAATGGGCAATGTATAATGCAATAACTAAATAAGAAGTACATAAAATAATGACCTCTTTTTACAAGTTTTCACATTTCTTTTATTTCCCGTTTTTTTGGCCTAGAAAAATTACTCTATAACTAAAAATTTTACCTATTTACCTATATTCTTTTCGTATTTCTAAATTCCCCATTTTTTAATTTGTTTGATTTTTATTTTTATCCATTACAGTTTTGCACAAATTACACAGCAGCAGCATCAATGACAACAAGAGCTACTTGGCAGACAGAATACAGCAACATTTCATTTGAAAGAGAGATTGAAACCAAACAAATATTATTATTATTAATAACAAAACATTCCCCATTTAATTGTGTTAGTTGTGTTGAATTTGTTGTTGGAGAAAATAAGTGGTAATTAATTAAGGATCGTATGCCATGCCATGCCATTCATATGAAAATGGATCTGTATGAACACGTTTACGTTACGCAATTATTTTAAATCAATTTTGGGACTCAAAAAATTATATAAATACGAATATATTTGCAACTAGTGTAAATGAGTCTCTACGGTCGAACCGCACATAAAACAAAACAAAAACAAAAAAAAAACAATACATAAACAAAGAAGAAGAGAATGTTGCTAAATCATTTGGAAATATGCATAAATGTTAGCTCATCTTACCCATAATCACGCATTCGCATCTAGATTTTAGATATTTATAAAGCTATATAGTGCAACTAAGCCGAATCATGGAATCATCATCTAGTCATCATGCATACACATATGTATTTTTATAATAATTAATATTAAACGAAACGAAAACAAATATGAAATAAACCGAAAAAGAACACCAATCTAATGTTAAATGTCGTTACAATTAAGTTTTCTTTATATACACATATATATATTTATGTTTTAGCTAACGATTTATATATAGTTTCCGTCGAAGGATTGATTTTAGAGTCTCCCGCAGTTTGAATTTAAAACTAAATAAAAAACAAGTGTATACAGGGTTCTGCTTAAATGGCTTTCACATACCGTATATATTTATTATATTGTCATGTGAAAGGCAACATTTAGTATCTGCTAAAATATTATGTTTTATCTATTACGGTTAATTGTTTACGCCATTGCCATACGTTCTCGGTTACAACTCGTATATTTCGCTCAAATTTTGTTTTACAGTTAAGAAGTACTTACAAAGAAAACGAAAATGTTAAAGCAACGGATGGTAGGAGGGAAGATGTGGAAAATATGGACTGACAAGCAAATCATGTATATCATTGAGGGTTGGCATTTTTAGTCTTTACATAAGTATATAAAATACAAAATAAAAAACAAATAACACATGTAGACTTTGTCAGGCATTCTTAGCTGTTTCGAAACGGGGAAATTGTTAACTTTTTGTGTTGAAATGAGAAATGAAAAACATAAGAAATAAAATAACATATATACACGCCCACCAAATGCATACTATATGCTATATACTGTTTCTATATGCATACAAAGATTTAACCACACACACAGACACACTGGAACTGAAACTGAACGATTACAACATTTGGTTAAAGTTCGCAACTGACTCAACTTACTGCCAGGATAGCTCAGCTCAGCTCCTCCTCAGACACCCTGCATAATACTCACTCAGTCAGTCACTCATTCAGTCAGTCAATCAGTCAGTCATTCACGCAATCAACCAATCCTACCCAGGAATCAAGCACAATTAAATGTAAACCAAGTGAAATGCATTTAACTTGAATATTTATATTTTTAACCTTTGTTTTTGGTCAAGAAGAGCAAATAAAGAAACTCAAATTAAAATATAAACTTAATCGTAACTAAATCGAATACGATGTAATTGAATGTGAACGTTATTAACTCATTAACTATTATTATAATCTAAGATTCCAACTGTATGCGCATTTTATACATATATAAAAAAGTAAGGCAAACCAGATAAAAACGAAAAACGAAAACAACTCATTAATGTAATGTGTAAGGGAAAACAAAAATAACTTACATTAAATTATATATACATATTTTTATACATGTGGAAAACGTAAAAAAAATGCATGATAATTCGTTAAAAGCTGCAATTTGATCGAGTGACGAGTTCTAGAACAACACTACATGAATTTCTACTCAATAACTCCATTGCAAAAGTCTAACAACATCGGCGTGAATTTGAGTATTTAACAACAAATGAAAGTCTTTTTAATGCTTAGGGGCCACAATTTTCGAAGTAATTAAAAAATGAAGAAAAAAACATGAAATTATTATATTAATATACGGTATTAATTAACATTTAAAAAATGTTGTGTAACATTATTAATAAACCAACCAAAAACAACCAGCAACAACAACAATTGTATTGTAAGAATTTCTATTTCCATTAAACCACAATAAAATTATTTTGTTTTTAAATAAACCAAATGTCTGTTATTTACTCTATAAAGTTTCAGCGATTGTTACTGGCTTATTACCTCAAATATGCCATATTTAACAAGCATTATTTGTACACCAGTAATATGTATAAATATATACGATTGTCCTTAAGGTAAGTAAAACTTATTTAGCGTTTAATTTGTAGGTGTAGACTCTGTACTCTAAGTGCGAGCCTCAACTATCGGATGATATCAACTTGCCCATGTAATAACCGGAAGCTTGAAGAGGGATGTATCAGGAGGAAGTGACGTATCGCCAAAAATTTTGCGAGTATAGAAAATATAGCAAAACATGGTACACATGCGTATTTAAAAAGAAAACATTTAAAGATAAATTATCTACATAAACAAAAAAAAAGCGGTGATTCAAAAATTCACTGCTCCGAAAGTATTCATTTCTCCACTCTGAAATTTAATCAGGATTTAAACAAGCATTAAGGCTACCTTAAAAAAAAAAAATAAAAAAATAGGTCAACATTTAAAATTTTTTATTAAATTTTAATTTTTTTATTTTAGTGTAACATATTGGAAAGCTAAGGAAAGGGCGCACGCGTCATGTCTTGGACAAATTTTTGTATCATCATTAGTTTTCTCAGTATATGCGGTTGAAAAAAGTATATTTTTTAAAAACGGGAAACTTTAGAAAATTATTTAGAAGGAAAAAAAATTTTGGTGGCTGATTTTGCGTGGAACGCCCCATATATATTCCTATGACATCTATATGATATAATGGTCCGATTTGAATAAAATTAAAATCGAAATTTTAAAATATTACAAAATGGCCATGTCTGAAATATGAAATATGTTGAAAATTGGCAAAGTTAGATTTTTTTTCCTAAAAATTTCTCGATCGGTCCTATGGCAGCTTTATGATATAGTCGTCCGATCCGTTCCGACATAAATAGTAGTGAGAGCATATAAAAGACTATGTGCAAAGTTTCATTCAGATAGCTTCATAACTGAGGGACTGTTTGCGTAGAAACGGTCAGACGGACATGGCTAGATCGACTCGGCTGTTGATGCTGATCAAGAATATATATACTTTATAGGGTCGGAAATGTCTCCTTCACTGCGTTGCAAACTTCTGACTAAAATTATAATACCCTGCAAAGGTATAATAAACAGAATACAGATCTATCGTACACATATCGGCAAGTTAAAATATATACCTTTGCGTGAAAAACTGATATAGTACCAATAAATCAATATTTTGATTATCCCTTTGAATTTGAAGATCAAACAAAATACTCATTGTTTCTTATTTGTATTTATTTATTAATTTACTCTAAGCTTATCCTATTCTGTAGATTTTGGTAGTTTTTTAGTCCTGCAAAGGGAATAGCAAAGTAGAAAATTAATGCACTCTTCTGAATACTATACTACTTACATCACCCGTAGTTCTTCCAGCGTGGGAACAGTCAGACGTGTAGGGAAGTGACCAGAGCCATCCTCCTGCTGCATTTCCACAGAATGCTTCTTCAGCTTGTGGTTTCGACAGTTGGCATTGCATGCAAAAGACTTTCCACAATAGTTGCACACATACGGCCGTATTCCCGTGTGGCTGAGCAAGTGCGTCTTGAGCGTCTTCGAGCGCTTGAAAAGTGCCCCGCAGACATCGCACTTCAGCCGGCGCTCCTCGCTGTGTACCACCTTATGCATATTCCAGGTTCGTCGCGTCTGTAGCTTCTTGCCGCAGATGTTGCACACGAAGCTGGGCTCCTCGTGGATCTGGTTGTGGGCCTTCAGTCGAGATCGGTTCTTGAAGCTGGCCTTGCAGATGCTGCACTCGAATGGACGATTCTCCGTGTGCACCAATTTGTGTTCGTTTAGGGCCGTGATCGTCTTCAGCTGCTTGCCGCAGCTGTCGCAAATAAAGGGCTTTACATTGTTGTGCATGCCCTCCTTATGCATCTTCAGCGCTGTGGCGGAGGAAAGGGTCTTGTTGCATAGATCACAGGTGGTGGTGGCTATTGTTGTTTTGTCCACTTTTACCCGTCGCTCAATTCTGCGGCACTCGCCTTCCCTGTGCTTCTCATACGAAGCTTGATTCTTGTAGACCTTCCCGCATCTCTCGCAACTCATGCGTCTACGTTTGCCGCTTTCATCAGCGGTTATTCCGGTGGCCAAAGTGGCGAGACTAGAGATTTCATTGGTAGTGACTGGCAGGAAGTCGGGATCATCTGCCATTAGATCCGGCTTGACATCCACCTCCTCCTCATCCTCGCTGGAACCCGAGTAGGTGGAGGTGATGTACATTCGAGATTCCTCGTGCTGCGGCACCTCAATCAGCACATCATCCATTTCGAACTGATTTGTTTGACCGCTGTGTATGTTGTTCTCCAGCAGAATGGGATCTATATCAATAAATTCCTGCTTGGGGACATCGCGATCAAAGATATCTTTGGTTTGAGCCCGCTGCGAGGAGTCTGCATCTCTTATCATTATGAGTTCTTCACTTGCTCCTTCCTGTTGGAGAGATTCCTCCTGTAATACTTGGTTTGCTTTGCCAAACTCTGCAACCTCCTCTACTTCCGGCACAGCCATGGGCTTTATGATATGCGTCCAGTCATCCTCGCCTAGTCCGTACTGGTGTCGCAGAGCTGCCACATCTAGGCGCTTCTCCGGCTCCGTTTCCGTGCGTCGGAGCACTTCGAAGATAGCCTGCACCTTGGTCACATGCTCCGCAAAATCGATTAGTTCGCTTATTAGAGTGTAGCATTCCGTGCAGAGAACATTGCTCAGTTCATCCTCTGTCTGCATCTGAAATAGAGGGCGTCGCGTTATAAACCGCATCTCCTCAAACCAGAACAACTACTTACGTGCACCTCGAAGTACTTGCGGATGGCCATTACCAGGATGTTGTCCCAGGTTCCCGTCTCGTCGTTCATTTGCACCTTCACGTTCCTCCTGGCATCGTCCTTGGCGCAGAGCCGGCACCAGCTTAGCCAGTGGCTGTCCTCCGCCATAGTTCCAGTTGACTTATCGCATTGTCCAGGAATTGTTTACTTTTTTAACAGAGATTAGCGTCTGATTGTTGTTGCTCAGAAATACTCGATAACGGGTGAGTATCGGTATTCGATTGTGAGTATCGATATTCGATTGTCATCGAATAGTATTTCCTTTGTTTCAAAAAATACTAGGCAAAGTGTCTGGTATTAATTTCAGTTACAGAACCTAACGGTATTAATTTTAGCTGCATTTCGTTTTTCTTTCACTAAAAGAATAAATCTTTCAGTTTCAGCAGAATAAAAACAAGAAGTACATCCCCTGGACCGAAACCTTGCCCTTGCTGTAATAAATTGCGAATTGTCTATTTCTCCCGCTCAAGAACAATAACCATAGGTTTGGTGCTGCCTTAGTTTCAATTTATTATGTTACATTTTATTGTTCGTCGAAAGCCTTCAGCAACGCGGACCGCAACAGCATGATGGACTGCCGCGGCAACACGGCACGCTTGCGGTACCTGTCCAACAATTGAAGCAAAAGTTGGTGCATTGGATGCACGCGGGCAGATTGCAACAGCCTCCTGGATTGCAGCACATTTTGGAGTTGGTAAAATGTAGTTAGCAGCGTCCGACAAGGAGTACCCGTGTGATCTAGAGATAGTTAAGAAGCAAGAAATGGTTCAAGTTAATTTTTAAAACGATATCGAAATTCCTCACTTACCACAACTTGTTTTTTCCAAAAGGTTTTTATTATTGGAAATATTTTAGAAATTTGTTTGTTGTGTTCACTACGAGACCCGGAGCCAGACTGATGATTTTCCCTGTCGGCATTGAGCAGCTTGAAAAATTTTGACAGGCACTGGAATCCAGGGATTACTAGATGGAATGAAATTTGGGTTTCGTTCCAGCAAGGTGCTTTGTCGTCGCCATAGACCTTTAAACCACAAAGATGTCTCGACTTTGCCTAGCAGCCCCCACAACCGCCACCTCCGCATGGCGGATAGGTGGTCACACACCAAGGACCTCCGCATTGCGATCCAGGACAACAGTAACTGCAGTCAATAAGGCAGCACTGGACGCAGGGAGTGGAGCGATAATAGCGGCTGGGGCAACACATGGTGGCTGGAAAGACAACGCATCGTACTTTACTCGAGTGTAAAAAACCAATATCCTTCAGACTATTTTTTTAGTTTTCTTTCATCATTTACACTCTAAGTTAATGTGTATTTTTTAATACAAATTTGCACTCACCTACAAAATATTTACAAAGGGAAGACGACGATAAGCACACCTTACTGGACAAGGCTTAGGAACAAACTAATTCTGAATTAGTACGAGTTCAACTACATCCATAAAATTGAAAGCAAAGCCATCTCAGGTAGGAAAATACTCAAATTAATAGAAAAAAATGCATGCGGTGTTTTATTTAAAGATAACGATAATATAATTTTAATATTTTTATATAATATCAAGGAAATAGTCTTCTCGCTGTTAGATAATTATATACGTCTTCCTTTATTCATCGAACACTGCCTCGCTTGTCTTCTCTTGGCACTAAGCCCTGCCGATCGTTGTTATTCTCAATAGCTCTTATTGTTCTTATTGTTATTATTCGCCCTCTTCTCATATCGTTGTCACCGTCATTGAATCGATTTCGTCTTTTACTCGCCGTCGCAGGGTTGCTTCTGTCTTACCTCTTATGGGACTTCCAGAAAGCTTTCTCCTTACATTCCATCATTTTAAACATTACTATAAAACCTAATAAAGGTATTACTAAAAGAGAATTTTTAAAATGCTCACAGCTCATAATTAAGCACGCTGGACAGTTTGTAAGAATTTCACACTGTCTAGAAATAAGTGATTTTAAAAAAAGGGCTTTTATAGGTTGGGAGAAAAAAAACTCGCTCCACAACAGATGGTCACGCTGATTAATATTTTACTTGGAAATATTACTGAGTTAATACTAATTATTAATAAAGAAATAAACGAGAAATTCAACCCGACACTACGTGACCTTGGAAATACACGGTCTTCTCATCACGAATGATGTACGCGAACGGATGATCGGCTTTAAACTCCATTGTAGGCTGTTCTGGTAGACGCAGTCTATTTACACTTTCAACTACGGAATAGAAAAGGTTTAAAACAAAATAAGTCTTCAAGGCAAAATTAATACGTATATGTACATACCTGCTGTGACAGCCGCTGCCTCTGCGCCCTCTTCATTGACCTCTATGAGGGCTTTTTGTATTACTTTATCGATATAGATTCCTGAATTTTCCACAAGGCCTTGAAAGTTCGCACCTCCGTGAAATGCATCTCGTATGCCCAACTGTAGGTGATGGAGATATTATTACAAGTTCCCACTAATCAGGGTAAGAACACTCCTACCTTTTGAAGAGGTTCATTTAGTACCGTTTCGAACTCGATTTTGAATCTTGGTAGAGTGACGTCTACTTTTCTTTTAGATAGTGGTTTAGAGAAGCCAATTATCTTGTCCTCCAACTGGCTTAGACCATCAATCTTGTTGGGCAGAAATATGAGCATTGACAGGCTGGAGTTTCGATACGGCAATTTGATCACTTTTGCGTCTAAATCATCAAGCTCAGCTGCTTCAATAGTCCCCATCAGGGACATCATCAGGGCAGGTGTCTCTTCGTTTTTGGATACCTGAAACTTTCCTTCCCTGGTTTTTTCCTTATCGAACATGTACTGCCATTGGCCTTTGAAGTAAATGGCATTCAGGAGCACAGCTACTAAGTCAGGGTTAATATCGTCAGCAGTAACTATTTCGCTGATCTTGCCACGTGTCTGATCCGCCACCCACTTGTTGACTAATGCAGCCGCTGCGTTAGGATTTGCCACGCTGATGGGTACAGCATCGGCATTGAAGGAGTCTCTCATCACTTGATTATACTCGGGCACCAGACTATATTGGTTTTTGACATATATGCGGTTAGCCAGTTCAAGAACAGCATCCTTCTCACGCCCCCGGAGAGCGTTAAAGAATTCCTTGTAGTCGCTGGCCACCTTCTTTTTGTCCGTGGCTAGTTTCAGAGCGGTTCTAAGTTCTTCTGCTGTTTTCCCCTCAGCTCCCATGTACGCCATGGTCATAGCTATCTCAGCGGAGAGCGGAGAGACAATTAGATTCTTCTTTGCATTAGCCTTGGCTAGAAGTCGATATAAATCTTCTGTGAACCGGCCAGCCACTGACGTAGCCAACAAAATAAGACCTGAGAGGAAATTACTGAATTCTTCTGGATTAAATGGTGCCTAGATTAATAGATACCTACACAAGTATTTCATTTGGAACTTTGCTTCTCGTATCTCGTATACTGAATATCATCGAGGGGGAACTCTTTATATACCCTTTTTGTTTAAACAAATCAGATATGGGGATTGGACATGGGCTGCTTTCTTAATAGTATTACAAATTAGTTCTTGAGGCGGATACACACGGTTTCCCGATGTTCTGTTAAAATGTCAACTTCTTAACTTCTTCCCTGTCTTAGTTGACGACGGTAATTTTATGACATGCCGTAACCCAATTCTAAATGTTTACAGGATCTTTTAGGGACACAAAACATGCAGGGTTGCTTCAGTCTTAAATCTTATATGGCTTTCAGTGAGTTTTTCCCTGCAGTAAATACAAAATTTTAAGTTTGCAATGGTACAAATTTCATATATCCAGATTAAACCCAACCATCGTTAAAATATTTGGATATGATAATGATATTAGAGAGATCCTTGGTTTCATAGGAACCTTTGATAAATATACATAGCTCGGTCCATCTTTCGGTTTCTCTCCTGCTCAAAGAGTGATCTCCCTCTCTTTGTGTGAGATTTCTCTCAATTCCACTCATTCGTTCGTTCTAAAAGCTTTTAGCGAAGAGAGTTTTAATTTATTTGTTTTTATTTTCTATATATTTTTTGTCACAATTTTTCATAAACTTTTTTTGTATATATGTATATGTACAACATCTTAGGTCTAGTTCGTTTTTTGCGTTCGTTAAGGCCATTTTTAAGCTTACGACTTAATGGCTAATGGAATGATCTAAGTTTACCACAAATAAAAAATAAACAACGGGCGGGCATGTTCGTCTCTCTTTGACTCTCTCACAATCGTAATTTCGATTGATTTCGATCGATATTTTCGTTAAAGCAAAATAAACTAAAGACTACGAAGCAAATTGGAGCCCTTAGATGGGATAATTTCGAAGTTTTGAATAGCTTTGAAGATGAAGTCAATGTGAGTGTTAAATTAGAGGGTGCAATGGGGACCTATTCTTCACATGGCCGTCTCCAGGGGCTAACTGTGGCTGGGTCCATTGGTTTGCAGCGGCTGCAGACCACTTGTTTCGCCATCCCCACCGAAATCGGTTTCCAGGAGCGCCTCCGACTTGGAGCGATGATAGGGATTGAATAGGACTCGATATAATTCTTCTATGAACCCGCCAGTCACTGACGTGGCCAGCAAAATAAGACCTGAGAGGAAATTACTGAATTCTTCTGGATTAAATGGTGCCTAGATTAATAGATACTTACAGAAGTATTTCATTTGGAACTTTGCTTTTCGTATACTGAATATCATCGAGGGGGAACTCTTTATATACCCTTTTTGTTTAACCAAATCAGATATGGGGATTGGACATGGGCTGCTTTCTTAATAGTATTACAAATTAGTTCTTGAGGCGGATACACACGGTTTCCCGATGTTCTGTTAAAATGTCAACTTCTTAATTCCCTGTCTTAGCTGACGACAGTAATTTTATGACATGCCGTAACCCAAGGCTAAATGTTTACAGGATCTTTTAGGGACACAAAACATTCAGGGTTGCTTCAGTCTTAAATCTCATCTTTGGGAATATGTATAATATTGGGTGTTTTTTTAGGAGGTTTTTTCAATAGGGTTCAGTTCGGCCATCTTTGATGTCAGCTCACATCTGTCGAGTGCTTTATGTTCTGTTTAGTTTGGCAATTCATGATGAATAGTTGAATTTTATTTCTAAAAACATCGGTAGTAGTTTGTGAAAGTGCAGCGTTTGCTGCGCCCGTTTTATGGTGCTCATGTGCCATACCCTCCAATATCGTGCGATATTACACCATTGGATTATTTTTTGTGGGGGTATTTGAAGTCGTTGGTCTATGCAAACAAGCCCACCTCGATTCCGGCCCAAGAAGCCAACATTGAACGAGCTATTGCCTACATACGGCCCTAGATGCTTGGAAAAGTGGAAAATTGGACTTCCTGAATTCAGTTTGTGAAAAACTCACGTGGTGGCCATTTGCCCAAAGTTATATTCCATCACTAATGCTATCGAATTATCTTTCAAATAGAAAAAAATCTGCTCTCTATCGCAACCTTTGCATTTTCTTGTTCAATTAAAAATCATAAACCTTCTAAAAAAACACCCTTTATATCATAATTGATCTGCTCGTTCTCGTTGTCCAGGGCGTGATCAACGTACATATGTACATACATATACATAAAGTAAGGTAGTGATAGATGTGTGAAAATCTCTCTCACTTTATAAATTTATTCTTCTAAATACGACCTCAGATTTCCCATTAATTACATACGCAAATGTTTCCGAACTCGTTTTTATTCGTATTTTTTTTTCTCAAGGATTACAATACTATTTTGTTGCAGGTTAAGGACAAGTTCGAGTGTAGAGGAGCATCGATCTTATCTTATTCGTTCCCATTTGGCATCTCCATGTTTTAGCAGCAACCGCTGGGGCCGCCGGGCATAATTGTGCATTGAATATAGGCGGGAGTGCAGGGCACGCAGCACATTTCAACGCAACAATTGTAGCAACCGCAGCAAGGGTCGCAGCAACGAGGTCCACAGGGTCCGCGGCACATTTTCTGGACAAAGTTAAATCTCAGCTATAGTTCAATAGCCGGTAAAGGCGGTAAAGGTTTCGCTTACCGTTTTTGGAATTTAGTTTTAGGTTTGCCAATGGGGCCTGATATTTATCCTTTATCCTGATCTAAAGAAACCAATCGAAGAGCTTCACAAATTTGTGGTTAGTATTCCGTTTTTTTTTGTCGGAGCTGAACTCACATTGATCTCAGTTAGAGAAAGGGGATCTTACAACAAACAAAATAGCACAGAGAACTTTTGGACAAAAACTATTGCCAGAGGTGTTAACACAACGAATTTCGTAAAACGAGTGAAAACATAGAGAAGATAACATAGTCAAGTAAATAAAATTTGTTGAAATTAATACCAGAGCCTACTTGAGTTATTATTAAAGAACAAAACATTCCTCCGATTGTTTTTAATAAATACGTAAAAAATAAACAAAAATGTTATATTATGGGTTATACCAAATATTCGACCCTCGACTTACCGATCAAATTTTTAGAGGACCATTACAATTTTTAACTAACATCCCGGCTTTTAGCTATGATATTTGTATGTAGCTAGCTCACTGCCTTTTATCATTAAAATACTTACAGTTAAGAAATTGTTAAATAATTATTATTATAATCACTTACAGACAGTTTAATGGACAAGTTGATTGAAGGCTGATTTCAAAATTCCAAAGAAGACCAGCTATCATACATTTAATTTGCCAGAGCTGGCCAGCAAAAATGAACTCAAAATGCCAAAGAAGTCTAGCAAAAATGTACTCAAAATGCAGGAGGAGGACACCTCTAATGAATTCTATATTCCGGAGGAGGAATTCTATATCCCGGAGGAGGACACTTCTAATGAATTCTGTATTCCGGAGGAGGAATTCTATATTCCGGAGGAGGAATTCTATATTCCGGAGGAGGACACCTCTAATGAATTCTATATCCCGGAGAGGACACTTCTAATGAATTCTATATTCCGGAGGAGGAATTCTATATTCCGGAGGAGGACACCTCTAATGAATTCTATATTCCGGAGGAGGACACTTCTAATGAATTCTATATCCCGGAGGAGGACACTTCTAATGAATTCTATATCCCGGAGGAGATCCGTGATATCATTGAGATCGTGCCAGCTGTGGAACAGCCCCCTCCCCTTCAGCCCCCCTGCCCCAGCAACAGTCCTGAAGTAAGTTAACAAATTAAACTTATTATAATTATTTATTTATATTTATTTATATTTATTTTTCAGAATCGAAGGCGAATAGGCAAACATTGTTCTTACTGCTGGCTTGTTTGCGCGAATCTAAATAAATTCAACAATCACATATGTGGAACCAAAAAATTCCAATGCTCGAATTGCCGTTTCAAGGGCAGGGCGAAAAAGAATTTAAAAGTCCATTTACACTCTGCCCACAAAATTCGTGGGGAGTGGGAGTATAAGAAGAATGCCCACAAATTGGAAATTCGAGAAGAAGAAGTTTTTAGTGTGGAAGGTAAGTAAATTATATTTTAATTTTTAATTTTATAACACTAATATTCTTTTATATTTATTTTTCAGAAATGATACCCTTTGTCATGGAGGAGTAGGCCACAGGATATAGGAGCTAGGAGGATTTAGTTTTAGCTAATTCATCTGTAGTTATTATTTTTCCTGATACTTATTAGCTCATTTCCATTTATCAATATATGGACTAGAAGGATTAAGTTTTAGCAAATTCATCTGTAGATTTTACTTTTTATTATACTTATTATTATTATTATTATTATTATTATATCCATTATGTTTTATTGTATTTGCTATTATAGCAGGATTTATTCATTGATATCTTTTATTTACAGGATTAACATTAAATACAAAATGATTAAAAAGTCAATTTATTATTGTATTCATTGGAGTAATTTAACATTTTTTCCTCAACTATTGGATCTACAATTTCTTTATTGGGTATTTTATTTCTTTTCTACATTATTTGAGAAAGTTGTGACGTTCAGTCAAGCCTCGGGTAGGTCAGGGCTGGCCAGGATCATCCAGGACATTTATTTGATTCAGGAAAGTGGTGCTAGAAGGGGAAAATTCCGACCCGAGCCCCAGTAATAACGCTGGTTTGAACCTGGATTAGGCGTACAAAATAGATATATATGGTTTATTGAAATTAATGACAGAGTAAATATTTCCGGAGTCGGGGTTCCGACCAGCGAGCGTCCGTGTCCTGTGGGAGGGGTCCGGGGTCCGCGTAGGTAGCTTCCTGTCGTTCGAGTGGGATGATCGGGGTCCCGTGATGCGTCCCTGGCCTTCGGGAAGACGTGGATCAATTGAGACGAGACCGTCAATAAGGATACGTAGTGTTAAGGGACGGAGCCGTCAGCAGGACGAAGCCGTCAGCGGGGTGCGACAATTTGGACGAGGCCGTCAACGGTGTGTGCGCGAATAGGACGAAGCCGTCTGCAGGACGATGCCGTCAGCGAGATATGCGAGAATGGGGACGAAGCCGTCAACGATATTCGAGAAGTAGGACGGAGCCGTCTGCAGGACGAAGCCGTCAGCGAGGTGTGAGAAGTAGGACGGAGCCGTCTGCGGGACGAAGCCGTCAGCGATGTATGAGAATTAGGACGAAGCCGTCAACGATATACGAGAAGTAGGACGAAGCCGTCTGCAGGACGAAACCGTCAGCGAGGTATGAGAATTAGGACGAAGCCGTCAACGATATACGAGAAGTAGGACGAAGCCGTCTGCAGGACGAAGCCGTCAGCAATGTATGAGAAATAGGACGAAGCCGTCTGCAGGACGAAACCGTCAGCGAGGTATGAGAATTAGGACGAAGCCGTCAACGATATACGAGAAGTAGGACGAAGCCGTCTGCAGGACGAAACCGTCAGCGAGGTATGAGAAATAGGACGAAGCCGTCTGCGGGACGAAGCCGTCAGCGATATAGGCGAGAAATAGGACGAAGCCGTCTGCAGGACGAAGCCGTCAGCGATATAGGCGAGAAATAGGACGAAGCCGTCTGCAGGACGAAGCCGTCTGCAGGACGAAGCCGTCAGCGAGATATAAGGCAATAGGACGGAGCCGTCTACACAAGACTTAATATGGCGAATAGAGAGACTTAGTATGGAGGAATAGGACGATGCCGTCAACCAATACCTAGGTTAGTTAAGTCTTACTCCTTTGTTACCGCTGTTCCAGTTCCTTGGTTGCTGCTTGCTGCTGCGCGCTAGGTGACTTCCACCTTGGTCGACTCCGACCACCGAATGATAGCTCTGAGGCTAGCGGCCGGCTTTATATAGCGCTTGGCGGGTTTTAGTGTGCCTGCACGGGCCGTGGATTTGCCCGAATAGTGTGGCAGCTCCCTGGGCATTTGCCCGACTTAGTGTGGCCAGTGGTTTTGTTCGTTGGGGCGGGCGCGCGCACCGGGTTTGAATTTGAATGTCTTTATCGTTGGGCGGGTGTTTATGGGCGTGGGTTCGCTATTTACACTTATTATTTAGTTACTTATTTTACTTGTTATTTATTTACAGTCCGAGTTGTATTATTATTTCTTTAGTTTAGTTGTTATTATTATTTATGTACAGTTTTGTATTATTTATTTATTTAGTTTGTTTATTATTATTATTTATATACAGTTTATTTATTATTTTGTGCGCCCCGCGTCACAAAGTTACAACGACAAGTAATTTATCCAATTCAATTAAATTCTTCAATTGAATGATACCACTTTTAACTAATTAATCTCTAATATGGCAGATTTAAGCTCCATATATAAAATATTTCACTTTTATTAGAAAATAAATGTCTGCTTGTCCTTTAATAGAACAATTAATTTTAGTAATAATTACAGTTTTAGTTGGATATTTAATATTTATACTATTTTTAATAATTATGTAAATCGATTTCTTTTACACGGACAACTAATTGAAATAATTTGATAATAATTTAATAATAATAATTTAATTTACCAGTTCGATTTTAAATCTGATTTTAAATTAGCGTTACAAAAAAATAACAGCCGATTAATCGCTTGTTTTTAAACCATCAATAGTTTTGTACTGACCTCTTTTTAGCGAAAAATCAGTCGATACTTTTGTACTGACCTCTCCATTCGATCATTTTTCATTAATTTCGGCGGTGTATTTATCGATTTCTGTTAACCAGCGTCAATTTTTTTTGGTATTTTCGGCATCAACTTGTTAGAGGGGTGGTATTTTCATAAAACCGTGCAACATACACACTGGCAGCGAATATTCCAATTGGAAGATTGAAAAAGTTAGAATATTAAATGTTATTGTACGAATTATAAATAAAACCCAAAATGCTGCGCCAGGAGAACTTGGCGGCCAACTTCTGCGGTCTTCTAGCCACCCAAGGCTACAAGGGTGAGTGCACTTACCGCAAAGGCATTGCTGTGGAGTCCAATAATGAAAAATGTTCTTCCATCGGACAGAAAAGGCAAACGAGTGGCGCATTTTGGGCCAGGAGCAGGATGGCTCTATGCTAACATCCTGGATATTCGAGTATGCGGAGGATGCGGAGAAGGTGCGCAAGGAGACCTGCATTGGCCACTTCCATGCCACCAAGAAGCAGCTGCGTCTGCTCTGGACTCTGCCCAAGTGCTGCGAAGTCATCCAGGCTAGCGTCAACAGCAGCGTCACCCTGCTGTCTTTTGTGGAGAAAACTGAGGGTAATCTCTACCAGGCCTTTGTGGTGGAGGTGCGCAGCTCGGAGGGCGGCACCGTCACGCCCATCAATGCGGAGCCCACGCCGCGCCAAATCATGACGCAGTTTCTGTGGCGCGTGGAGAGTGCCACGCGCACCTGCTGGCAGGACAAGCTTCTGGTGCTCACCCACGAAGAGTGTAGGTATCCGGAATCTGAAATGATATCCTAGAAATTTACTTGAATGAATTTCCCCTCACAGCTATCAGGCAGTACAGCTGCGTGGTGAAGCAGAGCTCGACCACATCCTCGACTGGCGCCGGCGAGGGCAGTGCCTGGCGCCTGGACACCAGCATCCTCACATTCGAAACTCTAGCGAGGAACTTCAGCTGGGCTCAGTGGGATCCCGAGTGTCAGGCCCTCTACTACATACACCTGAAGCCGAAGGCCAAGAGCCTGAGTCTGCTGGACGAAAGGGAGGAGGCGGGTGGCGAGCAGGCGGCTCCGATTCTAAGTCCCACATTGTCGGCCTTCCAGTTCAACGAGAAGCAGCCCACGGAGACGGTGGTAGGTGCACGAGATTTGTATTTCAGCTTTAAGTTAATCCCCTTTCATCCCATTCAGCTAAATATACCCCTCAACCTGCCCAAGCTGCCCACAGGCAGCTCGCGGGAGGAGGAAACCCCCAGCTACGACGATGATGCGGTGCCGTTGCGCGTGCACGACAGCTCCCTGAATCTCATCATTCTGGCGGACAGCTCTTCGGGCATGTTCTTCGTCTGCCACTACTACCTTTACCAGCCGATGCAGTCGGAGCAGAAGGATGTGCACTTTGCCTACTCGGTGACCTTGCTGCATCACGGCTGCGTGGTGCACTGCGTCATGCCCGGGGTGCCGTGGCAGAAGGCTCGGCTGTTGAAGCCCACCTTCGCTCTGCACGGTCAGCATCACTTGCTGGTGTCGTCGGCCTTCTTTGTCCATCTGCTGGACGTGGGACTGCAGCACGAGCCGAACTGTCACATCGTGTGTGCCGCCCATAGCAACCGGAGTCCCGATATCACCCAGCTGGTTCCCCTGCGGAAGTGGGGAGCCCTGGCTTACGATGTGGCCACCCTGGATTTGGTCTCGCTAACCGTGCCCAAGTCGCACCTGATCGAGGCCTTCCGCAACGACAGCTCGCTGGACAACAGAATCAGCATCATCCACTACTTTCTGCTCCACTCCAACGACATGGACGTGCTGGCCGAGCTGCTGAACAGTATCCTGGAACGTCCGCTTTCCTTGGACACGGTGGCCCTGCTGAAGGAAGCCCTTGTGGCTGGCAGCTACGCGGCCGCAGTTCGCGGTTTGCCGGAGGAGGCCAAGCCACTGATGAGGCTGTTGCCGCTGACCACAGCCATCGCCTCGCGACCCATTCAAGCCCGCGTGGCTGACATAAGTGTGGGCCTCTCGCACGAAACCCTGCACAACACCAGCATGATGCTCCTATCGCCGCAGCAGCGTCTCTCGCCCTACCGTACGGATATCTGGACGCGGCTGTGGGATCTGCTCAACGAGTCCGCGAAGCAGGAACAGCCGCGCTTCAGCGGAGAGCAGGTGACGGAGAAGCTCATCTTCAGCCTGGCCTGCTACCAGCCGGAGGCCCTGTCCAGATGCACCACGCCCCTTTCACCGGACGCTGGCTCGGGCGGCGGCTTCGGAGACTACAGCAGCGGCAGTGCGTTTCCCTTTAGCAACGAAGTTCTGCCCTTCATTGAGCTGGAGGGCTGCACGGCCAGCAAGCAGGAGCACGTCATTTCGGTGGTAACTTAATCCGCATTACTTATGTTTTATTATTGCTTTTAAATCCCAAAATATTCATAGTACTTGCGCGAGCTGAGCGTCCATTTGGTGAAGCATTCATCCAAGCCGCACACTGGGTTCCGGTGGCTGAAGGAGACCTTCTTCGAGCGCTCCCAGGCTCCGGCTCACGTCCATGCGGTGGCCTCCCAGTTCGTTTCCTCGCAGCTGGAGCTGTCCCGTGCACTCTGCTCGCTCGTGTGCCGTGCGGCTGGTTTGGATGCGCGCATGGAAACGTTGCGTGGCTTCCAGTTGATGTGAGTTTTACTTGGCTCCCGGTTGAACTATATTTTTAATTGTGGAACTCTTTGCAGAGACAAAATGCCGGCTAGCCAGCAGCACACGCTGTTCCTCATCCTGGAGAGATACTGCCTGGCAGTGGAATCGATTGCCTTTCCCCTGCCCGAGGGCTTCTCCTCGTTCTTCACCTACCTGGGCTATCGGGCTCTGGGCTACAACATGTTCCTTCAGTATGTGGAGAATCATGTGTTCGAGCTGCAGGTGGACGTGATGAAGGCGATTGTCTTTGGTGGGTTTCCAATTTGATTTTCCAGTTTGATTCCCTAATTTCGTGCTGTATATATTGTGTAGATATCGAGGACTCTCCTTTGGGCATCGAGCGTAAACTGTCGCTGCTGTCGGCTCTGCCCAAGCAGCGGGCCCAGCGCCTGCTTAAATGCTGGCAGCATCCGGACAGCCTCATGATCCGTGGCAGGGAGCATGCGGCGAACATTCTGTCCGGCCAGCAGCTTCTGGAGGCCAACCAGCAGCAGCGGCCATCGGCCTGCGCGAACCAGTCCCGCAATAATACCAGGAGCGGTGAGATTTCCACCTTAATTCACTTCCATTTCATTTGCACTTTGCATTTTTCACCCACATCATCCCGTTCAGCTTTGGGCAAACCCAACACTGTGGTCTGCCACTCGCTGCTCTTGGTTTTTCTGTTTATTATTTTAACCACGGCCTTCCTGAGCATGGCGAGCTATGTGCTACTTGGAAGATCGAATCATCGCCGACTGGTAAGCGACGCTGATCAGTGTTCGCCAGTGTCCTTGTCCCCCATTTGCACAAATCATTCCCCCTCCTTTGTTAGCAATTCTCATAGCAAACATCTTGCATTTCTCTTTGACAGACTTAACTGCCGAAGCCTTAACGCCATTGGACTCCTTCCTGGACCTGCTGACGGCCAAGGCCAGTCTAAACGAATTGGACTACAATTTGCTTATCGAGACCACTTTGAGCTCCATTGATCTCCTCAAGGTGGAGGGCTAACGTGCTTGCACTTACCACGTATTTAGTCGTGACAGTAATTGGAAGTGTATTAACTAAAGGCCAAAGTATAGTGTCAAAATATAAAGTATTGCAGTACCCCTTAGGGGTAAAATACGCTTTTTGCTGTTTTCGTGCAGCTTAAGTCGGTGTACCATCTTTTTATGTTTAAAGTTCCTATTATTTATGTGTCAATGAATTTATGCATTCCATGTCTTGTAGTTTATATCGCAAATTTATGTATCTCTGTGCGTACATATGTATTAATTATTTATTTATTTATTTGAAAAAAAATATTGAGTTATTAACAGAATAAACTGAACTTGAAAGATTCTGTACTTAAATTACAAACCATTCAATCAGTATAACAAACAGTAAACCTTTTTTTCCATCTCGCGATATGCAAAGAGAGCTTCCAGATCATCAAGGAACCTTAGCTTGACAACTCACTTCACCGGAACTTACCCGCTGGGAGAATCTCATTCTGACGACAGAGCTCAAAGAGCCAACAGATAAAATTAAAATTTTGTAAGTGAAAAAAAAAAAACAGAGAGGTAATCACACATGAGTTCGAGCAAGACACCGGTGAAGCTATGTAGCTCTACAAACCTGGGGGACAATGGCGCAATCAGCTCGCAGCATTCCCGCTCCGACGAACGTATTCTCACGCCCAGGGAGGCGATGAGGCGGGCCAACTGCCAGGCCTATCGCTTCCATCAGGCGGAGACGTACCCCTCGATTCGTACACAAGTGTCACGCTGCGATCCCAGCAAGACCTTCTCCTTGTTGGCCGACTCCGTCGAGGCTGACGGGTGTGGGCGACCGTTCGACGCGAAACAGGACGACGTGCTGTTCCAGTGGCAGCACTGTCCTGCTAAGCATACGTTGGGTTATTATGGCATCGGCTCGGCGAGTTACCACCCAGAGGCGGTGATGTTTAACAAGGTGCTGATGGATAGCCTGGAGAAGGCCAGCGTTGACAACACCAAGCGGCGTTCTACCAGGCCGGCAGCTCCTTTAGTTCCGAAGAAGAATCCCCTTGCGAAGAACTCCGTTTCTGGTAAAATGTCCCAGCCCTTCATCCTTAATCGCCAGGCTCTGCAGACGGAGCTGCAGCAGATGCCCATTATTCAGCGACGACTGAATCCTAGTACAGCTTTGGAGTCCGTCTTCTGCACTGACCCAGTCGATCCGTACGATCCCTTAGGTGTTGCCCAGCACAAGGAGATGATGGTCTCCAGAGACCAAGCCCTTGGCATGGAACGACCTCCCAAAAAGACACCCCACGGACTGCGTCGCCGTCACTGGTACTGCCCCTCGGATTGCGGTGGGGAGCAGAGTGCGTGCGCTAAGTACGAGTGGGCCAAGTACAAGCTAGATCCCCGGCCCTATAACAAAGAGTTCCAGCAATGGATTCGCGAGCAGAAGGCGATAAAGAGCCCAGAGCCCAAGGACTACGATCAGCTGTACGAGAGATTCCTTACGTGCTTCGAGCAGGAGCCCTCGCCGGATCCGCTCGCCAAGATCTACGAGATCTGCTGCGGGACGAAGGATTCACGTGACGACGATGGTCAAGGAGGCGGCGATGGGCAGGGCGGTGGAGGTGGTGGTGGTGGTGGGAGTCGACCCGATGGCGAAGGGGATGACAAAGGTACTACCGGGGGAACCGATGGACCTGGAAACCAAGGCAAACCCAAGGAAGGGAATAAGAATAAGAACAAGGATAATGATAAAGATAAGGACACGGGCAAGGACACGAAAGAGGAAACGGGCAAAGAAACGGGTAAGGATACGGGCAACGAAACGGGTAAAGATACGGGCAAGGACACTGGCAAGGATACGGGCAAGAACACGGGCAAGGATACGGACAAGAACACGGGCAAGAACACGGATGAGGATGTAGGCAAAGACAAGATCAAGGACCAGAAAAAGGACAAGAACAAGGACAAAAAAGAGAAGGAAGTTGACACGGGCAAGGAGACGGGCAAGGACACTGGCAAGGATGTGGGCAAAGACAAGAAGAAGGACAAGAACAAGGACAAGAAGCAGAAGGATGAGGACAAGGAGACCGGAGATGGAAAAAATAAAGGCAATAAAGGGAATAAAGGTCGAGATAGTTTCGGAGACGACAAAGGTAAGGACAAGAAGGAAAAGGGTGACACCGAGGAGGACAAAAAGAAAAAGAAGACTGATGATCGCAACATATTTCACCGGGACAGCGAAAAAGACCAACCTACAAGGGAGCCTGAGAGATTAAGTGATCCTCTTACGCCGGGCAAGGGGGCACCACCTTCAGGACCAGCGGTTAAAGAATCGGATAAGGAAACGACCAAAGGTCCAGATGAGGGATCGGATGTTCCTAAGAATATTCCCAAGGAGAACGACGTTCCCAAAAAATCCACTGACAAGCCCAAGGACAAGGATACACCAATAAAAAAAGAAGAGGACAAGGACAAGAATAAGAAGCATGACAAGAACAAGGGCAAGGGCAAGAAGAAGGACAAGAGCACAGGTAAAGGTGACATGTGCAGGGTAGAGAAAGTCTGCCCGCCTTGTCCGCCCCCAGAATGCCCCTGCGAGATCTGTTACTTCAAATACCGGAGTCGCGGCGAGCCGGATGCTCCCTTCATCCGGGACATGATGCGGGCGGATAAAAAGCGCCAGCTCCGGGATTACTATCGTCGGATGTGCCACCGGGAGTATATCCGCAGCTGTGCCCGGAAGGAGCTCCGTGCACCGTCCCACAAATGCGACCCCGTCACCTGCGACAATATCTTCTGCCAAAATCCACGTCTCGCCCAGCACTGCGAGTGTCTGGAGGCAGTGCAGGATTTGCAAAACCTTCTCGCCGGGCGCCAGGACAAACGTGGGGACGAAAAACTTCTCCGCCGCGTGGAGGACTTGCGCCAGCGCATTAGCCAGCGGATGTGCGACTGCATCCTAACATAAATCGTTCGGGTGCTCAAATGTGTCTCTATAAGATCGTTTTTTGGTTTAACTATTTAGTACTCGAAGAAAGCCTGTGTATTTTATTGGTTGTTTTATTTTATTTTAAATGGAAAATGGAAATTGTTGAAAATTCGGATTGATTTCTCCTGCGAACTTGCTGCACTCGAAGAGAGGGTCGTAGAGCGTGTGACGCGTGCCGCGCACAATTAAAGAATATTCAAATTCGAACGAGGCGCGCGCGCGGCACAAGGGGCACACTAAACCCGAGCGCCGGCCACACTAAGTCGGGCAAATCCACGGCCCGGGCGGGCACACTAAAACCAGCCAAGCGCTATATAAAGCGGGCGGCTGGCCTCAGAATGATCATTCAGTGAGTCGACCAAGGTGGAAGTCACCAGCCAGCAGCAACAAGTCAGCCAAACCAAGATTAGGAGCCAACGCACACTGGTTTTTTATGTGTTTTTTTTGGCAAGAAAGTCAAAAAAATTTGTGGTTTCTTTATATTTAGGATAGTCTAATTAGATAAAAAAAAAAAGTCGATTTTTACTTTTTTATGCAACGCTGGCTTATCGCCCACCTCTCAAAGACAGCCGATTGTCGATAACATGCGTAAGACAAAATTGGCGACAAATCATTTTGCAACATTTGTGGTTTATATTTCCTCAGAGAATTAAAAGTTTAAAGTGTTGTCCTGGAAAACAGTAGCACAGGTATGTAGATTTGTAGTTCACTAACATTTTTGTGTATGTTATATGTTTTTGTGTAGTTGTATCGTGTTTTGTTTATGTGCCTTTTTTACAGTCAACTTAACAAATGTAGCTGTGTTACGTGGAATATAACTTTTGTATGGCAAACCACTTCAAAAGAATTTTAACGGCAAGTTATTAACTAACATGTGTATAATATTATACAACTAGTTTCATATGCTCCTTTTTGTTCCTTTTTGAAAAAATTACATTTTTGTAGATGAATACTTGTTTGGGCATGCAGAGCTGCTAGACATTTCGAATTTCTGCCAAAAAAAGGCAAGAAAAAACCACTGTGCAACGGTAAGGCTATTATCAATATTACGTATTCTGCTGACGGAGATCGTCCTGCTTTATCAACATTACGTATCCTGCTGACGGAGATCGTCCTGCTTTATCAATATTACGTATCCTGCTGACGGAGATCGTCCTGCTTTATCAATATTACGTATCCTGCTGACGGAGATCGTCCTGCTTTATCAATATTACGTATCCTGCTGACGGAGATCGTCCTGCTTTATCAATATTACGTATCCTGCTGACGGAGATCGTCCTGCTTTATCAACATTACGTATCCTGCTGACGGAGATCGTCCTGCTTTATCAATATTACGTATCCTGCTGACGGAGATCGTCCTGCTTTATCAACATTACGTATCCTGCTGACGGAGATCGTCCTGCTTTATCAACATTACGTATCCTGCTGACGGAGATCGTCCTGCTTTATCAATATTACGTATCCTGCTGACGGAGATCGTCCTGCTTTATCAATATTACGTATCCTGCTGACGGAGATCGTCCTGCTTTATCAATATTACGTATCCTGCTGACGGAGATCGTCCTGCTTTATCAACATTTACGTATCCTGCTGACGGAGATCGTCCTGCTTTATCAATATTACGTATCCTGCTGACGGAGATCTTCCTGCTTTATCAACATTACGTATCCTGCTGACGGAGATCGTCCTGCTTTATCAATATTACGTATCCTGCTGACGGAGATCGTCCTGCTTTATCAATATTACGTATCCTGCTGACGGAGATCGTCATGCTTTATCCATATTACGTATCCTGCTGACGGAGATCGTCCTGCTTTATCAATATTACGTATCCTGCTGACGGAGATCGTCCTGCTTTATCAATATTACGTATCCTGCTGACGGAGATCATCATGCTTTATCCATATTACGTATCCTGCTGACGGAGATCGTCCTGCTTTATCAACATTACGTATCCTGCTGACGGAGATCGTCCTGCTTTATCAATATTACGTATCCTGCTGACGGAGATCGTCCTGCTTTATCAACATTACGTATCCTGCTGACGGAGATCGTCCTGCTTTATCAACATTACGTATCCTGCTGACGGAGATCGTCCTGCTTTATCCATATTACGTATCCTGCTGACGGAGATCGCCCTGCTTTATCAACATTTACCTATCCCGCTGACTTCAGGGTCCTATAACACTTCTCTCCGCTGACTTCAGGGTCCGCACCCGTATTCTCGTATACCCCCCAGGGATTCGACGGAGCCTGTTCCAGCCAGGTGCGAGAGGCCCCACCCACAGACGCGGACACCGGACACGAGAAGCTTCACCCCGACTCGGACGCTCGTCGTCGCCCTCCGTGGACAATCGGCCACACCGCCCGTCTTCATATCCTGTTGCATCTGTCGAGAAACCAATAAACATTGTATATATAAGACTAGTTATGGTTAAACTCTGCGCGTTCTCACTGGGACTCGGGTCGGGGATTCCTTTTTCTAGCACCACTATCCTGAACCCCGACTACCCGAGGCACGACCGAACGTCACACGTCGACATCGAACCGCAAAGAGTTGGGCTTGTGCCCCCCTTCTAAGAGAGATTTACCATTACCCCTCCGAGGCAAAATAAACTGTTATACGCTGGTTGGACTCTCGTCCCACCCTAGAGTCCACCATCCACATGTTGACAGCCTCACGGGGTCCCACTGTGGAACATGTTCGAAGTTCGAAGTTGCAACGGACACGAATATATCGTCGCCAAATCTCACCTCACCAGGGGCAGAGGCGAGCGAACCCGAAGTTTTATCAAACCGGGTTCGAACCCATCGAACCTCAAACTCATTCTCTCTGCGAGAAAAAAAGCTGTTTTTGACTCGAAATAAATCATAAAACAGCCACAAATACTAAAAATAAAGCCACGAATAGCAAGTTTAATGTTTTTCCTTCTAATTGATACTATTTAAACGAATTTTAACAGTTCTCGCACTACTAAATTTTTGATTTGAAGCTATTTTTGGCTATTTTCCTGGCTACAAAATGAAGAGGATCGATGCTCTCAACGGCTCTCCCAATCTCGGTAAATCACCATAGCAAAGAAAAAAAAGTATGAATTTGGTGAAATATTAACAGGGCTTTGCTCATGGATTCTTACAGAGGTCTAACAGAATGTTATATGGGAAATTTAACAGGGCCTTATGGTTGCTAGCCTGTTTTTACTCTGAGTTAAAAGTATCTTTTGCTTTGGAAATTCGGGGTGGCAGTTCGGGGCAGCCGATCTTTTTTGAATATGATAAAGAACATATTCAAGAACAACACCTCATACGCCAAACTCAAAATACACCAAAATCCCATTTTTGGCAATCCATCAAACTTGAAAAATAGGTGAAAAATTAGTACTTCGGTAAGGCATGCCTGCTCGTACAAAAAGTATCTGTATCTTTACGTCCGTTGCGAGTCGTTGGGAAATCGTCACGGTGTGCGCATCAACGTGAATTCGCAGCGGAAAAGTGCGAGGAAAACGGGAGAGACTTTGACTCGGTTCGACTCGTATTGGGAACTCTGTGCGCCCGAGTTACCCAGAACGGCCAGAATAGGGAACAGTGCCAAATGCTCTGACAAATAATTGCTGTAATAATCTGCGGGATTATAAAATTCAAATTCAAAAGTGAACAGCCAAGAGTGCAGCGGAAATTAAGTTTTTGCCAGTGCCAAGGGGAAACTCTAAAGATAATTGAATAAATTAAACTCTAAGATCCTAAAGCTATCTAAAAGGACATACCGATCCGAAGATGGGCCCGAACTGCCTGACAATTGGATTACTACTGGCCCTGGTCGCCAGTGGCCAGGCCCACCTGAACATCTTCCTCAATTTGCACGAGGTGTTGCGTTTAATCGGTGAGTTTTCACGCAAAAATATTCTAGGCTTATTTTGGGAAAATCCCCTTTCCCTGGCCGCCAATCGTCGTCAGATTATTTGGCAATTAACTGACCAATTCTTGGCACTTTTGTGTGCTTAAACCAAATTTGATTTACACAAAGCCAAGTTTGTGAAATTGCAAAAATCTACATACATATTTTGTGAGCTCTTGTTTTTGGCATCGTGGCTTTGGGGCGAATGAAGACAGATTTTCATGATTTATTTACTCCTTGGTAAATAATACATGCTGCTAATTGCTTTCTGGCCCAAAACAACAAGGTTCAACTTGAGAAGTTGATTCTGCCTTCTGACAAGCAGGTCACAGAGTATATTTCTATTTTTATTTGCTCACACAATATTGGTTTTATTTAAATTGCGGCTCAAGTCATGTGCCAGGACTGCTCAGAATACTCGAAAATACCTTCAAAAAGGTCAATAAGGCAAAAAATGGATGTCAAGAGAGCACAACTAATACTTTATTTGAATTTCTAAAATATTCTCTTGTATCAAACGAAGTTTGTGTTCTTTTATCGGATTCGTTTTTATCAGCATACAAAAGCCGAATTTCCACTCAAATAACCTAATCGGCTTTCTATAAACATACATGCTTTTCCAGCATAAACCAATGAAGATTTAATCCCATTTTCACCAATTTATTCCTTTACCAAAAAATTCGTATGTATCTGGCTCAAGTCAAGCTATTTTTCGTCCAAGAAAACACCCACAAATCCCGCAGAAAAGATTGCCAGGCTAATAAAAGTGAGGAAAATTGTTTTACAATGTGTCACAGGGCCCCGGCAGAGAATTTACAACCCAATGCATATAAAAAATAAATCAGTAGCCGGAGGGACAGGGATAGCTTAGGGAACGACCAAGTGGGGACAAATCCATGTGGAGTCGTAAAACACATGCAAAGTGTTTGTTTGCTCTGGGTGGCGGCCGTACACGTGAACGGGTGGATACGGAAAAATTATCAAAAATTATGTTGTTAAATTTACAACACTCGCAAGTGTGCGTGTGTGTGCAAACAGGCCGGGTGATTGATGGGCAGCAGGAGGAGCAGGAGCAGGTCCGCAGATTGCATCGCGTCACTTGTGAATAACTAGGTAAACATTTGTACGGGGCTGCAACTGCAACAGGAGCTAATCAGGCGCTTATCTCACCGCTTATCACCCGTTGCCACTCGTCGTAATTCATGTTTGATTTGGCTTCAGGACGCGGAGCCGGCTTCTTGGCCCGCTTATCATCCGTCGAGCGCCAGCAGGCAATCAATCAAAGATGATATGGCTCCGGTGTGCAGTGTGTGCTATGTGGGAGGATGGGCGATGGCCAGTTGAGGCTTTCCACTTGACATGGCCCCGGGAAATTTATTAGTTGTGGCAGCCGCGTGTCAAACGAAATCAGAATTAAAACCCATTAAGCGGTGCCAGCCAGCTCCTCCAATTGCGGTTGCCAGTGCTCGGGGCTTCGGGATTGGGGTTTCGGGCTTGGGGGTGTCGGGTTTTTGGGTTTTGGGGTTTCGGATCGGGATTGGGTGGGTTTGCCGACGATACCCTCTCCAATCCCCTCCAATTATTCAGCGCTGACAGCGGGTTGCATGCCTGACCTACTTTCGGTCCTTCACTATGTGTTCGCAACGTCGGGTAGGTGTCACTTTTTTTATATATATTTTTTTAGCGGTCGCTTCAAAAGCCTTTGTGTGAGTGCACATCAATTAAATTGTCAACCCAACCCAACGGCAGCAGCAGCAGCAGATCCAGCAACGTGAAGGCTAGTCGCCCGAAGAAGAGTTTTATGCACTTGCAGCTGCGGCATGGCATTCACTGTTCGTTAGGTTATGCCAGAACCCCGATCCCCGATACCAGCTCCATGTGCGCCCCAAATTGCTGAGCACTATGTAAACCATGTCAGGTGCGGATCAAGGGGGGGCGAGGGTCTCGGTTTTGGTCCTGTGGCCCCAGCTCGTTAGCGAAATGAGCGGATATGTAAAGTCGGTACAGTTGATGGATTTTGCGGTTGCAATGAGTGACCGAAGGGGTCACTCCTGTGGAAAGACAGTTAAAACTGTTTTCAGGTGTGTGTGTTAGTGTGAAAATAATTTGGGAGCATCGGTTGGGGACACCATTAGATAATTAGTGGAGTCTCCGTTTGGCAGAGGAGCGAGAGGTCAAGTTGTAGATAATGTTAAAAGGATCCTGGTTGATGTCTTAAAATGCCTGATAAAATATGTGAAAACTTGAGGAGTTATTTACCTTGTAAAAAATAAAATGTCTGTGTAGATTATTAATTATCTTCGCTATGTTTTATATTTTTAATATTTATTTAAAATGTCTTTTTAAAGACAATTTAATGATGTGGCGGTCGTTATGCACCATAATTAAATATCAAATTCTTTGAAAAGATTGATTACTAATGAATTAAAGATTTAACTTTTACTTATCCTTAAGCAGACTCAACCAAATAAAGCCATATTAAGAGAACCTAAATACGATGTAGTTCAATCTAGGACCTAGGACCTCCTAAAATTTCCCTTCTTTCAGACAACTATCAAGATTTATCTCGCCTATCCTTAAGCCTACACAACCAATTAAAACCATATTGTAAGTCAGCACTCCTGCCACCATTTTACAGCCCCCAAAAAGTTTCCTTCACACTTCGCTCAATAATCCTGGCGTAACTTTTCCCAACTTTGTATCCCTGGCAGCTGTCTGAACAGATCCCCAGGTCCATGTCCACGTATAACCCATCGACATTTCGCCAGTCACGTTTCGGGTCTGTCTATCAACACTTGCTAATCTCAACCCCATCTCTCTAAATGGTTTGACACTTTCAACTGGCGCGGCCAAAAGATTCATCACTGCAGAACTGAACATGATTTTCCCGGGCACAATGGAAATTGTTGCCAACTCACGTTTGCCTAATAAAAGCATGCGAACATTTGGCCGAAATACAAAACATATTTTCGGCAAGTAATGTGAACTCAATTAGGGGCCCAGCAGCATCACGGGGTTTAGAACTTAAGCTAAATCTCTTGTGTGCGTGGCCAAAAATATTTCACCCTCGGCATAATTAATGTTGCAGTTGGAATCGAAGCCATTAGATGTGCCCGAGCGTGCGGCATGTGTTGCCAACTTGCTACGACAACATAAACATGGATCTGCTGTCGGATCCCGGATTCCGGCTCTTTGTTCCCTGCCACCTGTCTTTTGACTACACGGGCAGAAACTAAATTTATAGTTTTTATCCAGCAATAGAAAATATTAATATATATTATAGAAAAATGCAGTAAGCAATTAAATAAGCATCAAATCAAAATAGGAATGAAAAGTCGTCCAAGAAACCGCATCAAAAACATATATTTTTTTATTTGATTGAATTTCTAAGTAATTGCTAGATAAAACCGTACTCATTGTTAAAACTAAAAGCCAATAGAACATTGTTTTATGAACTCTGAGTTTTTAACTATATAAATCTGATATGTTTTATTAAAATTAGTTATCCATAACACTATACTAAAGCTTTACCGCCATTAGTTTATGTCTAAATAATGAAGAATTCCCAAGCAATATTGCATTTAATATTTAAATTGCCATCAAATATATCCCTAAATAGAAGAATTCGTATTTAGTTTAATTTATTATGTGGTAAAATAATTTATTTAAATTAAAATATTAACTTACATTTACTATTTTAATTAGTAAAAAAAGTAGATCCTCATATTTTTGATCTGTGTACAATTCATCCCGTTGCCAAGTTGTCGCGTCTGGCTACATAATTGGCAAATGAACAGCAGACATAGGAGGCATCTATGCCCATGCTGTTGCAACGATGATGATGATGATGATGTAAGCTCGCAGTGGCAAGGGAAACATTGCGAGTGTCACATGCAGCGTTTCGCTGGCTGGCCAAATCTCAGTTGCCACTCATAATCCAGCTCGCCTCGGTGGCTTAACGATGGGAAACCCACAACTCCAGCCCTGCACTTCGATCTCCACCCCCCTCGTCAAACTGCAATTGCAAGTCATCGGCCCTTCAGTGGCTTTCTCTACCACCCCCCTCCGCACGCGTTGCGTAAATATTTTCGAACAACAATACCGAAAAATCGGTTATGGTTAGGTGACCACGCCCCCCGATTGACGCCTGCACTTGCGCTTAATTAAATAACTAAATGATTTGCGGATGCGGATGTTGTTGTTCATGCGTCGCGGGGTGTGACAATAATAACCACGAAAACATAAACAACACAAGCTTTCACACCTTAACTGGCACCCGCAAGGCAGGGCAACCTGTGAAGCTATAGAAGTGAAGTTCAGCAATTCGAAAGTTGTAATGAGCTTTGTAATACAAGGAAATAAGGTGCCCATACATAACACCAATCCCCCTATAAAGTCTCTCAGTAAATACTATATTCTTCATTTGAATACACTCGTAAATTATGTCGAAAAATAGTTTCAATTAAATCGGATAAAGTGGTAATAAAAGAAAAGCACTTTTTCTGGCCGCAGTGCCATTTATCGGCAGTGCAAACTTCATCGTCACCAGTTGCCAAAAAAGTGTATGCTATATATGATTTATTTCAGCAATTTCTACCAACATGGCAAAAACTTCCATAGTCCGTTATTATTATTAAAAAAGTTTTTTTGGTCAGGCCAAGACGGGAGTCCTGTTTATTAGTATACATTTTTCATATTTATTTTAGTTGTGTACCTCTATTAAATAGATTTGGATCAATTTGGCAGATGAATGACTTTTGCTTAGCTTAGGAGCCACTTATTTGAAACCATAACTTTAACACATCCAAGTGACCAGACAATCTTTGAAATTTATAGCCATCAAAAAGGTCAACAAAAAACGAAAGCGTTTTAAACTATCTGTAATTGCTTTGGGCCAGCCCATTTGGTTGGCTTTCAATTAAACTAAATTTATTTAAATTAAAATCATATTTCACATTCCAATTTAGCAATGCACACACACGCACGCATACTTCGGGGGGAAATTCCCTGAAGTGCTCCGCATTTTTACCCCCTCGGAGGAATCGAGGCTCCTCTGCCGCACTCGTATCTAAAGTGCTTCAATGCTCCGTCTGTCAGTCAGTCCGGACTTGTTATCAAATTAATTTAATCAGTTTCAATTGTTTATGTTTTTTTTGGTCTTCTCGGAGAGGTTCTTTTCGGTTGCTTTTTTGGATTTTTGCATGATTGGTGGTGGCCAGACACGAAATGGGAGAGTCTTCTAATTCCATTTCCATTCCCGCCCCTGAATGAGTTGCATAACTTCCAATTGACTTGAGCTTTTCCCCATTTGAACTTCATAATTTGGGTTTTATTTTTTTTTTTTTTGGCAATTATCTGCTTAGACAAATTGTTGCGTCCATTAAAAGGCGGATATGATGGTTCGCCTCGGGTTGATGGGGGAGGAGAAGAAGGCCCATGAAAGGAATTACGATTGCGTGTGAGGATTAAATCAGAAATAAAGACTCTCGTATTTATCCTTGGGAAATTGCCCAACATGTTCCTTAATCTCTCACGAAAACATAGGAATGTAATCCCGGGGTTAATCCAGGATAAACGTTAGTATAACATATTTAGCAGCTTATAAATAAATATAAATATATTAAGTTCAATATTAAATTTAAATTTACAAGATATTTTCGTCTCATAAATTTCTAACACTCAGATTGTTCTAAAACACTTTTAAATTTATTAAAAAATTGCTAATTTAGCTTAGGCATCCATAGTAACTTACTAGTTTCCACAAAAGCAATCAAGTTGCGTGTGAAAATCTATTCTTCTTTTGAGGATAAATCCCCTCTAGCCTTGGGAAAATGCCAAAATCATCTTAGCGGCTTAGGACGAAATAATCAAAATGATCCTGAGGCTCACAAAAAATAACAAAATAAATAAACGCCGCTGGTAATTAAGCCAAAGCTGGGGGAAAATCTCGTTTTCCCACAATCATGATGGGTGATTAGCGGAGGGTTGTCCTGCAGATGCAACGGCTAAGCTGCAAATAAAATGTCTGAGTAAACAAAGGCAAGCCAGCGAGACGCGTGCTAGCCAAAAGCAATTGTATCTCGTGGATACCTATGCATCTATCCCTCGCACTCCGCCGTTTTCCCAAAGTGAGAAAAGTCGCACACAGCAATGACAAACGGCCCGGGCGGAGGGTTACTACTACTGCCTTCTCTACCTCTCTGCAACAACGTCGCTACTTAATGGACCAGAAATGCGTTGTGCAAACAGCAGCTCCCCCTCAACGTGCATCCCCCAGGTTGATGTCCCTGACCCTCGTCCTGCCAGCGCTGCGTATGCAAACAAACGGGAGGAGGAGGAGAACTGTGCCCGGAAGCGAAATGTGAGGCAGGATCGCAGGGAAAACGCCGGCACTGAATGGAAAGCAGGCGGGCCCGGCACTTGAGCACGCCGTGGATTCCACTCCTGCTGCCCCTCCCCATACTCCCAGAGCCTGCCCAAAGCCAGTTCAGTCCCTCAGTAGACAGCCAGGCCACCCCTGGTGAGACGGAGACCTCCTTTCATCCCTGCCAGCTACCCGCGTTGAGTGCTTTATTTGCGACCGCTTACCAGGCTGAGGTGAGGGGTGTTCCAGGAGCTAGGAGCCAGCAGCCAGGAGCCATTGCCTGCAGGCGAGCTGCAGGCTGACATTCCCAATGGTGGCACTCGCACAGTGGTCTTTGATTAACCAAGGTCCTCCTGAATTCTATGATTAGATACTGAAAGGGGATTGGTTACAATTAAAAAATAGTTTGATTTAAAATAACGATTTCAGGAGTACCATAGAAATATATATTTATCTTTTGAATTTGTTATTATTGGTTTTATATTCACTTATTGTCCTTTGATTTGGTTCCACTGTACCTTAGACCCGTCAGCGACTCATATTTTTATTGCCGGCGAATTCCGGGCGGGTGCCTGCTCCTCCCCTGCTCTGCTTCCTTCATTACCCACCACCGCCAGCTCTTGACATGACTCTCGTAATGAGCCCGTAAATTATTTTTTATTATTTTGTATTTAATTTTTTCATTGCTTGCTATTGTCCCTCAACGCTTCTCCTTTTGCATTCAGGACACCAAACAGGAAGAGTGAAAAACGTACGGCGCGTGTTGGGCATTCATTCGATATTGGAATTGATTGTGGGAATCGAATCTGATAGGCTTGCTGAGAAAACAAGAATTGAGAGTATGTGCCAATCGATTTTCGTCTTGATTTCGTGGCATAATTCCTCACAGAAGCTGCTTAAACGGAGCGTGATATGACTCTGTCAGGCAATCGATTAACCAAAATGCTAATTACGTTACGCACAATTATGGCTGCTGCGAGGCAAAAGAAATAATCTATAAGTAATCCAAACCACAAGTGCAGTTCATGGGGAAATTTCACACGCCCGCACAAGTTGCAGTAGCAGCAGCAGCTTCCCACGCACAGGGAAAAGATTGCCCACTAGGGGGACTTTCTCTCTTCGAAAATAAACTATATCTGGCACAAAACACATACATATATCCGAGTCCTGATAACATGCCGGGCAATTAGGCATTTTTGGAGCACTTAAGTGCCGCAAAAGCGATGTGCATGTGGGGTTCCATAATGATTTTCCATGGGGGGGCAAGCAAAAGATGAAAGCAAGGGGATGAGCACCCTTTTGAGTGCAGCCAAAAAAGGCGATTATGGCCGCCTAATGCACTGTCGACTTGGGGGTTAATAAATAAAAAAATATAGTGTATAGCAGAAGTAACAGAAAAGAATTGACTATATTCACAGATTTAGCAATACTTTCGAGTTTCTTTTACTAGTGACTTAATTGCCACATAAGAATGTCTCTGTTTTTATTTATGGTTTGCTTAATTCTCTGCACACAACCGAAAGTTTAAACATGAATAAAACAATTTCATTTGCAAAGTTGAATGCGTTAACCAAAACTTTTGAAGTGAGATTCAACTTTGAATTTATTCACAAATCCCAGTGAAACTTTCGAGCAGATGCGTTCACAAAACTAAGTTCCATAACTCACAGAAACGCTCTCTGCAACATTGCGAGATGCCAGTGCGTTCGATTGACCCAATTTTCTTTGATTTCTTGCGATCCGCCTTGTCAGCCATGGATGCATGGGGATCTCAGCACCCTGGGACCAAATGTTTTCCAACAATTTCGCGCTAATCAAAATAACCATCTGACCATCAGTCTCTCTCCCCTATATAATTTATGTCTGCAATCTGACGACTGACGGTGAAGAGATGTTCTTTTTTCCCTTTTTCATCTGCCCTGGCAATTTTCCTGTCACGCCCGATGGAAACTCCACATGGCACGTGAAGAGCCAGTCCTGATTATTTTGCGGTTTATTTTAAGTTTAATTAAGCGATGATATAGAATATTTATAAATTTCATTTACTCAGAGGGTTAATTGTGGAAGCAAGGGGAGGCTGCGGGAAACTCGCCTGATTCGTTCCACGGCGAATGCAATTCGCTCTGCGTTCTTCCGTGAATTTGTCGCGGTTATTATCATGTCTGTTCCCTCTTCTTTTATTATATTTATGCTTCCAACTTCGGTTTGTTATTGTTGGGATCTTTGGGGTGTGGGGCGTGAAATGTCTGGTAGTTCCAGCTGCTGGCTTGGGGGATGCGAGGGGGAAGAAAGGCACTCATAATGGGCATTAGCAGCATTATCATTAACATATTTAAATGCTGGGAAAAACCAAGGGCGGCGACCAATGAATAACTGAGTGAATGAATTCAAATGAAAATCTATTAAGTGAGCGGAAAAGTAGCATGAGATGTTGTGAATGAATGTGACACGGTTTTTATTTATTTGTTTTTTAAGAATTTTATGGAACGAATGTTAAACTCAGCCGTTAATTGTTGGAAACAAACCATTATAGAATGCTAATTGTTGAGGAAATACTAATAAATATGTTTAACCCTTAAGAATTAACTAAATATTTCGGTGTAGCTGGGTAATTAGTTTAAAATATTATACCTTTCAGCGTACTAAGTAGCTGGTGTAGACTTCATCACTACTCCCTCTTTAGTACTTAACCTTTTAAATGAATATGCATTCAACATTCTGTAAATTACTTAAACACCCTCACATCCAATTATCTCACCGCTAAGCTGTGTTAATTATAGAGATCTTAACAGATTTTTTCCCATGAATTCCACTCATCCGCCAGAGCTGATGAGAGTTAAGCAAACCGCAGAGGAGAATGCAGAAAAGTAGTGGCAAAAAGCGAATGAAAGCTTTGTTCCTTGTGTGTGTGGCAGAATCTACCCTTTTTTTTTTGGTGGTTTTTGCTTTATTTTCCTGCCTTCTGCATCGTCACGTTTACAAGATGATAAAGCCTTAACCACTTTTCAACGGCAAATGAAAACAGGACCCAAATATATATACACGTAGATATTTGCTTGACCCAAAAACACTCGTCCTCACCCGCAGTCGACACAAACAAAAGCTGAAAACTTTTCGGCGGGTGGAAGTGGAAGTGGGTGTCGGAATCGCAGGGCGGAAGGTTGGGTGACAATGTCCACTTCAGTGGCAGCAACGCCTACGTCAGTGCAACAATGCTAATCTGCTCTTCCTGGTGCCTTCTGCTCTGGTTCTCTGTGTGTTCCTTCTTTTCGTGTTTTGACTGCCGGCAGCTGCTGGGAGTAAAAAAGTCAATACTACGGGCGGCGAGCTTCGGGCCAGCAGCTCCTCTCACTCGGTCAGAGCCATAAATTACCGCATCCCCGGGGTGCTATTGAAAAATATGTGCGTTTCCCTCCACTTTCGTCCCTTTGTGTGTGTGTTTGTTTGGGCTGCGCTGGGCTGGGCTGGCTGGCAACGATGCCCCGAGGAGGCTCCGCTGTTGGCCAAACCTCTCCTCGACTGCCTTGTCAAAAATTGTTCATAAATTGCCCCAAGCCCCGGCAGAAATTTCAGCACAGGAAGTTTCTGTTTACTTAGCACACACACATGCGACTTTGCGGGTTTGTCTTTTGACTGGGACCACCCATGGCCACGGAGGCTGCCTGCATGCATATCCAAATCCACAACGCACATTAGGAGCTGACCAGAGCAGGCTGAACCGTAAACCGCAGCCCAGGGTTTCCAGCAGCTCCGAGTGCTTCGAATGCTCCAACGCCCAACTCCAACCAGGTGGTCCCGGCCGGCACCTGCCCCAGAAACGCCAGGAACTCTAGAAACCCCTGGCATCCATCCATCCGAACCCAACCCATGGGCAGTTCTAACCATCCCATTCGGTTGCGGGTGGACCGCCCTCGCTTTATGACTTACCATAAATTTTATGACAGCGCCTAGACACCGATATACAGATACAGAACGAGACGGAGGAGATCCCTCAGCCAGAGGTGATAAAAATTTCATTACGTCACGCAATGCTGCTCGACTCGAAAGCCAGTCTAAGCACTGAAGAAAATGAGTCTAAAGTTTATATTCCTGCAAGTACTTCCTATTAGCAGCGATTGGATCAATTATACAAAGTTATAATTCATTTGAATCTTAGGATATACAAAATGGCATTAAATTTGTGTTCGATTTGAAAATATATTTTCCCCAGTGCATGACCGGTGAAATTGAAAGAAAACTTGGCACCAGTGGCAAGTTAATGGGCAACACTGTGGCAGAAATCACTGTCAGGGGAAGTGCCCGGAGGCAGGACTGATGGATATGTAGGTGGGTGTTGCTTACCACATCTACCTGGATTCCCCGTTGTCTTTGCCAGGTGTTGGTTGCTATCGCTCGGATAATAATCACATTAACTTCTCCAGATAATCACATTAAATTTAAGAGCTCGCCTGTTAATGCTCCCTTTGATTTTTTATGAGTCAATAAGAGCTCTCTCTCACCGCTCAGTGCACATCACTCCCCGTTCACGCCTTCGAGGGGGTGGATTACTTTTTATATGTCAGATATCGACTTCACATTTGCGGTTCTTACGGGTAGCTCCTAGGTATCTGGAAGTAGCCCAGGTTTTAGATTAATTACAGATTAGTGGTTGAATAATTAAGCGGTTAGGCCCAAATGGGTTTCAGTCAGGAGAGGTAATTATTTGTGTTTGAAAAAAAAACAAACAATTAATGTTTTTTTGGCTTGCTTATTTAGTAGGAGCTCTTAATGGTCAAGTTAATAGCTAGTCCTTTTTATGTTTTGTTAAAATACCTGGTTAAAAACAGTTAATGAGTTTCCTTTTATTATGCACACTAGTTTAGGACTAGCAAATTACATTCTGTAGCTCTTTTAGAACCCTAATGAGAAAATTGTTTTAGACTATTTAAGTATCCTTTTGTACCTAGGCAGTATTTGTTCTGCAACACATAAGACATTTACATTCTTAATTGAAGAACCAGAATCAGTTAACGAAGGTAAAGGGAAGACGGACCACATTTCATTCCCAACTTGCAGAAAACGCCATAAATGTAATGCGTTTTTTTTACGGACTTTGTCATAGAAGTCCAGCAACAACAGTTGGCAACATAATTTATGCATCACTGGCCGTCTTTCTGCGCGGAATTTATGGTCTTGACCAGAAGAGGGCATTCGCCACATCGATGAGGAGGCTGCGCCGAGGTGATAATGTATAGGAAAACACAAGGCCGGGACTTGGAAGGGGCTCGAATGGTGCCTTGATGATTGCGTCAGTGCTGCGGGCAGGCCATAACTAAAAGAAGAGCTACGACCAGAGTCCGGAGCAGAGGCCGACCGAAGCCCAAAGACTAAAGACCAAAGACCAAGGCAAATAAATTGCAGCTGCCCGACCGGGGCGATGAAATACAAATAGAAATACTTGGCAGCTACTGGATGCTGGATGAAGTTGCCACACAGTCGGTTCCCCTGCGATCTGGAGGGGAATCGCAGGGGGGACCAGCAGGGCTGGCTGTCAGACGTAGTCACTTCACATGTCCTTCGGCTTGTTTGTCTTACACTCTGACGCTCCGTGGATCGGAGCCGCGCAAAGTAAAGTTGTTTGGCCAGACAAGACTTGGCCAAATGTCTGGCCAACGTAGTCGAGCACGAATCATGACCATTTGGGCATAAAAATTACCTTTTTCTGAGCCGTTTCTGCACCTGGAGAAATTATAGAAACGAAATGGGGAATATTTTATGCTTTAATTATTGTTTTTAAGAGTTCAGGCGGTCTTTAGGGGAAGTTTAAGCTGTTTTAACCACATTTACATAATCTTACCTGTTTTATTTCTATAGGAAAACACACCATATTTTATTTCTACGATTTTTTGTCAGTGCAACCTTCTTTGAGACTTCTCTTGACCTTTTATGGGAAGATTGAGTCTCAGTTTCTCGACTCAGGCCTCGATTGGCTGCAGATTTAATCAGCCTCGTCGACCAACATATAATTTTGCGAATTGCAAGTTGCATGTTAGGGACAATGGGCAGTTGTGGGTCCCAGCCGCCACATAGTTCTCGATTTCAAAGGAGGCCAGCAAATTGAATCCGCCTGGGTTATGATGGCCTGCCTCTGGCTCAAACCAACTCTGGGATCACTGGCTCCGTATGCAGATGGAAAAGGGAAATGGAAATAGAAATGGCAGAGCCCATTAGATGTCGACACAAGCCCTTCCCCAAACCCTAGACCCCGCGGTAATGACCCTAAATCAGCATCAGCTTCTAGGCCAGTGCCCAAGCGAATGTCATCATCAGCCGCGGGCCATCCAGCGGATAACTCGCTCCCCAGATCGTAATAAAAATGTCGTCTGACTTTCGGCGCGGGGGTGTCTTTTGGGGCCTCGTCCTCGGCCTGGGTCTGCTTTAATGCACAACATATTCATGTGTCAAAAGACAATTCCGGATTTATGGCCTGCGAAATCCCCCGGACCCAGCGAGTGACGCAATGTGGGCGAGAGCCACCAACAAGGGCAAAAAATATGTTAAGAAAGCATAAAATGATATCCAAACTACCCACTATGTGTGATCCTGCCTCCGCCCCTGTGTCTCTGTGTCTGGGCTCGGGCCTGAGTCTGGCCTGGCTGGAAATCTCGCTCATGTCTGCCTTGGGTTTGCATAAATTAGGATCTGGACGGGTTGCTGAAAGCAAAGGGAGACTGGGCGCAGGGGAAAATATTCAGTTGGTAACGCAAAAAACGGGCAATTCACTTCTTTTTTCTCTCATGGTTTCCGAGCTCCCAGTGTGTGTGTGTGTGGAAGAATTTTCCTTTTCGGTTGATGCGTTTGCTATGGCATTTTTAGGGTTGTAATTGAAATTAAATAGATGTCGTGCCATGAATTCAAATCGCTTTCGTTTGGCCAACAAAATGGGGGCTTAAAGAGTTGAATTTGCACAGAAATCAAATGGGAAAATGTTTTAAAGGCTTTAAGAAATATTTGAATATAGGGCTTACATTTATCTTTGGTAGTTACCAAAAATTCAAAACCCGTAAGCTTAAGAAAACAAGCAAGCCGTAACTTGAATTCAAAGTGCTTTTTGCCATTCTCTGAAAGTTCCAGCACCTCTGTTTCTGTTCAACCATTTTTCCGTATTTTCATTTCTTTTATCAACAGCCAGCGAGTAAAAGCGATTGCTTTTCTCTCCATTTGCCATTTTTCCCGCAACGGGGAACTATTTTCGCACAGCTTGAACAACTTTTACTTTTCTCTGTGTCACTGGCACTCCAAGTGGAAGTTTTTCGGGGAGTCCCCCCAGTTTTCCGTTCGCCGTGAATTCATGTTGGCCAAATCGATTTTCTCTTAAGGCACCTGGCACCCCAGCATCCCGGCATCCCTGACATTCCCGGTATCGACTTCATTTGTTGGGCAATCAGCTCTAATTAGCACCAGACCGAGTTGAAATGCAAAACGCGTTGCGAGGGTAGCTCGAGGGGTTGGGAGACTGATGGGTAGCTCAAAGTAAATTGCTATTACTTGTCTATAATGCTGCTGAGGTCTGGGGTAGGGAGGAAAAGTTTTACATCTGCGGAATTTTAATTGTAATTGTTTTCAAAGTTGAATGTTAGAATGGGTGACTGAGTGAAATTCAAAGCGGAAAGAGCTGAGGGTGTAGGAGAGTGCTCCGAGTGCTGTTTTATAGTTTTAAAAGTATGTTTATTTTTGTTTATAAATGATGAAAAATAGTATATTAGAGCGGAAATGTTAATGTTTCGTGGTAGAACAAAGGAAGAATGATAAATATTTATATTATATATATACATATATTAATAACAACAACTCACCACCTTTTATGATTTATTTAATTTAATTCTGACATTCTCAACAATGCATTTTTTAATATAATTAAGAGGAAGTTAATAAACTTGAGCGCTCTCACCACTCTCGCCTCTTATCGGCACATTCATTTCGTTTAACATCTTCAGTTTGCAGTTCTTTTTCTGTTTAATGAGCTGCAATTCACATGTCTGAGGCCCCCCCCGCAACGCACCGAAGCAGGTATCATAAGCCCTGTATCTGGCTTAGCCGGGTTCATTATGCGACAGTTTTTCATATATATCTACATACCCTTAGCCCTCGAATTCCTGCAAGCCGTCTCTGGGCTTACTAATTACATTTTCCGAGTGCAAACGAAGCGTGCGGACGGAGGGGCTGTCTGGGGGTTTGCCCCACTAATTAGTACGATATATATGTGTTTATAATGCGGACCGCTTTATGCGCTCCTCCGGCTCCCGGTGGCATGAATAGAGCGAGGAATAAGTGGCATAAATTAAAATAAAATGTACAAGTATGAAATGTAACTGCGGCCGGGAGACGACGGGCGCGATAAAAATCTAAAATAAACACACGCTGCAGCAGCAACATGCAACGCGCCCAGCAACTACATCAGCATTAATTAAGCATGAACATTTAACCTGCCCACTCGGCCACGCCTCCGCCATGCCACCACCAGTCGCGTGTCTTGGCCAGGGGTCTCTCTCTTCCCAGTTCCCAGTTCCCAGTTCTCTTTTCCTGTTTCCTGTTCTGCGTTCTGTTCGGCTTTTATAATTTGATTGATTTATTGTGTATCCCACGGAGGCGCCTCGCAGATGCAAGCGCATTATGCGAAGGGGCAACCCTCCTCCGTAATCGTATGGCTAATTTAATTAAAAATGCATTGTCGGACAGGTAACAGTTGCAGGTTGCACACACAAACACGGCCTGTCAAAACTATCAGATCAATTTACAGATAAGACCGGGTAGGGAAACCCTGGACAGGTGCCAGAAAGTGTGACGTGGGTGCCCTTACCACTTACCCAAACATAATTAGGAAAAAATATCGCCTACTTTAAGGTGGAACCTTTGGTCTCAATGCCTTTAAGGTCCTCGTCCATCACTCCTTTTATTGTTAGCCAACTTATTTGTTGATTGTCTCCGATAAAAAGGACGAAGGGGGGCCCTCGGAAAATTGACAATCACTTTCGGAGCGCGCAGCATGCCATTTAACTCTTTCAATATGTCACTAAAGTGTCTCGACCGACAGATATTGCACGAGTCCCGTGCCCGATCCACTTCGGTGAAAATCAATTTTCCACGCCCTCGCCGAGCAGAAGAAAACTGTTATCCCTGTTGATTGATTACGCAGTCGGGTCGAGTGACTGCGCTAAAAGTTTTTCTCCGATTCACTTGGCCCACAAATATATCATTAATTTTGCCAGTGACTGGATGGGATTAGCACGGGTTCAGCGCTGATGTGATGTGCAACAAGCAGTGCACTGAGAATAAATATTAATGGTACTTATTTGAATATAAATATTAACACTGAAGACAAGGTTATTAAAAGGGGAAATGATAAACTTAACAACGTCTCGGGCCTTTAAGACACAATGCGAGCATTTCTGTTTAAATGCTAGAAATAAGTACTGAAAAAAGAATTTAAAATCATATCTGAAATTAAATTTGTTGTATATTTTTATAATACTTTTTACAGGTTTTTTTCTGCTTACTAAATAAAATATTTTCTTTTCTTAATCCTTTCCAGGCGTCTCTGCCGAGCTGTACTATGTGCGTGAGGGAGCCATTAATGACTACGCCTTGAACTTCGCCGTGCCTGTGCCGGCCAACATCAGTGATGTGACCTTCACGTGGCAGTCGCTGGTGGAGCATCCTTTGCCCTACAGCATCAACATTGCCACCTCGGACACGGAGGTGCTACCAAGGCCTCAGTTGAATATTTCCCGCATTGGGGATGTGCCCATGGAGCCGCAGACCTGGGGCATTGCCCTCAAGTGCTCGGGCACCAGGAATGCCGAGGTGACCGTAACCATCAATGTGGAGGTGATCCTGGACCGGGCGACCAATAACAACACGAACCTGATATTCAAGCGGAAGAAAATCTGTTTGAAGGAGGAGCAGGACAGTGCCCACGAGGAGTACGATGACGATGATCTGGATGTGCTGCAGCCGGCTCTGGGAGGTCACAACAGCGACGTCCACTATGTGGATCGCAACGAGGAGCATGTGGTGGCCAATGGGCACCTATCACCGGACCGGGAGAAGGACAAGAAGCGCCCCGTGATCACGGAGTCGCCGGTGAACGTGGGTCGGGGAAATTCCGGAGGCTCCAAGCGGGACTTCGATCCTATGCTGAGGGAGAACCTTGTGCCGCCGGCAAGTGGTGTGGTCACCCTCATCGTTGGGGGTATCCTCGCTCTGGTGCTGGTCTCCACCCTCATACTGATTGCCTACTGTGCCAAGGGTCCCTCCAAGCGACACCCCTCGAACGGAGTGCACCTGATCAAGACCTCCAGCTTCCAGCGTCTTCCCACCATATCCTCGACTGCCCACAACTCGATCTACGTCTGCCCCTCGACCATCACACCCACATACGCGACTCTGACGCGGCCCTTTCGCGAATATGAGCATGAGCCTGAGGAGTTCAACCGCCGTCTCCAGGAGCTGACCGTCCAGAAGTGCCGCGTCCGGCTCTCCTGTCTCGTCCAGGAGGGAAACTTTGGGCGCATCTATCGCGGCACTTACAATGACTGCCAGGAGGTACTGGTCAAGACCGTGGCCCAGCACGCCAGCCAGCTGCAAGTAAACCTCCTGCTCCAGGAGTCCATGATGCTGTACGAGGCCTCGCACCCGAATGTGCTCTCCGTTCTCGGCATCTCCATCGAGGACTATGCCACGCCCTTCGTGCTCTATGCAGCTACTGGCAGTGTTAGGAATCTGAAGAGCTTCCTGCAGGATCCGTCGTACGCCAGGAGCGTGACCACCATTCAGACGGTGCTAATGGCCTCACAGCTGGCCATGGCCATGGAGCATCTGCACAACCACGGTGTTATCCACAAGGATATTGCGGCCAGGAACTGTGTGTAAGTATTCACATGAAGTACTTAGAAATGTAAGATTGTATATTATAAAATTATTATATAGTTTGATTTGGACAATGTATAATCACAATTAATAGCTTTTTTGATTCAATGTTTCATTAACTCCCAATAAATCTTTAATTTCTCTCTATCTTTTATAGGATCGATGATCAGCTGCGCGTGAAGCTCACAGACAGCGCCCTGAGTCGGGACCTGTTCCCGGGCGACTACAACTCGCTGGGCGATGGGGAGTACCGACCCATCAAGTGGCTCTCGCTGGAGGCCTTGCAGAAGTCGCATTACAACGAGGGCAGCGACGTCTGGTCCTTCGGGGTCCTCATGTGGGAGATGTGCACACTGGGCAAGCTGCCCTACGCCGAGATCGATCCCTACGAAATGGAGCACTATCTAAAGGATGGTTATCGGTTGGCCCAGCCCTTCAACTGTCCGGACGAGCTGTAAGTACAAGAAATCATTTTCGTATATGTATAAGACTAAGAAAATTACATCATTTACTCAAGTAAAAAATAAACTTTAGAGTTAATATTAATTGGTATACTTTGTGACTTTAACCTCATTGTAATGACCCCCTTGTTTTCTGTAATATTAATACTACAAGTTTATCTATTTTCCCGTAAGACCCTTTTGTTAATTTATTTATTTTCCCCCATTTACAGATTCACGATCATGGCCTATTGCTGGGCCTCGATGCCGGCCGAGCGGCCCTCGTTCAGCCAGCTGCAGATCTGCCTATCGGAGTTCCACACCCAGATCACCAGATATGTTTAACCAGCGGTGCTGAAGCATGCCAAGACCTGTAAATACAACAAGAGGCGGCGTCGCAAGATTTTCCAGCAGACCACCTCGTCCACTCTGTTCCCAAAGACATATTTAAAAGGTAGCGCTCAGACATATAGGGACTAGCAGCAATCTTATACGAGAGATACCCAACCGCAAGCAGGCGAGCAGGAGCTGGATGGAGGGGAAGAGTGGTTTGGAAGACTCCCCATCCAAGCTCTCCTCTAAATAACTCTTAGTCTTAGGTTAGCCAGTAAGGACATGTGACATTTCAATGCAAGAACTAGGATTACGCAACAGAACTATACACCAATTGAATTTCCCTGTTAAGATACACACTTTCTCTCGCCAAGCAGAGCAGAAGAAGCCCAGTAAAAAGTTTTCAAGCAAATATTGATAGGGTAATCATTGCTAAAGCACATTCAGAAAACTGAAAGCCAGAAACCCGAAGTAAGCCCCTACTAGGATAGGTCCAAAACAAAATCGTAGTTTCAATGAGAGCGTTGCAAGTTTGTCATTATAATGGGATATCAGTACGATACCGGATCATATATCTATGTGAATGTATTCGCGTGTATGTAAATGTCTAAGACCGTAGTGCTAGTACGAACTCGAAATATTTATCTAATGTTAGAGCACAAGCGATCCCGAACCATAGCCCTTAACCCTTCAACCTTAACCCTAAGTTATTGCAGTCTCGAGTTGTAAGTTTTTGTGTAATATACTTAAGCAGTTTGCATTAGTTCTTAAGTTACCCTTATGATTTCTATGGCAAAGACACAAAAGAAAAACGATTTCAATAAACGTCCGTGCATAATATTTAAAAACAAAACTAAATGCTGCCTTTTTCTCCTCAAGTGTGGCACGGGGGAAGCCACTCTCCATGGCGCAAGGAAAGCCTTCTCATTGAGCCCGACCACGCCCGTCACTTAGCCTAAAACAACGCACTCTAAGAGCAATGTGTTGTTTGGTTACTACCCCCGCACGTCCCTAGCCCACGGAACCAAACCAAACCCCAGCCCACACCCCAACCCCAAGTGAACCTAACCCAGCCCAACGCAACCGAACCAATCTCTTTGCAACACAAAAGGCATGTAATGCCAACTGCCTATTTGTGAGCGGGCTGTCCCTCTACCTCGGGGTACAGTGGTGCTTCTACAGTGAAAACTATGCATCTTCATGACAAGTTGCTAAGCAGGACTTATCCAAGGTAAGAAATATTTTCTATAAAGGAAAGCTGAGAGATATTTTTTAACAACGACATTTTATTTTCCGTTGAATGTATTCTACAAATATTTTGTATTGATTACTTCGTCTATCTATTTTGTCTATGTATTACACTGTCATTACCTGGTCAAGTTCTTCTTTAGGCAGCGACTACTTTACATTGGCAAAGTCCTTGTCCGCACACCTGCACGTTGTGGGGGGAGAGGCTCAGGTCACGGCATGCCTTTTGATTGCCATGCTGACACTACTTAGTTTTTGGCACGTCATGCTGGGGACACGATGTTGGCAGCGTCCCTTTTTAATATGCCCGTCACACCATCAACGAGCAAAGACTAGTTTTCGTCCTGCCCCCTAATGTCCGTGTCTACGCGGAGGGATCCTTTAAAAAGCGCTCAAAGCGGGCTGCTCTTTCGGCACGTGCCCGCAGCCATAGCATTTAGCTAAAGCCACTACGCAAATCGAAAGCTAATAAGTACGAGGCCACCAAGGACACGGCTTCAGCAGGAAAGTGGCTTATACAGAGTCACAAATCTCCAGCTTTATGCATAAATTCAAAGCTTAGACGAGTTGGTTCACACACCGCGTCTTTTAAATTATTTAAAAAACGTACTAATGGAATTGGTATTTTTCATCTGAATGGTAAATAAATTAAGACTTTACAGGACATGCATACAAAGTCTCAGATTGGTCTTAATAAGGCCCTAGCTTAACATAAAAACATTTGATTAACAATCTTATCAAAATACAAAAAAAGATATATAAAATCTATTAAATGCAATGCAAATCCACTCAAAGAGTTATTTGAAACTGTGATAAAGTTCAACTGCAAAAGCCATACCCTTTGGGTTGTTTGACTTTGTGGCCAATCTGGCGTACAGAAAAACTCCTAAAAGTTCAAAACTTTGAAGTGATATCGATGAGAGAGCAGTGAACCCGTGACATCGATGAAAAGAGCATCCTTTTGACTCTTTGGCGAATTTCCACACGGTCACTTAATATCCATAGAAGTCGCGTTGCGGTCGGTAAAGATTTATGGAGTCAAAGGAAAGCCCAATCAAAGGGCTCAAAAAACAGTGAGCTCGAATAGTTGCGTTTCAATCAAATTAAACTAGAGTCCAGGGGCAGGGCGTACAAAGGATATTTAGTTATTAAAAAACGAACCAAATGGCAAGGCAGCCAGGACAAATAAATGGACACAACCGAATCGCCAAAGAGGTCGCGGTGAAACCGAGTCCCCGAAATGGGCGGAAAAAAAGGAAGCCAGCGGAAAAGTGAGTGCGGAAAAAAAACTGAAAATTGAAAAACAAAAGCCAACTGGAACTTTGTTTTCGGTCAACACTCTAAGCCAAAAATCAACAAATATAAAAAATTTGGTGGCACGTGAGGCAGCATTTCAATTTTTTAGCGCTAAAACTTTTGGCAGCGCAGCGGCAGCAACAGCGTCCCTTCCCCCCAAAACACCAATGCCATAAAACACCAGCAACAGACGCCGACTGAGAAAAGTGGGAAAAGCGGGAAATCAAGAGTGAGTGAGAGTGGGACGACAGTTGGTCGTCAGTCAGCGAGAGTGGAGTCAGCTGGGAGCCATTTGGGGAGCCATCTCCAGTGCCTCCCCCGGGTTCCAGCTCCTGGCCCTGCTCCTGTTCGAGTGCCACTCCTTTCTGCTTTCTCCGCTCCCTGCGGCAGGTGATGTCTGAACTTTGCGGTGGACCGGCTGGTGGGGGTTGGGTTGACGAGGAGCTGTCAGTGGTGCCAAAATTTGATGCCAACATAAGCGAAGTTAAACTGCGACTAAATAGTATTATTTCTATAGAAATATTATTAGAAAGCATACAGTTTAATTTTAAAAAATATAACAATACTTTGGTGTAGTTTATTAATAGAATTTTAGTAGCTTAATAGGAGTAAATAAAATAAAGTTTATACATAACACACTCGTAACACAATACTATATATTGTCTTCTTATGGGTTTTGTTTTAACATCTGAGTGAATATAATCCTTAGTTTTATATTTATTTATTAATTATTGTAATGATCCTCGCCGAGGATCTTACAAATGTCTATATATATATATTTTACTGTAAATAATAATAATCATCTTCCTTATACTTCCGTGTAAACAATACGCATTAAATATTAAGTTTAGAATTAACAATAACCTTAGGGACACGAAGTCCATCCCCCATCTGTTATTTTAAGGGACACGAAGTCCATCCACCATCGGTTATTCATAACTATCGTATTAAGGGACACGAAGTCCATCCCCCATCTGTTAAGTTCATCCATATCGGTACACTAGAGTGCCCAGGTGGCAACCCAAGACCCCGATAGCCCGATACGATATATCGATAAAAGGAACGATCGACGATGTACGACCTCTAGACTGGAGATCGTGGCTTTTGGTTTCCGGTTTTGAAAGAAGACAGACGTGCGCGAGCGAAAAACGGAACGATTTGTGACAACACGCGGCATCGGCGACCAAGAAGCCCCCAGAGACACGCGAGTGCGTAGCGCAAATACCGGCGGCGACAGTATCCCGCCAGACGAGGCGATCGTGAGTGACGCGCGAGTGCGCGAGCATCTACCAACGGCGAAAGCGTCTTCCCGTTGGACCTCAACTCCAAACGACGACTCCAGCGGCGACAGCCTTTCCCGCTGCAGCGTCAGACCACGTAAGCCACTATTTCCCCTCCCCGCTGGCCGCAGCCACGGGCAAGTTATTGTTTGAGTAAATAAAGACCATAATATAGAGATCGTAGTGTCTTCTTTTCCTTGACCCCCATCCCCTTTGCATGCCAGCTTAGAGGAGTGCGTCGGGAACGTGGTGCAGGTGGTTTCGCATCCGCACAAGCCTTCCACGTCTGCACCTCTGCTTCCTCCTTCCCTCCCGATCCTCTGCCAGAGCACACGGCGTGGCCCGACTGGTTCCTCTGCGCTTGGTTTTCGCATCCGCATCGGAAACGACGAGTTCACGCCGCTGTACCCTTGGCCTATCCACCGATCCCGATCCCTGCCAGCGTACGCCGCCTGGCCCGACTGCTTCCCCTGCGCTTGGTCTCGCATCCGCACCGGAACAGCCGAGTTCTCGCCGCTACGCCCCTGGCCTGCCCGTTAATCCCCAGTAGCCTCCGCGTGCACCCGGAGTAGTCGGAATCCCGGAGCCTCCGTGACTAGCCGGAGGCGGCGGCCCGAGAAGCCCCAGTGTCCCGAGGATTCCCCTTGCCTTCCCCGCCCCCTCGTCCCACAGGGTTGCCAGATCGTTAGCGTTGACCAGGGTTGCCAGATCAACCCAAAAATCAACAGGGTTGCCAGATCGATAGCTTTGACCAGGGTTGCCAGATCAACCCAAAATCCACAGGGTTGCCAGATCGATTGAATTAACCAGGGTTGCCAGATCGATAGCTTTGACCAGGGTTGCCAGATCAACCCAAAAATCCACAGGGTTGCCAGATCGATTGAATTAACCAGGGTTGCCAGATCGATAGCTTTGACCAGGGTTGCCAGATCAACCCAAAATCCACAGGGTTGCCAGATCGATTGAATTAACCAGGGTTGCCAGATCAACCCAAAATCCACAGGGTTGCCAGATCAACCGAAAATCAACAGGGTTGCCAGATCGACAGAATTGACCAGGGTTGCCAGATCAACCAAAAATCACCAGGGTTGCCAGATCGATTGAATTAACCAGGGTTGCCAGATCAACCAAAAGTCGCCAGGGTTGTCAGATCAACCGAACCCACTAGGATGGTAGATTCGTCCCCAGAGCTACCAGAACGTGCTACGTGGTCCGGGTCGTCGATCGCCAAGCCAGACGATCACCACGTGTTAACAGCAGAGACGTCCCTGTGTTACACAACCGACTGTCGGCCGCTCAGCAGCGTGGCCGCAAGTCGAGAACGGGCCAGCACCCAGATAACAAGTCGATAAACGGTAGAGGATTATGCCTCAGTACTTCTGGCGGTCTCTCCGCTCCCACGTACATAATTCCTAGCTACAGGTCCCATCCCTTCTATACAAATTTCTTGTGTAGGTTCCTTGGCCGCGACTGAGATCTTACCCCGGCTATAGAAACCACGTCACAAGTGGCGCCCGAACAGGGACCTGATAGGGAGAAATACCAGGAATATTACCATCTGTATACGGAGTGCGAAGCCTCCGGAATAGGGACATAACCTCAAAATACCGCGAAAAATGACCAAAAAGTGAACAAAGTGCCCGCGACCGTGCAAAACACTCGAACTAACAATCCGCGCGTCCAGAACCAAGCCCACGTGCTTAGCCGCGAAATCGCCCAGTCCACGCGAACGAGTGCCAGTGCAGTGATAAGACAAAACAAAGACTTAGACTATAGAGACGCATCCCCGAAGCGGAAAGCGAACTCAGTGCCTGTAAATCAGCGACGCAAAGACACAACCATCCGAGAAGGAGGGAAAACGCTTAAAATCAGCTGAAGAACGAGGAAGCCCAGAACAAAGCCTCACAGCCATGGACGCCGACCAGAAAGTGCCCGGTGAGTTCGTTCCACGTAGAATTAAGAATCCGGGGGTCTCCACACGGTGGATCTACAGCCGACTCAAGGTCGAGCTGCTGGCCTTTGCGGAAGAATTCGGATTCTCTGCCGACGGCGTCGTCGATGACCTACGCCGAAGCTTTGCCACGTTAGTCAAGGACTCAGAACAGACCCAAGAAGTATGGGCTCGACTTTTCGATCTAGAGAAACGATATACAGCCCGACCCAGTAGCCCAGTGCCTCCCGGTGAGGACCGGCCCGGCCCCAGCGGCCACCTCGCCAACCCAAACGCAGGGTTGAACCCCGGAACCTCCCCTCGTAGTCGCAATACCCCTGGCATCGTTGTCTCCGCCCCTGCTCCGCTCGACACGACCCAAGAAACTTCCTCTGACCCGAGTAGCGACCGACACCGCCGCGAATACGTGTGCGTGCCGGAAAGAATCCGCAAATGGGGTCTCCAATTCGACGGTTATTCTGACCCACTTGCATTCATAGAGCAGGTGGAGAGCCGCGCCGTATCTTATGGCATAGACTTCGGGCTCCTTCCCCGAGCCATGGCGGAACTGCTGACGAGCAGAGCCGATAAATGGTTCCAAACTAGCCGCCTGCAAGGGGTTGGTTGGACCAACTTTCGGAGAGAGTTCCTCGACTTTTTCCTCCCGCCTAGGTACCTCCAGCGCTTAGACGACCAGATTCGGCGTCGTGAGCAGCTAGATGGGGAGACCTTCAAGGACTATATATTAGACCTTCGTATCCTCATGCGTCACGCCGGATACACCGAAGAGCAGGAGCTGAGCAGGCTCTATGAGAACATGGCCCCGGAATACCAAATGTATATCCGCCGTAGCGAGTTCCAGACCATCGGAGACCTGGTCCACTTGGCCACCGAGTTCGAAGCTGTTAAGATGCGAGACCTAGGGCGTCACAACACTAACCAAGTTGCTATGGCGGCACCGAATGCCACTGCTCCGACCCGAGCTCTGCCCGTGTCCCACGGAGAAAACAGCCGGGGAAATACACTGCGCACACCGCCCGAACCCAGAGCACCAATGCCGGCCAGAGTCAACAGGGTGTCAGCGCCCGCTCCCCGCGTCGAGGTGCGAGACGCATGTTGGAATTGTGGAGAGGCCGGACACCTCAGCCATGACTGCCGAAACCCTCGCCAGTACTATTGCTGGGACTGTGGCCGTCGAGGCATACGCACGGTGGAGTGCTGTCGGCGTCCACAACAGGGAAACGAGACGGGTCCCCGCGATCGGCGGAATCCGTCGGGGACCAACCCAGCCGAACGCCGCCAGTAAATGCACCATTGAGGATAGAGAGGGGGAGAATTGCCGCCGAAGTCGAGATTGGTGGACATGTACGACTAGCCACCATCGACACAGGGGCTTCTAGGAGTTTCGTAAGCCAAGACATTGCCGAAGTGGTCGGACAACCCCACCAGTTCCGAGAGATCCGCACCCAGATTAATCTGGCGGACACGTCGCGAGTGGAGGTCACCCGATTGCTGCTGGCAGACGTAACGCTCGCTCGGAAGACGATCCAGGTGTCTCTACTAGTCATGCCAGCTATGCTAGAACCCCTGATCTTAGGGATGGACTTCTTGGCCACCATAGGCACTACCCTCCGATGTGGGACCGCCAGTCTCACCCTATCTCGACGCAGACCTGGAGATAACGACCCGGCCAGACATAACCCCCCAGAGCAAAACGCGCCAATGGGACCCGAGCCTCGACCTCGACCCCAGAGACCACCCCGACAAATAGACGGCACAAGGACCTCGCAAACCCCGACCACCGAACCACGGCTAGGCATCACGGACCACGAGATACGACCCCGGAACGAATCGAACACAGAGTCACAGAGACATCATAACCCAGAGCCAGAAACCCAGAGAAATTATAACCCAGAGCCAGAGTCACAGAGACATCATCACCCAGAGCCAGAGACACAGAGTCATTATAACCCAGAGCCAGAAACCCAGAGAAATTATAACCCAGAGCCAGAAACCCAGAGAAATTATAACCCAGAGCCAGAGACACAGAGTCACTATAACCCAGAGCCAGAGACACCAAGTCCACGGACACCCGACCCCGGAAACCCAGAAGACGATGACACGATTCCGCCCCGCGTACGAGCGTTCCTCAGAGAGCAGCTGGCCCTATTCGAAGGCATGGCAGGAGTCGCCAACATAGCCGAACACCGAATAACGATGAAGGACGACCGACCGATTAAACAACGCTACTTCCCAAAGAATCCCGCCATGCAACGTATCATCGACGAACAGGTGGATGCCTTACTGGAGCAAGGATGCATAGAGCCGTCACACAGCCCTCATAGCGCACCCTTGGTTCTAGTACGGAAGAAGACCGGCCAATGGCGAATGTGTGTCGATTATCGACAATTGAACGCGAAGTCCGTCCCGGACGCGTATCCGTTGCCGCGTATCAACCACATCCTGGAACGATTGAGGAACGCAAAGTTTATCTCTACGTTGGATCTACGCAATGGATACTGGCAAATACCCGTGGCAGCAGAGAGCCGAGCCTGCACCGCTTTTACAGTACCCGGACGCGGCCTGTACCAATGGCGAGTCATGCCCTTCGGTTTGCACTCCGCACCAGCGACCTTTCAGCGGGCGCTAGATAGCGTGATCGGGCCAGATCTTGACCCACACGCCTTCGCATACCTTGACGACATAATCGTCATAGGGGCCAGCTTGGAAGAACACATGAATAATCTACGTAAGGTGTTCGGACGCTTGAGGAAAGCGAATCTGCGGATTAACCAGGAAAAGTGCTCTTTCTTCAAACGGAAGCTAGCCTATTTAGGACACATGATCAGCGACAGAGGGATACACACTGACCCAGACAAAGTAGCCGCTGTACGAAACCTGAACCCGCCGACGAGCCTGAGAGAACTAAGGAGATGCCTCGGCATGGCTTCATGGTACAGGCGTTTCGTACCAAACTTCGCGGCCGTAGTCCAACCCATGACGAACCTGCTGAAGAAGAACCAACGGTGGAAGTGGGGACAGGAACAACAGGCTGCCTTTGACCTCCTCAAGAACCTGCTGACAGACGCACCCGTGTTGGTATGCCCGGACTTCTCCGCGAAGATGACACTCCAGACCGACGCCAGCAACTACGGACTCGGAGGAGTATTAACCCAAGAAATTGACGGCCAAGAACGGGTCATTGCGTATGTAAGCCGGAAGCTCGATGCCGCAGAGTTAAACTATTCTTCCACAGAGAAAGAATGCCTCGCTATTGTCTGGAGTATCCGAAAACTCCGTTGTTATCTCGAGGGTTACAGGTTCGACGTGATTACCGACCACCTGGCCCTTAAGTGGCTCGATCACATCGAGAACCCAACCGGAAGGATCGCGAGATGGGCATTAGAGCTCCAACAGTACCAATACGACGTGCATTACAGACGTGGGAAATACAATGTCGTCGCCGACGCTTTATCCCGACAACCCCTGGAGCACCTTCAGATGCTCACCCACGACGGCCACCAGTGCAAGTGGCTTCGACGTAGGCTCCAAGAGGTCAAGGAAGAACCCCAAAAGTTCCCCGATTACACCATCGAAAACGGAGAACTTTATCGGCACTTAGGACACCGCCCCGACGACCAAGACTATATCCCCTGGAAATTGTGCATAGCGAGCGAACATCGAGAGCGCATTCTCCAGGAATGCCACGACGCTCCCACGGCCGGCCACCTCGGCATTCGGAAGACAATTCTCCGAATCTCGCAGAAATACTACTGGCCTGGAATGTTCCGCGACGTACGGCGACATGTGCGCCAATGCCTCCCATGCCAGAAGTACAAGTCGGTACAACGACAACAAGCCGGAAAGATGTTAACCCGGCAAGTCAACGAACCCTTCGGCATCTTATGCGCAGACTTCGTGGGGCCGTTGCCCCGATCAAAGGAAGGAAATACGATGCTCTTAGTATTTTTCGACAGTTTCACGAAATGGGTCGAGTTGATACCCCTACGGAAGGCAACCACGGCTGCACTGATACGAGCGTTCCGCGAGAGGATCCTCAGTCACTTCGGAGCGCCCAGGAAATTGGTGTGTGATAATGGCACACAGTTCACGAGTAAGGCATTCAGAGACTTCCTCCAGGAGATGGGAGTAGACCTTCAATTCACTGCCCCATACTGCCCCAGGGAAAATCCGACAGAAAGAGCTAACCGTACGGTCAAAACTATGATCTCGCAGTACGTCGAAACCAACCAGAACACATGGGATAACTTACTGCCGGAATTGTCACTTGCGATCAACACCAGTATCTCGGAGACGACGGGATACAGTCCCGCCTTCCTGCTTCAAGCCCGAGAACCGAGGTTACCTGGATCATGGTATGAACGGGTCACGCCGGGTACGGCCGCGTTACCCCAGTCACCGCTCGAGAGGTCGGAACACCTCAAGGAGATCTTCGCCATCGTCCAGAACAACCTACAGAAGGCCAGCCGGGAACAAGGACGACATTACAACTTGCGCCGAAGGAGCTGGAAACCCGCGATGGGATCCTTGGTCCTCGTGCGACAACACCACCTGTCCAAAGCGGCGGAAGGCTTTGCTGCGAAGCTCGCACCAAAGTTCGACGGGCCATACAAGGTGGTTGCGTTTCCATCCCCAAACGTGGTCCGAGTCCGCTTACCAGGTCACCGCAAGGGTCGACTGGTCAATATTGGTGACCTAAAGGAATTCCACTCATCTCCTCTCGAAACCCCTGACGCCGAAGAGACAGGCGCGAACGACTCGGTCGCCCAGTGAAACCAGAGCCCGGACCCCAAAGACCCACCCGTGACCTCTGAAGATCTACCCAGGCCTGTCGTCCCACACGATCTGAAAATGACCGACCCAAATTAACCGCCGTACTAACCATCACACTACTACTGGCCACACGGCCCCGTCTACCACATACGACTACTAAGATAGGGTTTTCTTTCTCTTATCTCTTCCACAGGATCGTCATGGAAACCATTTATATATCAAGTGACAGCGACGACGGCACAACCGCGCCCGCCAGGCAGCCGGCAGCCAACCGCGACCCCCGACTACGTCCAGGAACGGCGTACGTCGGGCGGTCCATACGGCCATGTCCGGTGGGTGGGAGCCAGCCAGGAGACTCTGGCCGAGCGCCCCAATCCTCGCCAGAGGCCTCCGGGGCCAGGACACAGGCCCATCGTGCAGTGCCGACTGCCTCCCCAGAGTATGACCCAGAGTATGACACAGACGAGAGCGTCTACTCCAACTGTCCCAACTTCGAAGCCGAACGCCTCTCCAGTCCGAACGCCGATTGTGAGGAGGCACCCATGTCCGAGGACACGGATGACGAACGGATCTACGATCCATGCGGGCGAGACAACGAGAGCAGTGGAGATGAACGGGAGTTCATCAGCTCCCCGCACCCAGACGGCGGAGACGGAGGCCCGGACGTCCACCTCGAGGATGACTCCACTAACGAGTCGGACGGCCATAGCGATCGGTTCGGTGAGGAATATCCGGAAGAGGGAGCCGCCCACTACGTCTACGAAGGCGAAGATCGGTTCGCTTTCCATCGTGGTTCGTGGATATATCTCACCCACACCACCTATCGAATGACTCAAATCGAAGCGCCGTTCCGTCCCACGCCGAGTCCAGTCATCACCTTTCCGCCATCCCCGGAGAGACTGTGCATTATGGGGACTGAGCACGACCCAGATTGGAACAAATCCAACAACGGGGAAGCCTGGAACATCGAACCCCCACCGGCGACCCCCGACACCCCGCCCCGAGCCCCGGAGAGTACCCCGGAGAACGACAGGCATCTCACGCCACCACGACCAGCAGCAATCGCCCAACCGGTCTCACGGCCAACACCAGCGGTCCCGTCACCTACCGTCAGCGCGCCAGGCCCGCCCACTCCACCGACCAGCAAGGCGATGGAGTGGGAAAGCGAGACAAGTGACGACGAGGCAAGCACGGGCCAAAGATTTCGGCGCCGCGAGAAGCCCCAGGAGGCAGAGGCCGCAGGCGAGCCAAGCCAGCTCACGTCGTACATCATGCCACCCCTGGTTGCAGTAGCAACACCAGAGCCCAGACACGCTCCCGGCAGCACGGCCGCATCCAGCGAGACCGACTTAGACCTCGGCCTGTCACCCGGCGCGCGTGGGCTACTAATGGAGGAAGTTCCCGCAGAGTGGGAGGAGTATCTTCAGGACCTCCCTGACGCCTGGGATCCGCGGAGTCCACTCACTTCGCCCCCGGCTCAGATCCACATCGACGAAGGGGACAACACCGGCCACGACCCCCGAAGGAGAGGTACCACCCCCTACCAGCCGGTTGGGTGGGCACCGTCCCGAACAACGAGTTGCCGCCAGTAGTCTGGACGGCAATACAGGAACGGCAACAAGCAGCCCGACGAAGGAGACAGCGATTCCGGGTCCAAACGGGAGAAGGAGCGTATCAGGTGACGATGAAGCCGGCCGGAACCATCACGATCAATTTCATCCCCCCCGACGTACGGAGGGATGTAATGATCCTCGCCGAGGATCTTACAAATGTCTATATATATATATTTTACTGTAAATAATAATAATCATCTTCCTTATACTTCCGTGTAAACAATACGCATTAAATATTAAGTTTAGAATTAACAATAACCTTAGGGACACGAAGTCCATCCCCCATCTGTTATTTTAAGGGACACGAAGTCCATCCACCATCGGTTATTCATAACTATCGTATTAAGGGACACGAAGTCCATCCCCCATCTGTTAAGTTCATCCATATCGGTACACTAGAGTGCCCAGGTGGCAACCCAAGACCCCGATAGCCCGATACGATATATCGATAAAAGGAACGATCGACGATGTACGACCTCTAGACTGGAGATCGTGGCTTTTGGTTTCCGGTTTTGAAAGAAGACAGACGTGCGCGAGCGAAAAACGGAACGATTTGTGACAACACGCGGCATCGGCGACCAAGAAGCCCCCAGAGACACGCGAGTGCGTAGCGCAAATACCGGCGGCGACAGTATCCCGCCAGACGAGGCGATCGTGAGTGACGCGCGAGTGCGCGAGCATCTACCAACGGCGAAAGCGTCTTCCCGTTGGACCTCAACTCCAAACGACGACTCCAGCGGCGACAGCCTTTCCCGCTGCAGCGTCAGACCACGTAAGCCACTATTTCCCCTCCCCGCTGGCCGCAGCCACGGGCAAGTTATTGTTTGAGTAAATAAAGACCATAATATAGAGATCGTAGTGTCTTCTTTTCCTTGACCCCCCATCCCCTTTGCATGCCAGCTTAGAGGAGTGCGTCGGGAACGTGGTGCAGGTGGTTTCGCATCCGCACAAGCCTTCCACGTCTGCACCTCTGCTTCCTCCTTCCCCTCCCGATCCTCTGCCAGAGCACACGGCGTGGCCCGACTGGTTCCTCTGCGCTTGGTTTTCGCATCCGCATCGGAAACGACGAGTTCACGCCGCTGTACCCTTGGCCTATCCACCGATCCCGATCCCTGCCAGCGTACGTCGCCTGGCCCGACTGCTTCCCTGCGCTTGGTCTCGCATCCGCACCGGAACAGCCGAGTTCTCGCCGCTACGCCCCTGGCCTGCCCGTTAGTCCCCAGTAGCCTCCGCGTGCACCCGGAGTAGTCGGAATCCCGGAGCTTCCGTGACTAGCCGGAGGCGGCGGCCCGAGAAGCCCCAGTGTCCCGAGGATTCCCCTTGACTTCCCGCCCCCTCGTCCCACAGGGTTGCCAGATCGTTAGCGTTGACCAGGGTTGCCAGATCAACCCAAAAATCAACAGGGTTGCCAGATCGATAGCTTTGACCAGGGTTGCCAGATCAACCCAAAATCCACAGGGTTGCCAGATCGATTGAATTAACCAGGGTTGCCAGATCGATAGCTTTGACCAGGGTTGCCAGATCAACCCAAAAATCCACAGGGTTGCCAGATCGATTGAATTAACCAGGGTTGCCAGATCGATAGCTTTGACCAGGGTTGCCAGATCAACCCAAAATCCACAGGGTTGCCAGATCGATTGAATTAACCAGGGTTGCCAGATCAACCCAAAATCCACAGGGTTGCCAGATCAACCGAAAATCAACAGGGTTGCCAGATCGACAGAATTGACCAGGGTTGCCAGATCAACCAAAAATCACCAGGGTTGCCAGATCGATTGAATTAACCAGGGTTGCCAGATCAACCAAAAGTCGCCAGGGTTGTCAGATCAACCGAACCCACTAGGATGGTAGATTCGTCCCCAGAGCTACCAGAACGTGCTACGTGGTCCGGGTCGTCGATCGCCAAGCCAGACGATCGCCACGTGTTAACAGCAGAGACGTCCCTGTGTTACACAACCGACTGTCGGCCGCTCAGCAGCGTGGCCGTAAGTCGAGAACGGGCCAGCACCCAGATAACAAGTCGATAAACGGTAGAGGATTATGCCTCAGTACTTCTGGCGGTCTCTCCGCTCCCACGTACATAATTCCTAGCTACAGGTCCCATCCCTTCTATACAAATTTCTTGTGTAGGTTCCTTGGCCGCGACTGAGATCTTACCCCGGCTATAGAAACCACGTCACATTATATATCAATTAATTTATTCAGTTTTATAGCCGCAAGGCACTTAGGATGCTGGCCTAGAATTGAAAGCATCTAGTAAAGAATAAAACAAAATTTAATGAAATTTCATATAGAAATTAACCGACTACCAAGCTACTAGGAAGTAGGGTAAAACCAGTTAAAATATCTTCACTGTTCCCCTGGCAGGACGGGAGTTCGTCCTGGCTGATGGCTTTGGCTAACTGCATCACAACTTTTTGAAAGTCGGTCGGGGTTTGGCCTGTCCTCAAAAATTGATTACTTTGTCGAAAGCGCGACGCGGTCCAGTTTGGTTCAGTGCGGTTCGGTGGGCATTTTCAAGCTGTTGATTATGGCCACGGGGCATTAGCTCAAAAATAAATATTTACCTTTGAAATTATAAGGCAAAGTTTGCCAGCTCCCTGGTATGAATCCTATGATTGTTGCATCAGCTCGGTTCGCTTGGCAAAGTTTTGTGTATTTTTTTGTTGCTTTCGATTGCAAAACTAATTAAAAAGTTGATGAAGTTCGCCGCTTGGTATTGCTTTTAAAGATTTAATTCGCAAATAGCTGGTAGAAGGGAGTGCTGGAGGAAAGCGGCTTAAACGTGGGTTAATTTCAGCTGCGGTTGGAGAATAAAGTGATAGGGTTAAGGATTTTACGGGGCAACTGAAATTGGACTATCTGGGTAACAGCTTAATTGGGGGTTTGTTTAGTAACTCCTATTAAATATAGACATTTCTACCAGTAGAAAAATAGCTAAAAATATGTTTTTAACTTAAACATTTTAGTGATTTAAATGCCCTATTTTTCCTAGGCTTAAGGAATGCCCTTAGTCACATCTTAAGTTTTAAGCTGAGAGCTCCTTAAGCCACTTTCTCCACTCGTACCCCGTCCGCGTTTCCCTCCCGCTGTGAAAATGCCAAATGCAAAAATTGTTTTTCAATTTCTTTTCTTCTTTTTCAATACGCTCAGCGGCGCGGAGCAGGACCAGAAGGACGAGAAGCGCGACTGGCGAACAGAACAGAGAACAACATTAGCATACAACTTTTCTTATTATTTTTTATGTGAAAAATTCTCCAAATTGCCGCCGTCGCTGCCAAATGCGAAATGGGGAAATGGGAAAGGAGTTCAAGGATAAGGCGAGACCGAGGGGATCGAGGATGGAGCAGCGTCAGCAACAAAACTGCAAACGGCCAAGGAAGCGGAAACGGAAAGAATACAACGCCAGACAACCGCCAAAGGAAAATTTCGTTTGCTCTCGGTGGTGTAACGAAGGGCGGCGCGTTGTATCCCAGCTCCGAGTATCTTTGCCTCCGTAGCTGAATCTGTATCTGTAGCTGTATCTCCAGCCGTATCTGGAGTTGTGTCGATGAGTCAAGCCAGTGACACACAAGGAATAATTTTTCAATAACTAGCCATTGAACTCTCTGGAAATTCGGAAGGATTTTAAAGGTAAACCAATAGATATTAATTAGATAAATTAAGTAATTATTACATAATTAATATCAGTACTTATTACTTTACTTCACTTTAAACTTCCTTAAATTTCTCTCCGTGTGCCGGAAAGTGAAATCCATCGCGAGTTGGCTTAAAATACATAATAATGACATGGAAGGAAATGATTTTCATTTGCCAGCCATCGCTTGATTGAAGTTACGGTTACCCAACTTCTGCCGGGGCTGAGCAGCTCCACAGAACCCACTTCCCGCTTCCCGCTTCATTTGTCGCAAAGTTTTATTGAATTACTCGGGCGTGCCTCCAGTCGCAGACTGTCTATGGATTCGAGTGGCTGCCGGGGTTCAGCTAGGATGTAGCGCGCTTCCTTTTGATTATAACGCCTTTTTGAAAATTCATTAAAAACTTTTGCCACTTTTTCGCCGACGTTGTCAATCGATTAGCCTTTTTGCCTTCCCTGTTTTCACACCCCTCCGAAAAAAAGAGTCGCCACCTGCATTCATTTATCATTTTCCACCGCCGCCTTTCGTCACTTGGCGCCTTTGACTTTGCCTTTGACTTTCTGCCAATTGTCATTATTCATCGCAAACTGTTTTCCAGCTTCCACCTCAATTTCCTCTCGGTCTGGACTGCGAGTTAGCCGAAAATTTCCCACATATGCCGGACCCGGTGTGATTAATTGTTGCCAGTATGGCGGCCGGCCGCCCATGTTCGAGTTGGCTGCCAGAGTCAAGTGAGTCGGGTTACTTCTGGTTATTTGTGTTGACGCTAAATTCTGCAGTCAGGGCTCATAAAACACCCGCCGAGCTTGAGATTGGTTTGGGGCAGCGGCAATGGATTGCCCCAACGAGGCATCTGTGTTTTAAGGGTTCCGTTTCGCTCATGTGATTTATAAACTTGGCTAATCAAGAGCTGTCGAACTGGAGTAATTTTCCTGGAATTGTTGTCACTTCCAGCGAGGGCGTAGGATTTTATTCGAGTTCATCAATTGGCTAATAATGTCTGTGGACAGTAGGAAAATATATAGTAGATTTGGGATACAGTAACATATTTTAACACTTAGATATAAACGTCTCTAAAGTTAAACAAAGCTCTTTTTCTTCTTTTTTACAGGTATTGTTCATAAACTTACACCTTATATATCAAAGAGCATATAAATTTATCGCAACGTTAATATATATATTAATATCCATATTTTTTCATGCCACTCCTCGCTTGGAGCTTATAGATATTATATATCATTCATAATTTCAATATATTCCTACAGCTGGAAAGTTTGGATTATCTCGCAAACTGATTTTTTTACGCTTCTCGATTTCCTAACTCCCTTTTCTTGGCACTTGTATCGTACAGACTTCCCCCCTTTGGCATCAGCTTGAAACAATAGCCATTAAAGCCATTATATTGGGAATATACAGACTCCCAGATTGGGACACACACACATATCTCCTCTTTGGGATGCAGCGAACGCTACATCAATTTGTCGAATAAGCAACTTAATCATTTGCCATTGTCAATGCAATGCGGCTGCCGCTCGGCCATTACCGATGCTGGGAGGGTGTTTTGGGAGAGCAGAGGATGCTGGATGCCCGGAACTGAAGCCGAGCTTCAGTTTGGACTACAAGGACTCCCGACAGGCAGCTGTGCAGTGGAAGCGTTGCCAAGGCTTGGAATAAAAATTATGCAGACTCGAAACAAGGACGGTGGGCGGTGCAGCTTCATTCAACCGACAAATGTGGCCATGCCACTTGCTGCCAAAATCAGCACAGCCAGAAAAGGGGCGAGGGCTGGGGCTTAGCTCTACTTGACTTGGCTATGATTCTGACTCTGACTATGGCTCTGGCTCTGGCTTTGCTTTTGGCTACGGCAATGGCAACAGCAACGGCTTCGGCTCTCGGATTTGGCTGACTGCAGTTGCACAATTTGTCGGCTGGGGGATTCGTTTTTGGGCCATCCACTGACTGCCATATTGCCACTTGCCACTTGGTTTTATGCAACAAATCATTGGCATAATTTAAAGCGCCCCATCTTCTGCTGTGATGGGGCCACCAAGGGGTTAAGTGCCATGCATGACTGGCGTGCCCACTATCTCTGGGCTCCACAGCTCTCCATTTCCTCCATATATCCTGCCCCGTTCATGGCAGATTATTGAATGTGGTCGGAGATTAATGGTGCTCCTGGCTCGGTCTGGGTTCCATCTTCGATTGCCGCCGTCGTCCTGCATAAATGTTTTGTCGTACAGTCTGCTTGCGGAGTATCAACCGGATTAAATTCCCCAGTGCATCCCTTCTAGCCCCTGGACAGGATACGGGGGGTATGTCAACCACTGCTAATGTTTGGCTTTTTAATTTGTGGAAATCCGTAGGGTAAACTTGACTAAGTTGTCCATGGACTCACCTGAAGCCTTCGAAGGGAGGGAAGTTATTAAAGAAATTACTCTTGCTAATCTTTTTATGGGATTTCTTTCAAGATTACTTTTAGGAATTTATAAATTGGACTTAACAAGTGATAGAGATAGATATAGAGAAATACAAAAAATTTAACAGAAGTAGAAATATTAACAGAAGGAGAAATATTATCATGAATCTAAAAATAACATTCTGCAGAGCACCTAATTCATATAAATAGTTGTGCCAACGAAATGGATATGATTTTCAACTTTCCAGCTTAATGTAATATAAGCTTTATAACTCTTTTCGCCAAACTATTCACACTCCCCGGTATCTGAACAAACGGTGCAAGTTTGCCATTCATTCTGGCAACTTGTTTATGGCCAGGGGCAACAGCGTTGGTCGGGAGAAGCGCAAATAACAAACAATAATACTTGTAATGGTGCCGCTCACAACGGCAATTTAATTAAATTTTGGCCAAGGCCCGTTGATTCCGGTATGGTCTAGTTTCGGTCCGGACTACGTGCCCAGCAAAGGAGCAGCGAGGAGTTCTTCTGTGAGTTTATATGTGCGCATACCTGGAAAGTCTGTCGGGTGGCGACATATGCGGCGCATAAATTAAACACTCCGAGGAGTGGAGTAGAACGAACTGGCTCACGTACTGGTTCTGGTACTGCCACCTGCCACTTGCCACTCGCCTCTGGCTTTGGGCCACAAACGTGTAGGCATTGCTCATTAGTTTTTCTCGACCAGGTGGGGAAGCGGCAGCCAGGGGACCTCCTTGAGACACATTCACCGCCTTGTGTGTGTGCGCATTTTATTTTTTATTGATTTAAATTCATTTTTCTTCTGCTGCCACCCGGCTGCGACAACATTATTCGCATTGCTCGTTCTCACCAGGCCTGCACTCCGGCAGTTAATCATTTCTGCCCTAGCCCCGCCGCACACTCGCCAGCCGTGTTTATTTCGATGTTGCACTTTTTGGCTCACGTCCGTTTCAATTTCCCAAAAAGGTGTCTTCCGTTGGCTCCTCTCCAGCTGCTCCACGAGCGGATCCAAGTGCCATAAAGTTCCAGCTCGCCACTTATTGGAGATATTTACGGTGCATCTCTTAACTATAAAAAAGCACTAGCACTGGCACTTTCCTCTGGCAAATTTACGAGCAATCCCACGTTGGCACTCTCTCAACTAAACTAATATTAACATAGTTGAAATTAGAAACGGGAAATTTAAATCAATCCTAAAAAGCTATTACTCTGTGGCAGGCAAAATGTAGTTGACACTCCCAATATCCTTTAAACCTAATCATCTTGCTTTTCCCAATCGAAATAGCTAACAATTCGGGCAGCTGTTTGCTCTGAACCATACAAATTGACACTTTAAATGAATTGTAAAGAACCACTATATACAAATTGTTTTTGATAATAATAGATATAGTTATTAGTGTAAAAAACAGCCGCTGCTATAAACCTATTACAAAAAAAAAAAAAAAAAACTCCCAATATACTACAGCATTTCTATTTAATTTCTGAAATTGCTCTAAGGAGTGAACACATTGTTATGAGTGTTGGTCGATTATTGGGACAAATTTAATCTTTCAGACTTAAAGAGTAACAGGATAGGAAATTATGTTCAGGAAATTATGGAAACAGAAACTTTGAAACTCATTTTTTAAAATGTACATGATTTTGGGAACCTAAATCTATCCTAAAACAACTACTTTTCGGTTCTTTAAACAAGAATATTATAGGCATTTATGGAATCAATCAATTAATCGAACATTTAAAATGTTTGGAGAAAGTAATATATTTTATTGCCTTAAATTAATTTTTTTTATTATAGAGTTTAAAATTGTTTAAATAAAAAATCTATAGATTAATCATAATTATCGTGAATAAAAGGTAGTAGCTTTAATTTAGTGCCCTAATTTAAAGCTTGCGATGTGGTAATGGAAGGACATCAGTCCTCTGCCATTATCTCTATCTTCTATTATAATGTTGCTCCATTCTATGAAAAGTGTAACAATTTGAAATTTAAACAAATTTGTAACACAAAATTAGGAGAAAATTCTTTTTCTTAAAGATACTTGCTCAAAAAGTTAATTTTATTTACCAATGGAAAATAAAGTTTTTAATTTTTTCTTCGAAATATCCTCCTGATGTTAATATTTATAATATCAGGTAATATTTCAAAATTCTTGTTCAGTTCGGCAGTGGCTAGGTATTAGTTTTTTGTTGGTTTAAATTTGCATAAGGCAGAGTCGGATTTATATTTCATTTTATTTCCACTTCTTGCGACAACTGCGCTGACTGGCTTTTCTTGGTCTGGTTCTTGTGGGCTGCAATGAGGAAGGAAAAAGTGTGGAGTCCTTCGTCTGGCAGACGTGTTCCGAGTGGAGCTGGTTTGTGCTCATTGAAGTGTGCCTCTGGGCCGCGGGGAAAGTGGCAGACGATGCTGAGGGGACCTTGGCCAGAAGTTTATCAATAAAATGCTGCGGTACACGAGTTATTTCTTTTGCATAGATGGATAAACAGACAGATTGGTAGGGAGCCTGGTGGGAAGTTGGAAGTTGGGAGCTGGGAGGTGCGCCTCCACGCTTGACTTCACCGTACAGAATGCTTTTTGTGCGGCGTAATATATTCATGCTCTGCGGTTGAATGGTCATGGCATGCCAAGAATATATCCCAATAAAAAGATGTTATGGGTCACAGCCGATAGATATTCCGCTTAACCTTTTGTCCGTGCAAGAGAGGAACTACGATCCGATAAATCAATCTGTCAGTCCGTGTAATTCAATCGCAGCGAGTGCGGAAAACAACACTCGAGTGAGAGATCAATTTTAGAGGGAACCACCGAAACCATTGAGAGGTGTGTGTGCGTATTGATAGCACAATTAACATGTTACTTCCACGAATTATGAACAGATTTTGCGAGCTCGAATGGACACGGACATTACGGGGTTCGGTGGCTGCGAGTTCGAGTATCTTGTATCTCGAATCTTGTATCTGGAGATGTGTTGAAGAATTACTCGGGCTCAAATTTCAGAGAGCGCAGAGCGTAACCCGAAACTTTGCCAGGGGCCGTTGTGAACAATTGATTGGAAAGGATTCGCTGCACGGCTCATTTTTCCCCCGAAATAAATTCCCACTGAAGCGTTAATCCAATTTGGGTCCGCAGAAGGGTCACCAAATTGTTGCATGCGCACATAATCGGATTTAAAGGGCCGTCTAGGGTTCTTATATATATATTTTTTTTGTGTTCTGCCCGAGGTTCTACCCCTGGGCAATTGCCTGTGCTGCCGCACTATTTAGTGACAATGACCTACTTGTTGGCCCTGCCCGACAACCTTATCCAAATCATTTACGGGGCGACTAAACAAAATTGTGCATAAATTAAAAATTGCTTCATAACATAAACTATAGAGCCATAAAAGCGGGTGCCACACCCGCCCGCCAAAGGAGATTGCCTTGTCAGCCTGCTTAAACCATCCACTCCCCGGTGTTTTTCCTTTTCAAAGGAAAATTGATGACAATGCGGCTTTTCATCGCCTCGCACAGCCTTCCAATTTGTGTATGTGTGTGTGTGGCAACCAGAGATAAAAATTTTCATTAAAACCATTATAAACTGATTTAGCAGCAGGCAAAAAAGTAAAAAGGGAGCATGAAAGAGAAAATATCGCAATTCAGGGATCAGTGAAAAAACAGACGCCTATTGAAGGAGCTGCTACACTTAACCGGATAATGAGGAGGATCCTTTGAAAAATCAATGCGAATGAACTCTTTATCAAAATCCATTTTGTGAAACTTCAATAAATCATGAATGGAGAGTGCAATGTATACTGAAAGAATGGAATTGAAAGCTGTTTTAATTCATTAGTAATTACTTAACATTCTCTTTGTGTATACTTAAAAATAATTGATTTAATTTTCATTGATAATTTTCCCTTTGAAAGCATTGCTTGTCTATAGAAATTTGTAGCTCGGCTTTCGGGAATAAATTCATTAAAGCTTACGTAATCCCCAATTGAAGCTTCATTGATATAAAATAGATTTCTTTATCCAAAAATAGATCTCTTCCACTTAAATTGTTTTAATTCAATCCATTTTGGTTACGCCATTTTACTGAAGATAAACAATTTCTAACCACCAATTAAACGTGGTGCTCAATAAATATCTTTGCCTGTTATCGGACTCCGCCCACATCGGATCGCCTTTCACCGAAGCCAGAGCATCGGATAAACCATATATCATCATCCCCTTTTTGGGTAAGAGGATACAATGTATTCAATATGTACGGGCATACGTAGCGTTTCGCAAATATAAAGCGGAGATGGGAATACATTTACATTTTTAAAACTTGATATCAACGTGCAAACTTCCAATTTCAATATATTTTTAAATATTTATAACGGCTTAAAGGAAATTATATTTGTTTTGGACAATCGATAGTCCTTGGTGTGGTGCTATTGACTTTTTCCCTTAAACTTTTCTCTGAAACAACGTTAAAAATATATTACAAATAATAAGGCATTAGTTACTTACATTTTTTTTGCTGTTAACCTATTTTAATATGTATTTTAAAATAATTAATTGATAAATTAAGGCTTCAAGACTTAGAAACCTTACAAGTACGATAGGCACTGTGCAGAGCTAGTGCCTGGCTCGAATTAAACATACGCGGCCAAGGAGGCATAGAGACACAAAGCCACACACATACAGCGAGCAAATATTGTACGCTGTGTAAATATCCTGTCTCCGTGTCCTGGCTGCGCTTTCCGCTCACCGTTTTCCACTTTGCATTTTCCAGTTTCCCGCCACAGCCTTCGCCGGTGATATTAGGCTTTTGTATGGCACACGGCGAGAGTCGTGCTGGGCAGGGGGCAGGACTTCCTTTTGTGGGTGTACGGGTGTGTGTGCGATAACACGGCGAGGATTATTTCGCATTACTTTATTTTCAGGACCGCTAGCAAGTTTTGCGGTACTTTGGCTCACAGCCTTCGTCCCATATAATTTACACGCTGATTGCACGGCGGGATTATGTATAATTTCTCTTCGGTTTTTCGGTCTTCCCGAAATCCCCACCCCGACACCTCCTGCTTTATCTGATCCGCTAGGTATATATATTTTTTGTGTGATTTTTTCGCCCTTGCCTTAGCACGTTTTTATAAGCTTATGAAATTAATTGTGTGTGTGTGTGTGAGTAGGGGTAGATGCGGTGATGGATATGGATATGGGCACATTTGATTATGTTTTGGCTAAATAATGAAATTATCTGGTAATAAAGCGTAATTCTTTTCCCCGTCGAGTTGGCTGGCAATTTTGAAGGTATTAACGTGGCTCTGGAACCCCCAAGGGCCGGGGCACCATGATGGATGGTCCGGGGGAGGTTGCATAATTGAAATCCAAGGTTTCGGGCGGCAGAAGTCGGGGCGAAAGTCATTTGGGAAAGTGTTTGACCCAACTGACCTAACACAAAAACCGCATTAAAGATCCCCTATAAGCATAAGTACTTTATAGGCAGACCACCATGTAAGTGAAACCGAACTCAGACCTTCGACAAATATTGGAAAAGCTGCTACATCTATCTGTCCTGAACGATCCGAAGGCACTTTATCGGGGGCCGTTAACGAGGAGAAATTGATGGGGACATCGAGAGGTTGAGGTTATTATGGCTACACTCTCGAAACGCATCAGCGTAAACAACTGAAACATAATACAAATAATTAAAAATAGCCCAGGGAGAGACAATGGCTGGGCAATGAATGGCGGCGCAAATTGTGCGACTGTCAAACGGATTCCAAGAGGAAGGTCCAACCCCTGGTCCCTCCTGGGCAAAAACAATTGTGTCAATAGGTTCGCCCGCATTCGGAGACAGATAAACAGTGAATGATAATGGTCTGAACAGCTGCTGGCAACTGTCAGTCCAGTGAGACACACTGGGATATATATGGTAGTTAGCAGCATGAGGACTGGGAGTGTACTGAATAAGAGGTACCTATTACTTCTCTACTTAAAAATATGCACAATTTTATATTTTGAGTAACATATTTTTTTAAAATAAATAACAGCTTATAATAACAGTTATAATCCATTCGTACCTTTCATATATGTAATAATGAATAGTTCGTTTTGTTGAATGTAAACTATCAAGTGTTTATAGTAAAAAATAATCTATATATACAAATGCAAATTTTAATTTATTTTTCACCTTACCTGAATATTTAGAGAACCTTTCTTAGAATGTAAAAGAATATCTCCCCAAAGTTTAAGCTACAGGGTACAAAAGAAATGGGCGGAACCGAATCCAACAGGCTGCCGCCGCTCGAGAGACATGATCTATGCGACACACACACAGTCACTTGAGAGAAAAAGGATGGTATGACAGAGGAAACTGTAAGGCGACACCTACAGCCATCATTTGTTTACACAATATTGGATATTGGAAGGATAGGAGCAGGCCTAGGAAAGGAAATAGGCATTAGCTGGAAATTTGTTAGGCCAAACACGCACTCAAGAAAGGACAACAATGAATGCGAAGGAATAATCGAAGGCCGGCGGAAAATTTATGCAGGCGACAAATTTAAAACGCATGTCCTGGAAAGGGAAAAGTCAGAGGAGGTGGAGGAGGAGGTAAAGGAGGCTAAGGACGAACACAAGGTAGCAGTCCTTCCAAACAAATCTATTGTTTATTTATTGTCTGTTACGCTGTTTGCTTTCCTTTTGTCTGGAGCAGACCGACAGCTCGACCACACGCGTTCACCCAAAACACAATAGGGTTCGACCCGGTCATCCTGGTCACGGTTTAGTTACTCTTTCCTTTTTTTCCAGAATCACTGAATCACACCGGGCACCGGGCAGGTGAGTCTTGGGCCGGACAGCTTCATTAGGGGATTGGCTCGTTTTACGGGCATTATTAACGTGAAATTGGCAGGCGGTCAATGGGCCTCGGGTTTCCCATTGTTTCGCTTATTGAGAAATTCGGCAACACGAACTGAACTGAGGTAGCAGAAACCACACAAGTAGTGCCCGAAACGGTGAGGATAATTCAAAAATGAACAATGGGTAATCCGAATCATCGCCGGCCGAATGAAGACGTTTCCAATTCCCATTCGGCATTGTTTACTCCCATTATCCCATAATTTCCCTCTTAATATCTGAGAGCAATTTGTGTTGCGATAACTACAACTGCACTAAGCCAGTCTCAGCCGGAACAACCGGAGCCCCTGTCCATTCAGGCTATCCCAAAGCCATAATGCTGGCTTATCGCAGACATTCTTGAAATAAAACGCCTGCCGTTCAAGGCACGCATGAAATCGCTGAAGCAGGATGAACACATACTTCTGTTCTGGGGGGGTTCTGTGGGGATGTTCGCGTGACACGATTAAAGCTTGGATTCTTAGGGGAATTCTTAATATAAAGTATAACATAATACTAGGAAATTTTAAAGGTGGGATATTTGGTATATTTAATATTATTAACGATTCTTAGGTAATTTATGTTTATTTGTATGAAAAATATATTTATTTTGCAAGCACAAAAAGTATATCTTCAGATTGTCAAACAGAACTGGAATTTCTAAGTTTCTCCAACGTTTTGGGTTTCTCAAGATTAAGGTAATTTTTTAAGCATCTAAACTAGCACATAAGTTAATATATATATACTACCACATAAACTAGCACAAGTTAAGATTCTAAAGGTACTACATAAATGTTATCCATCGCTCTGAACTATTTATAAAACCATTACCTTATAAATTAAATAATTTTTTATTAATTTACTTAAGACTTAAAGTGATATCTGATATTAGTGTCACATCTGAAACGAATATTAAATATACATTTTTCCCCTTCCCTTGTCTTTTATTTTATCCCAGAAACTCACGCTTCCATCTCCAAACGAAAAATATCCCCTGCGACGTGGCCCGGTCCTTGAGTTGGGCAGTGCGAAGATTTGAATAGAAGGGCGGTCGGGAATCGGGGCCAGAAGTTGGGGTCCAGGCACCGCAGCGAATCAATTCTGCTTGTGGGTTTCTGACATTAATATGACATTTATTTGTCACTGGCCCCGCCTGCTCGGGACTCGCTTCTAACGATAAACCGTCAGATACATGCAACCCCTTCGATCCATCAACCCTCCTAAATGGGTTGCTCGGGAGCCCAGACGCATAAATTCGTTGGGACGAATCCGGCTATCAATGGGTTAATAAACGCCGGTATAAAATATGAGTTCATTATGCCTAGTTATAAATATTTTTCCGAGCCAGCGCTTGTTGCACTCGCAGTCGCATTGCACTGCAGGGGCCATAAATTCGGGCCGAGAGATTGGGATTGGGCTTGGGCTTGGGACTGCCTGCAGTGAGCGAGATACACAGATTGGGTGGCAAGGGGAGGTGGCATGTGGCATACGGCATGTGGCAGCCGGGTCGCTTTTGCCGTACTTGTAATAAGAGATTATATTACTTTATGCGACTTTGGGCCACGGACACGCGTCTCCTGTCTCCTGTCTGGTGCGTCCTTGTGGCCTGCACTTAAGTTGATCCTGCGCTTTTGCCTCTGCGCCTGGCTTTGTGCCGGGCCGAAGGACACGCGCCCCTCCTCGAGAGTCCTTCAGCCGCATTTGTGGTCGCCAGGAAATGCTTTGTGTGCGTTTCTCACATTCATAGATTGCAATCATAAATCAAACGTTTTGTATAATGAGATTTGCTAATGGGGTAACTAATAGTGGCCAAGTGTCGCGGGGAGTCTGCGACTTTAAGCTCGAGATCTGGCAACTCAGGGTTGAAATTTTTTCAGTTCTTTAACTAGCGAGTTTCTGGAATAGATACCACATTTTATAAAAATATTTTACAAAATTATCATTACAAAATATTAAAAACTTTTACTACCCTACAATGATTTATTTCGCTGAAACATATTAAACAAATACTTAAGCCATTGAAATCCTTCATCTATGAATTACTTCCATTTTAACTTCAATTTGATTGTATTAATCTTAAGTTTATGCATCGATTAGCATTTCTGTTTACCCCGAAGCACTTGGTTTAAATTAAATCGTCCTTTTAAGCACTCAAAGCCATTCGCACGCTGAACATCTCTGCTCTGGAGCTCCCTTTTTTTTCAATTTTCCCCTGCGTTTCCCACTGACATCTGCTTTCAGGTTCACACTTTCGCTGGCCCGGAACATTTCGCATTTAGCAGCAGCCGTTGTCCTGCCCTCGAGCGCGTTCTCCACCCACTCCAGCTCAATCCACTCCAGTCCTGGCCAGCACATCTCGACTGTACTCATCACATCCCGGCATCTCTCATCTGCAGTGGCACGTTAGTCGCTTCCGGTCTTCCTGTCCGCTCCATCCGCTTTCCCTGTCGCCCATCGGAGTGTGTTTGTTTGCATTCACCAAGGGCTTACGCACTGCCCTTTTCGCCAATGAATGATGCCCCCGGCTCCTGGTGCCCGTTGCCATTTGCCCTTTTACCGCTCCGATCCGCCCGCAATCAAGCGTTACTTTTGTTTGCTTTTCGGAACTCTGGCCCATTAAGTGTCGTCGTCGTCGAAGGCCGTCGCCGCTGGTGACTTTTCGCACTCGATCCTGCGAGGCGATGCGACGCGATGCGTTGCGACGGTCACGTGTCAGGGTCCGTTCTGTAATTGTATCTTATAGATACAATTACAATTTTTCAATATTTTCGCACAGCGGGCGTCGCCTGTGCCTCCACACACGGGCTTGTGCCGGGATACTGGGTCTTTTGGTACCGTGCACTCGTTATAGTTTTCGGGTATATCCGATCTTTGTGAGACAGGGGATGGGAGATAAGGGTTGTATTTGAATTCTTTAAAAATTCTTAACAGGTCCTTGCCCGAACATATAATTATAATTAATATACTTACATATATTAAAGGCATTTTTAATTTAAGGACACTTTCGTGTATTCAAAATTAAATTAAATAGCAATAAATACTCACACAATTATTATCCAATGTTTTGCTTTAAACTTTACTTCAATTCCCGTAAGTAATGAGGAAAAAATAAAATTAAAGGTGTCCTATGGTTGCAATATTTGGCTCCAGGATGCTTACCTTCTCCACTCTTATCCTACAGCCCACGCTGCTCTTGCCGCTGGCTTCTCTTTGAGGGCGTTATTATTTATTTATAGTGACACTTTATTGCAGTGCCACCGGCGACGGCTGCAGGATATGCACACGCACTACATACATAGCACAGGGATACGGATGCGGATGCGGACACAGACACATATACGAACACGATCCGAAGGGGAGGACACAGGACACGGGACTCAGGACACGGGAGAGTGTAATTGCGCATTTGCGGCGTCTTGGAGTCCTCAACGGTCGCCGGAATGCGTTGCATCATTGCCTCGGTGGCCTTAATGTCCTGGAGCGACGCGTCGCCTGCTTAATGTTGCGTTGCGCATTGCACGAGTCTGGGAGTCCCGAGTCCGAGTCCTCCGGGAGCTGCTTTTGTTTAATTTAATGCGCCCACACAGTTGTCGTTGTCCCCGTTGGCATTATCATAATTTTTCAATTTATTAACAAAGTCAAAACAGTTTAGCCGCCCCGCAAAGGCTCATTTATTATCTGTGTTATGCAAGGACTCGGTCTGAACCTTGTCCTTGGCTGCGATAAATGTCCTGCGGTGTTCTGGCTACAAATGCGCGTTAAAATGGCTTTAATTGTCAGCCATTTCATTTCATTATTTATACTTCCGCTTTTGGGATCTATCGTAGTTGGAGGGTCCACCGAAACAGATATAGAAATGGTTTGTGAAATTGGATCTTCTTCGAGGGCATAGTGAAGTTCCCACCACTCCAAGCGCTGATTAAGACAAATTTTCAATTCATTTCAACAGCTTTCAGGCATTAAAGACCCATAAATGATTCATTTCCTTCCCAACGCAGAACTTTGAATAAAACAAGCTGGCAATAAGAAGATATAAGTAGAATTTAATTTTAAACAGTTCGACAAAAAAATACCCTCTCTTAAATAATAGTCTGAATTGTGACATAATAAATGTTTGAGGGAATACAAAATGGTTACAAATAACATAATAATCAAAGAATTATTAACTATTATACACATCACTTTCTATAAAGCTATTCAGTTATGTTAAATAAAACTAAATAGTACCTTAAATTTTGTTGTAATTTATTATATTAGAATTAAATGAATGAGACGTAAACTCATATACCTCAACCTTCACTTACATTGTAAAATAAAGCGAAGTTCAGAGCCTCTTCAGACAATAGCCTGTCACTGGACTTTACTTAATTGATAAAGAGCAAATGCTTCACTTTAATTGACCCAGAAAACGGCTGAATTTTGAAATGGTTCAATGTCGGGAAGTAGACCAGAGACTGGACTCTGGTTGGGGAGGACGTAAAAAAGCAATGCTCACGACCTCTGCCACTTAGGAGGCACCCACGTGGGCCCGGGAAAATAGGAACTTTAACACTCAAAGTTTCCGCCGCCGACGCCGAGAACGACTGAGGGGAAAAACCGAAATCCAATTTGCAAGTTTCTCAAGTGGCACACACACACGCACGCAGAAATCCTTCTTGGCAAAATGGGTAATGGTGTTTGCTCAGGTACTCGGGTACTACCCATACCTTTTCAGCTCCCCGAGCCCCCTACACTCCGCTGACAATCACGCACGATTTCAAGCAAATCTAATTTAAATACGACTACACGTCAGGCTCCCCACCAGCCGATGGAGGGGGCAGGGGCAACCTTTGACGGCTTCCACCACCTCCAGAGCAGAGCTACCAACTACCATCTACCATCTACCAGTTACCAGTTACCAGTTTGCCTTAGTTAGTTAACTGTTTATGAACTATGTATATACTGGGATCGGAAGGGGCGTGGCCGGGCACTTTACACTTTTGTGCCAAGCAGCCAGCTCTTCTAAAGTAATTAAGTGTTTTTCCACATGATGGCTTCATAGACTTTGGCCCCAGCAACTCCCTGCGCCGCCCATTTGCAACTTCTTGCACTGAATACTTTTATAATTGGTTTAAAAAACGTGAAAAGAAAGTGTTGGCTGGTTTGATACTTGCAGATAGTTAAGCCCTCTCCCCCGAACTCCACTTTTCTCGAGCCGCTTATAATAAACTTCCACCTAGGGTAAGGCAACAAAAGCCCTCGACGGCGGCAGCAAAATCATTAATAAACTATTAAGGTATTTCTCCTGCCCCCTTGCCAAAGCGGGGGAAGTTGCAGGGAGGCAAGTTTTACGTCAGCCGTTGGTATTCTGATCCCTATGCGGAAGCCACAGATATCCATATTAAAGAGAGTTAAATTTTAATTAAATCGAAGGATCAGGGAAATCATGGTTAAGAAAAGCCTTCAGAATGAATATTTATATGTAAATATAGAAAATATGCTACAAAATCATTAATATTTCTTTATAATCATAATTTTACCCTCCTAAGCATCTTAAAGATAATTTTTTAAAGTAAAGTTGCATGGAGAGTCCTCAGCTTTTAACTTAAAAGATTAAAGTTTAAGTCTAATAGTTTTAGTTGACATAGGAATATTTATAAAAACCATAACAAAATTACTAAATTAAATGTCAAGTTAGAACTGTGTTCTTCAAACCCCTATCAAAATTCTTCACGTGGAGCAATAAAATAATGCGACACACTCAAAGTTAGATAATCAAAAGATGCCAAACAATTCATAAAAAAGAAGTGGAATGCCTCCAGAGATCTCGCGGAAATATTTCAGCTCTTCTTGGCATATTTCATGCGGATCACGTTACCACACTCATCACTCAACATTGGAGCATAAAGGAATGTCTCCCAAGGCCTTGCACTTATGCGATCTCTGCAATCGAACTTTAGCATTGCAAATTCGCAGCCACAAACTGGGAATATCGCGCCATGTTAACCATTAACCATTATCACATTTAAGCCCTAATGGATCCAAATGTTTATTTAACTCAGCTGAAGTGTCCCCCTCCGCGTGGCAACTTGCAATTGCAGTGGCAGTTGCAGCTAGTTTGCCATACAAAACATTTGTAATCAGGTCCAATTAATCTTGGGACTCGTTCCTCCGTTGCCAGCCAGCGAGCCAGCCAGCCAGCCTGCCGGTTGTAGTTGCTGTTAAAAATAATTTCTGTTGACACAAAGATTGAATGCCTCGGAGCATCGGAGACCGGAGTACAGGGAACGGAGACCATAAGAAGAGGGACAACGCTGCGCGATCTGCGATAATTTATGCCTTCGATCACATGAAGACATGAAAAATGTCGCCGCAAGTTGCCACGGCACTGGGATGACGACTGCACTGCGATCTGCGATCCTCGATCTTGGAGACAGACAGATCCGATGCGATCCGATTCGACTCGATCGATGGCCTTTGCCAAATGCGGCACCAGGCGAGGGGAGAGTTGTTTCGGAATCGAGCATAAATTAAGTTGACAAGCAAGCGAGTTGCAAGATGCGAGATGCGGTGGCCTCTCGTCCGCTGTGCCACGTCGGGTGACTGAGTGTTTGTGTACCAGCGCTAGTACTCGTACCTCAGCACTCTATTCTGCCAGCGAATATCCTGTTCATGCTGAGTCGCAGGGTATGATGGAACTTGTGGTTTCCTGGCTATCTTGATTTTGGAATTTGATTTTCGGGTAAAATAAAGACTACCACATGAGGGTTTTCTAAACTTAATTAATGTTAAGTTAGCTATTTTGTAAGTTGATTATTTATAACAAATTATTATTAATAATGAGTTCTAGTCTGTTTGATTTAATATATGTAGAAACCAACAGTTATTATATTTGGGCTGAGGTTGCTGATGAATTGTCTTATAATCGTGCTTTGATTTATGTATTATTTCTTTAAGTATTCTAGAAATCATCGTTGCTATTTATATCCAGGATATATATCAGTTCTTTCCCGATAAAAGCACACTTGCCTGGTTCGCAGCCCTGTTCCTTGGTTGCCTCGTTTTTCCCAAAACGACCAGCGTCAATTTAATGTGTGGACATAATTTTCCCGTCGCATTCAATATGAGATGCTCTCGCACGCAAAAAACAAACAGCGAGCAGCAAAAAACTTGCACGTGGATTGCATCACTGATGCAGGAGCGGAGCTCGGAGTGTTGCACTCCGGCGACGCGTTGGGGACGATGCCAACGATGATGTCGCCGATAATGGCATGGCAATGTGCACACGTTATTCGAACATTTGCTGGGTGCTTTATCTGAGTTCCGATGTGAGTGATATGAGGGCGATTTGGCTGCAGAGTGGCACAAGGGGTAGGGGGAGGGCGAGTGAATGGATTGCAGGAGATTTGCCTGCATTTGAATTTCGGAATAATGAAGTTTATTCTAAGGAATCTATCAATTTGAATTGGGGAGTGGAAAAATCTATAAATATATAAGTTAGGTAGAGGTATCTATTGTCTAGTTGTGTTAAATGAGGTTGAAGAGATTTATTTATTTTCCTTTATATTTATAATATTTTTGCATGGTTATATTCAAGCGTGTCACAGAATTTAGAGTTGAGAGTTTTTACATTACCTTTGGCTTAATAAATTATGTAAACATTTTAATGACTGATTCATTTTATTTTTATTAAAAATTGGGTATCATATTAAGCTGATGTCAACTATCTGTTTGGTGTTTTTCCAGACACAATATAATATTAAGAAAAGGTTCAAGCTTAGGAAGCTTATGAATTGAATTTTAAAATCTATATTGCTTTGTATTTATGTGCTAATCATTATTATGTTCCTTTTTAAAATCAGACAAAATCAGCTGAAACCTCCAATTCCCCTTACCTTTCCTTGACCATAAGAACTAATACGATTTCCTCTCTACCCAACCTGGATTTTCTCAAGGTCCTAAGCTCATTTGAAAGTTCATTAAATAACCAGAATTGCGCAAACAATGGCCGAGACTTGTTGAGCTGAATTTCCATATTCGCGATGCTTCATTACTTGCCCCATCATTTCCTACCGATAAAGATGATGACGAGGGTCCCCGGACTCGCCTCGAATTCCCTTTCTGTTCAACCTTTACTTTTCCCTCTGGCGGATCGCGCTTAAAAGGTTAGTTAATGAAGTCATTTTTAAGTTGCTGCTTCCGTTTAATTGTGGGTCGTCGCTGTCTAACCTTTCCGCTGGCCTCGTCAACTCCTCCGCATGTCAATTGCTGATGAGCTTTTAATAATGTTTTCCCCGTCGCGCACTTTCCGCACTTTTCGTACTCTTTGCACTCGCCGCACTTTCCGTTCGCCTTTTGCCATCGTAATTCTCTGCAGTCGCGACTTGCCGCATAATTCGATTATGGTGCGGCGACTTTCAAGCAGCACTGTGCTGAATGCGGCACATCCGCGTGGCGAATGTTGCTGCGCTGCAATTTAATTAAGTGAAGTGCAGGCTGATGGGCCTGGCAGGTGCCGGAGCGGAGAGTGGGTAAGGGTGTGGGTGTGGAGGTGGCAGTTGCAAAAAGGCCGCCGCCGATCAGGCGCGATTATCAGCAATTGTTGTGCACCCACACGCCGCCAACGGAATGGGCCTGGAGTGTGGCACAGAGGAGGATATGGATGCGGATGCCATCTCCGCTCATCCTTGCTCCCCCTGTTCGCAGGCGACACGTGCGGCATTTTGCGTTTGATGCCAGGCTGGGGGAGGTGTCCATGGCTTTATTTGGCACCCGACACGCCCACATAATTATCGCCATCGACGGGACTTCACCGAATCTGTATCTGGCCCTCACTTGGCATGCTGAAAATGCATTGAGTTGATTATAACGCCCAAAGAAGACTTACACTAATTGCAGGTTTATATCCTCCTTGTGGAGAGGAAATTCTAAATAGTTTTCCAACCTTTAAGAGCTTTTGAAGCGTACTCCAAAGAGGGTAGTACATTTTTCCAGCTCACTTTTCCATTAAGATTTTTTTAATTCTGAAAAAAATGTAGTAAAAATCCTAACTCAAATCATAAGACTGCTTTCTTAAACTTGAAGAATAAATATTCTTAGATTTTAAAGGTTTTAAAATAAGCAGTACGTGGCTGTTCTCTTCATCCGTGTTGCCTGATCTGCGGTCGGAAAACATTCCTTTTCTGTGCAACTTGCAACTTAGACCAGCTTAGTGCCTGGCATCCATCGGCAGCTCTCTCCTCGCAATCTGAATCTTTGGCAGCATTTAGCTAGCTACGGATTAGTTTCGTTGCCTGGCTTTTGTGCTGCAGTTTTATTTAATTGCAATTTTCGTTTACCGCCCGCTCTAATTGGATTATCTGCGAGTACACAGGACACACGTTCCCTCTAATGGAGTTGTTATGTTTCTACGAGACGACGCCAACTCAATTATGCGCATTACCCACGAGGGGCGAGATGTCGGTGCACTAAGCTCCAGGTCCATTCAGCAAGTTGAAGCCACAAAATGCATAAGCTTGATCCGCCAGATCCCCATGCCAAATTCACTTTCGAATTTCTGCAATACGAATTGATTTTATCCGTCAACCACTAACTCAATTGACTTGACCCGACGACGCTATCGGCCTTTTTGCCGCCACTTTGCATTCTCGATTGGGAGCATTTCGACTCGACTCGGCTCGGCTGGAAGTTCGCCTCTACTGGTCCTGGCCTATTGACATTCCCATTGCGATTTGTTTTCAGCTCACTTGACAGGTAATGGCAGCCCAGAGGGAAGTCCTCAGACATCCGGGTACACTCAGAAAAAAGGAAATTAAATGTGGTCTGGTGGACACTGAATCCATTAATTTATATTTTACGGGTTCATAATTAAGATGGATAGAAAATAAGAAATGCTTAAATAATACTATATACAAAATCACACAAAAGATATTGCCAACAAATGTGCAGAATGTTTGGATATCAAGCTGTTTCTGACATTACCAATGTATGTGAAATATTTTTTTAATCGACTTAGAATTGGGAAAGTATAGACACTTCGATATTGTTAAGAAAATGTAATAAATTCCCACATATTCATATATGTATATTTAATGAAGAGAATAATGAATAATGAAGAAAATTGTGCTTTAAATTGATATTATGTGTGTTGTCTGAAATTTTCAAGTAAATTATTATTAGATTCGATTATAATTTTAGATATGTTAATCTTTTAGCTATTTGCGATTTAATTTCGAGCTCGATTATTGTGTTCCAAATATCATATCGGACTTTCCTCGTGATGTGTCCCCAAACCGACTCAACTATTCACTTTTAAGCTTCACCTAAACAAGATCTCATTTCAAGCTGAAAAGTAAATGAGTTCTAAATTGTCTATAATTTTTTCGAGTGAGCTAGAACCCCTTTGCCATTGTGAACCACTCAACGCTCCTTGGTCTCATTGTCACCGGGAACGTCGGCCGTGACAAATTGCTTTAACATTGATTTAAAGACAACGCGGGGCGGGCAGAAAAAAGGAACCCGGAGCGGGCAGCGTTTCACACAACTGCCACGAAACGTCAGGCCAGACAACGCCCTAATCCCGGCCGGGTTCCGAGGAGAGGAGAGGTCCATTCCCGTCCCTTTCCCTTTCGTGCCCCTCCGGATAGGTATATGCACCCCGCGAGGCGGAGCCATTGAATCGATTTGAATGGGATGCTGGCTGGCTGGGTATGGGGACCGGGAGGCGGTGGGAGGGACGACCTTGCTCGAATGAATAAATTGAATGCGTTTTCAATTTTTAATAAAGCTGAAATGAACGAGGGGATCGAACCAAACCGAACCGAATGCAAGAGGCATCGAATTACGGATTCCAAACCGCACGGATGACGACGACTCGACGACGCTGGCCATTATCCTTGATTTATGTGTATCCTGCTGGTCCACATCCATCCGAGAGGGCCCTCGCCATCATAAACAATTACGGGGACCGTTTACTTTCTGCGCTCACTGTCTGCGTCCTCCAGCTGCGGTTTTTATTATTCGCCCGCCTGTCCCAAAGTCAATGTTGGTCCTTTGTCCGTAGACTCCTCTGCCTTTGAGCTTTTGCATTTTAAAAGCAATTAGCAGCGAATTTTTTGGCTGCGCCGTTTGTTTTTGTTTTTCCTTCCCGTCTTTCTGCCTCCCTTTTTTGTGGCCACCGATTTTCAATAATAAAAGTAAGCCCAAAAAAAGCATTGTTTGTTGGTCCTCTGCGTTGTTTGTTGTCGTTACGAAAAACGACTAAGGCGGCAGTCCTTCATTACGGCTGCCGACTGAAAGATACCCCGACAAGGCTCTCTGATTTTCACTTCCACTGCATTCTTTCGAGGAGAAAATTGAGTTTTTAATTGGAAAGCGAAACGATGAATCGGGGAAAGTGGAAGGAATGAAATGGTGTCTTATATATAGTCATGCGACAAAAGTAAAGCAAACTTTAAAAAGAGAGGAAACTGCAAATACATAGTTGTTAATATTAGGGGGATTCCCAAGTCAAAGCTTGTGGTGTAAAATAATATATTAAAACCTAATTTTTAGTTATTACCTTAACTAATATACCCACAAAAGTAAAGTAAATGCTCAAAAAATGCTGTCGAAAAGCTAACAACAAAATGGCGTGCTTTTGCTCTGGCCAATAATTTACTCAAACCGAGTTCCAGCAAAAAAATATAGCTAGCTATATTCCCATTCGCAGGGAGAATTAATCAAACGTTGTTTACATGTCAATGCATTTGGTTTGATGATTAGTTGGCTAGCCGTAAAGCAGCAGCTCATCAAAGGCTGTCAGCTGCAAAAACGGCACAGGAGAAGTTGCCCAACGCAGCGGGAAGCCATTTTCCGCACTATTTTCGGCGGAGGAGTGGCAAACAAGGGTTAACCTGATGCCTGCCGATGGGAATTTGGTGGGCTGGAGTTAAGGTGACTGCTTTTTGCCTCTCTGCTCTGCCTCTCCTCTTTGGCTGGATGAGTGATGCCCCTTCTCTTTCGCAATGCCAACGAGCGTCAGCTTGCTGACCAAACAACTTTTTGCGTGTTTTCCCAACAAACAGGTGCTGGCACTGCCTCTGCCGCCTTTCCCACTTTTCCCGATTTTCCACTCGCATCCATATCCTTCACGCTTCACACAGTGTGGCGTCAATCAAATGATTGATCGACTTGATTACCCCCCCCTGGCATCCAGTTGGGTTTGAGTGTGGCAAGGAGATTTTAATCTGCCGCAGCCAGGCGCATTAATAAAACAAAAGAAAACCAGAGAGTGGCAAACAATATTAGCAGCAACCGGCGGGCGGGGAGATCGGTCAATTAGTAGTCATTTCTGATAAGGATGAGATGCCCTAAATTTATGGTGAAAACACTTTGCCGTCGTCCAATAAATAACACTGTCTAGCATTCGACTTCTGCCTCGGACTTCCGTCTCTTTTGGGGTCTGAGTTTCGGTTTCATCCATCAATCAACTGGCGAAACTATGCAAAGAGCTCGAAAATAGTTCTCTCACTGTTTGAGGTTTCCGGCATCAATTATGCGCCTGTCTCAATATTTATGAAAATTGATTTCGGTTCGTCCAATCGAATCGAAAAACCCCTCGAATGTCAACGTCAATTAGGTGGAGTTATGGATGAAGGGAGGCCAACAAGAAGAAGGCTATAGAATACAATTTGATAAGGAAAAATAAACATATAAAAATATGCATACATAATTGGAACTTACTTAAATAAATTGATAATCACAAATAAAGAAACCAAATGATGTGAATATTCATCCTTAGATTAATAGTTTGTTTATTACTTAATAATTTCTTGATAAATTTTCATATTTTCACTTTGGACCTTTTAAATCATATTTATTTTTGATCTTCAAATTTCGGAATCCCTATGTTAGATATAGTGTTTATTCGATACAAATTAACTTGAGTTATTTTTTATATTTTGATTTTATTCAATAGCCACCTTAATTTTAAAACAACTATGCCTAATTTCCAGTAACTTAATTTATAAATAATTATGTATACAGTGTACCAATTAAAAACAAAATAAATTTAAAATAACTATTAGATACCGTACTCAAGGTACAGCCACGCTTGACGCCGGCCAGGTGACTAGGCCTGACACCTTTCAAAAGGGATTTAGATAATTAATTTTTAAGCGTTTGTTGCCGCCGCACATTATGATTGAAATACAAAGGGAAAAGGTGTCGACACTAAGGTGACACAAATGAAAATGCAATTTTCGACAGTAGGTGGAAATGGTTTCCTCGAAAACAGACAAACCAAGCCGAACTCAAAATCGAATTGAGCGGCGCTGAGCTGCTCTTAATCCGACTGAAAGTAGTGAGCTGATGAAAAGGTGCGAAATTCCCAGCACACAATGGGCCAGATGGGGAATGAATAGAATCAGGGAGAGAGGGACTCAATGGATGGAGGGAATTCAATCAATGCGACAGCTTAGAAATGCGTTTGTCATAATTTCAATGAACGATTGCGAAAAATACTTTTCATTTCTCCATTTTTATTATAGAGCTTCATGCTGCGAATGTATTTTATTTTCCGTTTGGCTATTTCTTCTTTTATTTAGCAACTTGTTCGTTTTCTTCGCGGGAAATGAAATGAATTTTTGAAATAAGATTTCCTGGGGATCTCGGGTGAGGAGAAGAGCCAGACAAGGTAGCCAGCTAGCTGTGTTGACAGCACAGCGAATGGTGTCGGCCAGTGTAACTGACATACATTTGATGTTTTGAGCATAGTGTTTGCAGCCTCACTTGGCTGGGATAATAAATGCTACAGTCTGCAGTTGCAGTTAGTATATGTGTTTAGAGTCGGTTTTTCATTTCATATCTCATAAAGTATTTTTATCGTCCATGTCCATGTCTTTCAGCATTTACATCAATTATTTGTACTACTTGAAATATCACATAAATGACCCATAAATTTGCTTGCTTTTTCTTAGTGTTTCTAAATATATGTTACCTCTAAAACAAAGATAAATAAACCATTTTAGAAGAGTAATTTAGGCCTTAGTGAGTGGCTACTGTATGCTCTACGTGCTGACAGTTTGTAGTCAGCCAACAAGAAAAGAAACGGAAACGAGAAACGTGGCTAGAAAATGCTTATAGATCATTGATTCCTGATAATAAAACTATCAGCAGTGACGTACCGCATCTCGAGTCCGCAGCAAGGAAGGCAGGCAGGACGATAGCACAGCAGCGAGTATAAAAAACAATAAAAACTCAATAAAACCAAATGCTCGGGGCTTTTAAACCACGCCGAACGGCCCAAGGATGCGATGGTTGCGGTGGAAGGAGACACCGGCAAAGTGCTAAGCGTAGGGCAGGCCGTTCCTAAGACAGGTTCTTGGGAGTACACAGGGAAAAAGTAATGAAAGAATTTATATTATACTTATTTATATTAAAAAACTGGCATTGTATTTCGTATTATTTTTATAAAATTAAGAAGAATATCAGCCCTTTGATAAGGATAACACACATAGAAAACTATAAGATTGTTTGTTAGAAGAAGCAGTCTATTTTATTTCATTCTTAAAAGAATAAGGAAAAGTTTTTATCTGTGCATAGGAACACTAGGATGAAGCTGGCAAAATGACAATAGATTTGATTTTACCAGCGCGGAAAGAGGGGACCCCGGGGACTTTTGCTGGCTGCTGTGTGATGGCAGTCAAGACCCAGGACACAAAAGCAAACAATAAAAAAGCAGCACGAAACGCAAGAAATATAACAAAAATTGAAGACGGCTCGGAGGCAGCCGGCAAATAGTTCAGCAGACAAAAGGAATAAAAGGAGAAATGTCTAAAAAAAGGAAGGGAAGAGAAATAGGGAAAGGGCAGGGAGGAGGCAGTCACAATAAGCGCACATTTAAAAGTGTCAAATATCCTTTTTATGCGCTTTGCCCCGCCCGCTTTCTGGCCGACCAGCAACAACAACCAAATACTTTATATTCCAGCGAGTATTTTTTCCACTTCTTTGTCACGAAGCTGAGCAGAAAATTGTATAGAAATGTTAATGCGATTTGATTTAAAGAATAGAGCCGAACCGAATCAAGATGTAGATGAAGACGAGGAACTGGCGACCCCTGGCCTGCGACAATACCCACGGCCCTGGGAATACATTTCCATATTTAAGAGGTTCTTTATGACTTCATTTCGGTAGCAGGTTCCACGCAGCCTACAAACAATTAAGCGTTTCCACTGCAGGCTCTTCGGGGGCCAGTCCCGGGCCATTGTCCACTGGCAGTGACATTAATTTAATCCTTGAATGCATCTTTGACAGCATCATCATCGTCCCGGATCCACCGTCCTCCCTGGGCCCTGGGCATTCGTTTAAGGCTCGGCTTCCCACTCGGGATATACCCCGGCTCCTGCGTGTGGCATTGTCAAAGGAATTAGTTCTGTGTTTTTGATTTGCGGAAGGAGGCATGAGCTGGGCTCCAGCAGCGGTCTGTTGATTGCTTAAATAAATATGCCACCAGGCGGCTGCCTCTCGGAGACCCAACAGAGTCCATCGTGCACCAAACAATGCCTCTGAGCCTGCGGAGGAATGGGAGCCGGAGGAGTGCTTTGCACTCTGCACAGTCCCCGGCAGATGGAGAGCTGTGGAATGAAGTGTAATTTGAGTTTTTGCCACTGACAGTTTTCGGGCACTTTATTAAAATATTTGACTCTGGCTATGAGCCCGGTAATCATTGTTTGAAGGCGTTTTCTGTTTGGGATTAAGCTGCCAGGATTACGAGAGAAATGGTTGTGTGACAAAGGATGCTAGAAATATTTTATGGAAATTTACCAGCTGTGAAGTAAGCTTAGTAAAATGTCAAACATTTAGGAAACAATAAATTATTATTGATAATTAAATAGCAATCTCGTTTATTCAGGGAAAGTCGGGGCTTACCAATTATTAGGAATATATTTAGAATGTCTAGCTTTAGATAAATAAGCACAAAGTAATAGGATTATTATAAATTTGAATACAACATTATTTGGTTCACTGTTTTTTACTTGTTTTTAAAATACCAGTAAATTGAAAAAGATTTATAGCTAAACCAGCTAAAGAAATGTTAAGTCCAGCTTACCCAACTATTTCAGCCATTAATAATATTTGAAGTCTAGCTGTTGCCATATCTAAATCAAGCCCAACAACTTATCAACCACTCACCTTGCCGGCAAACTAGTTTCACTCTTGATTGATCGACTAACTGAAATTGTTGCAGCAGCCAACAATCAATTTCACACCAAAATTGCACGCTAATAAGTTGCAACAACCACAAATTAATCTGCTTGGGCAGTTCGGGAGGCTTACAGAGAAGGCCAGGAAACGAGTTTTGAATCTAAACACCAATAGAAGTTGTGCAGAAATGCACTAAGAATAAAGAAAGAGTCTTTAAAGAGAGATTTTAAAGCAAAACAGGGTACATATTCAATATCTATATACTGATATTGATGATAAGATTTCTCAATGAGGCAAATGGGTATGACAACTATTCAATATTTCCTTAATACATTTTACATTTTCTCAAGTGTACAAACGCCGGCCAGCCCAGTTATTAATTAATAAACGAAACGCTTCAAATTAATTGCACTCATTTGTTGCACAGCCAGCGGTCTGATTTTCAGCCTGACTTGGGTTCCGATCGATCGATCATGGCATAGTGGGGCGTGCTGGGGAGTGAGTGTCTTGCTCCCGCGACAATGCTGTGACACTTCCGCTTACAATGGACTCTGATTGCCCGGAATTTGTTGGATGTTCCGCACAGAGGAACACTGCCTTCCCTTCCACTTTCATCCCCTTGCCAGAGACCCGAAGGCCACCCCCAACCGCCTATGCATACAATAGCAACTTAATTAAGTTGTCAGTTCGGTGGCATCTTCATAAAATGCTCATTACCGCGCAAACCAAAGCAAATCAGATGTCACAATCCAAGGTCCTTTCTTTGGAGGTGGTGGCAAATGGGATGGTGGTGATGGTGGGGTGGTTATGGTTATTCCTATGGCAGGGCGAGGAGTCACCCGCTTCCGTCACCCTTTTCGGCCGATGTCCTTGCCAGCCTTGTTTGTGTTGCCTACTAATTTAAATATAAACAAGTTCTCGCACTCTGCCATTTCTGATTCCCTGACAGCAATGAAAATGTGCGCACTTCCTTCTCTGCAGATAATTTATGCATATGAAGAAGGACGCCGGCAGGATACAAACCGAACTGAACCGAACCGAACTGATACGGGGCGATATAATGCGACCCCTTCGCTCTAATGCAAATTTATAGAGACCCGCGACGACTGGTTTTCCTGGATACGAGGCGTTAGGCGTTAACTGACATTTGTCGCTTTTATTCATGGCCCGGCGAGGGATCTCTGGCTAAGCCCCGGGGCCGGAGTTATGGGTTTTTCGGGCGTTTCGCCCACGGAACTCTGATTTCCGCTCCCGAAACGCCGGCCAGGTCCGCCTCACATATGACTCATTTAGATAGAGTATGTGTATGTGGCATGATGGCCTTTCGAGGAGGACCTCCTGAGCGGAATTCAATGGTGGTTGAATGGCGTGGATAAAGGTGAATTGATTCATTTCTGGAAAAGCTGACAGTTGTTGGTGGGTGTTACCTAAGGGCTCCTGTGGGATTTGCTACTGGCTTAGGTGTTTAAGGGAGCGCTGTGGAAGTTGCCCAAAATGAGCTGTCAATTCGATGGGTTATTTATTGTGTATCTACTACATAGTAACGTTCTGCGATGCCTGGCTTGCGGATATTAAGTTTTAATATTTTCAAGAAAGATATGATGTAATCTTAATTTATATATGTACTTATATTTATAATGAGGAGATACATGGTGTTAAGAGTCTTCAGCTTTGAAAACTTTAAATAAAACCGGTAAGAAGGAACAGAACGATCTATATAATAATAATAATAATCTCGTAATATGCAAACCAAATAATAAGCTGATATATTTAAATTAAAGAAAAGTCATAAAGGTTTCTCGATTATTAATTTCCCTGTCCTTGTCGAAATACTTTATTATTTAATGTTCATGTTTCCTGAGTGAATAAAATGTCTTTGACCCAAATAGCTCGTTCCGAAAAAAGCAGCAGCTCCTTGAATTCGAGGTTCCCAAGTAAACAACAACCCTTTCATGGCTGCCAACTTATTTCCAAATTATTGGAGCATCAAAATTGCAATGATTATTGTGTGTATAGTAAATTCCATCAAAAAAAGAGAAAAACCCAGAGGAGGGAGCTGAAATAGAGGAAAAGCGAAGGCAGCACGAAAAATAGCGAAATGCGGTGAAGCCAAGTGAAAGTGCTGAACAAAATAGAGAAAAATTACCCAACTTGCTGGGCGGGGTGGCTGCCTTTGGAGGGTGGCCAAGGAAAACATGTTCACACCTCCAGGGGGAGGGGAATGTGGTGGAGATGGGGATGGAGTGGGCGTGGGCTTGGGCGACACTCTACCCCCGAGAGTTTTTGCGGACTGCTTACCGAATTCGTGGTGCGAATACAAAGTAAATAAAAATAAAAACATAAAAAGCAAATTTCGCATTTGCAAATAAATCAGAGGGAAATCAGTTGCTGACAGAGGGGAGGAAGTATTTATGGTTCGAATGGGTGGACGCTCCAGGGATTTTCTCTGCCGACCCGTCCCACCCAATTTTTCCCTTATTCTCACTCTGTGTGTGTGTTTGCCCAAATCGTTGAGCACAGAACAAATTCGCAGAAATTAAGAAACAAATCGAAAATCAAGCAGCTAGCACAGAGGAAATCAGCAAGGGCCAGGGCGAGGGTGGGTGAAAATTGAGAAAAGCGTCAAGTGAAGGAAAATTGTATAGAGCTTGTTTGCTCAGCCCTCGCCTCCGGGACTGGCGTTTCCTTCTTTTTTGTATGCATTTTTATGGCACATTTTCAAATAAATTTGCCAAGAGATTAATTCGGACCGTTTGGTAGCGTGTAAATAAAATTTTCATGAACTTCTGCCATGGGTGTTTCTCGTAGTTTTTCTCCCCAGATTTTCCAGTCCAGCTGCCTGGCTCTGCCACTGGCTTTTCACTTTTCCGAGAGCTGGGCAGAAGCGGGGGTTTCGCTAGATTTGGCAATGTGTTAAATGTTGTTGAAATTTCTCAGCTGGCTGTCGCTGGAGTCGTGCTTGGCTTCTCGAGTGCCAATCCCGAGGATTGCCAGTTGCCTAATTAAGATGTCAAGGTTATTGTGGCTAGAAGTGCTCCTGAAGTGGCTACATTTATAATTTCGATGGCAAAACTGTTTTAATTGGGAAAATATCTTTATTTTTAGTAACTTTTGAGAATTTCGTACATTTTGCTTAATGAATTCTTGAGTAAATTAATACGTGTATGTCCTATATATAAACAGTTAATATAAATAATTCTTATTAAATAATTTAAAGAGCTAATTCTTCGCTTTAATTTGCTTTTCTCATTGCATTTACCGTTTTTCACCAAAACTGTACAAAGTGTATAATTTGTTATATAAAAGTGCTGTTTAATTATCTACAAATATCACACTTAAATTTGCGAAACACCCCTTCAATATCTAAATGAGCCATGGTCCATTACTTATTCTCATTATATTTCACAAAAGTTATCCTTTTCATGTGCAAATTTCCATCACAGACCGCAAACAGATAGCACGCTATACCCCCACCGATAAATCCGGCACGCTTCCCATCAGGTTCATTATCTTTTAATGCGCCAATGTATTCAGATAAACACAATTCGAAATTCACGCAAAAATAATGCGTCAAAATTATGAATTCAACGTTTGCCAAATCAATGAAAATTAATTTCATAAACGGAAAACAACTTCGCGTAAGGGACGGAGGGGAACGCAAACAACACACAATAATTGCTGCAGGAGTCTGAGGATAATGGTGAGGATTTCTGCCAGGGGTGACTTTTGGGGGTATTTTAAGTGACGGCTGGTTCCCTGGCCCAAAAATGGAATTACATTTTCATTATTTCGATTTGCAATCGGGTCTGGCTAGTGCCCTGTTCCGCTGGTGATAAAACGAAAGCTCTCTCGCTGTGTGTGTACATTCAGAACAATTATAAATGCGCATCAATTTATGTAGTTTTAGAGGACATGGACTGTGAGAAGCAAACTATTAAACTATAGCTACTTTAAATAAATCATAGTATAATTCCATAATTATTAAAATATTAAGAGATTTCATAGTCACTTGTTTCATTTTTCAATTTAAGATTTTTGCTATCGTTTTATAAAATATTTTCTATTCTATATGGGAAATTGTTTACTCTTTTTATTATAAAATTCACACAAACTGTGATAAGTTCTTCACAAAATGTGATTAATTTCACCATTATCAATGTCATTTTATTTATGCAATGCCTTGCGTTATTATCTATCCGATTTTATTGCAGTGCACTCACACATCAATGTGAGGTAAATAAACGGAGCAAAGCCAATGAAATTTCATGCAAATCAAATGAGTTTTAAAATTTTGAAAGCGCCGCCCTTCAGCAGCCGCCCGGCAAAACTATGCAAAACAGGCTGGCGAGCAAATAAACAGGCCAACCCGTCCACAGAGTCAAACAAATAGACAAGCAAATAGGCAAACAAATAAACGGACACATTTACAACTGCATTCCGGCACTCATTCGAAGGCGACGGTACAGTACCCGTTGGGTTGCACTTTGCGCATAATTATTTTTGCATATTTTACAGTCACTGCCGCCGCCGCCATCGTCCCCTTTTGGAACTAACAAGGAGCCCGGGCAGGGAAAGATAAAAATTGAGTTTGAATTATGGCAATAAATAAACAGGACAAGGGCAGCCATCGAGCTGAGGATGGCGTCGCGTTCGGCGAAGACTCTGGTTTTGATCAGAGGCGTAGTTGAAGAAGAATCTTGTGAGAGGGGGAAGTTGTTGTCTGCTATAGGATTGTATTGCAAATTAATCTTCACCTCAGCTTTTAAATATATCCCAAAGCTAGAGCTCACGAGCCGATTAGTTTAAAAACTGTTGCATTTATTCTTTATTCTAATGCTCGAAATAACACTTAACTAGATAATATTATTACAAAAATATAAATTTGCCAAGAACCCCTTGGAATTTTCTAGGACCCGCCTCTGGCGTGATAGTAATTTATGTCAATTTCTTCCTTGTGGGTGGCCTGTGTTTGACCGCACTCGGACCCATGTATATATTGATGTTCTCTAATTGAGCAACAGCATCGTTGGTGGTCGCCGCCCATGCTTGTATTAATTAGCAGGGATGTCCGCGTTGTGGTGGCCATATATTTAAGTAGATGCAGAACCATAGATAATGTTACACGATTATGTCTAGCCACCACAAGAGCTGCTTACACCGGGCACTTAAAAGTGCCAAAAGACAAGAAGCGACGCAAGTAAAGTTTCCTCCATGCATGCACATTTAATGTACTTCCGCCAGACATTTCCCGGGAAAGCCAAACTGCATATAAATGCAAATCATGTAAAGGGTGGTGGCAGGGCCAAACTTCCAAAGTTCAAGCTACATTTTTTGCTCGTATTTACCTTATTGAACTGGCTGAGATTTATGAGTACTCGCAGCTACTCAATTTCTGTGCAAAACCAATGGCTGAAACGAAATGGAAATTTATGTGCAGCGAAGGAACCCCGGCGTAACCCACGAAGCCACTTTCACCGCGTAAACCGTAAAGTTTTGCGCCGTAAAATCGCAAAAACAAGCAGCGGAGAAATACGAATTTATAAACCGCCAAGGCAGCGGAATAAAATAAAATACAGTTCAGGTGCGAGGAGCCGCGGGATTCTGGGCAGGTGGCATGCGGCCTGCAGTTTGCATTTGCATTTCTTTCGACGCCATGTTGTTGCTTTTGCAAAATGGCGTTTGCGGCGCGCCAACAAAATGGCGGAGGCGTCAACGGAAGTTGCTTTTCGCCACACACCCACACACACCCCCACACACAACGGCGCCGTTGTACGGCAAATAAATTGCAAGTTATTTGAGCAGAAGTACCCGTACCTTCGGAGACCGCAGTGAAGACGTCCTCGGAGGAGTCGTAACCAGGAATGCCGAACAAACGTGAACTGCATTCGCCCCACACACTCACCCAGGGTCGTCTCCTGCGGCGCTGCAGTGCAAAATTTATGGCAACATTTATGTGTCGTGTCGCGTGCGCGGTAAATACCGGAAATGCCGGAAAGAAGTGCATAATAAATGACGTTATTAACCCACATGCACACACATCCATTCGAGAGTGGAGCAGGACATGTCAGGACATAAAGACGGTCGGGCAGACAGTTGGTTGGTCAGAACAAAGCCCCCGCCATAAACCAGCGTTTCTCCCAGCGAGCGACAGAGCCGCGAGCTCCGACCTAAAGTGCTCCACTCATCGATGCACTGCGGACTCTAAAACTACTGGTCTAAGAGGTACTAACTAGTTGCAGTTGGTAGTAAATACAACGGACGGCTTTGCAATGGAACGCGGATGGATATCGTAACGGTTCATAGGAAGTTTTATGGTGCGATGAGGCTTAGTCGTAACTTATTGCATGGTTTTAGACTGATGTAATTTTTAATGTGAAATTAAAAAAAGTTTAAAATAATTAAAAAGAAGTTATGATTTATAAAGTTTTTATTAAAGAGAAAAGATGAAATTGTACATACATATTATATTCCATTTTTATATTTATAAATACTTTAAGAGCCAAAGAAACTTTTTTGTGTTAGACTTTGATTAATTGTAATGGTAATAATCATAAAATAATTACTTTATATTATATTGTATAAAGGTGACATCCAAAATAATGATATACAAACCTGATCGGTTCTTGTCATCTTTTTAAACGATCATCTAGCTGGCCTTGGAACTGTTTCCTTTTTCAGAAGAGGTAGAAGTAAAGCAAACTTTAGAGATGCCTTTTGGCCAGGAACTCTCCTCACTTTGCCTAGGTCCCGGCTCTTCTGTTTGCAGGATGCCTACAGCCTCGGCAGCTTTAATTAAATTTTTCCAACTTCCGTTTGGAGCTTGGCAAGCAACTCCTTGGACCGTTACGCCCCGCTCTGTGTGGCGCCTTTCACTTTTCATTTCGCCAAGGGCTCGGCTCTTTGGCAGCTTTCCCTCGCCCCTCGGGGAGCGTCTTTTCTTCTTTTTATTTGTCCCCGCTGCCGGTGGCTGCGTCTTGGAATTCGCCTCAAGTGGCGCATAATGAGCGCCACGCGGCGTATGATTAATATTTTTATCGTCTTTAATTCCCGCTGCATTGTGATTACATATTAGACATTATGAGCGACGGCAATCGCTTTAAAATGCAAATCACGTGCCGTCGTTGCCAAGCACATATGTCAGCGCCATCCAGCCTCCGTCGCCCCATTGCCCGCACACCTTTCCCCGTCCCCTCCCGGCCGACCCCCGGTCTGGTCTATTTACTTTTGGGGCGAGTTTCGAGCGCAGCTGCCAAATACATTTCAATATTTACGTTATAGCTAGGGCCCGCTCCGCCACGGTTCAATATCTATGCAGCTCGTCCTGTCTGCGTGTAAAATGTGCAAATTACCTAAAAGAACCGCAGACGAACACAACGAGACCACAAAACAAATTTAAATAGACATATTTTTTCGCCGACCAGCTTCCCAGGCCCTATTTTCTGCCTTCTGCCCTAACCGTCGATATTTCTTTACTGTTTTTACGATTTTTCAGTTGTTGTTTTTTGGTGTCGAATATCCCGGCGTAAAATGTTGGCTGCAGCTGCAAATTGGTGTGGTTTTTTCAAGGGTCTCCCCCGGTATCCCGGTCTCCCATTCGCGCGGGTCGTGTTTTATTTGTATTTTTAGCGCTAAAACAAATTGAGGTCCTGCTCCTAAACGGGTCCTGCACAGAATGCCCCATCCATCGACCGTCATCATCGGCGCGGCGACCATCCATTGTTATGTTTATTGGCGGTGTGCCCTACAACTTTATGGGTTAGATGGATGCATGCGATGCGGATGCAGGAAATGAAATTGATCAGGAAGAGCTGGCTGGAAGCGAGTGGAAAATATTATAATTGGATAAAAACGATGAGGGACACATTTTCCTTGTGCATCCTAGAGCTTGATCTGTCTCTTATTAATTTTGATTTTAATTTATTTGCTTCGAAAAGACTTTACCAGGTTCCAAGGCAATAGAATATATAAAATGCATAATTTCCATACTGGACGCTTTGAACACAAATAAAATCAAAATATATTTTCAGGAGTTTCAAATTGGATTAATAAATGTTTATTTAATTTGCCAAATATTTAGCTTCTTGTTGCTGCTGATTTTCTAAACAATCAAAGTGAAAGGGAATAGTTGATTTGTTATTACTCTATTATTATTATTTGTAACTAATCGGAGGGGTTTATTCAGTTTATCTATAGCAAGAAATATCCAGGCATTGTAGAATACATTTTGTAACAAACGGAATACATTTTCAATTTTCCCTTCCGCTGGACCTGCCCTCACTCACCCAATTGAATCTTTTTTGTAGCGTGCTCCGAAGTAAATAAAAAATGCAGCTGCAACAGGGACAATTCCAGGCTGAAATGCATGGGCTCTGGGTGTTTCCACTTGTAGTTATTGTTTGGTTATTTAAGAGCGATTCAGCCAAGTTTAGATATGTATATATTTGCGTGCATATGCATATATGCGTCGATAACAGCCATCTAGTGGCCAGTGGCCAGTAGCCAGGACCAGCGTCCATTCAGCCATCCGACTGTGGATAACAATTTCGGTTGATGCCGGCTGATGGACTTTTATTTGTGGCCCGTCCATCACTAAGCCAGGGGAAATTGTTTTGAGTTTTAAATAGAATAAACGTTGACGTATAGATTGTGCAAATGTTCAGTCAACAATAAAATCGGCACCAGGCAGGGTTTAATTTAACAAAGTGTGGCTCAAAATTATCGCCTGAGTGCACTGGCCAACAAGTTTGAATGCCCGACTATATAGTGGGCCAATCAATTGAGGGGAGAGGCTTAAAGATGCGGCTCTATTGATACTCAAGTGAATACTCAAGCCTGGTGAACCCGGCTCTCGAGTTCACTTGGCCATTCTGTTAACCAACTTTGGTTTGCATCCACCGCCCCTCGACTGGGCAACGGTCAAGCACTTAACTTCGAGCAGCATCATGTTGAAAACTTTTGCTTTTCATCAAAAAAGGCTGCTCAATATGCACTTAACCGCAAGACCAGCCAACTTTGACTAGACTTCGGACAGTTGTGGAGCAGGCTCCCCACCGTAACTTGGCATATAGACGGAATACATATATATTTAAACCACTCTGTGACATTTATGATGCGGACATTGCCGAATCTGTGTCAGGGATAGCTGCGGGACTGGTTCTCCGCTCCCGGGCGGTGGTCCTGCTCGTGGTCGAGGTCCTGCTCCTGGTCCATCCCGACCATCTCCTTCTCCGGCGAGTCATCATAAATTTATGCATTTTGTGCCGCAGCCCTGCAGTGACCAAAATTACAATTATGACAACCGCAAAAAGGTTTTCTGGTGCACCAACAAAAAGAGCCGGCCGCCGAGCAGGGCCACGGAGACTCGTCCATAAAATGTTTAACATGATTAAACCAACCAGCCAGTCAGCTTTGCTGCAGTGTAAAACAAAGGAGAAAGATGAGAAGACATGGCCAACAATAGTGGCTACTGGACGTTGAAAATGCTTTCTTCAGTCTGGTCGACTCTTCGGGCTTAATCTAAAGTTGGAATGAGTTACAAAGCCAGGAAGGGGAGTTGCTCATAAATTTGCAAATGTATTTCATGAAGCTTGAAGGTTGATTCTAAAGTTTTAAGAAATGTGTTTACAGGGCTTTACAGATTGTTAAAGTAAGCATTTTAATCGCTGAAATTTTATTGTCCGTACTTGACGCTATTGGAACTCAAAAAGACCACAAGGATTAAAAGCATACTCCACAGTGATCAGATGGTTAAATTTAGGGCTTCACTACGTGACCTTGAAAATAGACGGTCTTTTCATCACGGATAATGTACGCAAATGGATGATCGGCTTTGAATTCCATTATATCCTCAACAGGCGGTCTGCCACTCAGAATAAATAAATGCGCAACCGCTTAATATTAAAAAAAAATTTAAATGATTGGAAAATAAAAATTAATGGGAAATCATATCCTTACCTGTGACTGCCGCTGCCTCCGCGCCCTCTTCATTGACCTCAACGAAGGCTTTTTGTAAGACTTCACTGATATGAGTACTTGATTCAAGCACAAGGCCCTCAAAGTTCGCAGTTTGACTGAATGCATCCCGTATTCCCAACTGCAGGGAAGTGAACACTATTATAAGCACCTGATAATCAGAGTGAAGACACACTTACCATTTTAAGCAGATCCTTGAGTTCCTGCTCAAACTCGATTTTGAACTTTGGTATCTCGACATACACTTCCCTCTCGTACAAGCGTCTTGAGAAGCCAATTATCTTATCCTCCAATTGGCTGAGACCATCCACCTTGTTGGGCAAAAAGATGAGCATCGACAGACTGGAGTTCCGATATGGCAATTCGATCACCTTGGCGTCTAAGTCATCAAGGTAATCTGCTTTAAATGTGCCACGCTGGGACATCATCTGGACAGATGTGCGTTCCGTGTCTGATACACGAAAATCTTTTTGCTTGGTTAATTTTTCATCGAACTTCTTCATCCATTGGCCTTTGAAGTAAATAGCATTCAAAAGCACCGTGCTTAGGTCAGAATTCATGTCCTCCGGGGTAACTATTTCCTTGATCTTGCCACGTGTCTGATTCGACACCCACTGGTTGACCGTATTGGCCGCATTTTTGGCATTGCTTACGCTGATGGGCACAGCCTCGGCTTTAAAGGAGTCTTTCAATACTTCATTATACTCGGGCACCAGACTATATTCGTCATTGACGTATACGCGGTTAGCCAGTTCGAGAATAACATCCTTCTCGCGACCTTGGAGGTCGTTCAGGAGTTCCTTGTACTTGGTGGCCACCTGCGTTTTGTCCGTCGGTAGTTTCAGAACGGTTCGTAGTTCGTCTGCTGTTTTCCCTTTTGCTCCCATGTAAGCCATGGTCATGGCTATCTCAAGGGACAGTGGAGAGGCAATTAGATTCTTCTGCGCATTGTCCTTGGCCAAGAGTCGATAGAAGTCTTCCGTGAACCGGCCAGCCACTGACGTGGCCAACAAAATGAGACCTGAGAAGAAGTTATTATCTGAAATGATACGGTTTCCTGGATTTTCTTCTCACCAAGGTATTTCATTTGGAAGTTTGCTATAAACGTACTGAAGATTATAGACCGGGGCTCTATTTATATACAGTTTGCGTTAAACTAATTTGGTTTGGAGATTGGACATGGAACATTTTCATAGATTATACATAAACACGACTTAAACTAATTTGACATCGACATTGGACATGGAACAATTTCGGAGAGGAACGAAATTTAGTAATTAAACAAAATCAAAGGTTTTTGGGCCTAAAGATCCTATTGCCTTTTTTAGTTTATCCCGTTTAGATATATTTTAGTCTGTCCCTAACCATGGTGTATTAATCGAGAGTACTTAAAGAACTCGCCAATCGAATTCCTCAACTAACCCCAGTCAACTAACAGTCCAGGAGTCTTCGTTAAAAGTCAATGGAGCGTGGCTTAAATGCGTATAAATTCCACTCGAGCTCCAAGCGCTTACCATTGAGTGCCATGGAGCTGAGTGGAGTAAAAGGGGTTTCCCAGCCCCCCTGTGCCATATAAAAATGCGCCACACACGCCCCCTGAAATGCTATACGGCATAATTGCGACACTCGGAGCAGGGACCAGACCTGGCCAGACCGATCCGACCAGACAACGATAGTGACAATTAACCGTGGCTAACTCTGTTGCGGCATGACGGGAATCTCCTGGCATATCTGTCAGCTGCTGTCGATGGTAATTTGAAACGTGAAACCGCAAAATCCAATTCCCAGACAAGAGTTCGTTCTTTGTTTCTCGGGCTTTATTTTTCGCTATCTCTTCCCCTTTCGGTTTTTTTATTCGCTTGTCTGGGAGTTGCGCTTCTCCTCAGCTGAAAAGCCCGATATGCGAGGGCGGCTGGAGAGCCACGTCGTTGGCTCCACACTTCATTGATTTGCCGAGTTGCTTACAAGTGCATTTAGACAATCAATTAATCGACTGCAGTGTCCCATGGTGCGATTGAGGAGCTAAGCTGGAGAGTGTCCGGCTTGATTTATGATATCGAATGTCAGTCGGACAAGGTCTGCACATATTTGAAGTGCCTTGGATTCCGCGGTAATGTCATTAAATTGGTCTGGGGAAGACCTACAAGTGAGGGATCAGGGCGCGGGAAACTGAAGCTCACCAGTGTGTAAACTTTATTCGGACGTAATACGAATTTAACAGCCGATTATAGCGATATAATTGTAGACGTGAGCTCTTGTCCGGCTTCCCCGGACAATGCGATATATGGATGTTGTGTAGTGTCTGCAACTGGACATTGTAAGCTGCCATTGGATTAGTATAATAGAATTTGTGGTTTCGAGTTCCCTGTTTTGGCTGTTTTCTGACAACAACATTTGAGGCAGTAGCTATTTTGTTGTATTATTTAAAGAGTCTCCCTCTTCTTTTTTACAACACTGCATTTATAAAGTTTTCCGTAATGAACCTCTTTTAAAATCATCATTACAGAAGTATGCAAACCAATCTCATTCGTAAATCACTTTTATGGCATGCATAAAATCCCTTCGTGCTCTCTCATTTCCGTCTCGAACCAGGTAACTCCGACACCGCAACACCCCTAATACATTAAATGCAACATTTATTACTTCATCTGGCAAAGAGCTCATGCAGCAACAAAAAACTCAAATTACACCTGAGCAGGGAGCAGGGAATATAATATATCGACTAAATCTTACCTAGTGCGTATTAAATTCTTGTTTATGAACTTACATTTTAATGGTTTGTACATTTTTGCTTCTGCTTATCAGATAACTTTGGTGCCTATTAAATTTCATTTTTAAAATAAATTCACTTAAAATTTAAATTAAAGTCGAACATAAAATAAAAGGAAGGAACAAAAATTGTTAATAATATGGTTTTGCTTTAAGTAATATTATTATTTTTTAACTATATTTAGTTGCTTACTGTAATTACCGACTATGATTATTTTACTTTTAGAGTTATTTACACTTGTCGAGCACTCCATACACCCGCTTTGTAAATTCGTACCTTTCCTGAAAACTTTTCATTTTATGCTTGTTGTGTCAATGCAACTGGTGGCTCAGGTGTTTCAGGTGAGCGTGCGTTGGGGCGCCACCTGGCGGTCGCCTGGCCAAGCGCAGCAGCATAAAAGTTTGGAACGGTAAATTTCATAGCGTCAGCGGTTCACCCGACATCGGAGGATGGGGGCTGCTCCTCGGAGAGAGCGAGGTGAGGCGCGTTGCCATTGAAACCGCAGAAGCCATTTTTGCATTTGGTAGCACATTCCATTGGACCCATGGACCCTTTGTATTGCCATTGTTGCTTGCTTGCCTCTGTTTTTTTATGTGCTGCTCGGGCATATTTACCTTTTGGATGTTCACCGGGATGAGACCGGACGGGATGCTCCATCCCATGCCTTTTTATACTATTCTGCAACTTTTTTGGGTGCCTTGAACAAATTTGCAGCAAGCGAAAAACTTTCGCACAATTCACTTAACTTTCAGGGCAGCCGCCGCAAGTTTCACAGCACGACTCCTGTCTCCCGGATTCCTTCCTGGGCCCAGGAGCAGCTCCACAATAGATCATTTCAGCAGCCTTGAGGAGGCGGCCGGGAGTGAATCTGCATAAAGTTCGGGCAGGTTCGGAGTGGGGAAAATATTTTCAACTCGAATGCATTTAGTCAGAAGCCAACTTCAATTATTTTATTTGTCAGTTGAGCTCTAACCTATTAACATTCCGCTGGCGAATTAAATTTCGAGTCGGGAATTTGATTTCACTCAAAGGGTAATCGTTGCGTTCGATTTACGGATTGAGAAAGGTTGTCTGTAACGCGAAAGGGATTTAATTCTAATAAAACACTATACGTTACTCTTCCTTAAATGCAAATCACAGACCCTATGAACATAAATGTCAATCTCAAAAGCTTAAAACTGGAACAGCTGCATCTCAAGAAGTACTCAAAAGAGTCATGTAAATGGCTTCTGCTGCAAATCATGAGCTTCATTAGGCTTTTGAGCAATTAAGCATTTTACAATGCGGCTTCTGCTCATCCCCAATTCTCCGCACTTTCGGGGAATAAACTTCATTAGAGACAAACCGAAAAAAGACTGAATTATTATTAATGCTTTTTCCACTTGTTCCACCCCGCCAAGAGTGCATCACATTATTTCAATTAAACTCGTCAGGGCCGGCGGCCTGGTCTGCAATTAACAAAGCGACGTCTGCACTTGACTCCGCTCCACTCTGGAGAATCGGAGTCAGGGTCGGAGTCGGTTCTGGAGAATGTGGAGGAGTTGATTGTGATTGTGATTGTGTGCGGGTGTGGGTCACACTTAAAATAAATATGATGTGTGGCCGCTCGAAAAATGCTGGCGGCACTTTGCCAAGTGCACACAGAAACTAATTTATAAATATATTTTTTAGCTGAGTCTGAAGAGTCAAGTTACAGTAGCGGTTGTATATTCATAAATCAAAAGTTCATTTTGAAAGCATTACACTTATTAGTTTCCCAAGAAAGCAGAGGATCTTAGCATACAATTACCTTCCAGTTACTTACCAGCAAAATTACTAAGAATAATTTGCCGAAAGCCACAGTTATGGTAGTAAAATGTTAAACTTGCCATTTAGGAAACCGCTTATTTTCGCTCTGCATGATTCACGTTGCATGTTGCATGTTTGCTGGCGGGACAGGATGTTCAAGACATATGCATGGAGCTAGGATATAGCCAGGCTAGCGGAAAACTCTAGCAAAGCTGCGCCGGAACTCGACGGTTCCGGCCGCATAAGATTAGCTCGTAAAATATTGTATATTTTGCATGCTCCACAGAAGGCAAGTTCAGCTGAGTGCCAAATCAAAAAAGAGAGTGTGAAGTTTCACCGGACAGTGGAGATTAGTTAGTAGAATATGAAAATAGTTTTAAACTCTAAAAAATGTGACATAAGCGGGTAATTTATGTTTATTTTCATTAATTAGACATTAATTAGATATGAAAACTACGATTTTCTCGACAATAAAAACCCTTAGCTTATTTTAAAGCCACCTAATTGAGTGATTGTGAAGGGCTTTTGGCAACCAAGTTAATTTCCTTCCCCAGTACTTCACCAACAGCCACTTGGCAGTCTTTTTTAACGAGTCCCGACCGTGGCACTCCGCATGGCAACTGAGTGTGGAAGAGGCAACAATTCTCCGGCGACAATACAGTCAACAATTACGAATATGAATTTTTGAAAGCGACAGCAGCAGCGCGACTTTCGTTTGGCAGGACGAGCAGGATGGACCAGGGGGAACGAGAACGAGGATGAGGATACAAGCGGCTGGTCAACACAGCTGCTACTCCTGGCCATCTCTATCTGCTCGGCACCGTCGTCTGCCATCCTCCTCCGCCGACGCCATTGCCACTGCCACTGCCACTGCGACTTCCGCTTCCGTGCAGTTTCCGGACTCTCTTTTTTCCTGTGCCGGGACAGCAGCTGCGTTGACTTTGAAGTGCAGGAAAATGAGAGAGCCAACGGGGAGAGCTGGCGACCCTCCGGGAAAACTGCACCAACCCTTGACCAATGTCAATTGAGTGAAATTTACACACACACACAGCGAAAAAAAAGGAGACACAGAAGGACACTGGCTGGGAAAACGCTGCAAATTCCTTGTCGTTTGTGCGTGTGGCGCTTGGAAATTTATGGCAAGTTTACGGCCTACATTCCCGCGCCTCGCCGCATAAAATGTGGCACATTCCCAGACGGCCGACGGAAAGAGATGGCGACACTCGGATAAAGGTCGTTCAACCGGCTTTGGCTGCCGGCGGCAACCTACTTCCGGCTTGTCGTCCGCCATTTTGTTGCTGACGCGAATTTAAACAATAAATTTTATAATTAAATTGGCGCAAAAACCGAAATAATAGTTGCGAATGGAAGGAAAAGGAATGCAGGGGAGCGGCGGGTCAGCAAAGCCGAAAGTTAATTGAAACGTTGTGTAAATAAATATTTAATCTTTATTATGCAATAAATTTAAATACATTTATTGCCCGCGCACACACACAACATGGCGGCAGCGAGCGCCCAGCGTCGTGACTTTTATTTATATTTACATTAAATAATTAATAATTACATCAACTTTTATGTAATTGCTTATTACGGCCGGCCATTGTTTTAATGTAAATAATGAGCAAATAATGAGTTGAGCACAAGTGCCAACAGCTCTGGAGATGAGATCGATTACGGGAGTTGTTCAAACAGTCAAAGATAATTTCCGTTAAGCCTTCTTTAAAAGTGCATATAATTTACACCAACTGTGAGTTTATTTTTATTGTAAAACCAAAGTACTTGTAGTTTACTTTATCTAGAGCTGGAAAAACAATTTTCCTGTATAGAGGCAGGCTATTAGTAGGAATTTTTGGTTTTGCACATGCAGTTCTTTCAGTACAGCGGCTTGACTTTGCCTCTTTGGTTTCTTTGACTAACTGGAGGCCAGTGGCGCCACTCGAGTGCTTAATATGCACCGTCTGCCGCTCGTTCTCAAGCTTGGTGCCCTGTTCGCTGTCAGCAAAGTCGGGACTTCGCAGCACCATCATCGTCATCATCGCCTAACTATCGTTCGCATCCTCATCGGCGTCGTCTCCTCGTTTCTTTGAGCTGTCTTTTGAGTGTCGGGAGCGCGTGTCAAAGCTCAAACAAAGCGGCAAGCGTCCAAGTCTCGCTCAGATTTTTCAAGAAGCTGCCTTCCCGATTAATGCAAACGCAGTTCTACAACAAATAAGCAAGAGCAAAATCCAAGGATAGATAAGAACTGGCGAATACCTATTACTGAGCTAGGATTTTTACAGTTCCCTTATCTTATAAATAATATTTAACAGATCATTGGAGGGTTGTTATATTATTTAATGATTGACGTTACTATCTTGTATTTCGAAGGGGAACCAGTGTACCCTCGCCATCAATGGGTGCTGGGTATGCAAAGCAGAGCTACCCCAGAGTTGAGGCATACTTATCAGCCGTGCAACCATCCAGTTCTGGTAATCCTTTGATGCCTCTGCCGACGACTAAGGCACTTGACATAATTCCAAAGTGTTTGCCGCTTTAATGCGTTATGTTAATTAGTTTGCGGATTGTTTGGCAGAGCCTGCTGTTGCACTCGAGTGCCATTCGCACACACTCGTCGCATACAGACAACACCCGTTAATGGGTCAATAGTTTCTGATAACCAACAGGCAGCGGCAACCCAACGCCTGCCAAGAGTCCTTTTGCATAATTCATGGCTACACAAAACCGAAGCCATCCAGCGAACGAGCGAGTGGCGGCTGAACAGAAACAAAAACTTTTTGTTTGGGCCAAAAGTCATTTCAGTGGAAATTTGATTTCACGCGAGGCACCACCAGCCGTCAATGGCAGTTGGCAGCAACAATGGAACATCCGAAAAAGGATGCAGGCTCGCCGCGAGGACGAGGACGAACAGGAGGGAATTGAGCTGGAGCCCGTTCCCAACTCCTAGGCACATAAAAACGTATTAAGCATATTATCTAGGCAGGCACAGACGCCTGCCAGACGACGATGTGGCGCACCGGGCCTTTGGATTTGCTGGTTCTTGACATCGCCCGAAATGGAGGCCCACACAGGCGGAAAGGAGCAGGATGCAGGAGCCATCCTCGCCTAATGAAACTTCAGATTTTTGGCTTTGTTTTCGTTATGGAAATGAGGCAGTCAAACCAGCCAGGAGTGTGTCTGCGCTGATACACTAAGAGAATGGGGACATATAAAGGGCTTAGAACAATTTAAGTACATTTATTTTAGCAAAATTTTCAATGGAAAATTCTAATTAAATATATGGTATCATAAAGTTGTATGTATTAAATTATAAGCTTTCATATAAATGTTAACTCACTTTATTACTAATAGTTAAAGTAATTTTTTAAGTTCTTCTAGAGAGTCATTAAGATTATAAAAAAATATACCTTAGTTCATTTTATGAAGTTTTTAATCTCTGAAGTTGCATCAAATATTACAACTTTATGGTGTATTCTAAGTTCTCTCCTGTAATTTAACTAGCTATAAATATTACACATTTTAAGGTGCTATCCAGTATTTTGGAGAAACTTTTCAAGAAGGCTATCACGAATATGTTTCTTTGTCAATTTCTATTAAAAGGGTTTTTTTTACTAAACCTTATATTTATTTTTTTAGTGTACGGACTAGAGCACTGACATGGCCGTGTGCCAAGAACATACACTTGTGGGCGAGTGTGCGTATCAACGTTTGTGCACCGGTGTGCGTTTGAAACAATGTTGTCAACAACAGGCTACGGCGACGGTCGAGGAGTCTGGGCCGAAATGAAAGGGCAACAGTGCGTATGAGTGTCATCATCAGCATTGATTTGGGAGGGCCTTTGACCAGATGCGAGTTTAGTGCGATCAAAGCCAGTTATTGAAATCTGCTTAAAGCTTTGCCGAAGTAATAAAGATTTGCTACCTAACAGATTTGCAAGCTAAATACAATCTGTTTGTGCTTCAAATTGCATTACAACGTTCAGGAAATGTCGGGTTCAGCAGAAGAGTTCAGTTTTAACTCGAATCGAGCAGAACGAATACAATTTTTAAAGCTGTTCTTTTAAAAATATTTCAAAGATAAGCACTGAGTTTTAATTTTCAATACCTTTTTGAATCCATTTTGGCATTGTTAAGTAGCCATATATAACACATCATTCCAAGTAGCGGAAGCCGGCATTAATTACTTAATTAAATATATATTTCAAATGGAATAACGAATTACTTGGCCAAACAATAAATCAAGGTTTTTTACGTGGCAAAACCATTAATCTATTTCGTCGTTTGCGGATTGTATGTCGAGCAGCGCTTGGAACATTAATTGATTTCAGACACAATACACATATTACCAGTGGATGCCGAAATCGATCCGATTCGTTTCAATTGGCAGCTCTTTGGGCTCGCTGCGAGGTGCGAAACAAACCCAAAGTAAACCTAATTAGCGACAGATTAAATCGGATTAATTTTCATTTAACGCATGAATCAAAAGCAGGCTGACAGTCGCTGCCAGAAGCACGAGTGTCCCTCTCCCTCTCCCACTGCCCCCAGCCACCCCGCATCAGCCACTCCGACCCTTAGCAACCATGATGAGCCACGCCCCCACTCCCGCTGCCCCATTATACGGACCCTGCCCTTTTGGCGTGCTCCCCTGGGTCGCTTTTTGTTCACGCATTTCATTTTTTCTGCCCTTTGTGCACCCCGTACTCAAAAGCAGGCGAGGGTATATTGAAATCAGCAAACGTTTCCTTAACTATTACATAAATGTTAATCAGAGGGGTGATTAACAAATGTAAATTAAGCTAATCCAATCAGCTAATCACTTTAGAAGCAGTAATACTAAAGAGCCTTAATTATGTCCCAAAATAGAATATGTTCCGTGATAGCACTGGGTACTCCGCAGTCCTGAAACTCAATACTTTTATTTTCGATGTTTTCCCGTTTTTTCCCGATCCATTGCTTTGTTTTTCCGGGCTGACCCCGCACACGCACACATCAACAATGAGTGGGAAAAACCTGTTGGCCCTGGTTGTTTGGGCTGCTTTCGGGTTTTCGGTATGGTTTGGGGTTTGTATCCCGGGGCTCTCGAGTGCGGCTTTAAACACGCCGAAAAACACACGAACATATGAAATATGCATGGAAAATTGAATTTCCCCTGGTCAAGCATTTTCGGGGGTGAAGCGCCAGGAAAAGCAAACATTGAACGGTGCGAACAATTTGATTTATGCGCATTTGCCGCAATTTGTTGTGTAAATAGAAAAGAAGTCAGCATTTTAATTAATTTTCTGACCAGGCTCCTTCTCTCTTTCCTCACACCCCCAATTCACTTTTCCGGCTGCTGTTTTCTTCCACTTCTTGCCATCGTCGTTTCCTTTTTGTGACTGCCCCAATTAGATGGCAAAAAATTGCAGCAATTTTCCACATTTGAGGCGATGCCTGGTCCCGGCACTTTTTCCATCTCAGCTCCTTTCTGCCCTGCTCTAACCAAACTTCTGACTTCGGGCCCAGTTCAGTTCCCAGCTCTTAGCTCCCACTGCCACTTCCACTCCCACTCCCCTCCTATTGACCAGACTAATTGCTAACAAAGTGTCAACAGTTTGTGGGAAACGCTGTGGAGGAGGAGCACAGACGCTGCCTTAATTGCAAACGTTTATGATTTAGTTAAATAACAATTAGATGCAGTTGCTCAAGTTGGAAAGAAGAGCAGAAGAGAGCACAGATCTGGGGGATGACAAACAGGAAACGGAAGTGCAGTGGCAGGAAAAGAAACTTCCTCTGTCCGAAGACAGAGACAAGAACACATACTGGGGGGAAAGAGATTATTAAATAAAAAAATTATACTAAGTATTCAATTATCTTTTCGATCTTCGTAAGGAAAGCCAGGAACAATCCTTCAAGGGGTTGGCTAGAAATATATATCCTCCTGTTTCTGATTTAGCCTTTTCGGTGTTTGGCAAGCTCTTAGCACACCCGAACACCTGACACAGCCATTAGAGACTTCTGATTTCCAATCATTGCTATATCTGCTCGGTTCACCTGCCCATCTGCTGCCTAATCCGTTGCCTCATGTTTATGCATATGAAACTACTCGGAAAATGCATATCCTGGGAGGCCTGCCGAGAGTCCAGGCCAGCTCAGACAGCTTCAATTTGCCACAAAAACACATTGGCAACATTTTAATGAATGTTGCAGCCGCCGCTGCCGCAGACAAACAATGGGAAAGGGCTTCGAGTCGGCTTTCAAAATGCTCGACAAACATTGCCCTAGCGATAAAAGTAAGTAAAAAGGATGTGGAAAAGGCGCCCGCCATCGCTCGCTCGTTGGATGCAATTTGTGCAAATATTGTGGCAAGCAGGAGAGGCAGGCACAAGAGGCGGCAACAGATCCAACTGCAGCTCCCTGACTCGAGTCTACACGGAGACTGCCAAGAACTTCCATACTTAGCAGGGACTATTCTGTATTAAATAAAAAATATACTTAAGTATTTTAATGGACTTATCCAATTAAATGCTTAGCTGTAAAGATACATTGCTTAAATATTAATTTTACCTGTAATATTGTGTAGAAACCATGCATATTCGCTCTGTGCAGACCTAGGCATAGGCATTTTTGCATGCGGCGCATGGTTGCATTTTTTGGGCTTACCATGGAGCAGGGAGTAGAGCTGCGTGTGGAGGTGTCCAGGAGGATATAGGGGCGGTGCTGCAATGACTGTAGTCTCAGTGCCGGCACAGGATGAGGAGCTGCAGGAGAATGAGGCAGAGGCTGAGGCCGAGTCGACGGCATGATAAACGTGCTGCCAATAAATTACACTGCGTCAAGGCAGCGGCTCCTGGCTGCTGGCTGCTGGCTCCTGGTTCCTGCATCCTGGTTCCAGGGAGACACCGAGAGGAGCACTGGAGCTGCTGCACATTTTTGCTGCCGTACCATTTAAAATTTACTACAATTTTCTTTTGGCTTTCACGTGCGCACCCCGCTCATACGGTAAACAATTTGAATCCTTTGGCAGGCAGGACACGTAGAGGAGGAGCCAGATCGGGGATGTCTCTTTTCCGCAAAAACTATGTACCCTGGCGATGGCAGAGTGACACGAACAGCATGATTAGCTCTCTAAGTACATTTTATTATGTATTAAATACTCCTTGAGGAATTGTTAAAAAATAGTGGCAACATTGATATTAACTGTATATAAAGGCAATCACATTACTTAGATATATGTTATATATCGATCAGCGCAACTTTAATATCAGTGATATGTGAAGTACTCGAACTTAAGCAAATATTAATCTTAGAGTCCCTCCACAGCGGTGATTGATAGCCGAACCGGATTAATCAGGGACGAATAAATATTTTAAAAATCCCATTCACGTATCCTTTTTAATATTGATAGTTCGACCATTCGCCACGTTGTCTGCTGGGTTCAAGGGGCTCCCGGCACTCATCTCTACCCAAAAGCTGGCTCCTTAGCTGGGGAAAGTCCCGTTCCGTCCGCTTCCCTCCAGTGCAGCAACAGGACAATCGTAGCGTAAAAAGTTTGCTCTTTGTTCCCGTAACCCTAACTATGCTTACTCAATCCTCTGCCCCACCACAGCTCCAGCCATTTACAATGCAAACAGAGCGAGGCAACGGTAGGGAGGAATGGAGGGATCTGGAGACGAAGGTTCGGATGGAGGTGCAGTTGCCAGAACTCCCTTCCGGCGGCGGAGGAGCTCCATTTGAGCCGGGCACGCATCGAGCATTGTGTAATATGCTCTGCGATTTATGTTTGCCGTAAGCCGGAGCAAACTGGAAAGGGCCAACTGCTCGCATATTGAGCAGACCCCAACCCCAAACCCAATCCAAGTCCCAGCCAGAACCGAAAGAACATAAATTGAAATGTTCTTAGCAAAAAAAATATTGAAATCATATTTGGGGCAAGTGCAGGAGCTGGGAGCAAACGCACTTGACTTCGGACTGAGAACTCTGTGCCGGGAGGAATCCGGACTCAAGTGCTCACGCTAACATCACACAACTCACAAACGACAAACATCGTGAGGAGTTGAATAAAAAACATGAAAAATGTGGTTCGTTTTTCGAGATATCCGACTAGGAAACACCGTACTGATTTATTAACTGTATTTAAGTTAATTTAAAGCACTAGAAGGGAAATTAATGAATACATTAAAAAAAATTTACCCTTTTATTGGAGATTTTTAGAACGCATGAAATACTATTTTTAATTAAATAAAAACTCCTTAGGTTTGTGCAATTTTAAATGATAATAGGAGGTATTGCAAAAATACTTTTAGTCTGAATTTTTAAAGGCTAATGCAAGACAACTTTATTCTAGCTGAAGTGAACAATTTTTCAAACATTGAAACAACAGAAAAGGACAAGTGAAAATATGTAAGAGTATATAGTTTGCTCTATTTAACCAGCAGTTGGCTTCCGCCAATGGGAAATGAGTTGGTCTTAAATCCAATGATGTTTTGACTGCCGGAACAATGGAGCTTAATACTCGTGGATGAATCAAGACTCGCATTTGAGAAGAGTACAAGAAGTCAATTCAATTGTCTGGCAGCCGCATATAAAATCGTTTTACGAACATTTTAGCTGCTTTTATTTCATTTCCCATCTCCGCTCACCTCTGCACCGCTCTTCACTTTATGGCTTAATACAATTTTTATGTTCTGGCCATTTTGAAGAGTCAACTGTTGGCGGCTAAAGACCAACGAAGGGACGCTGCGACACGCGCCCAATAAAAACAGCCAGAACATTTGCGCAAAATTGGGAGCATTTTTGGTGGAGGCTCGGGAATAGGAGCGTCACCTGTGGGCCACAGCCCGCTTCCCGTCGGTCCTCCACCTGTTTATGCGAGGACATAAAATGGTTTTATGTGCGGGTCTCGACCGAATTTAATGCTAATCGTCACCATCATACGGCGAAAGTGCTCGTAAAGGAACATCAACTTCATTCTTATGATTAGCGCCATTTAAGTGAGTAAGCTCGCGGGAAAGTTTTGGGGAGAGCGTCGGGAAAAGCCAATTACAATAAAATTAAGTTACTTGCAAACGATTTTTTTCTGATAAAAGTCATAAAATTTTCCAGAAATAAAAAGTGTGGGGCTGCTTGAAGGAACTGTAAAAGTATATGAAAAGTTTGTGTATCCGATATCCGCAGGAATTAATCAATATAAAATAAATTATATAATATATATAATTATATTATTATATTTAATTGTATCATCACTCAAGCTTTATTAATAATTGCAAATGTATATAGTATTTTTAAATGTAAAGTATATCATATTTGTTTATTATTGTACAGCTAAAAGTAATTTCCTGAATAGATATAACATATTTTCCACACAGTGCAGGTATTTTCCTACTTAATATACAAGAAGCTTTGTTCCAAACTAAATACTGACAGATGTCTGAGCCATTCGACAGCCGTGCACTCGGTGAGCTTAAATCAAAACCCTGGAATTATCAACACACAAATAAACAAGATTTGATTTTCATAATTGCATTAACATTAATGTGCAGCTTGCAGCGAACAATACAAGCAACAGATCCCAGTATCTTCGCTAACTAACTGAAATTTGCTGGCCTGCAGCAACAGGAAATTGGTTAAGTTGCGGGGCTGGGGCTGGTAAGGGGGAGCGGGCTGAGGGCGAATAAACAATAGCATTAGTGTTCATTAATTGTGCAAACATAAATATACAGGAGGCCAAATGTGGTGTGCACTACTCTTAAGTAGTACACTCATACAAGGTAAACCTTAAATTTTACAATTTACATGTTTATTAAGTTACTAACTTGATAATATTTAATATTAAATTTAACTTTAACTAAAACATTATTAAAAAAGAACTTAGAAGAGTTCCAGTCAGGCTTAAACTAATAAGATATTCTTGTTTTTTTTTTAGTGTACCGTAGGTGTCCTTGTGGCGTATACGTAATCCTGTTTATTGGATCTCTCCAGCCATTATGCATTACGCTTTCGCATTTAACCAACAATTTTCCAATTCTGAACATTAATTAGAACCTAACAGCATAAGTACTGTCTGGGGGGAGGGACTTCGACTGGATAATTTGGCTTTGGTTTTGGCCCGTTTAGCCACAAATCCTATTCGCAAGATAGGCAGACATTTATGGAGACAGCAAGATTGCCTAATAACTTGCATATTTATGTGACAATTATAGAATATTGTGCTTCGAATTCATGAATGCATGTGGAGCCATTCTGGAGCTCTAGCTAATTAATTATAATTATTGGTACGTCTCCTAGCTGGTTTTTTAATTCTCTAAACAAAATTTGTCCCTTGGAGCTTGCAAAAATAAATGAAAAATTGTGAAAGCTGTAAATAAATCTGCGCAATGTAATGTAGTAAAGGGAACTGACATCTTCAAGCTCATATTTATTCACCGTCGACAACGCAGAAGGATGTTCTAATTGCGGAGCATGTAGTAACCCCTCTCCGCTCACCTTCATTCCTCCTTGAACTTATCAATATGCATGACGAACATTTTGACAAGATTTTTAGGTCTCGTCATTTGCATATTACATACTTAATTGTTTTCCCATTACGGCCTGGCTGGCGACTGGCTGCTAGAGCTTCATTAGCACCGGCACACATGGTCTTCCCCTGGCTTCTTGGCAGCCCCAACCCCTCGGAAGTCAGAACGATTAATGTCAACTTGCTTAATAGCATTCCTTTTGCCTCATCACGGAGAGCGGCTCAGCGAACTTAAAGCCTTCTTCTCGGGTGTGGGAATTACGGCCCATCGTTTCGGGCCATGCTGCGGGCTCAACATGTCACGTCACTTTTGCGGAAGGGGAGTGAAGCTGCGGTTGTTCGCGTGATGAATTACACACTCGCCGAAGGACACGATGATGAAGTGCCTGTCATTCGGAGGCTGAAAGAATGCCCAACTGCCCGTCCGTCCATCCGTTCATCCGGCCGTCAGACCGTCATTCCGCCAGACCGACCGGCCGCCTGTCAGCCTGTCAGTTCGTCAAGCCCCGCTTGGCAGCTGCTCGTATTGTTGAAGCCATTTGCATAGAGCATCTTCCGCATAATTTATCGACACTTGAGCAAAACTTTAATTACTCCCCAGCCCCAGGAACGGAACATTTTTCGTCAAGTAATGTGCCTGGGGGAAAGCTCTCGCTCGCACTTTGTGTGCCAGGGGATGAGGGGAGTTTTCCACTATGAGAAACTCTGCATATGGGGGAAATTCCCGAAGAGCCCGAGTCCTTTGTCTGCGTAATTCAATGCGTGTTTCCAGAATATCCTTTGGCCATACACAGCAAACATATTGCAACGGATTTGGGCAAGGAGTCGGGGATAGCTCTCTCTTGCTGGCTCCTGGCTAATGGCCTTTAATTGAGCGCTGGGAAAACGTTCAAGTGTTTGCGGCTGTTGAAAAATTTTGCGAAATTCGATATTGGAAATAAAGTGGCTGTAAATGCCCAACTTATCCAAAGGCACACAATCGCCTTTCGTTGGGATTTTGAGCTTTTATAAGAGACTACCAAATAGCCTAATGTGTGTGTTTAAGATTCCCTTAAAACTTGTAGGTATTCAATGGCGGAGCAGGCATGTTGCCAGACGGTTTATCCTGAATAAGTTATACGGGAAAGCCTATAACTTTTCGCTGAAACTGAATGAGTAGACAGATCGAAATAGGTAATCGTTGAAATTATTACCCTTAGCTTGGTATACAAACAGAGGATGCTTTATTATAATCAAAAAACTACACTAAACTCTACATAAAACTCTCTGATAAAACCAAAAAATATATCTTTAAAAACCAAATTGAGCTCCCGAGCAGTTCAGGTGAGGATGGATGCAGTCGCTCATCCGCTGGTGAATGCGAAGGCGCAAGTTCTCAACGAGATGCAGGACTTTTTGATCAAAGCCTTTGTCCTGGCAGCTGGCGAGAAGCTTTTCAAGATCCTGCACCGCACCGAGGCAGTCGCGGTCCTTCTCGAAATGCGGGTTTTGAAGATCCTGCCGGCTGCGATTGCGCATGTAATCCCGGTGGCACATCTGGCGAGTGTAGTCCTGAAGCTGGCGCTTTTTCTCCGCCCGCATCATGTCCCGAATAAAGGGGGCATCTTGCTCGCCGCGAAAGCGGTTCACGAGGAAACAGATCTCGCACGGGCATCCCGCCGGCGGACAAATGGGGCAGACTCTGCCCACCTTGCCATTGTCATCGTCCTTGTCCTTTGCCTTTCCCTTTCCCTTTTCTTTTCCCTTTTCCTTTCCCTTTTCCTTTCCCTTGTCCTGCTTCCTATTATTTTTCTTGCCATTTCCCGGCTTCATTTTTGTAGGCTTGTCTGGGCCCGTGGGGTTGAGCTCGGAGTTCCTCCCAGTTCCTTCTTTGCCTTCGTCTGGTACTAATGGATTATTCGGATTATTCATCAAACCTTTTCCTGGATCCGGATCTTCGCCTTCGATCCAGCTCGGGATCTTTGTTGCCTCGTCGCTATCCGAGTCGGCTCCCTTCCCTTTCTTTTTTTTACCCTTTTGACTATCCCCGCTGCCACGCTTGCCGTCACCTCCGTCATCTTCATATTTATCGCCATCACCCTTGCGTTTATCTTTGCCATCTCCGGTCTCTTTGCCCGTGTCCTTATCTTTGTTCTTATTCTTGTTATCATCCTTGATCTTATCCTTGTTCCTTTTCTTGTCCTTATCGTCGTTATCCTTATCGTTGAATCCAATATTGTCTTCATTGCCTTTATCATTATCTTTATTCTTGTCTTTATTCTTGTCTTTATTCTTGTCTTTATCCTTTTCTTTATCCTTGTCTTTATCCTTGTCTTTATCCTTGTCTTTATCCTTGTCTTTATCCTTGTCTTTATCCTTGTCTTTGTCCTTGTCTTTATCCTTGTCTTTATCCTTGTCTTCGTCATTAACCCAGTCCTTATTCTTATTCTTGTTCCCATCCTTGGCTTTGTCTTTGTCTCCAGTTCCATCTTTTCCCCCGGTAGTTCCATCGTCATCCCCTTCGCCACCGGGTCTTCCACTTCTTCCGCCATGACCATCGCCACCTCCTTGACCATCGCCTCCACGTGAATCCTCCGTAGCGCAGCAGATATCATAGATCTTGCAGAGTGGATCCGGTGAGGGCTCCTGCTGGAAGCACTTGAGGAACCTCTCGTACAGCTGGTCGTAGTCCTTGGGCTCTGGGCTCTTTGTCGCCTTCTGCTCGCGAATCCATTGCCGGAACTCATTGTTATAGGGCCGGGGATCGTGCTTGAACTTCTCCCACTCATACTGGGAGCACGCATTCTGCTCTCCACCGCAATCCGAGGGGCAGTACCAGTGACGGCGACGAAGACCGTGAGATGTCTTCTTGGGAGGTCGTCCCATGCCAAGGGCTTGGCCTCTGGAGACCATCATCTCCTCCTCTTCGTGGTGGACAACGCCTAAGGGATCGTACGGATCGACTACATGAGTGCAGAAGGCCGTCTCGAAAGCCGTACCAGGATGCAGGCGTTGCCGAACAATGGGCATCTGCTGCAGCTCCGCCTGCAGAGCCTGGCGGTTAAGGATGAGCGGCTGACACATCTGATTGTGAACAGAGTTTCCTGAAATGGGCGACTTCTTGGGCGGCGTAGGCGGGGTGGGCCCTTTAGAACGCCGCCTGGTGCCGTCACCGTCGACCTTCTTCAGGCTGGCCATAATCGCCTGGTTGAACATCACCGACTCCGGCTGGAGACTGGGCGAACCGACGCCATAGAAACCCAACGTGTCCTTGTGGGGAATCTGCTGCCACAAGAGCAACACATCGTCCTGTTTCGTATCGAAGGGTCGCCCACAGCCGTCAGCCTCGAGGGAGTTGGTCAACCAGTCGATGGCCTGGGCCTTGCTGGGATCGCAGCGAGACACTTCTGTACGGATCGAGGGGTACGTCTCTGCCCGATGGAAGCGATAGTCCCTGCAGTTGCTCCGCCTCATAGCCTGCCTGGGCGTGGGAACAATGTCCTGTTGTGGGCCATCCTCCTCCGGGTAGGCAGGGCTGCATCGCCTCACCAATCTCTGGTTCGGACTCATGTGTGTTTACCCGGAATACTCTGAAATTTCTTGCACTGGAAAAATTTTAGTAATTTGTGCTAATACCCTGGGCTGAGCTCTATCGTAACTCTGTTGAACGAATACTAGTTCCGAGCTAGTTTCGGTGATTTGAAATGCCGAGCACGGACTCCTCGATGATCAGAGCGGATGCGGTGAAATTTACCACTGATCGCTGCCTAGGTTTTAAATAAGCTAAGTCTAATTTATATTCAAGTGCATTCGAGTTATGGAAGCCATCTCTTACAGACTCCGAAACCTAATCCCTGTCACTCCAGAAAACAAGCAGGGCTAGGGAAAGTGCTTTCGCATCCATCAGCATGAGCTCCAATTAAAGTTTGCACACTTTAATTCGCTGTCCCAGTTTCAGACCGCATGGCTTCCCCAATTGGGAGGGGTTCGTTCCCCACACAATTTCCTGCCCATTGCCACATAAATTCGCACACGAAAGAGCCTGACATGGCAGTGCTATTTATGGAGCAGTTCCTGTTCGGCCGAAAAAAGGGAAAAATACGAGTAGCACAAAAAGCCAAAGTCAGCTGCTTTTAGAGCCACAGCCACATAGCAACATAGAAGTGCTGCTGGTCGGGATGTGAGCACGGCAGAGCTACATAGGACGCAGAAGCATAAATCCAAAATTGTCTTTTGTCGCATAAATATTTTACTTGGGCCTTGAGAGCGGCAAGGAGGCAGAGGAAGTGCCCTGGTGCCGGCAAGGACATAGACAATAGGCCGAGCAGGAATACGACATGAAATGACATTATTTCTTATTATTAGAACAGCGCAAATAAATGAGAATCGGAAGGCGGGAAAGGGGAAAATGGAGAGGGGAGAGGGCAGTGGGAGGCATGTGGCACTTTGTTTGTCCTGCCAGCAACGCATTTCCCACATGTCTGTCTTCATAAATGCTTTATCTCCGGCCAGCACACACGGAGGCTAGGCCTGTGTTGGCTTTAGTAATTATGTGCATATAATAAAGTTGACCTAAATAAAAACGAGCGCAGTTTAATAAAAGCCAACGCCTGAGCACACACACACGCAGACAGGATATGGCCATAAGTACAATAGTCGTATTGTGTTGATGTTGTGCCTCGGCGAGCAGTTCATTAAATGATAAGCCATCGACATATGACCAAACAATTGCGGATCAGGCGATGCAATTCCGGGCCAGGCCCCGAAACAATCACTGGTAATTGGGGCTTAAGGGGCGGTAAATTTAAGCCGAGGGGTTAACATGTAAATAATCATAATTGATGAAGGAGTTGAGTGAGCTGAGCGGAGCGGAGCCGAGAAGTTCGCCCCCGACTTATGCCCCGGCATCTGCATAGAGACATGTCCCTTTGCGAATTTATTGCTTCATATATTAGAACCCCCTCTTCTTCGCACATTCTCGCCGCTTGTGTGCGGCGGAAATAAATTCATAAATTCAGCATAAAAATGGCAGACTCGCATATGCTCACTCCCATATCTCCGCACGCTGCGTCCGCGAGTTTGATTCTTTTTCCGCTGAATGTGCTTGAGCGTTATCCATTAAATGCGATGAATCAACTGTTGGCCGCCATAAACCATCTTTGACTCGCTTCCCGCCGAGTCCGCCGAGTCTTGCTCAGTCTTGCTCCGCTCATAAAACGTCAGCAGGAACGGATGGCGGAGCGGAAATTTATGCTCGCCATTTTGCCGCGGACATGTTTGTTTTTGTATCGCTGCTGTGTGTGGTGTGTGCACATATTTGGCTTCCTGTTGACGTGCAAGATGGTCGGCCACTAAAAGCCCCGGAACGGTACCAAATTGTCGAGCAAAATCGCCACGAGGTGGATAAACAAATAGTGGGACGCCTGCAGATTTAATTTAAATGCTAAAATGTTTATCTTTAATAATCGGTTGCCTTGTAGACAGAACTTTAAGGTAGCCTAGAATGCATGCATTACACAAAAGGACTTAAAAAACTTAGACATAAGAAGGATATGCAATAAATATATTTGTATCGTGAGAATTTAGGTACAATCGAATGATAAACATAAGCGTTATTACACAATAAAGTTCTCTTAACTCCGTTGAATTATTTCTGCCTTTCTCTTAGCTCCAACAATTACAATTTGCTTCCAAATTCAAAGAATGCACGTCAAAAACACTTCGATTTTATAGTGTTCTCTATCAGCTAATTCACGAAAATTGGCTCATTCGATAGAAAGTTATTTGCATTTAGTTATTGCCTCTCTCTCTAAGTGACATTGCTTTTGCCACTGTGCCATTTGACAAGAATTTGGCCAATAAAAATTGCTTCCGACAGGAAAAAAACACAGAGGCTGAAATGACAAAAGACACAAGCCGAGCAAGATGGAGAAATTATTACTAAAAAAGAAAGAATGCAAAGCGGAAGAGGACAGGATAATTGATTGTTTGATTCAATCGCAAGTCAAATGCTTTTTTCAATGCTGGTACCCAATGGTTTTTGGATGATTGCGTAAGCGTCAAAGGAAACGCACCGAGCATTGAAAATTGGTTACAAATTCTGATTAGAAGCGCCCGGAAAACAGCCAGAGGTAAAACACGGCCAAAACGGAGGAATACAAGCCAGAGACAAATTGGTCGTCGCTCGCTCGGTGGGTGTGGCAGTTGAACAAATTGAATTGTATTCGGTTCGAGGGCATTGATAAGACAAAGCAATCAGTCAGCCAGTCAGGAAGTTTGAAAACTGGCCAAGAGTAAAGGCAAAAGCGTCAGGCGATGTGCAAAATAAATGTTGGCAGGCTTCCAAGGATATAATTGGTAAAGTGATCGATCGGAGGTGTCAAATGAATGATAAGGTATCCCAAAAAGAAAAACACAAATCAAGTGGATTTTAATTGAGTTCATATTGAGGGAAATCTTTTGATTTTAATTCGTCGTATTTAATGGGAGGAAAATATGAGTTCTCTACTATAAGTATGCAGATTTCCTTGTTATGAACATCAAACTTTTTCACTCGATCTAGCTGCACACACACACCTGATTTTTCCCATCCTCAGCATTTTATTTTCGATGGACTGAGAGCAATGCCAGCCGAAACCGCATTTGCATTACATTTCATCATTTGGCCAATTTTGAGTTTTCAATCAATTTGCGGACAAAAAGTATTCGCTCATTCGCAATTTTGCATTTTGCCAATTACTGCATAGCTGATTGGATTGTTGCCAATCTTTTTTCCGATTGTTTTCACCCTCCTTTTTTCGAGTCGAGCGGCACGTCCGTCCATTCCTTCCCGGCATTCCAGGGCAACTCAATTAAATCGAGCTGCAATCATATTCACCTGCATCCGCATCCGCTTCCGCCTGCACCTCTGCCTCCGCCTCATGCTCCCCGCATTGCTTCAGCTCGCAGCTGCTCTGCATGGGAATGTAGAATGCACATATCTTTAAAATTCGAATTCATATTACAGATTACAAATTCGCAGCATGTTTGTCATTCCACAGTTTTCGGTTGCTTTATTTATTTTTTTCGGACTCGGGTGGGCCCCCTGGTCCTGCAGGGCCATTTTTAATTGCGCGCCATTGTTGTTGGTTTGGCTTGGCTGGATATATACTATATATAGGATTTGCTCGTCGTCAGACCGATGCTTGTGTACGGAGGGAGCGGCGCTGTCCTTTATTTGATTTCAGTTTCATTTCGAAATTTGTAATGCGCCTCATGTAGCGACAGGACCTGTTCCGTGCCTGTTCCGCTGTCTGACTGCCAGTCCCGGCGCAGGATAATGAAACTATGCGCTTGTCGCCATTCCGTTTGTTTTACAATCCCACCCCGAAATCGAGGAGCGTACTCCCTCGCTCCGAGTGCCTCAAACATGCGACAGGGCCTGGGGTGTCTCAAAGCCGGCACCCACTGTACGTGGTTTTTGGTTTATCCTTCTGGCCATGCTGCCATCATCAACATCGGGAGATCCGGCACAGCTGATGGGCTGGGTCTGGCCGGGTCCCACTGCTGCGGTCCGTCTGTGGCATTTCAATTTCAATTTTAATGCGAGCTACAAAAAGGCGCAAATAAAACGTACGAAATCATTATTCCTCACTATTTGCTCAAGGTGTACCGTCCGTGGAGCTTGTGGGAGAGCACCGAGGGATTATCGAAACATTGAGAGATATTCCATGTCTAATTCGGTTCAGCAAATTCAATGTCGCAGCCAAATGTTGGATCTCAGAGTGACATGAAAATCGAGCACGAACAGCAGCCACTGAGTACTATTTCTAATAGATAGTGAGTGCTTGATTGAACTTTGGACATAGCTGAAATAGAGAAAGACTTAATTATTGTTTTATTTTTCCACTTTCGGTAAATTACGTTCTTTTATGAAAATAGATTACTCTCTTTTCAAAGAAACTAATTTCCCCCTTAAAGTAAGAACTACTTAAATATATTGCTTGAAGGTTCAAGAGTGACATTTTATATCAAATGCTGATATTTCTCCATTTATAAACATACGAATATAGGAATTATACATAGTAATAAATAACCTATTAATTTCCACATGATTCAAAATTTCACTAACCCCTTTTGCTGTAGAAACTTTATCAACCAGTTCTCAAATTTCCGTTATCAAAAAAAATATGTTTATATACCCAATGAGTCGGCGAATGCTGAACATTTGAAGGCATAACTTCTTCAAATGTTCAGCATTCGCTGAATGTTTTCTGTATTTGCAATTTAATTTTAACATTTAATGCTCGCACTCACTTAGGAAATTATCAAGTGTCATATCAGGATATTGCGTATACGAAGCGTTGTCCCGCTTTGAACATTTTCCCCGTTCGGACAACTGACAATTCGATTAAGTTTGGCCCAATTGGTGCTGGGAGGTTGACAATTATCAGAATATTAAATCGGTTTTTATCGCTGGTCAACTATCAGCGCATTAAAATGTCAATTATGTTGAATGTTTCTTCCTGCTCAGCGTGGCTATTCCCTGGACCCGCTCCCCTTTTCCTTTAGGCGAACCTGAATTAATGCACAAAATTCTATGTGGGATTTATTTGATCGGTTCGTTTTTTTCGAACCGGTTTATTTGTTATTTGCCAAAGTATTTGGCGTGTTCTTGTTTGGTTGTGGAAAATAAATACAAATTTAATGACATTTCGCACCAGGGCACTAAGTTGTATCTCACCAAAAAATCAAATAATATTTGCTACTTTGAAACTGATTTAAATTGGCCGGGAAACGTGTGATTATTTTCCGTGATGCGAGGCGAGAGAATACACATTTTGCGAAAATCAGCAGTCATTGTGACGGACCACAAAATCAATTTCAATTGTCAACAAAGTCAAAACAGGATGAAAATCATACAAAAAGCAGTGGCAAAAAAGAGAAAGTCGAAGCCAAACCGAGCAGGAAAAATCATAATATAACTTTTAGCAACATGCCAGGGCAACAATAAGAACAGAACTTCGCCGTCGGCATTCGAACGGCACAAGAAGCAGAAAAATAAATTCCAGAAAAACTTTGCCACTCTTTCAGCGACTTAAGCACCAGCTAGCTGAGCTCTGGCCAAGGACTCACCCGCCGATGGAGGTGGGACTGGCCAGGACAGGTTGGAATGGGCCAGGGTCTGGACGTGAGCTCGGGCTTGGGGCAGTGCGTGCCTTAAAGTTTTTGCGGTTTTTTGTCGAGACAGGAACGCAGACGGAAATGGAGATGGAGACGCAGACGGAGACAAGCTCGTGCTGGGCAACTAATGAAGCTGTTCTCGGCCAAAGTTTAAGGCCAGCTGGGCCTTGAACACCTGATTCCTAAGCAGAGTCCATTTCGATACATTATCTCTGAAATCCGTACATTTCAACACAGCTAACTAAAGAGGTTTCAGAAAATAATCATTAAAGTAATAAGCAAATTGAAGTTGCAGGTAAATAAAGTGGTTGTACTGGTGAATTTTAATTTGAAATTGTTAAACTTCCCCTCCAAGCTGGTAAATCGTTGTTTGCACTTTAATTTTTTTATGTGATTGCTTTAACTAATTAAATTGGCTTTGGTGATTTAATTAAAATGAGAATAAATATCAAATATTTGTAAAATTTAATCAATTTATCCGCTGACGATTGTGGCACGCTTCTGTTTTAATATTTTACCTTGTTTTATTGCGGAATAATTATACAGAAAATATTACTTCTAATTAGTCAGTTACTGGTTGTTACCAATTGAGTATTTGTTGTTATTTATTTGAAGTATATGCCCAATATTAAAGATTGTTATCAAAAGATGGAAATGTATCTTGTTTGAGAGCTTCCCATCCTAAGGAAAGTCCAAGTAAACTCCCTTAGGTTGTGCCATTACCGCAAATAGAAAATAAAAACAAATGCAATTGTTTTCCATTACTTTCAGCCATTACAATTTAGCTTTTCATTTAACATAAAACACAAGGTGAGTGTGTGTGTGTGTGGATCTAACAAAAATTGTGACCCGAACATCCGGTGCAAAATGTTTATTTGTGCAACAGGAAGAAAGTTGGAAAATCGAGAAGAGAAGGAAGAGAGAGAGGTGGAAGGCGGCACAGGCAGTTTTCTGTGGCGGAAATTGATTTCGCTTTGAGCGCAGAATAAGGAGCAGTACTGGCACCTACCCAAAAAGGGCCAAAGGACACAACGCACATTTCCTGCGACAAATTTGCCAGGCGAAAAGGTTGTGGACAAAGTGGAACTGGAAGTCTCCACCTCGTCCTGCCGACCGGCGGAGTGCTCCTTTTAAACGAACTTTGACTTCTGTTCTGGCACTCAATTTATGGGTCTATCGAGTTTGCTGCTATTTTGTTGCTCCTGAGCCCGGAAAGTTAACTAAAAGCGCACATAAACAAGACTTTGAGTGCAGTTTTTAATAGCCACACAATGTATTTGGTATTTGCCCGATCAATATATCGATCTGTCGTGGGAATGCAGGGTTGAGCGGGGGGTTATGATAAATAAATTGGAAAAAAATTGGCCACACCAAAGCTCACGTACGATTTTGCAGTCATCCGACGGCATTTCGTTAGGTATTAAAATTTATGCGCAGGTCAAGTCCACACATTGCCGCACACGGACATATCTGAAGCTCGTGTCCTGCAGCCAGGACATGCTGCCGCTGCTGCTGTTTTTGCTGTCCAAATATTTATATTCATTGTGTCGGAGTGTTAAAGCGATAAAATGCAGTGTAAATACAAAGCAGCTAACCCAATTCTCTCCACGGCCCACTTGCCTGGCAGCCCGGCGGCCTTTGAGGTCCTTTTGCCCCTTTTCTATGATTAGTCGGGGGCTGCCACGCCCCCGGTTTCGGGCTGTTGACCACAGCAACCATTCGAATTATTCATGCATTTAATTTTTGTGTAATTTGCAGCAGAATTTCGGGTAACTAGCAGAGCAAAACCGACGAAACCGAAGCGTTTCGTCCTTACAGGAATTCCTTCCTCAATCTGGCTCAATCTGTGCCGTTCTCGGGTGGCTCTCGTGTGGATTTTTGGGGGGATAAGCGGATGGGCGCAGTCGGGCAGCGAAAGTGTTTGTGGGACTGACCAAAGGCAGCCAATGGTCTGCCTTCTGTGGCAAATATCAGAGCTGAAAATATGGTTAGCCTCTGCCAATCTCTATCTGAGAAAATGTAAGCCAATATTGATGGAAATTGCGTTGCATGCGGTTGTCAGGGAGTTCAATTGATGAAACAATGTGTCATGAAATGGCACTTTTAATTGAAAATTTATTTGCTTATTTCGAACCATTGAAATGTAAATAGTTATGACATTACAACATTGTTATAGAAGTTTAGGAAGCCATAAAATAAAATTGCGTTTCTACTGAAATATGTGGCTTTAGTATTTGTGGCTAAAAAAATATGAATTCATATTTACAAAACCACCTATACGGTACTAAGAGCCCCGAAACTACTCACGTCTTACTTGCTGCCTCACGACCCAACCCTTCAAACTGCACCTGAAGTTGTTCTATAGTTCGTGACTTTCCTTGATCACCTTCATTACCTTCTCCCCCTTCTCAGAGTTACTGAATACGGGGCTAATCAACAAGACAGCTACAGCAAATAGCCTAATTTGTAAGCCCTTCGATGGCATGACAGCAATGAGCAGGTGAACTAATTAAGCCAGCCACGATTAAAGCGGCAAAAGTCGCACAGGCTGAGGAAGGGGGAAAAGGAACCGACTTAAAATCCGAATCAGGGTGAGAATATGAAACCAGAACCAGAACCAACACCAAACCAAACTGCCAAAGCTCTTCTCACATTAATTATTTTTGCATCACAAATATTGAGAACGCACGCCGCGACCAGAGTTTCCAGCAGTCATGATAATTTCCCCTGGTCAAGGCACTGAGAGAAAAGGGGAGATTGCCTAGCATGTAATACAGTAACATTTATTTTAATAGGAATACTTGAAACTATCTGGCTAAGTAGTGTTTTTCCCTCAGTGCAACCGTCCACGGTGAGCAGTAAGTTGTAACTTGGTAACTAAGAGCACTAAGTACCTGCTGTCTGTACTACAAGTAATTTCCTTAATGATGTTGCACCGCTGTGGCATTATCTGTTTGTTGCCTGGCCGCCCCAGTCTCGGATGATAATTTATGCAAAATATATACATATGAGGGGAGACCGAAATATCCCCCCGAAAAGCCCCACCTTCCACCTCCCAGCTGCCACTGCATATGCATGATGTGCATGGAGATCCGCCCGCTCCTTCTTCGTCTGCCAGCTGCATGCAAAACTTTCCCAGCCAGCTCACTCGAGTTGATGCTTTGGCCCGGCCCGGCCTGCTCCGGTTCTGGCCCGGCCTGGTCGGTCTTGTTTCTGGTGTCTGTGTGGTCCAATTTACACGATTTCACTTTGGCAACTCCCCAGTAGCTTCTAATGCCTCGAACAGGAACCCCCGTATTTATGGTTAGCTAGTTGGTAAGTTCTCCGCATAGTGAATTAACTAATGACCAAGTTGCCAGCACGGACAGGTAACTGAGAACTTATCTCTGGCCAGGCATTCCGCACCTAAGCATCAAGCATCCACCGTCCGCCACGGGTAATTAATTTGCTAAATACATAGTTGATGCTTTGAAAAATTAGCACATTCGCCAGGGGGCTAGTTTTCAAGTAGCTGATTCGCAGATCCAATTATGCTGTGGTAGGTAGGTTTAAGTGGTGAGACCCTTCCCGAGCCTCCAATTAGAGCTGTGCTCCGTTTTGATCCTGTGGTTACCTTGTAAAACTATGTAGCCACGAAACCGGCTTCCGACAAGGAAATGTTCATTATCATTTCTCAATCGCAATCGACTTAAATTAAATGCATCTAGAATTTAACATATGACATGCAATAATAATGTAAGTTTAATGGAAAAATTTGATTTTCCATAAGGAATTATTCTACATATAATAATTCTATAATTACAGTGTACAGTGTAAAGTGAAGAGGGCCTTCAGTTCTTTCAATGAACAGATTAATAGATAACAGATTCAAATATTATACTGTACTATTGATTAATTTAAAAAATGTGGATTTATTTTTTTCCATTTAGTTTGTTAAATTTGCTGGCTTTCTAATATAATTTGTCTTTGCTTCCGCTCTCTAATTGTCTCTTATCCCGGGCGCATTACCCAAACTCCGGCTCTCGAGGGCTCAGTACTCTCACGCATCCATTATCGCTGAGCGTTTTACAAGTGTTTAACGTCTAATTAAGTGGCTGCCGTGGCAGTGGATATACTCTTAGTTGCAGTTGTAGTTGTGGTTGTTGTTGCAGTTGCAAGGAGCGCAAGTAGTTGTAGCTGGCGCCGAAGTTTGTTTGCCTTGGCACTTTGGCCGAGCAACTCGAGCAACGCGTTTTTAATTAAGTTTTTGACACTTGCATTCGGCGCCGCTGCCGCACCAGGATTCAAGCTCAGGACCTAGGACTCAGGACTCAGGACTCAGGACTCAGGACTCAGGACCTAGGATTCAGGATTCGGGGCTGGGGCAGAGCATGGGCAGGGCAGCGGTGCTCGGGACTTGAAGTGCTATTATTGCTAATGCAGTTTGAAGCGATTGGAGCCGAGCTGGGCAAGTGTTGTCGTTAGCTGAATGATACGCAATTAGAAGATGTTTTCATAAGAGTGACGCCTGGATTGATCGGAGTGAATTTAAGCGGGAAAAACACAGAGGCAGAGGCAGAGAATTAACTGCAGAGTGGCATTGCTTCCAAATGGATTCTGGCTCGGAATCAATCTCTTCTCTAATCGTTGCAGAACTTAAAATAAAAATGGTGCAAGTGTAGTTGCCAGTATTTATCATTGAAATCAATTTACTTTATATTTTCTAAACTCTTTTTCCTCCACCCAGAGCTCTTGTCTTTTGCCTTTTTTGATAAACACCTTTGACTTGCCGCCCAAAACTCTTCATATCCAGTTGCAAAGCTCTTAGCCCGCGAAGCTCTTAACCCACAACGACCTCTCGACCCCGCCGCAAAGGATGCACAAAGCCTGGACGAACTTTTCTGAATTTCATCCTTTGTGTTCGGGGCACACGGCCTTTGACAATTTTCGCTTTTGGTGTTTTTGCAAGTTGCATAAAATAAATTAAAAACTGCTTTTGGCTGCATTTGCATGTTTGCCTTTCGCTCGTAAATGAGCGAAAGTCAGCCGAAACTCTCTGGCGGCTCCTTTGGGAATTGCCTTTGATGTGCAGTTGGCAGGATATCCCCGAGGAGGAAGGAGTCGCACCTCCTTGGCATATTTCATAAACACAAACACGGACGACAGGTGAAAGGAGCTGCTTGCCTCTGACATCTGAGGCGTCAAAGTGAAGTGAGCGGGTGGGGATGATGGGCTAGGCTGCTGTTAAAGGGTTCAAATATGCGGTTGGGGCCTTGGCCGGGCTTGCCTGTCATTGCATTTAATTTCCGGCAGCCGGATGATGGTAATGGCAGCGCCATCGACACATCCCCAACAGAAACTGAAGCGCAGGCAGCTAAATTGAAATTCCTTCGGCCCGAAAACTGGGTCACAACTGTCGAAAAACGAGCCGAGAACGAAAACTACAAGCCAAGAAAGTTCCATCTTCGACTTGGTATTTATGTGACATTTTTATAGCGAATGCTTGCTCCTCCCTAGGACCCCGACCGCTAGCTCCGCTCCATCCCAAATCCCCGAGCCGTAACCCCCCTATAGAATATCAATAAACTGCTGGGACGGGAATGCTCCCCAGTTTCCTGTCGGGGGCCTCGGCATCTCCCCGACATTTTTATGTTTTATTGTTTGAGTTTGTCTTTCATTCTTTCGCTCTGGGTCTGCGACTCTGAAAATATTTGAATATTAAAGTGATTTAGTGGCGGGCTGAAAAATGGTGAAAAATCATCGGAAAGGTGAAAATACACGCTCCCCATCCGCCGCCAACGAAATGACAAAAAAGAATAACACGCTCCGCCTCGCCTCGCCCCATGTAATCCATAAAACGTTTTAATTAATGACAACAATATGTGGCGTTCCAGCGGCGGCGTTTAAAGAGCCGACCTCTGACAAAAGCGGGAAAGCGGGAAAAAGGAATCGACACTCGTCTGCGATTTAGGTGTCTCTTTTTCGACTCGAAAATTATTCGAACGGAACACGGATGGGGCTGTCTGTCGGTGTCGTTTTCGTTGTTGTCGCCCTCGCCGTTTATAATGTCAATGAGTTATGTTCCAAATTGTGTGGGTGTTAAAATGGTAAACCGAAGGGAACATCAACTGGAAGACTTCTCGATCGAGATCGAGTCAATTAAGTTGTAGGAGAAAATCAAGGCGCATGTTGAAGGGGGTTTCGTGTACGGAGTGTACATACATAATGGGTAAATTATAATTAAAAAGAGTGTAGGAAATAATTTTAGTATTCATATTTGTATTTAATACCTTTGCAGGGTATTATAATTTTAGTCAGAAGACTACAAAGCAGTGAAGATTGTCTTGATCTGGTTCAAAAGAAGAGTCTTTCTAGCCGTGTCAGGAAAGAAACACTTGTTTTGCTTATTTCTATTTTCCGAATTAAACCTTTTTCTCGTTTGATGTATAGTAAAACTTCTAAATATTTTATGCTATTTTTCTGAATGTAAAATAAACAAATTCTTTCCAAGTACATTTTTGTGTATATAAATGTCAAAGCTTCAACGAAGAGAAAGAGTTATTCTCGCCTTCGTTTAAATTCAAATTAAAGGTACGAGTAAAATTTACATAATTCTATTACCCTTATCGGATTAATCAAATAACCATTTTGTTGTTCCTTTCAATTTTCAACTATTTTCCCAGCATCTAGATGAAAAGCGTGACAAATTGACATATCGATTTGCATGTTTCGCATACCTAACCATCCCTGACCCAGGAAATCGACCAACTCCATCGCTCTGTTGACATGACAGGCCTGAGAAGGGTTTCCCAGCCATTCCCCCAGCCAAGGAGTTCCTTTCAGTGGAAGGACGATCAATTTCAATCAATCAACCTCCTCCAAGGGGGCCCCATATCAGAGTCAAGGCCTGGCGGATGGAGAGTGGCCACTTAGGCATCGCCAGCCCTCGATTCATATTCCGAAATGTAGATGCTAAGTGTGGGAGATCTCGGCAAAGTTTACACAAATAATTTGTGTTTATTTTAACGGCTACAGGGCAATGCTTGCTTCCCGGGGAGCTTTCGTCCTGCCAGGGTCCTTTTCGGCTCCTATTTCACTCCTATTCGGAGCAGCTGTGCCGCTTCTCACGCGGCACTTAGTGGAGGGCCTTGAACTGGCCCGGGACTGGAGCACTGGCGGACTCGAGGACCCTGCGACCGGGACTCCTTCTGATTATGCAAAGAAGCGTGGCGCGCATCAGGCAATAGAGTGCTCCGAGAGCTGCTCTTGTAATGCGGCCACGCGGCGTATGCGTAATGGCGGCATTAAAGCCGTGAATCAGAGTGCGGGGCAATCCAAATCGAAGCCGAGCGCCACTCAAATGGGCAGCCAATTAGCAGCATTCGGGTGTGCTGGAGTGGCAAGCATAATTTTGCGTCTCACCGCAGGCGATCCGGGCGAAATGGAATGGAATGGAATGGATATCTGCTGTCCAGGCAACGTATCCAATTGCCGGCTTGTGGCAAGCATCCGCCCACTGACCGGAAACCGAGACCCACTCCATTCGGCCCACTAGAGCCCCAGGGCCCTGCTCTCCTCGTGGCCTTGCTCCGCTCATCGATATCAAGTTATTAATGGCTAATGAAAAGATAGCGAGTGTAGTCAAGGGCGAGGCGGAAAAAGTTATCAGCGGCTCAAGTGGCAACTTAATTTGCTAAACAATTTCTGTTTGCATGAGCCAAGGAAGAGCGCCCAAAGATGGGAAGGTCGTTGAAGAAGTTGAAGTACCTCGACGGGGCGGGTACTTGTGAATTAATATGAGTTTATTTATTTAGGAAGTTTATATTATGATTAATCTTAAATAAAACGTAGTATTAAGTTCTTACTTTTCATGAATATCTATTTATATTTATTTATTGAAGCTTGAGAATAAAAACATATACAAAAGGGCACCCTTATGTTTACCATTAAAACATAACCTTAGTTATAACTAATCTCTCAAAGATATTGCGTTCCTCTTTATTGCTCTTTATTTTTCAATTCAACATGGCCATTGCAAATAGTGTTTTAAGTGCAAGTGAATTCCCTAGTTATTAGTGCACTTCTCTCTCTCTCTCTCCAGTTACCGCAGCCAAGTGTAAGTCTACCGCAGAGTATCCGCCAGTTACTGCCAGCGACATAAGTTGCCTGGCAGCCGTCGAAATCCGCTTCCGGCCACCACACTGCCAGCTCCCACCATCCACCACCCAGAACCCGGCTTCAACCATTACCATCTTGTCCCACTCCTGCCGCGGCATCCATCGAAAATCCCCAGTAGTTCTTTCCTCGTTGTCATCGCCGACTCTCGACGCTTTTCTGCTCGTTTTGCCACGGGATTTAAATGCAAATTTCTGTCGACATCGACGCACTAAATGCGACTTGCAAATTAATGAAATGAACCTTTAACTTGAGTTTAACTTGGCGCCTTTTTAGCCAGAGAGATAAGGCGCCACAACCGGCGGCAGCAGCAACAAGGACAACGTGGCCGGGCCAAGAGGGCTAACAGCAATTGGAGCATAAACGGCAGCACCAACAACCGCTCTGCAAACGGCGCCCAAGTTTAAACAAAGTTGATTATGCATGCATTAGGTTTCCACAACAGTACAGAATTTTTGGCTACGCTCATTTCCAAGCCACGCCCTCCTCCGCTTCCGCCTCCGCCTTCGTCTCTATCCACCCCTATCCCCCTCCGGAGCACCGCAGAATTTTGACTTTTGCATTTTGTTGCGCAATTTCAGGGCGAAAGTTCAAGTTGTCTGTTCTGGGGTTTTGTTGCCGGCTTGTTTCTGTGGCCCCCCGCCTCTGCTGGTGGTGTCTATGTAGTTTATAGGACGCAAAGTAGGGAGCGCTCGGTCTAATATTCGTTAGTCCCTGATATATAAGGCGGCGAAAATGGTTTATCGTCATGAAGTGCGAAAGTGGAAAATATGAGAATCATTTTGCTTCCCCTGAATGACATAAGTTATGGCCAATGGCCATTGGTTATGGTCATTTGCCTAAAGTGTTTAGTATTTCGTAAAGTGTATTCAGGGGGAAGGCAGACAGGATGGGTTGGAGGATTGGCTTATTCCGGGAATGCTTCTTGGGTAGGATTTATGAAATTGGATTGCATAATTTACATCTAATTGGGAGGGAAAGAGGAAAGACAAAGGACTTTTAAAAGTAGGATTTTAATGCGTGATTCTGAGAAAAAAAAGTGAAAAAAGGGGGTAAGAATAATATCCAAATAAGGGTTTTCTTAAATGTATCCTTTTCCCATCTATATTCCCACAGACATTTAGAAGATATAATCAAACTTGCTTTAGAAAATAAACGTTTATGTTTATTGTCGTTTTTAGATGAATTACATTACTTTATTCTCTAAACAGATTCAGCCAGAGTTCAATCCCCTTTAATTTCCCTGTCATTCCTTTAAGCCCGGTCTATCCGAGTGACCTAATAAAATACAATTTAAAGTCTGGCCGCAGAATCCCCCCAATCTGCAAGAGTTAATTGTGGCCTCCTTGCGGGAGCAACTCAACTTAATCGAGGACATAGCCTATGGCAACTGTCCCGCCAACTGAGCTGTGCTCCCGGCAGCTCTGGCTCTATTAGCGGCTTCAATTTAGACTGCTGCCAGCGAGAAATAATTGCTTTGGCACACGCGCCACCACCCACTCTGCCTCTGACCCGGCGACCACAGCCGACCGCACCACTCGACCTCGCCCACATTGTGACCCGAAAAAGTTGCTCCGCCGCCAAATGTATAAATGGCGGAGAGCATTTAAAATTTGCGCAACTTTTGCGCTCCGATGCTTTAACTTTTGACACCTACGACGGCCAAATAACCCGACCCCGAAGAGCGGACTCCCAGACCGGAAGGAGTCCTTCCTCCCGCCCCTCCCCAGGAAGCAATGAATTCATTCATTTGTTTACTCGTTCAAGTGGCAACTTCATTTTGTAAACACTTTCGTTTACATACAACTTCGGGCCCCACAAAAAGCGCTCACCGAAATAAAACCTACAACTGGCGAGCGGGTCGCAAAAGAGAGTGTTTCTGGCAGCGGGAAGGGTTACTCGGGGGGTTGTGTAAGGCAGCCCACAAGTTACATATCCCTTAACACACAAAGTCGAGCGTCGACCACAAGGAGGCTGGCGAGAGTGGGGCAGGCGGCATTAGGGCCCGGAACTCACGACTAGGGCGGCGCCATCGATGCTGCACAGTGAGCTGTCCTACAATCCAGGAGCTGGAAAGATATATATTAAATTGAAACCTATTAAACTAAAAAATATATAGAAAACTACCTTTTATAATCTGCAGTTCTTATTACTAAGTGGCTAACAAATAAATTGTATTTAAAGCTTTCTCTTACATTTCAAGTAACAGTGGCTAGCGTGAAAATAAAACATAATCCTGCCACTGTACATCGCCAGCACTCGTTGCTTTCTGCGGTTCTCTGCCCGCCTTAATATTCTACCCCACATTCCCGCCCATGTGCGCGGCCTTGCCTCTCGTCCCTCCCCCCAAAAGACACCCATCGTCCGCCACCCCCTTGGGCGTCAAGCTGCATGGCGTTTCACAGCTTCGGTCGGCAGCTTTTGGGAAAGTTTCGTGTTTTACTTTTAGTTTGTGGCTTTCCTGGTTTTATCTTCAACTTAATAAAATGCCGTCAACAGTTTTAAATGCAAATTCTGGCAGCTGCAGCGTGTGCGCACGCGTCCTCCCGCCCAAGTCCTACGTCCCAAATTCCCCACTTAGTGCAAATGAGACTGGCAAATGATTATGCGCTCACTCGCCACGAATCCTTAAAGGCCAAAGGAGTCCCGGAACTGCCTTGGTCTTGTTGCCGGAGCTCCTGGAATGTGTCCCCCAGGCGACTTTAAGAAATTTTATCAATTTCCCTCTGCAACTTTGCTTGCAGCTGCAAAGTTCCAGGAGCGTGTCTCGGCCGGAGCCGGGGGAGTGAGATAGTTGGGGCTGGCTGGCATCTCTTACCCGTAATATATATGCTTAGTTTGAGCATTAGTTGTTGCTCCTGTCATTGTTTTCTGGCTTTGGGTTGCGGGAAGGTCAAGAAGGGGCGGGAATGTGCCGGAATCCGGCTCCTCTATTCCCCGGCTGCATGGGAATTAGAGAAATGTTCACAGTTTGCGCCAGTTAATGAGCTGGAAATGTAAACTTTTGAATGTTCTAACTGTTGCGCTGTGGATGTTGGGAAACTTTTAAGGGATTTCGGATTGGGCTGAGTAGTGAGCAGCAGAAACTTAAATGAGATTGTCGGTAGTTTGTATAACGCACAACAAAGCCAAATGAAAGCTGATCCATACCATACTCTGTGGACCAGAGGAAAATCTACTGGTCTTTTTTTTTATTTTAAATATGCATTTTACGGAAAAGGATCATATCCTCCTGACAAAATCATGAAAAATATAAAACACGGCAGCCATTCGGTTATGTATTTTCAATTTTCATGTAATAGTATATTCTTCAGAATGGAAAAGGAAACGAAAGGAAAAGATTATATTTTAGTGTGGCTCCAATAAAAGGAATTAAAGAACAAAGAAAGAAAGTAAAATTGCATAGAATAAAGGTACATTAAATACAACATAATTCTGTATCATTAATCTTTCTATCGAAGATAAAGGTATTTTTTCAAATATGTACTAATATGGCTAAGTATATTGCAAAACCCCCTATTAACTCTGATGTTTCTATGTTAAACTAGATTTTAAATAAAGCAGAACTTGTGGGAGTCTAACAAAATCTAAATTAAGTGCCTATAATTTCTTAAATTAAAGATCTACCCACACATCCAAGATTTATTAGCATTTATTTATTGGAGCTCTACTCCAAAAAAGTTGAACTCTTGAAATAAGAATAACAAAGCCTGCCAATCATCCTGGCTTCGTTTTGTTAAACAATCCAATTATGTTTCGAGAGGCACAAAAACAACAAGGCAAATTCCTCAAAAGTGTCAAAGCAATCAACGAAAAAAAAGCAGAAAAAGTTTATGGAAAACTTTTATGACACGTACACACACCAAGGGGACGCAAACAGGGTCACAATAGGGCGAAGCCTTCTCGGAACAAACACTTCTAATTAGTTAGGGGGAAAGCGGCCAGAAGCACAAATTTATGGTAATAATTCAGCAAACGGAAAACAACATGACCAGAGCCAAGGTCAGGGAGAGACGACACAACGGAGAAATTATTTAAATATAAACAATAACAAGAAAACAGCTCAAATGCGTTCGCATATAAAGTAATTAAAAAGTTTCCTACACATTTATGGCGTTTGTGTATTTATTTAAATCATTGCTCTTGTTTTCCTTTGCCTTTTTTACGTCAAAAAGAGAACAACAAATAAAAGTTGGCACAAAGCTGGGGAGTGAAATTCAATTACGAGAAATGATTCTGTGTTTCCCTCTTTCGTTTGTTTTCTTTTCCAGGGTAGGTTAAATAATAATCAACAGCAGAAGCTTCCAGGACTGGGCTCCTTCTTTTTTCCTCAACTTAATTATCAGCTATCAAAGGGGGCTAAAGGCGGCTATAGACGGAGAATGAGGAGAACAAAAGTCATGCGAAGGACCGGGGACTGAGCGCTGAATTAGGCCACCTCCCTTTGTGCATAATTATGAGGGGGGACCCCACGGCGTATGCTTAATCTGGCCAAAGTGCACTTAAAAATCATTCACGTTCGCATTTGCCTTTGCATTTGCATCTGCATTAGCTCCCCACCTCCCCCGCCCTTTTCCCCCGCTTTTTAGCCACGTTGTAGCCAACTAACGAATCTATAAAACAAAGCAGGAACACAACAAAAATAATGGCAGCCAAGACCAACAAAGGGGCACGGAAAAAACTACAACTTAAACTAAAATATGGCACATAAAAACCGGAACTGTGTTAGTCGTGCAAAAATCTCTTAGCCGAGCCGGGTAACGGCGAACGAGGAAAAAAATAAATAGGAATACTAAAAACAATGTGCAAAATTTCTGCTGAAAACGAGCTAAAAACGAGCTAAAAGCAGCATTTCCGCTTGGCTTGACTTCCACGGCTCCATTTACATTGCCAGGATGAGAACGAGAACGAGAGCGAGGATGCGGACGAGGATGATGCTCGGTCTGGATCCCGGTCTGGTCCATTGTGGCCCGACAATTGCCAACTGCAAGTAACTCAAACAAAAGGGCGCCAAAGAAAGGCAAAAGCACGGCAGAAGCCAGCCCAAGCCGAAGCCTTCTGCTTGTTGCATTTAAAAACCCCGCCAAATGGGGTTTACTTTATGGATAATAAGTTAATTCGCTTGTAAATAACTTGGTCAAAACGTTTTGGCCAGCTCTGCGAGCTGCAAGCGAACATAAGTGGACGGTAAGTGAGTGAAAGTGCTTGGAGATTAGGCTGCTTATTTTCGGGGACATTGGCAATTATCCCTCACTTCTATTCAACGCTATTAACAATTAATACTTGCCTTAGAAAGGTTATGTAAAATATTTAAAATGACATTGTATAGCTATAAATATGGATCGTTTCACAGGAAAATCGTAACCACAATAACCAACAACATCCACTTTGCGTCAAATCAGCCAGAACCGCCCAAAAGCGATTTGCATTCCAAATGAAACCGCTCAAAGAACCATTTTGCAGCGGGTGCTGAAGCATTCCATCTGCGTGGTGCAAAATTGCCCCGCAACCAAGACTCTCCTCTCATTACCTCGTGAAAAGCCTTGCCTTTGAAATCTGAACCCCTTGTTTCGACCGGCGTCCGGCGTCCGGCGTCCGTGGTCCTTCGTCCTGCATCTGCATAGCTAACGAGTACTCGTACATCTGGTCCTCCGGCTCCGCTAGCCTTCTAATTTATATCCCAAAAGCATAATTCAAAATTCAAATTGCAGCGGCATTAATGCATTTGCCCAAGTGCTTAGTTAAAAGCGAAACCAGCAGCAGCACCCTCCTCCCCGGACCCGGTCCGAAACACTCTCAATGGAAAATTCCGCATAATTTTCCCGAAATGTATATTTATGAAATTTTGTCGCGACAAACAAACGGGCGAAAGCCTCAAAAAATAAAGCGATTGCTGAAACCCCAGTCGGAAATGTTATCGCGCCATTTTTGGCTATTAACGCTTAGAGGAGTGGCCAACACTCCGGCGTGTCGGAGGTGTTTGGGCTGAAAGCAAATGCAAATTAGTAAACTGTTTAAAAAGCAGATGCTTCACCCGATATCCCCCGTCATGGAGTACATAGTGCAGGCATGTATGTACTAACATATATATGGCTAATTGAATTCCAACGAAATGTATTTTCGAAAATTGCTGCACACTTTTTGCACCAACTTAGAGCGGTTGATTCGCTTTAAGGCCAGAATACTTGTTGCAAATTAATTGAGTTATCCTTGCAGCCCATTTTAATATTGCATATTCGGCATGAAAATAAATGAGTTTCGATGCATGTACACATGTGTGTGCCGGCGATAGTCGGAAATGCGTTATATTTTATCAAAAAATGTCAATTAAATGACACTTTAATATTAAATTCATAAACGGCAACATAACGTGTCTGTGAGTGCGAGTGTGCGTGTGTGTGGCATACATTGCCACATAAATTATTTAACATAAAATGGGGACGAGCGGAAAGTTTTGCAATTTGCATGCCACGCCCACAGCCCACAGTTCTATAGATGCGCATAAATATAATGAAATTAAATTAAATGCATACGTTGCGCATACGCCACGTTAACTGTTGCTCCTCCGAGGACGCCGGCCCCCTCGGAGGGGCTTGGGCGCCGGAGTTGGTAGTAAACGTGTTAACGACCTCCCTGGCGAAAAGTTCTTGCCGGCTTGCCAGCTTGCTGGCTTGCCTTTTTGCTTTCGCCTCCTCGCATTTTTGGTTGCGTTGCAATTTCATAAAAATTAAATAGAAACACATTGCTGCGGCAATGGGGGCGACGGGCCCGGGCGTCTGCTTGGGCGTGGCACCCGGAGCTGCTCTCTGCCTGCCAGAAATTATGTACTTAATAACAGCTTCAACAACTTTTCTTTATGCGATGGCATTTATGAAAATGCAAAACCCCTTTTCAGCTGCTCTTTGTGCCGGGGCACTTGAAAAGTGCCAGTTTTCCACTGCACCCACGTGAGCCGTGAGCAGCGATCTGCGAGCCGGCTTTTTCGCCTCTCCCCGCCTGGCCCACGGGGGGCTAGAGCGGAATAAGTTTTGCATTGTGCAGGGTCGTTGAATTCCGGGGGCTTGGCAGTGCCACACTGTATCACGTGGAGAGCTTTACCTGCTCGTTATTGAAATTTAAGTGGCTGACATGGGAGAAAGTTGGGCACTTATGCTTAATCAATTCTGCGGATGTAGCAGCCCTTAAACTGAAATGCCGGGTTGTGTAACTGCAATAAGTCGAAGAAATATAAAATGTATATTCTATTTAACTGCGGAAATAAAGGATATATGTATAAGCTTTTAGGTTCAGTATAGGCATTCCGAATATTTACAAATTATCTTAAGGGAATGCTATAGTGCTTTGCTTCTAGAAAACAGATCAGCCTTTTGTTATATTTAATTTAAACACCCATTTATGTAGCACTTAAGATTATAGTTGTTTATTTTAAATACCCAAACTAAAGTTCTGCATTTTCAATCCTCGCTCAGTCTTCGATCTAAAGGCAATTCCTGCTTACTCCCTTAAACACTCCTTCGCTAATGCCCTCAATTCCCGATGGAATAGTGGCTTGGAGTTGACCCAACCCTTGTATAATTAATATCAAATTACATTCCCAGCCCGCATTCCTCGCAGCCTTGCCCCTAATGAGTTCAAAAGCCAACTGCCAAGGCCTGTTATGCAGCCGGCAAAGAATCCTCGCATATGAAGACATTCATTTGCATTAATTGATGTCAAATTGTTTCGCCTGAATGCCAGGAACTCCGCTCCACAAGGCCCAGTCCCAAATCTCCGATGCCCAGCCACAGGGAAATGCTATGGTTAGCCCGAGTCCAGCCCAAGCATTTAGACCGTGGTCCATTGTTTGGGACAAAAGCGAATCATCGTCCGATTCCCTCACGTCCCGGGGCTCAATGAGCCGCAAACTCATTGCAAATTATTTGTACGTCAAATGCCCAGCCATTCGCCATTCTCCGTTCGATTGCTCATCTGCTGGATGTTGGATGCTGGATGTTGGATGCTGGATGCTGGATGCTGATGCCAAACGTTTGCCACATTAACTCGATTGGCCGCAGTCCAGGGCTCAATTGTTGGACGCATAATTACCAGTCGAGGGACGTGAGTGCGAAGCTTAGAAATTAAACTAAAGACGAGACAATTTGCTCGATTTGTCTCCCTTCAAACGTCTTCATTTTCACAGCCAGCCACAACCCTTCTTTTTTGCCACAAGTCTCGAGGGGAGTAAGGAGTGGGGAGTGGGACAATCCAACGATTTCCTGCGGATTTCCGGCAGACAAATTCGGAGTTTGGTTCGTTGGCTGGGTTTTTCGGTTGTTCTGGCCAAAGTTTTTCGCCCCTTCGTCTATGCAGCTCAAAGGACCCCATCCATCCATCTAGTGTCTGGGTGGAATTTTCTTGTTTACGAGCAAATAGTTGTTGTTATTTTAAGTTTTATTTTGTTGTTCCAGGGGCTCTCGAGCAGCCATAAACTTTCAGGGCCCGCACAGAGCACCGAAAGCGGAAATTAAGTTTTCAGAGCGAGAGAGCTTCAGCTCTGAGCCTCGTCGTCCTGCACTCGTCGACTTCTTAGCCGGGGCGATAAGTGCGATTTTTGACGATTTCGTCTCGTCCTGATGAAGGGCCAGGATATATCCGCCCCCGAACTCCGCCCCTCTCCTTTTCTGCCACTTCTTGTGGCATTTATTGTGCAAACAACGCGGCAAAGAGGAAAAAGTTGCTGGCTGCTTGAGACATCAACTTGGTCAATCTCCATGGAAGTCCGATTGAGCTGCCATTTCAAGTCCCATCCTGGGTCCTGCTCCCGCTCCTGTGGCTTTGTTTCTGCCAGAACATCTTTGTGTAACTTTAATGAGTCGAGCGCATTGCGACTGAACTTGAAGCCAACTTTCGAGTCCGAGCTGCACAGTGGCAACTGTAAACACAGTTTGTAGTGGAGTTGCAGTTGAAAAGTGAACGAAAGCCTTGCCCACTTTTCAGCTGCCAACAGGCTTTTCCCTGACCTGCGGTTGCCCCTTAATTAATCAGGGAGAAACCGAGCACAAAGGTGTGTTGGAGTTAAGTCTGATGGGCACAGGCCTGGAAATTCTGAATGAATAAACTATTCAGCAAAGGAGATCTACAAGATTATTCGAATGAGACTTCTAAAATATAAAGTAAGTGAAATCTGCGATTAAAAATATACCCATTTGTTGCCTGCAGACTTAGCATTTTTCCAGAAATAGTAAGTCTTTCGAGTCAAACAAGGAGCTAGGTATAGTCAAACATACAGAATAAGAAATGTATTTAAATTTTAAATTTCATTTTAAATACATATAAAGGAGCTTGTTCACATAAAAATACAAATTTTGAAGTGTGAAGGATTTATACATTCCAAGGAAAAATTAATCTTTTAAAATTAAATATGCGAATTTATTAACCCAATCAAAACTAGCACAGAAAATCTTGTCGAATTGAAATGAATGTATTTTTCGATCAGTTCGATGCAGGATGCAAGGGTATACAAATTTCGGTTTCCCTAAATTAGAGACCCTTTTTGTTAGGTTTTTTCCCCATCAAAATAAGATCGGGGTTAGAGGATTTGCCTGAAGCACAAATAAGCTCTGTACCGGAGGTGCCCTCTGGCGCCTTTAAGGCTAATTCAACTCCCGTTGGTCTTTAATACCCGATGAGAGTGCGGCGATGTCTTCGTTTTGATTGTTGGCCATTTACATTTGCTTAATGGGGACCGCTCAATGGCGGCGCTAATGGAGTTACCAATGAGAATGCCAAATGAAGACCTTATCGCTTTGTGCGGAGGGTCTGTGGGCCCAGCATCTGTCCATTAAAACGATGCCTGCGATGGGCCATTAATTACGCCACGCCTCGGTGGCCAGGGGGGAATCGAGCGGAGCGGAAACCGAACGGATCCAGGATGGGCCAGGAGAGGGGGCCACTACAAATTGGCCTCCCGGCTGCGGCCGCATTCCCATGTCTGCAATTGCATTAAATGCGCAAATATTTTTCCGTTTTCCAGCTGCCGATTTTTATTCAATTTAACAATTTTATTTGATTTTGTCGCCTTTTCGTCTCTTTGCGTTTGTTTCGGCCGATTCGCTGGCGTCGGCAGTTTGCGTGATTTGTGGGGGCGATAGGTGTGCGGGCAGGCCTCCCAGCTGGGCGACACCAGGAGCTGCATATTGGCCAAAGAGCCGCTGCAAGCGTTGTCAATGGCTACACGCGTGAACAGGAATTTGGCAGCTGATTTGTTGATAGATGGAATTTCCACCAGACCACCCACCAGTCGCCCATCTCCGCCAGCCTCCGCATTGTCATCGCCATTTACACGCTTCACTGGCCAAGGGAAAAGCGAGTCGGAAAAAACCAGGCCCAGAGAACGAAAACTTTCGCACAAAGCGCCAAATTCTATCTGCCGACGGGCCTGAGCATGCAAAAAGCAATGCGAACAGGAAGCTAAATGCAGGACTGCTGCCAGGACATGTGAACGGGTGGGAGGAAGGGAGGACCCGAAGGCAATCAAGAAATAGATGCGAAGGAAACATTCCCAGTGGTTTCAACATTTTTAAAATTATTGATTTCATTGCGACACTCATTATGTACCTTAGATACAGGAACTATAAGGATAATGGCTTACATTGCTTAATTTAAGAGGGACTTTGAGACAATAGAACAGTTTGTTTGCAAACAATAAAACTGAATTCATTAAATGAATATTACAAATCTATCTGTATATAATCGATATAACTACTCATATAAATATGGCTCACACCTTCACGATTACCAAACAGTCTTTCAAGACCAGGGTATCAAGAAGTCGCCACATGGTCCCTGCATATGGCAGGCAAATCGCCGTTCGTTACGTATTTTATGATATTTTTCCTTTGGCTCGCAGATGGACAGACAGACCAGACCATCCGCCGAAGAGAAGAAATGATTTTATTTTGCTGACTGTCGTCGTAACTGAAATTGCCTACTGCCAACTACTGCGGATGCCACTGTCGACGGCAGCAGCAAGCTACGGATGCCGCAAGCCCAGTGGGAAATTTGATGGAGCCAGAGGAAATTGTTGGAGAACTGCGGATGTGAGCGGATGCGGGAGATGTTTTTTAAGGTTCCATTATCACATTAAAAGTTTTTTGGTTGTGGAAAGTTGCCGTTATTTTTCACACCGATTCACCGCTTATAATACTAAAAACATAAATAACATAAACAGTATAATTAGAAAGTGTTTAGCTTCCTTTGGTGCAAATTACTAAAAAAAAAAAATGGACTGAGGCAAATTTTCAATTACGCCAGAGTCCCCTTGCTGTCTGTGGTGCAGCTCCTGGTTATTTTTTATGGACCTGACCATGTTCCTATTATCCTATTTGCTCCTATCGCCGAAACCACAGACAGACATAAAGCAAATAATGATATACGATGAGCATAAAATGCGAGGCACTACGCCGAGCGCCATAACAAAGCCCACAGGCAGGGGAAATAATTTTGGATTTTCAATTTCTTAAGTCGGTTGGCAAAGCTACTCAGGCTCTGGCCAGGACCGGAAACTCAGCCGGTCCAGAGGGTCCAGAAGAATGGACTCGCTGAGGGAGGAGCAGGAGGACACCACATACAACTGTGACGCTTTTTGCGCCAGCGCAAATTCAATTTGTTTTGGGCATATCAAAATGTTTTTGGTAGGGCTTGGTTTCGGTTTTGGGTTTTTCTTTCACCCAGCTTATATTGGGTTGCTGGCTCGGTGGGTTTTTTCCCTGGGATTGGTGTCCTAAACGGTCAAATTCAAATTGAATTTATTCGCAGCAAATTTCCATAGCACACAAAGCGAAATATGCAGCCAGGATGTGCCATGCAAAAAGTGACAGGAAAGGCCTCCTGGCCAGCCTGTAAATGCTTCGAAAATAATTCGGTTTGATTTTATTCGCATTGCTTTGACGGTTTTAAGCGGTACACCGAGTCTTTTTGCAGCTGTCCATTCGAATTAAATCATCAGATGGTGCCGGTGATGGTGCTGGCATATTTATTCGAAAAGTTACAACGGATTTATAATGCGCTTAATTTGCGGGATAATTTCATTTTCCTACGAGGAATTGGTGAGTATTGCAACAGAGGAACAGGAGAGTTCCAACTACTGAACGCAGTGCGAAAAGGAGATGGAGTTAATGAATAAACTCTGAGTAAATCCAATATATTTTCTCTTTAAATAATTAATGTAAAGACAAGTCGATGAAATAAGAATAAATAACATCTAATGGAAGCTTAGATAACTCGCCCCATTACTCTTCTCAACCATCCAGGAAGTCATCAATGTCTGGGCCGCAGATCAATATAATCCAAGAGACAAGCCATAAACACTTCATACATCAGTCGCACAACCATCTCGTATCATATTTCTGTAGAAAGTACCCCATGCGGATGGGAACCCCTTCTTCTCCGTATGAGCAGGCTCGTGTCTTTATGGGCAATGAAAGCGGACAGGAACATCTGCCGCGCCGCTCTTGCAGAGCTGTAAAAACCTATTAGGAGTCTAGAAATTATTTACGATTTGCCGCCGCGTAATTTACGGGTCTGTCGAAGCGAACCTGAAATGAACTAGCAAGCGTTCTCCACGAATGTTTTTTATGGTCGGACGTTCAAACTTAAACTACGTTTCGTAAAAAGAAGCGACTAATTGAAATATATTTTTATACTTTTATGTGCCACAAGCACGTTCGCCTCGAAAGGCACCGAGGGTTCTCGGTAATGTGTCACCCGAGGGTGACTAACGCCAAAGTCCTGCCACTGCGGCTTGTTATTTTTTGTTACCTCACCATATGGCTGTTGACTTTTACGATACTACGGCTATGCGGCTCGTCCTTAGTCCACCCCCGGCCTCCAACCCATTTGCCGCCCCTTCCCTTTGCCAAAAAGTTTTCCTCGAACACTTTCCTTCTCGTCTAATTTATGCGTCTCGTCCTTGCCCAATTTGTAAGCAGATGGGTACCGCACCATCTCAGGTTTCTGCAAGTTTTCGCTGCACTGAAATGGCTTCATTAACAGACCTCAAACAGGACCAGGACTATAGATGGGAGAAGAGAGTCTGAGCTTTCTGAACTTGTCCATTAAAAATCACACCCCTTAAGCTTTAAGTGTACATAGACTTATGCCTTCCTGAAAATTATTTCAAACAATAAATTGAAAAAATAAAATAATATGGAGATTAGCCGACAGTGTAGGAATCCTTTTCGTAGTAACCCAAGCTACAAAACATTAAACTTGTCATCTCTGGCTAGTGGAAATATGTAAAATAGCCCTGGGCATGTGAGCCTCGACCCAATTTCATGATTAGTTGGACTGTCTTGCCAAGAAGTCTCGGCCGTCATTTATTTCCGAAACCTTTTTGCATATTCCTCCATTTTGTAGCAGCCAGAAATGGAAAATTTCGAGTGTCCCTAGCCGGAACGACGGCGGCCATTAATCAAATCTGCGTCCATTTTATGATGCATTTTTAATTCAATTTCGCCTGGAAGAGCCCTGCTAATGGCCTCACAATGCGGCGCTGGAGGCGTGGCCCTTAATCGAATTTACCATGTTGTTGGCGCTGAGAGGGGAAAGCGCGCTTTTACTTACTTTCTGTCAATATTTGATTTGGCATTTCTCACATTTACCGAGGCGCCAGCGGCAACAGCAATTAAAGTCCGGACCGGGACGGGTGGGAGCTGATTTTTGACTGCTTCCGTGATGGATTTTCAATGGAGCAGTAGGACAAACAGTTTTCGCCTTTATGCTCCAGGTAAACTCAATTTTCCCTTCAATCTTTCACAATTTGAGTGCGAAAAGAAAACAGCAATTTAATTTTTAATTTCACTCGCCTTCAAAAGCGTACGTCTGGGGTACGAGAAAGCGTCCCCAGGAGCTCATTTGGCTGGGTTTCACATGAGGCCACTCTGGGGGCTAAACTCAATTTATTTTGGTAATAAGACAAAATAATGAGGGTCATTTGACATAAATGAGGCTGCCCGACAGCAGGGGCAGGGTCTGGGGTCTGATGATGCCGAGGATGTGTTTGGGAGTCCTTTAAGTTATTTGTTGGCTCACAATGACCAATTTTTCTTCGTCCTACCAACGACAAATATTCAGATTTTATAACTTGGGAATAATGCGGGTTTTCAGAGCACAAGGAAGCAGTAATAGTATATCCTGAAATTTCTTATATTTCGTAGGGTTGCATGCATATTTCCAGGGAATTTATTAGACTTTGCTTCCGTAATTTAATCAAATCCCGACTTTGTACCTTTCGAGCTTTGGATGTAAAAACGAAATAAAATAAGTAAAAATAGATTGCCACCCATTTCCTGCTTTAAATTAGGCTAAGATCTCCTCATTTTCTTTTCTGTTAAGGAATTCCTGTTTCTAGGACTTCACTTCACATTGGGTTTTCAATACCAGCTCCTCGGTCCACTTAAAGTTCTTAAAGCTAACAATGTTTGCCCTCCAAACATAATCAGCTACTTGAACAGATGTGCAGCCAAGCAAACGACCTCACCCCACGTCTCCTCCAATCAGCCAGCCCCCACCCACTCGAATGGGGGAGGGATTAAGAGGTCCTCCCGCTGCCGCGCTGTAAAATATTACGCATACGCCACGCCCGCATGCCACGCCCAATCGCAGACAACGTCTATCATACTCGTACAATTCGCCAATTTTCATTCAAATAAAATCAGCGAGCATCGAGGCAAAAAAGAGACCCGGCTGCTGGCGGTATAAGGGAAAACGGGCGAAAATTTCAACATCAATGGAAAATGCGCAATAAAAAGCGTCTATAAAAATCGGCTATGCACACACGATATGCAATATGGATGGATACCGGTGGACTCGCCGTCGTCATCGGGATCTGTTACTGACTGCGGCCGCGGATGATGCCGCGGAGGAGAACAAAAAACGGGAGCCGTAAATGGCGCACTTCGTTTAATTTTTAATTCCGTTCGGCATTATCCTTGATTTATTTTATAGGAGGCATCGTCAGCGGTGAATTCAACAATTATGATCCCGGGATGGCGGGTGGCAGGCGAAAAAATGGCGCCAGCTGAGGTGAAAACGGAACGGAAATAAAAACGCACGTGTGTAATGGGAAGCCAAAGCTCCAGGCCATTGGATTCGTTAGCCATTTGCTGTTTTTTTATGTTATTTTTTTTTAAGTTGTCTGCTTGTATTTGCTTATAACGCATTTGTGGCCGTGTCTGATTAACTGTAAATTCAATTTTTGCCACCGAATCCATCGAATCGATTCGAATACCACATTCCCTGGCCAGGCCTGGTCAACGATATAAAATGAAATTCTTGGCCAGGAGCCCCAATTAAACCGAAACCCATTTCAATGCAAATTGTAAGGAAACACTGCCAATGGCAATGGTTAAGGCGTACTGCGGCCAGTAGGCGATATTGTTAATAGTATAAGTAAATTTACCGAATTAAATAAGAGCAAATATTTAAGCAGTGGAAACATCGCCACTGGATGTGGCTACTGATTGGTCGTGTTGAGTGACGGGTAATTTCATCAGGCGGGAAAAACATAATAAAATGATTCGGGTAAGCGGTAAGCGCTCTTAAAGCCTTCTTTTCCAGTTTCCTCTCCAAAGAGGACTCAAGGTTTTTCCCACTCAAGGATTTTCCTTCGTTAGCACAAAACTTTCATAATTTCGTGGGCGCAAAAACTTTCACTCGCTGGGGCCTGGGCAATTTACCGTCAATATATAATATTCGATAAATTTGACGGCGTCGCCTAACTAGGGCAGAGCCTCCGAAAATTGCCTCTTATCGATCCCAAACGCCGCAGGGCAATGCCAAGGTGAGCCTATGAAATTTCATGCGCGATAAGCAGCCAGGAAGCTGGGAGCTGGGGGAACATTCACGGCGCGTCGCCCCAAGCTGCTTTGAAGTCCTGGCGTGGTATAGATAAGGCAGACAAAGGCTGGCAACGCTCCATTCGCCGCCCGGCATTCCATTCCCCTTGATGCCGGAGCAACCGCAAATTCACAGCACGGAGAAAAGCGGAAAAACAGAAATGTCTTTTGTATGCGCAGTTGCATTTTAAAATTGTTCAATCATAATTAATGCAAGTTTGCAATTAAAAGCATTGCATTCAAATTATGTTGATGATGATGGCCGCCTGACGCGGTGGACGTGGATGTGGTCGGGACGCCAGATAACCGGACGAGCAGCCCATGCAAACGAGCCATCTGTGAACAGGACGGACATTGGTCTCCCTCCAGAGGCGTTGTTAAAATACTCCAAAATGGGGAAATTTCACTTGTTGCCAGGAGAATAAAAATAAAACAAATGTTAAGTACATAAATAGTACGTACAGTGGGCTAGGAAGTTAGTCCACAATGGAGTACTATAAAACTCCTCTGTGGCTTTCACTGACAGGATTCTTTATTATTAATAATTTAAAAAGTAAGTTATTTAAAAAAATTTAAATCATGCCTCAAGTTAACTTACAAAGATAATTAATTGAATCATCGCCTAATAGAAATAAACAAACCCTTCATTCGAGTTTCGCTATGGTCCACGTCCCTGGGCCTGTGCATTATTGGCCGTGCGGTCGGATGCTGCGCCTTTTGTTCGTCTGTCTATAAAGCAACTACAACCAGCCACTAGGACAACAACAGGAGCAGCTACAACAACTGTATTGCATTTGCAGGAGCAATATGAGCCGACAGCATTTCCTTTTTATGATGGCCGCATTTTAATTGAAACTGTTGTTGCAAATTTATGAAGCGCATAACTTTAAATGGCACTAAAGTTAATTTCAATGCGGTTGCCTCAGACAAAAGAGACCGGCTCTTTCCCTTTCTGTAAACATATACGTATCTTCATACATACGCACCATGCAGATGCCAGAGTACAAAGGCGATGGCTGCGAAAAGGAGGCGTGGTTGCGGTTTTCTGCCTTATACACACAGATTCCAAATGACTATAATGGGGAAATGGAAAATTCAATGTTACGAAGGAGACTCCTAACAGTGAGAAGCGCATAGAAGGGCCGATTTTGTTACGAAGGAGACTCCTAACAGTGAATAACGCATAGAAGGGCCCAGTTTAACGGGAAAGCTTTGTGGTTTCGGAATGGTGTCAATGCGCAATCAGGGTTCGATGACCCAATCTGGGTCGGTCAAGCAGGCACTTAAATTGCGAAAATAAATGGCCTGTAAGTGTCAGTTGTTGAAAATCGAATTAAAGGACTTAACAACTGCTGCATTACAGCGAACGACAGGCACAATAATGAACAATATATAATGAGTGCCAACTATTATTGCGGCGAAAATTAATGAATTTAAATGCAATTTTTATCGATGTAAAATTCATAATTACGCAGCCATTGTCAATGCACTTATTGCCGTATTTCACAACATGTCCGACAACACGACACCAACAACAGCGCAAATTTATCAACAAATTATTTATGAAGTGTTTACAAAGTGCGGGGGGCCGGCGGGCTGGCTGCGCGGACGGGCTCACTTCCTGTTTCCCAGACCACCTTCCACTCAATTAGCAATCCCATTTGCGCTCACTGACCTAGAAGAGCGAAATGCAACTGACAGTTGATAAGCAATATCCACATATATATCCCGCTCGGCCCAGTTATCACCCACCGAGTGCCACCCACAGCCCACCGGCAGCCACAGCAAATTGGCCTAAATGATAGCGCTTGTTGGCGGGAAACAGAAATCAATTCGAAATATTGAAAATTCAAATGCTCCATCAGCCGCAGAGGCACTTAGTCCGCTCTACATAAATTTTTAGCCCCGCCCACTGTTGCAGCGCCCCTGTCTAATTACCGTAATGAGTTTTGCGATTTGTGTATTTGCGGAGTTTTTTTTTTTGGTTCGGAAAACCGGGGAAACTCCAGAACTTATGTTCATGGTTCAAAATTTGAAATTTATGAGCCAACGCCAGCAAACTTTTTGCCACCATCGTGCTGCCAAGTGGCGAGGAGATGGAGCGCCACAACTTTTACTTAATGGGAGTGGAAATATTAAAGTGGAAGGCTGCTCTACCCCATTTTCATGAATACCCTCTTAAGTTTGATTCACTGTGTGATTAGGCAATTCCAGGTACTTAAACGTATCCCAGCTACTGGCCAATTATCCTGGACAGCCGCAGCCGGCACAACCACAGCTCGGAGTAAGCTACTTAAAGGCCCCCGGCAGTTCGCCCCCCGAACTATTTCCAATTATGCACAGCTTCCGCTGCTGGACACACACCTTTGGCCAGTCTCGCCCTCGTCCTTGCCCCGATCCTTGTGCCCACATCAAAGTCGCCGGGTTTGCGGCCTGTCTAAAGTGTCAGCAGGATATCAGCAGCAGTGCCACACGGCTCCTCGAGTGCCACGGCAGTGGGCGCGTGAGGGGCGGCAGGTGGCAGGTGGCAGGCGGCAGGGAGGCTTATAATGCGTGTCGATAATATTGACAAGGTGTAATTTTGATTGCCACGCCCACCATCTCAATCAGGAGTGCCTGTGGAAGAGGTCGTGTGACTAATTGCTACTTAATGGCCAATCTGTCCAATAAGCCTTGATCTCTGGAAATTTGGTCAATTTCAATTGAGGCCTAATTAGCCCATTTATTGAAATGAATTTCCATATTTTTAGCAATTTATTTTATTTGATTTATTTTAAGCGTATAAGAAAGGTAGATTCTTAAAGTTTATACACAAGTTTAACACAAACAAGAAATGAATCTTAACTGTAATTTAAATATTTTGCGCTAAATTCAGACAGGAAACTAGGTTTGTAACGCATTTAATCGCCTTGTTAACCCTTTTTTGAAGACGCCTTAAATACATATTTTAACGTAATTTGAAATATTATTTCTAGCAAAAATACCAGAGTACAGAAAAATTACACATAACGCACTAGTGAAATTAGTATTTAAAATTCTACAAAACTATAAAAAAACAATGAAGTTTCTCTTAAATAAGCTTCTTAAAATTAATAACTAAACTAAATGAAGATTGGAGAGACCATAGCTGCCCCAGCTCAAAAAAATCTCTTTTGAACGCGGACAGCAACTTGAGCAACCTTCGTGCCTGGCTGGCTCTTCTCCATCCGGGATTAGGGCGTGCTGTCTGGGCTGGCTCACCCCTGGCGCATTTCGCTGTGAATAAAATGCACAGACACCAAATTAATTTCCTGTGGTTAGTCCCACTACGGGTGAGGCCACAATGGCCGGACGACGGTGCGTATGGGTAATGCGTCTCATGGCGCTGGTTCACCTAGGCTAGTGTGAACAAAATAAAGCAGAGGCTTAATTAAACTCACCCATTGTTGGAGCGCGGAGATGGAGTCCAGGCAGTTGTCCGAGCTGAGCCACACTAAGCTGATTGGCTGCCGTCTGCAACAGGACGTATACGCAACGGGGGACTCTTATAACTCGGCATTAGCCGCTGCAGCAGTGCAACATTTTAATTAACGCAATAATCTGACCTGAGATAAGCGTGCTACTACCACTTGAACCCCCAAGGGCCTTCTATTAGCCAGGCCAGGAAAGTTTTCCTGGCCATTATGCAATCTATGCCAGCGATTGACAAACTTATTAAAAGTTTCCCTTTATTTCTCTGTTGGCAATACATCAATACATCGTCCGAAACATGGTTCATTTGCCTGGGCGAAAAGAAAACTGCGAAAAGTCACAGAACATTAACTTGAACTATGACAAACTTTTGACTTTGACAAAGATGCCAGCAACCGAAAATCTCCCCGACACTGAATCATCTCTTCTCCTGGCGGGGCCAGGGAGGAGCCCTTCCGCAGGCGAGACTCTTCCAGCAAAACTTTTTCAAAGCTATTTTTGACTGCGGTCAACTAAACACACACAAAGTGGATGGACCCAAAGGGCGCAGGGAGTGGCAGGAGGGATGACTGGAGTCACAAACCCCAAACAAAACTGTCGCCAAAGACGAACTTCATCTTGATGCGGTCGGATTCAATTAGATGTTGCCAGACCGAAACCGAAAAGGAAACCCAAACCGAGACCAGAGCTCAATTCAAATTTTAAAGTTTTTCTTGGGCGGCGAGAAGTAAACCGACAAAGATAAGCTCACAGATACCCTAGCCAATAGATATATGTTTTAGAAATACCAAAAGAAATTTGAGGATAGTTAAGTGAAAATATATCAGAATTCGGGTACAATATATTGATTTATATTTACATATTTTGCAGGCTTAATAATCAAACATTGCTTATAATTAGAACCAGTTAGGATTGATCTGTGCACTTAATTAAGTTTAAGTCGAAATCAATTACTTTTACTTATTGATGTCCGTTCCTATTTTCCCTTAAATGTCATTACCCCGAGCCAGAGAATGCCCAACACGTAGAAAATAAAAGTCAAGGCGCGTTTGATTAGAAGGCGTTCCTAGCTTGGGATACCGAGACCCCGCACCCGACTCCCGGCTCCCGCCTCACGATTCCTGTGTCCCGGACTTGGACGTCCGTCAGTTTAGTGTAGGAAGAGGAAAAAACGCCCAAATTACATCCTCCGCATGGTGACGACGGCTACTGTGCACTTTGCATTTTGCACATTTGCATTTGCGTTTGGCCTTGCGTTTGCATGGACGGTGCCACAAACAGGCCCGGGGGCAGCGTCATCGTGGCGCATTATTAAAGATGCATAGCTTGAAATATTCAATCAAGTCGGCGGGACGGTGGCGGGGAGGGGTCTATGTAGGATATATAGTAAGCCACAAAATTGGCAGCGCCATCGTCAGTGTGTTGATTTATGCAACATCGACGTTGACGCTGCAAAGTCACATTTGGCTGTTGGCCGAAAGCTGTTTGGGCCGGCCTCTAGCCCGGTCTGGCCCGGTCGTTCGGCATGTTCGGTCCGGTCTGGTCTGGGCCACATGAGCAAATATTTTGTGGCTATTGCTCCTATATTGTGTGCGGCGCACACTCACATGTGTCCGTGTGTCCTGCGGGCATTCAATTATATGGCAAGTACGGCGAGTGTGCGGCTTCTCGGCCAGGAGTCCAAGGCGGATGGCTATTTCAAGTCGCACGCCACAGAGAAGGACTGAAGTCAAAGACTTCCCGAATGTCACTCATCGGTCAAGTGTGTGTGTGTGTGTTCGAGTTAATTTGTTATTCAAATTTGTGTGTTATATATTGTTATTACAATGAAAATTGTTGCTGCTCCTGTTGTCGTCCCGGCTGGTCGGGAGCAGTTCACATATTCTGCCGGCGGGCTAAGCAAAGGTTCGTGACGTGGCCAGGGTCAATAGTTTCGTCTGGCATTCAAACCTGGGGAACCTGTATTCGGCTATGCATTATCTTGAACTGAGAATTATTTAGTGGAAGATGTCGAATACCTTGGAGTGGTTGAAAATCTAAACATGCGTACAAAACAAATACTAATAATATAATTAACATTCAAATTTAAGTTCCTCTTAACTGCATGGTATCTGATTTTTTGGTTAACAGCAAAGACTATAAATTATAATCATTAATTATAATTGCTGGTTTCTTTAATGTATTTAAATTATCGATACTATTAATACTTTTAGTTTCTCATGCAAATGCAATTAATGTATAATTTGTAATCACAAAACTATTAATAAAAGTGGTTATCTTTTCCCACATAATTTAAATATTTTCCGTTGACTTATCATCCTTTTGTAGTTTTTGATCGCGGCTATCAGCCAGAGATTTATTTTCCATAATTTGTCCGATGATTTGTTGTTCGTTAGCTATTTTCCAGCCCATCTTTTCAATAATCAGCAATTAATCTCCACCTGCTCCTTTTTCTATGCATTTAGCGAACAATTGAACCCATTAATTAGCTTGCCAGCCAAGTGGAGTCCCAGCTCCCTCGCAGACCATTTATTCGCCTTGACACCTGAAGAAAAAAAACCCGAGTGGAAACCCTAGTAAGGTCCGAGGGGCAACAACTATTGGGGATTAGGGCTTAACCGTCTGGTCAGGCGTCTGGCGAGGTCTCGTCTCCCGTCCCCCGGGCCTGATTCATAAGTCTTGGTCTTGGGTCCAGGTCTGGTGGTTGTCTAGTCCGGCGAACCCCACGGGGATATGCGAGGGCTAAGCGGATTAATTCACCGACGTGCTGCTCAAAGGCAAATTGAAAATAGAAATGCGGGAAAAATAGAGCGGGGAACGTGCAACGAAATCCAATCATAATTATAGAGTCCAACGCCTCAAGTCGATGAAATTTACACAACAAAAGGTGGCCGCGACATTTCCAGCTGTCAGCATTAATTAAAATGTTTTCATACATCACCTCGGCGGAGTTCCAACACCTTTTCGGTGCCCCAAAACCAGCCAGAGCGGAAATGTCTTCGGAGGACGGGAATCAAAACACGACCAGAAGCCGGCATAACATAAAGATGTCAAGGCCCGGAAGGGTTGGGGCCAAGAATTATCATCCAGATCGCATGTTTCTGGAAATGTTTAAGTTTATTTTTGGTCGCCTGGCATTTGTCAAGCCGATAATTGGCGTCGATGAGTTTTCCCCATTCTGACTATTAAATATTGTGATTTTTACACGCCACATTCAATGTTCTATTTTAATATAATAAACTGAACTATAAATAACTAATTAAAACGGGTTATTCTTTTAAGAAAAAACCATTAAAGCAAAAAGTAATACAATTAAATACCAACAGGTTCACACAAAAGTGTGACCCGATACTTTTCGCTTAAAGCGGAGGTCATGTCAAGCGTTGGACAGGTTAAGCGACGGATCGAGTCTGCTGTCAATAAGTAATTGAAAATCAGAGCCGCCAGCAGAATGGTTTTCCGTAGTTTTTTTGTCAGTGTCGCTTTTCGGGGTAATTAAAAAAGTTTTTTACCCTGAAAAATAGAAAGAAATTGCCAATTGTCAGCAGAGTTCTTTTTTGGTAGACCGGCTAATTGTCATGCAGAGAAGTGGCAGGGAGGGCATTTTCCTGGCCTGACGTAATTAAAAAGCCGTCAAGCGGAGTTGGCGCAGTTAGCGCTAAATGTCCAATTGATGCACAGACTCCGGCCGTTAAATACCGCTCTCTCAGCGCTCCGTCTGCAGCTCTCTAATTAAATAAGCCAGCGTCACATTTGTCTTGAGTGTCCGACAATTTGGTGACTTATGACGACTGCAGAGCGGACCCGACCCCGGGCCAAAGCACTGGCCAAGTTGGGGCGCAAGATTTATGAGGTAAAAGCAATTAGAAAGTGGTATTAACAAGAGAGTGCAGAGCGTAGAACAATTTATAATAGTTGCAAGCTGGGGACAGGGGACGAGCGAGGGAGCGCATCCCAAGGAGCACCATTACCAGTAACCAGCATTGAGTTCGGGAATTAAATAACAATTTCTTAAAACGTCAGCAGAGCACATATCCAGAATTTTGAAGACTTAATGATTGATTTCACAAAGAAAGGATTTGATTTGTTTCTTTCTTATTTTATTATTTTTATTTGATCCATTAAATATATTTTGAATTTATTCGATCGGCTAACACAGATCTTGTGCGGCCTCGTCAATTTTCTCCTTCCCATCCATCAATTCAATTTGCTCCAAGACTCCAAATAGTATATCCACTTCGTCCTTAATGCTATCCAATTTTGTTTCCACAGATCCACGAGTCCACCCAGGGATATCTAGGATAGTTTTGTAGATACAATTGTAATCCCTGAGGAAGGAATCATTTTGTGAACTCACCTCGGCGGCGACAGAGAATCCTGTACAAGTGGTCTATTGCGTCCAGCGTTCGATCCTTGTCCATGGCACCGTTGGCAATGGTGTCCTTGCTGTGGGCCAGGATCTTCTCCCATTTGAGGCACTGCACCCGCGACTCGTTGTACGATCGCTCGAGCTTGGCCAGGTCGTTCTTGAGTCCCAGGACGGTAAGGGCGGCTTCGTTCGTGATTTGCACCATGCGTTGCCGCATATCCTCGATCTCCTGCAGTTTATGTTGCTCCAACTGACTGATCTCCACTTGGGCCAGCACTGCGGAATAAAGGGTCAACGTCAGCTGTAGCTTACAAGGATCAGAGGCAATATGGTTGATGATAACTGCTTAAAGATCCCATTTGGTAGCCCCGCTTGCTGGCTTACTTAATGCATCGCAGCGATCCATGCAGTCCTTCGGGGAGACGAATATGTCGGAGACCTCGACCACCTCGTCGAGAACCTTCTCGTAGGGCTGAAACTCAAGGACGGTGGCCTTGAGAGCCTCCCGAAAGGCCTGCAACTCGCCGATCGAATCCTTAAAGCTCTCAATGCCCTCTCCCAGTTCCTGGTGGTGGAGCGTCTCGATATGGGCGGTATTCTCGGCGACTCGCTTCTTGTCCACGCAGTCCTTGATGAAGCTGTTCACCTCGATGAAGCGCCGCCGCAACCGCTCCTGGATCTTGTACATTTGCCGGACCCTGGAGTGGTTCACCTTGGACTGCCTCTTGGCGGCGGTCAGCATCTCGTCCTGCAACTTGAGCATAGCCTCGTGCTCGCGCATATTGTTCACGAAAATGAGCTCAATGGAATCTCCCGCGGAATCGGACTTAGGAGGAATACTGCAAGGACAAGCCAAGGGTATGTTAATTATTGTGTTCGGAGGGGGTGGCTTTAACCTGAAATGCACTCGACAAGAAAAACACGGTAGAACAATTTCGGGGTATTACGCGACGTGCGTCTTTATTTGTGTAATGGTAAATTATTACTAAACAAGAAGAACCTTAAAACTAACTTGGGGAGAGCGGACTAGGAGCTCGATGCACAAAAGTGCAGTGGAAGAGGGAGAGAGAGAGCGAGTGTACGGGATCACACTGCCTCCGGAAAATAAGCGCCCTTCTGGCGTGAACATTCTCCCCCCCCTTGCGAGGATACGCAGCAAAAAATATAAGAAGGCCTTCGAGGCCCCCTAGCGAGGATACGCTGTAGGAATATAGGAGGCCTTTGCTCGGGAAAGCGTTGGATACGCTGAGCGCTCGTGGACATGGAGAAGTGTGTGGTGCTCCTGGCCACACGACTGGCATCAGTCGTCACTGCGGCAAGATCCCGTGGAATGATGGTGGGCCAGGCAATTGACGCAGTACTTCTTTTGTATGACTGCCTGGAGCCGTTTCTCAGCGCTAAGCCGAAGGAAACGGTGGCATTTCCGAAGAGGATGGTTCCCTTGGCAGACTCGGCATGGGTAGGATAAAATACCTCGGGAACGTCTGCATTTCACATCGTCGTATGGAACCCAGTAATTGGAGGAATCGGGAGCGGTAGTCACTCGTGTGGAGAACGAGGAAATCCTTTGGATCGGAGCAGAAGCAGTATCAGGAGCAGTCGGTTCACTGGAGGAGCAGTTGCTTGGATGCAACAAAGTGTGATGCCGACCGTGACACTTGAAGCAATTGTGGGCGCTTGTGCAATTACGGAGTTGATGACCGCTTGCAAAGCAATTTAAGCACAACCGCTTCTTCTGGATATAAGATGTACGATCCTCTGTCGTCATCTGAAGGAAGCGTGGACATAAACGCACTGGATGGTTCTCTTTGGAACATACATCGCATCTTTTGGATATCGGAACGATCCTCGTACTGAAGGATTTCAGTATTCGTGGCGACACGTCGGAGGGTGTCGGTTCTGACGGATGGAGGCGCAACTTAGGAGGTTGGATAGAATCTATAGTTTCTAGAGTTCTATGGCGCTCAGTCAGGAATGAATCAAGTTCTGGCCACGTTGGAATTTCGGTTTTATTTGTTAAGGACTGCTCCCATAGTGAGAGCGTCAGTTTTGGAAGTTTCGTAGAACACAAATAAACCAGGAGACAATCCCAATTATCCGTAGGAAGGCCGGACAAATTTAGGGATGTGAGGCAGTTCTGGATTGTATTTTGCAGCTCTTTCAAGGCTGCCGAAGATTCTTGTGCGACGGACTGCATGTTTAATAGCTTTTTCAGTTGGCTGTTCACCAGCGCTCGTTTGTTTTCGAAACGCTCAGATAGGTTTTTCCAGGCTGAGCGGAAACCATCGTTGGTGAGTGGCGAATTGGAAACTACGGAATGAGCTTCACCACTAGTCTTGGTATTTAGATAGAACAACTTTTCAACAGGGGTCAGCGCAGGATTGTCTATATAGACCGCTGTGAAAAGGTCTCGGAAAGTCGGCCAGCGAATGTAATCGCCCGAGAAAACTTCTGTTTCGCACGGAGGAAGCTGACAGCCAGACGGATAGGAATTTTGGGGCGGAACGGGTTGGACTTGAGCTGTTGTAGTAGCGATCGTTTCGATCTGTTCCATGAGCTTTGCGGCACACCTTTCGTATATAAAATAGGCATACTCGTATTTTGCCTTTAGAGTAGGTAAGGTGTCCCCCGTGCCCTCTAAGCCAACTGAAATTTGCTCTGAACAAGCTTCGTACTCTTTCTCGACCTTATCCCATAGCGCTCGGACTTGGTCGAGATGGATTTGGCACGTGTACTTGGATGAACTTGGGGCTGCTGGATTGCAGATTCTGGAATCGAAGTGACTTAGACGGTCACAGGTCATCGTAAATTTATTTAAACTGCAGGAAGTCATTCTGGATATATTTTAGGAAAATTTACTGTCGTATATATATCTGTGTATATTTCGAAATATTTACGTGTCGAAGCTGAATTGGAATTTAGGAACCAATCGGAATGTATTAGGAATTTTATTTATTTGTAGAAGCAGGATTGGAATTTAGGAACCAATCGGAATATATAAAATTAAATTTAATTTAATTTAATAACGAATTAATTGAATAATATTCTCTCTGCTGCAAAACGGATACGGTCACACTAATGCGGATATGGAAGCGCACTTGAATTCCTAACTGATTCAGTTAGTTGGAATTTTTATAAAAAATAATTTTAAAATTATTTTTGTGCCTGGACTTATCCAGTTGACCGCTGCTGTATTTTCCGCGGTACTGTTCTTGGAGATAAGGCGTGCGTGTGAATATGTTTATGCATTAGCCGTTGCGAATGCAAAATAGCGGATACAACGGAGTCGGAGAAAATTGCCAAAAGTCGGAGCGTCGACTTGCCGACGATTACATATGTACATATGTAATTGCAATGTTTGCCTATGTTTGCATGCAGCTGAGCTCAGGATAGAGCAAAGGAATGACAATAAATATTGTTTATTTGGATGAAGCTCCGCTCAGGATAGAGCAGGAAGAGCTGATAAATAAATGCACAAATTAAGTCGGCGTTTCTGTGCCGTGATTTTGGGGATATATTTATTTATTTATAGGAGCTGTGGACTGTATTTGTAGAATTTTTTAGTTGAACGTTGAGGAATTATTATAAATATATTTATTTTATAATTTGTGGGGTAAATTATTTAAATTATTAAAATACCCGTGCCGGAATATTTGGAGGTTTATATATTTAATTTAATTTTGTGTAAATTGCTTGTGGCGCTCGTAGATCAGTGGAGTGGACTGTATTGCATATCGGAGAGTGTAAATATGTAACTGCAAGCGGAACACAGTGAACGAAGAGAATTTCGGAACGAGAAGTTTCACTGTGGCTTATAGACGTACATATATTTAATTTACACTTTTGGATTTTTGAATGTTTATGTACTATTATTATCCAGGATAGGAATATTTATAGCGTAAATTGTTGGTGCCGATTGTAGATAAGTGGACATATGTATGTAGGTGTAGAAGTGGAATCAAGCGGATCACAGTGAACGAAGAGAAATTCGAAAATGAAAGTTTCACTGTGGCTTATGGCATATATTTAAACACACACTTTTAGAATGTTGAAATCGCGGAAAATTAATATAAATTAATTGCGACACTAGGATTCTACAAATCGGATTCGGACTTGGAAGCTGCCGTTGTGTCGGATCAATCGGACTAGGATTTAGACACAAATCATAAAAATGAACGGCAGGGCAGCAAAGTAAAATGTTTACTTATCTTGTGCGGTGTTAAAGCCACCGGAACTGCTGGAGATAGAATTATCCGGCTCTGTTGGACCAAATGTTCGGAGGGGTGGCTTTAACCTGAAATGCACTCGACAAGAAAAACACGGTAGAACAATTTCGGGGTATTACGCGACGTGCGTCTTTATTTGTGTAATGGTAAATTATTACTAAACAAGAAGAACCTTAAAACTAACTTGGGGAGAGCGGACTAGGAGCTCGATGCACAAAAGTGCAGTGGAAGAGGGAGAGAGAGAGCGAGTGTACGGGATCACACTGCCTCCGGAAAATAAGCGCCCTTCTGGCGTGAACATATTGGATAAACAAACTAAACACTAGCAGTACTCACACGAAGAACTTGTCCTGCAGCTTTGAGCACAGGTAATCGCCCACCGCCTCCTCGGGCCGCAGGTCCAGATTCCCCAGGACATCGACCTTTTTGGTGGGCTTAACTCGTGGCATCTTGGATCCCCTCGGCGGTAACAGTGACTTCTAGTGTAAGCAATGGTATGTGTACAGTTTTTTGTTTTTCTGTGTGGTTACCGCGGTGAGGCGGGTTCTGTTGTGTTGCGTATAGCTGGATGTGTTTTGTGTTTACGTCTAGGAATGTGTTACGGGTTTCTAATAAAATTAAGCAGGACCTACTTGAAACATGGTTTTTATTTGGGTGACATAAAAGAAAACAATGGTTGCCAAGACCACGGCTAATCTCCTTGGTAAAGGTTGCTAAGTGAGGACAAGCGGCGACAAGAGGGGCTGCCGTCTTAACCATCGTTACTATTAATTGTCTTTTTAAAATTTGGGTTATGGAGAATCGTATATGTTGCCTTTATATGCCTTACAGAAGAATTTTAATTGCCGTACAAAATATTTAATTAATTTACTAATATACGTTTAGCCGTCTTTCAGATTAGTCTCAAAACCAATTGAAAAGCAGGAAACAAAGAACTCATTGTTTGGTCTAGATTGTTTCAAATAAACCTAATTAAAGCAAACATAGCGTTTACTGTCCAAAGAATCAACATTGAAAACTTCAGTTCAGCCCTGAGTCTCGTTAACACAACATTTGCTTAGAAATATATATTCCCAAAAATAGAACCCAATATATTTTCCTACAAGTATTTTTGCTGTGAGCCAAGATGCCGCGTCATAAGCCCACCATAAAGACCGATGTTATCGGCGACCTGGACCTCAGCCCGGAGGCGGCCATCGATGACTACCGCGTCTCGCGGCAGCAGGATCAGTTTTTCGTGTAAGTTCAGAGTTGGCACAGCTTTCATTACGCCAACTTCACCTTGGTATGTTGGCTCTAGGAAGCCGCCCAACTGGGACTCCGCCGGGGAGTCCATCGAGATGCTCTACATTGCCAATCTGCGGGAGTACGACGCCATGAAGCAGCTGCAGAGCCAGCTGCTGAAGGACGCCAAGCGCCAGTCGGCGATGAATGTGCACCGCATCCGCAAGATGAACAAGATCCAGGACCGCCTGCGCAAACGCTTCGTCGAGGTCAACGGATTCATCAAGGATTGCGCGGACAAGAAGCGCAGTGCCGATAAATGCATTCGCGAGGAGACCATTCACCACGAGGAGCTCACCACCGAGATCGACGTGTTCAAGACCTCCATCGGCGAGCTGAGCACCTTTCGGAACGCCCTCAAGGCAACGGTGGCAGAGTTCCAGCCCTACGAGCGGGTTCTGGAGGAAGTGGTCCAGGTGTCCGATATATTCGTTTCGCCGAAGGACTGCATAGATCGTTGCGACGCCTTGAGTAAGTTGCAGAGCTTCAAAGAACTAATCCCTTAAAAATTGGGGGTTGATGTTCTATATAGCTCTGTCCTTATATTCCCTTTCCTCAGTGCTCGCTCAGGTAGAGATTAACCAACTGAAGAGCCAGAAGCTCAATGAAATCGAGGAAATGCGCCAGCGCATGGTTCAAATAACCAGCGAAGCGGCCCTGACCGTCCTGGGTCTCAAAAACGATCTGGCCCGGCTCGAGCGCTCCTATGTCCACTCGCGTGCCATGTGCCTCAAGTGGGAGAAGTCCCTTAGCGACTGCAAGGACGCCCCCGCAAAGTACACCATGGACAAGGATCGAATGATTGACGGCATCCAGATCCTGTACCGCATACTCTGCAAGCGTCGTGGTGAGTCCTTACCTAATGTAAATGTATTTCGAAATAATTAGAACTAAATAATAATTTCTGCCCAGATATGATTCCCAGTCACCACAGTTACGAGATCGACAAAATCTTGGGCTTCGTGATGGAGGAAATAAATCTCCTGTCTTCAGTAATCCGAAAGCTTGAGGCCGGCAGGAGCGATAAGCTTGACTCAAGTCAGATTTGTTAGTCATTGCAAATATGTATTTTCAGAATAGTTTCAAAGCAGTTTCCCACTTGTTATTTAAGCATGAATAAAAAGCTAGAGATGCTCTTGGCTAAGAACGTGTGTTTGCCTCTGAAGCTACAAGTTTACGTTTCATAGAATAAGAACCGAATCTAATTTTTTTAAATGCTTACACATTCAACCCATTTAAAGCCCTTTTAAAACCTAACAATCCTGATGAGAGGAATGTGAATGAGATCAAACATATAGTATCACTTGATTTATGGGCTTTATCCGACTGCTAGATTTGTCCCTTCGACATTAAGTAGCTTCGTAGCTCCACCCCGCAACAACTTTAATGGGCTTCGGCCCCACCTTCTGCTTTATGGCCGCCATAATAGTTGTCTAACCCTAAAACCTTGCGAGCCCCCCCAAAAACGACCACCATACATATGTGTGTGGCTTTGTTGGTGCCTAAGCCCTAAAGAAAATCAAATGAAATTCGATAAAAAGTAAATGCATGGGGCAGGGAGACCGAGATACACAGGGGCTGGAAAACTTTTCAAGTGGCACTCGAACTTCAAATCAGGGACGGGAGGGAGGAAGGCAACCGATGGGCAGGAAAATAAAGTTGGCAAATCGAATCTGCGACATCTTTCCATTCAATTGCCAATCGGATGCTATGGCCCAGGGATAATCTAACTTAAGCACAGATAATTCTTTTATGCGAACATTTTGATTTCTGTCCTCGCATTTACAACAACGCTGGCCGAATGGAACTAGCAACTAATTTTGTACTGTGCATGCGCTGCGCCACGCCCCGGCCCAGTCGAGGCCGCCCACTTAACGCCCAATCGCCGGAAGAGGCGTGGCCCTTGTCTCTTATTCAATTTGCTTTATTTGATTTGCGATTTTTGCTGATATCAGCTGGAAGAGGAACTCCCAGGACTCTCGGCAGGACACTCGCAGATAGACCTAGGCTAAAAATCAAATCAAATGGAAAGCAAAATAAAATGCAAGGACATTTATTTTCAAGGAAATAAAAAAAGAGACGATGGAGCCAAGGAAATCGAACTATGTAGTTCGGGGAAAAGTCAACATTTGGTTTATTTAAATGGACCGTGAGGACAGCCCACAAGTTGTCCTGGCCCCGGAGGGTTTTTGTACTCCGGTCGTCGGTTTTGTGGTCCTCCAGCCTCTTCGATGGGCCCAGCAATCACATTAAGTTGCTCATCGGAGCTGCTGCCTCTCGGGCAAATCGTGTAAACACTTAAGATTTGTAGCCTGTCATTTAAATAATTGAAAAATGCATTCTATCTTCTCGTGGGTTTGAGCTATTTCTGGGCCAGAGCTTTGAATTCAAAGAAATCATTGGAGAAAGCAGCTGGAGATGCCATTACACGGAATTTATTCATCTGAGTGCCCATTCTACGGCGTCATGTCCATGGCAACAATAAAGCCTAATGGCATTCTCGGCTAATCCCTTAATTGCATTACAATTAACTGTCTGCGATTTAAATAATATGGACAGCAATGTGGGCTAGGTGGAAGCAGGACACGAATTTAAGCGGTTTGTTTCGCTCTTCAGTTTCTAATAATTATGTGCGTTATATTTTAATTATTATTTATTTATATTTGTACATGTTTGTGACTTAATACATAAATATTCTATATTAAAAGCAACGTTGTGACGTTCAGTCAAGCCTCGGGTAGGTCAGGGCTGGCCAGGATCATCCAGGACATTTATTTGATTCAGGAAAGTGGTGCTAGAAAGGGAAATTCCGACCCGAGCCCCAGTAATAACGCTGGTTTTAACCTGAACTAGGCTTACAATATATATATAAGTTTATTGATATTTGTGACAGAGTAATTATTTCCGGAGCCGGGGTTCCGACCAACAAGCGTCCGTGTCCCGCGGAAGGGGGTCTCGTGTCCGGGGTCCGTGGAGGTGCTTCCTGCGGTCCGGGGGGATGATTGGGGATCCAGCGACGCGCCCCCTTGTCCTCGGAAATACGTAGTGTTGGTTAATTAAGACGAGACCGTCGATAAGGATACGTAGTATTAATGAAGTAGGACGGAACCGTCAGCGAGATACTTAGTGTTGAGCAAAATTAGGACGGAACCGTCAGCAGGACGAAACCGTCAGCGGGTTGTGAGAAATAGGACGAGACCGTCTGCAGGACGAAACCGTCAGCGAGTTATGAGAAATAGGACGAAACCGTCTGCAGGACGAAACCGTCAGCGAGTTGTGAGAAATAGGACGAAACCGTCTGCAGGACGAAACCGTCAGCAAGTTGTGAGAAATAGGACGAAACCGTCTGCAGGACGAAACCGTCAGCGATGTATGAGAAATAGGACGAAACCGTCTGCAGGACGAAACCGTCAGCGAGTTGTGAGAAATAGGACGAAACCGTCTGCAGGACGAAACCGTCAGCGAGTTGTGAGAAATAGGACGAAACCGTCTGCAGGACGAAGCCGTCAGCGAGGTATAAGACAATAGGACGGAGCCGTCTGCACAAGACTTAATATGGCAATTATATATAGACTTAGTATGGAGGAATAGGACGAAGCCGTCAGCCAATACCTAGGTTAGTTAAGTCTTACTCCTTTGTTACCGCTGTTCCAGTTCCTTGGTTGCTGCTTGCTGCTTGCTGCTGCGCGCTAGGTGACTTCCACCTTGGTCGACTCCGACCACCGAATGATAGCTCTGAGGCTAGCGGCCGGCTTTATATAGCACTTGGCGGGTTTTAGTGTGCCTGCACGGGCCGTGGATTTGCCCGAATAGTGTGGTCGCTACCTGGGAATTTGCCCGAATTAGTGTGGCCAGTGTCTTTGTTCGTTGGGGCGGGCGCGCACCGTGTTTGAATTTGAATATACTTTAATTGTGCGCGGTACGCGTCACACTCCCCTCCTTTCGATAGTGGCGCCATATGGTGGCCGCCACTGTGTCCTTACTCGTTGTTTTCCCGGCTCCCGGTTCCGTCGCTGCTGTCCTCCGCCAGTCCTAGGGAGGTGAGCCCTTCTGGTCCGGCCCATTCGGACGGTTCCGTCTGCGGTTGGGCCTTCCCGTCGCGGCTTTCCCCCATCGGGCTTGCTCCGCCAGTGACTTCCGTTGGGGTTTTGGCCGCCCCGCTCCGGCCCTGTTGGACGATATCCGTCATCGTCGAGGCCATCGCGTCGTGCCTATCTCCCTCTCGTCGACTTGCCATCTTCGGTATCGCTGTCCTTTCCGGACCGTCCCCGGTGCCCCTGGCTCGATCAGCCTTGCTCGGGACTTTTTGGCCCTCGCCGTGAACTTCGGCATCTTGCCTTCTCCTGCTCGCTCTTTGTTCTTCTTCTTTCTTCCTGTCGTCTTCCGCTCCTCACTCCTGTGCTCCCCATATTCGATTACACGCTCCTCGTCTTCTCCACTTTCCTCTGCGCTCCTCTCCGCCTCGTACGCCTGTTCTGCGGCAACTTCTCCACGTTGCTCTGCGCTTTTCTCCACCTCGTCCGCCGGTTCTGCGGCAACCTCTTCCTTTTCCTCTACGTCGGCCTCCTGCAAAGCCTCTTTCCCTACGGCTGACCTCATGTACTCCTTGGTCTCTTTCCCGTCTAGAGTGCTCCATGGATCTGGCACAACCTGGCATGACTGCTCCGGTTGGTTCGCCGCCGTTTCACAGCGCCCGACGGTTTTGGTGGCTGTATTCTGCCCCGTACCGTCGGCTCCCACGCAGACCTCTGGGTTGAGTGTGTGCTGTGTATGTTCGAGACTCCCTGATTCAATCATCTCGACCACTTCTGCTATCTTTAAGAACTCCGGCAGTGTTTTAAACCCTGTTCTTCGTGTAAATAGCTTTATTTCGCTCTTGCAGTTATAGTATATCCGGTCCAGTTTTTCCTTGTCCGTATACCCTGCAAACCTCATCAAGTTCATGAGATTCATTGCGTATGCTCTCGTAGATTCCGCTTCTCCCTGTCTACGCTGCACAACTTGCTCCTTGAGTTGCTTCTGGAACTTTCTTGGCCAGAAGTACTCCATCATCTCTTCTGTCAGCATCGCCCAATTGCTTATTTGGCTTGGTGTGCAGGTCCACCAATCCATCGCGGCGTCTACTAACACGAATGGCATTGTTCGTACCAATTCGTCGTGCTGAATGCCGAATCCGGTCGCCCAATTCTCCATATTCTGTATGAACTCCAGAGAATTGGTTGTCCCATCATACCGCATTCCCCAGCTTCGTATCCGATCGAGATCTTGGATGTTTATCTTCCGCTCCATCTTCGTTTCGTATCCAGTCTCTCTCCAACCGATTTTCCTCTGACCGTTTCCTTCAGTCGACGTTTTCCTACTTCCTGTCTTCCTTCATCCTCTTTGTCGTTACATGTACCCTATACGTCATCACTTCTCGGCGTCGGTTTCCCATTAGTCACCACTTAAACCTGTTCGGGCGCCACCTGTGACGTTCAGTCAAGCCTCGGGTAGGTCAGGGCTGGCCAGGATCATCCAGGACATTTATTTGATTCAGGAAAGTGGTGCTAGAAAGGGAAATTCCGACCCGAGCCCCAGTAATAACGCTGGTTTTAACCTGAACTAGGCTTACAATATATATATATATAGTTTATTGATATTTGTGACAGAGTAATTATTTCCGGAGCCGGGGTTCCGACCAACAAGCGTCCGTGTCCCGCGGAAGGGGGTCTCGTGTCCGGGGTCCGTGGAGGTGCTTCCTGCGGTCCGGGGGATGATTGGGGATCCAGCGACGCGCCCCCTTGTCCTCGGAAATACGTAGTGTTGGTTAATTAAGACGAGACCGTCGATAAGGATACGTCGTATTAATGAAGTAGGACGGAACCGTCAGCGAGATACTTAGTGTTGAGCAAAATTAGGACGGAACCGTCAGCAGGACGAAACCGTCAGCGGGTTGTGAGAAATAGGACGAGACCGTCTGCAGGACGAAACCGTCAGCGAGTTGTGAGAAATAGGACGAAACCGTCTGCAGGACGAAACCGTCAGCGAGTTGTGAGAAATAGGACGAAACCGTCTGCAGGACGAAACCGTCAGCGATGTATGAGAAATAGGACGAAACCGTCTGCAGGACGAAACCGTCAGCGAGTTGTGAGAAATAGGACGAAACCGTCTGCAGGACGAAACCGTCAGCGAGTTGTGAGAAATAGGACGAAACCGTCTGCAGGACGAAACCGTCAGCGATGTATGAGAAATAGGACGAAACCGTCTGCAGGACGAAACCGTCAGCGAGTTGTGAGAAATAGGACGAAACCGTCTGCAGGACGAAACCGTCAGCGAGTTGTGAGAAATAGGACGAAACCGTCTGCAGGACGAAGCCGTCAGCGAGGTATAAGACAATAGGACGGAGCCGTCTGCACAAGACTTAATATGGCAATTATATATAGACTTAGTATGGAGGAATAGGACGAAGCCGTCAGCCAATACCTAGGTTAGTTAAGTCTTACTCCTTTGTTACCGCTGTTCCAGTTCCTTGGTTGCTGCTTGCTGCTTGCTGCTGCGCGCTAGGTGACTTCCACCTTGGTCGACTCCGACCACCGAATGATAGCTCTGAGGCTGGCGACCGGCTTTATATAGCACTTGGCGGGTTTTAGTGTGCCTGCACGGGCCGTGGATTTGCCCGAATAGTGTGGTCGCTACCTGGGGATTTGCCCGAATTAGTGTGGCCAGTGTCTTGGGTCGTTGGGGCGGGCGCGCGCACCGTGTTTGAATTTGAATATACTTTAATTGTGCGCGGTACGCGTCACAACGTTTTAAAAACTCTTTGAATAAGATAACTATTTACTCTGCGCAGTAGATACTTTCCAGCCTTGAAGAAGGACATTGGAGGCTCCATGTTGCCGAATTACCTTTCCGCCGCTCCAATTATCCCTTTCGAAAGTTGTGCAGTTTCTTGGCGCTTTTGCTGCCATTTGCTTTTTTCCTGCTTACTAGACGAAACACTTAATTTAACTTTACAAGTTCTTAATGTGACGGCCAGACAGAAAAGTTGTGTGTTTGGTAGACGGCGGAGCTGGGGAGGCCGGGATTCGGCCACTTGTATGGGACACTGGCGACAAATGGCAATTAGAGAAACAATGCCTGGCAAAACGGCTGCAGAGCTGCAAAGGCAGCAGACAAAATAGGCGCAATTAAAACACACTCCTCTCCCCCAAGCAAGTTGAAGGTGCTTTAAAGTCGAGATGTTTAAGTCGAGGAACTGCAATAAATGTCAAGCGATTACCGCAACAACAAAGGGCGGCTCAGGCAGTCGGAAGCGCAACCAGGAGCCAGCTCCTTGATTAATACTATAACACATGATTTATTATGCCTGTCAATCGGCGGAGGGGAAGCCCATTATGAAAGCTCGCTTCAGAGATTGAAATCGGAATCGCAGGCGATGGAGTTGGAGTTGGAGCTGGAGATGGAGATGGAGCTGGATTTACTGACGAAGTCGTCGAGCGACATGGCCTGTGATAAGATGGCAAATCGGCTTATGCCCTGGGACAACAACAATCGGCATCATCAATTCACTCGGCGACATTAATATCCTCCCGGCGAGGGACGGATCCCAAAGCTGTCGTCTGACATTTGTGACACCTGCATTGATTTGTCTTCCTTTTTTATACCCCGTTGCCATAGAGTTCAGGGCTATGATGACTCCAGGGCTTTATTCTTCAAGCAAAGGGATGTATACGCTGGAAACAGTCTAAGAAAAATACAAGGAAAGCAAGAATGTAAAAATATAATAATATTAATATATAGGTCTTCGCTTAAAATAAAGATTGAGCCTTTTAATGGATTGGTCCTTTGTATTTCGCAAAGGGTATTCTTGATTCGCATCACCCCGTCTATACATTTTATTTTTGTGTCACCGGACTTGGTGGGAGGGCAAAGGAAGCCACCTGCCGCCCCCAGCTCGCTTGACTGAGTACCTTTCATGTCTTACAAATGCCTTTTTTATGCGCTAATGTCGCTGCGGCTTCTTCCAACTTAAAGTTGCCAGCCTACCGCCCTGCGCCACCCACCTAGCCACCCCACCACCCCGCTCAATGAGAGCCATTAGTGCCGGGTTCTAATGGCCTGACGACAAGGAGCTGCAATTAGAGCACACTCACACTGGGAAGTCAACTACCCGAAAGAGAGGCGGCCGAAGGACTTTTCCTACCTCGCATAGTTGATAATTTATTCATTTGCCGGCTGGAACGACAACATTTATGGACCTCTGTGTTTGCCAAAAGTTAACCACACATGCCAAGATGGAGGACCCGGGTACTAGCAACCCTTAATGACTTCATTAGAGATCCGAGTGTCTGGTCGGGGGGCGCTGAAACCTACCCTGGAATCCGGCGAAGATTACGCATCCAATTGAATTGAAAATTTATTAATTTCATTTGATTGGGCGTCGAAAGCAACAGCTTAAATAGTTGAGCAAAATACGTGTTAACCATCTGCGGCATTGTTCCGTTCCCCGAGTCCCGACCGGCCCATTGTTGCCGGGCCCCCGTTAAGCCTTCAAAATTTTCCATCCCATTGTTCGTTTTAAAGACTCTCCGCACAACTGTTGGGAAATTGAAAACGGATGCGGAATTGGAATTGTAAATTTTACACTTACCCAGGCGGCATTTGTTCGCTTTTTATTGAGCCGAATTGAGCCGGCATATGTCCATGTGTGATGCTGATTGTGTGCCCTCTGCTCCTTGATTACAATTTGCATAAAAATATCGTTCGGATTGAGGGCTCCGAGAATTATGTTGCACATTTATGGTTCCCGAGTCGAGCCTTTAAGGAGCGAACTCTTGTCTTTTATCGTTTTCCTTTGTTATCCGGCCCAGGGAGTGGGGGCAACGAGGCAGTCTCACGGAAAGGGTTTAAGATGGATGACAGCAGAAATTTATTACGCCTAATGATTGTCAGATGTGGGCAAGGCAGTTCCAACCACCAGTTGGGTCCCTTTTTTTTTTTGAAGGGAGTTTCACGAGAAGACATAAAAACTGAACCGGAAATATGTGGGGTCCTTTTTAATTTATCTATTAAATGTTTCCAATATTTCAATCAGTAAGGGGAACGGTAAAATATTACTGTAAAAAGAACTACTATCAATCTTTAAATTGGTTCGGACTTTTTAGAACTTGCCTTACTTGCTTTAAACCATATCACAAGTTAAAATACATTCACTAACCTTAAAGTCTACATCCAATATTATTTAACCTCACCCAAAAGATACCCGACCCTCAGCTGTCATCGCCTTGAGTTTGTGTCTTGGTCCTGCCAGCGCTACACTCCACCTAGATACATAGATATATAGATACATAGATACATCCCACCACCAAGTGTCACTCTGGAGCACAGGGCGCCAAGTCACCCCGACCTCTGGCCAATCCTCCCACCATTCGTGGCGTGTAAATATTTATAAATATTGACGGCTTAAAGTGAAGTTTATAAGTGACACGAGTCAGAGCCGGCACCCCTCCGCCCGGCAGGAAAAAGGAAGCTTTTTAGGTAACATCAACAACAACACTTGTGGTCAGACTTGAAAGCCTCCTTGATGGTTTGCTCCTCCGATTCCAGGCCCTGGGTTTGGGTAATGAAGTCCGCCACTTGAGGCTGTCAGAAGAGCGTGCGATAGGGATGGTTCGGGTCGGTGACTTGGTGAAAATATTGACAAAGCAATTTGCCTGTCAGACAATTAAGTGCTTAATTGTATAAATGTACGGCCCGTGGCGGGGAGGTGGCGGTGGCGGATATGTAACCAGTGGGGCGGGAGACCGGAAGTTGCTCAGGCTTAAATCTTCTCCTGACCCCGAGCACCCCTCCCGGATGATAAACCAATCCAAAGTGACGTGGGATTTATGAGACAGATTCTGTTCTATCTCCAGACAAGTGAAGCAATAATCACAAAGCCATAAATCCTGAGGGCCCTCAGTGGCACAACGAGTGCCAGCAGAGGCGGTAATTTTTAATATAATTCAGCAAGATATGGCCGGAATGTCGGGCGACCCTTCCTGACACTTTGTCACAAAACGAAACAGCGTCGAGTGGAATGCAAAAATACTCGTATATATCAAGTGTATTATGGCAGAGGCAGTGCCAGAGCCAGTGGAGTGCCTGGGGAGGCTCCGAGCTACTGGAAGTGTCCAGGCTCAAGGACCGAGATTTGCATAGGGCCGCAGCTGAGCTGGGAGGGTCAGAGGGAGCCCAGTGAAAGTGGGCTGTGCACTCTGCCTAACTGGCACTAAGTGGACTGCATCGCGTTGCCAGATAGCAGCATTAGAACCTATCAAAACGCCATTCAGGCGGGCTAGAAAACAGTAATCAAGTCGACTCCTCAAAGGAAAGTAAGCAAACTGGGTCAGGCAAATAAAAGCGAGCTTCTTTCCCAGCCCAGCTCCTTACATGTGAGCCAAGTATTTACAGAGCTTCCATTCAAGCTGCCTCTCGCTTTACAAATTGTCGCCATTTACCGGCGTCGAGCACCCCGAAGTCCTTGGCAGAAAGTCAGCCTGGATAAACATACGCGTGCACCCCTCTCCAAAGGATCTCACATTTACATCTGCTCAATTCAGCAGCTAGTGATTTATGTCCTGCAATCGACAAGAGATTTTTCGGCTGTCACTCTGAGGGACTGACAGCCCAGCAAATTGCGAATCCGTTCGATTTCCCCTTTAACTCAGGTAGCTTTAAGCCAGAAACACCTCGCACCTCGACTCGGGCGGGCCACAGACCACACTGACCACAAGCTATGCATAGCCTGGGCATTCCAAAAACTTAATTACCGCCCGGCCAGCAGCTACTTATCGGGGGAGTTGGATACTACTCAGCCGTAAGTGGGGAAACTGGGAGATCGGAGACATGATTGGCCCCTTCACACCTCGTAAAGAGCCACTCTCGGGTGAGGAGACGTGGGCGGGGGAGACGCTGGCAAAGTGACCACAATAATAAACGCAATTTTAGCAGAAATCCAATTAAGTGCCGAGGCATATGAGCCGAGACGTCTGTCCAAGAAAGTTTGCCAAATGCGAAAGCAGAAATCCACCAAACCCATCGAGAGAAGAAGCTTCAAATACCCTTTAATACCTGGCGAAAATAATTAATTTTTTAGAAAAATTTAAATCTTATATATGATTTGATATTAAGGTCCTTATAAATCTTCTTTACCACGTTGGCAAATTTAAATAAAATTAGGAAATGCTTACGGGGAAATAAAATGTATGAAGTAGATCCTTTTAACTTGAATGCCAATTTAAAGTCAAACAGAAACAAGAATTTCAAATATTTAAATTATGATTAAAACATAGAAAAAATATAGTATAGAAACTAAGCTAACCCGATGGTAGAGTACAGACTGAGACCGGTCAACAACTTTCCCCAGTCCCCGGAGCAACAGCATCATTGATGTTGTCCGATGGCAATGACGATGAGTATTATAACCACGATAGTGAGTGGATAGTTTGGCCACTCTCCTCGACTGTCTGGTGTTTATTGCGTTCTCTGATAAAAATTGCAATTATTTAGCCAAAACGTTCGGCCGAGGGAGTGCGAGTAGGAGTCCAAGTCCAAGGAGGCTGACTTGGCAGAGTGGACAGCATGACAAAGTCGTCTGTAATTTATTTCCACTCGGTCTGTGTTGACTTAGCCCCACCGAGATGGATGGCACGAATGGGTGGGGCTCTGAGTAAACAGGCAGCTGGAGCAGCAATGTCGGGATTGTCATTGACGTGGCCGGAGGACATGGCTGGATGGATGATCGGCCTGGTCGGAGATGTGACATCCATGTGGGCGTCTGCTGGAGCTGCGCCTAATGAAGTGCATGCAAATCTCTTGATGTGAGCACCGGCGCCTTCTAATGAGTCCAAGTTTGCGGCGAAAAAGGTGTGGCATCTGAGCCAAAGTTTTACTGGAGCCCAGGCCCTTCTGCTCCTTTGAGTGTGCATTGCTGAGTGTTCAACTTTTGCCACTTCAAAATTAACCAAGGGTTCCATTCCATTCCCCAGCCATGTTCTAGCTCGTCTTGGTCGCACCACACTGCGAAAAATCATATTGCTTAGAGTAGTTTTTACTAAGAATCTAGGAATTTCAAGACTTTCAAGAGTAAGCTCGATAACATATAATGGCAACCTTCAGAAAATATATAGAGCCTCATGTCAGGAGAAAGTTAATGCTGGTCGACACTCTAAATTAAATCCAAAATCATTTTAGTTTCAAAGGTGTTTCCAATTTTCCTTAGATTCTCAGGTAAGCACCTATTTTTGTTAGAGTGCATTGGATGCGGCCAGTGTGCTGCCGTTTGCCGTTTTGATGTTGATAAATGATGCTGCATTTTCATTTGGAGAATTTGTTGCCAAAGAAAAGTCACTGATTGACTAACACGATGAGGAGAGCTGGCTGGAGAGCTGAAGGCAGACAAGTGGCTGCTTGTCAGCAAAACGTTTAGTGGCAAAATACACATGGCCAGGAATACTCCAGCCACAGCCCGAGCTCCAGAGCCCGGTCCTCGGTGGTTAGCGAATCAATTATGCCACAGACACCAGTTGCAATCAGGTCCGAGAGCAGCAAGCACTGCAGCAAAGACAAAGAGAGAGTTTATCGAGTGGCAGGGGCTTCGGTGGCAGCTGCTAATGCAAAAAGTTTCCAACTCCAGATGCTCCTGATGGAGTGGGGCGAATGTCTTGGGGAGGCGCCATCTAAGGCTAAGTAAACACGAGCCGAGAGGCAGGTAAAGTTGTGGGGAACACTTGAAAAGTCGCTTTAAGGTGTCTTTAAAGCTGGAAATGGTTGAGATCCTGAATCGGTATATTTCGTTTATTTTAATACCATACCAAACATAATGAAATACTTGATGGGCGACTCGGTATAATTGCCTTTTTATTACATACTGTATATTACAACAAAAATAAAGCTTTAAATTGCTAGAACGTAGTTACCTTTATTTAATTTAAATTTCTTTTTTAAAAAGAACCCCAGTAGCCAAACCCAAACCAGTCCTCGGTGGTTATTGAATCAAAGAAATGTAAGTATTTTTCGAAGCTTTCTAAACCACCTCTCCAGGTCAAATAATAAATAAATACAAGAGTATCGAGTTTATTTCAAGCGCTCCACTGACAAGTGCCGGGATTCAAGTCAAAGGTGTTTGCGGAGAGTAACCTAATGAAGTGACAGAAAAGGGACCGGAGCCGAACTCATTGAAATTGAAAAACTCATTAAGAGCCGGCAATAGGCCAGGGCGGCCAGGGGGTTGGCAGAGGGCAATCCGGGCCCGGACTAAATAAATGTTAAAACGCAGCGAAGAAGTGTTAAAATATTCACCAACTTTGTAACTCTTTTTAACGAGCGATGCGTTGGAGCCGCTCGAACGGCGGCGGCCGTGGGGCGGTGTGGGCGTGGCAACTAAAATAAACACATTTAAAGCGAAACTTTATGCACAGCCAAACTCATTTGCATGTTAAATATTTCACCCACCCGGAAGGGGGTGGAGAGCGCGGCGTTGGCGGATGGGAAACCCAGTAGTAGCCGGAAAATTGTCTCGGAACTTCACACTTTAAACTGGCGGCGACGAAGCAATCGGAAAAAATGCCGGGAAACGTGAATGCTTTACGAACATTTTAATTAAAATTTGCCCAAGAAGAAAGCGAGTGCGTAACATGGCTGGCAAAGTGGGCGTGGCCGCTGACGCCCCCGAAAATGGGAGACTTTGGAAATTTCAATTAAATGCGCACATGCCAAAAAAGGGCAACAGGACCCAGTGCAAAACAAATTGGAGGAGGGACGCGCTTAGGATTGGCATACCCTTTGTGGTCTACTGGACTTTGGAATTTAAGAAAACAACGCTATCGGATTTTAATAACAGAAGAGAAATCTTTAACGAAGAGATGTTTAATTTGATTAACAATTTCCATTGAAGGGAAATCAAAATAAATGTAACCTATTTTCAGCAGAATTATCTAACATTTCTGAAGCCCTTTCCCAAAGAATTTCCCCTGGGTTCTCTTTACTAACCTATTTGATCACTTGGTAGCTGGTGGTGGTAACTGGATCAATTGAGCTGCTAACCGTATGAGCACTTAACCCACTTCTTTAAGAAATCCCTTGAAATGTTTTGCATTAAATAACAAAAACCCTTTGCAAGGGCACCATCATTTGATCCGCCACGGGGGAAATTCGGATCCAGTAAGCGATATAGATAAACACTTGAGGATGGCAAAAGGATTTGGGGATTTGACTTGGATGCCTAAGCTGCTTTCGCGCGAGGGCGTGGCATGAAATGGAAATCAGGCGGCGCTTAAAGCTGCTCCCACTCCCCAGAGGGGGCCGGAGAGGGGCCACACAAGGAGGGGCAGAGCCAAGGGCTGGTTGCAAGTCAACTGTCTACTTTGCGTGCGCCCAGGACAACTGCCGAGGCTGCGTTGGAGGAGGCAGCAGAGATGTTCATTTGGGTTTTTTCTGTTGGGAGTGGAATTATATAAACTAATAATCCAATTCTTATAAGTGAAAATTGGAGCAAGTTTTATGAATTCAAAATTATTCCCAATACCTTTAATTTATTTTTAAAATTTTGTGGTAAGTTTCTGTTAAGTTTCCCCTTTTCGGTCAGCTTTGGCCTCAGTTCGCTGTGCACATGAAACTGGCAACTGGCATCTCAGCTCGTCAGGATCTTGACTTCTAGGTCCCGGGTCCTGGCAGCTGGCATTCACGCAGTCAAGCAGCCAAGCAGTCAGGGCAGCCCCACTTGACAACGCTCGAGTGTTCTGTTCCGCTGGCGTGTTTAAGATTAAAGCGCTGCGCCTTGCAACAAAACTTGCAGTGACAATGGGCGGCCAGCCGTGCGACGAGGACGACGACGACAACGACGGTTACAAGTGGGCCCCAGACCCGGGTGCTAGTCCTGGTCCGGAAGAGAAACACGCTCCCCCTGTAGTACCTCGAAGGAAAGTGCTTGAAAAAGAATGGCAAGCGGAATTGCAATGTCAGTGTCTCCGGAGAGGGGAAAAAGCTGCACAATGTTGCCACATTGCCACTGATGAGGGGCTGGCCTGTGGGTGGCCCTGGGTGCCCAAGTGAGTGCGTGGCCTTGTCCTTGCTCAGCCAGCTGGCAATGGGCGGGTGGCTTTCCCCTGGAAAGTCCCCAAGCCGGAATATGTCTGACATAAGTCATTTAAGATGGCTGCTAAACCCAACGTAGTTGCCACGATTTGATGGCGCCCCAGGATCCGATTGCATGCCACCAAGGATACGATTTGATTCTTTAGATCAGGACAGTAAGCCGTTGAGATTATTATTATATTAACAAATCCCCCATGGCCCAGTTTACTATTATTTAACGGAGGTTGACGATGACTTCAGTCGTTGATCCTGCGCAACCCCTAGCTCTGAAAGCACCAGGATTGCGGTAGATCTGAATCTATTTTTCAATAAACTTACACTCTCTAATGTTATAACAAGATATAATGTTTGCATTCTAGTGTCAAGTTGGTTTTCTATAATCCCGATTCCCACTTTCCACATCTACTGCGATAAATTGATCAAAAATATCTGTGCTCAGCTTATAGAAATTTCATTATTTTTTGTTTAACACACCAGCTATCATATATATTCTCCAAACTGTAAAAAAAAATCCCTGAAAGCTATGGGTACCTTGGGTAACTCATTAACCTTGTTGCGGGAGCGCCGCCGCTTCGGCCGCCAGTGCCTCTTCACCGACCGCAACGAGATGATCCTCAGCATTCAGCCGAGCGGACGCATGCGCCTGAAGTACATCCTGCGCAACCCCATCAACCAGCAGACGCAGTTGTCCGAGCAGATGGCGCTGAGCTCGATCATCACCCACAACGTGGTCTTGGACTCGCACGGCTTAAACCACTATGAGGGCGGCTGGAACATCAAGGAGGTGAACGTCATGGACGAGGAGTCCACACAGCGCTACCGCAAGAAGATCGAGAGGGAGGACTCCTGGGGCATCGAGGTGAACCAGCTAATCCGCGATGTGATGACGATCAGCTCGCAGAACAACGCCATTAACATCTATGAGGACTATTTCACGGACTTGGCAGCCGACCTCTGTCACGGGGTCAAGATGGGTATAGCCGCCAGATGCATCAACGTCTTTCACGACCTGTGGTTGCCACAACGCACTGTGACCATGTGCGAGTGGCTTAACAATGACCCCAACCAGTTCGTACTTTCCTACTCCAATAGCACGGGCAAGGCGGTTCAGAACATGATGTCGGACTTTGGCAACGACAACTCCAATGCCTTCTACGTGTGGGACATGGACGACCCCACTCGCCCGGTGGCCCACTATGACGCCAACAGGTTGGTGCAGATCGCCAAGGTCTGTATGCGCAACGAGAGCTTCATGGTGGGTGGCCTCAACAACGGGCAGGTGTGCTACTGGGAGACCGCCGACATGGGGGCGCCAAAAAAGATTTGTCCGCTGGAGGCCTCCCACCGCGAAGAGACAACGGCCCTGTGCTGGGTGCACAACAAACAGAACACCGAGTTCTACTCGGGCTCGCTGGACGGTTCCATCAAGTACTGGGACACTCGCGACATCGCGATGCCGGTGAACGAGGTCCTGGCCGAGCCGTTCCCCGAGCTGGTGCAGAACCGTCAGAACGCGCACGGGGTCACCGTCATGGAGTTCGAGTATACCATTCCGGTGCGCTACATTATTTGCACCGACATGGGCTATGTGTTCGTGGGCAACCGGAAGGGCCTCACGGCCATGGACACCATCACAGCTGCATATCCGATGTTCGTCGGCCCCATCCGCACCGTCATGCGGAATCCGTTCTTCGTGAAGAACTTCCTGCTGATCGGCGACTGGCGCGCCCGGATCTGGTCGGAGGAGGTGAAGAACTGCCCGAGCACCTTCTACTTCCGCAGCAAGTACCAACTGCTCAGCGGCGCCTGGAGCACCGGTCGCTGCTCGCTCTTCGTCACCGGCGACGAACGCGGCAACGTGCATTTCTGGGACCTCCTCATGAGCCACCAAAAGCCGTGTCTGACCGTCACATTTCCGCACGCCATCACCAACCTGGTCTTTCGTCCAGACGGACATATGCTCACCGTGTGCCTCAAGAACGGGGACTGCATGGTTTTGCGGTTAGAAGAAGGCATGCGAAGCGCCACACTCAAGGAGAAGTCGCTCATCATGGCGGTAAGTTGATGAAATTATAGAGTCCTCTGATCAGTCCTTTTGAACTCCTTTTTCCTCAGATGTTCGAGCGGGAGATCTTTAGATGCAAGCAACTAGAGGCTCGGGAGGAGGAAATGAAGCTGAAGAAGCGCCTCACCGCGACCATGGCTGAGGAGGCGGCCGAAGCCGACGAAAAGGCCGAGGCCAAGAAGAAAAAGGCGCCACCCAAAAAGGAATTAACTGCGCAAGAACAGCAGGAAGAGGATGCCAATGCTTTCATAAAGCTTGTAGAGGGTGACACCGAGTTTAGCCAGGCTCTGCTGGAATTCAACGAGGCTATGGACACCATTGCCGCCAAGCGGTCCAAGAGGGTTTTCGTCGTAGAGCACACTGTCTTTGAGGTGGATCAAGTCAATTAATACATCTCTCGCACCATTTTCACACGCTGTATTCTGTAGTCCATTTATGCATTTTAATAAACGCAATGTTAAGCAATATCTCAGTAAAGAGTTTCGATTTGGTTTTATACCAACAGAATTCCATATATGCGAGAATATAAATAATTTCATAATGGAGTAACGAATTTTTTTTAATTCTCTTGTGTGAATTAAATATTTATTAGAATCTATACAATACAAATTCCTTTCTTTCCCCAAAACCTGCTTCGGTTATGGATACCAAATCTTTGGCACGTTTCAATTCATTAGCTTCGTGACATTTGTCGTCTGATTCAACGCCAAGGAAACCCCTCTCCCTTCGCTCTACCTCTGCGATCCACTCAATGCACTCATTCATGCATTCATTCACCATTCACACGCATGCCTTCCCCCGTCAGTCTCCAGCCAGCCTTTTTCGGGGGCTGCAATGAAAACGCATTGTGGTCGAAATTGTTAACAAAATGTCAAACGGAAACGACGACGCCGACGATGACAACAGCAGCAACCAATGCAACAGCAACGACTACAGCAACATCAATGCCACAGCAGCAACATAAAGAACCTACAGATGCGATCACAATACTAGTACTGCCAAGTCTTTTTTTCGTTGACGGTTTGTTGAAAAATCTAAATATTTATATTATTGATTTAATCATTCAAATTAATATATTTAGGCAAACATTAAATGAAATGTTATCAATCCTGTAACCTAATTTGTAAATAGGTATACAGTGTACAAATAAATAAATAACTTAAGGATCAGGAATTTTATAATTAACATTATACATACACTAAATTGGTTGTGTAATTTTATGTAAATAAATGGCCAATAAATGTTCTCTACTCTTACGAATACAAATTAATTTAAACAGCTCGATCTAAGCACAGAAATCTGTAGAGGCGATCATATTTTAAATTTATCCATCAATAAATAAGTTAAAGGGTAATTATGTTACCAAAAAGTAGTATCTTCCCTAGGTAGTAGAAAAATAAATATAATATATTTTTGTAAAATAAACCTTGCTATATTTAGCAATAAGGAAAGTATTTTCTATAAGCTTAGGTGGAAATCATTGTCTTGAGCATAAAAATATAAACGAAATATAATAAATCACAAAAAAAAAGCATTAAAAGTATTTTAGTTTGACTGAGACCTTGTCTGATGCTATTGTCCTGACCCCAGCTGTTCGTCGGCGTCGCTGCCCAATAAAACTTCAATAGCCAGCGAAAACCATCGACTGATTTTACGCAGTCCGCAGTGAGGCGGGGTCGGGGGAAATCGAGGGAAAACGCAGGGGAAAGGGTGAGTGTGGGCGGCAGAGTGGGGCGACTGATTGTGCGGTTGTTGTTACAATTGCTGGCTCTGTTGTCTCCGCCGCTCGGCTGCCGCCGCGACTGTTGTTCTTGCAACTCGCACGTGATGAGTGCAATAATGAAGGCGGCTGGGCAGGAGGCGCAGGAGCACAGGAGCGGGTTCGGGGTCGCCGGGGAAAACTGTGATTTGGCAATCAAAGTGATTAGCGAGGAAGTGATTGGAACGACGTCGACTGTGGTGCCACAAACACTGACGAAAGGGCTGCCCCAGGGGTACTGCAAATAATACTCGATGGTTCTGTTGAATTTTAAGTGAGAGTGATTGGGGGAAATGCGAAAACCGTGATGGAAAATATGCGTAAATAATAGTAATGCAAATATGGGTACTTAAAAAGCTAACGTAAAGAGTAATTGCACCTATAATTCGTAGAAAATGGAGGAGGATAAGGAAAATATAATAGTGATTATAAGTATAAGCTCTAATCAAAGAGAAATAGTATAAGGCTTTTTGAAACAAACTTGATACGATAGTAGATAGTAGAACTTAATTTAGTAGTTTAGTTTTATTTTTATGGACTAATATTTTGATATTGATAAGTTGACCTTTTTATGGCGAATCTAAAACTATATATGACTTTTCGCTTTTTGGTCTCTTATGCCCTAAAGAAGACCTCAAATGTTCTAAATCGTTATTTATATAACTTCTGACTAAAACTCTAATACCCTGCAAAGGTATTAAAAACTGGCGCCTTTTAGTAATTTTAAACATAACTTAATATCACGAAAAACCAACTTTACTCAATTTTTTAACAAATGCTTTGTGTTTGTTTAGTTTTCAGTGGTGGCTTAAATAACAGATTTATAATATTTTGGCTTCGACTAGCTTAAAATGCGTTTAGTGCAACTGATTTACATATGTATGTCTGTCAATCGCTCATTACATTTATTATGATAACCCATTTCGGTGAATTTATTCGTTACAGATTTAATTGTAATTGTAAGCTAAATAATTTATAATAAGGCTCAGTAATCATAATGCTTTCAGAGATTTATGAGCTACAACGCACATATGTAAACATGTGAAAATCGCTTTAATTAATTGCATTAATATCGTGAAATTAAACTAATTCAGCTGTTTAGCTTTTGTGGAATTCCCCCTAATCGCTGGGAGAAGTCACTGTAACCCAATTTGGTGACTGCCCTGCGAGAATCTGCTCACATCTAATCCCCTCGCAAACACGCGACTCATTCAGCAATGCGACACCTTTGCTCTACCGGCGCTCGTAGCTTATTTCTGGGGAAATAATGCACGAGATATTGGCTGGCAGAGCAGGGGCCCGGCAGCGGTGCTGCTGTTGCCACCGATGTGGCACCCACGTTGCCGCTGCCGTGGCATTGCTCTTAATTTTGGGTTTCAGTGGCCGGGGCGCGTCACGTATCTGCTGCCGCTGCGATGTAATTATGGGGCGCACATGTGTTTGCTGATTAGGCGATAGGTGGGCGTGGCACCGATTTGTATGCAGCCCCTTTCGGGTCTCCTCGTTTTTTGTGCTCTGGCGGTGCGTGACCGGCAGTTGGTGCGATGTTTGACTTGCAATTAATTCCGAATATATACAACTCATTATCAAATTTGTCGCGAATTTGTGTGTCCTTCGTTGTTATCCACAATAGATGGGTGGTTGGGTGGATTTACTGCAGTTGTTGCTGTGTGCTTACGCTCCAGAAGAGCTATTGACCTTACGTCGTCTGGTTAAATAGAAATTAATGAGAGGCTAAACTTAGGGAGGGGATTGTACATACTAATTTAATTTCATTTGGAAATGAAAGCAATACCCAATAAAGGCATTCTCAGGAATTATCCTGAGGCAATTAAACTAAAGATAAATATTTAATAACAATTTAATAGTTTAGCCTTTATTTTACATTTAAATACCTACATACACTTCTTTGTTAATGTTTGCTTATAGATTGAATATAAATTCCTTTATACGAGTATATGCTGTTTGGAATTTTAGGTTAAATGTTTAACTAGTCTGGTTAATAACCAGGCTGACCAGACTTCTCCCTTGAGTTCAGCTTGGTGTCTTCGTCAGTGTGGAGCTCATTTTGCAAGTTACAGGCTACCTGACGCATTCTCCAACTTAACACCCCACACTCCCCAGCCCCGACTTAACCCATGCTGAACACAATTTGCGTATGCAGCTCAACTAACGAGATGGGCGGCTTGAGTGGCCCTTCCACTCCTCCCGTGAAATGCAAACCAATTTGCGGCAAGTGACTCGGTTGCCATCGTGACACATGCCGCGGACATGGCCTGTGACTTCTCCAAGTACACTTGGAAAAAGATAAAATAATTAAACGAGAATAAAATAAACTGCACACTTACTTAATATTTATATATAGAAAATTGAAAATAAGTTTTAAATAATTACCCTGAGTGGAATAGAGTAAAGTGGAATGGGTACTCTCATGGATCCCAAGTCCTTATTCAGATATTAATATCTAAAGGATTATTTATAAAATATTTTTATTAATATCTCAAAGTTCTTAATCTTATTGAAGCAAATATTTTGTCTGCGTGTTCTTCTCGCGACTCTCAACTCTGGACTCGAATGATGTATTGCTTCCGAATATGATGACGAGGCGCGTTAAGGAGGGAAAAATCTGGACTGAAATCTGGCTGTGCCAGGGAAACGGCGACCGGCAGTCGCCGCCGTTGACGTCAGTCGTGTCATGGGCCACGCTGGAAATTTATTGCCACAGTTGTTAAGTACGAAATGCGTCGTAATTAGTTGCAACTTGAGTTATTTGCGCAACATTGCAGCCCGGGGAGGCAGGCAGTGGATCGGCAGCAGCCCTAATGAGGCTCTCCCCATTCGCACATTAGACACGTACGTCTCTGTTCTTTGCTTACATTTTAAAATGCATAATTTTTAGTTTGCCATAAATTTCATGGTCCGCCGTCGCCTCTGCCACTCGTGGCATGCCAATGAGTGAGTTCCAGGCACTGCCAAATCGCGGACTTGAGTCGGGCTCTCGGCTATTTATCAGGAAATTGTTTATTATATTCGGGATAGAGCTTTTCATGTGCACCCTCCCACCGCGGGCGACGCATGCTTTATGGCCAATGACATCCTCGGGACCACCCTTTGCCTCTCCTTGGGCCATATGTCTGGGCCAAGGCGTGGGAAAGTTCCCTACAGCGATGACTGGGATTCTGATTTATGCCACAGATTGGTGCGATACAAACGTGCCAGCGATGGCGAAAGATGAAAAGCGTTGCCTGCTCATGGGGTGACTATGGGTTATGAATCGTAATTTTTTGGCAATCATTTACTCATAGAAACCCCTCCCAGAAAACCAGAGAACCATTTTTACTTGAACTCCATAAAACATACGAACCGAAAGAGGTGCATTAAGGTTTAATAATATTAAAAATAATAAAAAAATATCTTGTATGCTAAATGCTAATAGCTTACGGCTCTTAGCTGCCATTTAAGGTACAAAAATTAATTTCAAATAGTGGCTCTTAGACTCATCCTTCCCCTAGATCTGCAATTTCCCAGCTAATGTTTACTCAATTCCCAACCAGGCGGGACGGAAATAGAGCAACTTCCACCGCCCGAGCTCCCACGCCAACTCCCCTCGCTCTGAGCCTGCTGTGTGTGGGCCACCCATGAACCCGCCAAGTATTTGTCAGAAATGATTTTCACGTTGCTACAAAAACAGCGGATCCCATTTCCACGCCCCAAACTCGGGAGTCCGGACATCCACATGCGACACGACGGAGTCTGTTCCAATTATCCCGCGCTCGAATATCAAATTAAGTGCCCAATGCTATGACAGTTTTAATGTCTTTAGCACCATAAAAGCCGTGCACTCACAGAAGGGGTGCAGAGTTGGAAAAAAACTAGCAGAGGGGACACATGGATATTTGTATAAATATAATCAACGGATGGAGCAACTAAAAACTGAAACACAACCACAAGGCCTGTGGAAATCCGAGAAGGGCAACACCTACGCAATAACCCGGGAATTCATCTCTGTCGCGGGGGAAAAAATAGAAGATGTCATGGAAATTCCATTCTTTTCCGCCGTGAAAAATGCTAAATTTTTTCACGGGCTGGGGAATAATCTTTCATAAATAGGCAAAAATGCGGTTGGGATTTCTCACCCAACACCAGAGGGATTCCCTGTAAAGGGACAGTCGAGTCTCCAACAGCTGCTGGTAATTAATGTCTGGCCGCGTTCAATGCACTGGATAATCGCGCTGCTGGGGCCACAACTCTTTCCCCCAAAATCTCGGCAAATAAATCTCTGCCGAGGGTGGAACGGAGTTATTCCTGCTTAGCCTCAATATAAATGATAGTCCTGGGTCGCAGGACTGCGATTTGTCGGCGTTGGATGCGAGTCAGCCGAAGGATGCCTCCTCCTCCTCCGCCAGAGCCTGAACTTTAATTGACTTGAGGAAAAATATTAGAAAAGAAAAGAAAGAGCTTTGGGGCAGATTGTGTTTGTCCAGCTGGGTTGACTTGGGTCCTGGGGATGTTTACTGAAGACAGCGGTTAAAATGTGTCTCACAGCTAAATTTTCTGTATAATTTTTAAGTTATCACAAAAATTCTAAATTTCAATCTAAGATGAATTCTTTCGTGTCTTATTTCTTGGTTCTACCAATCCTTAGAGCTCTTAATTAACCTATTTGGTTTGTGTTTCATAATACCACTTAAATGAGCTTTCAATTTATGTGTCATTTGCAGACTTTACCTGCGTACGCTCCGCGGCTTATGCGCTATTTTTATTCGCTAGTCAAACCGTAATCCTTCGTCGGTTGTGGGCACAACAATGACCTGGCCTCGGTCCGCCCACAGCCCACAGATGTTACGAGTATGACGTTCGTTTTAACTAAGTTCTTTGTCAATTTTACGGTCCCGGACCATCCATTCCATTGGGCATCCATTCCATGGACGGGAGCAGCCATGGCGGCGCGGAGGCTAACCACTCTCTATTCGCACTAAAGCCGCGATACAATAAACCAACCGTCCCACCAGACACGCATATTGAGCAATCAAAGCCAACTGTGCCCGGTACATGCACTGGGAAAATTACCATATCCTTGGGCTGATAAACCACACATATACACATTTCTGTATATTAATTTAGCAATATAAAAGCGCATATTAAACTCATTAAACAGGTTATAGGGATAATAACTCGTAGCTTAGTGGGGTTTTAATTAAAAATATCAGCTCAATATAGTTTGATTTGTAGCAAAATGCGTTTAGCAAAATATTATTCAGGCAGTGCAGCCCCGATAGTTCCATTTAGCCAGCTTTCTTCCCATTTCCCCTCTAATTCCATGCAGTGGCTTCGTTTGCATTGTCGCTTCTCGCGCGCTTCATCAGCTGCCTCCACTGCCTGGCCTGCATCCTCCCACCAACTCTTGTTTCGCGCTTTTGAGTTGTTTTACATTTTTAATTGAATTTTCGCCATAGTTTGCATTCTTTTACAGCACTTGATGCTCCCATGGTGTAGTTGCAGTTCCAGCTTCTCTCTACCCGCCGCCTGAATATTTCGCTGGCTCAGTGCTGTTCCATTAGAATTTACACTTATTCATTAGTTGCAACGCAACATGCAACAGCTGCGGCAGCGAAGTGTAATAGAATTTTATTTGATTATACGAGACAATTCATTAGGCAAACCGGATTCGAGATTGCCATAGCTGCTGGCCAGCAGATGCAAAAAATGTCATTGTAAGTGGGAAATGTTGTTAGGCTCTTGCAATAGATATTTCAGGCTTTATTATCAACATTACATAAAAACGATTGCACAAGTCTTTTACACCATATTAATTATTTAATAGTTCTTTGTAAGAATTCAGAAAATAATAAGGTATTTCTTGATTTTGTACTAAAATGTTATCTATTTATTGCTGGTTAAATTAACAAGAAGGGATACAAAATCAATGTCCTCTAAATTTATATATATACAATGGTTATTAACACTCATTCGCATTTTCTCTATGTACTTCAGTATTATTTTTCTTACGCTTTCTTAATCTATGAACAACAATAGAGCTGGTAAACATCTATCACTCTCATATAGTGAAACACTTTTATGCTCTATTCCTATACATGATTTTAAACATAATTTAAGTTTAAGCTCGTTACGAATTCGTTATTTAAAATTTCCTCATTCCATTATTCCGTTCACATCCTTCGACATTCCTTTGGCCCCCAGATGCTGCAAAACAATTTCCCCATACCTCGGAATCCGGATCCTCCTTCCTGTCGCCCACTTAACATACAAACGAAAGACTCTCATTTTTCCCATCATAAAATTCGTGTTTTGTATAGCGTCCCGTGGGGTCAAGAAATGGAAATTAGGAGAACTCAAAGAACATGCGGCTCGCCAAGGCGTTCGCCCTTTTTAACGGCCACTTCAAAATGAATTCCTACTTGGGTGCTTATGTTTTCGAAAATGTGTGGCCCATAAAAACATAAACAGAACGTAACCGAAATTGTACAGAAATTGCACGAGTGAAATTTGAGCCGATGGAGGGGAAGAAAGCGGCGAGATGTGGAGGCACATCTGCATATTATTAATGACCGGTAATTACCTAGGCGGAGTCTGAGGTGGAGCCTCCTTACTCGAGAGGCCGGAGCTTCGGGGCTCCGGAGGTTCCTGAGAAATGGCGCACATCACCGACAGGGGCGCCTCGTGCAATTTCCCGGCTAATGACTGGCCATCCCAGGCAGCGAAGGATTCTCGAGGGGAAAGCAAACGTAAAGAATCTGTGGCCCCAAAAAGTTTCCGCTCGCCGAGTGATTCATGTGTTTATAAACTGCTCACTCTCCGCACCGCTTCTCGGTATTCGCTCGCCCACAAAAAACGGCTAAGGAAATAAATAAAAACTTCAACAAATATAAATTAAAACAAACAAATTAAGAATAGTTCTTCGACTGCATGTCGCTGACGTATTTATGGTACAATTAAAGTGCGCGCTGGGAAGACCTCGGTGCCGGAATGATCGAAATGAGTTTCCGTCTTGTTGCTGCCGATGAAAAATTCCAGCTTCCCAATATGAAATTTTCCATCCTATGCCCCCGTTTACACATTTTATTTCGCCCCACCCAACCCTTCTGGGGAAAATGGAAGGAAGCCCCGGCGCTCCGCAAGTTTCACGTTAAAAATAATATTGATCTTCAGTGGAACGAAGTGTTAATAAAATATTTTTCTTTAGCCTCTGCCCGATCTCGCCGTCCGCCCTTCGATTCGTTTTTAATGAAATTTTCGTAATTCGTTCATAAAAAAAGCGGGGGAATAAAGAAGCGAGGGAGGAAAATAATATCTCCCTTCAATTATCATGACGGTTTTACGATGCCTTAATGTCGAAACTATGTCCCGCATCGGATAGTTGTGGAAGTTGCTCGTAAAAAAATTATAGTTTATATATGCCCGATGATTATATGATGAGATTGTCCGGCCAAGAACTGTGTCCCCAGCGGTTCGCTGACATGTTTAAACCCAGACAAGATTTACAATTTACCAGACAATGTATGGACAAGCCAACTTTACGACTTTACGAGGGGCTGGGGATAGATCTTAACATACATGCATGCTCAAAATGTTCAAAATAAATTAAACGGAGGTCTTTAAAATATAATAATGCATAAAAAGATTTAATAAAAGTTAAGTTTAATCTATTATTTATAGGCTCAATGAAAAGTAACATTTTTACGGAAAACGAGTTTATTATAGAATTATAAGCAAGTGCTTACAGTTCCCAATGTTATATCTATGTCTTTTAAATGTTTTGAATAATGTATATTTATATTGGTGAGTCAAGAACCAATACTTTGTGGCTGTAATATAAATATTGGCATTAATAAAGCGTATGTAAGCATGTATACCATTTAAATTGTCTTAATATTAGGTTAGGTTATGTCGGAAGGCCCTCACGGGGCCACGCATAGGCCAATATGGCCCTTAGCTGTCCGAAAGTTTCTGAATGGACCTAGAGAGTGTTTATGCGGTTTTCGAAATCTTGCTAGGGCCGGACATTTGCAAATGAGATGCTCCAAGGTTTCAGTTCCCACTAACAGTCTGCAATCTTTCCTTGGAAGATGCAGCACGTAGTGACTAAGTTTTGCGTTGCGCTCTTTGCACATGATTTTTGATGTTTCTCCTCCACCTGCAGTTAGTTCGTGTGTCGGCCCGTCTCTCTAGCTCGCTTTGGAGCGTTCTTAGGGAGACAGGAACGTTTTCTATTCTTTCATTCGGCAGTCCTACGCCTTCCTTTGCAAGTTCTTCAGCCGTCGGTGGCTGAGAACCCAGTAGATCCGCACTGACGTAGTCGTGCTGAGGATATCTAGTGCCTCCCTGCTTGCCAGTACATTTTTGGAACTGACCGCCGCGGCGGTGTATATATTGAGGCGTTGAGCATGGTCCTGATCAATGAATGTAGTTGTTTTAACATCCGGGCACGTTCTGGTAACCATGTAGTCAGATATACTGCTCATTTTTGGACCAGTTGAACTATGCCCGAATCCCTGTAGAGACATATTCCCTGATGCAACTAGGCGTTGTGCCGCCTTTCCTGCAATCATTTGCGCATGGATGCCTAGGGGATCAACTCCTACTATAGTTTCGAGTGCTTTTGTGGGGGTTGACCTCAGCGCCCCTGTTATGCAGAGCAGTGCCTGCCGCTGAGTCCTCTCCATGAGCTTGTTATACGTCTTCTTTTCCATGGCCTGCCACCACACTAAGACTCCATACATCAAAGTTGGACGCACCACCGAGATGTAAATCCAGTGCATTAGAGCGGGTGAGAGGCCCCAAGTGCTGCTAAGCATCTTCTTGGATGCATATAGCGCTATGGTGGCCTTTTTTACCCTCTCTAATACATTGGACTTCCATGCCAGCTTGCTGTCTAATACAATTCCGAGGTACTTAATTTGTGTCTTTGGGGTTAACCTGGTTGAGTTAATTTTCGGGGGGACCCATAGCGGCACCTTCTATCTCTTGGTGAAGAGAATGAGGTCCGTCTTGTCCGCGTTGATACTGAGTCCTACCTTCTTCGCCCACTCACATATCTCCGTGAGTGTTGATTCCATAATCGAGCTGAGGGTCGATGGACAGACTCCCGTGATAATTATGCTTATGTCGTCAGCATAGGCTGTATTTTTGGGGCCTTCCTCTCGAATCTCTTGATCAGGTCGTCTACCACCAGGTTCCACAGGAGAGGCGACAGGACCCGCCTTGCGGCGTGCCCCTGTGTGCTCCTTTCACAGTGGAGGCGGTGCCCCAATCGGATTGTACCCGCCTATAGCTTAGGAGATTTCTTATCCACATACTGATGGCGGGGGGCGTGTTGGCCGCTTCTATGCGGTCCATTATAGCGTCTGTGGTCACGTTGTTAAATGCTCCGGAGTGTAGTGCCGTCTCCACTGATTTCCCTTTCGTGTAAGCGTGCTGGTTGGATGACCGCAGTCGTCCCACATCGTTTCTGATGTAAATGTCCATCTGTTTTTCTAGCGTCTTAAGTAAGAATGAGGTGAGGCTAATCGGCCTATAATCCTTGGGGCTCACATGGCTGCACTTGCCTGCTTTTGGCAGGAAGACAATCCTAGAGGTCCTCCATTGGATAGGGATATAGCCCGTGCTTAGGCAAGCTGTGAATTCTTCGATTCTTCTTGCTTTCAAGCATCACCACAGTCAGGTCATCCGTGCTGTAATGAGACATAAGGTTAGCGTGGAGACCCTTCCGTACGAGTATGGCGGTTCTGTTCCTGCTTACCGTTGGTGCGTAGAACACATGGTGTGCTGAGGACTTTAGTCCGGCAATGGAATTGCCAGAGGCAATCCACGGCTCCTGGACCAAAGCGATGTCGACGGACCCTTGCTCCATGGCAATCAGGAGTTCCGCCGACGCGATTTTGCTTTTATGGAGGTTGAGCTGCAGTACCCTTAGGGTCATGGGTACCTGGATCAGCTCGGGACGGGTTGACTATGACTGTCAGGTCACCGTCCTCCTCTCCTCATCCGAGACGTCGAACGTCATTTCCTGGGCGGCGTCGACGATGGAGTCCAGACCAAGGTCTTTTTCCACCTCGCCTGCCTGCAGGGTGTGCGCATCCTTGTCCCCCGGGTGGCGCTTTTTGAGGCGCAGGTAAACACTACCCATGCCCCACGCCATCTTCCCGTATCTGGGGTACAGAATGTCCTCCGCCGCTTTGTTGATTTGGAGGACTGCGCACTGGCCCCTCCCTTTGGGTGTCGGGGTCGCAATGTACAGCACCTTCCAATCTGCGGTGGGGGTCTTAATATTAAATAAAACATAATATTCACTGCATCGATGCTATTAGATTTAATATTCCCCTAATACAGATTGCTTACAATTTTTAAATCGCTGAAATTATATTTTCCGGGCATAACATTATTGAGAACTGAAAAAGACCACAAATGGTTAAATTTAGGGCTTCACTACGTGACCTTGAAAATATACGGTCTTTTCATCACGGATAATGTACGCAAATGGATGATCGGCTTTGAATTCCATTATATCCTCAGCCACCTTCGGTGCGAGGCTGAGGTAAAAAATAGACTTAACCGCTTATATTAAAAAAAATTTAAATGATAAAAATTAAATTAAAAAATAAAAATTAATGGGAAATCATATCCTTACCTGTGACTGCCGCTGCCTCCGCGCCCTCTTCATTGACCTCAACGAAGGCTTTTTGTAAGACTTTACTGATATGAGTAGGTGATTCAAGCACAAGGTCCTCAGAGTTCGCTCTTCGATTGAATGCATCCCGTATTCCCAACTGCAGGGAAGTGAACACTATTATAAACACCTGATAATCAGAGTGAAGACACACTTACCATTTTAAGCAGATCCGTGAAGTCCTTCTCAAACTCGATTTTGAACTTTGGTATCTCGACATCCACTTCCCTATCAAACAAGTCTCTTGAGAAGCCAATTATCTCATCCTCCAATTGGCTGAGACCATCCACCTTGTCGGGCAAAAAGATGAGCATCGACAGACTGGAGTTTCGATATGGCAATTCGATCACTTTGGCGTCTAAGTCATAAAGGAAAGCTGATTTAAATATCCCACTCTGGGACATCATCTGGACAGATGTGCGTTCCGTTTTTGATACTCGAAATCCTTTTTGCTTGGTTGATTTTTCATCGAACTTCTTTTCCCATTGGCCTTTGAAGTAAGAAGAAGAAGAGCTCTTAGTTCAGAATTCATGTCATCGGGGGTAACTATTTCCTTGATCTTGCCACGTGTCTGATTCGACACCCACTGGTTGACCGTATTGGCCGCGTTTTGGGCATTGCTTACGCTGATGGGCACAGCCTCGGCTTTAAAGGAGTCTTTCACTACTTCATTATACTCGGGCTCCAGACTATATTCGTTATTGACGTATACGCGGCCAGTTCGAGAATAACATCGTTCTCCCGACCCTGGAGGTCGCTCAGGAGTTCCTTGTACTTGCTGGCCACCTTCGATTTGTCCCTCGATAGTTTCAGAGCGGTTCGTAGTTCGTCAGCTGTTTTCCTTTAGCTCCCATGTAAGCCATGGTCATGGCTATCTCAAGGGAGAGCGGTGAAGCAATTAGATTATTCTGCGCATTGTCCTGGGCCAAGAGTCGATAGAAGTCTTCCGTGAACCGGCCAGCCACTGACGTGGCCAACAAAATGAGACCTGAGAAGAAGTTATTATCTGAAATGATACGGTTTCCTGGATTTTCTTCTCACCGAGGTATTTCATTTGGAAGTTTGCTATAAACGTACTGAAGAACGGCTCTATTTATATACAGTTTGCGTTAAACTAATTTGGTTTGGAGATTGGACATGGAACATTTTCATAGATTATACATAAACGCGTCTTAAACTAATTTGATATGGACATAGAACATTTTCGGAAAGGAAACAATTGTTTTTATTTAAATATCAAAGAATATACATAAACACGTCTTAGTAATAATAATTATAATCAAACAAAATCAAAAGTAATTTATGCAAATTTTCACCCGAATTTGAATGTAATTAATTTTTAGGTTTGCTTTTCAGGTTTTAATAAATAAATAAACTTGCCTATGGTAAGTGCTGTGAGAGAAGTAATCGAATAATCACAGAATGATTGTTGATCACTGCATTGATTTCAAATATATAAATATATATACATATATCGTATATTAATTAATAAATTCATAGATGAAAGCTTCGATAGCGTAAATTAATAAATTATGATGTAGGTAACTCAACAGGTGACAGGGAAAATAGAAAGCGATGCCTTTCGGATAAGATAAGGATTTCAGATACAAGAACATGTGCAATGTAGACTTTTCAGCCAGGTTAGTTTTTTCCCCGTCTAATCTTTCATAAGTCGGGGTAACCCGAAACTATAGAGCCCCCATATCGCTTCTCATCTCACCTAAACAAGCCATAAACCAAATGACAAACGATGCCACATAAATTTTCCCACTGCCCAAGCGGTCTGGGTCCCAACTTTTCGAGGAAACTTATCAAAACATTTAGGCAGAATAAACGCCTGACAATAAAAAGCGCGACAAGATGAAGAGAGGAAAGCTCCCAATAAAAATGCAGGAGATAATCAAGCGGCACGATAAACAACGACGATAAAAAATGAATGCGGAACAACTTTCTTAATGAGCTGCCAAAGGCGGTCATTTCCCAATCGAACTCCAACTCGGACCCGAACTGGCATGGAATGGAAAACTAAATCAAATTTGAATAAGAAATGGGCCCGGATGGCTGTGAAAAGCCAATCGAAAGGCATTTTGATTGGATGCCAACAACTCGGGCAGTGTGATCAAGTGATTTCGATTCTGGGGTCTGTGCAGCTCCTAATCTTCGATGATCTGTAGGCGGCTGCTGTGCGGCCATAAAACGCTTATCCCGAGGTCCCCAGGCCCGAACTGGGTCGATTGGATAAAGAAATCGTAATTAATTAAATTTATGCGACATGTTTACAGTTTTCATTGTCTGGCCCTGCACAGATTTACATAATGTTCCATGCCCCTCGGAGGGACCAGAATCGGAGTCAAATGTTGCGCCCATTTGTGGGTCGTAAAACGAACTAGTTTGCTTTGATTTTGAATGTTAACAGTGCTCTTTTACGGCAAACACTTTAGAATGGTATTGAATGGACAAGCCCGCTGGGATCTAAGTTTAAATTGATGTTTCAATTAACCCAAAGAGACCTGAGACTAGAACAAGAGTTCTAATAGAGTCCTTAAAACATACTTCGAACGCTCCTGTAAAAGTCGCTCAGGAATTTGCCTTGTTTTTGAAGGTGTTGTACAAGAACTTGAACAGGGAAATCCTGCTTGTTTATTAATTAATTAAATTCCCCACTCAGCCAACCCTTTCTTATTTGTTTTCTTAAAAAGTGTAGAACCCTACGCTTCCCGAATTTCAATACAAATTCGCCCTGCTTCGAGCCCCTTCTGCCACTGCCTTTTAAATTCGCTCACCAGGGTTTATTTGGACCTTAAACAGCGTTTTTTTTTTCGCTACTCGCTTTACTCACAATGTTTTAAGTTTCTACTCACAACCGTCAATTACTTTAAATTTGACAAGAGTCGCCTCCATAATTCAGAGCGCCAAAAAGCCCCAAGTCAGCGGCATGCATCATTCACCAAGCGCTGGACGTATTGCTCTGCAGGTAGCCAAAAATCCCGGACCCAGAATCCAGTATCCAGTATCCAGCCCCATTCCCCCGGAAAAAAAGCCATCGACGGCTCCAGCCTGAATTATTAATTCCTCCGGCCCGCTGGCCGTCTGCACTGCAGGTGATTTTGCTAACAAGACCGCTGTGGATTCCGACGGGGTCATCGGATCGGCGTTGGGGCGCGGGGCACAGCCATTCGATGGGGGCAATAAATTCCCATTTAAAGGCGACTCTCTTTGGAACCGTCCCTGGCTGATTAGAATGCTTATGAGCTGTGGTCCGGAATGGGGATTGGAAGCATAAATATGTATGGCTTTTGGTTTGCTGATGGTGCTTGGTGGGTTTTCAGACATCTAAAGCCTCGTTCCTCGTTTTCTAGCATGTCGCTTTAACAATCTATAATTTCACTTATTCCCTTAACATTGAGCTTGAAGTAGTTCCCTCCACTCTCTGTTATGGAGCCCGCAATTGGTCTTAAGCTGCAATTAAGATCTCCTTTGTGATCATGGGTCACGCCTCTTTTCCGGCCTTAAGTGCCAGTAGAATGGGCAATGGTGACTGGTGATTTTTCACACATCTGCCGAGGGTTTGGTGTAGATCCTACCCTGCTCCTCGGTTCCCATTGCCGTTCCCATTCAGTCAAATCAAGAGATGTGACAAATGAACTGTCAAAATAATGCCAGCGACGAAAGGGCTTGACGACACATATGTTGGCTCCGCTTCTGGAGGAGTATCTGGATGTGGATCTGGAACAGAGCCAGCGACTGCGACTGGGTGTGGCTTGATCTCGTTTTGGTGGCCCAACTATCAAGTGCTGACAGCTGACTAAGCCGCAGGCAGCAGACAGTTTTATCTTGGCATCCTGTCGGCAATTTGTAAGCCCAAGAAACGAGCAGCCACCGTGGTTATTCAGACTTTGAGATACGTTCTAGTAAGATTAATTACTACATTTGTGAACTATCAAGGAATAAGTAAGAGTTTGAGGAGTAATGAGGATTTAATCTCGTAAGAAAAATAGTTCTGAAGGCTTAAATTATGTTATTTAACCATTTAAACCCCAAAACTTGACACTTCAAGAGGAGATCATCGTTATGAAAGAATTAGTTTGGGAATTCTAGCTGACTATTGGTTGTAGAACCACGAGTGATGTTCTAAAATATGCTTTAAAGTTCTGTCAGATGCTACAAAATATCACTTAAAATCTTTCATAGCTCTTTTACAGTAGCCTGTATCTCTTTTCGTATCAGAACTCAACATATTCGTTATCGAACAGTACCGCTTATATAATTAATTTGAAGGGCTTTCTTGGGCCAGTTATAAAACACTTAATAACGTGCTTCCTGGCTAAGTGAAAATCACTGGGTCCAGGGACTCAGATGGGAATCGCTTAATCGATAGCCCAAGTACAAGCTCGTTAAGAACACGGAGCAAACAAAGATCAACTGACGGAGCAAAACGGGCAGTCAAAACAAGAATGCAGATGGAGATGAAGATGGAGTTGGAGTTGGAGATGCAGCTGGAGGTGGAGCTGGAGAGCTGGACTTGCCAGAGCTGCTCCGAAGACGGAGTGAAAGACTAACGATGCCCGATGTTTATCGCGCCTTCGGCAGAGCTGGGACAAGGTGCGGAGAGAAAGGGTTCATTATGGCCTTTATGGCCGAAACCCTCGAGCGGCAGGCACGTACAGCCTCGAGACCGGGACCCTAGAAAGGGTCTTCAGAATAGGCATCCCCTGCACTCCCCGCAGCGAGCTGTTATTTATCGTGTTTTGTTGCTGCACAGCCAGATTGCCCTGTTGTGATAACAATGCGAGACATCGGACGGGGCAGAGAGCAATCAATTAAAAAGGCAGTCGGCCAGCACCTTTTCCCCTCCACCGCTGTTTTATATGGCAAAAAGTTCCCTGGAAGTGTTGGAATCCGTGGGGTAATGAAGCAATTCTTAGGAGAGCGAGCAGTCGACCGATTTCGGGTCAGAGATTGCGTTTTGTGAGCGCGTTTTCCTTATCGCCCGAGCTCATGTAGGCCAGCTGCTGATAAGGACTTCGACGAAAAGCCGTGATTTATGGTCAGGTGGAGCAGCCTTAGCTTCGGTGCACGTATCGGTAATAGTATTAGTAGATGCAAGGAAACAGGCCTCTTTCCCCACGCTCTTAAAGAGTTTTCCAATCGGTTTTTGTGGCTCTTAAATAAGCGTATTTATTATGACCTTATAAGACTTAAGAACTTAATTTGATATTTTATTAGTGATATGAAATTATATTAATTGTTTACACAATTTAAGTAATTTATATTTTTAAACTGTCTTTTGAATTACTTAATTTTTAAATTAATAAGTCACTTATCTTCCACAACCTCAAATAATTCTATAACCAAGAAATGTATTCAAGATTCATTTAATCTTTTCAACCTTCAGATACTTTTTCCATTGCTGTAATTCCTTGTATAGGTGAATGAGTGAGGATTTCAAAAAACCGAACACATCTTACAAATGTAAGGACTGATCGTTTTTTAAACAAATTTGCTAATCAAAGTACGTCTGAAAGTATATTTTTTCACAGAAACCATTACTCATTATTCTTAATTATGTTTGCTTTTCCACTGAATCAGGTTTGATTTTCCCAACGACAAGGGATAAAGGTCGCGTAATTATGCAAATGGCGTTTCGACTGTTTATCATAAACGCGTAGAGTTGACATTAATCATTTAAACGATTTCGGTTACATGTGAGAATCTTTTCCAAAAAATGTCTCTGCAGTGGTGACTGGCGCCAAATGACAGTTTTTCCTTCGCTTTGATTTATTGCCGTGTGTGTGTTTATGTGGAAAATACTGTATAAATGATTTATAATCCTTATCTGAGCAGGCTGATCGTGTTCGGGTCATGAGATAGCCCCGGGAAAACCCAGAAAGACGTCGGAGTGGAAGGGAGGGGAACGCAGGTAGTTAGACCACTTCCATATGCCGTTTAACCCGAGTAAACCTTTCAAAAGTACTCAAACTAGTGGAGCCCTATCTGCATCCCACAAACTTTCACGGCATACGCCCCGAGGGCCCGAACGTGGAGCATATTTCTCTCTCTCCCAGTCCGGCCTGCGATTATCAATTAAATGGGCGATGGCGATGGCGGGGGTGAATGTGTGTCAAAGTTCAGGCATTGGAAACGTGCTGGCCGCAAAAATCCACAGGCCACAAAGGAGCCTGGCGAGCCTGAACCTCAGCCTTAGCCCGAGGGGGGAATGGGAAGAAAAGGCACCCACACTCTCCCCCCTGATGACAAGTACTGTGAGTTATGGCCATGGCAAGCAAATAATTGCAAAATTACATTTCCCTCGTCTTCTTCCGCCGACTTGGATCGAAGTTTACACTTGGCTGCAAAAGAAAAAGCCCTAAATATGTGCATTATAGGCACATAATCAAATTTTATACGATAATTTTTCGGGAAAATCAAAGTTGTTGAATTATCTCAACTAAACGCCCAAAGCATTCATTTCAATTCGAAGAGAAATTTCTGTGTTCATTATTATTATGCTTACAATTCAGCCTAATTAATTGTTTGAGTATAAAATAAACTTTAAAACTCCGACTAGGCAGACTAGTGCCATTCCGTGGCCTGCGTTTGGTCAGTTCGATATGAAAATGCCTACAAATTGTTGCTGCCATTGTTGCCGAACGGACAGTCAACAGCAACAGTCGACCGTGGATAGTCGGCAATCATCTGTTGGGCGGAGAAGAAGTCAAAGGTAGTGGAGATGCTAGGCGGGAAGGCGGGGGCTGGCTGGCTGGCTTTCAACATAAATTTCCATTAGATTGCAGCAAGTTGCATGTGGCATGAAAGTTTCGCCACAGAGCCACAGGAAATATCTTTCGCCGGCCGCAAATAAGTCTCCACGTTTGCGTTCGCACTTTGACATCTGGTTGGGGTCGACTTTCGGGTCGGGAAAAACAGGGGGGATGCATGCATGCAATTGGGGTCTTCGTCGGGCCTGCGATGCACTCACCGCCTGGCTCTGGGGGGATATTATAATATTTGTCTCTTTGTTGACATTAAAATGCAATTTATGCAGCGTCATTATTATCAAAGTTTGAGTTCTGCCTGGCAAGGCAAAGCAAGGCAAGGCAGGGAGTTTGTGTGGGTAGGACCTGGACCTGCTCCCGGGGATGGAGTCGGAATTGGGGTCCTGTCCCGGCACATGCACTTGAAAAAACCTGTGGCTTCCTGAATTTTACTTATTTTCTGGGGAAAGTAAAAATGGTGTAGAATTTATGATCGTACCTACCAGTTATTTGGGAAACCATACCTCATTTTATCTCTTAAAAGAGATACACATTTTTTATTATTTCTACTTTTCCGAGTGTGAAACTGAGAATGCAAGTTTTTGCATTTTTATGCGGCAGTTATTCGAGTTTATCGTGTGTGCTGACTCGAAAGATTTTTGCATTTTATTTAATGCGCTTTCGGGCCGAGCGCATTTAAGACCAGCCTCTGCCTGTGATTTCCCCGAAAGATACCCACACGTAGTGTACGGCGTAAATCCGAGATGCATTCCTTTGAAGAGCACCTCCAGCTGCTAACCGCAGACCGGGTGCCCCGAAACCTGCTCGGAGTTATGGTATTCCTAGGCGGGGCCCCGACACTGATTGCCTCTCAGCGGGACTGACAGGCCGAAAATTGAAATTGAAAAATACACAAATACGCACAACCTTCCCAAATACGAATAGAGAGCTGCCCCGAAAATGTTTGGAGAGAAAGATAGGGGCGTGCCTGTCAGCCCGTCGAAAGTGTCACGCTGTCTTTATGAGAGGTCACGACGGGAAATGGAAAATTGGTTTGTTTTCCTCTCAGGTAGAGACGAAGGCGGGCGAGGACACGGACACCGAGCCGCCAAGGTGATTAGGTCACAACAAAATGTCCCGTGGAAATCGGATTAGATAGGGCTTAATTGAGGTCAAGCGGAGGGTTAAGTGGAAAATTGAGTACTCAAACCAAATCAAGTTGGGAAAACTAATAACAATTCGGATGTGCCTGCTGCCGCAGCAACAATCAAAACTTTTAATGCAACTCTGTTCAGGAAAATGCCGAATGGAAATGCACAAGTCCAGCAGGCCGGCAGACCGGCAGCCCAGCCGGCAATTGCAGTTGATTAAGCCGAGGCACAACAACTGCAATTGCCCAGCACCGCAAACAATAAATTCTGGCCCGGAAGGAGGCGACGGCGACGGGGGCCGAAACTAAGCGCCACAAAAGTTTAGCCAACAATAATTTCGAGTTAACTTTGACACTTGCAACTGGAACTGGGCCTCGGACGGAGTCTGGGAGGAGACCTCCTGCCGGGAGCAAGCGAAGCCGGCTTACTGCAAATGCAGTTGTCATAATTTTGCATTTCCCCCGCCGGATCCTCGGACTGTCCTGCAATTTGTCCCATCTCCGACGGGATGGCCTGCTGTGACTTCTGCCAAAGTTGTGTGTTTGGGTCTTTTGTGTTTTCGCAGGAGGAGATGTCGGGCTTATTGTCGGGTGACAGGACAGGACACGACCACTACTCTCCGGTGGCCACTGCGCCACAGGTGCCAATGTGCAGGTGCTGGCAATTGCACAGAGAACATTTTGATAACTTTCTCGATCGATTTGGAGGTTTTTACTGCTTTGAGCGAGGCTCTTGTGGCTCTTGATTTAAACTTCCCATCAATTTTCAACTTTTTAGGGATCCCTCTCTCTTAATAAGCTCCTTAGTTTCTCTTAGTGTGCCTGGGCAGAGGCTGGGTCCACTTTTCAGCTTAGCCTTCAGCTCATTACGCGTCGGCTTACGTGGACCCAATAAAAGTGGGTCAAATCATAGCGTGACTGGCAGCCACTAAATGGCCAAACAGGCCACTGGCAGCTTGTAGATGGCAGTTGGGAGCTGGGTGTTGGGCATTGGGTGTTGGGAGCTGGGATGCGACCCCCAGTGGAGACATAAATCCTGACGCTGCAGTTGAAAAACAATTTTCCACGGGTATGCTAAACATCTCGCCGAGCCAGGGACCATGGACCAGGGACTAGGGACACGTTTAAGCTGACAAACGATGCCCGGGCGTCTGTCCAGACTCAGATTTGGAATCAGATTTGCATCCAGAGACGCCAGCGATGGCCCTGATGATGGGGACGATGATGAGCCGGCCCAGAATGCAATGTCATGTCCCTGCACTAGAGGGGCTGCCGGAGGCGGGGCATGTCACTTGGCGGGCAGCCTCCAGCAGGCACTGCCAGAAAATTCCCAGTAAAACAATAAAGATACAATACAATATGGAAAGAGCATTAGCTACTAGTTTGTTTTTCTGCCAGTGTTCATTTTTAAACTGAAATGACTTCGCACATTTCAGGATGCGGCAATGCGTGGTCTTACCTCATCCTTAAAGGCTTAAGGGGGATACAGTGTAGTTGCAAATATTATTAGCATTAGAATATAGAAAATATTGATTGTGAAAAGAACTCAGAACTCAGATCGAAAGGAATCAGTATTTGAAAACAACTTTATGATGTGATAAATCGATCTTTACCCTCGTACCTTGAATTATTTTGGGGGTATCTTGGCGTCGACTTCAGCGCTGTTGCTTCTGATTTTTCTGGCCCCCGCCATCGCCCGAGGTTGCTGCGACATGTTGCTGGTGCTGATGCAGCAGGAACAGCAAAAGCAACAGCAACCGAGCAGCAGATGTGGAAAAGATGAGGGGAGGCGGGGCTGCAACAGCAGCCACGGCAGCAAAATGCAAACAAGTATGTCAAAAATCTGCATGTCTGCCACCACTTGCTGCCTGCCGCCTGCCGCCCGGCCGCCGGCTGCTGCCCCGCAAGGCGACAGCAACAACGGGCGACACGAAATCGCCTTTTTAATTTATTGCACAAGTGCTTTAAGAGCCACGGCTCCTCCCACTCCCACTCCCTGGTCCAATCCCACTCCCGGCTGGGCTCCGTTTCGGTGCCGCTGGCCTCAAGCAGCAGGAGGTAAAAAATATGACTTGCCTGGTTATTAAATTACAACAACGGGCTGCGACTCACACTGAGAGAGACACAAAAATTATTCGAAAGAAAAATGAAGATGGAGTCGAGAGCTGGTCTGCGAGGAGGAGTCAGCGGCGGCGGCGGCTGCCAAGATTTCATGTCTTCTCATTTCCACTGAAATTATTTGCATAAGTAACGCGATACGCGACGCAAACAAGCGGCCACAAAATCTCCGACCGGATGAGATGCCTCCCAAGCACGATCGTTTGGGCCAAAATGCCAGCCAGGCAATGCGTCATGCACGCAGCTTATGGCTTATTTGTTCAAGGAGCAGAGGTGGTTCGAGGCGGTGGCACTTGCTGGATCGGTCAGGAGGGATTCTGCAAAAGGAGGGTTCGGTACGGAAAGAAGGAGGGTCAAGAGAAGGATCAACTTTAGCAGTAGGTGTCTACTCACACACAAATCCAGCGTGCAAAATTACGAAGCAAATATTCATGAAATAATAATAACAAATGAAGAACACAGAATATTTCAAGATACATTTATTTTTCATTAAACATTTTTTTTTTTTTAGCTTAATTGTGGAATGGACAGGGTTATGAGGAGGAGGAAGTTTAACCTGGCTAACTTTCAGCCATTTACAGATCTAAATGTGTTAAGAAATCGAAACCTCTCAGGTTGCAGTAGAAAGAACAACAAAAACCAGATTAAAATCATATTTAAAAATGCATTAAATTCACCCAAGCAAAAAACCCATTAAAATATTCAGCAAATAAAAATACATCACACAACTAACACTATGTGCTCAAGGCATAAAGAAACTTTTATTTAGGAATATATACACAGATAGAAAAGACTTGAAATCAACCCAATCTTATCTTAATCTTAAAATTTTTAAGTACAATTCGGGGTTAAATGGTTAAATCGATCCCGTTTTGGGATTAAAATGGCAAAATAAGCCTAAAAATGCTTGAATTAATCCCGTTTCGGGATAAAACAAAAATATTAAGTGCGTTCATACTTCGATTAAGAAAATCCGGCCTTGGGCCGAAATCGTGCCCATTTGAGATTAATTTTCTATCTGTGTACAAATTTGTATTTAAGTATAATTGGTTTTAAGGCGATAATCTTCACACATTCATGATAAGCTTTCTAAATGCACATGTAAAAAGCTTAAAAGTATTAAACTGAACCTTTTTAAACCTTAAAACATAAGAGTGCTTAAATCAAGTACAAAAATATTACGAAGGTAGTAGTAACTTTTAGCTGTATTTCCTATATTTTCCCGTACTTACCTGTTGACAAAGTTCTTCGTCCTACTGCTATTCAATTGCCTTGAACAAACTTAAAAACGGACTCATTGGGTCAGTGGCATCAACGTGGATTTTCCCATCCGTGCTCTTCCGCACCTGCACTCAAAGCTTTTCAGCTTTTCAGATAAATACGGAACCAAATTGTTTTCCTGCATTTAAGTTGCTGTTGCATCTGAGTTACAGTGGCCGCTTTCATTGGACAATTTGCTCTAGATTTTAATCGGCTGCGGAAATGTCTCCGGCGACTTATCATAATTAAAAATCACCAAGTTCACCCACCCAAAAACCTTCCCGCGTCTGCCGGCCAGTGTCACGAACTGGAAAATCTATGCGCATAATTTCTGCCGACCCTGCCCCAGCCGCCATGCAAATGCCTCCATATGGGGCCATACACTCTGTATGTGTGCGAGGATTTCTGGCCCAAACTGACAGCCAACTGACAGAAATTGATTAAAAAGCAGGGAGCGGGCAGAAAGAAGGAGGCGGAAGGCGGCGGAGTGGCAAGGCGTTTTCCAGTAGGCAGCAGCAGCAGCAGACGACGAACGGAATACGAAATTGAGGAGTTGCCGCACATAGATTTCCCCATTTTCCGCTCTCTGTGTGGGACTTTTCTCAATGCAAATGAAGCAGCAACGTGGGCAGCACATCCAGAAATGGCAAATAGAAGAAACTCCTGCAGACTGCCTGGCCAAATACAAGATTTACATTGCCCGCCATGACTTTGATTTGATTTAGTTTCGGTGTGTGTGTCTGCACTAACAAACTATCACAACTTATGCATTGAGTTCTCGGGACTGCCTGACTGACCAGCGGATATCGGGATCTAGAGAGGCCTTCATGAAAGTTATATAAAAGCCCTAACACATTAATAGACCCACATTATTTCTACGACTAATTTAAGGACAGTTCAGAGTGGGTAGAAATCTAATTATAATCTAAAATAATACGATTCATAACGTAAACTTGCGTAACTCCGAAGTAGTTAAAACGAAATCGAAGGCACACATAGGTCCTTATGGATATGTATTTATATTAACATTGAGTTAAAACATGTGTATAATTTAATAATCAGTGGGAAACCATTGTCTTGATGGGCATCTATTAAGGAATATTGATAGTTAATTTACTAACCTTTTCCCTAGTACACCTTTGGTTTTCTCCCTGTGTGACAGTAGGTGACATTACAAAACCACCTTGACCCCCTGATCGATGAGTCCGCCCCCGGCTTACCCGATTTCCTCGATTTCCCCGTTCTCCCCGATCCACTGTTGCCCAGGAGAGCGAAAATCCCACTGAGAACCCAATCGAAGCAGAGTGTTGAGCGTTGTCAACTAATTTGCATGCAAATGCCAACGCGTTGCACCTGCAACATGAACATGGGCATTAGCATAAGGCCATTCAGCTGCCGATAGAGGGGACGTGGGGATGGGGCACTATAGAACTAGAATCATCGAGAAGCATCAGAGGAGGCTCCCTGGCCAAATGCTAATCAATAGGCCGCACGAGTGCCAATGATTATTTTGCCATAAAGTTCAGTTAGTTCTCGTGATTTCTGGGATTGCAAATTCCGAAATTTCAATAGCTATTTGGGGTGGTCCGCCTGACCCGGACCGTCTTGGTCTTGGTCTTGGTTTGGGCCAGGTTTGCATACGAAATTAGTTTGCCATGTTTGGCAGCCCGACTGTTCCTCGAAATGGGTGGCCTGGCCAAAGCTCATGCTAAATAAGCCGCAGCCACGCCCCCGCCCAGCAGCTGGGAGCAGCTGCATCGGAGGGGCAAGCGCATGCAGCCAGAGAAAAGAAAAACTTTGCCACCATAAAGGAGAGACTCCAAGCTCCTCGCTTCGTTTTTTTTTCAGTTAGAGCTAGTTATTTTTTCCTATTTATTTTATTTCCGTTGGCAGTGCAGCAAATTTTTACAGTTCCTTTCCTATATACTTGTACTGACTCTGCCACCCCAGATCCCCTTCTTATCCAACGCTTTTTTTAATATGTTCTGCAAACTTGCGCAAATTTTATATTCCCCCTTAGACAATTTTCCGCGCTGCCATAAAGACTCAAAAGTTTGTGCAATGTGCGCGGTTTATTTCCGCTGCAAATACCTTGGATTTGCTTCTGTCGCGCTGGAGGGGCGGCCAGGGAGTGGGCGTGGCAGGTTCATCGGGGGAAGGTGTCCCAGGATGTGGCTGTTGCAGCCATGGCTGGTCGTGTGGATCGCATCTGTTGACGTCTGATGTTGACGGCGGCTTTTGTCAACACTTTCGCCGTTGACGACTGACAGTTGCATATAACATCCAGGTGTAGGTACAGTGCGAGCCATAGCGAAGGGAATCATAAATATCTCTACTGAATTATTTGAGTTCTAAATACTTTTACAAATTTCAGTTACTAAGATCAAGAATTCTTTTCTAAATATTATCTTATTTGCTTTGTTTGCTTTTCTTTAAATTAAATAAAAATTGAATTATTATTCAAAATGGCCGAATACATAATCATTTCTGTGCTCTTGAAACGCACTGTAACCGTAAAAATATAGTCAACGTTGTTAGTTTTTATGCTCAAGTCTGGAAAAAAGACCCGTGTATTCGTTTTCATTCTGTTTTTTTGGCTAATACTGTTGAGGGGCGAAGTCAAAGATGTTTTCAAGTTACTCAGTTGACAAATAAGGTACTTAGGAGGAAAGCTGGTTATGATTTAAATAGAATTCTCTATTGTCGCGGTTTATCCAGCCGTGTGACCGGCGGAGCGGAAATTAGTTGCTTCTGCGATGGATGTGAATGAATGCACTCAGAACAAAAAATTAGAAGTTTTGCTAAGAATAAAAAAAAAACTGAAACAACCGCAAGATATAGTATTCTAAGTTATTTTTATATTTAATTTCGTATAGGAGTCTGATTTGAATATCCTGTACCAGATTCTTATTTAAACTTCTTACATAAAAAACCTTATTATGTTTTGTATACAAATGTAGAATGCCTTAGGTTACCTCCTAAAAACTCATTTAATTTGTCCATACATCCCTCAATCAATGTCGCACGTGTAAATAAATCAACACAGCTTTTATTTCAGAGACAGTAAAAGCCTTCATTAGCGACTTTCGATTGAAATGAGGTACCATTAATTTAGAATTTTCACTCTCAGCCTTCTCGAAAACCCAATCAGCTGTCAAGTCCTCGGAGCTGTGGAAATCCTTCGTTTAGCCGGAAGGCGAAGGTTAAGGGTTCTGCCATATTCCCAATCATTTATCAAATCAAGCAAATGAAAAGTTGCCCCGTTCCACAATCAGATCTGATGGATCCGATAATAATAATCAACATTAATCAGTTGGCTTAAAGAGGCTCAGTCCGTGAGATTATCGGCAAATGAATTGCGTCTAGGCTGGCGTCTCTTAAAGACCAGAGTCTCTGTCCACGGGAGCCGAGCCGCAGCATCATCATCATCATCAGCAGCAGCAGCAGCAGCGGCAGCAGCATCCCCATCAGACATGATTATGGCCAGCGATTTTTTCGGGGCTCGTCTGGGCTTGTTTACCTTTTTGGAGCGGCCTAATTGATTGCGCCCAGAACCGAGGGTTTCCCTAAATCGAAGCTGGGCCAGATACTGGGGGGCTACGGCTACCCTTTTGTCCCCGGCTGATGCCAGAGATAAGCGGGGGCCCCCTGCTCCGAGAAGAGCTCTCCCCCTTCCCGTGATTATTTCCACTGTGATTTTATCGTCCGCCTGGCTTTTGATGTTGTCTACCCCAGAGACATTTTATTTCGTACTCTCCATGCCATATTTTCCATATTTATTTACATTTTAATGTGGAGAATGTGGGGAAAACTCAATGCATATTTCCATTTGTTTAGGGAATTAGTTTCGTCTGCCTTGTTCTTTGCTTCAAGATTGTAATCGAAGTCTATTTCTGGCGGGATAGAGATGGGACTGTGGATTTTGGGCCGGGGTGGAAATTGTCAACTCAATTGCTTTTCGGGTGTTTTTTTCGGCTTTTGTTTATTCAGCCAGCATCCAGAATCCGAGCTGAACTGCTGCTACCCGACTAATTCCTATAAACGGTTCCACTCGTCCACGGCTTGACCCACAGAGCGGCCCAAAACAAACACATAAATCACCAGCAGGACAAAGCAAAGAAAATAAACCAGGGGAAAACCAGAACTCAAGCCAAAATTTAAAAGCAATCTGGGATACGAAATCCCATTCCCCTGCGCCGCCGTTTCGCCATGTCCGCCGTGTCCGTGTGTGTGGCCTTTGGCCAATTTTCTTATTAAAAACAACAGAGAGCCGAAAATGTTTACCAAACACAATTCCGGCAAATCCTCACTGTCCCCGGCCACAGGAGTCCCCTCCTGCTCGTCCTTTCTCGCCTTCGTGCTGTCCCAAAAACTGTAAATAGAGCGCGGCGGGCAGTGAAAGTGCGGACGGCCAGCAAGGACACCAAATCCCCGGCACCACATGCTGAGAGCACCTAACTCTAACCCTAAATCCGGCTGGAGCCGAGACTCGGACTCGGAGTCCTTTCGAAACGAGCAAAACGAGAGCTCAGACCATTAAAACGAGCCTCGGAGTGGCGCAAGAGAAATGGCGACATGGAAACAGTTTTTTCTTGTTATTTTTTTTTACCCTCTAAGCCTTAGGGGTATATGCAATTTGTTAAGTAATACTTCTCTATAAAAAAAATAATAACAGATAAGGACGCTACCGGATTTGTGTTTCGAGTGATTGTACTTTGGTTATTATGTAAAATATTTATCTATAAATCTTCTTCAATCATTGGATTAATAGTTATTTAATACTTAGATAGTCCGCAGAATATTCCCATTTAAGGGTTGCATTAAACTAATTAAAAATCTCTGACAAACAATGCTGAATAAGGCTCCACTTTTCCCAACTAGTGCTCGCAAGAGGAAAAAAGTATTTCCAAGTTTGCCATTGCTACTAAATCCGTGACTTTCACTTTGCACTGGATTCATTTAGTTCGGAACGTATAAATATTTGGACAAGGATTGATTAGTGGCCACTCTGCCGCTTGACAGACCAAATTGCTGTCCGCCTCAAATCGAAATCTTTAATCGAAACTTTAATACCTCCTCCTACTGCCGCGCAAACAGCAACAAACAGCACAAACATCAATCAAGCCCCGAGTTCGGTCTCCTCTTTTTTTCCTTTTCTCCTTGGGTGCTTGTATTTTTGTCAACTTCTTCGAGGTCGGAGCGGGAGGCAGGACATCGTCTTGAGCATTTCGCATTTCTTTGGCATCTGCACACAACCCACATCCTCCGGCTCCCACTTACCTCACGGCTCCCACATGATTTACTACAACATTTCCTGTGGCCGCTTTCCACGCCGCCCTCCGCCTTCTGCCCTCCGCCCTGGTAGCTGCCATGTTTGACTTGATTTCGTCTAAATTGAGTTCAGTATCAACAGAAAATACTTCCGTTTCCTATGCCCTTCCTCCTGCTGTTGTGTACCTTTGCTTGATTTTCAGTCAGATCTGCACTGCCGAAAATTATTGAAAATATTTCCTGGTTCGATTTTATTTCCGCCTTGTACAATTGCATTATTTGAAGCTTAAGGTTTGAATTTTTGTACCGTTTTTAGCACTTAAAGATTCAATGGTTTGACCCCATTTATAAGTAAAAAGCTTCATCTTCTGTTTAATTCCTACAAATAGTATGTTTATACCGGAACTAGATCCTATTTCCTTAGCTTTGAATGATATTTAGATACTTTCTTTGCTATTATAAATTTTTGGTTATTGCTTATTCCCTTTAAAATATAAATAAACTCATATTTTTTATAGATTCATAACAGTTCCATCGTTAACACATTTTTGTAGATACAACTTTTGCTTGTTTGTAGTTAAACAAAATCCAAAAATATTTCCAAAGTGTTTTTAAACCATTTAAGAAAATAGGTGTATTTTGTTTTATGATATTTTTTCCTCTGTGCAGCTGCTACACAGGGTAAAAAAATGAACTTCCCACTAGGAACTTTTCCTCGTAGTTTTCGGTGTCGTTGTGTGTTTACCTTGGCAGCAACTCGTCTTCGTCTGTGTCCTGAATTCTGGGTCCTGCGTCCTTGCTCCTGGCCACCGGGACCTGAGTCCTGGCACCTTCTTCATCGTCGAGGTGTTTGCCTTATTTTGAATGCTTTTTATGTTCAATTTGTTTCAATTTAATGTTGTTCTTGCCAAGGGATCAGGCTCGGTACCAGCGCCAGGATGCGTTGTACTTTACATGAATTTCAAATGTGTGTCTGTGTGTGCACCTTGTATGATAAATGGCATTAAAGGATTTGCGTGAATAACTCAGTTAGGACTTACACTTTCCTATCAGCCAAATAGTTGCCACAGACTCTGCAATCCAAACAAAATGTGCAATCGAATATGTTTATAAAAAGTGGATCCCTGTGGGTGTGTCCTTTCGGGAAGGATTCCCAAAAGAAGGTCAAGAGAATGGCCTGTGATTAGATGTAGTTTTCTGTACAAAAACTATAAGCGATAAGTCAGTGAATGAATATTATTAAATCGGAATCCCTTTCTATGTTACGAAGTTGCATTTAAAAAATCTTTGCCCTTTTTAAACAATAAAATATATTTTGTTTATCCCAATTGTAATGAACATATTTATATCTATATTTTCCTGTAAATATTGAAACCTTTAGAGCTGCAACTCACAAACACATAAATCCGTACAGATTTCGGCTGCAGGGCAGTTTTCCCCGGTGTTACCTGCTGTCTCCCAATTAAAATCAATTCAAAAATGTTACGGTTAGTTTATTTATTTGTGAGTTTTTCAGTTCTGTGAAAATGCGGCGCCAATTGACTAAATGGGCCAACTCTTTTGCTTCTAACAGCATTTCACTTGTTAGCCGTCGGATTGTAAAATTATATAGCAAACCCAATGAGACTTTCCTCCAACTGCGTCCAATATTGGTTTTTTGTCCAAAAAAGCCATATTTATGCGTCTACTTCCAATGAAACATTAAAATTCCATTAGCGGAAGCAAGCAGCATAAATTGTGCCGCTGCTCCCCTGGATAACAGCAGGGGGATTCGATTTTTTCCCCCCGATTGCCGGCTTATCGACAAATGACCAGAAATTATGCATTTTGTTTAGCTTTAATTGCAGTTCGGCGTATTTATTTAGTTCCTCGGCAGCTGGGAGAGAAGGCTGCGAGCGATAATCGAAAATAATTTATAGAAAATAAATATTTCCACACAATGGCCCGCCGAAGACGATGGGAAACTTGAACTTCCATTTTCCTCTGGGATTGTTTTTTATAACGGAATGTTAGGGAATGTCGGGGTATATTCGAACTGGACGTACTTATTGAATATGATTGGTAATTCTATGAAAACACTGGACCTGCAAACGGTAAGATACTTTGTTTTTTAGAAACTCAACAGTTTATTAGTTTAAATAAATTATACTTGTTACCATCCAAGTTATGAAGATCTGAACAAGAAAGTTTGTACTTTTTAGTTTCTATGCTATCTCAAGTATGTATTTCTTTTTGTTTTTGTAATCATTATTTTAGGTATCACAACGTCCCCTCGAATTCTGACTCATTTCTTGAGCCCTTTGCTGGATTTTCTCCCAACAAATTTTCCCCCCATTGTTGTTGTTTATTTAAGTTGTCATTAGAATGGTGCAAGGCAACGGCAGCTCTGGCAATCCGTGGCAGTTTGGCCATATAAACTTTTTAAATTATCACCGGAGCGCAGTCGGGAAGCGAGTGCGGGTGGCAGGGCGGTCTCCGGCTTCCACTTGAGGCAGACATCGATGAACATGGAAATCGCATGGCCATGTGAAATGGAAATGGTGGCACCCCGCCTCCAACTCCGGGAACCCCTTTTGGATTCCAGCGAAATGTTCGAAGAGTACATGGCCATTGATGAGTCGGAGTGGGAGTGGAATCAGTGTTGGTGGGGCTTGTCTGGCGATGGCGCCCCCAACAGAAGCCGGAAATGCGAGACAGTATTTTGCTTATCGTCTGGAAAGCTTGTTTACAGCGGGAACAGGCCAAGGGTATGGGGAGCAAGTGCAGAATGCAACATGGATAGGGATCGGATACGATCTTAAGGGGATTTTGCAGCTAATGAGATTACTTATAGGAAATTATACCATATATTTATAAAACGCAAGGTCCTAAGTTGATTTTCCACCAACGAATAATGCTTAGCCCCATCCCAGAACAGTAAAACAGTTAACCATCACTCCGCTGTGAGCTCCCGCACCTGTCGCCCTCCTGGATCCCCTAACAATAGTTTAGCATGCCACATTATCAACTAATAAGTATAAACAAACTGTGCGCTTAAGCAAACTGTTTGCGTTTCGGGACTCGTAATGCCTTCGTCCCGGGAATATACGACGTATTAACAGCAACGGGGACAAGTCACACAACAGGAACAGCAACAGGCAGCAAGTTTAAAGCCGCTTAAGGCCATAACCAGAAATGCCATGGCAAACGGAGCAGGTCAAGTCACACAAACACAAGGATTACCAGGAGGTAGGCGAACACTATAGTTGTTGATGTTGTGTGTGCGAGTGTGTGTTGTGTTGTGTTGTGTGAGCTGCGGGGCAGCAGGTGCCAAGGATAAAGGAAGTTGATGCTGGGTAACAATGGCCAAAACGGCAAGGCAAAAGCAAAAGGCGATTCTGTCAAAATATTTACGATATGTCGTCGTTGTCGTCTCTCTGGCAATGGCTTCCCAAGTGGAAGAAGGACGTCCCGCCCGCCCACGAGCACTCACACACCAGCACACAAGGACGCAGGACATGTGTAGCACATGCTATTTGCGGGCCACACTGTTCGTTCCCAGGATATATATGGCTCGGCTCATCTATATATGTTCGCTGCCAAGGACACGCTACCCAAAGGCAAAAAATTGATTCATCTTGGAAAAATTCCTTTCAGCCTTCCCTACTTCTCACTTGGGCCCAAAACATTGTCATGTAAAATTAAAATTTATGGCTAATTTGTGTGGGTGAACGTAACTTTGTTACCCGGCCGTTTTCCTTCGGTGCCCTCAAGTGGCACAGCCGTAAATTTCCTTCATTTGCCTGGGCGACTTTTCAATGGAAATGTGGAAAAGTGGCAGAGCCCAAGCCGAGGGCGTGACTTCTGCTGGAAAAGAACCCTTCGAAATGCGGCGATAAAACCTTAACGGCGCAACCATAAAATCGAATAAAAACAAATTGGTAATTTCTGGAATTGTTTTGGCATATATGTGTGTATATACGTGTATATATTTGTATATCATGTTTTAATCTCTCATATATCATATATAAACGGTAAATTGTCGAAATGCTAAACATGTATAGAATATGCTTCATAAATATGTATGTTATGTGTTCGTTAAAACTTACGTATACGGTACAACTAAGTCTATTGATAAATATCACTATATTTGATTTCGGCATTCGGGCTTTATCTAGATGTGATGGATATTAGGGGGAAAACAGAGTATCCTATGTAATGTTTGTGGAAGAAGTCCAGGGTTTCGTAGAATAAGCTTAGAGATAAGTGCCTAGGGAGCTGAATATGTTAACTATATGTACAGATGATAGAACAAATGCGAGTAAGCTACAGGACTTTTTTTGTTTGGGAAAGGTCCAAGAGGGACCTCTACGCCACCGGTTGCACTCTTCTGAAGAGCAGAACCCCTGCGGATCGACGACATCCTAGACATAGCGCGTGATTTGTGAATAGAATTCGGAGAGGCAAGACTGCAGCTGGGCAAAGGTCGGACGTTCGCCAGGTAGAAGGGCCCAGCAATAGGCCATGATCGTGAACCTTTAACGAGATAAGAGATAATCCAATTAGTCAGGCTCCATCGAACAAGATCTATGCGATTATAATACTCACAGCTCATCGGGACAGTTGAAGGGCTGGGCCAGCCGGTAGCCATCCTTCAGGTAGTGCTCCATCTCGAAGGGATCCACCTCGGCGTAGGGCTGCTTGGCCGAGGTGCACAGCTCCCACATCAGCACCCCGAAGGCCCACGAGTCGCTGGCCTCGGAGAACTGCTTGTGCTGCAGTGCCTCCAGCGACATCCACTTCACCGGCCGGTTCTCACTGTCCCCCAGGCAGTTGTAGTCCGAGGGGAAGAGGTCGCGGGACAGCGAGCTATCCGACAGCTTCACACGCAGCTGGTCGTCGATGCTGAAAGGTGAAGCGGTAATTAAATTAATCGGATTGCTAGGGTGTATATTAAAGATTTTATTACTTCTCAGAGCTCCTAAACTGACACCATTATCCACACCATTTAATGTAATTAAAACAAACTAACAAACCCCTTAACAAGCAAGCATCGACTGCAGCCCACAAAATATAATCAAGTATCTTGGATGATAGAAAATATTTATAACAAAACTATGCCAATTTATTGATAGAAGAGTTCTTTTAAATCTTTTTAAATTTCATCTTTTTGTGTGCTATTTAATTAATAAATTTCACCAAATTAGTACAAGATTTAAGTTAAAAAGTAAACCCCTTATCATAAATAAAGCTTTAAATGTTTACCTGAAATATTGCAAAATTCCCTACATAATATACTTTTCCAAGCCATAAAGAATTCTCTGGCAATAAATCCGATATAGAACTGATCATAAATATGGATTAACCTACAAGGCCGAGCACGAGTGAATATTTATAAAAAAAAAATAGTGTTTACAAATACACATGTACACAGCTCGGAGCAATGTTTACTACACCGCATTTTTGGGTATATACAATATCTTATAATATATTTAGATATTTCATACACCATTATTCTACTTACACACAGTTCCTGGTGGCTATATCCTTGTGCACCACTCCGTGGCTGTGCAGATGATCCAAGGCCATGGACAGCTGCGAGGCCATCATCACAATCTGAATGGTGGTCACGGTGCGGGCACAGGCCGGATCGAGCAGGAATAGCTTCAGGTTGCGGGTGTTGTTCAGAGCGGGATAGAGGACGAAGGGCGTGGTATGATCCTCGATGGAGACGCCCAGGACGGAGAGTATTCCGGGATGCGAGGCGCCGTACAGCAGCATTCCCTCCTGGAGCAGCAGGAGCACCTGCATCTGGCTAGCATGCTGGGCCACAGTCTTCACTATGACATCCTGGTTGTCGTTGTAGGTGCCGCGATACACGCGCCCAAAGGTTCCCTCTTGCAAAAGGCTGGACAGCCGCACCCGGCAACGCTCCACGGTGAGCTCTGAGATGCGTCGATGCAGCTCCTCGGGATGTTGCTGCTCCACGGACACGGGCACCTTGCGCGGCAGGGAGGAGCCGTGCACCGGGGCTATGATCGAGGGCGTCATGTAGGCCGCCGAGCCCATGGAGGACTGACAGGGCGGGTGGGTGTTCAGTCTCTGGAAACTGGAGGTCCTCATGGGCTGTCCCCCGTGCTGGTGGTGCTGCCGCTTGTTGGCCGCTCCCCGGATGCAGTAGGCAATCATCAGCAGACAGCATACCGATCCCATGGCCACGGACACGCCCACTACCAGGGTGATCAGGCCAGTGGGCGGCAACATCACAGTCTCCAGCAGCTGCGGATCGTCCACATCCTCCGAGGGATCCTCGGCACTGTCGTTTAGCAGGCAGATCTTCTTGCGCCGGAACACCAAGTGGGTCACATTATTCAGTGACCGATTTAGCACCACCTCCAGGCTGACAGTGACGTCCACCTCGGCTGCCTTCAGTCCGGTGCACTTGAGGGCGATGGCCCAGGTCTGGATGCTGGTGGGGATCTCACCGCTGTGCGAGACATTGATCGCCGGCCGTGGAAGCACCTCCGGATCTGAGCTGACCACATTGATGCTGTAGGGCAGTCCCCGGCCCGCCAGCGACTGCCAGGTGAAGCTGATGTCCCGGACATTCGCCGGCACAGGGACAATGAAGTTCAGAGCGTAGTTGTTGATGAGTCCCTCGCGAACGTAGTAGACCTCAGCGGAGACACCTGGAAAATAGTAAATAAATCAGGTAAATAAGTGTGACTTTATAAAATACATTTATTTGAAAGGAAGTAATTGAAATAAATGATATATCAAATCCAACTCTTTCTGTTCAGTACAACTCTTGCAAGCACTCAAAATACAAAGTTCACTTTACCTCAAGTTACGTCAAACACTTCTGGAATCCTACTTCCAAACTTAGCTTATATGTATTTATATTTCCCCTCCGTCCCATCACCTGTGCTAGTTGATAAAACAAACTCATCGACTACTTTGCATGTAAATCTTCCAGAATGCACTCAGCGCAATGAGTTTTTCCCGGGAGATTTATCTTGAGGCTTGTTTGCTTAACCCGATCCGCAGACAGTCGCCGGCAACAGTTTTATATAAATAAACAAACCAAGAACAAGCGCTCGGTTCGGGGGATTCCTTGGAAATATTCTCGAGTTTATCGCCAGTTGTATCTGTATCTAAATCTGTCCCTTGGAAATCTATGTGGAACACAAGAGCACGAACTGGATTTAGGGAGTAGCAACTGCAAACACACGAGTCCCCGAACCCCGTGGTTGGCAAAACAAGAGCGAGGTAGGGACAAACAGAACTTGGTCCCTGGGCTTCGATTGCCTGTTGCGGTTTGACCCGGGCCGGTTCCAGTTAATGAAACATCTTCGACGCAGTTTTTATTTATGTTTGTCTTTCTTTTTTCGGAGATTCTGAGATGTCTGGCCACGATTGCCAACTCATTTGGTTTGTTATGACGTCTTATGCTAATGATAATGATGCCAGCAGGTAGCTCATATGGGCTCATCCCTCGTTCTTAACGAGGCTTCCTCGGACCACACACAGGCCACACGCCAATTGAACTCGTTGTGTGCCCAATTTTACATTTCCAGCTCGGTGCCCAGTGCATTCAACCTATCCCCAAGGAAGCCCCCATATATACGAGAAGCGACAGTCTTTGGCAAACTCACGGCCCAGGAAATAATTTACGAAAATCGCTGGAACACCCGACGGAACGTGGCGCGCACTTCCTTTGACAACTGGCAATAACAATAAAAATCAGCGAGCTTGTAGGTAGACAGACCCACAGACAGCAGCGTCCCAGACGCCGACGTGGATATAGAAATAGACGGAGGCAGGCTGGGCCACAGGCACTCCCGGCCAATGGCTCAACTGGGTGGCATATAAATTGTGGCAGACACGCGGGTATATGCACATGCACTCGGGAAAATACACACATAAAGTGGGCTCTCTGTATTATCTTAATAGAACTTGGCTAATCTGGGTAATATAAATGCTAAGCAGTCTGTTCTGGTATCAACTTTTGACAGTAACTTGTGGAAATTAACACAACCTAAAGACTGAGACTAAAATAAATTTAATACACGTGAATGAAAGGGTACATATCTGTAAGTTTTATAAGCAATATACATATGTAGCTAATAACCTATCTTAATTAATTAACAAATATTCCGAAAAATTAAAGAACTTTTGCGTAATATTTAATATGTAATATTCAGCATTTTAAGGACACATGAGTTTCCTTAGACTCGAATTTTCCCAAGTGCAGACTCGACTTTGCAGCAGAAGTTGCCGACTTCCCCTGCAATGTGCAACATGTTGCACGTTGGTGTTGCCCTGTGAAGCTGTTGTTGCTGCCGCTGAGTTGCTGCGGCCACGACAAATTCCTCGGCAGCATTTTAAAAATAGCGCCCATGACTTAATCAAATGCAACGCGCCCTATCCCCTTCCTCTTTGCAACTTCCCTGCAGGTCTGCAGGAGCTGCTCTCCTCAGACACACGCTTCCATTGACCCTTTTCACCGGGCCTGAGATCCGGAGAGACATCTCAGGATGGCCAGGAGTTCACAGGTTCATGTGAAAGTTGCCGCTCTATTGCATTTTTACGAGGAGCAGGGCCTGGGACCAGGGATGGGCTTGGTGGGGCCCGTGTCTTGGAGTGGATTCGCTGTCGTCTACCTCATGTCACGAGCAAATGTCACTTGCATGTGCCCAACGCGGGTCGGCTCTTGAACTTTTTTAACCTTTTTGTGCTCGTATTATCCTCGTGTTCATAACTGGCTGCTTTTTTACACAGCACAAGGAGAAAATCCTAGCAGAAAGTGGGGAATTGCAGGTATTTAATGGTACTTTATAATTTTAGAAAATATAAAATATATTTCTGAGATTAATTCACTTTCGAGACATGATCTAACCTGTTCATATTGTGATAATTGATGGGATTAAAATAAGTTTATATAAATTTGGTAATAGTATGTTGAATATATCTTTAATATATTTATATTTTTAATTTTCGAAGTAGTTCCAGTGATATCTTTTGCTGTGTGGGCGTGCCTGCGACTAGGATCTAAGAGGATGTGGGGCTGGCGGTGGCGTCGAGAGTCTCCCATATCGTATGTCGAATTTTCGGAGCGTGCAGTCATGACGCTGTCGCTGCGACTATTTTTTGCTACTTTTTAATAGCTTGCTACTGCTCAGAGTCACAGTCGTGACCATTGTTACAGCGCCGCCAGGAGGAGAAGGATGGAGGGAGGAGCGGCCTGACAGAACTGCCGAACCACTGGACGGAGGAGGAGACACACTCGCACACCGAAATATAAAAACACAACCAAAATGTCTGCGGTTCGGTTTCCAGTTTCGTGTAATTAGCGTTGCAATTCGTGAAGTGCTTTCCGCTGTGCCGATTTCCTATGCTGATTTTTCCCCCAGCCCAGGAGCCGAAACAAAGCCCAGCAAAAAATTAGAGTTTTCGCCGGGGTCACTCTCAGGGGTCAGTGGATTGTTAGCGACCATCTCATAACTCCAGCTCTTGCTGGGAGTGGTGCTCCGTGTGGGAAGTATTTCTAGTACTTTTATTTCTTTTGACAAAAAACTAGTTAGGGTTTCATATAGTTTCAAAGAATAAAATTAACTAAAAGAATACATCTCTTGGGAAAAGCATTGATAATACGACTGAGCACTTCCCTTATCCTCCTTCAAAAGGTATTTAACTTCAAAAGTCGTAGCTGTCAAGCTAATAGGTCTTTTGGATAATAAATCGAGGGAATTCCGTAGATAGACCTCTGGTTATTTATGTATAAACAAAGTCCTGGTGACGGGTAATTTATGAAAACTACTGGCAAAGCAACACCTTCGATTTACTGTCCTGTGCCATCATCAGCTCGCAACGTTTCTTCTCCATTATCTCGGTTGACAAATATCCCAGGCTCAGACTGGGACTACAAGCAATTTTGCTTAAGCAAACAGTGTGGTACGTGGGCCAGATGGACAGCCCGGGAATCGCTGGCGTCTTTTATCTTGTCTCGTCCCCTGCCCGGGAAAACAAAATTGCAATAGATGATAAATGATGGTGAGCAGTTGAGCGACTCCATCTGCACCGTAACCGCATTGAACTTTTGCAGCCTCCTCGCAACCCCCCTGCCAGCCAATATTCCGGGGCTTCCGCCGTCTAATGGCTAATATGTCACTTTGGCTGCATTGGCTTGCGGAATCTGCTTGCTCCGGGTCCTTTGTGCAGTTTTGTGGCCAAATCGAAAAATAAATAAAACAAATGATCGGCGCCTGCCGGGAACCGCCTCCACGCCGTGAACCCCCTTCGAAGCCCCGGCTTATCACGCACAACAATCTCGCTTACAAGCCCCGGGCACCACCCCCAAAAGCCGCCCACCACATGTCAACATTTAACATGTTTTGAGCCATGTCTCCACCAGCAGAGCCCCTGGAAACCCTGGAGACCCCGGAACCAACGTGAACCCCACTCGCATCCGTATCTCCGTGCGAATCGTTTCTTAGTTGCCTCACGTCGTTATGATAAATGACGACGCTCCTTTTGTTTTGTTTTGCCTAATATATATTTTTTTCCGCCTGCTCGGATGGTTTTTTCTAGCCGCCGGCTCATCGTTCTCGTTCTCGTTTTCGGCTTTTGATTGTTACAAATTTGTGCCGGCAAAATTAGCCATCTCTTCGGGGCACAGGCTCTGGCAAACGCCAGCGATCCAGCGATTTGGCACAGTTAGCGCTGTGATTTTGTTTTCCCTTTTCTCGGAGGCTCTGAAAATTAGCTCGAATTAATCATTCAAATTTCCAGAGTTGACGTTTTCCAAACAACTTGGCCGGCTGACAAAAGGCTGAGACCGGCGGGCCGGCCGGCTTATGGTAACAGGCAGAATCAATAGTAATTAACCTTAATCGTTATTCATTTTTTGTCAGTTTCTGTTGTCTTTCGAGTGTTGAGTGGCGAGAAAAGAGGACAGCCCCCTAGAAATATATATATAATGGAGGATGATGCGGGTCAAGACTGATGGCATATGAAGATAATTGAGCTTTGAGATGTTGCAGCTGCCCAAAAACTGGTTGTTTTGAAACTAACCAAACCAAAGATACGTTTGAAGATGAAAGAGTATCTTAAAATTGTAATAAAGCTGGTAAAAATGATTGTAGATGTAGATCATAAGACCAAAGAATTTACCTTTAAGAAAAACTTATTACAAGCAATTAAAGCGAATAATTTTCTTTGGTTTTCCTTTTTAAAAAGTATCTAAAAATAAAGCTTACCTAGAATAAATACAAACACAAATGAAAACATTAGAAAATATATGTATGTAATCCTTCAAATGATCAAGAAACTTGAGTACCCAGATATGTCACCATTTTCCCCCAAACTTCCTTAAAGCAAGCCCGACATGCATATCCATGAAATAGATAGGCATCTCCCGCGAGATTCGCATCTAGAAGATGCCGCTGTATCTGCCAGTTAGCCATGCCATCTATCCTAATACTTCAGGGCCGTAGCACGAATTTTTCCATTGTGGGAATGTCAGTGGAATCGTGTTTGCGGCACATGCATCTCACGGATACCCCGTACTACACGCCTAGTTAGCGATGCATCTAGATGCTCCCGCGTTACTTTCCACGAACGAACAAGCCGAATGCCTGTCCGCCACCCCTTTCGATACTTTCCATGTAACTTTCTGCAATGCAAAACTCCCACAGCGCATAACCCAAATAAACAGCGAACGACTCAATAAACAGAGATCCGCGACAACAAAGGCCACATATGCACGCACTGCATCTCGTCATCTACATGTGCATCTTTGCAGTTGCCCAAAGCTGCCACGCCCCCTTGGCGGCGCCCACATGTCATAGTGACATGGAAATAAACTCAGTTGCAGTCCCAACTTCAAGCAGTGAGAAAAATTAAATATTTTGGAAGTAATATGGCACTGAAATAAAGAAATTAATAACAAAAGGCGACTTTCAATTTGTAATTTGAAGATGTATCCAACAATTTGTATATTTAAAGGATTGGGTTTTATTTTGTTCTGTTACATATTTAGCTCGCTTTTCTCTCAGTGCAAACGGGCTTCATTGATGGCGCTTGTTGTTGTTTAATGTAAATATGATTATTCCTTTTTCGCCATACTATGCATGCATATTGTGCTGCATGTACTCTATATATATATGCACCATATATTGTATAGGGAGCACAAGCCGGCAAACAATGGCTGATATTTATTATTGACATGCTCCCCTCTTGCTGCCTGCGCCCTGCTTTTGGCAGCCCCCGGCGGGGTTATCAGAGTTGTCAGTTGCCAGTGATAACCACAGTCGCCGTTGCCATCGCCGTCAGCCCCTCAGTAAGCCTTTGACGAGCATCGTTTATTTGCGGGGAAGTTCTGCAGTTGCTGTTATTGCCTGCAATCGGTTTATGCGATTTTCATTTGTTTAAATGCCACTTTTTTGTCAATAGTTCGGCTGGTAATGGGAATGGCTTTAAGCCCGGGCTTAGCCAAGTTTATGGCGGTTTACAGTCACCAGACACATGAACCCATAAAATAAGTATGCAAATTGCCTCTGAGCCCCCCTTCTGGAGCTGCCCTGTTCCACGAACATCGCCTAATCAAATCGCTGTTCCCAAAGTGTAATGAAATCCGAGAAGAGAGATCTTGTTTGGTTTGGGGGACACTTTATGACCCGCCAAGTGCCCATCAATTCGTAATCGATAGCCCTGCGAGGCCGCACGATCAGTGACCGCATTAAAAATAGATTGAAAATCAAATCGAAATATTGAACTTGATGCCCGGACACGAACTTTTGGGACTGGGCCATAAGTCACGTACGCCCAGATAAAGATCTCCCAAGATCGTGGACCGTGGCAGCCCTCCGCGGAAGTGATTCCCGAACAGCGTGATAAACTGAGGCCGGAGCAGATAATGGATTCGGTGATGCCCCAGATGATCAGTTAGCCATGCGAGGAGATGGAAATCTTGTGGAGTTAAGAATGCTTTGGGGGATAATATAAATTTAAGATCGATTTTGAATAACTTTAGGCAAATGTTATCCAAATATAATCATAGCGAGAAGATCAATTGAATTCTTAAAGTTTTTACCGAAATAAAGACATCGTTACACATCTAGATCTAGCAAAGTTTACTGTCCCCTTTCGCGATCACTAATTGAAGAGATAAGATCTGGCGACGAGGCAGCTGTGTCAACTCCTTCGGATAGCACTTTTTACGATCTGTCAGGTGAGCTGTTAACACTGGCACGTCGTATAGCAAAAAGTGCCACGATCAGGTCCATAAACTCTTGTCGCAGCCGGTCTTGGTCTTGGTTTGGGTCTTGGTTTCCCTCGGTTTTCTTTCGTCTTTCGTGGGGGACAGCTTCATTAGCTAATGGCCACTTCATTATGTGCGGCTAAGAGAGCCAGGCGAAAGGCGATGCTGGACCATAAATTGGCAGCACCAATTAAAATATAGATCATGCCCGCTGATCATATCATATGCCTCATGTATCTATGTGGCAGGCGTACGCGAACCGTTAAGAGGAGCTTAGGCTCATGTTCGAGGATCGGTGGCGTTTCTCGGAAGGCTTTTAGCACGACCAGGAGGAGATGCCTGCCCTGACTTCCCAGTTGTTCGCTCGCAATTATCGGATGGCCAGATCTCGGAAAGGCAGCCAAGAACAAGCCATAAACCGGAGAAGCGCGCAAATGTCTCGACTGCTAACAAAACACGAGAGATACAGATGCGAGAGGAAAATATAAAAACAAGCTGAACGGCGAGCGTGGAGCGGGGGATAAACGAGATACAGGCCGGCGGCTTGTTACGGGCATCCGACAGATACAGCAGCTTCGACGGTTAGGTGCTAAAAGTTGCCACAGTAGCGGCGCGTCGTGTGTATCTTCGAGATACTCGTACTTTGGCAGCTTGTTTGCGGTGTAAGCCGCTTAGCCGCGGCTCACTTCAAATAACAAAAGCCATCAATATGTTTCCCGATACCTATGCAAATATGAAAATATTTAAATTGGCCCAAACAAAAGCGGCCCGCGAGCTCTCAATTCATTTAACACAGTTGGTGGTAAATCTAACACATGCAACGTTAACGTTTTCCCCGTAATATCCGAATAGCAGAGGGTATCTGCGGCTAATTTATGGCCCAGAGCGTGGCTAGCCAATCGATCATTCGAAAGGGGGCGTTTTTAGCGATTTTAGCACATTCTTCTTCGGCTTAAAAGTGTGAAAATCGTGCCGAAGCCCCCAATCTGGCCTCTTCCCCGGTTCGGGCCTTAATTGCAGCTTCATTAGACGGCGACAAACAGTAAAATTAAATCAAAGCACCCAAAAACTGGCGGCTATAAAAAGTAGAGAAAAAGAAAATTCCGAAGCGTCAATAAAGGGCCATAAAACGTACCAGAACTAGGGAAAAAATAAGAAAACTGTAGCATGGGGCAATAAAATTAAATTTAAATAATGCACTTTTCGGCTACTTAAAATGTAGCGCGTGTCACAGCAGCGAAAAGGTCGTTAAACGTCTCCTGGGTGCCCGTTTTCTTTCCGAGGAATATGATTGGAATTGAAAATGGGAATAAAGCGGGGGGAACTGTACGATATTATTATGATCCGAACACTTGTGGATCGCGAGCCCAACCCAGCGATCCGCCGGATCGTATTTCATGGAGCTGTCAGAGTTGCCAGGAACTCTTTATGACTCTTTATATGACTCAAAGTTTTTTAGCATTGAACTTTTGCCGGGACCCCTGTGGCGATGATAACAAGAAGAACAAAAGGAGAAAAACCAAACTTGTGTGATCATCGGAGGGAGCTATAAATGAAGCGTAAATGCAAATGAATTTCATGAAGCCGGCAAGCAATGGTACAGACTCCCAACCACCCTGTAGCATAACCCCTTTTTCCGCACACAAATCAAATGCAAATTATGCAGCTTAATTGATTTATGACTGGAGAAGTATCAAAGCCCCTGCGCCATTCTTCATGGTTGTACATAGTCTTTATCCTACGCCAGTCTGCAAAACTTTTCAGCTTTGTCTTAATTACCCCTCAGATGTTAAAGTCGCTTGCAAGTTGCAACACTATGCGGCCCACGGTCGCCTTCAATCTGCCGCACATTCTGCATACTTGATTTCACGCCCCCGAAATTCGCAAATCTCCAATCCGGAATGCATACGCAAAATTATGCGCATCGTCATTGTCGTCGTCGTTGGCGGATCTGCTCCCACACACATGGTTGGAAAGAGTAAGGAAACTTCGATTTGCAGCAAAGAAAAGAAAACTGCATGGTGGGCGCAGAGACTAGCGACAGACTTGACATGCAGAAGACTGCCAAAAATAGGAGTACAGTGGGCCGCGAGGAGAGGTGACGATGATGGAAAGCAGGAACAGTGGGTTATATTAGGGCCCAAAATGAAAAATTTAATTTGTCTGACAAAAAAAATTTTAAAAAGCGGCCAGATATGAGAATAAAATAGCGAACATTTGTTGTACTACTTCACAAAATAAACGTAGATACCAAAACATTATACAATATGGTAGATAAGGTAATTAACAGAACGTTATTAATTTTATACTATTTAATAAAAACTAAACAAAATCAATTGTATTCAAATAGAAAAAAGGAAAATAAAACTGAATAAACGTAAAAAGTTAGTGTTAAAGGTTAAGTCCGAGAAAGAAAAGCTTAGAAACCTTGTAAATGTTGTTAAATTTCAAATTAAATGTTTAATTATAAAAGAAGAAAATAACAACCGGAAAGTTTCTTGATCTGTTTTTGTTTTTCTACACTGAACTTTTATAGTATACTTTTATAACTTGCAGAAAAGGGATTTTATCCCACTGTGCAACCCTTGTATTTCTCCCCACCGGCATCCTCATAATCTTCTTATTTTGCTCCTTCGACGTCTTCCTCATTCTCTTCCTGCTCCTTCGAATGCTGGCAGTCACGTTTTGGCAGTGCCTTTCGTTGTTTTTGTTTTTCTGTTTCTGGTGTTGTTGTCGCCTTCGCGTTGTCATCTCGTTTGCATGTCTATCTCCGTCCCAGTCGCCCCCCTCTATCTGTCTTACTTCGCTCAGCATGTTCTTGAGCTTTTTTGTTGTTTCTGTTTTGCTTTTCGTTGTTGTTTTTGGGTGCCAAGGAATTTGGGTTCCAAGAAATATTCAAAAATATTCCCCCAAACAGTGAAATAAATTTAATGTGCTGCCGTTGTTGTGTTTCTGTATTTGCTGCATTTTCTTGTATCTCTTGCTCCTCTCTGTGGCTCCTCTTCTTCAATTTCATCCTCGTTTTACGAAGCGTAAAATTCCCTAACGAAGCAAACGAAAGTTAGGTTGCGGGAGGTTTGTTTATTTGTTTTACTGTTTAACAACACCTGCGGCATGGCGAGGGCGTTGGTGCGAGGGCATCTAAATTAAGCCAAAAGCACACAAATAAACATAATTTTTAAGGGAAGCCAATATTTTTACAGTGCGCTTTTTTAACCGAACCTAGATATGAATGGAAAACTTGAAGTTATCTCCATAATTGGTTGACACACAAATTTCGTTCAACTGTTGTTTTTGCTTGCGTAGAGAGTGGGTGACGGAGACGGCAAAAGAGAGAGATAGGGACACGAGAGAAATCAATAACAAGGGGCGCGACCCGAAGATGGGGAAGAAAAACAAAACAAAAAGCGGAAAAGGAGCACAAAGTAGGAGAAAGGTGGGGGAGACTCACCCAATAATCGCATCACTTCCACGGGATTCAGGAACACATTCAGATGTCCCGCGACGCCGCTGCCCGAGCGCAGCAGCAGCGCTGCCAACGTCAGCAGAGACAGCAACAGTGTTTTTCTGCACATATTCGCTGTTTTTCCAGTGGATTCCATTCGAATTGATGCAATTTTTCGCGATTTCTTTGCTTTTCTATCACACACCGCAATTCGTAAACAATCTCTGCGAACGACCAGCACAAAGCAAACGGCAAAGCGAGTGACAGGAAGAGAGCGGTCAGAGAGAGAACGAGAGAGCTCGAGTGCGAGTGCGACGGCGTCGTTAGCACCAAAGTTGCAGGAAAAACATGATTTAAGCGCGAAAAACCATCACAAATTCGATTAAACTTAGCACATTGTTTAGACAATCACACACTGCTATTTGTCAACTATGTTTTCACCTTTTTCCTTAAGATTTTCACTTATGCCCGACCGTTTTCATTGCCGACGCGCTGAAATTTCTCAACATCTCGGTCCGAGTGAATGTGCGACAAGAGTAAAAAAAATTTCGAGATACAGGCAGAGTAAAACAACTTTGAGATACAGGCCGATTTGTGTTCGGCTGAGAGACCCGAAGGCACTTCGTGTCGAGTCTCTTTGCCAGATACAGATACATATTACCAGCTGTTAAGTCCAGAATTTGCTCTCTGTGGCCCGGAGTAGGCTCTCTTAAGGGCAAGTATAAGATTCGCCGATCTGAAAAAAACTATATAGGAAACAAATTAAAAATTTAAATATAACTGATAATTTAAGAACTTTAAATTTTTGTATACTGAAAATCTAGAAAACAATCATTAGGGAAAACAAAGCCTTACATTTAATCAGATCAACTAAGGTAAGGAAATTTAATCAAAGTAATTTAAGTAAAGTTAATTTGTAATTGTATCAAAAATCAAAATTCTTCTAAAATAAAAGTCATAGCGCGAAAAGCGGAGATGATGCAGTGGCGCCCCCTAACGACGATTGAGAGCAACCACTCAAAATGTTTGAAAGCAGCCAAATTCTGGTATAACAGTTTTATCAGGGGAAAGTTTGGTATGGCGAGAGGAATGAAGAGTAAATACAAATGGTTGTGGATGTTCGATGTGGATTCCAAAAGAAGGGGATATCTAAGATGCTTAATCCTTTAAATATCCATGTTTTAATATTTTAATTAATTAATTTTAATTATTTAATAAGCCATGTTTTAAGTGTTAAGGGGGTCTTCTACTTACGAGGCCGAAATTTTGGCCTATTTTCAGAAATTAATTGTGAGAAAACTGTACAAGATAATGAGCAAATTTTTTTGTATTACTTTTGTTCATCTTTATACTTAACACTTTGGGAAATTTGAAGTGTGTATAGCTAATCATTCTTTGTTTATATGGGGTCAAAGTGGGGCCATTAAAATTTTAGGGGTAATTTTTCTGGTATCATAACTACCCTTGCATGAAATAAGAAATATTAATTTTATTATTTTCAGTTTTTCGTTGGCTTGCTTCTCCGAGTACGATTTTTGTTTAATATAAAAATTGTTTTTAAAATAAATTTTTATGTAAAAGGTTTCATTTTCAACCATGTTTTTTCAAATTAAAAAAACAAAATCGTACTCGGAGAAGCATAGAGAATTGTTTGATAAAGAAGTGGGAAAAAAATTGGTTCGATTCGATGAAAATTACTGTTAGAAGTGATACCAAAACGTTTAAAAATTGTGATTTTTGGGAAAACGCGTTTAAAGAAGGAAGGAAAAATGGTCGAAACGTATGAAGATGGCTATCTTTCGGGCTTCGTTTACCCATGAAGGAATTCGAATTTTACAAAACCCTTTATATGGCGTATTCCTCAAATCCTCTATATTTTAATAATAAAAAAAAATCGAATTTTAAAAAAATTCGTAAGTAGAAGATCCCCTTAATACAAAAATTCAAAACAAACATGAAAGCTAAATTTTGCACACATTTTTTAAATGAAAAACAGACATGGGTAGCACTCGTTTGCAACATCACAAGCATCTAGTAGAAATTAAAATACCCTTCGAAGGGTAAGTTAACTCAGTCACATTTTGAGAATTTACTTTATAGTAAGGAATATTTTAAAATATATTTGAAACTCGCCAAATTCGTAAAATATTCATTTCATATTGGGCCCGATCTTGAACTAGTTCATCAGTTGCCTTATCTGGAGAGCAAAAAACCAAAACAAAGTCGGCGCTTTATGGATGGGGAGCTCACAGCAAGATAACGCATGGCGATAAGGTCCGATTCCGAAGCGTCCGCAGTTTTATTTCAGCACAATGCCGAATCGCCAGACGCGGAAGATAGAGCCTAGCATTCTCCTGCGCCACTTCCTGACCTTCTGGCTGATCTTCCTGGCACACCGGCACCACGCCGATGCCATGCGATGCAAGATTCCCTACGCGAGGGTCCAGGAAAACTACTGCTACTTTGTGGCGGATGAGGAGCCGCTGGTGATAGTTTTTCATATTTATAGTCTTAAAAAGGTTTTTATTTAATTACTCAATTCCCTGCCTCCCATAGCACACTTCGTTCCACAACTTCTGCTACCAGGAGAAGAGGACGTCCCGCGTCTGCGTGGACAGCGAGGAGGAGATGCGTTTCCTGGCACAGCACCTGCACGAGATGGGCTATCCGGATGGCACCAAGTTCTGGAGTGCCGGCCACCGTTGGCCGGGGGACAATCGCTTCTACTGGAACTACTTTGGGCGAGCTCGGCCCATGAACTACACGAACTGGGCTGCGGAGGAGCCCACGCCCCAAATGGGCCGCAACTGCCTGATCCTGACCCTGAGCGGGGACGAACTGGTGATGAGCAGCGAGTCCTGCTATACCCGGGCAGTCGATATCTGTGAACAATCGCTGGCCGATAGCGACTCGAGATCCGTAATCCACTAAGCGGGCTATTTGAGCTGATACATCTACATGTGTACCTTAAAGATGCATATTATTTCTTATTTAGGTAATTAATGGTAATAGTGTAAAAACCTGTAATCTGTTTTATTCCTTAAAACTGAAGTGGAAAGTTAAAATCTCAAAAGCGCAAGGAACAATTTAATTGTAATAATGTTTAAACAAATATAAATATACTTAGTAATACAGAAAATTCGCTGCCACGGAGTGCTTTATCCTAAAGTCCTTTTCATATCTTCGCAAGCAAGATACTCCCTTTCGTCAATCTTTTTCTTTGGAGAAGCGACTTGGGATTGACTCGTACTCCTTGGGATCCTCTACGGAATACCGCACCATAGCGAGTCTCTTGGATGGGAAATACAAACGAAAGTGATGAACGCATTGGGCACGCGGTGAACCTAAATTGACCCACTCAATAGATATATATTTGCATATTATTTTTGAAAATTTTCTTTGTTTTTTTTTTATATTAAAAAAAGGTGTTTTTCCTGTTTCATAAAAACGCACCAGGCCCACCGAGAGGGGGTGGTGATGGGGGATTTTCCCCCGGGCCCGTAGTTTTCAAAAGGGGATTTTCAGAAATGTCAAGCGGGGGGAGGCCGGCACTTGGATACCCCCGGGCCCCGATTTTCTCTCTGCGGCCCTGAAACGCACTATTGCGATTCTGGAGGCCCATCCAAGCGGTAGACTAGCTTGAATCCGAATTTTATTATATTTACCTGAAATAGGCGGAATTCTGCCATATTCTTTGTTAATACCTCCACAAGTTCTCAAAGAGTAGATGCTCCAACTGTCAGTTAATAAGTTTTTTTTTCATTTGGGGGTGAAAATTGTACGGTAGTCCGAATAGCGAGTTGTTATCGAAACAAACCTAACTTGGACGCAATTTTGTTTCCCACCTCTAGTCCCCTATACTAAGCCTATTTCCTTAACATTTTCCATTGTACCTATGGCACAGTTGACATGAAGACTAGTGCGAAAGGTTTGACTTAGCCTTAAACATATAATTATATAGGTACTTATGTCTGCTTAAAGCTTTAGACTTTTTCTCTTAACAATATACGAACTTTAATAAATTTCTGGTAAAGAACAAACAGAATCGGCGTCGATTGCGGTTTCCTGTATATGTTTTCTGCAGATATAAGTATATATACGCGAAAAATAACCCTTATCGTTCAATTATTCTTTAAGAAAGGCTATCGCTTCGAGTACAATGACTGCAGTCATATAATAAACCACATTCAAGCTTTTTACTTTTCGAAGCAATCTTAGTATAAATATTGCGCTCATCGGATTAACAACATCGCACAATGCGAGCGGAATTCTATTTCTTACTTCTGTTGATAGCTGCCTGCCAGGGAGATTCCGGTTTCGAGCAAATCGGTGATGGACATTACTATATCGGCAGTGAAAAAACAGTAAGCTTTCCCTGAAATTACCCTTCAGTACCAAAATTGCACGTCCCCGGGTTTTCCACGCGGCACGCTCGAAAAACAAAAACAAATTACATGGGCTCCGTTTAGCGAAGTTCGAAACGAAGTGAAATAATAAAATCTCTGTCGAAAACAAATTGAGTTGGGTAGACGTCAGAATACCCTTTTTAAAATAAGTTGTAATATTTATAAATATTTAATATTGTATTTGATGAATTTGTATTTATTTAGTAGAATTGCCAAGTATTCAAAATTTACTATGGCAATGCCAATAAGTTCATATTTGATCGTCTGGCTTATGGGGTTCAAATTAAAAGGCATTAGCTTTGGTCGTGCATACCCTGACACGAACCAGGATTTTCGATCTTCGGTTTTCTCTCGCTTCTCCTTATTCTCTTTTCATTTATAGTTGACTGTTGCTGCATTTAGAAGTGTTTTGCGTATTAGTTAAAGTTGCGTAAAAGTGAAATATTATAATTAGGTAAGTAAAGTTATTTGTGTTTAATTAATAAATGAATTTGCAGATTTGATCTTGAACCTGGTCACGCCTATATGAACGGTACGTATGTATATTTGTGCAAAATATTGCAGTGTTCAATTTGATTTTAACATTTATATAGTTTATTTACAGATAGCATTAGTCTGGGGGGGACACCCGCCGGCAGAGAAGACCCGTCACACGCATTTAGGAATAAAGAAGTTAAGCTAACCAAAAATGTGTAACCATAACATACAATATAACATTTTATAAATAAATACTAAATACAAAAATAAATTACGATTTTACTAGGAGGATATTTTCGGGGATTTTTATAGGTTTTCCTGGGGTTTCAGCGGATATTCCACGGGGTTTCCACCAAAATCCACATGGAATCGACTTCGAAATTTCGAAATTCACTGCGAAATGGCGCAGGGATTCCACGCGATTTCCCCGAATAATCCCCGCCCAATTTCAAATTCCACGCCACGTTCGCCTGATGTAGGGAAAATCCTTACTAGATTTGTATGAAAATTCCCCGCCAGTCCCCAGTACTGGCGTTGAATCAGCGCGGGGAATAACCGTGGAATATTCGGGGATTTGTACTGAAGGGTAAAAGTTAATTAATATTTTTACATATATATATGTATGTGTATCTGTACGAGGTATATTTGAGGTAAAATAATACTATATATAACTTAAACGTCTGATTTTCCCAGGAGGTGCGTTACCTTGACTGGTTCTTTGCAAGGCGATATTGTTGGCGAAACTTAAGTAACCTAGTGTCTGTGGAGACGTCGGAGGAGATGGCAGCCCTTGAAGAGTACATCGTCTCCAGGGGCTATCCCGATGGCAGCACCTTCGCTACCTCAGGCAACAACTTCTACAGCGACCCGCCCTTCTCCTGGGAAGGCTCGGATAAGCCGGTGAGCTTCGCCCGCTGGGCTCCCGGCTCCGAGGTTTCAGTGGAGAAGAGCTTCCTCTGTCTGCAATTGACCAACAACTCGCTGTACATGCGCCGATCCTACGGCCTGGACGACTACTTTATCTGTGAGTATAGACTCTCGCTGCATCAGCTTTGGCTGTACCTGGATCCCAGGACCAGAAACATGCTTGAGCTTGCTTCTGTATGTTTAGCGGGCCTTGGACTCCTGATCCTTTTGGTGAGGTGGATAGTAAGAAGAAGGTCGGGCCAAGAGCCGGATGGCATAGAAAACCTCTTACCAGAAAAAAAGAATGTTCAACCAAAAAACCCATTTCAAAAATTTAAATTGCGCTTAATTAAAGTTTAATTACTTTACTTAGTTTTAAGTTTACACGAAAGAACAATTATATTAATGTAAATATTAATATATTTAGTAATTTGACTCTAAAATAGATTTTTAACGTATACATAAATATAATGTATACAGTTCTATGATGTGATTTTACTATTATTAATACTAAAGAAAACTAAAGATTGTTCTATGTACGCATTCGTTATTTTGTAAATACATAATTCCCTGTGACTTCCACATATGGGTTCTCGATTTACTTGATTTTTCTCGGAAATTTGAAGTACGGCCTATAAAAAGCTGGAGTTTTCACCTGTATGCCTTCAGTTGCCTTCCAGTCAGTGAACAAAATGTTGGCACTGGGAAAGTCGTTTGTAGGCCTAACTGGCTTACTGCTCCTGTTGTTCAGTTATATATTCATTTTCAAGGAATTTTCCAAGCGTAAGCCTAAGAACTGTGGTAGTTGTAAAATAAAAAAGATTCATAGTGCTATTCCTACGTCAGCTTTGTGTTCGAAGCCCTTTGTAAACATTGGTGATCGTTGCTTTTTCTTCTCCTCCAACAAGCCTGTAAGTAGGAAGTGACTTTTGAGTGGTCTTTATCGCTAAAGGATCCCCTTTCCAGCCCACATATGAATACTATAGAGTGAGCTACAAGAACAGCGTTTTCAGCGTACCCGTCATAGTGAGTCAACTTTTACATAAACTTACAATAAACTAATCACTAAAGAATAAAGTGTGACTGTTCCTATTTACTACCCAACCCTTTTTTATCTTTAACCCTTAGATGGATTGGTTGCATGCCAACTTTGGATGTGAGACGTTGGACTCTCAGGCCCGACTGGTTACTATTCGTAGCTATGAGGAAATGCGCCTGATTTCCCACTATTTGAAATTTGGAGCTCACTCCGAGACGCACACCGTGTTTTGGAGTGGAGGCCACCGCGGAAGGCTCTCTCACCCGGAGGATATTGATCACGACACTCTAGGACAGTTCTACTGGCATCAGGACCCCCATCCCATGAACTTTACTAACTTTATGGCCTCCAATCCCCCGAAAAGCCAGTTCCAGGATGGCTTCTGTGTCTCTCTTGAGTTCACAGGAAAGGAGCTGGTGATGGCCGTGGCTGAGTGCAACCAGAAAATAGCCTTTGCGTGCGAACTGAATACTGATGCTTTATAATTATTTATTTTAACAAAATGTTAAAATTTAACAAAATGGTAATTGTATTTCAAGTAAATCTCTCTCGAATTCAAAAGTGGAGTACTGCAAATCAGACTTTGAAAAACAAAACGCGGATCTCGAACAGATAAATAATATCGCGCATGGAACGCGCATCTCAAACAGGTAACAGTAACAAATATAAATTTTGAAAAACAATTTTAGGTTCATTGAAGGGAAATTTTGTACAATGCCGAAGAGAAAACAATCTGACTTAGGTCGCCGGAGTCTGTCAAATGTGCGAAGGGCGTCCTCACGTGCTAACCGCTCTGATGACCAGATTGAGACAGAACGAGAAAATAGTAGTATCATCGTTATTCTCACTAAAACTCGAGAACTGCTGAACGGATTTATCTTATCTTAGTCTTGAAATGTTCGTGGAGGTCTAGGGAAGGTTTAAAAGGCAAGAAAAATCGTTTTTTTCGGGAAAGCGCTAAAAACAGTAATTTTCTATTCTAAATAAAATGTAGGGTCAATTTAAGGCAGTACGAAGTCTGGCGGGTCAGCTAGTATTATATAAAAAGTGATGAGCCATCCTGTAAATGTAAACAAGCAATGCTTATTAAGTTTCTTTGTGTAGAATGCCTTTGTACCCTAGGGCAATGTAATCTGTAAACTTTATGAGTAATTGAACTCAAGTGACTACACATAAGCAAAGCTTACACAGAAATAAACAATAAAGGGGTTATTTGCACAAGTGCTCAATATAAACAGATACGCTTGTATTCGTAACAGATCATAGCTTATAGATTTGTACCTCTCTAACTAATCAGACAGTAAGACATACCATGCAAAACACAGTTGTTCTGGTTTCCACAAAAAGGCATTTCCGCTCAACCAATTTCTAGGTGCCATACAACATCGAATAGGTTTTGTGTTTTTCGTTTTTTCACAAACCATTCGAAATGGCTTTGCCAGCCATGTTGCAGGATGAAATCACGCATGTCTTTGATTAGCAAACATTTTATTTAAACTAATGTAAAATAATAGATTTTGGGTTATTTTATTCTTTAAATAATGTTATTTAACCTATTTTGTTAATTAATTTATTTTTTTTTTACTTTTCTTTAAAAAAAAGTTTAAAATGTTAGCGCGAAAATAAATAAAAGTTGCTCGACAGCTCTACTAAACCCGACTTCAAAATTTCGAATCTATCGATGTGGTAGGCATCGGAATTGTCGTCAAGTTGTGTGTTTTCAAATACACGAAAAATATTTGTGGAAGTGCTGTGGCACCTCGGAATTATTTTTCAGGGTTTTTGCAGCGGAGTGGTTTCTGTGGCACCCCTGATTATGTATATATATTTTTCATTTCAGTTCAGTTGATAAAGACTAAAGATTATACTGTATATATAGCTATAAAGAGCTTTGATAGGACAAACAAGGCGAAACTCTCGACAATAAGTTACCCATTAATTCGAAATACAAATATATTGGTTAAAAAAGGAAAGTAACTAAATGTCAACTTGATTTTCTTTTGTTTAAAGCACTCAAATTTGGGTTTATTTATCGCTTAAAATTGTTAATTTTTCTTAATTTACCTAGCTTAATTTGTAAGTTTTTTAATAAATAATAATGTAATACTTTCTTAGTGACTTTGCCTCCACAAACTCTAATCACTTTTAATTTTCGGTAACTGTAACTCGGCAAACTGTAATTCCCAGTTAGTTTTGCACCTGTTCCACGAAATCGCCGCAGGCACTCAACTTCTTGCTTACACCTGTCGCCGTTGTACAAGGGAATTTATGGCATAATCAAACAAGTACTTAATTTAATAATTCAACACTTCCACCCCCGTCCCGTGCTGTCATAAGAGTGTCTGCAGTTTTGGGCATGTAATACAAATAAACTTCGACTAAACGCTTTCAAACAGTCGCAGACAATGCGTTGTCGCGTCGTCTGGCAGCCGCCGGGAGGAGCAGGAAAAAGGCGTGAAAGTAAGGGGATCCCCAGACCGGAAGTGATGGCGCAACACAGCAGCAATGGCGGCAGCAGCAGCCGACACAAAATGGCAACTTTCTGGCCACGACGGCTGGCTGCGGCAATTAACTCAAATTGATAATGACAACGGAAAGTTGTAGGCAACCTGAAGTGCCGAAAGCTGGTCCGGGAGGCGGGAAAAATCGGTGACGTGATTTCATTTAGAGTACATGCAAAATGGCGACACATTTCGACACGTCCTTCCCGACAGAGCCCTTTGGCATAATTAAAACGAAATAATTTTCGACAAGTTCGGTTTGGCTTTGGGCTTGGCTCTTTCGCTTGCCCTTAACTTGGCTTACTCATCGACTCGAGGCACGTAGATTGAGTCTGTCATATGGCTGGCAATCTGCTCAGCTCCTTAGGGTCCTCAGCTAGCTGATGTCCTTACACTGCAACAAATTTAAAGACATAAAAACTTTAGTAAAAAAAGAAAAAAAGAATAAAGAGAGATTAAGTTTCGCCTTTTATAAAATTTAATAAACTTAAAACATTTTGAAATGAAAATAAATTGTAGTATACAATAAATACTTTAAGAATTATACAAATATGCGAAGAATTTATGTATATTTTATTATATTTTTACTTAACGTTACAAACCTTGTTTTATATAACTAATTTTAAACTGCGTGTTCGTTATCATTTATTTCTATTACTTTCAAAAGCCAAAAACTTTGAATTCTTTTATTAAAACCTTTAATTGAGTGGAACTCATAAAATATTTGAAACATTAATACTAACCTAAAATTATTCTAATTTAATTTTAATTGTATCTAATTTATTTTCAGTGCCATTCAAACTCAACCCCCAATAGCAGCGTTCATGCTGGAATTTTTATTTAATTTGCTTCTGCTGTCGTGGGGTTTTAGCTTCTCCTGTTCTGTTGTCTTCGCAGTTTGCTGCATTGTTTGAAATTAATTTCACTCGTCGTACATTGAACCATCGGAAGAGGGCAACCCCTCCAACCCTGGCAGAGCGACGTGTGCGTGCCGTTGTCAATGCCGCTTAGCGTTGCATAAGTTTAAGGCCATATCCGGCAGAAGTAAATGCCGGCTCGGTGGAAGTTGGCAAGTCAAACTCTGTTGAGGATGGCTGAAATGCTGGCTCGGATGCACTGCGCCCGGCAATCGGTTGCCAAATCAACGCGCTAATCACGTTGGCAGCTGGCAGCAGTGCATTTTCCTGCTAACTGACGGACGGAGTGACATTCCAGGATGTCAACAGCCTGTCCGTCCCTCTGGTTTTTGTCATGGCCTCGGGCCCAGCAAGCTCTGGCTTCCGAATTTTTCAGCTTTCTGCAGGCCGGCGGTTCGGTTTTGTGCCAACTGACAGCAACAGCTAACTTATGTGGCCCAGACCCAGGCTGCGCATCCCTGGTCCAGGATCCGTCCGCGCTTCTTGACATTAATCACTGACAATAATGAACTTCCGCCATTCGCAGGACACTGCGCGACATCTCTAGATCTAAAATGCACTTCTAAAAAATTCTTTGCACTCGGTTTGAACTAATTTGAATTTAATTATATGTTTTAAATGGTAAATTTATTCAATGTAAGTTGTATTCATAAATACAGAAAGTATAAACAACTGGCCTTATTTAGCTTCATAAAGAAATGAACTGTGTGATCTTCTCTAGATCTGGAATTAACTCTTAAAAAATAAATCTTACAATGATTTTATGTTTTAAATGAAAGAATAAAGAATAATTTACACAAAAAAGTACATAATTTATAAACAACCTAAATCACTTATCTTCTGACAGGAATAATCTGTGTTTGATCTTCTCTTCAACCGAAAATACTTCTTTAGTCGTAAGAAATATTGGGTGTTTTTTTTATAACAAATTTATTTGTTTTAGTTGTAATAAATACTTTGTTTTATATGAAAATACTAAAAATAATTTACAAGAATAAATACAGAATGTAGAAGCCCCTGCTTTGCTGGGGCAATAAAAAACTCTAACAAATAGTCCAGTCCCAATATTTTTCCAAATACACATGAGTTAGTTCATTCTTATTTTTTTTTTGTTTTAAATAAATTTTAAATAAAAAAAACATGTAAAAAATTAAAACTTCTCAATAACTACTTCCTCTTTTCAACGTGCTCTTGTTGTCATTAGCGCAATGTTGCAGAATTTATCGTGTGACTTATGAGAGATATGTAGGATGAGAGCCCAGCCTAACCCTGTCTGGTCTGGACGCCGGACTGACCCCTCTCATTCTCGTCGCCCAGGCTATTTTGTTTTTGTATCTCCATTCCTTGTGATTTTATCGCTTCGATTTACGACTCATAAAAATGTTAGAGTACTGAGCGGGACTTTATTTGTCTGCATGGGAAGCGGGTCCACGCCCCGCCCCAGCCAAGGTCCCCCTCGGTTGGGGCCATTTAATGCTCGACTGCTCCTGTGACCGGGCCGGGCTGCAGTTAGCAGTTGGACTTTCGTATGTGCCGCGTCCCAGCGTTGTTGATTTTTATGGGATTTTAGCGATGCAGAAATTATTCTTATGCTGCCGCCAGCGCAATTGAACCAAATAAACACAGAAAAGGCCATTATAAGTTTGAATTGAAGTCTGAACTCTGAATGGTTTTAACAGCAGAAGTGACCCTTTGCCAGTGCTTGAAATGCCGAATTTTTATGTGATTCGGACAGAGAATCTGGCAATTTTCAATACCTAATTGGGTAATGAAAGACTTCATCTGTGGGTAATCAATTTTTGAAGGAGGGAAAAGAATAAAATTGGAGGTAAATATTGATTAACGGGCTAACCGGATACTGTTAGCTCATGTATCTCATATATAGCAGAATTGCACTCTGAATTTAATTTGAAAACAAGTAATTTATGTACATTCTTACTGACTAATTATCTATCTATTATATATGCAAGATAAAAATAAAACAATGGCAGTGTAGCCACTTTAATTATGACTCAATCCCCTTAGTTTTTCCCCTGACATATTCGTCATTCGAAGCTAGTTAGCAGCAATTTCCCTACCAATTTGAAGTGCCATCATCCTGCATTTGACAGTTATTAGATTAACACCTAACGGCCATCGGGATGGAGCACTCCGCATGTAGTCCGGCTCCCTATTCCGGGCACGACCGGGTGGACGGACAACAACGGATACTCGATTACTCTCCCTGTCGCTCCGACCGGGCGATGTTGCACGAAATTGGACAAACAATAAAGCGCTCAAAATGTATGCGAACATAAAATCTCGGCCAGACTGTAGGAGTAGTAGACCGGGCTAAAACAAAAGGCCAAAACCCTGTTTGGCCATGTTCCGGCTGGAGGAGAGTGGGAGCTCGCACTGAATACAGCACACAGGCGATGTCAATTTCAGACAAACAACCCAACGAAAGTAGATATATGCGAGAGCGCACATATTGATATATGGCCAGGATATTGATATATATAGTATAGGATGTGTAGTGTGTGTGCCTTGTGTGCCATATGACATTTAAGATGGGCTCTCCTGCCACCCGTCCAGCCCCGACGACTGTCCACTTTGAGCCGCACATAAAAAGAGCGGGAGTGAGTGCCAGTTGAAAGCTGTCAGTGGCTGTTTAGATTTACGTGCCGCACTGCAGCCCTGTCAGCTGAATGGCCAGCACCCCCAAAGTCCGCAGGTCCACAAGCCCACAAGCCATCAGCAATACCGCCCAACTTCAGCCCGAATTGCACTTTGTAACAATGCAAAAACAACCAGACAGACCCACACACTGGCCCTGTCATCGCTCTGACTTTTTGTTAATGAAAGTGTCAGCTAGACAAACGCACCCCAAGCCCTCTTACCTCACTGATGGCGCAGCTCACCTCAAAGCCCGGCAGCTCGCCAGGGGAGACGCCTCCCGTTTTCGGCCCAATAAATTATGATCCGGCTGATTTGCGTTGTGGCCATTGTAAAAGCTGGTCCACTGGCGTCTACGGTTCGGGTCTTTTGTTTCGATTTTCCATCGGTTGGCTCCCTAATGGCGCAAATTTAATAATTATTTCTCATTTGATATATCGCCTACTTTGGGGCTGATCGCAGAAAGCCAAATGAATCTGACAGTATACAAATTTTTGTGGAACTTTCTCTAAACCTTTACTATCCAGTAATGTACTACATATCTAACTTGCCGAATATTGATGTAATTATAAAGCTTACAAATGTTATATCTCACATATAAATTTAAAATTTAATGGCACCCAATGATAAAGATATAACCTTTATATAATATTATATATTATATTAGGATTTCTCCGTCTATGAATCTTTGTATTATAATACAAGTTTTTCTATGCAATTTATATTGAACTTGAATTTTGTATGAAAAAATCAACTGACGCTTTTTTATCTGCACTTATATATTATATTTATATAAAAGCAAATAGCTTTCTCTGTACCAATCCATCTGATTCTCTACACTAAACTGTATACCATTTCCATTATTTACGCACATACTTTGATCTGAAGGAGTAGCTTTCAAGTGTTTTAGTTCCATGCAGTTTATCTTGGTCTCATCATATTGCCATCGGGAAATGTTTAGCAATTAGCGAGGAAGTGGGAGGTGACCCGCCTCTCCGTAGATCCGTATGCTCCCTAGCCCTAAATGCTCCTAACTCAATTTGCATGCCAGAAAGTGACAGAAGCTAAGCCGAGGAGAAGGAGCTGAACCGAGTTAAGTGAGGGAAAGGGTCCCGACCTGGGTGGGCCTCTCGACATTATTAAAACGGATAAATCGCGACGTGCCACGATGTGTTGGGTGAAAGTGAAAAGCTGTGCGTGGGTAATTAAAAACAGGAGCAGGGAAAGCCGGAGCCAGAGCCAGAGAGAAGCTGGAAAACAGAGTAGGATAAGGACAGTCGAGTAATTCGCATGTCGGATTTTAATTAATTCAGGGCACCAGTAACAAGGAGTGCGATGGCGATAATACCTGCCGCTCTTTTCCCCGCCGTTCTAAGTAGGTTAATGCCGCGCGGGAGGGGGCCGCAGGGTCGGAAGTCGAGGGGCTGGGGAGTTCCTGGCAGACGCCTTAATTGGCGGGCGTTACAAAATATTTACCGTAACATTTACAGAGGCGGGAAATGGAAAAAGATGATAAAGTGCGCAAATGTTTGCACTTTCCCTTTATGACTCTTTGGAGACGCCAAACAGTTTTAGGTGTGAATGTGCCAGGGGGGATGGCACCCCAAAAAATATGGTTTTGCGGATGGGGGGAGTGTTGACGTCTTGATAAGAAGCTGTTTGCTTCTACATATTTTTTCCCAACACTACAAACAGTTTATTTACATTTCAAGTATGGTCTCGCCCTGAATTCTCAAGTAATCTGCTTCGGAACTGTCAACCCAGTTTTCGCTTTTCCATATTCTTAAAAGCCTGGTTGGCATTTTGACCCGGTAGCCCAGTCCAGAAACATCCGATAATTTTTTTACCACAGAACCCAAAGTAACCTTGTTTGTGAGTCTTAAACTCCACTCAAGACAACTTATTTTTGAAACTAGTAAAAGGTTGTAGCCACGATGTGCAACACGACCAACGAACGAGTCACGCGGCTCCACGAGCCGGGCAGGGTTTGTCGCGAGCTGCTCTACCTCAGATCGAAGGTGGTAAGTTGAGCTGGGAAAATAAATAACTTATTATTTTAAAAACATTTATTCAGTCATGCATATTACAATGAACTCTAGAATATAAATATAGTAAATCGGTGTCCCACCAGACCGATTAAAAACAAAAACAAGAGAACGTCTCAGTTTGTCACAACAAATGCAATTATTAATCTTAAGTTTCTCAGGGGAGGATTTGAATGATAATTTTACCAGCTCTAATTCGTTTTTAAGTATCTTTAATCGATCTTGGAGGGAAATTGAGTCCATTTAACAAGCTCTAGTTTAGAGATTTTCATAAGTACGATTTCTCTCTTTTCTAGCCGAAGCGGGAAGTGCCCGCCTTTACCTATCAGGCTCTACAACCTAACACAGTAGTGAAGCCTCCTCCAAAGTAAGTTAAGTACACAAAAAAAAAAAAAACAATAATACATAAATTAAATATTAAATCACTCCCTCGAACACCTCCCCTTGCTGCATAGAATCGACATTTTCAAGCGGAAGCCCGTGAAGGAAACTGTGTTCAAGATCTACTTCAATCGCGGCGACATTCCGTGCGTGATGTCCGGCCGTAGCAGCAAGCAGGATCCGACCAAGGAGCGTCCGGTGAAGTGGCACTGTGTCCCGGAGCAGCTCGACTACTGCTATTACCTGCCCATCTTCGTGGATGGCTTGGCTGACATGGACTCCGACACGCGACTGCTGGCCGTCAACGGGGCCATAGACCTGATCATCAGATCGCCCAAGAAGGTGCTCCCGGTGCTGCCCAAGCTGATCCTTCCGTTGAAGCGAGCATTTCAGACGCGCGACAAGCGGATCATCATCTCCGCCCTGCAGGTCATCCAACTGATGGTTCGTCTAGGTGAGTACTGATTGATTTACGGGTTAATGTAATTAAAATAATTTTAATTGATTTACAATCCTCCTCGCAGGTCCTTGCGTGGGCCAGGCCCTGGTGCCCTTCTATCGCCAGTTGCTAGCCGTGTGCAACCTGTACAAGAACATCAACGTGAACCTGGGCGAGGGCATTGACCCCGATCGCAACTGCCGGATTGGCGACGTCATCGAGGACACCCTGAAGCTGCTTGAGTACTGCGGGGGTCCCAATGCCTTCATCAACATCAAGTACATGGTGCCCACCTACGAGAGCAGCGTGTTCCCCAAGTGCGAGGCACCGGAGCCCCGCCAGAACTGAGTTCTCAAGTTTTCCCTATTTCTAGCCACTTTCGATTTCCTTTCGGCTAGAAAAGGCCAAGTTAGTGATGCTCCACGCCGCAGTGCAAACAATTTAGATCAAAGCCAAATGTTAGACTCCAAATTGGAGTAGAGTAGACCAAATTATTGCATTCGATTGCCCATACAATGAGCTGGAGTCTACAAAATCGGAATATAAATATTAACTGGGCTTGATTAGAATATTTTAGAAACTGAATTGCTTGCTTTGTGCCTGACTGATAACTTGCCTTGTGACTTAATCGAAGGCATGTAGTTTTGGTTACCAAATTTGCATGCTAATATAAATAAATCGTCTTCAAAAGTACGCCGTAAATATATTCATTTTACTGTCTTCTGAGCCTTAGAGAAATCGCAAGCTCAACAATGATTGTTTTCTGAAACTAACATACTATTTTATTGAAAGCATTCAGTACATTTTAAATCTTGAATTCTGGTAGATCCAATAATTACTAAAAATAATTTATAATCAATTAAAAATGAAAGATCCAATGATGGTTAATTATCCAGTTTCGCTTCACAGATATAGTAGTTTTCGGCGAAGCAGTTTATGTCGTTCATGTAATGATTATATGCTGAACGCAGCTCGACGCAGTTTTCGTTATTAATTGAAAAAGCCATATTATTTGGCTCGGCGATATCCCACTTAAAGAAAGGAACTGCCTTTCCGCTGGTTTCCGATATGAACTCTCCCTCCTTTTGAAGATCGTTGATGTCCACCCAATAGCTTAAATGCTTGTTCAGCCGGGCGGTAATAGCGTTCCACTCGCCTTCGCTTTTGAGACTCAGAAGGCTGCCATTCAAGCTCATACATTTGGCCAGGGCCCCGAACCAGTCAGTGGCCTCATCGTTCTCAATGTGGTAATATTTCGAACCAATTTTCTCATAATTTTCCAGGAGGTGCACGTCTATCTCATCGATCATCGATCCTTCAGTTGGTATTTGCAAATCCTCCATATATTCAACAAGTTGGGCATCTTTTCGCTCTGCGATTTGGTTTTCTAGCTTTGCCAGTTTTTCCAAAATATTTTCTTGCGAAGAGAGAATTTTCGAACTAATGACTTTCTGCTCCGCTTCATGTTTTTCCACTGCTTCTAGCTTCGCTAAAATCGCTTCTATAGCAGTATACATCTCATAACCATCGTCCATTCCTTCGAACTGTAACTATTAAAGGATAATGATTATAATGCCCTGCTGAGACAAAACAAAAAACTCACCGACATTCCGAGGCTATTTTGGCAAGCCAACCCCAAAAGCACGAGCAGGATAATGGGTTGCATATTTCAACTATTTGTTTCTCTTAAGTGTAAGATGTAGACTTTAAATGCTTTCCAGCTGTACTGAGCTTTTATAGTCGCTGCGGCTTCAAGATCTATCTGAGAGTTCCGATTGATTGGAATTTTTTCCCATAGAAGCCCTGTGGCTTATCAATTCCAATTCTGAGAAATCTGTGCTGATTGCCTGTACAATCAGCTCAAACTGTTTACAGCGTTTTGCTTATTAATTACTAAATGAGATTATTTTTATAAATTCGCAAAACATACATATGTTTTCAGAATTCTTATTCTTTGGAAAACGTTGGACGGATTTATTCATCTAAAAGTAAACCTTACAACTGCATCCACAGTGATTAAAATTTATTTTGTTGGCTCAATAAATATATGAAAATATTGCTAACTCTTAGTTCTTGAACTGCATCAAGTAAAAATTGCATTACGTGAAAAATATATAATATAATAAAATATAACATACCTATAAAAATATAACTTTTTAGAAAGTATATACTATATCTTTTATCAGCTTCAGGCAAGCCAAGTACATATATAATATTTATTCTATTGTTTCATATTATTGGTTTTATTTGTTTTTAAACATATTAAAATTATTCCAATAATGCACGACTTTCACCTCCAGTATCCACATCCTGTTCAGGTCCCAATGAATCCCCCAAGCCGCCTTCCATTCGAACAAAGACACACTTCCGTGTAGGACTTTTCCCCTGAAAGAATATTCATGTTCAGTTGCACTTACCTCGTACTTGTGTCATCACCACGCCACATGGAAAGCCGCCATCTGTTAGACAGTCAAGTGATAAATGCCTAATTAATTTTTAATTTTCGAAAACACAAAACACTCGGGGAAATATATTTTTTACGTCCTCCGTCTCTGGCCAATAGAAGAAGTCGTGCCATAAATAAAAAGCTCATTACAATAAATCATAAAGTGAAAATTGTTCAATTCGCTCTGACTCTTTTAATGGAATATCCGTGTAGCGAGTGTCGAGTGTCTGGCAAAACGCATTTGTCTAAGGATGCGAGTTCGGGCCGCTCCTCCTGTATCCTGTCTGGGCCTGCGTCCTCCGGTCCCCCTATCTCTGGCTTAAATCAACCAAACGGGCCATACACTTTTGACTTTTGAGCGGGGGACGGGAAAAATCGAAGGATGGGCGCACTCTAAATTTAATTTACTTAAATTGCCGGGGGGTGGATGCGGTTTCCAGACCTCTCTGACATTGCCGCTCACTTGCCATTTCCAAATTGCTCATTGCGCTTTTCGGCGTAATTAAGGGCGACCCTCCACAAATTTTGAAAAACAAATCTTGTTATCAACGCGAGCCAACACGAAACAGTTGCTCCTGTTCGGTTTCAGGCCAGGCTGATGGTCGGTCACTCTGCCTACACTCGGAGAATTTAATTACCCTAAAGCGCCCTTGAAAATGGGCCCACAGTGATAAAGTGTCTATTAAATAGGTAAACACTAAAAAACAACACTTTCAAATTGTAAAATTCAAATCAGAAATTGATGTTTTTGACTTATTAAAGTTGTATCTAAGCAGGACTTATAATTCTCAATAAATTATTCTTGATTTTACAAAATCCCAAAAGCAAAAATATACATTTTTAAATTTTTTAAGTCATTAATAAATTAATTAATAAATACCAAAATGCGTCGAGTGTATTTTAGAATGGGAAGAAAGGCGGCTGGGATGGTCTGCGACCTGCTGACAGGGTCTGGGGCCCCGTCCTGATCCTGGCCCGGCTCGTTGGCCGCTGGCTGGTTGATTGTGGTGCGTAGATAAAAACCTGCCAAGTGTTGCAACTCAATTCCCCCCACAGCCCGGCCACACCCTCATCTGGAAAACACCCTCGATGGGCTTCCTCCGTTCCAGCACACTCGTTCTTAATTCACTTTTTGGTGGCGCGTGTTTTTTTGCCCGCTTGATTCTATTTCTTCATTTTTTTTTTTTTCAATCTCCTGTTGACGGTAAATCAAACCGTCCCCCTGGGTGCAGCGCCACTTGACGACCCTCCCGTTCGGCTAAATTGCATTTACTTGCTGCGAGTTTCCCATTTTATTGTGATGCCCCCGAATCGACTTCAGCTTCACGTTCCGAATGCTGGTAAAACGTTTTGACATTTTATACGCACTGCTCTAAGACTATTTTTTATTGCGTCGAGGATGGAGTCCGGACTTGTCATTTTAATGACAGGGGACGCTGCCGGGGAAAAGGGTTCGCCGTGGGGTGCCAACACTTTGATTTAGATGCTAAATCCTCTCAAAAGATTAAAACCGAAATTGGAATATAATGAGATGTTTAGCCAGGAAGTGAAGTGCGTTTTTTAACTTCGCTTTCTATAGGAAACTCTAAAAGAGTTGTTTGGAAGGGCTTTTGTTTTATTGTACATAGAAATAGCGTTTTTATACCTTGAAGGGTATTATAGGTTTAGTCAGGATTTTGCAGAAGTTTAGTTACATTTATAAAGCGACCAAGTCTTCGCGAATTGAAATAAAAAAATTGGTTGGGTTTCTAAAAAAATATTTAAAAATAAATAAACATACATTTTAGTACATTTTTTATGCGTTGAACGATTAATTAAATGGAATGTAATGGAATATTATTGTATTAAATGGAATAAATTGGAAAAATGATAGCTAAAAATTAGGAAGCTCGCGGAATACGGCCGTTACAATCTTATGTTTCATTTAATAAGGAATCATTCTGCAGTATCTTTATACAAATTGGAACTTATTCATATAAAAACCAATAACTTATTTGTTCGGTTTTAAATGATTACAACCAGCTCACAATTTAGTTCTTAAAGCTACCAAAGCCTTAATTTAAGCTCTCATGCCGCTCCTTTATCAAAGTGCGATATCAATTTTTGGTGAGCTACCAAAAAAGTCTCCTCGATGCCGTCAATTCACCCACACTTGGGCGTTCTAATGCCCAGAAGGGCTTTTCCGTCACACCCAAACTGCCGTAGAGGGAGCAGTCATATGCAGGACTTCCCCATTGAGTCGTGCCCCTGTCCACGGGCGTATGCTGTGGCCAGTGGGCTGGAAATTGCCTTAATACCCCGGAAATTGCAGGAGAGTTGCATAAATTGACACGCAACGCCCCGTGGGCGCAATCGCATCCAATCCAAAGTAATGAGTATTTCAGACATTGAAAGTGTTGTCCCACTCCCAAGCTTCAGTCGCTCGGTGTCCGTATCGATCTAGGTTGGCCCAAACTAAAGTATAAAATTGCAGAGCAAGGGCGGAGCTTAGCGGGAAGCTTCTATATAAGTCAGTAGTGAATTTCAACAGATCATAACACCTGCAGAAGCTGTCAAAAATGGCGCCCTGGGCCTTGATACTTCTGTTTTCCGAGATTAGAATAGGGGAACAGGCCATCATCAACTGCAACTGCAACTGAAGTTGAGTGGAGTCGGCGAGAAGGCTTACTATGAGGAGAGCAAGGACTTTGTTTGGTAAGAAAATTATTTAAAATAGTTTATTGGCAATTGCATATAATATTTATTTACTTAACTTTGTATTGAAAAATTAAAGTAACAATAACACAATATATTTATATACATTTTTAAGTGTATCTATGTACAACCATTTGTATTTAAATTAAATTAATTGCTATCCTGGGCGACTTCCCTAATCCTCATGTCGAATGTCTACTGTCTCTCACTGCCGCTTGTATTATAGTTCTTATCGAGTAATTGCCGTGGCAAGATGTTTGCGTTCCACTTCTCCCATTTCGGGAGTCGGCTTTTGTCCACAACCGCGTTTCTGTGTGATCGAGAGGCTGTTTGACCAGACACAAAGAGCTCATTGTGGACTTTGGCCACCGGACCCGGCTCTCCTCCCCCTCCCCCTCCCCCCTTTGTCAATCCGTTTGTCCATTTGTGCAATCCGTATTTAGCCGGTCACGACCAGACATAAAGAGTCTGCACTATCGGGCGCAGATGGTCGCATTTTCACGAATCACGTGCGCCCCGTGGAAGCTGCCCGGAAGCGAATCGAAATTATCACCAATTTGCAGTCATCGAAATCCAATTATGGGCCGTGTGTGAGACCGGGTCCCAGATCTGCTTGGCGTTGGTCAGGGTGACCCGAGTGCTGTGCTCCTCGAAACCTCTACACCCAGGTCCTAAGAGCCATATGCTGCCAGAGAGAGATCTAAAGTGCAGGACGAATTGGTACACTGAACTAGAAGCTATATTGTAAATATAAAAAGATGAAAAGTTTTCCAAAAAGAAATTAAATTAATTTTCAATATTAAATCATATTGACACTTGTACTTTAAATGTCTCAAAATGCAATCTGACATACAAGAAAAAAGAAGATTCAAATGCGGTATCAAAGTTCACTTGAACCTGTGTTTTTATTATATATTCCCCAGTTAAGCAGCTAACCCTCTGAAGCTCTATTAGTTTAACCATTTAGTCTGGCTCCTTTCCAAAATAAATGAAGTCTAACTGTAAGAGTTTGAGAATATTTTTCCAGTTGTAAAAGCTATAAGCTTATGATACATCTGAATGCATTCCTCCACAAGAGATTAGTACACAATTTACAAATAATAAATCCATGTATAAATAATAAAGATATATAAAAAATAAATATAAATATTTTTGAATTTACCATATAGTTCTTAGAAATACATTTTAATAAAACCCAACGCTTTGTTGCCCAGTGTAATCGGATTAGGCTGCAGTTCCCTCGTCAGCTGGAGGGAAACAACACAACGGAAAAATCATAATTTGCGAGAATTGTCACACGACACGGCCACGGGCACTTTGTCCTGACTTATTTGCAATTTGCGAAATGGAAACGAGGCCCGTGCAGGATGAAGGTCACAGGCTGCGGGCGGGTTTCGGGGTGTTGGACAAGTGCAACCCGCCAGAAGGGACACTAAATCATGCATGTCAAGTCGAGTAGTTGTCCCATCGTTCGCATCTCTCTATCAAACTCATCATAATCGCCAATGCGAGTACGCATCATTATCGGCGGCACTGTCCCCGGGGGTTCATCGTGAGTCCCCGACCCCGGTCCGTTTTTCGCTTAGTTCCGGCATGCGACAGATGCAGCCGACGTGCAGACGTCCAGGATGAGGGGTTCCTGGACGCGAGGATGTGGGATCTGAGATCCTGGATTCCGGGGGGTTTGCGGTGCAACCGCAAGCGGCTCTTATGCAGGGCCAACCCCCTGCCGTTCCCAAAAAGAAACCCCCCTTCGAAGCTGTCACTGCTCATTGTCAGCTAAGTGCCGGGGAGTGGGAGCGGCGGGGCAGGGTGGGTCAACAAGCCACCGCAAAAGCCCTCGAAACAGCAGAGAACATTTTCATTTTCAAGGGCCTTAAACCAACTTTTTTGCACTCAAGCAACCTGCCAGATTACGTCGATGTGGGAAGGTGGCCATAAAGAATCCTTACATGCACAGTGGGACCTGAAAACCAAAGAAGCCAAGCCAATTTGAGGGGTTTTATTTCAATGCTAACTCGTTTTAGGTTTCGTCTAAAAATCCCTTAAGAGTTTTCCATATTTAGTATGACCGAATTTTTTAGTTGGAGGTTTTTGTAAGGTTAAACACATTTTTCTGGCTTTATATGTGATATGGAAAAAATTATTAGTTCACAGCTAGTACACGTTTTCCACGGTTTCTGTTGAAAGCCGTACAACCAACACTAACCACTGTGGTTTCTGAGGGCACCACCGCTTCAGTGGTATCAGGGGCATCAGAGCAGCGGTGGCAGTGGCGACACAACAAAGGAGGCATAGACGATAAGACGACGATGGCGGCAAAAGCTCTTGCTTCTGCTGCTTCCGCTGCACTGCATCGGCTACACTGGGAAAACCCGCCTGGTAAAAGCATGACAACTAAAATAATAAATTATGAAAAATATTCTTGAAGGCCATAGACAATAAATTATTAGATAGTCATTCTAACACGTATAGAAAATTATTTTTTAAAAAATGCTCACTGGATATTTATTTTATTAAGAATTTAACTTAACTTACTAAGGCTTCAATAAATAAGTATTTAATACAAAAAGAACAATAAAAACGATACGCAAGCCTATTTCGGAAAGATAAAGTTTGCATACCCTTGCAGTTGAAATTGGATCATGAAGGTCGATCATAACTTAAACAAAAATTAATTTAAATGTTAAGGGGTTTTATATGTCTGTTTTATTTTGGTTAAAAAGTCAGCATTTTAATTTCTATTTCGAAAAAAAAAATTTTTTTTGTGATTTTTTTAAATTTTGACAATTTAAAATGTTCAACAATTGTTTACTTTAATTTTTGTTATATATTATATTGATAATTAGTTAAGATTATAAGTCCATATATCTACATATATTATATATGGGAATTTTTCGGGCAATTCAAAGTTGAAAAATACTGCCAAAAAATTAAATAATTCAATCGCAAAGCTCTTCTGTGATAGTTTTCATTAAATCAATAATAATATCAAAAGAAAAATAAAATTATGATGAAAATGAAGAAATGTAGTACAATTCTTTTCTTCCAAAACATGCCTAAATCTATTTTACTCCGTTATATAATAGTTATAGTCAGAAAACTATTTTTTACTTATGATTTTTTCGAGTGCATTTCAGGGGGCGACTTAGGGGAGGCCGACCGTTGAAGAGGGGTTGGAAAAATGATTTTGCACTGCGGGGGATGGCGGCGGGCAAAGGCAGCCCGACACCCGACGACAATAAAAGCAAATTCAATGCGTTTTGTGATAATTTCGCACTACACGAGAAACGATAAACCCGGGCGACGCGACGCGGAAAGGGAAAATGCGAGCGACTGACAAGGAAAACGCTAGAGCCGTAAACGAGCAAATAATAAAAATTCTATATACAGCGAAAGGAGGAAAAAATAATAATAATACGACGCTGTAGAGAAATACATGAGTGTGAATAGTCAATGAGGGTCGGAAGTGGAAGTGGATGGGTGCCGTCCCCGGCTGGGCAAGGTGTCGAATTGCCCTTCGGGCGGCGGTGGTGGGTGGCTGTGCCTCGAGTGGTTGCAAATCAAACGGCAACAATGCAATCAAAAAATGTCTGTACCTTGGATGGGTGCAAATTTAGTTATTGTCCCGAGTCCTGTTCCTGCGGTCCTTTGGGATTGCCCCGGCCATAATTTAATTCGGCCGGCCCATTATTTCATTAGTTCAAGGATGGCCCCCGAAAATTGTGCAATTTATTCGGGGCTGGATGGGACGATGAGGTGGCGGGGGCAGTAATGTTGGATAAACTGTAAATGGCAGCTAGACGCATAAATTAGTAAATTTCGATTTTGATTTTGCCAGTTTAATTGTTTGCCCTGGCCCCAGTCCGTTGGCCCTGCCCGACAATAGTAATTGTTCTTGCCCGGCCAGACATGTTGTATCTTTGTATCTGCATCTGCTAGATAGGTGTTCGGGCTTCCGTCGCTCCATTATTTGGTATATATTCTGTGTAATTAACATTTATGGCCAAAGAAGAATCTGTGGCCAAGTCAACAGCAGCAGAAGCAGCAGCAGCTCCTTGCCAAAGTATTTCAAAAACCCCATTTCCATTCACCAGCAGCAGCCCAAAAGTATGCCTTTGTCCGAACGGATGCCGAGCTCCCTCGCCCCGCTGAGATCCGAGTTTTTCTGGTCTTGAAGGGCCCATAGAATTATGCAAGCAACTCGCTGGAAACGCACTTGAACTTCTCCACAGTCCGTCGAACGGCCTGCCGTCCGGCGAGTGCAGCACAAATGCATAGGAACAATGAGAATTATAGTAAGTTGATGTAAGCAAATGCAAAACTTTATGCAAATCGCCGGCCACCACACAACAACGCACAGCAGCGGCAAACAAGAAGCTGTCAGTCAGCCGGTCGAGAGCAGAGACCAAATGGGGAACTGATTCTGGCCGAGATGCAGATGGAAATGGAGTCAGCAACAAAAACTATATTAAACGAGTTGGAGTGCCACTGGGTACTGGGCGACGAGGGAATACCTCCACAGATTTATTTAACAGATTTTTGCTTTGGATGAACTTGGAGATGAATTATACTATAAAGCGGAAGATACTCAAGTTTACTTTAAATAAGTGTGAAAGTGTGGGTATGTTAGACAATCTGAATCATGTAAAAAATACAAATGTATTTCCACTCAAGGACACACAGAAACCCTCCTCAAATTACAGCAATAGACTCCGCAATTTTTCTTAGGAAATAATAAAGATTTCCTGCGAAAGTATATATATATATATATACCCCTGAACATGTCGGGACCCTCGACCTCTCGTGCCTTGTAATAAAAAGGTTGACAACGAAATCCATCTGTTTAATGGTTTCGCCCGAGACCCACCCACACGGGCACCCTCCTGCCCGGCAGTCTAATCCTCGAGATTACAAAAGCCCTGCCGGCTAACCCCAAACTATTACGCTTGATAAATTCCAGATTAAAGTGCATTTGCAGCCGGGCCAGGAACTGTTGGCCGGGCCCAAAAGGGCATACGATTTATGGCCATACATTTGGCAGGACTTCTTTTGCTTTCCTCTCGGGGCGACCCGAGAGTCCTTTTAATTATCACACGTAATGACAGCGGCAAATGCAATTGCTAATTAATTGCCCTGGACCAGGGTTGAATGGGGTTCGTGGCTTATACAGCATTATTATTCCAACATGTGCGGTTATGGGGAGATCTAGATCCATCTATTTCTCCTTGAGGAAGTGGTTGATTCGGGGGCGTTGCTGGGCCAATAGGAAGATGCTTCATTAGTGCACCACCAAGGGGATGCAGGCCAAGATGCGGATAAGAAGTTTCCCAAAACTACACTCGATAAATAAACAAACCTTCGAATAGAACGCAATTTATTTCAGAGCCCGCTTGAACTTGAGACGCGATGAACTTCGCATTTCGAACTCGCTTCTCGGGGGGGCTAATGACGATAATCGCTTGGCGGCTGTCAAAATCGCCGCAGAATATAATTGCCAGATAGCCATAGAGACGCGCTCGGCATCCCATGATTAACGATGAGAGCATTATGAAAAGGTCCACAACAAGCCGCAAACAGGCAGCCGCTCGATACAATGGAATCTCCAAGATACAGATACAGCGGAAACGGCATCGGAACAATCGCAAGAGATGCTAGCCAGCCGATTAATGCCAATTACTGGGTTGGGGGCTGGGATGAGCGGAACGGTGTTCCGACTTACGCATTACGTTACCTACTCAGGTGCAGCTGGCCCCACCCACGAGTGCACCAGAGGCAACTGCAACAACTCACTCCGGGCCGAGTCAAGATCTTATCCGCAAAGCCCTAACGAGCCGTCAACAACAGAAGCACACGTGGAGAAAAAATGGGAGGGAAGGTACTGAGAGAATTTATTCTTAAACAGACGTTTTGGAACCAACTTAAAGAGGGAATTTAACATAAAAAAATTAAAATTCCTTTAATTGTTCGAAAACCGTTAAATACGTTATGTCTCTAAGATGTCCTTAGCTTTGAAAGAGTATCTTTTATTAATTATTTAGATTATATATATTGCTATTCCCTAAAAATCTTAAGATATGTTTTATAAGTTGGATAAATTTGAATACAATTCCTTGAAAATCTTACGATATAAAGACATTAAAGTAAAGAACATTTCTAACTCTTATAAAATAAGTAACAAGGACCGAACTCCGTTTCTCCGTGTGCAGAAAACATCAACAGCAACTGAAACTGAAATAGAATTATAAACAAAAGCAGCTTTTTTCTGCTCTCCAGCTCCGTAAGTTAACTTTAATGAATCGCCGTAGATATTCGAAGTCGGCTTTGGTTGTTTTGCATCGCTTAGTTGTTTGTCGGCGGCTTTCAAGTGCGCACACAAGACGCGCTCCAGTCTCGAGAACTGTTCGCGAAACTCCTTGGGAAAAGCCCATTATCGGGAAGAGCAAAAAGCTAAGATGCTGTCAACGGCGCGATCTTTCACCGCCTACCTCTTGCTAATATTCTGTGGCCTGCTGCTCACTCATCACGGTGTCCAAGGTTGTTCAGAGTAATTGGTCGACAATCAATCACGCGGCGGGTGGCAGGAGCTCCTCCATGAGTCAGCTAATATATCTGTGGAGCCTAGGCTTGCTTTCGTTCCGCACAATTTGGGGAAATTCCACTAGCGGGGGAACTACGATATTTTGGGTGAAATTCAAGTGGAGAAAAATATTTATAGCGCTTCATTGTCTCAAGATGATGCTGTGATTGTTTTTAATTGAATTGAATGTAATTTAAACGGAAATAAATATAAAAAAGTGAGCAAAACCCGGCCTAAAATCCCGGGTGAACTTCAGAAACAGCATTTGCAACGCTTTAAAACGATGGCTTCTTGTCATCAAGTTTCCCTGCCCGACGACAATGTGATCATTTTTAATATAAAATATAAGTTGGAAGTCGTAGGAGTTGGTGTAGGAGTTCCTAATGTCTGCTCTCGCCTTCTCGACGATGACGTCGACTTCCATTCTTTGTGGAATTTTAATGCGTGGAACCACAAGAATTTTCAATGCCTAGGTATCAAGCTATTTAAAACAATGCCAAAACAAAGTCCAATAAGGTTGATTAAGCTACTTCTATACCGGCGATGACCTTGAGCAGCAAAATACTTGACGTCCACAGCGGTGTACACGTTCAGCTTATCGAAAGTGTGCTTCACTTGGGCATCGATGGAACTGGCCTCCAGGAAGGATAATATCTTCTGCAGAGTTTTGGTCATATTGAAGCGAACATTTGGCACGGGATCGGTGGCGAGTAGGATAACAGTGGGCGATTGGGTATCTTCAATATTCACGAAGTTATTTTAAGTAGTTAATAAGATTACTATGTTGGCGATATGGTCTCGGTGAGGAAGGGAATCAACTAGGAGCGAGTGCGTTCTTCGCCCAAAGCCAAGGCAATGGTGGATAGTTTCATAACGGCGTTCAGACACAGGTGCACATCCTCGTTTTTCAACTCATCGTTTATCAGGGCAATGAGATCTAGAGAAGAGGCCGATGCATTGTTCTGCAAGCACTGAAACACGGATTTTATATTCTTTGAAAATATCCCACAAAATATTTATTGATTAGTTTTTCAATGAAAAATCAGATGACAGAAATGGTGAAAAATATATTAATGTCTTTGAATCCTGTAAAAAACCCTTCATTTTACTTCAATTTGATTAATAATATGAACATTCTGATAAGAAAATAATATTTAACCCAGGGAGGAACATAACCATATCAGAGTTAAGTGAGCGAGACCCAGTAATAGCAATGCACAGCTCACTAAAGCCTCAAACCCCCAAGGGGGCGTCACTCCCTTCCCGGGTTAAAGCCGATTCTGATTGCAACTAATCCCATAATTGCGGCCATGCCCGGCATATTCGAGTGCGACCTCAAACCGGACAGCCGCAGCTCAAGCTACGGATTAGTTCAGTCAGCTGAATCGCTGGCGAGCGGTGCATATCCATAAATAAGTCAGTGTGCGCTAATTGCATCACTCAAACGCCACGGACCCGGCCACGCTCCAGTTCCTCCGATTGAGGTCCAAGCTGGAGACGGAGATGGAAATGGGAGAGGGAAAGGGAGAGGGAGAGGGGGGGATTGTAGTGCTTACATAACTTTAATTAAATTTCTACTAAATCTAATTTCCATGCTAAACCGAAAACAAACAACTCTGGGGCAACCAGGTCAGGCGAGTAAAGTGTCCTCCAAGCTGGATTTCGATGAGAGCAACGGGAGCAACAATCAGACGGGCTTACCCGGCCAGCCGGGACAAGGGCAGGTGGGGGCCACTGGCAATGGGAGCTACGACCAGGGCACGGGTCGCAGTTTGAGTGGTGGAGGAGGCACCACATCCTCCGGTGGCGGAGGCGGGGGCAATCGACCCAAGATCCATGGCGTCCGGGTGACTGTCGACACGGGCGATGGACAGCAGCAAACGAAAGGTAATTAAATCCGCTCGCACCTCAGACCTGGCCCCAGAACTAACGAGTCCGATTCCCTTTGGGCCCGAACCAAAAAATATAAAACAAATAAAGAGTCCAAGGAGAGCGTGGAAATTACGGATTTGGGCAAGCACAAGAAGCGTGTGGGCATCCACACGGACATCACGTTCGAGATAACCTCGGAGGCGGACGGAAACGAGACCAGTTCCGCCCAGCAGCAGGGCGACAAGGGTGAGTCCTGATGCCAGAAGGAACTATTTAAATTCACTCTCACTTGAAACTCTTACTTAAACAGAAAATATATGCGTATTTTCATTTTCAATATCAATTTCAAATATTAAATGTAGCTAATAAACATTTATTTTAAATTTATTTTTGGATGACGTTTTATAAATATTAAAAGAACTTGAATTTTGTAACATCTTTTATTTCAAACCCTCAACCAGAGGATGCCAGTGTCCCCATCTACAAGGGTCGCGGTGGCAGCGACTCCAAGCACAAGTCCCGCAAGCCATATGACCCCAAGTCCCAGTGGAATCCCAACTTCTCTGGGGAACAACGTGGCTACCAGGGATCCAGTCGAGGCGGTGGCAGCGGCGGCGGAGGCTACTATCCGCAGTACTATCCCCAGGACGTGTACACCGGCGGAAGCTCTGACGCCGGCAGCGTCTACCGGAATGGCGAGACCTGGACGCACTACGTTCCAGTGTGGACCACGGAGCGGGCACCGCAGGAGCATGGACAGACTTACCGCCGGCCCAGCTGGAAGCCATGCTATTGCATGTCATCCGGAGACTTTAGGCGCCGTCGCGACAGTAAGACCTGGGATCAGCATAAGGGTGTAATCAACAGTGGCGTCGTTCAGGTGGTTGACGGCAAGCTGGAGAAACCCTTTTCCTGAGATAGAGTCCCGAATTGTAAATTTCATTTGTTTCTTAATAAAAATTGTGTAGTAAAGTCTGTAAAGATGCTTGGCTATGGTATATTTATCAGACACTGAAACGGCTATCCCTTATGCAATTTAATTACAAAACAAGATGGTACCGACACCTTTCTGGACCTAAGGAAATGGAAAATGATAAAAAAAACATATATTTTCTCCTAAATCCCTCTGAAAATAGACTTAGAACTACCTGTTTTTCACCCCTTTGATTATATTTTTCCCGCAAAGAATCCCTGAAACGATCAAAGTCTTCTTAGACCTCCTAATAAGTGACGCTGGGCTTTACACATTTTGTTTATATATTTTATTTTCACATTATTTTACAATAACTTTCTCTAAGAACACGAACACGAAAGGCTTCTAAAATGGGATTTCGATAAGGATTTGAAAGCTACACCTCTTACGAGTGGACACTGTGGGATCCGATCTTGCCGTTGTCATCGACGGTGGCGGTGGCTGCGTGGTAGCCGGTCTCCTTGCCGTTGACGTTGACTTTCTCGCTCTCGCCGGTGGCTAAGTCCCTGTAGTTCTTAACCTGACCGTTGGAGTCAAACTGGAAGAGAGGAAATACATGTTTCAGATTAAAATCAAGGAGTTTTCACCATAAAAATGCTTCCAAATTAAATAATTTTGATTAACTAAATCTAATCCCCAATTTATACAAACTCTCATTGACTTTACTCTACTTAATATTTAATGCCCACTTACCTCCGACTGGGAGGACCACTTGGACTGCTTCTCCCACTGCTTGGTCTGGTAGTTGCTGCCGGATTGGCCGGCTCCGAGTCCGGCGCCAAAGCCCGCCTGCAGGCCGCTGTTCTGTCCCAGCTGGCTGCTCTGCTGGCCAAATGCTCCGCTGTTGAGCAGGGACTGACCTCCGAACAGAGATCCCTGGCTGCCGCTCAGCAAGGATCCAGATCCACTGAGCAGGGAAGCGCTGTTTCCGGCATTCAGGGAGTTAGCCGAGTTCAGGGAGCTGGCCGAGTTCAGGGAGCTGGCAGAGTTCAGGGAGCTGGCCGAGTTGAAGCCGAAGCCCGAGTTGAAACCAGTCTGCTGGCCCGCACTGAGTCCAGAGTTGTAGCCGCCGGCCTGAACCTGGTTGGCGGATACGGAGCCGGAGCCAATCTGCTGGCGAGCGGTCTGGTGAACCTGGTTGAGCAGCTGCGACAGCTGGGAGTTGCTCTGCGAGTTGAAGCCGGTCTGTCCCGCGGAGAGGGTGTTGCTGAATCCGCTGTTGAATCCACTGCTCTGTCCAGCCGTCAGGGCGCTGTTCTGTCCCGCAAAGAGATTACTGTTCTGGCCGAAGGAGCTGCCGAGCTGCGAGGTGAAGGCCGAGTTGCTGCCAAAGTTGGAGGCGAGGTTGGAGCTGGTGCCGTAGGAAATGCGGGCGGAGGGCTGGACAACCTGGGGAGCCGAGGCGGTGGTGGTCACCCGGCGCTGGTAGTAGTGGGCGGTCTGGGTGGGGGCCTGGACATACTGGACCGTGGGCTGCGACTGGACGGTGCGCTCCTCGTGGCGAATGTACTTCTCTGAGGAGGCAGGGGCGGTGTAGGTCACAGCGGGGGCGCCAGAGGTTACCTTCTCCTCGCGGTAGTACTCCACATTGCCCTGGGCAGCGGGAGCGGTCTGGACGGACTGGACACCCCTCACGTACTCGGCGTCCACAGCGTTGGAGCCCCCGAAGTTGACCTTGGTGCCGGCATTGGAGGTGTCGGCGAACTCCACATTGCTGCCCACGCTTTGGCCGAAGTTGGAGGCATGGTTGGACGTAAAGGCGGCGTTGCTGGAGAACTGGGAGCCAAAGGAGGCAGCGTTCTGGGCACCGAAGGAGGCAGCATTCTGGGCACCGAAGGAGGCAGCGTTCTGGGCACCGAAGGAAGCGGCGTTCTGGGATCCAAAGGAGGCAGCGTTCTGGGAGCCAAAGGAGGCAGAGTTCTGGGAGCCAAAACCGGATCCAAAGGAGGAGCCAGCACCCAATCCCACGTTGGCACCACCGGCCACCTCAGCGCCGCCAGCGCTGGCGCCCTCGGCCGCCTCAGTCACGCCCACGGAGTCGTAGGAGCTCTCCAGCTTACCCAAGCTAGCGGAGCCATCGGCCTGGCCAGCAACTCCTCCGCCGTAGCCGCCACTCGCTCCGTAAGCGTTCCTGCGGGCCGCCTCCACAGCCTGATTGTGGCTTTGGTAGTGGCTAAGGGAAGAATTTGTGCTTTGATTAAATGTTGAAATTAAAATTAAAGAAAAACAAGCAATCAAAAATTGAAGAATGACTTTCTTTGGCAGTGATTTATTATCCCTAAAAAATAATATTTTATATTATTGCTAGAGAGATTTTGCTGTAAAGTCATTCTTGAATTGGTAAGTTGCTCTTTTCAATTAACCATTTCAGTAATTTCGATTTAAATTTTGAAGTGCCATGCCAGCCAATGGGGGATATTTCAATTTTTGCCAATACAAAAAGAAAAACCGTCAACATTTGCCACACTGCACTTACCGAGAATGGAAATCGCTCTGTCTAACCATTTTTCCAAAATTGCGAAATCGAAAAGAGATTAAAAGCTGGAACAAAATCTTCTTACAATAATGATAACTTACCTACTCTGGAGATCTGTAAATAAGAGAGGAAATTTAATTAATATTTTAGTGTTAAAAAAATTCCTCTGGTAGACAATACTTTATGTGATATAATCCAAAGAACATATATTATTTTATACATCAAAATTACTACTTGAAAAAATGCACAATCTCTAATCGCAACACGCGCCACAATTACACAATTTTCCAGGGTGTTGTGTAAATATTTTCATTGAGGGAAAATCCGCCAATGTCAATGACGACATCACTAAGCCGATGGGGCTGATAAGGCGACCGAGGAGATTGGGAATCGATTCGGTTTAGGCAGGATATAGCAGCCAGCTCGTTTTACTTTAGTTTTAAAATTACTAAAATCACTACCTGCACAGACCACACCCAGACAGAGGGCCAGAATCAGCAGCTTATTCATTTTGGGTATTGATTATTTTCCTCCGGAAAAACGTTCGACGCTCGCGTTTGAAAGTGAACTAAGGAATCCGGCGCCTCGGAGCGCGCTTTAAAGCCCAGACAGGGGCGATGATAAGGCCCGCATATAAGTCAGACTTGAACCGATTGATTCTTGACCTAGAGAGGATGCCACTCTGGGCCGCGGCACTGATAATGTGTACTATATACCCCACGAATTGGAGCTCGCAATTGGTGCAGAAAGCCGAGTGATGAAAGTTAATTGCGACATCATCTCCCTATATAGATTGTGGTTCAATTCGCTTTTTTGTTGTTCGCGGCGGAACCTTGTCCAAAGACATACCTAGTATATAGTTGCCATGTTCGATTGCGTGCATTAACACATCAGCGATTATTTATATGACGACCGTGTTTATAGGTGGAGGCGATTGTAATGAGCTCACTTTGAACTTAGAAAAAGCGGTGACCAAGGTGAAGGAATATATAGAAGGCCTTGGAGCGGGAATTATGTTTCAGGAAGTACACAATTCGCTTTCCGCTGTACTATTTGCGGATCTCGTTGGTTTTGTAAACAAACTAGGCATGAATTACGTTTTAGAAATTTCCTGGAATTACCTTTGAGATCAAGATCTGTCGGATGTAAGTAGATTAGGATGTTTGGCTAGTTCTGATGCTAGATTTATTAATTATAATTTGAATATTATTTAAGTATAATTTTACAATAATATAATTTAATTAACCAAAGACATTCAAACTTGTATCTCATCTCAAGATGATAATATTATTGTATTAGCGTCATAGAAATACCAAATACAAAGTTCTTCAGAGCTGAATTCTCGTTAAACTCAACGTAGAATAAAGAATTTCTTCCCTAGAATTTGGCCATTTTATATAAAACCAAGCCAAATGAGATAGATCATTTCCTGTCACCTTTGATAAGCTCTTCCATCATGAAAAGGAAATGCCAAAGCAAAACAAACAAATAAAAATAATCATTTAAATATATTGCTTTATATTCATGAAATAATCTCCAAGTATATAACACTTTATCGCAAAATGATTTGTTTATATACAAAATCAAATACAGCCGTAAAAATCAAGGTCAGCATACGAAAAGCTGCATATTTTGTGCGTGAAAGGGAGAGGGAACTTTCTAATAAAAGAAATCTTCGCCGCTCTGGAAATCCCACAGATAAGAAAGTCGGCGAACATATAATAAAATACACGTATGTTTATATATTTATTTTATACAAAATTAAATGGGCTCGGTCAGCTCTAGCTTTGAAATCCCGGCACAGAAGTATTCGCGTAGCCAGCGATTCACCTAGGAGTGCACCGAGTACGAGGTAACCTTTCCGTTGTCGTTGACCGTGGTCTGGGCGCCACGTCGGCTGGTTCCGTCTCCATTGCTGTGGCTGTAGGACGAGACCGAGACGCCCTTGTAGCCACCACCACCGCCGCCGCCGCCACCTCCGGAGCTGCTGGAGCTAGAGTACGAGGAGCCACCGCCGCTGCCGCCGCCAAAGCGATTCACAATATTGGGAGAGGCCTGTAAGTAGAGAAATTGGGATTAGAACGTTGGTTATTGTATTTTTAAAATATTTCAAATACTCTATTAAGTCGGAATTATCAGGCACGACAAGAGATATCTTTAGTTAAAAATTCAAAGTTACACAAATTGGATAAATCATTAAAATTCTTTATAAACATGTAATAAAATATATACCAAAACAAGGTGTAACTAACAAATGTTTATTATTATAATTATTGGTATGATTTCGGTGTTTTCAATTTTTATTATATATGTATATATATTTAGTATATTCTATTTTATTTATTTATTTATTTATTTATTTATCTATTTATTTCGATTTATCAAGCGCTAAAGTCAATGTACATATCTAAACTTTCAATTCGCAATGAAATGTATGAGCGATAAATCAATACTCTGTTTCACGAATTGATCCCATAAAATCGAAAAATAGTTTTAAAATAAATTTAATTATATGTTAAAATAATAATATATAACAATAATAATTAGTTTAACTAACATTATTCGATTATTTTACAATACAATTTACATTTATTTACGTTTAACGTGCTATATTTTTCGATAATTAAAAATTCTATATTCAAAGACAAAGACATGATATTGATATTTTTTTATATATATTTAATCGGACTTTTCTCTTCAAACTAAATATGTACATCCTTAATGATTTGGCTCGGAGATACCTCCATCAACAAGTTGTTTCCTCTTGGTCACTATATCTTTTCTTTGCAAGTCTATATGTATGCAGGCATTGAAAATTAATTTTGTCTAAGCAGGTATCAACTGCAAACAGTGATCAGATATTACATTAAAAACGATGAAACCAGTTTAAAAAAACAGAAAAGGTTGCTAAAGGTCGCTGATTGCCGGGTCAATAAATACGATAAAATAAATCAAATGCAATCAAATATTAACTACTATATTAGATTGCTTAATTATTTTATTAAATTGCTTAGAATTACTTGTATTATGTCATAAGGCTAATAAAACAAAAAGTTTTTTATGTGAATATTCGGTTAAGTCAAAGCTTTATAAAAAACTCAAAAGCAAAAAAAGCGAATAAGAAAGAACTTTCAAAGTGAGTTAAGTATTGTTTTACGGATCAATAATATTCACAGAATTATTAAAAATAGAGAATCATTTACGTATAGTAATAACTTAGTCTATTTATCGCAAATAAATTAGTTAAAATATTTAATTGCTATTTAGCATTTATTATAAAATAAACTATTCAAATGAAGATAAAAAACATGACTGATTCTATCTATCCATACCATTTCTATGAACTTACCGGATTGGCTGGGTTAATATAGGCCGTCTGGCGGTGACCATTGGGTCCAATGGATCCGGAAGCAACGGCATAGCTGGGAGCGTAGCGGTGGGAGTTGTAGGAAGATCCACCCGAGGAGCCCGAGCCACCGCGATAGCGATTCTGACGCACTAGGTTGTCATGATAGGCCTGCTGGGCGGCAATCTGCTGCTGGATGCGACTGGGGAGGATATAAACGAGGATTAGCATCTCGAAAGTTAGGATTAGGATCATTAGTTATGCAAGATAAGCTCAGTGATGCTCCTAAAGAGTCTCCGAGATCCCCAAGCCACTCGGAAAGCATCGTGAGAGTAGCCGAATGGATCGAGGCTCTCATGGACCCTGTGTGAGCAACTCTGATGCATTTAGTTACATGTCGTTGTCGTCGACTAGAGAAGCATCTGCAGATGCGAAAGCATTGCCAGCCGTGGCCAGACCCGTTACAGCTCTACAAGAATAGACAGAGTCAAGCGTTAAGTAAACCCAAAGCACCCGTAACCAGCCCACGATCCCAGCCAAGGTCCCACGGACAAGATCGATGCTCACTGTTGGTTGGCGTAGTTCTGGGCCAGAATGTGGTTGGTCAGCTGCTGGTGGAAGAGGTACGGATCGATGATGCCGAAGTTGGGCGAGTTGCCGTCAAAGTCATCGTAGTCGTAGTAGCCACCGCCGCCGCCTCCTCCGCCGCTGTTGTAGGTGCCCGTGTAGCCACCGGTTCCGCCGCCACTGCTGGCATATCCTCCCGCATATCCTCCGGCGTAGGCGCGACGTCTGCGCGAAGGCTGCCTGTTGGCTGAAAGGCAAAACAAAAACTCATAAATAAAAGCGAAGCACAAAAGGTTTAGTACAAAAGTATGCAAAAATGGTGCCGCATAAACCTATTAAACTTAAACGGCTCTAAATGCAAGCTAACGACATTCCCACGTGTCGCTTACACGCTGAACTGCTGCTCTTTGGAAAGAATTGCTATAGTTGATGATTTGGGTGTCCGCCTGGATCCTAAACTTGACTTTATTGATCTTATTTCATGCATGGTGAAGAAAGCCAGAGGTGTGCTTGGTTTCCTTAAACGGTGGTCGAAAGAATTCACTGACCCCTACGTTACAAAATCCCTATATATTTCTTTAGTTCGTCCTATCTTAGAATATGGATCCTGCGTTTGGAGACCTCAGTATGGGATCCACAGTAAACGCATGGAGTCGGTTCAAAAAAACTTTTTACTTTTCGCTTTACGCGGTTTAAACTGGGACGCAAGCCAGAGGTTACCCTCGTATTCTAGTAGACTTATTCTAATTAACCTACCATCTTTATCTAACCGCAGAACCATGCTTGGCATTACCTTTATTTATAACCTAATCCACGTCAACTTAATTTTCACGTAGCGAGTAGAAGTACTAGATCCTATATTCCCTTAGTATTGCATCACTGTTGTACGTCTTTTGAATTGCATGAACCCTTTAGAGTCCTTTGGGCAAATTAAACCGATAATAATTTCAACTGTAGATAGCCTTCCCTATTCACTGGAAAAATATGCATACATATATTAAGGGAACTATAAATAAAAGTTAAAGTTTATCTTAATCAATGAAGGTTGTAATTAAATGTGTACCAAAATAAAAAGACCTCAGCAATTTACGCATGTACTGTGAAAATAAAATAAATATTACAAAATAAATACAATAAAACAACTACGAAGAAAACTGAATGACTGTTAAGTCAATAAATTTAAATTTAATTTTAAATCAAGCATAAATATTTGAGTACCTTATTCGGGAGTTTTAAAGAAAATCTAATAAGAAAAAGATTTCATAAGTAATTCTACATACTTTTGTTTTTCAAAGAGACTTATTACAATTAATAATTTAAAAGCTGCGCTCATTCTGTTTTGGCAAATAAGGAAATAATATATTTTAAGCAGTCTTACCGCCAGATGACTCTCCATTCAGGGCACTCATCACGACACAAATCAGCAGAAACTTCCACATTTTATTTCACTTCGCTCGAAGTGTTGATCTGAGGGTTTGAAAACATAAAACAAAGGATTCATTAAGAACTGGTTGGAAAATTAGTGTAAAAAACAGAACTGGTTGGCAGCCAGCGATGCATATTTAAGATACACGAATTCGGGGTGTAAATAGCAGACCAGCCAAGCGGAAATGGTTATACTAGAAGATAGAAGCCGAGATGAATTCTTCTTATATAAGATCACTGGAGAGTCTGTAGTGAGTGCCGCTAATGACTGGGGCCCTTTGTGTTCCCAGTGTTCGCACCCATTGTCATTAGAAGCCCCCGGGCCAGAATCCATAAATCCGCTTGCATAAGCCGGTAATCTGTGCGGGGAGCCACACTCCCTGTAATCGATTCCTGGGTCATTGGCTTCCCTGCATCCCCCACGATGTGTGTGCATTTATTCAAAGCCCGCAATTACAGGCATTTTCATAAAATGTGCAACCCCAAGCTCGACTAATTGCCCTTACACGATTTTTCAATAATGAATTGGCGAAAAGAAACCGCTGCGAGGAAAGCCGCCCGGCCTGCGGCCGAATCGAAAGCGGAAACCCCCGAAATGTAAATTAATGGATATATCCCCATATATGACTCTGTATATTATTGACTCAATTTGTTTTGTTCGGTTGACTAGGGGGAGTGGCGCGGAGGAAGAACAAACCGGTTTCTGCTAATTTGTTCGGCGTTTAGAAATTTATATATTATTATGGTTTCGTTATATTATTTGTTGTTTGCTTTTTCCCTTCGCCTTCTTTATTCCATATACATTTTGGTGCGCCATTTATATTCCGATTTGTTTACGCTTTTGTTTGTCATTTTTTACAAAAAGATCTTATCAAGTTTGCCCATCGAGGCGGGGATTTTTTGTTTTCGGCAATTGAGGTGTTCTAATTGAATGACTTTTGGGCTGTGCAACCGGTCTGCTGAGAATGATTTACAATTTTCATGTTCTTTTTTCTTCTTTTCCACTCATTATTATACATTTTTAATAATTAACAACTTTTTGCTGCGTTGAAACAAAGGAACCCGACTGAGTAGCACACGCATTCTGATACTTATATTGCCCGGCCACAATGCCGTGACTTTGATGATGATCGGTGAACTGTTTCAGGGCGAACTCTCAGGGAGCATCGTTATAATCACATTTGCTGATAAGGCGGAGCACTTTTTACCACGTACACTGCCAAATACGGAACCAAAACTGCGCCACAAATTGGCAAAACTATCAAAGTTATATTGCTGGCAAGCAGAGAGAGGTGCCTCTCGACGGAGGGTTCTCAGTTTCACAGATACAGACTCACGAGCACGACTCACTTGGTTTGTTTATGAATCGATTCCCGACCAGTTTCTGTATTTTGTTTCGAGCTCGGCTTTGATTTCGGATTCTCCGCGGTCTTCTTCACTGTGCGGCAACTGGGCAACGTCTGGGTCCGGTCAGGTGAGGCCGGGTCCTCTTATAAACGATCCGGCACCTGTGGCGATGACGGCACACTGGCCGTCGATTCGCTTGCCTCGGGGATTCAATGTAAGAGGAGGCTCGCTGACTAATTATAATAAAAAATAGTTTGGGTTTCTACTTCTCGATCGATGAAAGCTTTTAGCTGCTTTTTTGAAGATTGTTTGTGGCGATTTAGATTTAGACAGGCATTTATGACTTACGGTTCATGAAATGCTAATTTAGCGAAAGTAATTGAGTTCTTGGAGAACACGAGAATTTCCCGAATTTTTAACCAGGGTTATTGAATCGCAAATTATTCTGGGTTTCTGTCAAAATCAGTCTTTTGAGCCTCACGAGCTTTCTTTATAGAAATTCATAGTTGCTGACTTGGTTCTGTGAAGGAGTACAGCAAGTATTTTATGATCTTCGAGGATAATAATAAAGCACGCAGATCCCCCAAGTTAATAAAGTAACGCATCTCGGCATCCACCTCGACAGACGTCTAACATGGCGTAGACATATCGAATGCAAGAAACTGCACCTAAAACTGAAAGCCACACTGGGATGGGGATACCCTGAGTGGGTTACAGCTGGCTGGTTTCGGTGGAGACGGCGGCGATGAGGAATCGACCTATGAAGGATGCCATGGCGGATGGTTCTTGCTGCTGATGTGGCGATGGAAGGCTGATGACTGCTTGCAAATCGTCGAGCATGCTCCAACTTTTTAGCTTTCGCTCAATTCTGGCTGTCTCAGATAAACCTAACCTTTCGTAAGCGTTTTCCTTGATCACTTCTGCCCAACGTTTTGTTTTTTTACATAATCATTTTCACATAATTACAACTTTGTGTTTGCATTGCTCACTGCTTGCGCTGGATTTTGTAAATGTTGCCGTAAATTAATTTGTCGCTTTTTATAATCTTTTATATTTTTTATTTCTCCAGCCTCCACTGGATTATAAACTCCCGATCGCCCTTGGTACATTCGTAACCAAAGTATAAGATTTGATACACTTATTGTTAGTTTCGAAAATGAGAAGATTCAATAAATAAAAGCAAAGTATAAAAAAAAGGATAATAATCACATTGTAAGAATATCTTACTATACCTCAACTCTTTGTCTGCATGTATCCCTCACTTCAAATTTAATAGACTCTACTCTAACCACACCATTTAATTTAAAAAAAATCTTCAGCGCTCTGTCCTGTTTTAAACATAATTCAAACGCTTTTTTAAAACATGTAATAAACTGATGACATTTAATGTTTACATAACTTGATAGTTAACCCGTATGCTAGTAACAGATTTGATCTTAAAATACTCGAGTGATCGTTACAGTTTATGTGTGGAATATGTTTACTAGGATCGATGCGAATGCAATTTGCCGTAATACCTGATAACGATTGGGGCAATCACAATTACAATTACAACTTGGCCGACTCCCTCTCCCGTAACCAAGTCCCAGGCACTTGTCGTCACCGTCGTTTAATGGAAAATCGGTGGGTATCCTCACAGCTTCGACTGCGCCTGCGGTATGATCACGTCCCGCCACCAGGTGGGACGCTGGAACGCCCCCTCGTTGGTCATAAATTCATTTTGCAAGTTCTCGTAGAGCAGCCCATCCGCCCGGGCGATCACCGAGTTCAGAGCGAAGTCGGGCGGCGAAATGGCATCCGCCACGCTCACAGCCACGTCCTTCAGCTTCAGGCAGCTGTCGAGGAGCAGCCGTCGCACTGCCGCTGAGAACTCCTTGCCACCTGCGAATCCGCCCACGTAGAAGGTGGTCATGTGCTTCTCCAGCAGCCACATGGCATACACATCGAACAGCAGACGCAGCACCGAGGCATATGGCGCCTCCACGCTCAGCTTGCGGACATGATCGACATAGCGACTCAGAGCATAGTACTCGGCATAGGCCAAGGACAGTTCCCGGGCTCCGGCCACCTGGGAGTTGTTTCTCGCATCAAATCGGCTGCCACCCGCTGCCAACTCGCCCTCAATGTGGGCCGTGGTGTGCGCCATCAGATGGCACAGCAGCCACTCGTAGCAGCGGAGAGAGACTGCAAAAAAAGGGGGCATTCTTAAACTTTGATCTTTGAATAAGTAGGAAGCACTCACATTCCCAGCTAGAAATCGGAGTCTGCTGGACCAGCGTTTCATACTTCAGAGTCATCAAATCATTGCGCTTCTCCAGAAACTTCACGCTGCCAATAGGCGTCTCTAGTTCCTTGGAACTCCACTGGCGCAGCAGCCAGTTGGAGGCCTGCTGTCCCAGCACATTGTTGTCGCCCTCGTAGGTACAAAGTGGATCGTGGTCGGTGCGCATCTGACCCAGCTTGGCAGCGGCCAAGTAGCCATGACCTCCACACGCCTCACGGGCCTCCTGAATGGCATCCCGTGCGGCCCAAGTGATGAGTGGCTTTGAGGACGAGATCAAGGCATGGATCTCAGCCGCATTCTGGGTCTGAAAATGTAGAAGTTAATTAAGAGAAACTTTAAAAATTCTTGCAAGACTCACCAGGATGTCAAAGCCATTGGAGTCTGCCTGGGAGCGGGCTATGATCTCCATATACGTGATGGTCAGCTCTTCAACGGCTATTTTCTGAACACAGGCAGCAGCCAGATAGGGGAATATGCGATATTGCTGGACACATATCACAAATAGCATATTAATTAGTTAGTAAATAAATTAATTTCCATAGACTTACATGCAACTGGTACTCCAGGATGGCCATCTCCTCGCCCTGTCGCTCCGGGCCGAATTGCTTGCGAACCGCCGCATAGCGGACTGCAATGACAGCGGCACTGCACAGTGTATTGGCCGACTCCTGCATGATGCCGATGCGTCCGGCCGAGAAGCTCTCCAGAGCTGCTCCCAGGACCTTGCCGGGCTCCGTGAAGACGCTCTCGTAGACACCCTCGGGCGACACATCGCTGGTGCGGTTGAGGAGATTGTCGCGCGGAATGCGATAGTTGGTGAACACCACAAAGCCGTTGTCTATGCCATTCAGGCCACACTTCTCACCGATGTCGCCCACAAGGACGCCCGGGTAGGAGAGCAGGGTCTTGGGATCGCGTATGGGGATGAGGAAGCCGTGCAGTCCATGGTTCTGGCCATCGGCCGTGTACAGATTCGCAAAGGTCATGGCCACGGTGGCCATCTTGCCCAGATTGCCCACCCAGCACTTGGCGGCCTCAAAGTCCGGCGTGTTGATCACAAACTCCTGGGTGCTGGGGTCATAGGTGGCCGTGGTGCGGATGCTCTTCGTGTTGCTGCCATGCGAGAGTTCCGTGATTGCCAGGCAGGTGATGACCTCCCGGTTCCAGGCCGCCTCGATGTACTTCTGGTGCTTCTCGGTGCCCATGGCCCGGATGGCATTGTTGAACAGGCCAACGCCCAAGGCGATCTTTACCGAGAGACTGGGCGAGTAGCAGGCCAGCGCCTCGTTGATGTACATCAGGTACTTCGTCTTGGCCGAGAAGCTCAGGCTTTCGATCTCCTTGGGCACCAGATCCAGGTGCTTCATGCGGTTCACCTGCATGGCGCACAGTCGCTTCTGCTCGTCCATGGGCAGCGTGCGGGAGGGATGCGCAAAGAGGGGATCGTTCTCCAGGCGCCGCCATACTTTGTACTAAAAAAGAAGGAAGTTGATTAATATTCTAGGGTATTAAGTGTAGGGTTTCTCTTGGATAACTGAATGGTTAGGGCCTGCTTTACCAGTTACCACGAGAACCATTGAGGCCCTCGACTACCACAGGCATGCAGTTATATCCGATACATTATACTTGAAAAGATACATCAAAGCAAGCTGTTTTGGCAGATACTTTAGCAGATACTCTACAAATCTTTCTAATCTTTCCCTTTCACAACTTATTTCTTGGAGATTTTTTGAAGCAAAGTACTTTAAGCAAGTTATAGCTCACTGAAAATCATTCTCTCAGAGTCTACGTCTGGGAGTTTACTTAAAAAATGCATTGGTCTCGACAATTACTTCAATTAAATCGTCTTTCAGGGTCAATTAAGAAGTCAAAGCTGCGGTAATTAGCTTCACTGGAATTTCTGGTGCTCGATGAGGGTTCTCTTTTGGTCGCGTTGCACTCACCTTAATGCGCAGTCCCTGCTCCCTTTCGAATATCAGGCGCAGTCGCTTCCAGTCGAAGTTGGCCCTCTTGCGATACACGGCCAGAGGACCGCCGGTGGGTAGATCGGGAATGAAGCTCGTGTCCTCGTTGGCCATTGTGTGATTCGATTACTGCGAATGGAGGGCGTGAAATTGGCGATCAGTGAGTCATTCGAATTATAGCCAAACAACAATTACAATTAACACAAGGAAGGTACCAGACCGACTGGACAGGTGATGACGCAGACGCACCCGCCAAGTGGAGCACTCTAACTGCATTATCTGCAAGCGTGCAGTGACTGAAGCCATAGTAGGCGAAAACCTCAAGAGCGGGCGGTTTGAGAGCCAGTGTGTCCCTCTAAAGGGTTTGTGCATTTGCTGTTACTTTCCGGGACAGTTTTAGTGCGCCTGGGAAGGGTTTTTGGGTTCGAGTATTTGCTAAGAACAACTGGGAACAGATACAAAGTATCTAAGTTACTTTGCATTGCCTCCTAAACTGTAATAAATGCAAGAAGCAAAGTTTCAGAACAAGAAACATATAAAATAAGACATTCAAGTGTCTGAAGTGATCTTATCTTGCAAAAACTTTATGGTCCTAATATATTTAGTCTTTAAATCGCATAGCACCTAATAAAGGTCTTTTAAGCTTGACAGTAAAGATAGAAAATTGTGATTTTTTCATGGCAAACTGAATACCCTCAACCACTATAGCTTTCAAGGGGCGGAAACCAACAGCGAAAGTGTAGGAAATAATAAACCAAACATAGAGTAGGTTTTTTCTCTTGTGAATTAAATTATAAACTAGAATAAATACAAATACCGTAATAATAACTATTAAAAATTAAAAATATATTATAAGCTATAAAAATATTATTTGCTTTTATACCTTTATAGGGTATTATAATTTTAGTCAGAAGTTTGCAACGCAATGAAGGCGACATGTCCGACCCTATAAAGTATATATATTCTTGATCAGCATCAACAGCCGAGTCGATTTAGCCATGTCCGTCTATCCGTCCGTCCGTTTCTACGCAAACTAGTCCCTCACTTTTAAAGACAGACACTTTGCAGATAGTCTTCTATATGTTCTCACTACTATATACGTCGATACGAATTGGATAGGCCGACTATATCATATAGAAACAATCATTAAATGTAGTGAAAATTCAAAACTGAGAAGGTAAAACTGTAACTGCAACACTTTAAATATAGTATGATAGGTCCATTCAAAAATTGTTTTAGTAAAAACTACAAGCAAATAATAATTGAAACCAAGCAATCATTAGTTTTCCATCGCACCAGTTTTCACATCTGCCTTTCCAAACAAAGTATTTTCCACAGTGTTCGAAGTAAACACTTTTACTCAGTCCCGTCCCGACCAAGGATCATAAGTCCCCATCATGGATAGCCAGAGGCAGAACGAGATGGTGCGCATTACGCGCCAGGTGAAGAGGAATCTACCGCATCGGAACTTTCGCGAGATCTGCTTTGATCGCGACATCATCCGGGAGAGCATCCCTCTGCTGACCCTGGACGATGCCCGAAGGATCAAGGGCCCCGTTTACAAGGCCCTGGAGGATGAGTTGCGCCGGGCGGGATGCACAATGCTGCCGGAGTTTATCCGTTGCCTGGCCACCAAGGAGCAGACTCTCTTCGATAGCCTTAACATCCGGGAGCGGCTCGCCGACGACAGTGAGCTGCTCTTTGGAATTGTCGATCGGCTTAGGGAAGCGGAGCTGACCCATAAGAAGGACGTGAATCGGGGCCTCAAGACGGCCTTCGCTCTGTTCTACGACACGATGATGCTGTTGGAGCCTTATCGCCAGAAGTACGAATACGCTTTGGTGACCCTCAACGAGCACATCATCGTGCTGTGCAACAGGCTCGCGGGACAGGAGCGGGGGCGGGAAGCCGCCGAGTCCATCGCGCGCATCTACCACACCTACGCCCTCTACCTCATGCACACGAACCAGCGGGCTGGGGCACTTGAGTACCTCCAGATCGCCATGAATATGGTTCGCGGTCACGTCTGGACCGCCGAGGTGGGTATGCCCGCCGGTAGCCTCACGCTACACGAGCTGGTGGCCCAGGATCTCGCCCGCCAGTTACTCATCCACGGCGAGACCATCGTGCGCCAGCAGCCGGAGGAGGCCATTTCCATGGCCCGCCGGGCCACAGTCCTTGTGGCAGAAAGTGAGTACTTTACTGTGCCAAAAGAACAATGCCAATCCTAAGACTTATGTTAGCTTTTGTAGGCTCCTAGGAGATAGTATGTTGCTTTGCGTATTAATAATATTAATACATAATATAAAAATATTATATAAAATGGTTAAATATCTATTGAGCTAAACTAAATGAACGATTGCTTGCTAATTGCTAACTGAAATTATTCCCCATTCAGTTGGCAGGGAAAATAACCTGGAACTTTTTTGTGATACTTTCCTTGAGCGCGCTAACTTCCTGATGGAGACCGGCGACTACAACTCGGCGCAGCAGTGCCTGGATTTTTTCTTTTCTGTTTTTTTTTTTCCGGGGAAATTTTTTAAAAGTTTAAGGGGTGGGGGAAGACAAAAAAACTCAATTTTAATTTTTTCAAAAATAAAAAGTAGCTTAAAAAAAGGGAAAGGGAAGAGGGGCCAAAAAACCCTCGTTTTGGGAGCTCTGCCCCCTTCCTTTCCCCCCTCCTCCCGGAGGAGAGTTCGGGGGGGGAAAAAAGGGAAGGAGGATCCCGGCCACGACGATGCTCAGTACGCTAACGTCGATCTCAAGACGTACAAGCTGGAGGACACTGACATATGAGGCTGGCTTTGGCAGGATACTGACACATGATATATGTAGCTCTTCTGCGTTCTCAGTTGTGAAAATTGTACTTGTTCATGACAACCGTTAATTAAATTCATTCAGCAATCAACTGGTGCTATTTCTTATAATATACATATAAGATAGCAGTCCTTTAATTGCACTGCATGAGCAAACAATAGCAAGGGGTTTTCTTTAACATTCTCGTCAATAATAATAACAATAATTAATCTATAAACAGCCCTAAGATTCTCATTCTTCTTGTATTAGTATAAGTATCTCACTTAATAATATTAAGTTAGTATAGAAGACTTTATAGTTAGAAATAATTTCCAGCTAAGCTAAAGTAATGCACGCTCTTGGCAAATGTCTGGCACTCGTCTGGACTCGGAAATCCCCTCGTTGAAGTGGAGTCGTAAATGCGACTCATGCATGTCTAAATATATCGAAGATTATCAAGTGGAATGCTTGAATTTATTGACCCTTCAATATCTTTGGAATTTGATCATGCTTCGCCCCTATCCTAAAAATATAAACAGAATTGGGAACACGGATCGATCAGGCGGTGTTTTGCTGGGGAAGTAGTGTCTGATGGGTGTTGGAAATAACTCCCCAATGAAATAAATCCCCATATTTAATTTAAAAAATGCGCTATTTTTTCTATTAAACTATATAATATATGTATTATACATTTTCTCAAAGTCGTGAGGCTATACCTTCAGCCTACAGGTGACATATTAATAAGAAACCAACTTCGGCAGCTTTATGTTTATTCAGCTTGTCAGTTTTTTCACAATAGATATAATAGAAATTCGCCAGTATCTTCCAAGCGGAGGTACACGCGATAGAGAGATGTGCCTCGTTCAATATTGAGCGGGGTTACAATCGGAGAGACATAGCCATTTTCTCAGATAGTCAGGCAGCAATCAGAGCACTCAGTGCCCATAAGATTGTTTCCAGACTAGTATGGCAATGTATAGAAACACTCAATGAGTTGTGTGTGAACAATAAAGTAACCATATACTGGGTACCAGGGCATGCGGGGATCCCCGGCAATGAAGTGGCCGACATAATGGCTAGAAAGGGGGGCGAGTACGCCTTTCTATGGTCCGGAGCCCTTCTGTGGACTAGGGCCAGGAGTCATTAGCCAGAGCAGTCGTGTGGATCTCATGACTGCCTGCGATGACTTCTGGCAGTCGTCGAAAGGGGCAAGGCAGAGTAAACGTCTGCTAGGTAGTTACAACAGTAAGAGGACCAAGGACTGTTTGGAGTTGAGCAAAGGATCTCTCCGAATAGTCACGGGTTTCCTGACGGGGCACTGCAGACTGCGCAAGCATCTGCACAATCTCAAAATAGGGGAGGACAGCCTTTGCAGACTTTGTCTGGAAGGAGAAGAGACTCCGGAGCACCTACTTGAGGAGTGCCCGGCTATCAGTCGGTTGAGGTTGGCCCACTTTGGGGGCCTTACACTCACCACAAAGGATATGAGGGCTCTTCGACCAGGCGACATCATCGCATTCTTGCGATCGATTGAACTGTTCGAGGAGCTATAGCTCATACACTAGGACGAGGGCACAATAGACCCTAGTGGTCGCAGTGCACTAACCTCTAGAAAATTATTATAATATAAATTTGCTTGTATTAGAGATATTTCGCTATCAACTTGCTCAAATCTATATAATATTTGATAAAGTAACAAATCAAAGAGAGCCAACAGCAAGAAACGAGTTACGAAACCCGTTGCGTCAAAACATTATTCGCGTAGATAAGGCCAACAGCGAATGGCCGATTCGGTGACAATTATCGTTCAATTATAACAATTAGCAATAATTAAACACCAGCGAGCAAACAGTCACAGTGATAAGTTCGTATTGTCTAGGTTCGGGTATTTTTCGGTCGACTAAGCGACCATAAACTGTTTTTATTTTTTTATGGATTCCTCAGAACGTTAACTGCTTCGCCTAATTAGCAACTCGATTCGCAATCTCAGATATGTACTCGCACCCAAGAGCCCCACAATCAGTACATTCCCGCAATCACGAGGAAACTGCGCTCCACTCGAAACTATATTTGCTTACCCTCGGCGGTGAGAGTAGTGCCATTAGCTTTTTTTATTTTTTATAGGGAAATTGTGAGCGAATACTGGATAAATTAAAATGTAAAAAAACAATTTTTATTATATGTATTAAAAATGCTCCGAAAATTAGTGTTTGCACTTGAAAAAAAGCCAAATACTCTTAGATATAAATAAATAATAAACAAACTTAGCAAGAGGCATGCCGGAAAAGGCAAACAATAATTGTACCACACAGCAGAAATCTGAACAAACCAGCGAGTAAACACACACAAAATTGCAGAATAAAAAAACCCCCAGAACTGATAAGTGGCCACCGAGCGGTTGGAGCAGCACTGAGCAGCTGGCCAAGTGGCTGCCAAACCCTTGGCTTACGTGATAAGCTCCCTCAAAAATTGTGGCCAGGTGAGCTGTAATGGGAAAAGCCATTACTCCCCCACCAATGGCTTTTGCGTGTCGCTGGAAATTGTCCCAATTTGTTGTTCAGGCACTCCCCAGGGTGTGGGATCCCCTGTTGTTGTGTTGTTTTGTTTGGGGACAGGCAACGGCAACCTTGAACCTGAAAATAGCCGGGCGGCTATTTATATACCCTTCCCTTTCGATCAATTGGAGCTGAATGGCCAGGCGGGGACTCTTTAAATGAATTACAATGCAATTTGCGATGGCTAATTTCACTTTTATTTACACACCGCACTAGCACTTGGACAAATTAGCGCCCAATCAACACTCCCGCGCATAGGGCCCTCAATTACGGCCACAATAATCCCAATTGGGGCTGATATCATGGCACAGTGGGTGCCCTTTATACAGAACTTTTTGAATTATATATTTTCAGAGTATTGAGATATTAAAACATATTCATTTTTATACGAATTTGTTTTATAATAGATTCTTTATCATCCACTGGAACGTTTTTATATTGACTGAATCTGTATCTTTTATCAAGCTTTCCCTATAGTCCGTTTTTACTGTGGCCGAAAGCACACCCTGTAAACGATTTGTTTGGCTAAGGACTCGGGTTTAGACCGTGGCTCATATTACATCACCTCAGAGAGAGCGAAAGAAGGCAGAAGCGGCTATGTTTTGGAAGCCGGGAGAGAGCGTAAAGTCAGAATCGAAGTCAGGCACGTGAGAGATGCTCTCCCCGTGTGCATGTGTGTGTGTTTGCACCACCAACCTGTAGCGCTTCTTTTTGGCCCGCCCAATTCTTTTTATTCCCACAAAATTTCGGTATCCGAAAATCCAAAAAATGTTTAATTGAAAACTCTTAGCTGAGCTCATGGAATAATGGTAATTAAACAATACGTATCATACATACACACCCACGCGGAATCGGATGAGCACTAATAACAACAACAACAACCGGCACACGACCACGAGACGAACCGAGAGCGAGTATATAGAGAATCGGAGAAATGGAGAACCCGGAATTGCGAACCGAATCGGCCAAAGGATGAAAAATGAATGAGCGGAGCTAAGCGAGAATAACGCCGCCTGATTCATAGTTGTATCGGAACCCTACAGCGCACAATGGACGGAAAGATACAGATACGTTGGAAAAATCAACTTTTCGATGACAACCGATCGTAAAATTTCTTATTGAATTCGACAGGTAATAGTTCAAAAGTGTTGAATCCAAAAATTCAAATCGGTTCAGTATTTTAGAAGTTACAAGTGTTCAAAGTTGAACCTCTTTTGGATTGCCAAAAAAGCAGTGCGCTTTTTAGAAAAATTCTGACTTTGCAGTATGTAACCGACCGGCATGGTTATGGTCTCTATCAAAATGGTCATCAAATCTCGGTAACACCAAGGTAGAATAAGATTATAATGTTTATTGCACGTGCTGGCATACCTGTTTTACCGAAGTACTAATTATCACCTATTTTTCAACTATGATGGAAAAAAAAAATATAACTTACACCGGCTTATGGGTTTGGTGTATGAGGTGTTGTTCCTGAATATGTCCTTTATCATATTCAAACAAGAAAGGAAGCTAACTTCGGCATGCCGAAGTTTAAATACCCTTGCAGTAAGTAGAAGAAGAAGAAGACAAATGTTCTGACTTTCCGCTTTCTCGGAATGTTGCTAGCAAAAAATGTTGCTAGCGCAAAAATGTTGCTAACGAAATATGTTGCGAACAAATTAAATTAATTGATACATATATTCCTATGGCAGCTATATGATATAGTGGTCCGATTTAAATAAAATTAAAACCGAAATTCTGCAATAATATAAAATGGCCATGTATCAAATTATATGAAAATATATTAAAAATTGGCATAGTAAAAATTTTTTTTCTCAAAAATTTCCGATCGTTCCTATGGCAGCAATATGATATAGTCGTCCGATCTGGCCCGTTCCGACATATATAGTAGTGAGAGCATATAGAAGACTATCTGCAAAGTTTCATTCAGATAGCTTCAAAACTGAGGGACTAGTTTGCGTAGAAACGGACAGACAGACAGACGGACAGACGGACAGACGGACATGGCTAGATCGACTCGGCTGGTGATGCTGATCAAGAATATATATACTTTATAGGGTCGGAAATGTCTCCTTCACTGCGTTGCAAACTTCTGACTAAAATTATAATACCCTGCAAGGGTATAAAAAGATTGGCTGCCCCAACATGCCCCAAGAAATTCCAAGGCAAAAGATACTTTCAACTCAGCGTAAAAAACGCGCGGCTTAGTGCAAATTCTAGTACAAGCGCAGTACGAAATGGCGGGCATACATTTTTTCCTGTATTGGCGGCTTGTTTTTCAATTCCTGACTTTGTAAGGACACTTAAAGATTTGAAATGAATGTATAATGTTTAAATTAAAATTGGTCAAATATTTGGTAAGAAAAAAAATTATTATTAAACTGCCTCAAAAAACATGAATTTTCGTATATAAAAATTATCATTTATCATTTATTTATCACACCATATAGTATGACAACTTAATCGAAAGTTATTAAAATTACCTATCATTTAAAAATTATGAAAATATCTCAACTGGTTCAAGAGCTATGATTTTTGTAACCCTAAAGTATCTAATGCGCTACTGTGCGGCGATATATAGGGGCGAAGCGAACACCGTACGCACACGTGCCCATGCTCACACACACACGCACGCCCTTCTCTCATGGGGATGGAATTTATATGGCCAGAGGGGGTGCGGCTGGTGGATACCGGTCGATGAGAGCATGCAGGCCATCACGCTTCTTCCTCTTCTTCTGTTGCTGCCCCAATGTCAAGTGGTTGTTGCGGGAGCGAGAAGGCAAGCGCACCGGCCGGCATCGCTGTTCAGCTGTGTGGGTGAGAATCGTATCCAAGGTGAGAGAGAGCGGAGAGCGACCGCGAAGATGCAAAGATGTTGGTGAAATATTCTTCAAACAAGATACATAAAGCAGATAGCGATGCCAGCGTGTGGGTTCGAGTCGCGGCTAACGTGTTTAACACGGCAAATATTGTAAATAAAACGCTCTTGGTAGCTGCCCTGAGGTAGGTATTCATTAGATACTCACGTCTCCCTATGAATCGATTTAAGTGCTTTTCTGCAATTCCTAATGATCGTTGTAAATGGTTGTAATAATCAGACAATCAGAAAAACCATAATAAGCTTGGCTAGGAAAATAACACCATCGTTGTGGGTGGGTGCCTGTGGTTTTCCAATACGTTTTATATAATGCTTTATTCAAAAAATCCCAAGAGACGATCTAATATGCCTAATATATTGTAGAAAATAAAAGAGATCTAAGAAGCAATAGAAAAATCTATAACAACTCGCACAGTATTGAAAAATAAAACACTTCGTATTCCAATTAAATTTCGGCTATTATTACTTTTTTTAATGATATTTAGTGATATTAATGATAAAATAAAATGTTGTTATTCGGGTTATTTCCGTTGTTATCTTTTGAAGAAAGTAAAGCACATGCAAAAAAAAAAACATCATTAACAACATTAGCTACATTTATGTACAGAAGCTTGTCCAGAAACTCACTGATTTTTTCGGTTCTTTCATCCACGAGACTTTTACAAATATTGCTGGTCCCGGCACTTCGCCTAGAAAACTTAGCTTGACGCGAATTTAGGGAACTATTGAATTCACTACACGGGTTCACCAACTGTGAGCAATATTCCGGCGGTTTATAAACATATAAACAATAACACAAAATAAATAATGACAATAGACCTTTCCGCGTTTTACGCGATGGGAGTTGTTTCGAATGTAAATGAGAACTAATTACATAAAACTTAAACAAAAGTTTGGGAGAGCGGATTGAAAAGCTCTGTCTCTGAAAGTCGGGAGAGAAAAACTTGGACTTGGAAAAACGGGACAATTCGAGTCCGTGTTCGGGATCACACTGACTCCTGAAAATAAGCGCCTTTTCAAAATTAAATTGAAATTTGTTAGTTAAAGTGTTTTATATTATATATTATATTATATTATATTATATTATATTATATTATAAGCGGCTGATATGTTTCTATGATTCATCAGAAATCTAATTATAAATATTGTGGCAAAAGATTTAGTTTCCAATAAAATTGTTAAAGTTCTTTGGGCAATGACCGAACACTGCATCTCTATTAGGCTCGTGCCTAAAAGTATGCTACATTTCCACAATTTATACAATTTTAATTTGCAAATCTAAATTTATATTATAAAGTACAGAAGAAACGAAAGTGTGCCAAGATGTCAATTATCTTTACATTCCACTTGCAATCAGAGATACTAGATCGTTAAAATGAGAATATGAACCGTGTCATTTGTTTTAACAAGTTCTAACGTTGCGAGTTGATACGTATCCTAGTAGGATACACGTCCTGTTAATCATATTTCCCACTTGGAAAAACAAAATCCACAATTCCCATAAAGTAAAAAGCCATATAGACAGTGTTTTTGTTTATTTTCTCATGTTTATTTATCTTTCTGTGGTCTTTTCCTTGTCGAACGAGTAGCAATATCAAAGTGACCAACATAATTGATTAGGATTAGTGTCCGCTAATTGATTACGATTGCATTTATTATCGTATCCTGTCGATAGGCGTTAATTAAATTACTAATTTGACTCGGTTATACAAAAGCACAGATGCACGGTAAGTAGGTGTACGTGTGGTGTTTGGGGCACGTGCTTGGAGGGGGATAGGGTTCGTAAGTCGTATAAAAAACAATATTTATATCCGTAACTAGGGTTTGGCAGCTGCGATTCATCTTCATCCGAATATCTTGTCGAAGCAGACGTGGCAGTATGGCTTGTCCTTTTGCTCCTTGAAGGTTCCCTTGTTCAGCTGCTTGAGGCAGAAGGCGCAGACAAAGTGTTCCGGGTGGAATTTCTTGAACATGGCCGTAATGCAGCGCCCAGTGATCGGCTTGGAGCAGCCGGCGCACAGCGATCCGCGCTTGGCGTGGTAGTGCGTCTCACAGTATGGCAATCCCTCGTGGTCGAAGAAGGAGCCGCCCTGGAAGGGCTGTCGGCAGTCCTGAGAAAGACAAAAGCATATTAATTGTGGATTTCTATCAACGAACGTAATTGTGGAGAAAAAATAAACATAAAATTTAAATATTTAGATTCTCCAAAGCTAGAGTCCCCATTTGCTTAGATGGGATTAAGATATAGTATAAACAAGGAGCACTACTACTACAACAAAAAGAGTTACGCCAAAATGTGTTTGGTATAAACCTACTAGAAATATTTACTGCGCCATCAAATTGAAACTACAAAATCTTGGCACTAGGTGGAGGTATGAATATGGGATTCGGAAATATATGAGAGGTACTTAGATGATGTATTGTGGGCCAAATGTTTGTGCAGCCTCCGTCTGGGGCTAATTACGACTATAAATTAGTTGCCATACAGCATGACCGGCCCAGCAAAACCGATCGAGAATCGTCGGCAACATCATATTTGCTGTGCGAGATTTTACGCCTGGCCTGAGAAGCCTAATTAGAATGACCAAAAGTGTCGAATGGACAGAGCAGATACCCAGGCGCAATACACAATGGCTGCCTAATTGGAAACGAAAATTCAACATTGTCAAAAGAGACAAGCGAGCAAAATTTAAATATGATAAATACAAGCCAAGGGGCATTTGTTTTAATTTATTCGAGCTTTTGGAAAAACATTTCGCAAGAAGCAAGACAGCAACAATTGTCCCAAGAAGACAATAACATTTTGCGCACGCTTTTGGCCAGCATCCAAGGAAAAAATGGATAGAGGGGCAGGAGGACAGTATCATCCAAGCAAAGGATCATTGCGAACGTGATATCTGCTGCGGGGGAGAACTATTTTCAGCTCTCACCCCTCCACAGCCCACGCAAATCAATCATTCCATACACAACAGGTGCAACGATTTCCCCTGAAGCGATTCATAACATTTTCTTTGTTGATTCCAATGTACAATGTTCATACATATATGTTGAGGAAACTCGAAAGTGGGGCAGCACAGCAACAGGAACAGGCGAACCGAAATAATCAATATCGATACGGACTAAAAATATACCACGACACGAATATTTTCACCAATCAATAAAGAATTTCAATTATTTAATAAGTACTTGGAAGCAAAGTGCACTTCGAAATTGTTCTCCAGCTATTTTTGGGCACAGATATTTAGCAAATATCGAACGTTTAGTTCTTAGCTTCTAAGTAAGTTTGACGAATAAATTCACTTAGGCCAATCAATTCAATTATCACCCCAGGGGGCTACCACTAAATCTAAAGCAATAAACATTCTGGGCAGAACATATAGACGCCGAGTACAGCGTCAGCAACGAAAATAGTCTGGGTTGGGGAAATTATAACCCTCGCTAATCGCAAATCTAGTCCACAATATTGTAATTTGTTTATCAACTTAGAGAACAGAGCAACAAGAACAAGCGTACGTGGGCATCAACGCATGAGTCAAGGCCAGCGCACTGACACTGACCTTGACACTAACATAGGCGGCCCTGCGTGGGTGGGAGTGGGTGGCTGCGTGACTCTGAGGTGCCTCAGGGTCACAGCAGCCACCTTGAAACGCTGAAAACACTTTTCAACGTTTCGTCCCCTTTCTAGTGTTCATGTTGCTTGTTTTGTTTCTTTTTTTGTGATTTTTTTTTTGTTTTTTTGTATATGTAATTATTAAAATTTTATTTACAAAAACAAATTACAATATTGTTGGTCATTTTCATAAATGATTTTAAATTTAAAAAGTACCTACAAACTTAAAGCTACAAAAAGGTGCATAGAAAAGTTCAACAAGTCAGAGGGGGTCAGGGGTCAGGGGCTCAGGGGCGAAAGACCATCATAGAGGGCTGAGAACTCCAGTCCCCGCCCAGCGGCACCTGCCCCCAGGGAGCGGGCCAGCCGGGCGGGCTTAGAGAGGGTAAAACAAGGGTTTGGCTGGGCCGCTGTTGCCGATGTTGCTGTTGTGCTGCTGCTGCGTTGCTCCCAGACCCACAACGAAAATAGAACGAGACGGACGGCGGGCAGCTGGTCGCCGGCTCTCCTCGTGACGCTGATAGTGGGAAAGTGGCACGCAGCTAGATACAAAAATGTATCCGAAGCCGCTGCCACCACTGGGTCTATTTTCGTTTTGCCTGCTGATGAACTTCAGCAACATGCTTTCGGCGCTGCTGCTGCTATGGTTGGGACTCCGCCTCTTACTCCTCCTCGTCGACCTCCATGGCGTAGAAGGATTTGCCGCGCACGGCCTTCTTGCAGTCCTAAATGACAAACGTTACCGGGATGACCGATTAAAATGGGTAAATGTGTTTCAAAATGAAAATGAATGATTCGGGAGGGTTTGAGTTCTGTAAAGCCAAGATTTCCCAGCAAAGGACTTCCCTAATCTGAAGCCATAGTATATTCAACTCATTGTTAAGGGGCAAAGGTGTTCCACCAACCTATTTATACTGCAAAAAGCCAACAGTAAAGTTTTGATGGAACACCCTTTTGTAATGTTATAGCTTCATAGTAAAAGAGGATCGATTATGCTGAAGTAATGGTGTGGGATAAACCTACCCTGCAGACGAAGCAATCCGGATGCCACTGCGAGTTCAGCGCAGAGATGTAGTTCTCCATGATGGCCCTGTTGCAGCCATTGCACTTCGGGGCAAACATCTCAAAGTAGTCGTTGCGGCAGTACGGCTTGCCGTCGCGCTCATGGAAGCCATCCTCGCCGAACTGCTGGCCGCACTGGGCGCAGAAGAAGTGCTCCGTGTGCCAGGTCTTGTCCAGCGCGGTGACGCACTTGTCCAGGATGGCGCCGTTGCAGTAGGCGCAGCGCGGGCTGAAGAGATTGTGGTAGTCCGGCTCGCAGTACGGGAAGCCGTCGCGCTCAAAGAAGTTGCGGGTGCCCAGCTCCTGGCTGCAGTGATTGCACGTAAAGTGCTCCGGATGCCAGGTCTTGCCCAGGGCGGTGATCACCTGGCCGACGATCGGCTTCTCGCAGGCATTGCAGCAGCCCTTCTGTACGGTATTGACTCCTTGGCGACTCATATTGGCTTGTAGGTTGCCTAGCATAGAATCCAACTGATCCTCGCGACTGTCCTCGACGATGGTCGTCTCCTCGATCGTCTGGGTTAAATGGGCCTGTTGGCTGCCCTTGTTCGGTCTGGCGTAGTCGGTGACCGTCTGGTGCTGCAACGTCGACGAGTGCTGCTGCGGGTGGCTTCCGTTTCCGTTTCCGACTCCTACTCCGTTGGTTCCGTTGCTGACCTGCCAAGGGTGGGGCGAGATAATGGAGACGTGTTAGTGAAAATTATCCTGTGCCGCTCTGCGCTGTGCTGGTCCCTACGTCGATGTGTCTGCCTCGACTGAATCAAAAGTTGTGCGAGCGCTAGCACAAAAACTTTTGCTTTTAGCCGCCGCCACCAAAAAAAATCAAAATCAAAATATCAAAAATAATGCCGCTCTTCCTCTTCCACTTCGCACAGATTCTCCTGGCCGAACTGAACTATATGTGTTTGCGCACGACGCTCTCCTCATATGCAAAGCATTTTTCTTCAACGTTGACGTAGTTTTCGTTCATTGCCAAAAATACAAGCGAACAACTGGCCGGGAGAAAAGCTGGGAAAGTGGAAGGAGGAGTGGGCGGCGGGGATTCTCGTGTGTATGTGGGTCTTGTCTGTCGAGTCTCCATTTCAATATTCAATTTTTCTTTCATAAACTTTGCGTTTTCATTGGGCGTGCTCGGGCTCTGCCGGCTTCGGCCTAACTAAGTAGACGCCTAATTGAGCGCCCGCTGCTTTGGCTTTTTGGTAAGGTGCAGGATCAGGGCCAAGAGGGGGATAAACCACGGTAAATATAACATTTGTAGGCCACCCTTATTTATCTAACATTATTTAAAATTAAATGTTTGACTTTGAAATTCGAATTTACTCTTCTTAAAGAAAGTATAACGAATTTTTCCAAGCTTTTAAAATGTAAAATTGTCACATTTCCGAGGTACAAAGTTCTACACCTAAAAAAAAAGGTTCTATCATGGTCAACAAGATTCTGGAGAACTGGGAGGGTTGATTTCAAAAGTGTAAATATCATTATGCTTGAAATGAATGAGGTCATCGCATGAACTAGGATATTTTAAAAATATTTAAAAATATAAATTTGATTTTTGTGAAAAAATCACGTTTTTTCCTCATTTATTGTGGTGTTGACCAGTTGAAAAAACGTGGATGTTATAATATAATTTGTTATACTATCACTGGGAGACTAGAAAATTATAAGTTTCTTAATGTTCTCAAGTTATTTTAACACCAAGAAAGGCAGTGCTTCAAGCAAGAACTTTAAATCTGCGAGCTAAAGTTTTCGGGTTGAATAAAATTGTTTAACTTTTCGGTTATTTTTTTCTTGTTTTTTTTTGGTAATGCCTAGGTGGAACTTTGACTTATTATCCACCGACCAGAAGCCTATACAGTAGAATCCGGTTATAACGTTTTTCCGGTTATTGCGACGAAAATTTGATGGCCTATTGGTTCGCATACAAAGGTATTGTATGCAAATTACTACCGGTTTGTGCGTCTGCCGGCTATAACGACGTAAAATCGTCGGTCCCTTGAAAGTCGCTATAACCGGATTCTACTCTTTATTAAACATAGAATTTTTAAAGCGTGAAAATACTTTCCTTTTCTATGCTTTTATTTAAATATTGTTTGCTATTATATTCAACATAGAAAATCGAAGTCATGGAGGATAATTTAAAATATAATATGGAAAAAAGTTAATTTGCACTGACAACCCGTACCATTAGAAATCCGCTCCTGTTTCCCCCCCAAAAAAAAACCAATTGCTTTGGCGTTGGCGGGCGGGCTTCTTATTCAATATTTTTGTTGGCTATTTTAAGAGCCGAATCGTACACAATGCAGACCATAGACCATAGAATGGAACCGCTGATATCGTCGCCTGACGGGGAGTATAAAACCGAACGTCGACCGGCTGGCCAACAGGATTTCCCCATAAAAAGCGCATGAGCGTGTTCGGCACACGCTTTTCCATCCATTCGTGGTCGGGCGGAAAGGAAATGACCAAAGGGGGTGGTGACAGGAAGCGGGGCACCGAGGAAATCTCGATCAATGAAAACGGGGAAAACACGAGTGCGAGTGCGGTTTTGAGCAGCAGCACATGATGGCAATGAAAGCGCAAACAGAAATATAGTGATCACAGAACGCACACGAATGCCAAATGGATCGTTATGGTTATAGAAACGAGGGGAAAATAGAATAAAAAACGTTCTAAAATAGATATGCAAATGATTTGCAATGAAAAACTATGGCAAAAGCGGAACGCTGTGGAAAAAAAGCGTTGACAAGCAGGGGGCGAGGATGGCGGAAAATGGAAGGGGGCGGGTAACTGTCTGAGCGCCGGGAAAATCCGAAGTGCCGTGTGCAATATTGTTTATATCCGAAATATATTTTTATTTTGCTTTTCTTTTTCGCTTTGCCTACACACATACACTTTCGAATAGACCCGGGGCAGAGGGGCAGAGAGAGAGTGTGAGGTTTTCCTATTTAATTTTCGTATTTATCATATCAACAAAAAGTCACGGACACGCCTTTAGCCGTTCTGACGGCTGGCAGAAAATTGAAAATGATATTAAATAATTAACAGGCCCCACCACCGAACGAATATATACTCGCACTCGCACTCCGTATAAATATGCACGGCTGCCATTCGTCAATGACATTGAATTGCAATTTACTCAAAAATTCAAGACCCGGCGGGGGACTTCCCCCGTTCTCTGTTCCTCTGCTTGGCCATTAAGTGTCTGCGAGCTAATTTTGCTGCAACGATGACCATCAAATCGATGTGCAGAAAATATTTTTCACTTAGTAATTAATTATTAATTAATGCGAGTCGAATAACTTGGCGACAAACTGACAATTTGCCGCATTCCCTGCTGACAGCATCGCATTCTTTGAATAAGGTCTTTTGTTTCTAGCTTCTAGATCGTGGTAAACACTTTTGAATTGTGAAAAAGTACTTGGAAAACCTCAATAAATTCGAGTTAAAACGTTTTCGTTGAATCCAAATCGTTTAATAAATTAGCTAGTTTAAAACTTTAACAAAAATGTCCGCTTAAATAAAAGCGATGCTAAACGTCACGTCAAAACGTATAATCAAATTAAAAATATTGCCAATAAATCTTATGGACTAAGGCGGTAAAAATGTATTTAAATACATTTGCTAAGGTGTCTGTCACAAAGAATTAAAATATATTATATTTTAAGGTAAAATTGAATAGATATTTAATAACGAAAAGAAAAACAATTCGTAGCATTGTTTAAATTGAAACTTGAAAATACCGAAACTATTTTTAATACAACTGTAATAGCGATGTAATTCATAAGGTTTAGTATTGTATACTAGATTAAATATTTTTTCCTAAATAAATAATTGTAAAAATGCATCCTTCGCAGTTTCAAGTATATTTTCTGTGTGTTTTTCTTGTGCTAAAAATTATGTTCCATTTAAAAATATTGCATTTTCCAAACCAATGATTGATGTATTCCATTAACGAACCAAGCCAAGGACATTCTCAATAAAGGGAAACTTTCCCCCAGCCTTGGCACAAATATTATGAATACAATGAAAGAACCGGGCATCCGGAGGACTGCAAACCTCATAAAATGAAAGCTAAAAAAAGGCATAAGAAAACAGAATTAAATGCAAAAGACATCTGCTAAGATACATCATCCGCATAGGCGTTCTCTTTAAGATGTCCGAAAGTTCTAAAAACAAATGTCAGACATGTGAGGAAACGAGGCAGGGCCGAACGCCGAAGACAGGCTAATCCAAATCAGCGGAAACAATGTTTTTTTCTATATACATATGTATACATTTAAAGGAGATGTGCAATGAATATTTTGTTTACTCGATTGCCACCAAAATTGATCGATGGCTTAATGAGATCCGGATAGAACATAGAAAGATTTGGGTATATGTAAATGGGGGCGGGATGGGGGAATCGAGATCTGGTTGGTGTCTTTAAATATTTTGGCGCCGTGTGCAATAAATCGCTGAAATGTGACAATCACTACGGTTCCCATAAATGCCTGCCACCATAATCAGACTTCATTAGCTGAGTCAATTTATGTAGCCCATTAAAATATACCCGATATCCATCCACCTTCAGATTGCGCTGGCAGATGTCAAAGTCAAGATCTTTCTCGGATCCTCTGTGACTTTTGCTTGAAGGGATCTTCTTGGGCCTGGGGACCGGGACCTACGGTGTCATTAGATTCGCGCCATTGCCTGGCGTCACACGATTTGCGATGATAAATCTGTCCATTTTATGGTTTTTATTACCGAGAACAAGCACAATCTAACCGAGCACACTGGGGTGACGTCTGCTAAAAATATCATCCACATAGATAGCAATATGGGCAGAAAAAGTAGGCGAAACTCAAGAAAAAGTACAAAGACTTTGGCCACATGCAATTCGTTCTGACGCTGTTCAAAGTGAGCGTAACACTCCGACAGGTGGAAAAGGTAAATAATTTGTGATGCTCGAAACAAATCATTGACAAATATTATATTTCACAACAGTCACAGGAAAATAACACGCAGATTAGTTTGGTTTTTGTATTAAATTGTTTTAAAAGATAAAACGAACGAGAACTAAACAAAATATATTGCCAAGTAGAGTTATTTATCTGATTTTATGCTTTTTGAAAAGGTCAAACCAAAAAAATGTTATGCGATATAATAAACAAAATTTGAGAAATATTTAAGATCAAAGATAAGAATAGAGGTTGTACTTATATAGAGAGAAAAAGTTAGATATGATATACCGACATAACTAAGGCATTTAATATTATATCGAATATATCGTAAAGTTTAATATAATACAATTTGAATTTCGAAAATATCAGAATTATCGATATATCGAAGATATAGATATTGTCTATCCTATCCAATAGAAACCTGAAGATTAAATTAATTTTTTTTCTCTTTTACTTACTTAATTTAAAACAGCTGTTGAATTCAACTTTCTTAATAGGGAAATATATTTTCCCTGCCGACAATGGTAATTAACTTAGGCTCTTCTTTGTCACATTTCGTTATATCGGACATATATAGCAACGTTATAATATTGATTTATATATCGATCTGCCATCTCTAGTCGAAACAGAATTATACTTCTGAGATCACACAGCTATATAGTATCCATAGACCATTGATATGGTGCTTTTGTGAATGAATTTCATGAAGATATCCCAACCAATGGTTTTGAAATTTGCATTCATAAAAATTTTTAAATATAGTACATTGAAACTATATTGCTTTACATTATATGGCATGACTTTTATTGTGTAAAACTCCGGCCTTATAAAGAAATAAATATTCTTCTTTAAAATATACAGCCAAACCACTACTGGCACGACCTAGTTTTAGGGCAAAGTTATGCCCTCAAGAAAGTATGCAATGATGGATTGGGAGACTTGAATAAATAGTTCTTTCTTGATTATCACAGAATAAGATTATAAATATTCCTTTAATTATAATTTTTCCTTTACTATTCTGTGTTTTTTTTAAACAATAACAAGTATTATTCTACATCCGGTTCTGATTTAATTGATAGTAAACACTAAGTGCAGCAATGCTCTTCTCTCCCCTTAGAATGACTCACCTTAAAATCAGAGAGTGACGCCATCAGGTCATCGAGTTCCTTGGTGGCCTGTGACGTGTACGCCTGATGTACAACCTGTTGACCGGGCACGGCATGGTTGGGCGTGTACGAATCTTTCTGCTGCACAATCTGCTCCTCCACCGTTCCAACTGCAAACGTAAGACGTCGGTTAAGAGTGAACCAAGGAATTGAGTGTGAGATGGTAAATATATACATACCTGGTCCATCGGGACCCGTCAGCTTCTCCGTCTTCGTTTCGCGCACAGTGATGGTGACATGGCGCCCGGGCGTCGGTGATTTGTGCGCAGATCTGTTGAAACGATAAAAAAGTCACACAGTTAATCTTTGGGTCCGTTGGTGGGATTATCATTGTATAGAGTTTACCCATTGGGCACGGCATAGATGTGGGCATTGTCCAATTCGTTCAGCAGGCTGTCCATGGTGGGACGCTCCTCCACGGTGGCGTAGCTGTTGTATGTATTGTATTTCGAGACAGGCGTGCTATAGTTAACCGGCACATCGATATCTGTGGCGAGTCATGAAAGATAAAACACATTTAGTTAGTATCAACGCAATATTTCTTAAACTAACAATAAATTAAAAGAGCTGACAGTGTTCAAGATAGATCAATAGGCTTTTAATTTCTTTATTTTATTTGATTTATTTGTATAATAATTGATTTCAACTTTCTGCAAGCTAACAACCAAAAGTTTGTCTGCCAAATGTCTAGGCCACTGTGTGTATGCATTTATGTATAGAGAATATATAAATATTTAAAAAGCATTAAAAGCTTTTGCTTAAAATCTAAAAGACTTTAAAGAGTTGTATTTTCTTAGCTTACCCTTCTTCTCAGCCCCATTGTAGCGGGCATTTTGCAGATCCTGCAACAGTGAGTCCAGCTCTGACAGTCCGGAGCTTCCAGGTGCCGCCTGCCTTGGCAGGGATCCCTGGTTGGCATAGCCTGGAGTAGCAGAGGAGCCATTGAAGTCACCCGTTGCCGTTGGGGAGCGTGTTTCTACGCTGTAGTGCTCTTGGAACTGCAAGAAAATTTATTAATTTAGTTTGGTTTTACTTGTGTGACATTATTTAGCAGTAGGTACTTACCACCTGCGGCTGGGCCTTGCCCCTGAGACTGCCATAGCCTGGAGTGTTGTCCACAAACTGCTGCTGTTGCTGCTGCTGCTGCTGATGCAGTGGCGTCTGCTTGGGCTGCACAGTTCCATATTGCGATTGAGGCGGTTGGGGTTGACCTGGCACACTGTTCTGCAGATCAGCTAGGAGAGCATCTGGAAAGAAGATAACAAAAATATAAAAGTTAGTGATGTAATCTAAAGTGTATTATGATTAAAGGAAAAGTTTAATCATTTTTCTAGTTGTTTAAATGTTTTATAATCACTTTACACTCAAAGGTAAGTTTATTCCTCTATTGATTTATATTTGGAACCTCCATTTGGGGAGAAGTTTAATTCACTGCAGAATAATAACGCTACCAAGATTGTCGTAATCCCCATAGTTGGCCATGGCTAATGTTCTTCCGGTTTCTCACAGGTATGTTCTGCACCAAATTCCTATCTACCAGCAGCACCTGTCACTGCAATTGTGACGCATAGCTCGTTGTTAACTGAACGGAGATTCCATTCCGTTGCCATTTACCTTCGCTAGCTGGCACATATCTCACAGCAAAAGTTTCTGATAACACTTTATTTGTTTTCTTTTGTCTCGCAAGATATCGCCCAATAATACTGGAAATGATTTCACAGGTCTAGTCTTCGGTTTGTGTCCCGGCTAATTGTCACTGGGGAAGAATTGAAAGCTTGTTTCTTCACGATAATAAGCTCAGCACATTTGGACGTATAATTTGTTATCCAAGGCGGAAGAAAATACAGTTTATTGTTCGCGAAGGTTATAGTTGGAGACTTTAAATAAACAATAAAATGTATATATTTAAAAATAGATTTTCCTGCTATTTAAAATATTTATATACATCTTAAATAAGGTCGATAGTCGTATCACAATAAAGGCAGAGGCTCTAAAAAGGTTCCTAAGATTCTTAAATGCTGAACATGACTCGACATCCATATTTCCCATTTCTGCAGCATCCAAAGTGAAAGTTGCACTTGACCTTGATCCCCCGCCCAGTATGTTTAATACATATCACTCGATCTATAGAGATTCCATCATTAACCCTACAACGCCCACGCTGCACTTGCTACCCATCGAATGTAGCGTCACGCGTCCAAACTTACCCAAACGTCTCTCGAACTCGCCCACTTTGAAGCAGTCGCTGAGGGGCGAACTGTGGAACGACGATGATATCAGTTTTGAAGACATTTTCACGCACTAAATTTGGCCAGAATCGATGGGATCGAAATGGTTCGTTTGGCTGTCACTCGATTGCCTTTGTGGTATGCGAAATTCGACTTTTTAAAGACCACTATAAACGGTAGTTTAGTTAAATAATTTGACCGATACGGCATACAAAATACGGCACAGCATCGCACATCAGCTGGCTTCCAGGTAGGTAACTAACCCGAAAGTTCAGTTGCCAACTGACCAAATTAAAGCACTAAAAACTCAATCAGCTCCGGGGCCAAACAAAGTCAGACCAATGAGACACCCACACTGCAGCCAAAACTAGCCAAACACAGACTGATCATAGCAGATATAAAAATATATACATACAAGAGGCTGCGACGTCTACACACGGCTTTTTTGATTCAGTTTAGGTGGGACGAACTTGTCGAACGGGCCAAAAATCGCACCAAGTCATGAAATATCGCATTCACTCGCTGCCATAATAACTGCCGGTGTGTGAGTATTTCTGATAGACAAAATATTTGATCAAATTAATGCTGTTTGCATTATATTTGCTTTTAAATCAGCTATAAGCTGGAATGGGGAAGTATCTGAGAAACACGATAATGAAGTGAGAAAAATATCCAATAATACTAGAAGCGTACTTAAGATACGTCTAGTAGATTTTTAAATTATTCAAAATAATATGATAAGGGAAACAGATACAAAGACCCCTTATATGAATTTGTGTTCTGTTTTTCTTAAGTTCATTTGCGCACATATGTATATTAGCATACATAAATATTTAGAAGCTTTAAATAAGCTTTCGATTTAAATAATCATTGGATTATCTTGCTTCCAGATGGCTAGCTGTTTTCATTATATTCCCACAACTTATTGAGAGTTCTTGTGACGTATTTTTCTCTGTGCACTAAGCCTAAGGCTGCGCATTGCTTTGAGGCTTGCCGAAAGTATCTTTCGGATGTCGCGCCGTTTCTGCTGTCATATAATCGCACTTAACGCCATTCATTTGACCCGCCCATAACACAAGAAACAACAACAATCGCTAAAACACTAGGAAGACATGACAGCCGGCGATTAAGCCATAAGGCCAGAAAATAAATCAAACAAACTCGAACATTTCACCCAAAAGTTCAAAAGTTCCGGGGGAGGGAGGTGCGGAAAAGGCACACCTGTAACTGGGCCAATGCCAAAAGAGAACGAGAAAATAGAACGTTGAGAAAAAAGCACTCAACATTATACTCAATAATATGTATATGAGTTATATAAAGCAAAATAAGGTGTGACGCGATTTATACATTTTGGCAAGCGAATTCATAACAAGTATGTAAGAAAACATCAAGAAGGCACCAGAGAAGGCGATGCTCGAATTTAAATTCGTACACATTTTGCATTATTGGGCAAGAAAATCAGCCAAATTATTTCGCAATATATTTAAAAATAGTCCAAAATTGAAAGATCGAACATGTGGTTGACGAGAAAGGCGTTCAATTCTCCATATGTGGGGTCTGTACGCCCATTTCCCATGAGTTCCCTTGCGGCAAACGAAGGGGAGCGTCTATAAATAGGACAGGGCAGGGTTATCAGAACGTCACGCCTCAGTGGGTCAACGTCTACAGACCGACAAAGAAGCAGAGCAAGATTCTTTTAATTTGTATAATCCCAAATCGGAAGAAATGTCATTTATCATTTTGGCTTTATCAAATTGAGAAAAATTAAGGTTTCAAACGGGAACTAAATAAAAATAAAGCAATTTACTGGATTAAATTGAAAAATAATATAATATAATATATTCAATATTATAGGTACACAATTGAAAATCAGGTAATAAGGGACAACCATTCTTGACTTTTGTTATTCGTTTTTGAACTGTTTTTAAAGCGTTGGTTTTGACAATCTTCATATTGTAACACTCTTTATAACGAAATTCATAAATAAGTCAAGAGAGAGAGTTCTGAATTCTAATTGATTTGAAATTTTGACATTTGAATATTTTAAAGAATCCTGGAGTATTTTGGACATAACTGCTTCTGGAATTTCCGTTTTTTTAATAACTTTAATAGCATGGTACATAAATACTGTTCTTGAACAAAAATATAGAGATCTATCTTGGATCTTTAGTAACACATTCTTTATTTTCCAAATTTTAACAATTTATGATTTTGATCATAAAAATGTTTATGAAAAACATGTGCGTCTAGGGAATTTAGAATCGAAAAATTGCTTCACCTATTGAAAATATATCTTTTTTGGGGTTTGTTAATAACTACAAGGGGACCTTTCATTAAAAAGCCATTTCACACATTAGATTCATAGAGTGCAAGGCAGAGGCAGCTGGCTGGCTTGATTAAAATGCAATTAAAATCAATTAAGAGCCACCACAAAAATGCTGGCAGCTGACCAAACTGTTTGTCAATGGCGGAGTTGCACTTAGGAAACTGCAACTCGGAGTCAGTTTTGAGTTGAATACAGGGGAGAAACAGAGACAGGGATAGTGGCCGCACATGACAGCTGTTGAAATGGCAATGACAACTGCACCGAAGGAGGGATAGAGAGAGAGAGTGGGAGCGGAGAGCGTGGGTGAGCGAGCAGGTCAAGTCACTCGCGAATTGTTGTTATTGGCCGACGCTCTCCCTTTCGCAATTGTTGTTGACATTGTTACATATTTCTCTGCTTCTTCGCCTCTTTCTGTTTTGACTCGTTTTGGGAGCACTTTCGATTTTCATTTTGGCGGCTTGTTTGCGGTTTATTGCTGCTGCTGTTGTTGCGATGCTGCTGATCGATTGCGGTTGCCTTAATTAAATTCTTCACACACACACACTCGCACGAGTTTCTCACACGGGCAGCAGCGGCACAGGAATTATTTTCGCTCGGCAAAAGGCAAAATCTTAAAAGCAACTGAACAAGACGCTCGACAACAAACGCCGCTGAAGCTGCGCGCGCTCGATTCCACTCCCGCACAATGGCGCAAAAGATACAGATACTATACAATAATCAACTTTTTGATGACAACGGATCGTAAAATTTGTTATTGCATTCGACAGGTAATAGAAATTATCAAAAGTATTTAGATCCAAAAAATTAATTCAAATCGGTTGAGCTATTTTACAAAAAAGTTACACGTGTTTCAAAATTCTGAACCTTTTTTTTTCGATTTTTAGGTAAAATATGTAACCGACCGGCATGGTTATGGTCTCTATCGAAAGGGTTATCAAATATCGGTAAAACCAAGGTAGAATAAAATGATAATATTCTTTGCATGTGCAGGCATACCTGTTTTACCGAAGTACTAATTTTTCACCTATTTTTCAACTTTGATGGAATGTCAAGAATGTTATTTTGGTGTATTTTGTGTTTGGCGTATGAGGTGTTGTTCTTGAATATGTTTTTTATCATATTCAAAAGAGATCGGGTCCCCCGACGTCCCACCCCGAATTTCCCACGCAAATGATACTTTCAACTCAGCGTAAAAAACGCGCGGCTTAGTGCAAATTCTGGTACAAGCACAGTCGCTGCGCAGTACAAAATTGTATGGCGGGCATACATTTTTTCCTGTATTGGCGGCTTGTTTTTCAATTCCTGAATTTGTAAGAACACTTAATGATTTGAAATGAATGTATAATGAATAATAATTCTTCAAAAATATTAAATGATGTAAAATTGAATGATTATTTTGAACAAAAAGTGCATAAATGATTGAAAATTTGTCAAAAATTTTGACAAGGAAAAATAAAATTTTTTTCTTTAAAATTTATTCTTTTTTTTTTTTTTAAAAAATTAAATATGCACCAAATTAGCATTATCAGAGAAAAAAACGAAAAGTATTTATCGAAATTGGATAAAAATTGAGAAAACCGCCTCAAAAAACATTAATTTGCGAGTATAAAATCTACTATTTATCACACCACATAGTATGACCACTTAATCGAAAGGTATTAAAATTACCTTTCATATAAAAAAATGAATTATAAAAGAATTATGACAATATCTCAACTGGTTCAAGAGTTATGATTTTTGTAACCCTAAAGTATCTAATGCGCTACTGTGTCCCGCGCCAATTCCACTCAAAGCATACTCACTCGACGAGGCTCTGTGGGTTGTTTTTTGCAACAGAGGGATTTTGTGGTTCAAGCTATTCAAAAACAATATTATATAGTTTACACATATTTTATATTATATTTAAAATTGGTTTTCGAATTGGGAAAATGTTTTGATCTATGAATTCAAAATGTTAAATTTTAATCATACTATTTTGGAATTATATATATTTTTCTTTTTAATTTATATTAGAATGGGTATTTAAGAATATTTTTTTATAAATTTAAATTTTATAATTCAATAAATCAAAAGTGGATAAGTAAGACTCAAAACATTTGAGCAAAATAGCCACTGTGCTCCGCCACTCGAGTGCAACTCTAGCGCTCAATTACAAAACATTTACAGTTTGAGCATGGAGCACGAGCACGGCACAAACAGAGGCGCAAACAGGAGGTGTTGAGTAATTATTGCCATTTGTTGTTGTGTAGGCGTTTGTGTCCCATTCTCGGCGGCGCCACCTGGCGTTTGCCTTTCGCAACACGCTTTTCACTCTCTTCTTTTGAGTGCGTTGCTTTTGTTTCTTGTTTTATGTTTTTGTTTGTGTTTTTTTTTTCGGTGGGTGAATGAATCACTTGACTTTGAAACGAAAACTAAAATTAGTAGTAGAACAACAAAAGCAACAAATGGCAGCAAATTGCTATGGCTTTTGTTGGGAATTAAGCGTATTGTATTGTTTTGATCTTTTTTTCTTTACTTCGTTGCTTTGACTCAATTGATCTGTGAGCAAACACAAGAGATTATCGGTCAACACAAATCGATGGCCACGACCTGTGTCAACTAAAAAGCCGCTGAACGGGTTCTGCCGCGTCTCAATCGTTATCGCTATCGCTTGGATCCCCGCCCAACTTCCAGCTTCCAACTTCCGTAGTATCCGCCAAGCCCGGCTTATGAGATCAACCACTAGAACAATCAATCAATCGGGTTTCAGATGCCCTGAGGCGATCACCTCGGCAATTAGAATAACTTGCGTAATGCCAGCCCAAACAGGTGTACACAGCCACAGGGGAACTACGAGACGAAACTATAAGTATGATTTTCTGGGCAACAAGACAGAGAGAAGCTAAAGTTTTAAAATTAATTGGAACTGTGCCTCATTACTTGTTAAATTTTAGATCAATATATGTATATTGATAAGTTTTGTTGAAAATATTGTGTACTAAAATTTTAGAGTATTCTGATCTGATTTTCCGATCGTAAAAATTATATCTGGTAGCCCTAATATGATTCAAGTCATCAATCAACAATTAACAAACTAATGAACAATTAATGATCATGATTAATACATGAATTTATGATTTAAATTTGTATTAACCAATTATAGTAACATAAATAAATGTGTATTTATGCTGTTTTTTTTCTATACATTTTGGAAAATGGTTACACAAAATCTTTAGCTTTTTTTCTGTTTATTTATAGAACTGTTTTATACATGGATATACATAAATCCTAGAGCTAACACATTTTCTTCTTGCGAGGTATTTGCTAATCTTATCATTGCGAAACGCACTTTATCCACACAGATTATACGTATTCGCTGGCAAAGTGTCGTGTCTGGCAATAAATAGAACACGAATCGAATGGAAACCACTGACGCCCACTGCCGATATTCGAATCTCAATGGGAACAATGATCTAATGATCTAATGAATGAAGCGCGTAGTAAGGTCAGCGACTACCAACGATTGTAAGGCGAGTCCCACGCCACAACACTCGACAGATCGCCGCTTACCGATTTTCATGTCACTCGGGCGACTGTGATCACTTATTAAAAGTTGAATCCGATGAATACCGCTCGACGGCGCAATGCAAACTGAATTGGGGATATTCAAATCGAGTGCTGACAACTGGAGAATCCGATGCTAATGCAAGCGAGGTGTTCGCTTGTGTGCAATTAACATTACTCCGGCCAGATGTAAACAAAGCAGCCGAGCAACTACACCTTAAAAAGGTTTACAGAGTTTCCTGTAAATATTTATTATTGCTACTATAAAGAAGTTCACTTTTTGCAACCATAAATATATAGTACTCTGATTTGCAATATAGTTTGTGTTTATTTCTTAAAATATCTTGAACTTAAAAAGAAAATCAATTTATCTATTTATTTGATATGACCAATGTATTTACTTACATCCTAGCGCTATAAGACAAAATTTTAATAAAACAATAATGACATTTTCTTTTCAATATTTTAAAACTACTAAATTATAAGAAACTTATAACTATTTTTTTTGAGTGAATGAAAGGTGTGAATTGGAAGCGGAAAAAGCAGGCATGTAAGAACGAATCGTCTTGTAAGTTTATAATGTAAATGTGCTTGTAACGATTACGTCATCCGTTGCTATTGAGATGCTACATTTGTTTACGTTATCTTTTGTTGCTGTTAAGTTTTATAATGCTTTCCGAGGATAGACTTCTGGGAAATTCTATTTTCAAAAACAGCCACAAAGAGAGCTACTTTTAATCAATTCCACAACTGTTATTTTCTGCCTAAAAGCATGCAACATTACTTACTTGCATCTATTCAAATTTGATTTCAAACTCAAATGAAAATTGTTTTCATTGTTACCTCAGTTTCAGCAAATGAATAACCATCATTTTGAACAATTTTAAGTCATTTGGTTATGCAAGACTGAATAAAAATTTATTAAGTTAAATTTAGCAGTAATTACTATGATTTGTTTCTGGTTTAGATTGATTCATTTCTATTATTTTAAGAATATGTATACACAACCTATGTATGAACATATATATGTATACAATATAAAAACAACCTTAAAAATGTCATTCAGTAATTGGAATAAAATATAAGCAACAAATTAGCAATGTTAATGGAAAACTGAGTGCCTCTACTACAAAAGTCTGTTCTTTCTTTGTGTTTGCTTCAGTGTTCACAGAAATGTTTAAGTCAGCAGTTCTATTTCTTGTATTTCTGATCAGTCCAAAAGTTAGTTGGGGTCATGAAAAGTTCAGCATTCAAATAAATGAAGGTAAATATAATTATTTCAAATATATAATACAATGTGCAATATAACAATAGTTGTTTTGATAATTATTTCGGTATAGGTAATGCCGTTGATGCTGTCCTTAAGTCTGAACCCTTTGTGCAAATCAATGATGGGTACTACTTTTTTGGAAGAGAGTCTCTCAACTGGTATGAGGCCTATGAGAAATGTCGGTTGCTGGATTCCGAACTAGTTACATTTGAGACGGACGCAGAATTCGATTTCGTTGCCAGTTATTTGATGGCCAACGATTCGAGGGAGAACTATTGGACGTCGGGTAACGATCTGGGAAGAACTGGCACCCACAAATGGTTCACCAGTGGCCAGATCATGAGCACTCTCAGGTGGGCAGTCAATCAGCCAGATAACGCTGGTCAGAGGGAGCACTGCATTCACATGGGCTACATATACCAGGACTCCAAGAAGTTTCAGCTCAACGATCGACCCTGCGCCCAGGACAACAACAGTTTGTTCAAGTACATATGCGAGGCACCCAAACTGGAAACCGTATCAATTGTGGTGTGGAAGTAAATTGCGAATATTTATTTAAACTAAGCCTTCATTAGAAAATTAATAATTCCTGGATGAGATAGTAAATACACTCTCTAATTAAATGTTGATTTAGCCAATCACACAAGACACAATATCAAATACAGTTGAGCTTCATTTTATCAAGTCTACACTTCTTATCATATGTCAAGTACGGGTAAGTACGGATGGTACAGCAAGTAATTAGCAGCCAGATAATACAGAGACTATAAATAAGCTGAGGGTACTTTCCAATCGCATCAGTTTGCAACAGAATGCAGAAAGTGGCAGTTAAACTAATTTTCCTCCTGGTTCACTTGAGCCTTGGATGGACAAGCGACAAGCACACGGTCGTTGTGGATCCTGGTAAGAGTTAGTGGAGAATTTATTCTCAGGATATATCCAAGCTTGTTCCAATTATTATTATTTAAAAGTCTAGATAGATCAGAAGCATTCGCAGGACAAAAAATATGGTTACTAATAAACCTCTCATTAATTTATATTTTTCAAGGAAATCCATTAAACCTGGCCATTGATTCGGCTCCTTTTGTTAAAATCAACGATGGTTACTATTACTTTGGAGCGGAGAAAGTGAATTGGTACACTGGATATGAGAATTGCCGAAAGTTGGGAGCTGAACTAGTGACCTTTGAGACGGCCGCGGAGTTTGATGCCATTTCTGGATACTTGAAAGCCAAGGGAGATCGCTCGGAGCACTGGACCTCCGGCAATGATCTAGGCAAGACTGGAACACACCATTGGTTTTCCAATGCTCAGCCTATAGACATCAATAAATGGGCTCCGAGGCAACCAGATAATTCTGGAGGAAAGGAACATTGCATACATCTGGGTTACGTCTACAAGGATTCAACGGACATCCAGCTAAACGATCGTCCCTGCAGTAACGACGGAAACAGCCTATTTAAATACGTCTGCGAAGCTCCCAAACAAGAAACCATTTCTATTCTTGTATGGAAATAGAGAGCTAAAGAAAATTTGATATATTTTATAAAGCATCTAATAAAAATGTACGGAAACGGTAAAGATGGTCTTGTTTGATCAAATACCGGGTAATTCACATAAGAGTAGTTTTGTTTTATATTAAAAAAAATTAAAAGCCAAAAATATATTAGCAAATGACGGGGGAATACCCAAGATTTTTTTTTTTGTATCAGTCAAGTGGTCTTATCGTGGTAACACATTAGTTGTCAGCGGTTGTAATCTTTTGTAGTTATTCAGATAAGAAGAGAAAAGACTAGCATTTAATGTCAGTCGCCAATTGAAACTTGTTGGAAAATGTCTAGAGGACTCCTAGTCTGTCTCCTGTTATGGAGTGTCGTTATTTTGGAGGCCGCTCCCTTGGCAAGCGAAGGTAAGGGCAAACGACTCTCTTGGAAAAACCATTTTAATCCTACTAAAACCCTGATTGATTCTGTGCTACTTTCTTTCTTTTACTTACAAAAGGATCAGCAATTCTGATTGGCGGAAAACATTACTATATTTCTTCAACCGAGTGCAACTGGTTCGAAGCCTCCAATCGATGCCGTCAAATGGGAGGTTTTTTACTCAATCTCGAGAGTAAGGAAGAACTGGACAGCTTGACCCCATATCTTCATCCAGTCCTTAGCTACTGGCTATCCACCAACGACCTGGGAGTTCGGAATAACTATGTATCTGAAGCCACTGGAATTGAGGCTCCATTTTTGGCCTGGTCCGTTGGACAGCCAGACAATATCGAGGGCAACGAACGGTGCGTGGAGCTTTGGCCCTCGACTAGCTCCTACCAGATGAATGACCTTTCTTGCGAGAGAGTTGTGGGTTTTATTTGTCAGTTGAACTATGAAATTTGCATCCATAAAAGATTAAAGTTGACCCAGGTATAGGGAAAACATAACTTTAGTTGAAAAAAGTTAGTGACTATTGAATTTCTGGAAATACTTATAAATAAAAATACAAAATAAATGTATCAATTGAAATTAAATTTATCTCGTTTTCATTCGTTTTAAGTAAATATTCAAATTATGAACTATTTGGTTTAATTTACTTTTAGTCGTAACATCATCATCGGGAGTACTTACAGCCTGGTAGAATGCCTTTGGTGAGGGCCGTGCGATAAGGTTGACGCGCACCCGGATCGATCTTGCCGTACATTGTTCTATCCATGATGCCGCTTGAGATTCACTTTCAATGCTCACCGATTTTTAATTTTAAGTACTAATGATTAATCAAGGAACTGCTTAGTGACATTTTAATATACATTTGTTTAAGTCTTTAGATTTTGTTTTTGTTATTTCGCTGCGATCGACAAAAAGCAGTTTCATTTGAATTATTTATAAGCGCATTTTTATTTTTGGCATTTCGGGGCTCGACGACGGATTTGTCGTTTTTGTTTGCGTTGAGTTAGCCTGTCAGAGGAGTCGTTGTAGTTGTCGTTGTCGATGTCGTCGTTGTCTTTGCCTGTCTATCAGAGCTTTGCCCCAGTACCAGTACAGAAAATAATAATAATAAAAAAAGAAACTAGTTTCCTGCCCCCAGTGGAAGTCCCAGTGATTTAATGTTGAAAATTGTTGCCTGGGGAGTGGTTTGTGCATTCGAAATATTCTATTAATTGACTGGGACCGATAGAATACGGAATTGGAAGATGGGGATGTAATACAAAGGGGGCTAGTAGATATTTATAGGGACCTACAAACAAACAGCAAGTTAATATCCTATTTATCTACTGATATCTCACAGTTTTTAAAATGATGCTGTGTCCTTTTAAAAAAATAAGCATAAACTTTTCGATTCAAAGATAAATAGAAATATATTAATCATATCTAAAAAATTAAGACATAAATTTAGGAATTACTATCATAAGCGAATATAGAAATGAACCCATTACAGTAATCACTTCCGAAAACGGATTCCATTCAGTCAATGAAAACATCAGACATGCACAATAAATTACCGGCAAATCACTAATCAAATGCTTACAGGAGAATCTGTTTGGCTTTGATTGAGATCCAGCTGATCAACCAAGCTAGATCACCATAAAGAAGCACGACAACGAAGTCTTTATAATCTATGTGATCTGAAGATCAAAAAGGCAGCAACAAGATCGATAAATTAGCTCAGAGGCCAACGAAAAGGAAACCCCAAACAGAGATGCATGAGAAACATTTACTGTCCGACTCCCGCCTAATCCAAAGTGTGTAGGTGAATTTCAATGGATGATCTATGAAACTAACAAAATTTACGATGGCCTGCAGATATACTAGCCCAGATCAAGTTGATCCAAACGATCTGGGCAGACAGATTTATGGAATCATAAAAATACCAAAATGAACATGCAGGCCACATTTCACATTTGTTTAAAACACATAACGACACATTGGAAAAAGGTAAAAAATAATAAACATAAATTCACAAACTAAAAACAAAGCAAGCCGGGCCAAAAATACTGAAGCCGGCGGGAGGGAAGGGGAATCAAGGTTGCCAAATTACGTCAACACCATGATCGCCAACTAAAAATATCGGACCGACGAAAAAAAAATAGAAAGAACAGAACTTTTAGCAAATCAAAGGCGACGTTTGGGTCGTCTAATGAAGGGAAAGAGAGCTGAACTAGGGAAAATGGGGAAATTAATTGAAAATACGACGACGAGAGATTTCCGCAAGACGTTGCCAAAAGAAAACTCGCTTTCGTTCCAGGTCTGTGTGCATAGCAAATCAGTTTCCCTCCACACCTGAGGCATTACTCAGTCGGTGTATAGGATGACGTCGGGCCGAAAAGTGTGGGCAATTGTTTTTTCGGTGCGCCTTCCTTCTATATTTAAAAGTCCAAGGCACGGCTATGTTTCTTTCGATTGAAATTCCAAGCGATCGAGCGCCGGCCAATCGCCACGATCTCAATATAAATATTTTATTAGTAAGTAGATAAAATGTGTGTGAATGCGAGTGTTGACCTTGCTGAAGGCGCAAAGGTGAAAACGTGGCCAAAAGAAAGGCTGACGAGAATTCACGCCGTTAATCCAATGTCCCTCCTGTGAGAGGTTAGTCCATAAACTTGGCCAATTTACGGCACTGTAAAAATGTATCTTTCACACTTTGCTACTGACGCTTTGAGGTTTTGTTTCGAGTCTTGTGATAAGATAATAGGTCTCTGGGGAAGTGCCTTACACGATGATCAAATTAGGGTTGAGCTGATTAGAGTATTGGTTGATGATTGGAACTGAAAGACTATTGATTGGACTATGCGATTGATTACTTATAACTCTGAAAGAAGTTTCACTTGTACGCTGCTTAGAAAATTATGTTGTGTGCTAACTAATGCCTAAATAATTTTAGATGCATTAATATAAGAACATACAACTAGAGTATTCCAAAACATATGTTATTTACTCATAAAACCTATAAAATAAAATCCCAAAAATAGAAGAATCATAATAATATTCTATGGTTCTTTTACGCCTCATCAAATTCTGGGTTTTTATTACGCAACAAGTCTCTGTTAGCAATTATAAATTTCGAAATCTTTCTAATTCTTCTTCTAATTCTCTTTCTAAGTCCAGGGGAACTTGCTGAAAAATCCAACGATGAACTCATTGCACTGACAAGCCAGAGGTGCTAAGTAGCTGAGACTAAAGTAATCTCTGAGCTTGTGGAGGTAACTGAAAGCGGGGAAGAAAGCGCTAATCTTTTGAATACCAGTGATTGCCATATAATTTGTGCTTGCAGATCGACAAAGAGAGAAGCTGTTTGGCCGCAAACCAAGCGTATCTGAAAGATACAAAGATATTCGAAAAAAATAAAATCCGAAAACGAAAGCGATTCTCACACAGCAAAATGTTTATTTGTGAGCACTTTGTCCGACCAGTTTACATCATTTTCCAGCATTTCCATTTGCTGTCGTAACCCGAGATACTTTTACGAGAAGGGGGCGACTTCCGTCCCCCACTCTGCGAATGCACTTGGCTTCGAGTGCTTGAAATATGTGAAAAATGTCATAATTTTAATAGATTAAGTGGGCACAATTTAATTGCTTTTGTTGCTTGTTGTTATTGTTATTTTATTCCGGGCATTTCCCCTCCAGAAAAACGGAAAAACGAACAGAGACCAAAACAACATTTCCATCACAGCCGCCCACGACTTTAATCCGCTCGAAAATGAATGGGGCTAACCGAATTTCTTTGCTCCGCCAGATCGGGGCAAATACCTCATCTATTCGGATGTCTCGTCCGTTGATAATTAGTTCCATAATTAGTGGGAAATGCTAATGAAATCGAAATGTTTCTCAAACAACTTGGCGCGGAGATTTGCCAAGAATTAGCAGAATCTTAAGGCGAGTGACACGGATCCATTAATCTTGACAAATTCCACTATGAATGGGGGTTTACTCAGCAGCCACTGGCATTCCACTTTTATCGCTTTTATCTGGGTTTCTGAGCTCCTTGCTATCTTTCAGCTGTTTGTCAACTTTTTTCAGTTGAGTTTTCCTGCACGCGAAGTTCGCAGTTTCCCACGCTCCAACCCAGGTAAGTATGTAATGTCACCAGCACAGTTCCACCGATTTTCATCAGCTTTTCCCGCCTCTATTTCGCACCGATTTTTGTTTCTTATTTTCCCTGCGAGCTATCTCCACACTTTTGCATGCACTTTGACTTTGTCTGTTGCCTTGTCACATATTTTGTTATTGTTCCGCAGGAGAACGGAGCACAGAGACTGAGACCCGAGACGCGAGACTATGAATCGGAGAGACTGAGAAATACGCTGCGGCCGCGTCTCCGAAACAGAAAAAACTGAAATCCAATTGGGGCCCGCGCTTGGGCTCCATTAGCACAATAGATGGAAAGATACAGATACGTTGCAAAAATCAACTTTTTGATGACAACGGATCGTAAAATTTGTTATTGCATTCGACAGGTAATAGTTCAAAAGAGTTGAATCCAAAAAATTATCGGTTTAGTATTTTAGAAGTTACAAGTGTTCAAAGTTGAACCTTTTTTGGGTTGCAAAAAAAGCATATCGTTTTTAAGAAAACTGCTGACTTTGCGGTCGATTTTTAGGTAAAATATGTAACCGACCGGTATGGTTATAGTCTCTATCGAAAGGGTCATCAAATCTTTGTAAAACCAAGGTAGAATAAAATTATAATATTTATACCAGGCATACCTGTTTTACCGAAGTACTAATTTTCGCCTTTTTTTCAACTTTGATGGAAAATAAAAAATAGAACTTACGCCGACGATAGGTTTGGCGTATGAGGTGTTGTTCTTGAATATGTTCTTTATCATATTCAAAAAAGATCGGGTCCCCCGACGTCCCACCCCGGATTTCCCAAGCTAAAGATACTTTCAACTCAGCGTAAAAAACGGGCTGTTTCGTGCAAATTCTGCTACAAGCACATTCGCTGCGCAGTACAAAATTGTATGACGGGCAATTCCTGACTTTGTTAGGACACTTAATGATTTGAAATGAATGTATAATGATTAATTAATCTTCAAAAATATTAAATGATGTAAAATTGGATGACTATTTTGAACAAAAAATGCATAAATGATTGAAAATTGGTCAAAAAGTTGTTTTTGTTTTCTTTAAAATGTATTTTTTTTTGTTTTTAAAACATTAAATATCCACCATTTTAGCATTTTCAGAGGAAACAAACGAAAAGTATTTTTCAAAATTGGATAAAAACTTAGAAAACTGCCTCAAAAAACATTAATTTTGGAGTATAAAATCTAGTATTTATTACACCATATAGTATGACCACTCAATCGAAAGGTACTAAAATTACCTTTCATTTAAAAAAATTATAAAAATATTTCAACTGGTTCAAGAGGTATGATTTTTGCAACCCAAAAGTATCTAAACTGCCACTGTGCGGCGCACGCTCTCCGACTCTCTGGATCCCGCGCCACAAGAGCCCAGAGCGGGAAAGCGAGAGAGCTCCAATGTTTGAGAGAGGAGGTAAACAAAGTGCACTTAAAAAAATATATACAAAATTTATATTACCTACAAAAAAAAACAAAACAATAGCATAAAACAATAAATATCTAAACTAAAAATAGTACCTATTAAAATATATATTTAAAAAAATGTATACATATATTTTTTTAAATTTAATTATTACACTTTAATATGGCTTATAACACTTAGAATCACTTTTAAGACACATTTCGATTTCACAGATGATAACTTTGCTTTATTTAATATTTATCAGTAGTGCAAGTTAGAACAGAACTGATTGTATTGAATTTTACCATATATTAAGAAAAGAAGGAATTGAGTTCATAAAATAATAAATAAAAAAACAAAACAGATAACTAAATCTGTAAATAATTATTTTGATGAAACTGTTAACTTCACTTACCCAAAATTTGTTTTGATTTCATTTATACATTACTATTTTAAATTTTATAAAACGAACAGCCTCATTTAGGGTCCTTATAAACTTTTTATAGTATCTATTTTTTAGCTGGGGCTTATTTTCAGAGTGCTAAGAGAGCAAAGAGATTGTGAGAAAAATAGAGAACGAAATAATCGCAACAAAAGTAGCTTTTCGTCTTGCTTGTGGAGTGGCTTTTCATTTCGCATTTCTCTGCGGCTGGCTGAAGCATCTCGACCGCAAGTGGGAGGCACTGGGAAAAGGAAACCACTGAGGAATATTTTCGCCCGTTTCTCTGTTTTGTTTTTGTTTGAGTGAGAGCAGTGTGCTTAAAGCTAACCGATAACGAGGCCTCATGAAGAGATAATATAATTAAGTGTGAGTCTTGACAAAAATTTTAATTTTAAGCTGATATCGTTTACCTCTAAATAGCATTAATATAACAAATTTGATGAATAACAAATAACAGAAAAGCAACATCAAATTCACTACCTACAATATTACTAAAAAAAGAAAAGGAAGTAATAATTAATAATCTTTCCAATCCTGTATTAAATATTATTTTACTAATTTACCATCTGTCTGTTAATTAAATTGGGAATTTTAGATTGTGCGTTTTAAAGTTGAATACCAAGACATATTTTAAGATATTATAACAAACATTTTGAATAGGTAAATGATAGAATATTTATTGAAGAAAGATAGTATCTAATAAAAATCTATAGACATCGTTATGGCCCCACTGTGCATATCTCCTATCGCTGTCTTCAACCTTCAACCGAACTCGGCAGATCTTCACATCTCCTTTCATCCCGGGAAGACTGCAGAGTCAACCGCTGTTACAGTGCGCACACGCAACACGAACAAGAGTGGTTGCGTGTCGAGTGGGCAGCCACCGATGAAGTGGGCGCGCACTCGCTAATAGCCGCAAAATTGATGCAATTGAAGCAGGAGATCAAGATGCAGTTGAAGCCCCAACTTCCTGTACGAACGATCTTGTTAAGAGTCGAATTTCCTTTGATTCGAGATGAAGACAATGGAAATGAGGGTTTTGGTTTGTGTTTTTATACCCTGGCAGGGTATTATAATTTTAGTCAGAAGTTTGCAACGCAGTGAAGGAGACATTTCCGACCCTATAAAGTATATATATTCTTGATCAGCATCAACAGCCGAGTCGATCTAGCCATGTCCGTCTGTCCGTCTGTCTGTCCGTCCGTTTCTACGCAAACTAGTCCTTCAGTTTTGAAGCTATCTGAATGAAACTTTGCAGATAGTCTTCTATATGCTCTCACTACTATATTTGTCGGAACGGGCCGGAACGATCGGAAATTTTTGAGAAAAAAAATTTGTACTATGCCAATTTTTAATATATTTTCATATACATGGCCATTTTGTATTATTCCAGAATTTCGTTTTAATTTTATTCAAATCGGACCACTATATCATATAGCTGCCATAGGAATATCAATTAATTTAATTTGTTCGCAACATATGTAATTCGTTAGCAACATTTTTCGCTAGCAACATTTTTTGCTAGCAACATTCCGAGAAAGCGGAAAGTCAGAACATTTTTCTTCTTCTTCTTCTTCTACTTACTGCAAGGGTATTTAAACTTCGGCATACCGAAGTTAGCTTCCTTTCTTGTTTCTTTATTTTTTTTTAACGCAAAACTCTTAAACAACAAATAAAAAAATTTAATAAAATTCAATTAAATAAAAATAATTATTAGGCAGCTTCAAAAGTAAGAATAACAGAAATATGTAAAGATCCTAATTGTGCTGCATGTCTACGACTTCTTTATTTTTGAAAAAGGCTTGACAGGGGAGTCCTGATTCCTAGAAAAACTCAATTTCTTTATCAGTGACTTTTTATGCATCTTTTACATATGGGGATCGTAACGTCAGAATAGTGGAAAGAGACCTAAGAAATTAATTGATCAAGGAATTAAATATTTGTAATCTTTTATTCCGGTAACAATACAATAAACGTTGAGTATATTTTGTTGTCGGCATATAAGATAAGAAGGGAAATAATCTAATAGAACCGCTTTTGAAATAGGTCACAGACCACTGTGCTGAGGTGGAGTGCCGGTCAGCTGGAATTTGTCGAGGGTGTTTGTGACCGACCTGGCCTTTACTCATTTCTCAAGAATGTCTGACCAGTAAAGCAAGAAGATTACCCAAATTCACTTATATACATACAAGCATACGAATGTAGAGAGTTGGCTGCATTTGTGGCTTTATCAGAAGACGCTCCACGAATAACACGCAGCGGGACTGTAAACAGCAAAGAATTGTGTCATAAAGAGAACGAGCCGAGAGATGGCAGATACACTTTTATTTCGCTGATGATGACTAAAAGTGTGTTGTGTGGCAGCAAAAGAAAGCAAATAAAGCCGGCACGATAGCTCTCCGAGATCATTCATGAATGCCCAAGGGTTCGAAACCACGCCCTCGTACGGGGCCTCAATAGTGAATGATCTCACACTCGGGAAGTTATACATTCGGTTTCCAGGAATGCGGATAAATCATAAAGTGCAAGGAATGCAAATCGCATTAAATGGAGTGTGAGACGGTGTGCGGTAGAGGGCCACATCCCGAATAATGTACAAATATACAACATTTTGTATTTAGTAGTCACAGTAGCGATAAGATGTCACTTGGTATTCATCATCGAAAGGAAAGCGGCACGTAAATACTATTTTAAATAGTGATTAATGCTTATACGTCAGCGATAAGAATTGGGAAATGAGCAAAAAAGAATTATACCTAAGGAATACATGAATTATTAAGAGAACAATGTGCAACTGGGCCTTAAATTATGTTTTTCTTTTAAGATATAATATGTACATAAGATACCGTAAGCGTACTTTTTTTGAGTGCTTTCCCTTTACGTCTTTCATTGGTTTATCCTAGATTTATAAAAACAATGTTGATAAATGTCTGGGAGCGAAGGTCAATAATAACTGCCCCACCAAAATACCAGCTGTTCTAAGGACACAGTATACTTTTGGAGTGCTACAGTTTCTTCTATTCACTTTTCACTGTACCAAAAATATATTCATCCGTGAGATTTCCGGCCTGAGGTGTCGCCACCTGGCGGCCACACCAAGATACCTTCTCAGCATGCTAATTAACTCCAATTAACGACCGACCTTGAAGTTGGAGCTTAGGTTCGCGGTGGCACTGTGTGCGTACGTGTGCTGCGGAATGTTTGAGGAAGTTTTCCTCAGAGGAAAAGCGGACTCACCCAAGTCGTCCATGGCGTTGCCTTTCCCTCGACGGGCCGATGTGTGCGTGTGCTTCGGCTGCTCTCCAAATGTTCCAATAGTTGTGGTTCAGTTCAGTTTTCGGCCCAGGCACACGCGCAGCTAATTGATGTTGATTGGAGAGGCGAAAGAAAACCGTGGTCCACGCAAACACTTTTCACTGTGACTCGGGTACGGATTCGCGGAGTTGGACGTTCGCTTGTGTGATCGAGACTAATTCGAGCCGTTGGCCAGTAATCGCGCTCTTCGCCGCGAATCGGAGACGAGTTTTATATGAATCACTTCAGTTTTGGAGCGGCGGAGCGGCCATAAACAATTCCCCCCAATCTAGAGCTGGACGTCGATGTCACGTCGATACATCGATGTTTCTCCAGCTGCCGTTGGGGCCAGTTTGCATTAGAATTGTATATTTCCCACCTTGTGCAGCTTGAAAAACATTGTAGAGCTTAATCGCCACAAAGAGGTGCGTTTTTTAAGGGTTATTCGTTATTTTAAGCATTATTTGTTTGGAGAGCGGAGAGCAAACGAGAGAGAGCAACAGCTGATTTGTTATCGATGGTCGATATCGGGTGGGGACAGTGGTGACAAGCTTAGCTATTTTTCCATTAGTGTTTTTATATATGCAGACTTGCGTATCAATTAAAATGTAAAATAACAAAACTATTTACAATGATGAACTAGTGAATTTGATTAACCGCGACTTTCGTTTCACTACATAGGGTTTTCGTTTTCAGCTTTTACCATAACATTATACAACTTTTAGCTTTTCTTTTACAGTCTTGCTTAATTTTATTGTTGGCAACACTGGATGGGGAACCACTAGTTCACTAGTTCACAGGTACGTGGCCAGTGGATGTTAAAGTTTTTCAAATTTTTAGAAATTAATAAAATTTTAAATTCCATCTTAGGAAAATACATTTTTTATAAATATTTTTTTTATATTGTTATTATTATTTAAATATATATCTTATAAAATAGATTACAATTTCTTGTGTTACATTTTATTGAAGCGCAGTTTCTTTTCCGTTTAATAAACTTCATAAATAGTGAGGTTTATATACTTTCCAATTCTTACTTTAAATTCCATTTTATTTATATATTCTTTTAATTAAATAAAAAAGTTTTTATTGGAAGATTCGTGCAAAAAATTGCATAAAAACGAGCTGTATTAAAAATTAGTTGTACAGATATCATATGCCAGACTTTTGTAAAATTAACCAGATAAATAAATTAAATATTTAATGCACTGCAAGTGCTAAGGTTGTAAGTATAGAAGTTTGACTGTAATTAAAAGTTCCCCTTACAAAATGCGTAACTGCTGTCCGAATCTCATAATTTAAACCCACTGAGAAATACTGAGAACTCGTTTATCTGTCTATAAATTGCGTTTTTATCTGTGGTAAACAACGATTAGTTAACAATCTGCAATATATCTCGCATTTTCAATCTGTATAAAGATTAGGCAGCAGATCTAGACGTGAGAAGGAGCAATGGAAAGAATTACTGAAACACCGATCAAAAACCGAAAGATCCGGAAACTGAGCGATGTGGAAATGACCGAAGTGCAGCTAAATGAAGTGGACCTCAGTGCCAGGAATAACGTGGAAACTGGAAGCTCTGACGGAACCGAAGAGACCAAATTCAACGGCAGCAATGCGGAGCCCCCATCAAAATGGTTTAGGTCGAAGTTATTCATCATATCGCTCGTCTTTTCATGCCTCCTGATCACAGCAATGTGTATTGGCTTCGTGGTGCACTATGCCATGTCTGAAGACGTGGGCGACATGGATACGGTGACCTATTGGCCGGTGGAGCTACCTAAGGAGCAGCTGGAATGGTACGATCAAGGAATCAAGGAGCTCCAGAAAGCCGTTTCGAGGGACTTTAATCGGCGCCGTGCTAAAAATGTTGTACTTTTTGTTGGCGACGGCATGGGTCCGAATACGGTGACCGCTGCCCGAATATATGGATTCAAAGAGGAGGGTCTCCTCAGCTGGGAGCACTTTCCCCACATGGGGCTCCTGAAGACATACTGCGCGGACAAACAAGTGCCGGATTCCTTCTCGACGGCTACGGCTCTCTTTGGCGGTGTGAAGGTTAACTACGAGACGGGTGGAGTGGACTCCAATGTGCCTCTGGGCAACTGCACCGCCTCTTTGCAGCAGGAGCACCACGTGCAGACGATCCTGCGATGGGCTCAGCTGGACGGAATGCGAACGGGCTTCGTGACCACCACCAGGGTAACGCATGCCACTCCCGCCGCTCTCTACGCCCACGTAGCGGATCGTCGATGGGAATGCGAGACTGGAATGACGCCAGAGGCCCGGGAACAGGGCTGCATGGACATCGCGCGCCAGCTAGTCGAACTGCCCACGGGTCAGAAGATCAATGTGATCATGGGTGGTGGCCGGCAAATGCTTGTTTCGAATGTCAGCCATTCGGATGCCGACCCCTTGGATACTTGGGCGGGCCAGTCGGCAGATGGCAGAGATCTCATCCAGGACTGGAGACGGAAGAAAGAAGCTGAGGGAGAGGCACATGCCGTCATCCAAAATAATCGTGAGCTATGGAATCTCAAAGGCCAGGAGGTCGACTACCTTCTGGGCATCTTCGCCAACGGACACCTTATGTACGACCACGAGCGGGATCGAGGTGAGCTCGGAATGCCATCACTTTCGAATATGACCCTCAAGGCTCTAGAGGTGCTGGGAAACAGTGATAAGGGATTCCTGCTTGTGGTGGAAGCCGGGTTAATTGATCAAGCCCACCATCGGGGCAAGGCTCGCAAGGCTCTTCACGAAGTTCTCGAACTCAGTACGACGGTGGAATCCACTCTTTCGTTCCTAAAGTCAACGGACCGCCTGGACGAAACACTGGTCATTGTGACCGCCGATCACTCGCACAGCCTTACCATCAACGGACACCCAGATCGAGGCTCCAGCATATTGGGACTGGCGGGCACATCAAAGACAGAACAGACACCTTATACCACACTCACTTATGGCACCAGCTACGAAGGCTTCCAAGTTGACCCCAGCACTCAGAGGCGCAAGAATCCCGCGGAAAGCGATATCAACGACTGGGAGTACACCCAGCAAGCAGCCATTAATACGGATGAAAACCTACATGGCGGATCGGATGTGACAATCCATGCCGAAGGTGCCATGTCCTACCTGTTCCACGGAGTGCACGAACAGAGCTACGTGGCCCATGCCATTTCCTATGCCTTAAGGATCGGACGATTCCGAGACAGCTCCATAGCTGAAACCCTGGCTGAGCTGACGCCGCTTTAATTTTTGTAGTTTGTAAGTTTACTTCTTGCCAAATTGAAAATCAGGGATAAAATGGTTAAGTTTCGAATTAGAACAGGTTATGGTTATGGTTTCTTCATTAGCGAGTAGACCCCCGATTTAAGTCCTTTATATAGAAACTATTTATAATATAATAATGTTATTGAATTGCTGAATAAAAAACGTTAAATTGAAAGCTTAAATGTTTGACTTTTCTTAAAAAAGAAAGAAGTACAAAAACAAAATCCACATATGCTAAAATTTAAAACATACGAAGCAAACATTTACATTTTTTGTTTAGCGCCCAGTGTTTCAAGCTTACACCTAATATAATTCCAATAAGAAAAAATAAATCCTAAATATTCTATTCAAATTGCAGTTTCATATTACTAGTCCCAACTGTAGATGAATTCATTATCTAAACAAAACTAATTCAAAAGTACAACTAATTCAAAGAGGTGCTCGTTCCTCAAAGGTTGGGTATGTTTAAGAGAACACAATAGTTGGATTTCAAAGAAATTATTAACTTGTTTTTTATTTTAGTTAAAAATGGACTTACTGCAACTGCACGACGACTGTCTGGATCTAATCTTTATGAACTTTAAGCTCAATGAGTTACTGCCATTTTACAGAGAAATTCACAATCGCTTCGATGAAGCCATTGCATTGAAAGGCAACTCCATCGGTTTAAAGACCTGGATTTCAGCATGAGACTACCTCCCCTTTTTCACGAAGATCTGTTGATATCATTGGGTCGCCATCTGCACAGCCTTCACATCAATGTCGGCTACTCGACCAAGGATCAGGAAATTCTGCGATATCTGAAGCCGTTGTGCCAAGGTGCCTCCGAGAGCCGACGGTTGCGGGCTCTGAAGCTGGATCACGCCAAGTGGTCACCCGATATATTGGCAACCGTTCAAGAGGTGGTTCCTTCTCTTTTCTTTTTGGACATGCGTCACTGTGATGTGCGGGACTACCAGATAGCACAACTCTTGGAATCGGCCGATAAGTTGAAGGCCCTCGCTCTGCTCCATGTTAACAATCAGACCGGAGACTCTTATCTGCAGCCTAGTATACTCAACAGGCAGCCATCCCTGGGACTCATCCACATCACAATCCTTGGCCCGTTGCCGTTCTCCCCCGAGGAACTCGCCCAGCAGTGCCCGAACCTAAGTTTCCTCATAAGTGATCTGATCAACAGCGAATTCAAGATATACGGACCTCCTGGTTACCTACAAAACTATTATAAATTCTATCATGAGTACTTTAAAAATCCTTGAGATAATAATATTTTAAGATTTATAAATTATAAAAATATATACAATTTTATATTTTTCAACCAAAGGAAGGTGTCTTATTTTACATAATTTTTCTGTTTTGTGAGAATATTCTGATATTCTGAAATTCTACATAACAGTTTTTGTTGTCGTCTTCAACACATTTTATATATTTTTTCTTAAATAAAAATAAATAATTGTAAAAGTGACACATTTTTGTTGTATTTATATGAGATTTCCCGAGAAGTATTTGTTAAGAAGAGTCTTAATTTTTTTTAGTATTTGTTATATTGATAATGTGTAAATTAAAATGGAATTTAATTGTTATGCAATCTGATATTATTAATTATTATTACATTTTTTTGTCAGTTACAATCTCAAGACAACTAGTGATGGGAGGCGCCAAAACGATTACAATCATTGCCATCGCGATAGTTCAAAAATAATCGAAGTTTGCCGGCCGGCCACATCTCTAATTGCCAAGTAAAATGTAAAAAAACATATGTGCAACTGCAAAATCTGATGAAATAGCAAGGAAATAAATAGCATTTCGTGACAAAGAAGCAAGAAAAGTAAACTCCCGAACTCCATCACGATGGTGGTGCGCTCGTACAACGATGAGCTCAAGTACCTGGAGAAGGTGAGCGACCACTGCTGGAAGATCAAGAAAGGCTTCCAGCCGAACATGAACGTGGAGGGATGCTTCTACGTGAACAGCCGCCTGGAGCGCCTGATGCTGGAGGAGCTGAAGAACTCCTGTCGTCCCGGGGCCGTTGGCGGCTTCCTGCCTGGAGTGAAGCAGATCGCTAATGTGGCAGCGCTTCCTGGGATCGTGGGTCGTTCTATTGGGCTGCCCGACATCCACTCCGGCTATGGATTTGCCATCGGAAACATGGCTGCCTTCGACATGGACGACCCCTTGTCCGTGGTGAGTCCCGGGGGCGTTGGCTTCGACATCAACTGCGGCGTCCGCCTGCTGCGCACCAATTTATACGAGAAGGACGTGCAGCCGGTGAAGGAGCAGCTGGCCCAGTCCCTGTTCGATCATATACCTGTGGGCGTGGGCTCCAAGGGCATCATTCCGATGAACGCCCGCGACCTGGAGGAGGCCCTCGAAATGGGCATGGACTGGTCGCTGCGAGAGGGCTACGTCTGGGCCGAGGACAAGGAGCATTGCGAGGAGTACGGACGTATGCTTAATGCCGATCCGGCCAAGGTGAGCATGCGAGCCAAGAAGCGCGGTCTGCCCCAGCTGGGAACGCTGGGCGCTGGCAACCACTACGCCGAGATCCAGGTGGTGGACGAGATCTACGACAAATGGAGTGCCTCGAAGATGGGCATCGAGGAGAAGGGCCAAGTAGTGGTAATGATTCACTCCGGAAGCCGGGGCTTCGGTCACCAAGTGGCCACCGACGCTCTGGTGCAGATGGAGAAGGCCATGAAACGAGACAAGATCGAGACCAATGACCGACAGCTGGCCTGCGCCAGAATCAACTCGGTGGAGGGTCAGGATTACCTCAAGGCCATGGCGGCGGCGGCGAACTTCGCTTGGGTGAACCGCAGCTCGATGACCTTCCTCACGCGACAGGCCTTCGCTAAGATGTTCAACACCACGCCGGATGATCTCGACATGCATGTCATCTACGATGTCTCGCACAACATTGCCAAGGTGGAGAACCACATGGTCGATGGCAAGGAGCGGAAGTTGCTCGTTCACCGCAAGGGCTCCACCCGAGCCTTCCCCCCGCATCACCCACTCATCCCGGTTGACTATCAGCTCACTGGACAGCCCGTCCTGGTCGGAGGAACCATGGGCACCTGCAGCTACGTTCTGACCGGAACGGAGCAGGGCATGAAGGAGACCTTCGGTAGCACTTGCCACGGAGCGGTGAGTCACTCTTTGTTTGCTATTAAAAGTCTTATCGGTAAATTAAGGAAGATTGCGAAATCAAAATATTATTTCGTAGTTTTTGTTTATTTAAATAATTAAGTTAACTAGATTTGTATTTGTTATATATTTGTCTATTTAATATCTATTTAAAATGTTTTGCTTTTTGTTTCCAGGGTCGCGCCCTTTCTCGTGCCAAATCCCGCCGTAATATCGACTACAAGGAAGTGCTGGAGAAGCTGGACCAGATCGGCATAGCCATTCGTGTGGCTTCGCCCAAGCTAGTCATGGAGGAGGCTCCGGAGTCGTACAAGGATGTCACCGATGTGGTCGACACCTGTCATGCGGCGGGCATAAGCAAGAAGTGCATAAAAATGCGACCAATTGCGGTTATTAAGGGTTGATGGTTCTACAGGCTGATTAAATCTTAATTTATTTAAGTGAATTAAATATAAATAAAGATTTGTATGTTAACAAAAATATTCCTTTCGAATATTTTATGAATTTTATAAATCAAATCCTTTTGAATCCTAACATTTCGGAAATTATATCGAAATTAAAAGAACTTCAAGTTTTTAAATTTTGTATTCTCAAATAGATTGGTTATATTTTTAAATGTGTTTTATTTATTTGTTGTTAGTTTAACTTAATTAATGCTTTCCAAGGGAAAACTTTGGCAGCACATGAACTTACTTCCGTTGTATAACTTGTACAAAGTTGTTTCGAAAATAAATCATATAACAAAATTTATATTTAAAGCAATTTTTTAAATACAAATTCGAATCTGAGCCATTTTTTACAGAGTACAAATTTATTGGCGTATGTTAACAGCACTGTTATCACCTAGCAGCACATGTTATCCATTTCAGTGTTTCCAAATCAGTTTTTTTCTCGCTTATGCTCAGCTCTATTTGTAGCGATAATTATTTATAAATATCAGGAAGCTTAAGTATTGCTTTATATATAAAATGTATTGCTTATTTTTATTTATTTATTTTTATAACTATTTAATAACATAATGATAATAATTACATCTTGTCTTGCTTTAGCTTTTTCTGTCCCAATCATGGCAACTCTATCCACTAAGAAGCTCACTGTTAGTTGTCAGCTGACAGCCCATCCAATTGGACTCCCCGGCTCGGATTTCGGTTGAGCGCATATTTTGCATTCAAATTCGTTCAATTAAATGCGGTTTTTGTGTAAAGTGCGCCGATTGTAATTATAAAATCGCCAGTAATCGATCGCAGTCGAGTCGTGGGTGAAATTAAATCTAAGGGAAGGGAAGGGAAGGGCTGTAGCAATTTTCAGCTGCGCAGTTAGGGGAAAACTAAAGAAGTAGACAAACCACGTCGTACGCTGTCTGTCTTAACTGGAAGAGTAAACAAAACACAAACAACATGACAAATATGCGCCCACCGCAGAAATCCAAATTGCTGAAGGTCGTCATACTGGGCGATGGGGGCGTTGGAAAGTCCGCCCTACTCACCCGCTTCGTTTCGAACCGCTACGAGGAGAACAATTTCCACACCATCGGCGTTGAGTTCATGAACAAGGACATAGTTGTCGACGGGGAGCGCTACACACTGCAGGTCAGTGGGGGTTCTTCCAAGAGCTTTATAGAATAATGTATAAAAATACATATGTACATATATTACGAAAGCAAAGACCTTCGTTCTTTGGAAACTTTTAAACTTTACGTGCAACAGTTGGCCAAGATAACAACTAGCCAAGCGTGATTCCTTCTACTCCTCCAACTGTCTGATCTCCTACCCTCCAATTTTTTGCCAAACCATCAGAATGCACCGGCATTTCGTTGATGTAAATACATAAAAAAGTGAACAACGATCTAGCTTTGTTTTCCTTTCCCTATCATCGGACAGTACAGTGGTCAAGCGGGGATTAAACTCCCAAGAATCAAGGTCGAAATCAATCAAATCAACTTTACAAAAGCCAAATAGGCGAAGAGATTTATTTATTTTACCTTCATATTTATACAAATTTAAAAATGTTTAAAAACGCAGTTTTTTGATAAAAGAAAGTTCTACGATTTAAAAAGATATATTTTGAATATTTTTTTGCTATTACTTCTATACTTACTTAATACTTATTATTATAACACTAAAGGTTAGAGTTGGTTATATTTCTTCGAATATTTTTGTGAGATGTTCTTTGATTGAAACATATTATTATAAATTAATAAAAATCTTGTTATTCATAAATTAAGCCAGCTCTTATTTCTGCGATACCACTGTACCTTTATTATATGGTCTGTATCTCCTCCATCTGCCCCGATGCCCACTCACACTCACATACAGACAGACAACAAATTTCTACTCAATTAACTAACAACTCGGCATTGCAAAAAACAAAAACTGAAATAATAACAATAATGATAGTTTCCCTGCTTAGTCGGTGGCTGTGGCGAAGTGCGGAGAACTTTGTTTCATCCGCCGCCGCAGTTACTGTTCTCAATCCCGTGTGTTTCGTAATTGTTTTTCATTTATGCTGGTGTCGCCTGTCTTCTAAATTATCGAAAGCAAAACAAAATATTGTTCACAGTTCGCCAAGCTCGGAATATGGACGACGGGCTCATGAATATGTAGCGTCTCAGTGAGTAAGCAAAGTGAGTGCAGTCGAGGTGGCGGCGGCGACTCGGAATAATGATTCTAATTGAACCAGCAGCAGCCGATGCTCTGGGCTCTAGAAAGTGCAGGAATGCGTCTTGTTAGGTGACTAATCCCGGGGGAATTTAACATCATTCCTGAGAACTCACACCGATTTACCTATTCAAATGACATGGCAATTTCCCCTAATCTCAGAGGTTGGTTAGGCTGGAGAAGAACTTAAAAAACAGGGAATCGCCAGGCAAATGCAGGTTGCTATGGGAAGCCCCATATAACTAACATATATTATATATACATATATGCATTCTGTTCAATTTCAATTTGAGCAAACGTATTTATTGGGTTAATGCTAATGCAAATTTCTTCTATGCAAAATAAGCAATCCAAATTAAATTATATAGCCTTCAGGCGACATTTAAATATTAGCCTGGAGGGGGCACGAATGAGGCGAAGCTGACATAATCATTGAAAACGGAAAAGAAAAATAATGTGATA